>OY856373.1:7303333-8617500 GCA_963693495.1 Malacosoma neustria
AATAATGAAATGAGAACTAGTAGAGGAGAGTTGAAAGAGAGAACATATTATGCCGACCCAACATAATGTGGGATTTTGGCGTGCAGGAAGAAGATAATATATACTTATTAACTATACAAAATAAAATACTAAAATACTATTAACTCTAACAAAGGTAAAAAGAGTAAATTTACTTTAGTATTCTATAAATACTAAAGTAAATATATAATGGACATAATTGAAATATAAGAGTCACTAAAGCTAAAAACCTCTAGAAAGCTGTTTAAATGTACTTTTAATCCGTATATTCGATATGTTTAAAAAAATAACATAGAATAGAATAGAGATATGGCATAGGAACTTAAGTAGTACATTAAAGTAGTACAGTAATTTAACATGTATCTTTTAAATATATTCAAAATTTCTTAATAGTTATTTCTATTCGTACTGTCATTATTATTAAGGCAAAATATTCAAATTACTATGCACGGTACTCCTTCAAATGTACTCTTACCAAACGTCTATGAGTTAAACCGTCATCTTTTTAAGTTAAATACTAATTCTGTTTTAAATATTTATTTAAGTTGCTTTTGTTAGCTTATCCTGGATTTTTTTATGGTAGCGTTTGCTATAACTACTTTTAAAATTGTTTTGTATAGAATCTCAATAGGGCTAGTCTCCCTAAGACACTCTAAGTTCATAAAATGTCCCACTCAATCGTCTTTGCCAAGAACAAGTGAGCAGATAAAAAACCTTTTTAATTTGATTCTTCTTGTGCAAATTTAGCGAAACGAAGACTAATGCTTCCGTTGCATTGCTCATCGAGGCGTATTCGAGTTTTTTCATTTCATATCGCTATTTATTAGCGCAGTAAGGATTCTTTTTCAATTATTTAATAATAAAATATTTCAAGAGTATTTTAAAGTGTAAGGTTCTATATAAAGCTTTTATATCAAAAAAGTGGGCTTAAAAGGTTCCTAATAACTATTAAGCTCTAGAATTTAGACACAAATCAGTGCAAAACGCACCATTTAGCAGGATTGGTTTACTTGATGAACTTTCCTCAGGCGAAAAAAGATTCATAACTATTTATAATATCATCAAATCTTACTTGCAACTAAAATTTTGACTTTGAATTATGAGGTCTACTAATTGAGCTGTAACACAAGGAAAGAGCGCAATATCTACTAAGATAAAGCTGCGGTCCTAAGTATGACTTTCTTTTTTATTGTATAGTAGTTACCGTCTTCTATGAAAATTTGTGATGCCAGGAGCATCGTTAACACGGTGCCGTCCACTTAGAGGAACTGAAATCTGGGTCACAACAGAAGATTATTATGGCGTCATGCTTAGATACCGGGGGTGTTTGCATCCAAACGGACTTGGAGCCCTACCACCTAGATATTAGTTGTTATATGAAAGTATTAGTACCTAGTCAGGTCATAAATTCTGTCACATGTTTAATGTAAAATAATTGTAACAAGTTTATTAATTATGTAACCATTCATATACCAAAATGAACTTAACAAAACATAGATTCTTATGACATTAAAGTTTATTCAAAATGACCTCCGTGATTTTGAATACAAGCCTTCAATCTGCGCGGCCAGTTGTCTATCGCAGCACGAACGAGGTCCATGTCAATATCGGCGGCTGCCTTAATCAAGGATGTCTTGAGTGACTCCAAATTGGGATGAGGCTTTGAGCACGCCTTTTCCTCCAAGTGTTGCCATATCTTGTAATCTAACGGATTCAAATCTGGACTGGAGGAGGGCCAGTCTTCGTGCCGGATGAAGTCGATTTCACGCGCCGCCAGCCAGTCTTGTGTGCTCTTCGCTCTATGAGCTGGCGCCGAATCTTGTTGGAATACCCAGTGCCTGTTATTGAACATGGTATGAGAAACAGGTTCCACAAGGTTCGTCAGGACTGTATTTTGATACACAACAGCATTCGTTTTTACACCTTTCTCACAAAAATGTACCTCTGTTAAGCCCCAATAAGAAACTCCCAACCATACCATGAGCGAGGATGGAAAATGACCTCGTTGGACACGCAGAATACGGTTGCTCGCTTCTTCACTACTGTGTGCGTACACCTTATCATTTTGTTTGTTGTAGCTCTCTTCTACGGTAAACATTTTTTCATCCGAAAAAAGAATTTCCCGATATTTTTTTCCCGCGTACCGCTTCAACAAAGCGCGGCATCTCTTCAGTCTCAGGTCCATTAGACGAGCATTCAAACGATGTCCTGTTTTTCTTCGATATGCCCGAAGCTCTAAGTCTTCATTTAACACCCTTTTCACCGTGGTTCTGCTTAACCCCATCTGAAGGGCCAACAGTTTCTGCTTACGTTTGGGATTTCTTTGAATTCGTGCCTTCACAGCTTTTATCACTGCTGGAGTCCTAACAGACCGAGGGCGACCACTTCTTGACCTGTCATCTACACTAGAGTCTTCATTGTATCGTTTGATGGTACGATAAACGAATCTTTTGGTAATATTCAAATTTTTCAGTATGTTAAAAATTTGAATTGGCGCGTAACCGCAACGATGCAATGCAATAACTGCAACACGGTCTTCTTTAAGCGTCCACTCCATATTTAAAAATGAGTAAAATTCTAAAAGTTATACATTTTTATTTTCATGAACAATTCGAAATTCTAATTCAATAAACTTTTTTGTGGCCAGCATTCTAAAAGAAAAGTTTTTACTGTGTGACAATACTTATGACCTGACTAGGTATATAATACACCTGAAAATCGATTCATTCCGTTATTTTAATTGAAAACAATTTTTGAAATTTCATTGTACATGTTTACTTGGGTTGCAAACCATTTTCTACTTTATGTAGCTAATATCTTATTTATAATCTCAAGGGAAATAAAAAGATGAAAAATGAATGAAATAAAATCATTTTAGAGTAGCAAAAAGGAAATATGCAACGTTTGCTAACACGGTTTATGTGACAGATAAGGGTTGCAGACGCTAATGTATTCCGATGCACAATCTTATTGCCACCTTAAATATAATCACAATCGTATGAATGAATCTAATGCATGAAGTATGAAGCTAAAGCATTTTACGAACACGCAGATAAATATCATTCCAGATTCAAATTCTAAGAAAAACTAGTATGTCGAATCATACTGATTTTTGTTGCAAAGAATGTATGCCAATGGCATAATAATAATAATAATAGCCTTTATTTAACTATCTTACAATATAGTTACATTATTCCTATTTAATCTATTAATTGTTTGACACCGGTACGTGAAGATTGTCTTGCTGTCCAGCATAGGCCTCCCCTAGAGCTCGCCATTGAATGCGATTCAGCGCTTGCCTTTTCCATGTGTGTCCCGCAATTTTTTTGATATCGTCTTCCCATCTACGACGCTGTCTCCCTTTCCTTCTTTTGTATTGTCTCGGGCACCAATCCGTTACGTCCTTAGACCATTTGTCCTTATCACTCCTAATCATATGTCCTGCCCACCTCCATTTTAGTTTCTTTATACAGTAGGCAACATCTGTGGTTCTAGTTTTCTTCCTTATAGTATCAAGTTTTATTTTATCTTTTAATTTGATGTTAAGAATGCTTCGTTCCATACTGTGTTGGCAAGTTTTTAGTTTATGTATGTTGTGTTTGGTTAAGCTCCAGGTTTGACATCCATATGTCATGACAGGCAGAATACACGAATTAAATATTTTGCTCTTCGCTTTCATTGGTACGAGTGGGTTTTTCATTGCCTCCTTAAGAGACCAGTATCTTTTCCATGCCAAAGTAATTCTGTTGTTAATTTCTTTCGTTGTTAGATCTATTGGAGATATAGTTTGTCCAAGGTAGATGTATTCCTTCACATATTCTATTATTTTCCCGTTAACAACTATAGGGATACTTTCCGAATTTGACATTATTTTGGTTTTCGAAGCATTCATTGAGAGTCCCACTTTATCACTTTCATACACCAGTTGTTCTAACATCTTTTGTAGGTCTTTCGAATCTTCGGAAATTATAATTAGATCGTCTGCAAATCTTAAGTGGTTGAGTCGCACTCCGTTAATACTTAATCCGTAATTATCCCATTCGAGATGTCTAAACACGTGTTCAAGAACAGCTGAGAAAAGTTTGGGTGACAAAGGATCGCATAATAATAAATATAATTAATACTGAGAAAATTCAAACAGTGCATCTTGTCTCATTGCTGTTATGGATACTAGACAACTGATATATTACTGATATTTTTTTTATAAATAAATACATGTCACACAATAGATGAACACCTTCGGAACAGTCTCCAGATGTATAAAAGTTTTTGTTTCATGGAGCTATACTAACATCCGGTTTCTTCGAGGCTGGCAGCGCGTTGGTAATGCCTCTGGTGATGCAAACGTCCATAGGCGACGGTGACCACCTGCCAGGGTGGACCATTTGCCTGTCTGCTGAACTCTAGCTACAAAAAAAGGTTTTTGTTTTCTTTTTATTGCTGAGTAACAGCAGACTAACTGACGGCTTACTTAATAATAAACAAATACCATCGCTTATGGATATTTATGACGACAGGGGCACCGCGAACACGCTGCTGTCCCATAGGGGTACAGGAATTTGGGTCACTAATGCCGGAATACAACACAAGGCTATTATGGCGGCTACTTATAGAGCAAGGGCCATCCAGACGGGATCGGGGCTCCACCACGGTTTAGTCCATCCGTCTTGACCAGCAGGACGCATGTACTTTCGTTTTAGGGAAAAGGCCAAGTTTACCAACAGAACATTAGGGGCTATATATATATATATATATATATATATATATATATATATATATATATATATATATATATATATATATATATATATATATATAACCTGAAAGTACTCATTTAATATTATTAAAAGAAAACGCTAATCAGATTAAAATGTTAAAAACAACTTCCAGGGTCGCTTGAAGTTGTGGTTCGCACAAATATAAAAGATATCAGCAAGACGGAGTAAGTTGTAAAGTGCTTCGTCTAACATAGAAAATTCAATAAAAAGCTAAAAGCCAATCTTATCTCGGCAGGAGGAAATTAAGAAACAGCGGCGAGCATCTGACACTGTAGCTCTTTAGAGATCTGTCATTAGGGATGGGACCACCGGGTGCGTTTTTACCGATGATAATTTTTTCTAGTTCGTTTATGAAAAGGTTTATATTTAATACGCTCGAAAAAAATTCTCTTCGATGGAAGCTTTACTAGCTTATGTACTACAATATTACTTAAATATAAAACAACACTAAACGTATTTCAGGGAGTATGAAACCAAAGTATTCATATATATATATATATATATATATATATATATATATATATATATATATATATATATATATATATATATATATATATATATATATATATATATATATATATATAATAAATGTAATATCCCTAATTACATATTAACTTATTGATAAAACTACTATGAAGATGAAGACTTATATTCAATAATTATTAGAAATATCGATATCGGCCATAAAAAATAATATGAATGGACATCACTAAGTATTTTTAAAGAACGTTGAATAGACAGCGACACAACATCGGGTTTCGATGGAGCCACTGAAATAATTCCAGTGTGACACGAGCTCGGCGCTTCGTCCGCGCGCCGGGGCCCACGACGGAAACGCAGCCTTATCTCCCACAAAATACCCGCTGTACCATTTTTAAACAAGACACTTCTTTATTTGTACACCCTCCCCCCTTCCGTGCGTACATGAATAGAAACGCCTACTTAATGGGACTTTCAGTTACTAAGTCATCACGTTTTTAACAATAACCGAGATAAGTAAAGAGGTCGGTGTTGGATAATAAACGGTGGAAATATGCATGTACTAAGGGGAAAATTTTAAAAACAAATCTTGATGATGTCTCATAAATATAACTTCCTTGAATGTTTGTAAACATTTTGTGTTCAAGTATGAAATTGGGTCATGAAAAAACAATTATTTGAAATGTATAGAATGACGTAACTCTAAGCCTACATATTCTTTTTATTAAAATTTTGATATACAGAAAACATTTTTACAATATGTTTTATTGTGATAAAATAAAACTATAGGTCAAGCCCTGTGGATAGGATACAATAACAGTTTATAATATATTAATTAAAAAATCCAGAAAGATATTATTAATATTACACACCTTAATGGTGAACGCACACTTGTCCGAGCCGAACGCGCCGAACGAGTCGAACGAAACGAATTTATTTTAGAATTCTGTATATGAAATCTCATGAAACCTCGCACACTTGCCCGCGTCGAATCGTCCGAATCATTCATACACAGAATTCTAAAATACGTTTCGTTCGACTCGTTCGGCGCGTTCGGCTCGGACAAGTGTGCGTTCACCATAACGCTTACAATAATTAGACCAAAAACATGTTTGTTGATGTCTGTAGTCTCGATTTAGCTAGGCTAAAGGAAATACATTATATATTTTGCCTACTTAATACATGCGAAGACTCCGTTGTGATGAGGTGTAGTTTATACAAATACGTACGAGATAAGAATTTTGTAATTATCTCGACAATAGAAACATGAAATCTCGCCAATAACCAACCTTCATTCAAACTGGGATTAACAATTTGCATGATACTCAATTATCATTACATTATTAATGAATAATTGTGTAATGTTACATACATACATACATATAATCACGCCTCTTTCCCGTAGGGGTAGGCAGAGACCACTTCTTTCCACTTGCTACGATCCTTACATACTTGTTTCGCTTCGTCCACTTTCATTATTCCCTTCATACATGCCCTTCGGCATAATGGCATAATTTTAATAAAAAAAATATGTAGGCTTAGAGGCCTATTATATATTATGTATTTATATAAACTACAAGCTCGTCTACAGCGGAGTCTTTGCAGGTGTTATGTAGGCAAAATATAGGTCTAAATTGTATCATGTTGGTCGTGTTATTTATGAAAATTATGCATGACCAACATGATTTTCCACAATTATTCTCATAAAACAATTTGAATAGTTCTAAACTAGTTGGTCACGTGCAAACTACTTAAATAAAACAATGCAGCGAAAGAAAGTTTGTTATATTTTCTAATCTTAAATTTTTAATACCAAATTGCAAAAAAGCTTAACACAGAAACACAAGATGATCTTATTAAATCTCTTGATAAAACTGCAAAGCATTATTCAAGTTGGGCGACTTATATTCGCCTTTTGGGTACAGTTTATCCGTTATCGCGGGCACAATGCATTACCGCACTCGTAACAATATCATTACGGGGGCTATTCAACATTTTTATTATTGCATTACTATTGTCTTATGGCGCGACTGTACCAGATAAAAACTGATACAGACGATGTAAAAGAACGATTAACAAAGGCGAGATTTATAGACAGTCTTCTCAGCTGAAACCGTCTTATTCTCAACTTAAATCCTTATGATTCATTTAAATTTGGATTAGTAGATACCAAAATATAAACCAGTCACGTTCATATCAGTGAGTAATGGAGCAAAAGAGTCCTGAAATACAGAACTAGTCTTTGCAAACTTAGTTTAAGACTTCTATCTACAAAAATATGAGTCGGTAATGTTTATAGCAGGACTAGAAAGTAATGGAGCAAAATGTTTTGGAGTAGAGAACGAGTTTTGACAAACTTGATTTAGAACGAAGACCATAATAGGCTCACGACCTGCGCAATTTGCCAGTTTGATCTGGATGCAAATGAAAAAGAACCGGGATTTGTGGACGCAAATTTTAGGAGGTAAAGATATAAGAATATAATGTATGCTGTATGATTCTGGTATAACAATCGAATCGCCCCAATTCACAGGTAAAATTTGGCCATAAAATTTATTACTTGTTATTTTAAAATAAGTAAACAAAGGACATGTCGTTTTGATTTTTTTGGGTTGAGGCATGAGGGTAAAATACTTAATACTCTCAGACAATATTAAGCATTAAAACTTTAGGCTCAAGGAGAAAGCTAAATATAAATCTAGGAATAAAGCTTTAACAATTCTCTTAAACATATGAAATGCTTGAAACTTGAAGTGATGACGTATAAAATTTAAGATAAGGATTTAAATTAATTGATAATAAAATACAAAATTATCATTATATTACAAGCATTGTATTGAATTTAAAAAAGAGCGGGCGATTGCTCAGCATTCTTTTAGACCGTGTGTCCCGTTTACAGTTCGCAACCGAGATACGTTGCAGATTTATGTCGGTAATGTTTGTTGTTTCACCTTCTCCGCGAATTATGCGCCTTTAAGATTTATGAATAGCCCCCGTTGCTCAAGCGAATGATTGTTGGAGATAAAGCGGTGAAATTGCTAATTTGTGATATACATTTCTGGATTTATATAATAAGTATTTTGAATGATTTAACTAATAGTAGTTTAATAGTTTCATTAATATGTTAGAATTAATATAAGAACCAAATTTAATGCAATATGACTACAATATTTATATTTATGATAATTTTGTTTTGTAATTGTTATATATATATATATATATATATATATATATATATATATATATATATATATATATATATATATATATATATATATATATATATATATATATATATATATATATATATATATATATATACATATATACGGAAGCATACCGATGAGCGTTAGCCGTTACGCTATGGAGGTTGTCAAATGTACAAATTACGAGTACATATATTGATGAATCGATAAGATTATATTAATATGTTGCATTAAACAGCTTAATTTTAAATTCTGAATATATAGTCATAGATTTAAATGTGTAAATTGTTTCATGGGTTTGGCGACGATGTCACGTTACCTTACGTAATATAAAACAGTACCATTGAAATTCAACCTTACAAATGTAGAACCTTGATTGGATATTATACACCCGGAAAATATTGTTTTCCATATAAATAAAAAAAAACAGAAATTAAATATATTCACCTCTATTTCACCCCTTCAAGTTTCATTTTCACGACAAAAAGTAGCCTATGTCCTTTTCCAAGATGTAATCTATCTCTTCACCAAAATTCATCCAAATGGGTTCAGCGGTTTTGGTGTGAAAACTTGACAGACAGATACAGTTATTTTCTCATTTGGAATATTAGTATATGTTAATAATAAATAGTAAATAGCAAAAATGATTGAAATTCATAAAACTAAAACAAATCCCAGTAATTTACATAGTAACAAGAACAATGTAACTCGCAAAATATTGTCAGCAAGCAATACCAACTGAAACCACCCATTTCCAATTATGCAAATCCACACCCGACCAAGCATCCGGCTTATACGAGACACCATTAATCATTATCTAAATTAATTTCGAACGTTTAACAAAATCTCCTCTTAGTTTCTTAAAGTCACAATAAAGAGGATCGCGGTGCTCCGGCCATAACTCATCTGTACCTAAGATTACTGATCTTTAATCCCCCCTCCCGGCTTCACTTAAAGTTAAGATTTACGACCCAAGGAATTATATCGTGCCTCCCTTAAAATAAGCTTATGGCAGTCGATGAAAAAAGTTTGCATGTGCAACACTATTCCATTGAAAAGGGGACATTATCTTTTTTCCATAATTTCCTATTTCTAAATTTAAAATTGGCAACCAATAGAGCCCGTGGTTGAGTAAAGCCATAGATCAAAACTTCAACTCGCTTCTTTGTGACGTCACCTCACAGTTCTACCTTTTGATGGCAAAGAAAGCAATGGAAAAAAAATACCTAAATTATATTTATATCGTATTCTGACCCGGATTCCATAAGAAAAACAGAACGGTAACTCACCGTTTGCTACTAACAGAAAAGCAATCTGTTAGCAGACTTCTACAGCTCTCTAAGTAAATGAGGGGCTAGTACTATTCTAATTTCTTTGTGAAATATTGCTTAATATACATATATCATGAGTATCCGATGATCTTACCTGTGGAGTTTTTAAAAGAAACTAGTGCGACTTAGCTTAGATATCCATTGATGACATTATTCTTTCTAATGTTGAAATGATCAACATAAGAATACAATCACCTTGTTTAGATCAACCTTAATTTTTAATGCTGTCGCATTTGATCTTCCAACCGGAAACTACCCTCCGTGTAGGGGCGGATTAAGAATACTAGGGCCCCAAACCTGTCTGGATAGCAACTACCCTTGGTTTGTTTCGGCATTTGTGACCCAGGTTCTTGTACTCCTACGGGACAGCAGCGTATTTGTAGTGCCTCTAACATCGCAAACATCCACAGGCGACGGTAACTGCTTACTATTAAGTAGACTGTCGGCCTGTTTACTGTTCCTCAGCAATAAAAAAAAACAAATAAATCAGAGCCTCGTCCTTTTTACCCGCTTTATATTAAGTTTAAAAATATCATACAAAGCACCCCACGTTTTCTAGAACAGTGACATTAATTTTCTCGTTAGAAATTTTATTCATATGTTAAGAATTATTTTTTACTTTTTAGTATTTAGTTTGTTTACATACAAATCAATAAAAAGTTTGTCCATACAACGTGTAATATAATATAATTATAAAAGAAAAACCTTTTAGATAACTTTTTAATATTTATCCATTCGCCCCATAAGCCAAATAAAGATGAACAGCCTTTTAAACTGGTGTCAGGTTAACTGAAGGAATATTTATAGCCGTAACTTTATTTAATATCGAGCTGAAGCTCCCCTAATAGAAAACTTTTAAGCTGCAAAGATTTCCTTCATGTAAGGCCAAACAAAATTGAGGCACGTTATTTGGAAAAGTTTTTATATTTAGAGTAAAGGGTTTTGTTATTGCAGGAATTTTATTGGTTATAAATGAAATTTAATAATAAACAGCCAATAATATTCTCACAGCTGGGCTAGAGCCTCTCTCTACAGAAAACGGACAGTATTCTCGCAATGCTTATCCCAGGTGGATTAGAAAATTATGCAAACCGATCGCCGTACGTAGCAATCATATTAATAATGCATTTTAGACGGGAAAAATTGTCACAGACCAAGGAGGGAATCAAACCCTGACCTCTAGATTGTTTCCGGGTATGATATAAATTTGTCTCCACTTGCTTTGTATTAATAAGACATGATTAAAACAAACTATAGTTAATATTAATTTATATGTATGTACTTAAAACAAGTTCTGATAAGAATAACACATACATTTATTAGACTTATATTTATAAATTTGATTAAAAAAACCTATTTGTATAATACAAGTTATCCTCGAAGTGAAAAGAGTGTTTACCTTAACGAACTCTGAAACAATGTTATTTTTTAAAGTTGTTTGATATTTAATTATTCCATTGGTTGTATTCTGATACCTCGACGCACTCACACTCAATAATGAAATATCACACATAAAGAAACGTCATCAATGCTAATGTTGCGCAATTGTTTCGGTCTGACTGTCACACAGTAGTCGCTTTAACGCCAGGTTCTAAAATGAAAACTGAATAGAACCTACATTAACTGTTTGATCTAATAAGTTTGTGATCGGTGGCAGTACACAGATTTGGAAAACATTTATTCAAGCCAACAATTAGCTTCCACTGCAGTATTTTGAACAGTTCGCAACATATATACTGTACACGGCATTCGTGAGAAGAGGATATAATCAAAAAATTAACATCAAGCAAATCATATTAGCGTTTCAAAATTATTAATTTTCATTTTTTCCAAATTATAAAGGAAAAATACAGATCGGATTCTAATTTATTACTTAATATTTCATTGATTGCCAATAATAATATATATTTATAATATTATTCCATCGTAAAATCATTTCCAGAAATTCAGATCAATGCCCCAGTCCAGTAAAAACTATCTAATTGAAAGTGAGAGCATATTTTGCAATTTTTAAACAAAATCATATTTCAAAAAGTTCAAATCGGCTATCTCCTAAATTTTGGCACACACTCAACTAACCGACAAAGGTGTAATTGAAAGATCGGAAATTCCCAAGCAAGCACATATTTCAAAAGCGCTCTTCTGCAAGGATAATATAAGAAGATAGAGGACAGAGTCGGATATAAAATATGGCGGCCTTTCATGAATCTTATTAAGATATCCTACAAAAACGAGAGGGATGGTCATATCTCAAGATTCGTTAGTGTAAACGGGACGGGAATATTCGATTTACGTATATTAAAATAATACAGAGATGGTTAAAGAGGTGTTCGGAGTCGAGAATTTATTGTCGCCATGAATATGATATTCTATAAGTGGATATAGTTCCATAATGGTGTTAAATGTCATAACATTGTAGATGTTTTCCTTTTACATTAAGCTACGGCGTAGTATTTTTGCTACGAAATGCTACTAACAGAATGTAAGATACGAATAGAGCGACGGAGCTACGATGATATTTATTTAGCGTACTGTTAAAATTTCAGTTAATATGTCGCGATAATAAGTTAAGGCTATTCTTAAACATATATAAGACAATCCTTTTTTTATATAAACGTCTCAAACCGGTTGCATCCGGCATTTGAGGTACGCTGCTAAGTCAATGAAACAAAACTTCTGTGCAGCAGTGTTTTTTCCTACGGAGGTAAAAGAATATATGTGGTTAAATTTGTTTTTCAAAGAGGTGATTATCGATAGACTTTTTGCTCCTTAACCTTGTTTAACCTTTTTCAAAACATTAATAAATAGATTTAGCGAACCTATCCTGCTAAAGAATGTCAAATGTATAATTATTTTAGTAACTTAGTTATGAGAATTAATTTTCAAATAATAATGTAATTAATTTTTAAAAACTAATTTATTATTAAATAAATAAAAAGAAATTATTGTTTATTTAAAAATTTGCTACAAAATGGGTTTACTGA
This sequence comes from Malacosoma neustria, assembly GCA_963693495.1. Lineage (NCBI taxonomy): Eukaryota > Metazoa > Arthropoda > Insecta > Lepidoptera > Lasiocampidae > Malacosoma > Malacosoma neustria. The sequence goes on from OY856373.1 coordinate 7,316,134, forward strand.
TATTATTAAATACTGGGAATTTAAATATTAAGTTCCAGATTTATAGTTGATTACTCTTACTTACTAAGCAACTTTAAGAGGAATGATGATGATGAAAAATGACGGATTCAGATGATAAAAACAGGAGAACGGCTTAAAGAAATATCTGAAGTTGATTTCAGAACACCCATCAGATCAAAATACCAATAAGATCGTTTCTTCAGATATCGAGTTTTAGATGTCTCGTAATTCAAAACTTTCTTTCAGGAGTGCAAGCACACGCGCCATATCTCAGCTAACATGCAAAATAAGTTTCATATACTACGGTTAACGAAAACCGATAATAAAGTTCCTTATATGCATAAACATTCGTGTGGAAATACGATTTGAATTATATAATTTTTTTTAAGAACCAAATATGTTTAAGCTTTGTATTTTCTAAACTTTTCACAGCTTTACACTTTTTGATTAGTCTGACATGTGTCTTCTCAGAGTACGGGTTACCGTTGTAATGCGCCTCGTGCTACCTTGAGAACACAGGGATCTTGTCCTACTCGTCACCTATATGGGAATTGATCTATCGCTCCCGGCCTTGGATCTGGTCGTGGTCGGAAGTGAGTCCGGATGGACCTCCTCCGTCCTCCTAACGTAGCACTAGACCACAGCGCCAGGAAGCATCCAACGATGTTAAGCCGCCGCAGACGTCAATTGCGGTTGGCCCTTAACTTCGGATTGACACAGGAAAATGCTGGTTGATGATACCGGCGACCGGTTGTTCGTCGACTCAAGTACTAGGCGATAGGAGAACAGCAGGCTTTTTAGTAGATTGCTCACGGAGTCCCATATACTCGGAAAGGACTCGTAAAAGAGTATTTGTTAAAATTTACTACATATTCATAGATTCTTCTCGGTCAATCGTCAATGGCAGCACTTACCATATTCAAGTCTATATCTGCTACAGCTTTCATTAAAGTATACACTTCTTCTTTTAAAACTTTACATACTTTGTAATCAAAATGATCTATGCTAGATGGATTTTTCTGGTAGATGAAGTTAATATTTTAGTGCTCAAACCAAGCTTTTGTCTGTAAATAGGATGATCCGATGCTGTTTTTAGTGTAATTTCGTAGTAAAACGATAGATCTTCTTACTTTTATCAATTCTAGTCACTGATTGACAAGGTAGCATAGTCTAAGTTCTACGTTATGTACTGTTTATACGACCTTTCTGCTCAATCATGTTTAAAGAGCCATCAACTTCTGCATCTGCGGAATTTCTAGTGATTCTTACCCTGATAGCTTTGATCACATTTGGAGTTCTAACGCAACTAGGTTAACTGCTTCTTATCCTGCTTGATTCTTTATCAAATATTTAAGCACCCATTCCACCGACCACATTTTTGAAAATAAATAAAACAGTAACGTTGAATTAATGTCAATATATTAAAAAAAGTCAGTAATGAATTGAAATTACTTTGGTACGGTGGTAATTACGATAGTAACGACTGTTATTAATCTCGTGATTCTTTGAATCATTTTTCGCAACCGATGTTAACAAATAATAAAAATAGCAACATTCACCGATAAGACATTCATAATAAGTCCACCTTCAAAATACTTATTGTCTGAAATCCAGTTCAAAAGCCTTGATGAAATTCCTTAAGTTTTAATTATTAATCTTTTCGTATAACAAACATTATTTTATAATATAGCAAACTAACAAAATAAACTACAAAACACAAAAGCGACCTTTCTCTCGCTTATCTTTCAATTTCCCTTAAATATTTAAGAGGGTGATATCTAAAAACTGCGCAGTCGTTTATCCCCACATAAATAACATTAGAGACGCGCAAGATAATGCTTATGATATGTGTGAATGTGTATTCGTAATTACCTTATAAATAATAATTCAACGTCGTAGATTACGGCACGGTAAGGATGATACACGGCGAAGCTGGCGATCTTAGCGCCGTTCTCCATTGTAGATGTGGTGAACTTAATGAAGAGATATTTGCGTAAAACAGTATGGTTATATGGCTATTTACATCTTATAGTCATGTCTGTGGGTTCGATGGCAAGTTAATGTTTTCCCCTGCAGGGGCGGAGTAAGAATACCAATCCCTGCGGCTGTCGTAAAAGGCGACAATTCAACCATAACTTCGTGGTAGGGCCCTAAGTCCGACTGGATCTCAACCAGATGTGGTTTATAAGTATACCGCCACAATAACCTTGTGTTATGTTCCGGCATTAGTGACCAAGGTTCCAGTATCCCCATGTGGATAGCAGCGACGTCTCTAGTATTGCAAACATTCATAGGTGACAGTAAGAGCTTACTATTAAATGGGCTGTCAACCTATCTGGTGGTCTAAAACAATTCCCTTCAGCTATCCGTAAGCTCTCATAAAACGCGTAGGACGCCCAGTAGCGTATTATAGCGACGAGTTGCGTAAAATGCCTTTACGGCAAATGGTAATATGACTTAGCTTAGGCTTCAGTATAGAGGCGAAAGTACTCGCGTCATTATATCGATGGCGCGAGGAAGAGCGGGCACGGGGCTCGAGGCCGGCGCAGCGCCAGATCGCGCTGCGCCGAGAGGAGCTCCGTCAGGTCTTGGTGGCGGAATGGCGGCAAAGGCTTCTGCGCCCTACCGCCGGCCTCGCTACCGTCAAGGCGATCCGGCCAGTACTCGACGACTGGCTCGGGAGAAGGCACGGCTCCCTGTCGTTTAGGGTGACGCAGGTGCTGTCGGGGCACGGCTGCTTCGGCAAGTACCTGTGCCGCATAGACAGGGAGCCGGACGCTCGGTGCCACCACTGCGTCCACGGCGGGGAGGACACAGCGCAACACACACTCGCCGAGTGTGTAGCTTGAGAGGAGCAGCGCCGTGTCCTCACAAATGAAGTAGGAGGAGATCTGTCGCTGCCGGCCGTAGTGCGGAGGATGGTCGGTAGCGCAGAGTCGTGGGATGCAGTGGTGTCCTTCTGCGAGGACGTGATGTCGCAGAAGGAAACTGCGGAACGGGAGAGGGAGATCTCGACTCCCTTCCCCGGCCGCAGAAGGCGCACCGGGCGAAGGAGAAGGGCGGACAACGCCCTTTTCCGGCCCCCATAAATAGGTCCAGGGGCGAGGGACTTGGGGAAGTTCCCGCCCCCTATTCGATGGACCCGAGGTGGAGGCGCGCGCGGGTGTCAGCGCGCGCCTCTGAGGCGATGCATGGTGTAGTTAAACACCTCACTACCCCGTGCAGGAGACGAGGCCCGGACAGACCGGGCCAGCACTAGTGTGGGGCTGCGGAAGAATTTGGATTCCCGCGGCCCCGCGCGCACATGTGAGGAGACATCGGGGTGGTGGTTTTAGCCGGTAGGAGTCCGGCATGTCCCTCCGCCTTTCCCCAGGCGGAGGTAGTCCATGAGGATTTCCCCACCCCGTAAAAAAAAAAAGCTTCAGTAGGTTGAAGATGGTGGTGATACGGATGTTGATAAAACTATATAAACAAGTATACTGAATTATTTTACATAAATTGACTGCGTGATCGAATGTGACGTAATAATTTTAAATAGAGATAAATACTGGTAATTGAAGTTAAGATTTAAAGATTTTTTTTCTACATTTCTAAAATTTCAAAAGCTTTAATTTTACAGCTCACGTTACTATTGAGTACTTTCAATAGGGCAAAATAAGTGCGTGTTATTCGCCACTACTCTTCCTTATATTCCTTTCTTAACATAATTAGTTCAAAGAAATAGATAAAATATAATTTGACCATCTCCCTGGCTCAGCGGCTAACGTACATCGTACACCTACGGAGGTTACAGGTTTGTGTCCGTCCCGAGTCTGAGCGTTTAAGTATAATATGTATTATATTTATTTACAAAATAAGTAACAGTACTTTAATACAAGCACCCTGCTGCTTGTTTTAGGACAATTTGGCAAATGGCGGTGTGTGACTTGTCCCAGTTTTTTTTATTGCTGTAGGCAGCAGACAGGCTGACGGCCCACTTAGAATTTAGCAGCTACCATCGCATATGGATGTTTGCATTGCCACCAGTGGCATCGCGAACACGCTGCTGTCCCATAAAGGTACAGGAACTTAGGTCATTAATGCCGGAACACAACACAAAGTTATTATGGCGGCATACTTAAGACCAAAGGTGGTCGCCATCCAGACAGGCTTGAGGCCCTACCACGTAGCTAGGGTGGGTTGTTTAGTCACCTTTAACAACAGGCCGACCCCGGCCGCAGAGGGTAGTATTCTTTCTCCGCCCCTGCACGGATAAAAGTTTATCGTTTGTTTGTTTTATAGGGGTGAAAACTGTCCGACTCTGTATCTACGAATCTCTAAAAAAAAGCCTTGCGTCAATGCCTCGTCTATTATTAAACCACCTGGCAGTTAAAGTTGATATCTAAGGTCCTAGGAGAGATCAGTTACACCCTATGAAGAATTTCCTTCTTATCAAGAATATCTACAACATTTAATATTTCAAAGAACCTTTCCTATACAACACACGATTTAAAACTATAACAAAGTTGAAAATATCAGACATTATAAATATTCATTCAAAATTAATGTTTTAGCGAAGCGTCGGAAAAGCTTTCGCTAAAATAGCAAAACGAAACTCTTATGTTTTATCCCCGTCGGCAATAATCAAGAGTGGAGATACGGCGAAATATGAGAGTCATTACTCAGCCTGCTTTGTCAACATACACTTGATAAATTTACATTAGCCGGGTTATACCACATAATCATTTTTGCAGGCTTTTTCGAGGTGGGGAATGAAGATAGAATGGAAATATTAAAGACGTACGTAGATTTAACGCGATTTAGTGTCGTGATTTTATCATAAAGACGCCAATGCGTTGATTTCAATCTCACCTACAAGTTGGTATTTCTTGCTGAATACCTAAGTTCCACTAACAATTACGAGGTTGAGGGTCCTATACGAGTATATCAACAAATTTTCAGGGTACTTAAGACCCTGGGTTTCAATTAAAATTAGATTGCTACCAAGTAGTACTTCAAAGTTTATGAAATGGAATAATATACAAAAGTGAATACGTTATTCACTTTTGTATATTATATCACTTATCACAGCTCGTCCATAGGAATAGGGTTCTCTCAAAGATATACACTGGATTTTCAACGATTTTTTACACAGGTCTATGTCTGTGAATTACAAGGTGCCAAATAAAAATGAAAAAGAGATTAATTTACAAAGTTATTTCAATTTGTAACAAAATAAATAAAAATAAGTGTGCATATTTATTAATATCACTTACATTAGTATTCTATGATGAATATTCCATCCAAGATGCTTAAAGAGTTTGTTTCTCAATATTGTTTATTATAAAAACAGGTCAATTCAATCCTTAAAACTGATAAAAGAAACGGCATTATGCTCTACAGGATACACAATAACAAAAGTAGGTCACTGAAACACGTTCTTACTGTGAAATCGTTTTAAAAAAGAAAACAATGGGTATTACGTGAAGATTTTAGGATTTAGTGAAAATGAACTAGACAATTGCTTTAAAATCACTATATATTTAAACTAGCTGCCGTGGCAAATGTTGTTCTACCATATAAAAAAGTAGCTGACGTCTTTCTCTAAAATCCAATTTATCTCTGTACCGAAATTCATCAAAATTGGTTCAGCGGCTTAGGCGTGAAAACCTAACAGACAGACATAGTTACTTTCACATTTATAATATTAGTATGCATTACAAAAATATTATGTACTTGGATATCGTAACACCATAAAAATATACCTTGTTTTACATTAATCACGGTTAATACTGGCAATAATTAAAAATCTCATAGGTGCCTCTCGCTGCCAGTCAGTTAATCGTTACCCCATTTGATAGATGGTGCAAACCGGGTTTGCACTTACAACCTTTTAGAATTCAACTTCAGATGACTTTTCTCGCATTTCCTTTTAGATTGTAAATCATGTTTCGTTTGATAAGGTCGTAAGACGTTTTTAGCTTGGAGTATTAAGAAGCGTTTACACGGGCGGCACGTAGTGTAATAAATAATAAAGTAATCAGTGCAATTCCTTACATCCCGTATCTTATTAGGCGAGAACCTACATTCAACATTCGCTAATGCCTCGGCTTACTAACACATGTGGGACGGAAAGATTCCACCAGAATTTATTGTACTTCGGCTTATGAATCATAAATAAGGCGGGGCTAATTAGAATTGTTATATGTAAGTAATTGGTGCTTGGATTTCCTCCATGTTTGAATATATTTGGCTTGAGAGCGCAATATGAATAATTACTGAAGTCCTAATTAAATATTCTCATATTGATCTTAAATAATTATAAACTATATAGTAATAGAGATTGAAAAGATTCAAATATCAGTATACATTACACCGAGGCGGCTCCAATTACAAGACAGTACAATAGTCATCCAGCTCAATGGGTAATCAATGCTGGAACACAACACGATATTATTATAGCGGCATACTTAAGTCCAAGGGTGGTTGCTATCCAGACAGGCTTGCGGCCTTACCACGTAGCTAAGGTGAGAGATGCGATAAAAAGACAGGCCTAATGATGATCTTAGAGACCTGTCCCTTCAACTTTATTGGCATCTTGGGATAACAAATGATACCATGTGACAGCAATGCGTGTTTTGACGTCGCAATCGATTTCACCAGACCCGTGAAATACAGATCCCAGGTATTTCACTTGGTCCATGCACTCGACTGTGTCACCCCCTTGTTTGGTCCGCCTTTAACGAGAGGCCAACCCTGGCCACAGGTGTTAGTAGGTATTCTTACTCTGCACGGAGAGCAACTTTAAGCCAGGTCTGATTAGTTTTAGCATTCAGCGCAAAAAAGAAAGAATAATATAGATAATGTATGATTATCATAGATGTACCATTTTAAGAAGGAGATCTCGAAGATGTAGGTTGCACTAGTTTAAAGAGGCCGCGGGCGGCCCCTCGGGGGATGATCGCGCCGCCCCCCTCAACTCCTACAATACAGGAGAGCACCGGGGGGGACGAAACCCTAACCCCCTGGCGCCAACACATTAGAAGAGGCCCGCCTTGAAACAAAAGGTGGGCCGGCGCCGGCCCGGGCCACGAGATTGGCAGGCCACATATCCGTAGGCCCGGGCGTAGGCGATAGGAACGAAACAGCGGGGTTTTAGTGGGTAGTCGGATGGCTGAACATATTTTCCGGAATCCCACATATCCCTCGGTCCCCCCGGGACCCGTCAAGAGAGGTTTTTCCCCGAGACAAAAAAAAGTTTGGGAACCAGGTATTTTCGTAACAACTTCTATGTATTTTTTCGCATTAAACTTTTCTGTATTTAGAGTAACAGTAAGCTATCCCTATCATTTTATGAAAATTTATCCGTTCAATCCAAAATCCTTTTATTTTCTTGAAAGTTTCTTACTTGACTTAATCTCGTCGTAAGATGAACCATTATTAAGCCCCTACTAGATGTTTCACATGTTATCCCCCTTCTAAAACGTTGTGCATTGTACTCGATGTGGCCTTCGAGAACTGAAATACCTTATTGATTATCGGTACTATAGCTTTTAAGCATTCCCTGCCATTTATATGTACATATATATTACTTCATAGAATTCTGATAAGCGTTTGTTGCTTCATATACTCGGTACAGTGCCGATAATACGGCCAAATTATGAAGTTTTAACAAGTTCGCGAAATAAATCTCCTTCGCAAGCGGTTATCGCTGTCGTGTGCGCGCACTCCTTGCGGCGTAGGCAGGTGTTACCAACTGTCAATTTTTACTTTACCCATTAGCGTCCAACTTTTAATAGATCCATTTTTACTAGCAAGTTATTATAAAATAATATTTGTTAAGAGGCTGATTGAGATTATACCTAAAGATTAAATATATTATTTAAAAATATATATAAATTACGTAACAACCAAAAAAACTTATTTTTTAATGTCCTATAAATAGGACGCTGGCATATGTGCTGGCATAATGGGTTGTGATAAAATCTATTTTGACGACCTCTTGGCGTAACGGATAATGCACGTCGGTACGCTCCCGGAGGTCACGGGTTCAATTCCCATCTCGCGTCTGGGTGTTTATGTATAATATGTATTTATTTACAAAAAAAAGTATGTAAGTCAGTTGTCTAGTACCCATAACACAAATGCTGTGCTACCTAGTTTGGGACTAGATGGCGTTGTGTGTATAACCCAATATACAATATTTATAATTAATTCATTTAATGTTAAATTAACGCTTACGTTATCAGAAGGATTATTTCTTCTAATTAAGACTGAGAACTCTTTCTTCTAACTATAGACGAATGTATGAAATATTTTAAAACCAATGTCATGCTTACTCGTGGATTAAAAGTCCGAAATAAAATAAATATAAACAATCAGCGACTTTGATATGGATTATAATTTTTTGCCTAATATAACAACTATTAAGTAAAAACTTTATATATACCTGAAAGTAAAAAAGAATTTTATGAACTGAAATTATATAAGTAATTAAACTGTATATAATGTCAGACTTTTGAGTTATGCGAGAAATTTATTATATAACTTTAATTAGCTTCTAAATATGATATCATTTTAGTGCGATTATGAACAAATCTACAACAGTGTGGCATTGTGAATTTCATTAGGAAAAAAAGAATATATTTCTCACAATTTAAAAAAAAATGTGTACTTTTTAGCCACATGGCAACACAATATACCCACCACAGCGTATAAGTGGTAAGGTAAAGAATGGAAAGTTGGCGCAATAAATTAATTGGCGACTAAGTTGCGAGTAAGGAAAGCACACGCGCGCGGGATCCGCCAAGTTCAGACTATTAATTTGGGTATTACCCCAACAAATAACCGAGGCGAGTGAGGGTATATACGTTGACATGCATATTCTATAAAGTAACTTTTACATAAAGAGATGCTAGTAATTATGGCCTTCGTGATATAAACAAAATTGAGTATACAATATTTAATTTTAAGTTGCACATATTGGTGTATAGATTCGATTTAGTTTTAAATAGAGAGCGCTGACATAGCACCGTTGTCCAATCGAGCGACAGCTTACCAGACATCGGAAAATATCTTGGAGAGGATAGAGGTCCAGTGGGTGTCGAGGCTTCTGACCCAGCGGCACACTCGCTTGAATTTAGAATACTGAAGAAGTCAGTCATACTAAAATTGATAAAAAATCTAAAACTTTTATCCGTGCAAGGGCGTAGTAAAAATACTGACGATGACGGACTAAAACCTCTGCGGCTGGGGTCGGCCTGTCGTAAAAGGCGACAAAATAACCCACCCTAGCTCCGTGGTAGGGCGCCAATCCCGTCTGGATGGTAACCACCCTATAAATATGCAACCATAATAACCTAGTATTGTGTTCTGGCATTAGTGACCCAAGTTCATGTACCCTTATGGGACAGCAACGTGTTCGCGATGCCACTGGCGTTACAAACACCCTTAGGTGGCGGTAACTGCAATAAAAAAAACTAATTTTAAATGCAGAGTTATAAAGAGCCAAAAATTTAATGTTTTATTAGTCCACTGTAGAAAGGTGGCAACAAATGAAAGTAGCGTTTGAGGTTTTTTTTCAGGCTTGGGCGGACATGGATATTAAAATTTCAAGAAATATATATAGATCCCAATGTATTTTAATTATAATCAATATAATACTTATATATCGTCCTCATGCAGTCGTTTCATAATATGATTTTTAAATTCATTTATATTATAGAAAGAGCTTGAATTCTATTGAAATTATGTATTCTATTGAATTCTATTGAATACATTTTATAATAAAACTTTTTATACTTTACGGAGTCTAGAAGGTTCAAATAGTGTTATAATACCTGTAAGTTTTTGTACAATAAAGAATATTTGTACAATAAATAACCAATTAAAACCAGGGGTATTCCGAATAATCGAAAATCTGGATAATCGATTTCAAAGTCAAATCAAACAATAATTATATTTTAATAACTTTTTATTATAGAAAGGGTTATACGTCACTTATACAATACGATATAAACAATATGTTATAAAGATAATGAATAACTAAATACCTGTGTAATTTAAAATTTCGGTTGGAAATAATTTGTTAGTAATAAATCACATCTTTTCATTGCGGCCAAGTCCCTGATGCACTTCAGTTGTAATAACTGTATGGGATCCGATTCGTCGTGTCTTTCAAACCACTTAAAAGCAACATCTAGTGCTTCTAAAGCTTCTGCGTAAGATGGTACTTGACATTCATCATCAGTTTCAGTCTCTTCTTCGTCTTCTTTCTGATTACTGTTCAAATCGTCAAAGATTTCTTCATTAATAAAAATTTGGAATACAGGGTCTTTACTATCACAGTTCAGCCACTCCTTGGTATTCTATTCATCACACTCTCACAAATTTTTATTGCTTATGTTATTTCATTGAAATTGTCACGCGGTTTAATTGACAAATTGGATGAACGCTTTAATAATTTATTCCATGCCCTTTTTAATGTTTGCGATTTCACAGAGTTCCACGCTTCTACCAGCATATAGCAACAATATTTTAAATTAATAAAAAAAAATCAAAATCTTTTCTATTGCATTGCTATCTGTTGACAAAAGATGACGCAGTAGCTGCTTTCTGTATAAACGCTTTAAGCTTTCAATGACACTTTGGTCCATAGCAATATTGATGTTACGTTAGGTTGCAAAAATCTTATTGTAAACTTTCCATTTTCTCGACTTAGTGTTTCAGCGGAAGGATGCGTTGGCGCACTATCTAACAACTACAACACATCGCCCTCTTTTTCCACGTCCTTTTGAAATGTCTTCACCTCAGGAATAACTTTATTTTCATACCAAGAAAGAAAAATATCTGTGTTCATCCATGCTTTTTGTTTCATATGCCTTTTCATCTAGAAATGCTTTTAACTCGTTTACAAATGAGTCAGCTGAGGCCATGTTAGCAGACAGTTTTTAGCCTTGAATTCCATGTCTAGATTTGAATGTTGCTAACCATCCACAGCTTGCCTTGAAAGAAGTATCACCACCAAACTTTTGATTAAATTTAATACTTTTTCACATAAAAGAGGTCCAGATATGGGCTGCCCGCTTGCTTTCTTGTGTAAGAACCAAGTAAAAACTGCGTTCTCTAGAATTACATTATGAGATTTTGGCTTCAAGGCTTTACATTGCGCGCTTCGATCTTCGTTCTCAAGCGCGCAGGTAAATTTCAATATGACATTAGAATTCTTTTTGATATTCTGATATCGTAGAAGTTCCTACACCATACATTTGTGCCAATTTACTGCCAGATTCACTATTTTTAAAACTCTCAATTATCTTCACTTTGTCATTAAGAGATAACACTACTCTTTTTCGCTTAAACATTGTACTAGATTTCTAACGCAAAACGTTAACAAAAATGTAAACAAATTATACAACTCCTCAGTTGAACGCTATCAAATAAAATGAAACAATAACAAACACTTTCGCGCAAACAAATGAGAGCGGGAGTACCTACATGTCGGAAGCGGGAATGAAATCGTCGTAACATGTCCCGTTGCGCTGTCAAATCAAGAATGAGTCCAGATAATTGGATATTCGGATAATTGAGATTCTACTGTACTTAATGTTAATGGCATTTGTTACATAATACACTATTTATAGTGAAGTTGCTGGCACACCAAGACTATTCTTAGTGTACGGCACATTTCAAGCGCAATATCTCTAAATTAAAAATTGTAAACTATGAAACTATTAAATGACCTAAACGTCTGTATAGGCCACAACTGCGGTGATTACGATAAAGTATGAGCCTCTGGAGTATTGGACCGAAAGCCATTAGCTCAGATTGATTCAATTATAATGGCACCTCGAAAGTTTGCGTTTAATGACTTCATTCGTCAATTTTGAACATTTCTCTAATACTATAAAATTAAGGATTGTGTTTGATTATTTATTGTTAAAACTGTGAACACTTTCGTAATGTATATAATTATACATTAAGTATGTATATATACATAAGGCAAATTATTGAACTGAATTATAATTCAGTTCAACAGTTATACATCAAATTATTAGACAGTCATCATCTATTTATAATTACACTAATACCATTTTATTTTTTTTATATTAAATTGAGTTATCAATTGCTTAATTAAAACATAAAATTTAAAAAATAAGCATCTTAGAAAAATAATTTAAAAGTTATTAAAATTAATAAATATCAAGTTTTTAATGTCAATTCGTCAAAAATTTGTTTTATCTGAGAAACTTGTACTAATTAAATGTAACCAATGACTGTTTATAATGAATTTTTCGACTAGTTACTTAAGAGGGGAACATATTTTTAACATTGTCACTGTCACCCTTTTACCCTTACGCCGAAAGAGTTGATGTCATTAATAATTAACTCACTATCAGATCAACTATTAAAGTAGACCATGAGCACCGAAGCGGAATTTTGGACTTTAATAATAATATAAGTCTGTGCATCTACGATAACATACATAAATAAGGCATTTTTACACCTGTTTTGATATTATTGTGATACACAATGCCACATACCTAATGTGTGGAAAAATATCACAAGAAATCCTGCATCCTGGGATCACCGGTACTCGTAACCCTCCAATCTGCCTTTGACAAGCATGGTGCGTAAAGTTCTTTTTAGGAAGAGGCTTGTGCCCAGCAGTCAAACGTTATCCATATCTCATTTTTGATATTCAACATTTTTAATAATTTTTTTCAAGTATTCCTTTGAATCATGTTATAAATTCTAAGCATATACACGTGTAAAGCTTGTCTTACAATAAATGTCTTTCGAACGATTACATTGGCTCACATTTTAGTAATGTACAATCAGTTATTTTATGCGTTTGCGTTGAAAATCCCAGTTTATTTATTGTATCATTACAACTTTGTTGACGCTGAATATAATTTACTTTTAGGACAGAGTAAATGTATTATGAAATTTATATCAAAATAGAATGCAATATTTAAATAAGAGAAGAAGAGTAAGATAAAAATAAACCACTGAAGCCCATGTTTTTTAAAAATCTGTGTTTCAAACCAACAACCTAATTTTATCAAGGTCTGACATTTGTGAGATCTGATCTGAAAATGTCAGAATGAATATATATTCATTCTGACATATGTCAGTTGTACTGACATATAAATAATTGAAATATGTCGTTTTTAATAATTTCGTTTTGTATACTTATTAGGTATATTTTATTATATTTTTTCAACATCAAGGTTTTATAATGAATATGATAAATTATGAAGGTATCAATGTTTCTATATAATTTTTTTACTCCTGTTTATTGCTAGACAGATATTGCTAGTTTCTTTTTAGTAAATAATTAAAAAAGACCTTGAATTTTAACTAAACATCATTCATATTTCGTAATTCTTAAGTTATAGCATTGCTATATTCAAACACAAATTTACTAAAAACAAACTTACAAAACTTTTATGCCACGTGAATAAAGGGGCGGATCGAAGTCTCATCCCCCACCTGTTGCTGATCCGGCTGATCCGCCCCCGGACGGATATGCGCGGATATACGGATACCGCCTGGCTAACCGCCACGCCTGGCCATGTACACGCCCAGCCCACCAGATTTACTGGTATTTAGATAATATATATTAGGTATATATATGAAAAACTAAAACAAAGTAGGTACTTTGGGGGGAGATAGTAGGTACTATCAAACAACTGTAGTCATTTACATTGGATGTTAAATGTTTTTAACACACGTATGCTTAGCAATTAGTCTAGTTTTGTGTTAGTGATGTGCCCTTTAATTGTATGTTGGTCGCCCAGGGATCAAAATTCGACCAAATTCATTTAATTTTTAAGTTTGACCTTTATTAGAGTTCTTTTGTTAAACCTCTATAATCCAAGGTTTCTTCGTAGCTACTCAATTTATTAGCTATTTTTGTTCATCAGTTTGAACAGCATTAATGTAAAACTTCAAAATGTTTTACATTGCAAAACCGTAGATCCGTTTCGTAACCATATGTAAACACTATTTTCACAAATAGGCACAAAGAGTAAATTAATTCAGATTATCTATATACCAGTTTTTATCCGTGTAGGGGCGGAGAAAGAATACTAACCTCTGCGGCCGTGGTCGACCTGTCGTAAAAGGCGATAAAACAACCCACCTCAACTACGTGGTAGGGCTCCAAGCCCGTTTAGATGGCGACCACCTTTGGTCTTAAGTATGCCGCCATAATAACTTTGCGTTGTGCACATAACCACATCGGCTTTTCTCCAGAATTCCAACTTGTTATTGATAAACTGTAGCTTTGTCGGTATATAAATATATATATATATATATATATATATATATATATATATATATATATATATATATATATATATATATATATATATATATATATATATATATATATATATATATATATATATATATATATATATATATATATATATATATATATATATATATCCTTCGAATATATGTTAGTCAAAAAGCCCTGCGTTCCTATTCAGTACAGGAAACTGTCAGGAAAAACACACAATTGTAAAATAAATTGAATAAAAATGAATTCACATACATTTAGGTACATTAGGTGTAAAATCAAATATTAAGTACAATCATTATCACTCGGGACCTTCACACCTCTTAGAATCGATAGACCGTACTCTAAGACAACAATATCCCTTAATTGCCGAATATCGTCTCGCAAAAGGGATCGTCTCCACTAAACCTTTAAAAGGAGCTATTGCTAAGTGCAAGATAGGGGTTCGATTCTCTGTTTTGTAATTTGATTTGAGACCAATTAGGGGTTGTCTTTGGTCGGGATTCTTAGAGGTAAGATCAGTTCTGTAATTTACTTACAGTAGCCATTTTAAACCTATCAAACAGGAAAGGGTTTATTCCCATATATTTACATCGTAAACTCTTTAACTATAATATTATATTACAACAGTAATTCGTGTAATGCTTTTTATAAATATATTACTCAGTGCAGGGGCGGAGTATTGGATGGTAACCACACTCAGTCTATATGTATGCCATAATAACCTTATGTTGTGTTCCGGCATTAGTGACCCAGGTTCCTGTACCCCTATGGGACAGCAGCATGTTCGCGGTGCCCTTAGCGTCGCAAACATCCATAGGCGACGGTAACTGCTTACTATTAAGTGCGCCGTCCAGCCTGTCTGCTGTTCCTCAGCTATAAATATATTTCTTTTTTTTAAAGAACATGTATATATATATATATATATATATATATATATATATATATATATATATATATATATATATATATATATATATATATATATATATATATATATATATATATATATATACCTAGTCAGGTCATAAGTATTGTCACACAGTAAAAACTTTTCTTTTAGAATGCTGGCCACAAAAAAGTTTATTGAATTCGAATTTCGAATTGTTCATGAAAATAAAAAAGGTATACTTTTAGAATTTTACTCATTTTTAAATATGGAGTGGACGCTTAAAGAAGACCGTGTTGCAGTTATTGCGTTGCATCGTTGCAGTTACGCGCCAATTCAAATTTTTAACATACTGAAAAATTTGAATATAACCAAAAGATTCGTTTATCGTACCATCAAACGATACAATGAAGACTCTAGTGTAGATGACAGGTCAAGAAGTGGTCGCCCTCGGTCTGTTAGGACTCCAGCAGTGATAAAAGCTGTGAAGGCAC
Organism: Malacosoma neustria; assembly: GCA_963693495.1. Classification (NCBI taxonomy): domain Eukaryota; kingdom Metazoa; phylum Arthropoda; class Insecta; order Lepidoptera; family Lasiocampidae; genus Malacosoma; species Malacosoma neustria. The sequence continues at coordinate 7,331,804 of OY856373.1, forward strand.
GAATTCAAAGAAATCCCAAACGTAAGCAGAAACTGTTGGCCCTTCAGATGGAGTTAAGCAGAACCACGGTGAAAAGGGTGTTAAATGAAGACTTAGGGCTTCGGGCATATCGAAGAAAAACAGGATATCGTTTGAATGCTCGTCTAATGGACCTGAGACTGAAGAGATGCCGCGCTTTGTTGAAGCGGTACGCGAGAAAAAAATATCGGGAAATTCTTTTTTCGGATGAAAAAATGTTTACCGTAGAAGAGAGCTACAACAAACAAAATGATAAGGTGTACGCACACAGTAGTGAAGAAGCGAGCAACCGTATTCCGCGTGTCCAACGAGGTCATTTTCCATCCTCGCTCATGGTATGATTGGGAGTTTCTTATTGGAGCTTAACAGAGGTACATTTTTGTGAGAAAGGTGTAAAAACGAATGCTGTTGTGTATCAAAATACAGTCCTGACGAACCTTGTGGAACCTGTTTCTCATACCATGTTCAATAACAGGCACTGTGTATTCCAACAAGATTCGGCGCCAGCTCATAGAGCGAAGAGCACACAAGACTGGCTGGCGGCGCGTGAAATCGACTTCATCCGGCACGAAGACTGGCCCTCCTCCAGTCCAGATTTGAATCCGTTAGATTACAAGATATATATATATATATATATATATATATATACCTAGTCAGGTCATAAGTTCTGTCACATGTTTAATGTAAAATAATTGTAACAAGTTTATTCATTATGTAACCATTCATATACCGAAATGAACTTAACAAAACATAGATTCTTATGACATTAAAGTTTATTCAAAATGACCTCCGTGATTTTGAATACAGGCCTTCAATCTGCGCGGCCAGTCGTCTATCGCAGCACGAACGAGGTCCATGTTAATATCGGCGGCTGCCTTAATCAAGGATGTCTTGAGTGACTCCAAATTGGGATGAGGCTTTGAGCACGCCTTTTCCTCCAAGTGTTGCCATATCTTGTAATCTAACGGATTCAAATCTGGACTGGAGGAGGGCCAGTCTTCGTGCCGGATGAAGTCGATTTCACGCGCCGCCAGCCAGTCTTGTGTGCTCTTCGCTCTATGAGCTGGCGCCGAATCTTGTTGGAATACCCAGTGCCTGTTATTGAACATGGTATGAGAAACAGGTTCCACAAGGTTCGTCAGGACTGTATTTTGATATACAACAGCATTCGTTTTTACACCTTTCTCACAAAAATGTACCTCTGTTAAGCCCCAATAAGAAACTCCCAACAATACCATGAGCGAGGATGGAAAATGACCTCGTTGGACACGCGGAATACGGTTGCTCGCTTCTTCACTACTGTGTGCGTACACCTTATCATTTTGTTTGTTGTAGCTCTCTTCTACGGTAAACATTTTTTCATCCGAAAAAAGAATTTCCCGATATTTTTTTCCTGCGTACCGCTTCAACAAAGCGCGGCATCTCTTCAGTCTCAGGTCCATTAGACGAACATTCAAACGATGTCCTGTTTTTCTTCGATATGCCCGAAGCCCTAAGTCTTCATTTAACACCCTTTTCACCGTGGTTCTGCTTAACCCCATCTGAAGGGCCAACAGTTTCTGCTTACGTTTGGGATTTCTTTGAATTCGTGCCTTCACAGCTTTTATCACTGCTGGAGTCCTAACAGACCGAGGGCGACCACTTCTTGACCTGTCATCTACACTAGAGTCTTCATTGTATCGTTTGATGGTACGATAAACGAATCTTTTGGTTATATTCAAATTTTTCAGTATGTTAAAAATTTGAATTGGCGCGTAACTGCAACGATGCAATGCAATAACTGCAACACGGTCTTCTTTAAGCGGCCACCCCATATTTAAAAAATGAGTAAAATTCTAAAAGTATACATTTTTATTTTCATGAACAATTCGAAATTCGAATTCAATAAACTTTTTTGTGGCCAGCATTCTAAAAGAAAAGTTTTTACTGTGTGACAATACTTATGACCTGACTAGGTATATATATATATATATATATATATATATATATATATATATATATATATATATATATATATATATATATATAATTCAATTTTGTCGCTAACTTTATTTAAATAGTTGGTAAAATTATAAAATCAAGACTAAACGCAGCAATAAAAACGCACTTAAATTCAAACAAATGCCCTTTCATTTAATTTTATGAAAAAAAAAACAAAACATAATCGAATTTTTTTTTACAACCAGCCAGTATGTCATCAATAACAAAAAAGTTTACATACTTACGCACTTTGAGTGAGTAAAGACTTAGAAATTAATTAATATTAATGGTAAATTTGTAATATCATGCATGTTGCTTAGACTTTTTTGATGTTATATAAACTACACAGGGATACCCCATCCCCTATTTAGTTCCTAAGGTGTCGGAAAATTAATGAACCTTCTGAAACCTCGCAAGCAGCAAATCATTACTAGCATTTTCGTTTTGGGTTTTTGGGTAAGCGCGCATTGACGGGGCTTTTGAATAAACCAAATTTAGTCATAATTATTACATCAAAGATATCAATCTAAAAGTTACAGGTTCGAATTCCATGATGGCATGTACCACTCAGGCAGTTTTTCTCGCTAATTTGCATATTGCGTCACATTTGCTACGTGCCGACGATGTACAAAGCATCACAAGGAAATCAGCATACTTAGGTATGTGTAAGCCGCTAATATGCCTTTTTTTTGTCTCGGGGAAAAACCTCTCTTGACGGGTTCCCCCGGCCCCGGCCCCGGTTCGGGGGACCGAGGGATATGTGGGACTCCGGGAAAGATGTTCAGCCATCCGACTACCCACTAAAAAACCCCGCTGTTCTCCTATCGCCTACGCCCGGGCCTACGGATATGTGGCCTGCCGATTTCGTGGCCCGGTCCGAGCCGCTAATATGCCTAGTATAAGTGTGGCAAACTGACTGTGCCCTCTAAGGGCAGGCCTGAACTCAGCAGTCGGATGTTATGGGTTGTTAATAATTCTTATTCCATTACCGTTCTTTTAGGAGAAGGTCTTTAGGTCTTTGCGCGAGAAAGGAATTTGTCAAGTGCGATAAAGTTCAAACGCTTTGATATAAGACAATTTTTTCTCTGTAATATAAAAATATAATAACAGAAATCTTCTATGCCTTTTAATCTTCAAAAATAATATCATTTTTAAACATATTTCGGTTTTTTACAATATGCTTATCGATAAACGGATCGATTATAGTTATTATACGGATCGATTATTGTTATATCTAATAATTTCAAACCATTTATCGAATTAAGCCAAGAACGTTGTCAAAGGATCAAGTATAAATGTAGAAGCGGTCAAAGTGGTGACCCTTAATAGTTGCCAGTACTTCGACGGACCTTATTCCATGAACGCAAGATGCTACGGCAAAAGCACTTTACTGCCCAATAGTTGCTAAATTAGCCATGAGACGAGTTGAACTATTATAATTAACAGACGTTTAATAGAATACTAACTTGAAATAAAGTGTTAATAGGTAGACAATTACTTAACCATTCAATTGTCATTTGGCTATCTATTCAAGAATTGATATAAAAGTAATAAAAAATTAAGGTTAAAATATTTTAAAGAGAGATTAATTTAATGTTTTTATTCAGTATCTAAGGTTGGTGGTGGTGGTGGTGGCTTGTCATTAAAGCATACTTTAATATGGTAATAAAATTTTATACAATCAATATAGTCGTAAATTATATGCATATCTTAGATCAATGATGGTGTCAGTCCTGCACACCGTAATATACTCTGTCTTAGATAAGGTATTATTTTCTTTTTTATCCAAAAATAAAAACTAATCCCAATGTAGGAGAATTTTTAATAAAAATTATTAAATTATATTAATAAATATATGTTTATATGAAATTGTCTATCTAGGCACGAATCATCCTATTATCCATTAGCTACATCATTGCCAGTTAATTGATAAAACTCTTCGTTAATAAACCACTGTTAACAAATTGTGCGATTCGCTCGCCCCTTTGGTCATCAAGCGGCAAGGCAACCATCTTTAGGAGCATTACGGGGAAATGCACTAATGCCTCTTCGATACAGTGGAAAACTGTTAAGGGGCTAGTTTGGGGCTTTCTAAGATACTGATATAGTTATAGCATTGTTCTATCCACGTATATATTGTATTTTCGTTCGAGGTGTCATCTACATATAGTGTATATGTATTGTTAAATATTTTAAGCTAAGAAAGCATTTTTTTAACGTCAATTGTGTACTGAAGAAGATTTGAATGTAAAACCTACCGAAATGGTATTTATATAAAGACGTTTGTTAACGACACGGTAGGTTCAGTGGCTACATAGTGGTCTTATACAGTCGTGTGAGTTTGATCTTAACGCATGTCAAAATATTTACATAAATCTGCAAATAATTTGTTCAGGTAAATATCCAAAAATTGTATATTTTATTAAAAGCCATGGGATGTTTTTTTATTGCTGAGGGACAGCAGACAAGCTGATGGCGCCCACTTAATTGTAAGCGGTTACCGTCGCCTATAGATGCCTGTGACGCCAGGGGCACCGCGAACGCGCTGCTGTACCATAGGGGTACAGAAACCTGGGTCACTACGAGTAATGCCGGAACAGAACACAAAGTTATTATGGCGGCATACTTATATACCAGGCGTGGTTGCCATTCTGACGGTCTTGTAGACCTACCACCAAGCCAGGGTTATTTTCTCGCCTTTTATGACCGACCGACCCCAGCCGCAGAGGTTAGTTAGTATTCTTACTCTACCTATAGACTTTCGACTTCACTAATATAAATAGTTTTCAAATAAATAAAAGTTAGTTATAAACTCTCGTTATTTACCTCATGATATATATAATGAAGCTTTCTAGGGCCATTACAGCAGTCTCGTACAGTAGGGCGAATAAATTTGGACCTTTTAAAACGCTTCGCCTACTAATTGCCTGCAGATGGACCGGAGCCAATTGCATAAGACATTAAGCTTGAAGTTTAACAATACAAATGCAACTACTATATGTATACAAAACTCAATCCCTATAACTACAAAAGTAAAACTAGCTGGAAAATGAAGTTGACTTGATCCCCAAAAGATTTTTTTTGAGGAAAAACTGTGGGATTCCGGGAAAGATGGTCAATATCCGACTACCCAGCAACTACTACTAGCAACTACCACTACTAGCAACTACTACCCAGTAACTCCGTTGTCCTCCTATCGTCTACTGCCTGGTCCCACGGATAAAGGTCCACTGATCGCGCGGCCCAGGCCTAAAGCCCCAAAAGTGTTGATGGAAGCTAAGTGGAAGTTATTTATTGCCGGGGAACAGAAGACAGGCTGATGGCTCACTTAATAGTAAGCAGTTACTGTCGCCTGTGGATGTTTGCGACACTACTGGAGCACAGCGAAAATTCTGATATATGCATCGGGGTACTGGAATCTAGTTCAGTAATGCGGTAACACAATGCAATTGCCGTGCAGATGGGCTTGGTGCCCTACCACCTAACATATTATATTACAACAATAAAATCAGTTTTCCAGTTATGATAAGTTATGTAAATACTTCAAAAAGTGGAACAAATAAATATTATATGATGCCAGTTAGTACTTCACGCTGTAATCACAGTATACACATTATAAGATACTGGCGGTGTCCGCTTGATGGCTTTTAATGATACAGGGCTCCTAAGTAACGCGTACATTTTCTTAATATCACAATAATATCATACATTGAGGAAATACAATTATCATTTAAAATATGTTTCTTACATTTGTATATTGTTCTTATTATCTATTCCTTATTACTATTGTTATCTATTCCTTACAAAGTTTTTGGATAATAAACTTTCAGGAGGAATGATAGACTTATAATTGGGCCCCACATCACAAAGACTTGAGGGTAGTTGAAAAAGCAACCTGTTTTACTTAGCTTAATGAAAAACTGAACATGTATATTCGGTGAATTTAATTGTATAAGAGGGATATGATATATCTTACTAACTTTTAATAACTTATTGTATTTAACCATACAATTTTATACAATTTAAAGTCATAAATGAATAGTTAAAAGAGAAAGTAGTAGACACAAAATGATATATTTTTCCAATGTTAATATTTCATAGGAGTTCGTTACAATTTTAAGTGAGGATACTATTTATATGAAATTTTGGATCTGGATATGGATACGAATATATGATAAATATTATATTAACTTCGAATGTGACTTTATTTCGGATTAGTTTCGAATAGTTTCAATAACGCATATTATAATATATTTTAAATAAATTGTAAAATAAAATACAAATAGACGCAATAAAATAAATAAACACGCGGCTTTGTTATATTATCATATAGTACTCCGTATTAATCAATCTTATATGTAATTGTTAAAGTGCTACTCATTTTAAAACATTACCCATTAACTGTAAAAAATCATAATAAAATTTATTAATGGTTTGTTTAATTTAATTTAAATTGTTTTTGAATAAATAAACAACATTGCGAGGTCGGCAAACGTGTTTAGAATATCCTCCGCTTGCACGTTGCGACTCCCGTATCAAAATTCACCGTGGACACGCTCAAATTCCCTACATTCCTAACCCACATGACCGTTTAGATCACCACCCAAAACGATACCATGTGACAATAGAATCCCACAAAGCACTTCTCCGAGTAGATTCCAAAACGCTATCTTATCGGCGTCGCTACAACCGGCCTGTGGCGCGTAGGCGCTTATCAAGTGGGTAAATACCCCACCGACACTTACAACCATAAGCCCATCGCTACAGCGCTTCACCTTCTTAAATGTCGTCCTAGAGCACCTCCGATAGCACTATGGCGACCCCATTTTCCCCACCAAGTGCACTCGTGTAGATAAGCTTGTAGCCATTCCCAATGAACCGGTATCTGCTGGCCTTCTACCGAGTCTCCTGCAGGAACACCACGTCCACTCTCCGCCTAGAGAGTAAGTACATCGGCCAACTATCTCGCGCGTCCAGTCAGCGTGCCAATATTCCAAGTTACGAAACGGAGTTTCCTTCTGGGTAGGGCTAATGTCTTTAACCGTGCTCGCCCAAGGCACGGCAGTTCAAATAGTTCAAGTAGTTCAAATCAACCAAAACAGTATAAGATTTATATCAACATTCTTAACAATAATTGCGTATTATAGAACAAAAACTAAACTCTTGTATATACACACATCAAAAAAGTCTAAGCAACATGTACTCATTTAAATTTTAGGGTGGTTTTTCACATTATAACGTTGTATTTTATTTTTAAAATAATATTTTTATGGTCCTATGATGTAAAAATAACTGCTGTTGTCTTTATAAATTCTTTTAATAACATAATTTTATCCCATTGTTCCTGGGTCCATGTTCTGCGTTCTCTACGCCATTCATTTCGACGAGCGCGATTCCCGTGACGTATCGGTGGGCACCTCCCTATTCGAAGTTTTCCGAAACTTTCATATCAGATTAGGTTACTATTACGGACATAATTTTATTTCGGATATCCGATAGTTTCGGTTATAGTTACAAAGCTCTATAACATCCCTGATTTTAATACATTCATCATTGTGTTATGTTTTCTATATCAGTGTGTAGCCCGTTTGGTAATGTGCGGGGTAGTTTATGTGAAACGAGATATTCTGCACGAGGGAGGTTATTCGTTGCGCTAATGTGCAGTTGCATCCATTTGCATTTCCGTTAGGAAAACGTAAGGAAAGAATATAAATATAAAGTATATGAATATACGTGTATGGTTTATATGTTAATTAATTTAGAAGTTTTATTTATAAATTTATAACTGTAAATAAAATTAGAATTATAATTTTGTCGGATTTTTAAAATCAATTACATTAAGATAAAGAAATATGATGTTTGAAAATTTCTAGTTTTCATTTAATCATTAATTTACTTTTGATTCACGCGAAGATTAGAACTATACCCGTCTATAATAACATTAGGTATCCAATAGAGAAATGATTCTTAATTCATAATTAAAAGTGTCCTAAATTCCAACATCAACTCGGATTAGAAAAATATTCATAATTGAAATGCTAACGTATATAGTTGAAATGTTGATGATGATTTTCGCACATCAGATTGACGGGGTCACCGGTTCTAATTTCATCCTAAATCGGGATGTTAATGTACATTATTAATTTGTTTACATAAGAACAGTTGATAAGAAATAGTTATATCAGTTGTCTAGTACGCATAACACAAGTGCACTGCTACTTACTTTAGGACCAGATAGCGCTATATGAATTGTCTCAGTAAATAATTATATTTATTTAAGTTGAAATACTAATTCTAAAGACAGCAGTGACTACAAAATAAGGCATGAAGAAAGCAAGTAAGTGAAAATTACAGCGCAGGGCGGCGACAGTACACCGCACTCCTTCCATTTTCATTTCTCGCAGTGCCACATTTAATTTCGTTGAAATTCTAACATAGCTTTGCAAAAATGTCAACTTCATTCCGCCTCAGCCGATGTCTACGTTTCAGTTGGTTGCTTTGCTTCAGGAATGTTTCGTTGAGACGGGCTTTGAGAAACTACAACTTTATGGAAACTTGTACGGAGAGTCAGATGTAAGACGTGGTTTTCAGCAAAAATTTATCAAAGCGTGTTTAATTTTCGTTATGACTTTTAGTTCTGACGAGCAAAGTCAGTGGGAAAGTTAAATAATTAATTTTGTACATATCATGACTACTTTTATTTTATTTTTATTATTTTATTGAGGAATGGCAGACAAGCAGGCAGCCCACTTGATCTTAACCATAGATTAAAATTTCTGCACTTTATTTACGCTACAAACCGTCTGTGGTACTACCTCTCTTAACAATAGAGGTCTAGATAATAAAATTATTAACTAACCTGTGAGAGCCCCCTGCCTGCAAACTATTGTGCAATCTGGCAGATATTTGCGGAAAAATGAAATACATTTACTGAAAATCAAAAAATTATAAAAAGGATTTTTATAAAATTTATTGACGACCTCCTGGCGTAATGTTTAACGCAAGTCGGTACGCTTGCGGAGGGCACGGGTTCGGTTCCCGTCAAGCGTCTGGTTGCTTATGTATCATATGTATTTATTTACAAAAGAAAAGTATATATGTAGTATATCAGTTGTCTATTACCCATATAACACTTGTGTTGTTGCTATGCAACTTAGTTTGGGACTAGATGGCGTTGTATGAAATGCCCCAAATATATATATAGTATTATCAAGTATAAAGAACTCAATCACACATAATAAAAATCATAATAAGCACGAACAGAATCTTCAATATCTATAAATCAATACTTTACTAAAACACCCGTTATAGTAAGAAGTGAAAACGGGAAAGCCATTTATCAAATACGTTTGTGAAACACACAAAGCCTACCAATCTTATAACCCATCTGAAATTCATATTGAAAGTCGATCGTATAAAGCCGAGTACACACTGTAAAAGGCTGAGCTCCCGCGGGAGGCGGGCCGAGTACCCCGAGCGATAGCACTCATCGACGAATAAGCCTGTTTCCCGACGACGAGGTTTAGGGATGCGACACAGCTACTCAATACTGTTTTATACTACTGTCATCAATACTTGAAACGTTTCACTTTAGTGATGTTAATCGTTTATCGATAATTCATATTTTTAACTTTTATACGACCTCTGCGGTGTAACGTTCAACGCACTTCTGTATGCTTGCGGAGGTCACAGGTTTCGATTTCCGTCCCGCGTCTGGGTGTTTATGTATAATAATTATATATAAAAAAAGTATATATGTATTATATTAGTTATCTAGTACCTATATCAACTTAGCTTCCTAGTCCTAGTAATATTTTTAACTGCCAAACGTACATGGTAAGTAACTCTTGACTTTTAACTAGCCTCTCATCTAACACCAGTAGTGGTCTTCAAATTTATATAGGTCAGCCAAAAATCTAGCTAGAACTCGTATCTGTTTAAGTTTTTTTATTACTTAACTACACAAGAACTAACCCGACTGCTGCGAATTATATTTTAAATTCCTACAAAGTTAATTTAGTTATAATCATCAAGAAATAATTTAGAAAGCAAGTTTCATATAAAATTCCAATAAATATTTGGAATGTTTCTAAAACCACAACCTCAAATTAACATTAGAAACAATATAAATGTTTAAATAAACAATGAGTAGCAATTGTATGTTCTTAAAATATATTTTTTGTAATTAAAATAATAAAAAAATGTAATAAAAAAAGCTTACGTGCAGTGTAGGATTTTTTAACAAAAATTAGGCTAGATTTTTATTTTATAAAAGTTAAGTATTGCTGTGATATACTAAAGTTCATAATCAAATATACAAATCGTGTTCTTGAAATAAATGTACTGAATAATACTGAAACTATTTTTCGAAAGCGAAAATGAAATAATAAACATTATCGATAGATATGTTTTTTAATGACTTCGCAGCCCTTATATAAAAGGATTGACATTTGAGGCGGAGAACGAGCGGATTCAGACGGAGACAAAGTCGACTCAGAACATGTACTCTCTTTGATAATAGCAAATATTCAGCAGATATTCAAATATCGAGTCAACTTCTTATTGTTTGACTAATTTCCTTTATGTTTAGATAGGTTTTAATGAGCACTCAGGTTAATAATGAACTTTTTGTTTGATATTTACCAAAGTAGGTTTAAATTTTTTTATAATCCCGAATCACAAGAAGCTGCTTTTTAGAACTCTAAATATTCTGCTGAGTAGTTACTAACTTGAGACCTTTTATCCTGTGCAATGTAACACCAGAAAATATACGTGACTTTACCTTCGTATATTTTTTCTATCTCTGTCTCTTGTCAGCAGAACGATACCCTATCGGCTTAGCTCCTTATGCAACCGGTATGAGGCATTAGAAAAAATATGTTGATGTATACACAACATAACAATATCTATCTACCCGTAATTTTAGAAACTTTTTTTTTATTGCTGTAGGACAGCTGACAGCCCGCTTATAATTTAAAAGTTACCGTCGCCTATGGGTGCCCGCAACGCCAGTGGCATCGCAAACACGCTGCTGTCCCATATGGGTACAGGAACTTGGGCCACTAATGCCGGAACACAACGCAAGGTTATTATGGCGGCAGACTTAAGACCAAATATGGTCTCCATCCAGACAGACATGGAGTTTCCTTAACTTTCAATACCTTTTTAGAGTGATTTTTATTTTGCCATAAGCCTTTGTTTTTTCAAGCATGGTATGTTGATTCACACTTTGGTATTCTAGTGGCACTATATAACATTTATTTTTTTGTGTCATAATTGAGGTTAGGAAAATTTTGTTGGTTTTCCCGTCCTCTGCTCCTTTCACTTCGAATCAAAATTTAAGTGACGATAGTGTACTTTTATAAGTTTTATTATCTTATTGATTTTAGAATCAGAGTTGAATAACAACAAATCTGACTTTCTCTAAAAAGAGTAATTAAATTTACTTTAAAGATAACTATTACACAAATATTTACTACATCTCAGCTTATTAAACTCACTTGTAAAAATAGAACGTTATTAAATGGCAATTATTCACTATTTCCTTTCTCCAAATACAAATTTTAACAAATTTATTTATAAGAACTGTAATTAACATGTGACCATGTGGTGTTATGCTCCGCAAGTGCGCTGGATGATTCACAAAGTATATTAGTATGTACTTTACATATATTCCCAATATATATGTGTTAGCAAAGCTGCTTAAATACTCCTAGCGCCATCTATTAATTACTTTATACATTAAAATAGGCTAGCTATTCCCGGCCCTGGTTCTGTCCATGGTCGGGAGCGATCCTGGATGGACGGCCGTCGCCTCCTTCTGCGAGGCAGTCATGTCCGCAAAGGAGGCGGCGGAGCGGGAGCGGGAGTCGACCACCACACTCCCCTCCCGCCAACGCAGGCCACGTCGGCGGCGCCGGAGGTCAAATAACGACCTCCGGCCGCCGTAAAAAGCGGCCGCGGGCGGCCCCTCGGGGGAGGATCCACCGCCCGCACCATTGCCGCGAGGGTGAGGGCTGCGTGCTGTTCCGCGACCCCCCTCAACTCCTAGAGTTGTTAGGAGAGCGCCGGGGGGACGAAATCCTGACCCCCTGGCGCCAACACTTTAGAAGGGGCCCGCCTCAAGACAAAGGGCGGGCCGGCGCCAGCCCGGGCCACGAGATCGGCTGGCCATATATCCGTGGGCCCGGGCGTAGGCGATAGGAGAACAGCGGGGTTTTTTAGTGGGTAGTCGGATGGCCAAACATCTTTCCCGGAGTCCCACATATCCCTCGGTCCCCCCGGGCCGGGGGAACCCGTCAAGAGAGGTTTTTCCCCGACACCAAAAAAAAAAAAAGGCTAGCTATTCATTTCCGTCCGTTTTTGTGCGATTGACTAACAAATTGCTAAACATTCCCTTCATATTTATTAATTAAACGAAAAATATTACTATTAAGAATCCTGAAAAACTTAAGCCTAAAACAATAAAACATCAATTTAAAAAAGCAGTACTGGCGGAGGGGTGACCAACCGCTGACCTTTCGCATTATACGCAGGAATAAGGGGATAAGGGAAATATGATACGGATGGCCGTATTTATTTGTGTCCACTAAGGATTTGCCCCTTGCCAGTTAAGCTGTCTGACCCGGCGAAAGTAGATGACGGCAATTTGCTTTATTGACTCCTTGATCCGACTTCCAGTATTAGCGGAATTGTTTGGTAACCAATTCGAATCAGTAATAGCTTTGTTATTTAGGTTATTTGGCTACCTGCATTATTGTATTTCATTTTAATAATAGCGCACCTGTAGGAACAATAGAAAATGTATTCCACCTGTAGTATATACGATTTAGTCTATGTCGCCTTTTATGACAAGCTGACCCCCGACCACAGGGATTAATATACTTACTCCGCCTCTGCACGGAAAAAACAGTTGTCAGATGCCACTGTCACTGTCAAGAAGAATTATCGGCGAATGTGAGCGATATATTATTTTGAAGAATGGACATATATCTATATACATGGACAATGGCAAGCCAGTGAGGTATCCATGGCAACTCTATACCTACTTATGGTTATCTTCAGGAGATCGCTTTTAGCGATAAGATCTATTGTGCATTTTTAGTTGTAATGTTAACTGTAAGTTACTTTAATTTGTATATATAGTATAAAAAGTGCAAAAAGTCCAAAATGCGATGCGAGAATATGTATACATGATTGAATAAATTTTTAATTTATTCATGTAATCTCCAATAATAAGACTCGAGTTAATTCGTCTCTTAGCTGGGGTATCATAAAAAAGATAATATGTATTACTAGTCGTCTAGTCATCTCTTGCTAGTTCATATATAAGAAACGGACACTACGGTTTATTTAATTTCCTGGATTCTTCAAACGGCGGCCATTCCTGTAAAAACAAAATGGATCTACGTCTACGAGTACTCTACCTATTTTCCTGTCTGTCCCACTTTGGCCAATAAGAGAGAATTACATGGAAGGATATTGACGCAAAAATTAATGCGGAAGTTTATCTTTGTCAATATTGTTGTAATGTGTCCTCAGAGTTCGAATGCAACTAAATCATTTTATGAACAATTTCCAATTGACAATCTAAATTAATAATATTTTCTAAAGAAAGGCAAATCGATGATTTCTTATGTACAACGACTTTTATACACCAGAATGCTTCTTCATGTATAATTTATTTACAAAAGTAAAATACACTTGTCTGGTACCCATAAAATATTCGGAAGTTCTCTGGTTCTTAATTTGTGAAAAAATGGCGCAGCGTAAATTATCACAATATATATTTTTATATTAATATTAAGATTTTTTAAATGATAAGGTTTCTCTAAAGAAGATATTTTAGTAAAGGTACAAAATTACCCCGTCTGTATCGGTCATCTGGCAAATGGTTGCCACAATCCCAAATCTTTAACAAAATAGCTCCCCCGAACACGTTAAGTCTAAGTAAGTGGCGTTCGGCGGCCGAAGATTTGCTGGACCGTCTCTAATGGGCTTGATCCTTATTTATTGAACCACTACCGAAAGTGTACAACAATTTAAACTTTCGAGTATTTTTAACTCTTGCTGAGTTCAAAAATAGATGCACTTCTATTTCCATTTGGAATACGATTCAGGCGAAATAACTAAGCTTATACGAAATACATTACAATAAAGAAAAAAAGTACTATTTGTTTGTACCTATAAAGTCGAAATAAACAGTATGAGACCTAATAAAGTCATTTATGTTGTGATTGAGGTGGTTTTCAAGTTCTACACTCGACAACTGACTCAGGGGTCGATTCGATCGGATCGATTGCCACAATACCGTGCACAATTTAGGACGGTTTTCCCACATAATATGCATGTTATGTTATGTTAGGTTATAATAAATAAATAATCACTTTGTAACCCGCTAACCCACCCAGAACAAGTAAAGGTATTCAGTTCGTTCTCTCTATGGAGACGCCTGACGCAGGGCTGAAGCTAGAGTCGAATTTGAGGTAGGGCAACATTGGTTAAAGGTAGGCCAGAAGTAATATCATAATTGATCTACCCTCGAAGTACGAGCTCCTAAATCAATCACCATGTATATATGTATCTTTTGTGACAGATCATAAGCATGAATCTAAGAACTATTAAATACTCAATGATGAAGAACACGCGAACAAGATGGTTGAACTTCCAGATTTCGATGTAGAAATCCACGTCAGAGTGAGGTAATAATTAATTGTTAGGTGTGGTGATACGAGTAAATAGATACGACCAAAAATACCACTTAGATCATATTGTTTCTGCAAACTTATTACAATAATTAACATAATAATAAAAAATATTTAAAACAGCTGAATTCTACGATTCGCCATGTTATTAAAAATCAGTCTCAATCTCAGTTTTTGATATTTTTAAGGCAGGGCATTGTGGATTTCAAGGTAGGGCATTGCCCCACAATGCCCCCCCCCCCCCTCGGCTACGGCCCTGGCCTGACCCTAACAGTGTGACGATATAGGCTGTTATTATGGTATCGAAGAAGGAAACGAAAAGAAGTTTTCCCGGTATTAAACGCTTCTAACAAATGAAAGACAAAATAATTGTATACAAATACACTCTATTCGAAGAAGACTTATCGAGGAGACTCCCTGTAGGAGGATGTAAACAGGTCAGGGCGGTAAACGAGCCCAGACAGGCGTTATGTACGTGTCGCGTTTTTATCACGACATCTTGCTTTAATCTTGAAGCACTTAGGATTTATTGATACACGCATGATTTGATATTAGTCAAAAAGAGTGTAGGTTTGACTATTATCCTGTCACCATAGTATGCGTTAATATCTAATATGGTTAAGCCAATCGTTTCATACAGAAAAATATATTGTTAAGATACATTGTGCGCCGTGGTTACGTGTGTATGTAATCCGCCAATCTCCGGGAGTAGCTTTGGATAGTAGTGGTAGTTTTAACAGCTAAGCGTGTACGCTTGTAATCTCAATGACATCTGTAAATAATAAAGTCAACGAAGGCGTAAGGAATATGAAATAATACATAATTTGAATTTCATACCATTAAATTGTTATAGGAGGCTGTTTAGTATTACGTAACTTAATTTTTGAAAATTTTTGAAACGCCCTCTCCCATGTAACTCGCCGTAACAATTTTCTGTAATCCGCCTTACCCTCCCAAAAGTTACTTATCACCCAAGGAACAATTTTTACCTAAAAATCTCATTTATGTTGCACAAATAACCAGAAAGTTGCTAAAATGCCTTTGTTGTGCTTGACTTCCCGTAATGTTTTACAAGACCGCCCCCCCCCCCACCCCTTGAATTGCGTTACGTAATACTTGAACTTGACAAAACCGTCCAAATTCACACAGAAGAAACTTTAGTAAAAGTTATGAGAAACATGTATTTTAGTTTAGTATCACATAGTACAAAAATGTTGAGTAATCAGCATCACAAAGTCATCCAAAGAATTCTACTCGCAATTTACATAATACGGCGCGCAAGTGTCAATGACCTCTCCATCGGTACCGCAAAAAACTGGTACAATGACCACTAGGTCACTAGTGTAGTACTAACTCACTTACGATATTTACGCGGAAGTGACGGAGACAGATAATAACAGGTTAACGTACGAAATTTGCACCATATGACTATCTTGTACGATTGAATTAGTGACCATATTTCCTTGGAATGAAATATTTTATGGTGAAAATTTGATATACAATTTTTTTTTTCAAAAATAGGTTCCTTAAATGATGTTTAGTGCGTATATATATATATATATATATATATATATATATATATATATATATATACCTAGTCAGGTCATAAGTATTGTCACACAATAAAAACTTTTCTTTTAGAATGCTGGCCACAAAAAAGTTTATTGAATTAGAATTTCGAATTGTTCATGAAAATAAAAATGTATAACTTTTAGAATTTTACTCATTTTTAAATATGGAGTGGACGCTTAAAGAAGACCGTGTTGCAGTTATTGCGTTGCATCGTTGCGGTTACGCGCCAATTCAAATTTTTAACATACTGAAAAATTTGAATATTACCAAAAGATTCGTTTATCGTACTATCAAACGATACAATGAAGACTCTAGTGTAGATGACAGGTCAAGAAGTGGTCGCCCTCGGTCTGTTAGGACTCCAGCAGTGATAAAAGCTGTGAAGGCACGAATTCAAAGAAATCCCAAACGTAAGCAGAAACTGTTGGCCCTTCAGATGGGGTTAAGCAGAACCACGGTGAAAAGGGTGTTAAATGCAGACTTAGGGCTTCGGGCATATCGAAGAAAAACAGGACATCGTTTGAATGCTCGTCTAATGGACCTGAGACTGAAGAGATGCCGCGCTTTGTTGAAGCGGTACGCGGGAAAAAAATATCGGGAAATTCTTTTTTCGGATGAAAAAATGTTTACCATAGAAGAGAGCTACAACAAACAAAATGATAAGGTGTACGCACACAGTAGTGAAGAAGCGAGCAACCGTATTCCGCGTGTCCAACGAGGTCATTTTCCATCCTCGCTCATGGTATGGTTGGGAGTTTCTTATTGGGGCTTAACAGAGGTACATTTTTGTGAGAAAGGTGTAAAAACGAATGCTGTTGTGTATCAAAATACAGTCCTGACGAACCTTGTGGAACCTGTTTCTCATACCATGTTCAATAACAGGCACTGGGTATTCCAACAAGATTCGGCGCCAGCTAATAGTGCGAAGAGCACACAAGACTGGGTTGCGGCGCGTGAAATCGACTTCATCCGGCACGAAGACTGGCCCTCCTCCAGTCCAGATTTGAATCCGTTAGATTACAAGATATGGCAACACTTGGAGGAAAAGGCGTGCTCAAAGCCTCATCCCAATTTGGAGTCACTCAAGACATCCTTGATTAAGGCAGCCGCCGATATTGACATGGACCTCGTTCGTGCTGCGATAGACGACTGGCCGCGCAGATTGAAGGCTTGTATTCAAAATCACGGAGTTCATTTTGAATAAACTTTAATGTCATAAGAATCTATGTTTTGTTAAATTCATTTTGGTATATGAATGGTTACATAATGAATAAACTTGTTACAATTATTTTACATTAAACATGTGACAGAATTTATGACCTGATTAGGTATATATATATATATATATATATACCTAGTCAGGTCATAAATTCTGTCACATGTTTAATGTAAAATAATTGTAACAAGTTTATTCATTATGTAACCATTCATATACCAAAATGAACTTAACAAAACATAGATTCTTATGACATTAAAGTTTATTCAAAATGACCTCCGTGATTTTGAATACAAGCCTTCAATCTGCGCGGCCAGTCGTCTATCGCAGCACGAACGAGGTCCATGTCAATATCGGCGGCTGCCTTAATCAAGGATGTCTTGAGTGACTCCAAATTGGGATGAGGCTTTGAGCACGCCTTTTCCTCCAAGTGTTGCCATATCTTGTAATCTAACGGATTCAAATCTGGACTGGAGGAGGGCCAGTCTTCGTGCCGGATGAAGTCGATTTCACGCGCCGCCAGCCAGTCTTGTGTGCTCTTCGCTCTATGAGCTGGCGCCGAATCTTGTTGGAATACCCAGTGCCTGTTATTGAACATGGTATGAGAAACAGGTTCCACAAGGTTCGTCAGGACTGTATTTTGATACACAACAGCATTCTTTTTTACACCTTTCTCACAAAAATGTACCTCTGTTAAGCCCCAATAAGAAACTCCCAACCATACCATGAGCGAGGATGGAAAATGACCTCGTTGGACACGCGGAATACGGTTGCTCGCTTCTTCACTACTGTGTGCGTACACCTTATCATTTTGTTTGTTGTAGCTCTCTTCTACGGTAAACATTTTTTCATCCGAAAAAAGAATTTCCCGATATTTTTTTCCCGCGTACCGCTTCAACAAAGCGCGGCATCTCTTCAGTCTCAGGTCCATTAGACGAGCATTCAAACGATGTCCTGTTTTTCTTCGATATGCCCGAAGCCCTAAGTCTTCATTTAACACCCTTTTCACCGTAGTTCTGCTTAACCCCATCTGAAGGGCCAACAGTTTCTGCTTACGTTTGGGATTTCTTTGAATTCGTGCCTTCACAGCTTTTATCACTGCTGGAGTCCTAACAGACCGAGGGCGACCACTTCTTGACCTGTCATCTACACTAGAGTCTTCATTGTATCGTTTGATGGTACTCGTTTATCGTATCTTTTGGTTATATTCAAATTTTTCAGTATGTTAAAAATTTGAATTGGCGCGTAACCGCAACGATGCAACGCAATAACTGCAACACGGTCTTCTTTAAGCGTCCACTCCATATTTAAAAATGAGTAAAATTCTAAAAGTATACATTTTTATTTTCATGAACAATTCGAAATTCGAATTCAATAAACTTTTTTGTGGCCAGCATTCTAAAAGAAAAGTTTTTACTGTGTGACAATACTTATGACCTGACTAAGTATATATATATATATTATTGTAAAAATGAGAGCGAATCAGTTTATTCAAATAAACACTACTAATTTAGCACTATGATCACCTGTAACTAGCGTTGTCATCATTATTTCCCTGTCATTGTGCCACAAATAAAAAATTTGTTTCTTTCTTGGCTAAGGGATGCACGTTCCTAGTATACCCAATAAACCACGTGTCGTGAGTCCGACAGTGGATAAAAAATCACTCAGAAAATTGTATCTCGCAATTTTGGTTTATAAAATTATACAACTGTAAGCAATTACTGTCGACCCAGTAGTCGTATTCAACTATCAATACATCATATGTGTACGTCACTTATCATTTACAATTTGATTGTAATATTTAAAAAATTGCAATGAATTTTCTGACTGCATAGCCGAAAGTAACGTGACATTCAAACTACACGTTATCTTATCTCTCATTAGAGATTTACCAGATTATCTCATTAAAATGATAAATTCGTCAACCGAAAACGTGTCAGAAATTAAAAGTTAAATAAAACTATGTAACAAGTTTTGTGAAGCGAACTATTTCTTTTGGGTCGCGATAAGTCGATACCTAATCAGTGATAAGACAACGTCGATAGCAATGTTATACAGGTTGTTGGGATAATTTATTAAATTTGATTTAATGTTCCAGTGTCCGAGGTGTGAAGTTATATGAAACAAAACTGTCGTGGTGTGAGATTTTGTCGTTTAACTTATAATTGTAAATTCTTATGTAATTTGAAAAACATTAGCTAATATAAATATATATATATATGCGCGGTGCATATTGTGTAGATACATCAAGTTAAGAACGAAATTGCATGAATGTTTTACAAATAGATATAGAAGTGATAAATATAATTTTACAATAAATTTATGTAGGTCCGTACACCTAATCGTATTGCCTAGAAAATGTGATATTTACATTTTTTATTCCTGTAGGACAACATCCGTAGGCGACTGTAACTGATTACTATTAAGGGGGCCGTCAACCTGTCTGCTGTCCTACAGCAATAAAAAAAGACATACGGTTACAGAGTTATAATATGGATAACGTAATCAGTGATAGATTCAATACAGCCTGCAGTTTAATAATTAATACACACTTATATTATACACATCCTGTATATGTTAAACGGTCTTCGTCAGGTTGCTATCTTGCCATTACCTTCACAATCGTCAACAAACGTGGGGCCAATATCATTTCAAATGTATATTTAAAACTTTCACTAACCAACATGCTAGTGCTGGATCATTAATTTACGAAAGTGGATCATTAATTTACGAAATTAAAAGTACGTGATTATTGAAATAATGTGAATGAAAATCATAATCCTGATGGGACGACCTGGTGAGTCATATAACATATTTAGAATGAAATTTTGTAAATGTAAATTACATGAAATACACATACATAGTAATAAACTTGCCAATTGTTACTATTTTAACTATAAGACATTTAGATGTTTGTGACGAGTTGAATTTGTATAGTTTTAGTATTAAATGGGTGTTATTTGTTTGATTATATTCTGAAAAAACAAGGACAGCTCCGTATTAAACGATTTTCATGCGGAGCTGTACTTGTACAATATGTACAAGTACAACTTCAGCTTCTACAATTTTATTTTCATAATAGATAGATAGATTATTATTTATTGTACATCACAGTAAAACATTGTAGTTTATTAATATTATATCTATGTACAAAGGGCTTATCGCTAACAAGCGATCTCTTTCAGACAACCCGTGGCTAGGCGATGAAGATTATTAATCGTAATACTGGTCATCATCTAAACTGTTAACAATTAAGCATCCACAATTGTTTTTATTTTTATTTATACTACTTTTTCATACTAAAATCAGATTTAATGTCAATAATTATTCAGTGTCCAGAACAATCATTTTCATTATACTATTGTGCGCTGTGTAATTTGGTTAATTAACCTACGAACAAGTAATATAAATAATTAATTATAAGGGCTGCTGGATACACATGTTTTATATTTTATGGGAAATGTATGTATGATACATTACTGTTGATTAAATAAAGCTTTCTGTTATTTTATTTACTTACAATTTAGTCGTAATTATGGACATTTACAAATATATTAATGTAATGAACAGACGACCTCTGTGGCGTAACGGCTAAAGCGCTTCGATACGCTTGCGGAGGTCACGGATTCGATTCCCATCTCGCGCCTAAGTGTTTATGTATAATATGTATTTATTTACAAAAAAGTATATAATTAGTATATCACTCGTCTAGTACCCATAACACAAGTGCTATGGCTACTTGGTTTGAGACTTATTTATATATTAATTTAATTAAATATATAAAATGTAAAATTAATTATGAATGAATAACCGTAAAAGGTTTCGTGCTAATCTGCAGTCATTGATTGCAACATGTTTCTTTAATTACGCTCTTAGAACGATTTATGATTCATTCTTGCCGTTATATCGCGTATTTACCGAAACACGGTTGATAATAAGGCAGTAATATCTATAATATAAGATTATGTGTGTATACGATTATTTCTAAATGTCATTCATACTGAGTTCGGTCTATAAAAAGTTTAGTATGTCGTGTATCATTAGGGTAACCAGTAGCTCAGGGATAACTGGCTAAATAATGGACAGGCTCTGGCTACAGCTTCCTTCCCAAATTATCGCATGTTAGACCATACAAGTAAAACAAATTTATCTATTAACATGTTTCATAGGCAAATCAGTTCAGATACATTTATGGGTCCTGAAGATCTTAGGAGGATATTACACCCCGATTATATTTATGATTTTTTAGTATTCATTATTATATTTAAATAAAATACTCTAAATAAAACACGCAAGTATCTTTCGAAATCAAGCAATTAAGAGCTTCTTATAATGGATACTTCGTGGTGACCAAAAGTCGATTCTGCGAAACCCCATAAAAGCTCTAGGTAATACCAGGATATTTTGTCCATATGCTGCTGGAATCACCCTGGTTAACAACTAACAAATGGGTAATATGCAACTGATATATTACTTAAATATTTTTCTTTGTAAGTAACTACAAATTACATATAAGCACCTTGACTCGGGACGGAAATCCGCCATTCTAAGTAAATACAAACACACGGAATTAGATATGAGGATGAAACATTGTCAGTTAAAAGTACCGATAACTTATGATGCTTTGTGTATAACCATGTCCTAAATCTTTCAGATGTGATTATAGCGGCTTTGTCTTTATGGCTGCTAGCGAAGACAGCTAATGGTCGTGTGATACCAGACACTTTTGAAGATGAGGATATAGTATGCCGCACTTATACGCTTAGCGGGCTACTCCATCTAGATTGTGCTGATCGAGGACTAAACACGTTGAATGATGATTTGGATTATGAAGTATGTACTGCTGTTTTTTTAAAACTGAGATTGGCAGACAGGCAAACAACCCTCCCGATATTAAATGGTCATATTCGCCTATACACGTTTCCAACACCAAAACCATTGCCAACGCGCTGCCAGGAAGGAACTGGGACCTCTTTTACTAGTGCCGGAACACTGTTTTTTTTTTTATTGCTAGGACAGCAGACAGGCTGACGGCCCGCTTAGGATTTAGCAGTTACCGTCGCCTAGTCGCCTATAGGTGTATGCAACGCCAGTGGCATCGCGAACACGCTGCTGTCCCATAAGGGTACAGGAACTTGGGTCACTAATACCGAAACACAACACAAGATTATTGTGGCGGCATACTTAAGACCAAAGGTGGTCGCCATCCAGACGGGCTTGAGGCCCTACCACGTAGCTAGGGTGGGTTGTTTTGTCGCCTTTTACGACAGGCCGACCCCGGCCACAGAGGTTAGTATTCTTTCTCCGCCCCTGCACGGATAAAAAGTACATAAACCATAAACTGTACAAGTTAATGGTGACATGTTTTAAAACCAGGGATGGTTGCCATCCAATCGGACTTTGACTTTTACCTAGCAATTGTCTTAGAGCAGTATTATCGTCAATACTGCTCTTAAGCTAAGTCTACCCTTATGGGACAGCAGCGTGTCCGCGATGCCACTGATGTTGCAAACACCCATAGGCAACGGTAACTGCTAAATTCTAAGTGGGTCGCCAGCCTGTCTGCTGTCCTACAGTATTAAAAAATATTAAACGGACTGTATACCACCAGGATTTACCAAGGCTCGATATACAATTGTTTCGTTGAATAACCACCGAAGAAGAGCATGCTATGGAGGGACTCCAACTCCATAAACTCCATGAAATCTTTGATAAAGTATTTATGATGTAAAAAAATAAATGTAATTGTTATAGGATATCCACTCCACTGATATAGGAATGATTTAGGAATATTCGAGAAACTATTGTGAATATAAAATAGTAATGAGTCTTCATGGAAACTTGAGTGACAGTTGACAGCCAACTTCATCATGTCACAATCATCTTATAACTTCATCATATAACTTCAAAAATATTAACGTAATTATATGCAAAAGATAATGTGTGATATAGTAATCAGGCATTAAAAATTCACAAAGAATATAACGTAAATAGTTCCTTTTGAATCTTCTTCCCCTTTTATGACAGTGATGGTTTGGGCTTTCGAAGTTAATCTTTAACCCTCTTTAACCCGACACATGCAGTGAATAAACCATCTAAGCAAAAGCACCTGAGTAGCTGGAAGAAAATTACGACGTCTTTACATTGACCTGTCTAGTTTTTCCTAGACAATAATACTCCATCAGCCTTTATCATCTAATTAAGGGTTATATAATACTACCCCCAAACTATAAGCGGTGTCGTGATCATACCCTCGTTATTTTATATCTTTGATCTTACAACCGTGAAAGAGTCCTGTAGAGGTGGTCATGGTGTTAGGTGCATGGTGGTTAGGACGTTGAAGTTTGTGTGTTGGTCTTTGTCGGTACTAAGCTCTCGCCACCGAGGACATAAATAGTTTATTTATTTTCTTTTGTTTTATTTTAACATATTCAATTTTACATTTTCAGGCCCAAGTGCTACTTTTATCAAACAATAACTTTGCTACATTTCCATCACAACTGGAAAGATTCACCAACGTAGAAGTATTAGATCTCTCAGGAAACCTATTAAACCGCCCACTTCCTACCTATATACAAAACTGGAGAGCCTTGAATACGCTCAACCTATCAAATAACAATTACGACACTTGGATCAGCGACGGTCGTCTATACAACATCGTAAAACTGGACTTGTCGAGGAATAAAATTAACAGCATCGACATAGATGCCTTCTCCGGAATGAAGCACCTACATTTCCTTGATTTATCAGAAAATAGAATATACGATTTACCAAACAGACTATTCACCGAAGTCAACAGTCTAGGTATTCTTATTTTGTCCAGAAATTACTTCTCCGAAGTACCAAGTTTCCAATCTCATTCGTTGAAAACAGTTCATTTGAGCAACTGTCAAATATCTAATATAAAAATGGATTCGTTCCTCGGAATGAATTCGCTGGTTGAAATGGACCTGTCTATAAACCAGATAGAAAGCATTCCGGACGGACTCGCCTCGAATACTTTACAAGAATTGGACCTGAGTTATAACGAAATCAATACGTTAACTGATGACACTTTCTCAGCATTACCGCATTTAGCGGTTTTGGATTTGAGAGGTAACGAATTTAAAGAAGTATGGTCAACCTCACACTTTGCCTCGAACCCGTTTTTGAGGGAAGTCTATGTGAAGGGAAACCGATGGAGTTGCGAAGGGTTTAGTGTCAATCTCCTTCTAACTTACGAGTTTTTGACGAAAGATCCTCCTAAAATTGTTGATAGATCTTCATTGATTTGCTATTCGCCATCAAATGTGACACAGTTGAGTTGGCAACAGGCGTATATTCGGACATGGCACCCTAATGAGGGTACGATAGAATCGTACACATCAATAGCTGTGATGATAGGAGTGATTATAGGAATTTTGCTTACATCGTTTGTTTGTCGTGGTCTGATGACCATAAATAAACCAGACCCAGCCAGACCGCCAGCGGAGACGACAGTTGTGAATCTCAATGGCACGGGGCCGCAGCCTCGTGTGGAATCAGTAGTTATGCGAGTACCTTTGCATGATGAAGACCTTCCTCCGAGCTACGACGAAGCCTTGCTAATGCCACGATTGAACTCCTCCTTCCATTCTTTGCCAGACTTTATTGATGATGTAGAGGAACCTAGTCGCCAATACAGACGGTCTAGGTCTATAGGAGACTTGACAGAGTTCAGACCGAGAGTTTCTGATAGGCGTTCCGTCAGACGAACCGTAGAAATTCACATCACATAAAAAAACCAGTTTAATTAGTGATGTTTTAGACATAAAATAGTTTAGTGACCATCACAGACGGGTAGTTAACTTGTTCTTAATTTATTTATAAAATATAGTTTACATTACTTTAAGTTTGTGTAATAAAAAATATTTTAAGAAAAATATAGATTATTTTCTCAACATTACCCTTTTTCCGTTCATCATTGCTAGCGACATCTATTAGTAAAACCTCAATAATAATGTAATATATTCAAATTGATAATAGCCGATTATTATAAACTAAATTAATTTTGATAAAACAAATTTTTATTATTAATATATTCAATTATTCAAAAAATATTTCATAATTTTTAAATGTGTTTTTGTTTCAATACATTGTACTTCAATGTATGTACGTTTGAATTCCATTGTCAGTATGAAATTTTATTTGTTATAGGTTTGATGTAGTATCTCAACAATTTCCTAGATGGCGCGCAAACGCTATAAATATTTTGTTAATTGATTTAGAGTATTATAAAATAATTTTCAGTATATAAAAATGTTTTTTAATTAAGTAAATATATTTATTATTACTTAAGGTATGTAATGTTTTAAATAATCTTAACTGTCAAAAAAATTAATTCTCAAGGGCAAGAAGAAGGATAATACGAAAAGAGGAAAAACACGTTATGATAGATTAAATTTTATGATTACTAAAGTGTCAACCTATAAACACAAGCTTTATATAGTTTAATATGAGCTTCCATTAAAGACTATTATTAAATATTATTTTGTTCTTCAACTTTTAAGCTTAGCATTTCGCCATTCTTATCATTTATCAATGATAACACGTCATCTTTTTTTGATTCATACAATGTAACAATTCGGTCCAACGCAGACGTGTAAGACAAAACAATTGCTTGTAATATCAGTCACAGAAAGTGTTAGTCTAGTTTTCTTAAAATATTAAAACCAAACACTATGTGGATTAAGTAAAGTTGTTTTTTAAATCAGTGCTGGTGAGGTGTGTACTTTCAGTATGTTCATTTTGAATTGCCTGCAAAATTCTTTTGACAGTCTTTTGAAACATTCTTCGAAATATAGTGCTCATTCGCTATCACTACTTTTTATCATCGGGAGATGATAAAAGATAGGGGCCGTGTGGAGCCAGCGAAAACAGGGCCACCCCATCCAATTAGGCCGTTGTATTTTTTTTATTGCTGTAGGACAACAGACAGGCTAATGGCCCGCTTAGAATTCAGCAGTTACCGTCGCCTATGGCTGCTTGCAATGCCAGTAGCATCGCAAATACGCTGCTGTCCCGTAAGGGTACAGGAACTTGGGTCACTAATGCCGGAACACAACCCAAAGTTATTATGGCAGCATACTTGAGACCAAAGGTCGCCATCCAGGCGGGCTTGGGGCCCTACCACGTAGCTGTTTTGTTGCCTTTTATGACAGGCCGAACCCGGCCGCAGAGTATTCTTTCTCCGCCCCTGCACGAATACGTTGTAAACTGTGCTAACACAGGTAGTACATATATTTCGTCAATTACATTTGCCTCTATGCTTAAGAATGAGATGTGTTGCACAAAAGTTATGTCTTGTTGCAATATTTAATAGCATTTCTCGATCATTCTTGCTTGCATTCTCCGAAATGCAAGCGTTGGATGCAACGGGGATGAAACGCTGGTAAGGTGAATAAGATAAAAAAATTACAGTAATTATAATGTATTAATAAGCTCATAAGAGTAAACCTAAGATAAATAATCCCCAATTACTAATAACGTGGATGTGAGTCACTTTACAATTAAAATAAATAAATAAAAATTAATTTTCTACCTAAAAAAGAAAACTAATAACTCAAAGCGAACAAATTATAATAATAAAATGTATTTAAGACTATTTATAATACAAATATAAACAGTGTAAGCCCTTTTTATGTTGTTATAAGGTTAAATTTTCATTATGTAATATATTATTCGTTTATAACAAATTTGTTAAATTACAGAGTTCATCAAGAATATTGCTCATTAAACTATGAAAGCATATATCCAGTGTTCAGATCGCAATATAATACAGGTGAGCAAACCGACCTAAATTCGATATTCTACAACATAACTGCTTTATCAATGTCTGATAACGTAGATAAAAACGTGTGTACTAATGTTGACAAAAGCCGGTGGACAATACCAAGGTATTTTATAAAACTCATGCATTATTTTTTGCTGTAGCTACTTAAATATTACTTTTTTGTTTCTGAGGTACAGCAGGTAGGCTGACGGCTCACTTAACAGTTAGAAGTTACCGCCACATGATGATGTTTGCAACTCAGGGGCGTCGTTAACACGCTGCCGTCCGCGTATAAGAACTGGAACATGGGTCATTTATACCAGAACACAGCACAAGGCATGATGACATATGTAGAGACCAGGGTTGGTTGCCGTGCTTGGTCTATTTTTAAATTACTTAAATATCTAAATTAAAGATACAAACATTTCAAAATACCTCAAAAACATTTAAATATTGACTGAGCAGATTGCAGAATTGAACCGTAAAATAGACGCTCTGTTAATAAATAACAGAGGAGGTCAATTACGCCCTAGAGAGAGAAGCCGAAGTCATACTCGTTCTACATCAGAATCAGGATCCTGAACTGCTTCTACCACAACAAATTCGGTGACATTACAAAAACCGGCATGAAGCCCTGTGATTATCACCAGGGAAAAGCCAACGACAGCTGTTAATGGCGACAGAAGATTGCCACACCAATTCCGATCGCCTATTTGTAACGGATCGAAGGTCGAACCAAGATTTTCCTACGAAGTCTTCACTGCAAACGGATCATCAATTGCTACCTGTGGTTTGACTCAGCTTAATCTTCGTCGCGAGTACTCATGGCGTTTTATTGTAGCTGACATGACCAAAGCCATAATTGGCGCAGATTTCCTGTCGCACTATGGCCTAATTGTTGACTATCGTAACGGCCGTCTGATCGACAACCAGACGAATCTTTCGGCAAAAGTAACTCGAGCTACATCATCGGACACCATCTCCTCAGTGAAGACCATCATTGGCGAGTTGACGTACCTGGACCTGCTCGGTAAATTTCCGGAGATAACTCGTGCCCCAGGCAAACATAGGGTAGTGAACCATAACACAGTATTAGAACCACATCCAGACCACGCGTGCACTGTTCGCCAAGACGACTTGCTCCAGAAAAGCTCAAGATAGACAACCAAGAGTTTTGTGAAATGCTCAAAGCTGGTACAGCAAGACCTTCAGAGAGCCAATGGCCTTACATCTGGTCTCTATAAAACATGACGGCTGGAGATCATGTGGCGACTATAGGATGCAGAACGATTACGGATAGATATCCTTTTCGGTAGATTATACGCACAGCATTTCTTACAGCTAAATATTTTCTAAAATAAACCTTGTGAAGGCTTATAACCAAATCCCTATCAACCTGGAGGACATATCCAAGACCGCAATCACTGTGCCATTTGGAATGTTCGAGTTCCCCTATATGACTTTTGGATTGAGAAATCATAGACAGACATTCCAGAGATTTGATAACCTACCACATGCCAGATTTCAACATATACACATATCCAACCAGACCGGTCGGCTCGCTTCCACCATCAGATGGATGCAGATATTGTCTCACAGCAGTTGATCGGTTCACTAGATGGTCTGAGGCTATACCACTAATATATATATATATATATCCGCTGAAATAGTGGCCTTTGTTGCGAACTGGATGGCGAGATTCGGATGTCCAACAACAGTAGTAACAGACCGCGGAACACAATTTGTGTCGGCCTTGATGAAACAGCTCGTCGAATTTGCTGAATTCCGAAGAAATAGGATAGGCACACCATGCTGCAAGTAACGGCATAGTTGAAAGGTTGCATAGGCAACTAGAAACAGCAATCAAGTGTCATAGAAATCAAAATTTGCCTATTGTGTTGTTTGGAATGAGAACGGCTTTTAAGCAGGATATCCAAGAATCACCCGCTGAGCACCTATACGGCGAGACATTAAAATTGCCCAGAGATTTCTTCGAGTGCCGCCATATTATGCACTTCGTAGATTTCACAGCACGATTAAAGAAAGAAAGAAAGAAAGAAAACATTTTATTTAGGACACCATAATACACATACATACATTAATAATCCACTTAGAAAACTGTCCTAAATTGGGACTAGCTCAGCATATGCTGATTTTAGATATAAAATCAGCGCTGGTCTTCCGCTAGCCCCGTGGAGTAATGTTACGAACAAACGTGAATTACGCTCGATTATGCACAATCTTCACTTTCAGCCAGCATCCAGGCATTCCAGCAGAAATATCTTCGTCTTCAAGGAGTTACCTTCTGCCAGACAAGTTTATAACAGAGATGAGAGCGTCCGTGGCTCATTGC
Organism: Malacosoma neustria; assembly: GCA_963693495.1. NCBI lineage: Eukaryota > Metazoa > Arthropoda > Insecta > Lepidoptera > Lasiocampidae > Malacosoma > Malacosoma neustria. Next base: position 7,361,440 of record OY856373.1, read on the forward strand.
ATGAGTAGGAAACTCAGGACTGTACAAAGTTTTATAAAGACGTGAAAAGGTTTATAAATTACTGGTTACGGAAAAAGGAGCAAACTGTGCCTATCGAAAGATTAAAACCTGCATACATCCTCACCTCGGAATCAACGACCTCGCAATCAGAGATTAAAGAAGAATCAGCGAACCCAGAAAAGAGTGCTGATACACCAAAGTCAAGCCATGATGATATGTATCATGGCCAACTTGATTCTAAAAGAAAATATTCTAATTCATATTCAAAGGGACGTGCGTTATTAAGTTAGTTGGTGTTGGTATATAATATTATTATTGAAATGTTTATTGCTTACAACTAAATTTTTTTTAAATATGCAAATTAACCATTTAATATATTTTTACTTTAACTGTATCGCCCCGCACATACTTTAATTCTTCTTCTACTTCAAGGGTTGGTAACTGTTACGGCCTCGGGTCGTTGTATTGAAAATCTGACTCCAACTTAATTTACATTTATTCCTAGTTTTTACAAGTTTATTATTTCTTAATAATGCAGTTATACTTGAGGGCGTACGAATGTATATGGAATGAATGCCCGAATGAATGGTCGAATGAGCGAAGCGGTACCACAGACACAACACACTAGTGAGGTGAGCGAACAGTAACTAATAATAGTTACATACCAACCCAATAGTTATAAAAATTTTCATGCTGTCTCAAAAACCTACCCTAATTTTAACTAGCTCTCCTGCTATATGGTTAGCATAGTGGGGGTGACATAGCCACGTCAGATTCCTCCCAGAGTCTGGCATGATAATAGCTAATCAGATTCCCCGAGATATAAAAAAAATAAGCAGGAAAACGGAATCTACGATGGTGAAATACAACCACGATTTAATGCTAATGGCTGTCAATGCACGAATTAAACTGTCCTTTTAGGGATATCAACGATGGTAATACGTGATAAGAAAGTTTATAATTTTAACCGCTAAGTGCAGGTGTTCAGTAAGTAACCTTGACTTACAAGTGGCTTACGCCTCATCTTTTGTGTGGTTAATCGCACTTGCTTCCATATTTTTCCATACTTATGCTGGAGCCGGTGTACCCTTTTAACGGAAATAAGGTGATACTAGCGCATCGTTTGCTTCCTTTTTTATTTCGATATAAAGAGTAAAAGAGAATAAATGAAGTGAAGAAAGATTGTGATTTTTACTAGGACGATTATCCCTGACCCAGAAAGTTTGCAACAACAGTAATGTGGCGATTTCACGAATGAAATCGTCTTTTGTCTGTTATTATACTAATATAAGAATTAAAAATTTAATCACGGCCAATCAAACTGTTGTATCCAAAGGTAATTATGCCAATAAAACCACTATCAAGGACATTGATACAAAACTGTAGGCCCTGGACTTTACTGATTTTGAGAGTAGTGACGGCTTACCAATGCGTAAAGAATTCAGGAAGTACAATCGCCAATCTTCCGCAGCAGGACGAGATAGTTTGAGGTCTAAAGATTTCGGGAAACCTATTACATGTTTATTCAAAGAAAACCACTACCTTGTATAATATTAAGATCTTATAATACGTTTCAGGTAGGAATGATATCGAGACGAAATGTATTCATTATCCACGACATTGAGTCTTTTACTGATGTTTTGGCGAGTACAAGGACAGGTCTTCGACTTTGATGATAAAGCAAGTAACGAGCTCTGCTACATTTGTACGTGTAATGCTGATAGAAGTGCTTTAGATTGCTCAAGAAGAGGTCTCACTGACCTACCTGAAGGAATAAATTCACAGGTGACAATTTCTATATTGATATCAAGTTTAATATCTATTGTATTATTATCTCAGAAATAAGAAGATTTTTGTTCAATTTTATGCGTGCAGGGGCGGAAAAAGAATACTGACCCCTTCAGTCGGGAGCCACCTGTCGTAAAAGACTACAAAATAACCCTAACCAGGTGGTAGGGCTCCAAGCCCGGCTGGTTATCAACCTCTCCTGATCTCTAAATATACCGCTTTAATAACCTTGTGTTGTGTTCCGGCATAAGTGAACCAGGTTCCAGTTCCCCTGAGTGGATTGCAGTGGATTAGCAATGCCTGTGGTGTCGCGAACATTTATAGGCGACGGTAACACGTACTATTAAGCAGGGCGTCAGCCTGTCTGTTGGTCCACAGTAACAATAAAAGTATTTTATTTAATTGTCGTAATTTGGTTTACGTTTCTTATATTTTAGTTTTTTTTTTATTGCTGTAGAACAGTAGACAGGCTGACGGCCCGCTTAGTACCGTTGCCCATGGGTGTTTGCAACGCCAGTGTCATTGCGAACACGCTGCTGTCCCATAAGGGTACAGGAACTTGGGTCACTAATACCGGAACACAACCCAAAGTTATTCTGGCGGCATACTTAAGACCAAACGCCGCCATCCAGGCGGGCTTGGTGCCCTACCACATAGCTGTTTTGTCGCCTTTTACGACAGGCGAACCCGGTCGCAGAGGTCAGTATTCTTTCTCCGCCCCTGCACGGATAAAAATTTAGTTAGTGAGCTTAACCATAAATATTTGTGAAAACAAATATAATAACTATACATAATTAAATATAATAACTTTGAAACTATAAGTACAATTTGTCCTTAAAACTGACCGGTCTAAAAAAGTAATTATTGTTTGTAAGATAATAAATGTGTTTGTTTGATGTTGTATCAATGAAATTGCGATATTATTTTCGTGTAAAATTATTCATAAAGATTTCTTTTTAATTGATAATTAGATAGATAATGAGTGATAAAGAATAATGAAGAAATACTCTTTCTCATCTCATCATAAGTCGCCAATAATATTATACATATTTCTGATCTTCATTATCTTATCATAGATTGTTTTTCTTTGGCGATGACGATTTCTGTGTTTAGAACGTGTGCACGATAGGACATATTAAAATTCTGTGTGGTTGAGACATTTCTGAGACATATCTTGAGACATTTGATAAAAAAAAACACAAGCAATTAATAAATATATACATCATAGAAGACAGGAGATGACAATCATAAATTATTAATTCTTAAGGCTCCTGAATAAATGAAAAGTTTTATATAAATATATTTAATGAATTATTTTTTCCTAAAACTAGCAGTTTATAAGAAAAAGACACAATTCATCGAAGTGGACTTGTGCGCTAGTAATTTTAGATGCTGCAAATTGGAATCTAATATTTTTGATACAAAAGTAGTCACCAAGTTACGCTTTTTAACATCATTTGTTTCTCTTTCCGGATAGACCCTTTTAAAATCATTTTCATCATCATCAGCCTATTGAAGACAACTATTAAGCGTAGTCCTGTTCTAAGGCATGTCACATAGCCCTATCTCCGGCTCGTTGCACCCATTCCTTCCTAGCCAATTTACGCCAGTTGTTGCTCCAACATGGGCGTCTTACACCACATTTCCCGAGACGCAGTCACCACTCACAAACTCGTTTACCCCATCGGATATCGGTTCTACGCCAGACGTGAGCAGCCTACTGCCATTTCAGCTTTTTGATTCAAGAATGTTAACTTTGGTTCTCTGACGGATCACTATATTACGAATGCGATCCTTCAGAGAAATCCCGAACATGGCGTTCTCCATAGCTAGTTAAGAGACTTTAAATTGGTAGACCAGCCCTACTGTGAGTGTCCAGGTTTTAGCTCCGAGATCAATATAGCTATAGAAATAACCTGAACAACGAACCAGAGAAAAAGACAGATTTTAAAAATAATTTAATTACGGGTTATATTCATACTTTAAATTTATGTATTTTTTTTTATTTTCAGGTCAAATCTCTAAACATATCAAATAATGAGTTATCACTATTTCCAAAATCTATGAGCAAACTGTATGCTTTGGTTAGCCTAGATCTTAGTGGAAATCGACTTACAGAACTACCAGATGATGCGCTTGCAAACTTAACATCATTAGAAATATTGAACTTGTCTAAAAATTATTTCGATTCATGGATCAGATTAAGTCCCAATAATGTCCTTCAGCAGGCACCAGTGCTGAAAGTGTTAGACCTATCTAATAATAAATTCAAAACGATGGGAAATTTGGCAAATCTAGAACTACTAATCAGTTCTTCACTAGAAACGTTGATTCTAGATAGCTGCGAGATAGATTCAATACATGGAAGATCCCCATTGAGTGGACTATCTAACATAAAGGTTCTTAAGCTGAACAATAATCCAATTGTGAGAATACAAAACTTGATCTCTTCAACATTGAAGAGCCTCTTTTTAAGTAACTGTGATCTAACCAACATCAATCATAATGAATTGATGTACTTACCTTCTTTGATATATCTAAAAATGTCACACAACTATCGATTAGAATTGTCTACTTCTGCATACAATTTATTTTCAGAATCGTTAAAATACTTGGACATATCTTATTGTAATATTTTGCAACCAAATCTTCAAGGATTTCCAAATTTAAGGAAGGCAATTTTAAACCATAATATGGTAAGGTATTTGCAAAGTCACGAATTCGTTAATAATACAAAGTTGGAATATTTAGATCTATCATATAACAGTATTGGATCATTAAAGAGTGACACTTTTAAAGGATTAAATTCTTTGAAACACCTAGATTTATCATGGAACGAAATAGCTACCATACCAGAAGACAGTTTATTGGATATGTTGTCTTTAACTCAGTTGAAATTGGCAAGAAATTATTTGACAAAAGTTGGCCATTTAAAATCTAATTCAGTCACTGTTCTCGATATGAGCTCCTGCGAAATAAGTACTATTGGTAAAGACTCCTTAGAAGGGCTACAGTCTCTTATAGATTTGGACCTCTCGCGTAATTTACTTTCATATATACCAGACAGTATATCGTCGAATACATTGAAATATTTAAATCTTAACTACAATAGGATCAGCTATGTGAATAATTTTACATTCTTTATGCTCCCTCGCCTGACGGGCTTGGCAGTCGTTGGAAATAGATTTACTACAATATGGAAAAGATCGTATTTTGCATCTAACCCATATTTAGAAAGACTAGATCTTAGTGATAACATGTGGCGATGTGACTGCAATGACGATAATATGTATGATTTTTACGAATATGTAACTTTAGAGCCAAATAAAAAGGAAGAATCGTTCAATCTCGTATGTAATAGTCCGATTAACTTTATCGGTCAAAGTTGGTTGGAGGCGTGTTATTACACATGGAATCCCCTGGAAAAGGCATCAAATGCTGACAGCCTAATCTGGTTTATTATAATCATGATTATAGGCTTATCATTGTGCTTAGTACTGGTTAATGGGGTTCGGCGTTCAATGAAGCGCCGATTGCAAGCAATACAAATTGAAAGGGAGAGACAAGTAGAAGAGGCAAGAGATAGGCTGAGGCAACTGAGAATGCAGGCGGAACAAGAAGCGTTATGTAACACTCCAGATCCCAGAGATTTGATTGCACCACCATCTTATGATGAAGCTCTCTCGATGCCTAAATTAAATGTTTCATGCCAGTCTTTGAACGAGACTGGGTCAGGAAAACCTAGAAGGAAACGAGGACGTAGAAAAACTAAATCCAGTGGAGATTTGTTGGAAGAAACTGAGAGAAACGGCGATGTCCGGGTTATGGATTTGGAGCTTACTGAAACGCCTTCTAATGAAGAGCGAGAGAGGACACGTCGAAGACGGCCAAGGCGGTACGGTAGTCATGAGATAGCAGACTTAGAGCAATCACCTGGAGCCCGTAGAAGACCTATGACAGAATATGTTGAAGATAATGTAGACAGTATTACAATGGAAGTACAAGCGGAATTAGAACGCCCTCTGCAGGTACACAGAAGGTATTCAGATGAAGAACCTAGAGAGAGTAATTTTTAAGTTAATCTATCTAATATGTAAGTAATTTTTAATTAATAATTTTGTTTAAAATTAATGTTCATTTTTCGGTTCAACTATTTACATGTTTTATACTTAGAAATAAATATATATTTACGCATCGTTTTTATTAGTTGTATCATTTAATTTACTATCTCTTATTATCTACTTGTGCTCAGGGTTTGTTGATAAAAAAATAACGCCATCTAGCTAAAATCTTAGTAACAAATATCTTAAGGTACTTTAAAACAAAGACAGTTTTTATTGCGAACAATATTATAATAGCTTATACCTGAATACGCTGATCTAAAAAAACTTGATAAAATGTTTATATAAATTTTGTTTAGAAAATGAACTTTATATTTATTTATTTGTAGTGTTTTGTTCATATATTGCTACGTCATCTATATCAACATAGATAATAAAAATATCAACTTGTAAGAGTGCATACGGCTGTTTTACGCCTTAAATCATAGATGGCGGTAGTATTACTGAAACATATTTAAATGAAGAGACAATCAAGAGTTAAATATAATTTATTATAATTATAGGAAGAGATACAACCTTGAATTGATTTTCAAGTCTAAAACTGATATTCCTGTATATTTCCGGTTAACCTTTTTTTTGGTCTCGGGGAAAAACCTCTCTTGACGAGTTCCTCCGGCCCGGGGGGACTGAGGGATATGTGGGACTCCGGGATTTTTCCGACTACCCACTAAAAAAACCCCGCTGTTCTCCTATCGCCTACTCCCGGGCCCACGGATATATGGCCTGCCGATCTCGTGGCCCGGGCCGATGCCGGCCCGCCTTTTGTCTTAAGGCGGGCCCCTACTAAATTGTTAACGCCAGGGGGTCAGGGTTTCGTCCCCCCGGCGCTCTCCTGTAACAAGTCTAGGAGTTGAGGGGGGCCGCGGAACAGCACGCAGCCCTCACCCTCGCGGCAATAGTACAAATCATTCAGATCAGTTTTGACTAAACTCAGTCTAGTTTTTTCTAGTTTGAAGCATCTCTTCTAAATGTTACTTTCGAATCCTTAACGGGGTGTATGGATTGTAATTGACCCAATTCTAAACAATATCTTGGATATTATTTGAGGTTAAGAAGATTTCACTGTTGTATAAAGCCTAATTCCTTGCATTGCTGTTATTTTCTTTGATTCCTTCGATTGAGTATATCTTTAGAGAAAAACTACAGTGCGTAGTTATATGTTTATGAAGTTATTAACCAAATTGCTTTTGTTTTAGAGTTTAACGGCAAATATTTATTCGTTATAATATTACTTAGCATATGGGTTTGTAATTCAGGTGCTCCTCACACGTGGGAGTTAATTGCACCCTAATCCACAGCAGTCAAAGGAAAGGCACCGTTCGATTTTTAATGGGTCACTTCAGGGTAAACACCTACATGGCAGGACATATTTATAAAAATACAATCGGCGGATTCAATCCAGACCAAAACAAACTATTTGCATCATATAAATACATAATTTGTCTTTATTTAATAGACAATTTTTCGTAACAATTTAACTTTAAATTTGTGGAAGGACCAAAAGGCAGTGTTAATGGCGAAAATATCCAGATCTTCTCATGGTATTTTGCTCAGGAAATTTATCCGTGCATGGGCGGAGAAAGAATACTGACCTCTGTGGTCGAGGTGGCCTGTCGTAAAAGGCGACAAAACAACCCACCCTAGCCACCTTTAGTCTTAGGTATGCCGCCATAATAACTGTGTTGTGTTCCGGCATTAGTGACCCGAGTTCCTGTACCCCTATGGAACAGCAGCGTGTTCGCGATGCCCTTGGCGTTGCAAACACCCATAGGCGATGGTAACTGCTAAATTCCAAGCGGGCCGTCAGCCTGTCTGCTGTCCTACAGCAATAAAAAAAGGAAGTTTTAAATTTAAACATTTTTTAAACGCAAACAGTACTTGGGTGTTTAGGTCTATGATAATCCTTATGAGCGTTCGTTCTGCTTCAACGTTTCCAAGCCCAAGAATCTTACGTCTTTTTAATCTTATGATTTTCTTCGTGCAGTGGCGGGTCGCCACCTTTCGTAAAGGCGACATAACTACCCGAGCTGTGGTAGAACTCCAAGCCCCACTGAATGTCCACCCTCGGTCTCTAATACACGCTCTAAACGCTGCCATAATAACTTTGTTGTGATCCAGCATAAGTGAACCAGGTGACGGCAGCTCGTCAGTGGAAGACACTGGCGTCGTAAACATTCATAGGCGACGGTAACTGCTTACTATTAAGTAGGTATCAGCCTGTCTGCTGTTCTGAAAGCTTTTTTAATAGTTGGTAAGAACAGTTGGTAGATTGATAGGGTTAAATAAATAAAAGAAATAGAATCAACCATTTTTATTTATCGTAGTTTTGAATAAAAATACATTATTTATATTTTACTTACAAAACTATTTATTGTTCTTATCTTGTTCCTGTAATATCTGGTCAGTTTTATAATAATAAGATCTAAAGTAATTACTTTAGATACATATATATCAATGAAAGCGCGATTGAATTAAAAAGCAATTTTAATCATAAAATAAAATAATTTCTTAATCAAAATCTAGAAAATATACATTAAATGAAAATTGAAATATATTATATACAGGAGCATGGAATAGCTTACAATAAATGGTATCACATTCTTAAATCTACCAATAAAATTATTTTAAAGGAACCGACGTAAATGCTTACAGTATTTAACCAATTCGAGTTGACGTGTTAGGGTTCCATAATATCTTTGTCATATATTTATATATACATTATAATAATTAATATAATAATTAATAGTCATAGTATAAAATTGTTCACAGTTTCACAAATTTGTCTTTTTGACTTGAATTGAATGAATTTATCTTTTTAGTTCGACTTTTTATGTAAAATCATGTGTTATGTTTATGGTAATTTAATTTATTATTTGTGTATAGGGTTAAAAGAATAGTCATACTAAATAATAACTTATTTAGTATGATATTTTGAATTATGATTATATACTTAGGCATAGCTTTTACTTGGGGGTAGTCTGATATTGACTGTTCATCTCGTTGTTTTAGGATGTTACTTTGAAAGAGATATTGTATGTTTTTAAATTATAAATATATGTCAAAATGAAAATACGCTATCTACTTGTAAAATAAGCCGCAGAGCTGTTTTTGGATACTTAATAATACATATACCTACAGTTACATATATATTTTATTATGTAAATCAAACCCCCGTAAGGATTCCGTCATGTGACAACCGTTGCACTCAAATGTCGTTTAATTATAAAGGTCTATTAATTGTTGTGCAACTGATCACCAAAACAAGTTTTTTATACGATTCTGTACGATATTACATTATATAAATTATACAAGTGTTTCCTTAGTAACAATTTCGATTGGTTAAATACTCAAAGCATAGCTAGACCATATGAAACAATGATATCTAATAGGAAATGTGAAATAATTAACCGTAGCCAAGATCTTATTGTCAATCTTCATTCTTTGAGTAAAATTTTCAGGACAATGTAAGTACACAACCATCAAAATTTTCTGGACCCCAATATATCTGAGAAAGACTGAACTGAACGATATAAAACTATAACAATGCATTTGTACACATTCACCCCTTACGTAAATATCGAACCACAAAAATGAGTTATAAATACGTATAACTAATAAATTTTATAACTATCATGAAATACATGAACATGGCAACACTTTTTACACGTATAAAAATAATGATTCCCTTATTGCGCGATATACTCTTTGTAAATATAAATTTTAACACTAGTAGCTTTATAAAAAGGCACTGTCGACTACAAACACACTTTGGCAGCGAAGTTCTAACTTAACACATTCGTACCGAGCAGCTACAGTCCTCCAGTCGTTCTCACTTACAACATAATCACAGTTTCGCCAATAGTGAAGTGTTTGTTCCTAGACGGGTGTCTGGGTGTCAGGTATTTGGGTAAATACACTTACAAAAGTCTTTTTTGTTAGCACTCGCACTCAAGTAGTCGACTTACGCGCATTTGCGTCCGCAGGAGTGATGATTATATCTCCAGCATTTGATCTACTTCTGGTGACTAGTACTGGGGTTTTAGGCTTTGGAGTTTCAGACAATTTAATACGCACTCTTCCCATATCAGGTGAATATACCGGTACGTATTCACGGGACGGTGAAAGGAAATCCGAATCTGTATTGCGATCGCCATTAATGAGCGGGTGAGTTACATCCGATTCAGCATTTCCGTTTAAACGAGGCGTATCCTCATCATTTACAGGCACAAATATATCTTCACTTGATAGGGAATCTTTTCTCGAATCTGGAGAAGTTGGAGCGGAATCGAATGAGGTTTCCTGTGGCGGTGTTTTATTATCGTCAGCTAGATTGTTATCTCTCGAGCTACTTTTATTTTGATTGGTATCTCTTGGACTATCAGTTCTATCTAAAGCATTTCCACTATGTCCACCATTCGGGACATCCCCGTTTTCACTTTTCTTTTGGAATGTCTCATGAGTTGGTACTAGTTCATATTTACCATTGACTTTCCTTTCCCCTGGATGTTCTAGAGAAGCAGGTTTTCCCAGAAGAGATGTATTCATATCTACCATTTCTTTTGATGCGTTCTCAACATCTCTTTTTTGCTGTCTTAAAATTCTTCTATCTCTTCTTTTTCTCATTTGTCCCTTAATAATGGCAAATCCTATTAACCCAACTAACAATATGACTATTACGGCTATACAAACATATGTACCTGTCTTATGTGGTTGGACGGTGTCATCTTTAGAAGCTGGGACTTGGCCTAGAACATGTGACACTTGCGTAACTCTTATTTGTTCGGAGACAGTAGTATCCCTTGGGGTAGAAGAAGTAACTTTATCATCAGGACTCGATGGTTTATTCCATCCACTTCCTCCTTGATAAAGGTTTGGAGGAGAGGGCATAGGAAATTCTGTTGTGGATTTATTCACATCATCATCCTCAAATATCTTTCTCACAGGGCCTGGCTTTAATTCCCCATAAACAGCAGTCGTTGTTTCCTCAATATCCGGGTCAAAAATAAGCGGAATAAATCCAGAACCTTCTCCGGATCCTTCCAAAGGATCTACGGTTGTCTGTAAATCTTCTGCCGACAACATTTCATCATAGGCCAAACTTTTCGCGTCAAGTTTTGGCATTCTTTTCGATTCTATATAAATATCCGGTACAGTAGTACTTTCCATGTCCCCTGAACCAGAACCTTCGATTTCATTAAAAGGCGCCGGTGATGTTAAATGACCTACTCTCATAAACTGTAGACTATCGTCATCTTCGATTTCGTTCTCACCTTGTATTACTTTTCCATCATTAAGATCATCTGTTACCGATGACATTGACTTTAATGCATTGGTCTCAGCTCCAATATGAACTGCATCTATTGGTTGGTCCCCCATCATCATATCCATTAAGTTTAATTCTGATTTATAAATTTTACAGGTGTCTTTTGTCTTTAGTTCTAACCAAGATCGGCCTTTTACTTTAGTAGGAAAAACACATTTCACGTTATCGATATATACATTTGCACCTATTAGTCGATCTCTAGCCTGAATATTCTCACAAGAGCAATCAAGAGGATTTCCTTCTAATTCTAAATGTTCCAGACTAGCCAAGTGATTGAGATCAGAAGGTACATCGCGCAAAAGATTGTTTGTTAAATCTAATGAACTTAAACTTTTTGGTAAGGTGAGCAAAGATAAAGACTCTAAGCGATTGTTGGCCAGATTGAGATGTACTAATTTATTAGCATTATGCAGAAATTTGTTCAAGTATCGAATACCATTAGTTGATAAATCCAGGGTCACAATTTCAGTGAGCCGGTCGAGCTCATGACTGACTTTGGTGATGTTATTATGTGATAAATCCAAAATATTTATATTATGATGCTTTTGGCGGATCGTGAACTTGTACAGTTCGGTTAGACTACTGCAGGTGGCTCGGTGAAGGCCATCTCGTGTTGTGCTACAGATGCAACTATTGGGGCAGACCGCAGCTAAAGTTGGAGCCAGCAAAACTGACAGCGCCAAGAAGTTGGCGAACACGCGAAGCGCCGTCATCTTGATATGAGCTCAGCACCTGAAATTGAGACAATAGGTTTGTTAGATCGATTTCAAATAACACTTATCTATTTATGGTCGTAAGTATAATGTCACGAAGGGGATCAATTACTCAAATCATTTAGCGTAAAATATTTGATCTTAAACTTGAATATTTTCATGTAATATTTACAACATAGCTATCACATTCAAAGTACAACCCAGTGGTAAATAAAATTTCGATTCCCACCGAGGCATGCATCTTTTGATCTTTTGTCATTGCCACAATGATGGAAAGAACCAAAAGAACCTGCATACCGATATCAATATATGTAAATATGTGTCCGTAACTGTATGTATGTTCTCTCAAGGGAGATTACCGAATCCAGTAGTGGGAAAATATGATGAATATAATTATTTTCTGAAAAGCAAAACATGTTTGAAAACGTGAAATTTAATTAACCGTAATAATAATGCTTCATTACACGGTAAAAACGTTGAAAAAAATAGTTTAAAACCCCTGACTACTGATCTAGGTGCAATAGAAGACCCGTGTGACAACAGTCAATGTTTTCCCTCGTTTGTAGAAATAAATAATGACGAAATAAATGAATTAAGAATAGGTAGGACATAGTGACTGAACAAGATACACATTATCATAACAGTAGTATTAATCTAGACGAGTAGTTGTTGGTGGATCACTTGAGGCTATTAGATAAATCACAACGTCCCTGCTAGCAAAGTGCTATCTAAATATAGGCCAGAATAACAAACGACGGAACGGTCCCCCGCGGTCTATTACAGACTCCACCTTTCCAATTATTGCAACTGCAGTTAGCCGGCAATTTGAATCTACGCGGTTCCCTTTATTGTTAATAGCTTTCAAGTGAAGCAAAACACCTCTGTCATACACGTTTCAACTTGATGTGCTGCTAGGATTTATAAATGCTATACTTAAAATAACTCTTCTCGTGAAGCGAATTTTATTTGTAACATATTGTATATAAAACGACCCATTACTGGGATTGGGTACATCCTTAGAGGGAATGGTTTGTATATCCGTCAGTTTGTTTGGCGGTGTCTTAATAAGCGTATTGCCTCACAATATTTTGCTTTACCGTCAATACGTATCAATAATGTTGTGCACTTTAGGCTTGAAAATTGCATTGTCATTTAATATCAAAGTATGCAGTGGGACGCTTGTGTTAAGCTAACGTTTTTTTACCGTGCAGGGGCGGAGAAAGAATACTAACCTCTGCGGCCGGGGTCGGCCTGCCATAAAAGGCGACAAAACAACCCACCTACGTGGTAGGGCCTCAAGCCCGTCTGAATGGCGACCACCTTTGGTCTTAAGTATGCCGCCATAATAACCTTGTGTTGCCTTCCGGCATTAGTGACCCAATTTCCTGTACCTGATGGGACAGCAGCATGTTCGCGATGCCACTCGCGTTGCAAACACCCATAGGCGATGGTAACTGCCAAATTATAAGCGGGACTTTAGCCTGTCTGCTGTCCTACAGCAGAATAAAAACGCGTGACGGAAATTGAACCCGTGACCTCCGCAAGCGTACCGACGAAGTGCGTTAGCTTCTACGTCACGGAGGTCGTCTATTTATTTTTTACAAACATTTTTTATTTGGGGTGAGAATAGAATTCGTGAACTCCCGCAATTCCGACGTGCAATTTACGCCATTTTAAACTTCCGATAGTCATAGGCCAGCTGACGGTAACCGACTTACATAATTTTAAATTTGTTCTATTTATGCCCACAAGATTACATCCTCGGTGCACTTGGCCGACGCTCACGGCAAGAAGTGGTTCAATGTTAGCCTGGCAGGAAACTGGCACTTTACTATTTGTGCGAATCATACACGTATATCTAGCTAGTTAGTTCCCATATCTGACTTTAAATCCATTGAAGCCGATTATATTTCTTAGTGACAGTATAATCATCATAATTTAATATAATTTTTTTTATCCCTGAAGAATAGCTAACGGCCCACTTATAAGGGTACAGAAAACTGGTTCAATAATGCCGGAACGCAATACAAGGTTATTATGGCGACATACTTATAGAGCAAATGTGATTGCCATCCAGGCGGGTTTGGAGCCCTACCACGTAGCTAGGATTGTTAAATAGGAGTATGGAAAACCAATAAAAAGGTTAAAAGATGAGACTATGTTAAAAAATTTACAAACCCTACTCAACACACAGATATCCGTGCAGGGGCGGAGAAGGAATACTAACCTCTGCGGCCGGGGTCGGCCTGTCGTAAAAGGCGACAAAACAACCCATCTTAAGCTACGTGGTAGGGCCTCAGGCCCGTCTGGATGGCAATCACCTTTGGTCTTAAATATACCGCCATAATAACCTTGTGTTGTAGTCCGGCATTAGAGACCCAAGTTCTTGTACTCTTATGGTACAGGACAGGGGTGTGTTCACGATTCCACTTGCGTTGCAAACACCCATAGGCGATGGTAACTGCTAAATTCTAAGCAGGCCGTCTGCCTGTCTGCTGTCCTATACAGCAATAAAAAAAAACTAATTACGTCTAATTTATATTACGACAGCACAATGTGTCATACGAGATTCTATCGTGCATGAAATTATTGTCACCGTGTGGGGTCTCTTTGGGTTGACTGTTTCTCATAAAATATCATTGAATTTGCTATAATAATATATTGAATTTGTTTCCATATAAGCAATTTTGGATAGGCATAATTGAATACTTTTGATTGAATACTATTACTTGGCGACCTCCATGGTGATGTTTAGTTCGGAACAAGATGACGCGTAAGTAAGCAACAGAGCACTCGTGTTATTAGGACTAGAAAACTGGTACTTATATACTCTTCTTTACTGAATAATGAGCGAATCGAATCCGTGTCTCGCGCAAGCGATCCGTCGTAAATGTCATAACAATCGTCAGAGTATTTCATAAGATAGAAATATAATTATGCATTGTGTACATACATAACTATTTAAAAGTAACAATAAAGATAACCTTGTGGCAGATATAATTAAATTGTAAAAGGACTCAGACCCACGTCTTGGCACTTAGTCATTACGTCAAAGCCTAGGCCTTGGGGACTTCGTGATCGAAGCAGTTAACCAACAAAAATAATTCCATTTATCTCATTGTAAATAAGTTTGGGAACTGTTTATATTTAAACAATAAAGGTCAATAAGAAAGGAAGTCGAAAAATAAAATGTTACTCAAGATTTACAAAAAAATCGTATACAATTGAAATGTGTATACAGTGCAATTTTATAAAAAGAATTAAGTATATGTAATAAACAAATGTTTGTCCTTTTTGCGTTCCTAAACTATTGAACGTGAAATTGATGAAATTTTGTTAAGTTCTGACGACACTGGCGAAGTTTCTGGCCCAAAAATCTGTTTAATGTAACAAATTAAAATGTTTAATATGAAAAAATGTTATGTATAAATTTTATTTTTTATTATTTACCTTTATTGAATTTGACTTTGAATTTTTAATGTAATTGTAATCCCAAACATTGTTTCTGAATTAAAATATTATTATTATAATAAATAAATCTAATAATATATGTATTTAACACAATCGAACATATTTTTTGCATTATATAGTTATATTGATACTAGTATATAAATCACTTAAATTGTACTTTTTTATATTCTAGTTTGAAATATATTAGAATGTTTATTCGTACAAAGTTTTTAACACTGAATGTTCAATGGCAGTTATTTTTAATAGTAACGACATACATAAAAATACACATTTCTCATAAATACTTCACGACCAGGTAAACAAATAAAAATAAGCCTGACTCATTTTGTCAGTAAACTTTAGTGTGACAGATAAGGACGTCTGTATACGGGCAAAGGATAGTCCGAGCCAAAGGCTATCAGTACTGGTTAGCATTGGTAGAAGATTTAATAGGTTCATTTCGAAGGTAAGTTAAAAGGTATATTCGAATGTAACCCTGTAATTTTTAAATAATATAGGTTCCAGGTCTTCCAGGCTGACGGCCCACCTAGAATTAAGCAGTTACCGTCGCCTATGGGTGTTTACAACGTCAGTGGCATCGCGAACATGCTGCTGTCCCATAAGGGTACAGGAACTTGGGTCGTCAATTCCGGAACACAACACAAATTTATTATGGCGGCATACTTACGACAGAAGGTGGTGGCAATCCAAACGTATTTAGAGCCCTACTACGTAGCTAACCCTAGGTGAGTTGTTTTGTCACCTTTTACGACAGGCCGACCCCGGTCGCAGAGGTCAGTATTCCACCCCTGCACGGATATAAAAAATATTCCGAAAACGCTGTATAACCGCGTTGGATGCCATCATTTATCCTTGTCTTCAAATACAAACTAACTCTTGGATTATTTGAGACCTCTATAAGGCCCTGATAAACGCGCTTTGGATCCTACGATTCCAAAATCTCAACACCGAAAGCAACAGTTATGACTAACGTGACCATTTTTTTTCGGGTCAAAGCGGGACGCCTACGGATTTTTGTATATAAATAAATACATATATAGGATACGTCAGTGTAAGATGTATATTTAAGTGCAAAATAAAAATTATGGTTTAAAAACTGATTTGAAATAATTTAATATGGTATTTTACCCTCACTGACATCTTAATTCTTACACCAACTTGCCCAAAAATAATATTTATAAATAATTTCGTAACAAAAAACTACTTTGCTAGAGCAAAATTAGAGTTACTTTAGTATGTATTTTGTAATACAATAAGGAGTTGGGATAAGTAAAGTATTCGGATATAGGAGTTGGGATAAGTAAAGTATTCGGATATAGGAGTTGGGATAAGTAAAGTATTCGGATATAGGAGTTGGGATAAGTAAAGTATTCGGATATAGGAGTTGGGATAAGTAAAGTATTCGGTAAGTTTCTAATAGACACATGCACAACAGATAAAAATGAACTATCATTTTTCGTCTATCCCGTTCTCGCATGTCAGTCGGTCGCTCTCGCTTGTTCTTGACTGTCAACCCGCGTCGCCATCTACGCTGCGCTGCCGTCTTTCGCGATATTAATGTAGGCAAGTAGTTAAGTAGGTATAAAGGTTTATTCGTAAAAGCGGGACATTTTTGTTCTCGTTGAGGACAGCGGGACGGACACCCTGAAAGCGGGACGTATGGTCACGTTAGTTATGACTCTATCGCCAATTGACGCAAATTTGCAGCGTTTCAGATGCTTTCGTCTACCACAGCTATGTCCGGAAAATAAGAAGCGCTTAAAGAGTGCATGATTTAAAATTATTTTTAGTAATATTAGGACTATTTGGTAACAATAAACTTGATGAAGCATCCATTTGGTTTTACGACGTTCTAGAAACGAAATACGATACATAACAATAGCTTTATTTATAGCAGTTGGCTACGTATAGCGTTCATACATACTGACCCCACAAAATTTAAAATACTCAATGCAAACCGGTAACTTTTGGTCGGGTGTTACACAAAATGTCAATATAAACAACAAACAATTTAAACAAATTGATTATTACCGCTATTTATGGTACTTATTTTATTTACTTGAGAAATTATTTCCATAATTAATTAATGATTTCTTTTTGTAAACGCTTTAGTGTGAATGTACATGTTTTATAAATCATAGTCAATATAAATCTTAAGTCTTTGGGCCACCAATCATGCTCTAGATATGATTCTAGGTCAGAAATATGATTTGCCATGGACGGCGATAAAGTCTTTCCATCTGACAGGCCTACATGTTTTACATCTAAAAAAATTTTTTTCAGACACTCTCACAACAACAATACCAGCTCAAACGATTTATTCCTACAAACGATATATTATTCAAAATGAATTTAAATGTAGTTGAAAATCAATAGAATTGACTAGTCTGTATGCTAAGATAGCCCACTGACAAACAAATACAATTCATACATGTGCAATGATGGCGATATTTATTCATGTATTTACAGCCCCGTGGCGTACAACAGTTTTAGTAACTCGTATTGTTGTTTGGTGTGTACTTTTGTTACACAGTATTTCATTATAATTGGTGACTTACCAAGACCTTTGGGGGCTAAAGTTAATCTAATATGCTTGTCTACTGCTAAATTACTTTGTAGACTCTTAATCTACGCTTCCTTTTGGAGTTGCAAGAAATGACGAGAGAAGTCCCTCAGAACTGCTTTAAAACATAAAGTTAAGGTTTAAAGAAGTTAAAGAAGAAGAGCCGAATTAATCGAGAGGATAAAATATATATATATATATATATATATATATATATATATATATATATATATATATATATATATATATATATATATATATATAATATACGCGTCGGCTTGAGAACCTCCTCCGTTTTGTTCGTCAGTTAAAAATGACGTCACGGGTAGACAAAGACGCGAACGACGTTGGATGCAAATTGTTCATTAATGTCTGGAACCCAAAATGACTGATGTAAAAAGATAGTAAAAGAAAATCATTAGTTACTGATAGACATAGCGTCAATATTGCTCGATATACAACGGTAACATATCCTCCTAAACAAATAGTATAAGAACTAACCGTGTCACCTTGAAATTAAAAACCAAATACTATACAGGAAAGAATCAATCCTTTCAGCTATCAGCTAGCAGGTATGTTGGAAAGATTTGTTTAAGAACTTTGTACAACTTTTATTGGTACTTCGTGTACGTCTGCTTATTTAATATCCAAAACAGTGATAGCATACTAAATCTATAACAAAAAGAATGACTAAACAAGCTAAAGATCCGTTTCGTGTTAGATCTGTTTGGACACACTATTAGAACCGTTATAAGATTGGATACGCCATTCGCGAAACTTGTGTACACGCTGTAGATTGAAAACCAAACGAGTATGGATGCACTATTTATTTATGTAACTATTTTAAAGACTGTTAGCAAAGTTATTTTAAAGTCAGTTGCAAACGAGTAATAAATAGTAATAATCAGGGTTGACACAAACATATGATTGACGAACATACCTAGACAACAACAATCTAGTGTTATTATACAAATATTTTGTCCTCTGTGTAATTCAAACCCACTGACACAACCCCGCTAGACCACTTATATAGCCAATGAGCCAGCCGAATCGTCCATATTATAAACTCAGACACAAGAATATAGCTAACTTTAAAAAAGAAATAACGCATTTGCTTGAAAACTACTATGCAACTATTGTAATGATTTCTACAATCAATGGCTTGATTTTCAGCGAATTTTTAACGGTAAATACTACAAATATACATTTGTATTTGAATTAATATATTAACTACTGCAGAAAATCATGTAAAATTAATTAACGACAATAAAGGGAGTTAATAAAAAAATTGTAAACTGTTATAGAAAGTTGATTATTATAATTATTAAATTCATATTCATCAAAAATTCACAAGTAATTGAAGCATTAAATAATTTACTTATCAGTCAAGTAGTTGAAAAACATTATCATTAAAGACATTTTGCTTTTATCTCGACGTTTTAAAACATTGTTGCTACTGATAGTATTCTGTTTCCAACTAGGTTCTGATTTCGCTTTCGTATTTATTTTTTATTCATTATAATGAATGAAATATTATTCAGTTATATTATTAATGGTAAAAAATTTACTAATGTTCAGTATATTAATTATAAGGGCAAAGCATACCGGCTTACACCCGACGAGTCAATCAATTTTTTTTTTTTTTTTTTTTCTTTAAGCTAAACAATATTACTACATTACGGCCCGCCACCGGATCACCGCAGCATTCTGCTACCGAACCCCAGTGATTTTATAATACGCTCGTCAGACCAGAGGGTAATTGAGGTTGCGAAATCACCAACCCACAGATAATCAAGATTTGTCCACCAAGCCAAGATGGGCCAACACCAACGCAGAGCAGCGATGAAGCCACGCCAACATGGACGTGTGCTCCCGCAGCTCGAAGCATGTTACCCTTACCCCCTGAGGTTATGCAGGGATAGAGTACTTACTCGAAGCCCTAAAACCTCCTCAACAACTCACTATGCGAAGAAGACCCAGAGATAATACTACACTAAATAGTATACGAGTGAGTGTGACAAATATATTATTGGTTAAATTTACTAATTCACAGGGGGGACTGCTGTATGACCGACAACCCTGATGAGACCAAAACTACATAACTGCATAATTAACCCAGGAGCGCAAACCGTCGATAGATCGACTCTCGGACGTGTCGTAGGGCGCGCATTATAACGTTTATAATAAGTTAATAACATTTATAAATAACCATTTAAAATATGTCCCTTACACATAACAGAAAGAATTACGAGAATCCATTTGAGGAAAATATTTAATAAGATACTTTTTTTTTTCGAAAATCCTTTTGCAATTTATGCAAAATATGTGAAAATTAGCTTAGCATTAAAAGGGTTAAATCTTTAGAGTTTGTTTCTTGCCCTTATCACAAACTATGTGGGGTCGGCACAACGTGTTCCCTCTTTCCACTCTCCTCTATTAAGCGTCATCTGAACATTCACCCCTTTTTTAACATATCATCTATCCATCCATCTTTCATTTGGTTTGCTTGCAATCGCATTTCTAGCATCTTTTTTACATGACGCTCCTCTCTCCGCATTATATATCCATACCAGGCTAACCTGATAGGAAATTTTCAGCTGCTCAATCACTGGTGCTTTCATACTTCCCGTAATATATAATTATATCTTCAGAGTAACCTTCATTAATTTTATGTTGTACTTGAAGCTAGAGATATATGTATATTTATGTTTATTACTCCATTAACGAGACGTTGGTAGTGCTATAAATTATTAGGAAGCTATGCGTGCAAACGATTGCCTTTCCAATTGATAACGGGCGATTCTATGCCATATGATTGTAAATTACTATGGCAAATAAATTATATCCTTTTGGACAAATAAAATATACTATATAAGCTGCGCAAATAAGTTTCTGGCGTTTGTTCATCAAAGTAAGGAATTTATTGTAAATGAATGGTACATTACGTTTTATTCAATATATTTTCCACCATAACATCCGTTTTATAGTTACTAGACGACCAAACGTTACTATATTGCGTTTGAATCTGATAATTTTAAAGTAAACTTTAAGTGGGCCATATTTTATCAAACGCGAAAACATATTTGTACACCTTTATACACTATATATTTGCTAAGCAGAAAGTTGACACGTTTGTAAGAAAACAGATTTTAAGCTCTCTAAGATTATATGCTTTGAATCATTCATTGAATCTATTATATTCAGTTGTCTAAATATTTTTATCTAAATACAGGCAACAATTCGACGGTCAGGAGTCGCTGGATTACAAACGTAATTTATCCCTTAACAGCCTTTATTTTCAAAATTATATTAATATTTTTTTTTGGAAGTGACGGGAAACAAAATGACATTATTTGAACAATTTTTACACGTGAGGTTTATTTTTTCCAAATTAACACATTAAGCCAAATATTAAAAATGAAGCATTAAGCATGTGTAATAATGACCAACATAGATTTAATGAATAAATTAACCATTACTGTGCGGTGTGAGGGAATATAAATTGAAGTGAAAATTCACACCCGGGTGACGCCAATCATTACGGCGAGCAATTAATTATAAATAATTGCTACGAGAATCGTAAAAACAGATTGACTGTTGTAAGTACCACTGCCTACTATTACAAGGTAAGTAGTACTTTAGTGCCTACCAAAGTTCGATTTCAACCTCTTTTGTAACTGAATAATTGTCCATTCACATAGATAAACTCTCTGCTGTTCTCCACCCAGCTCCACCCAAACAAGAACAAATACATTCATTACTTTAACTCGTATAATATTCTAAATGACTTCAGGAAATAATTTAACACTAATTCGACTTATCCGTGCAGGGGCGGAGAAAGAATACTAACCTCTGCGGCCGGGGTCGGCCTGTCGTAAAAGGCGACTAAACAACCCACCCTAGCTACGTGGTAGGGCTTCAAGCCCGTCTGGATGGCGACCACCTTTGGTCTTAAGTATGCCGCCATAATAACCTTGTGTTGTGTTCCGGCATTGGTGACCTAAGTTCCAGTACCTTTATGGGACAGCAGCGTGTTCGCGATGCCACTGGTGTTGCAAACATCCATAGGCGATGGTAACTGCTAAATTCTAAGCGGGCCGTCAGCCTGTCTGCTGTCCTACAGCAATAAAAAAAAGGGAATAAGTTTAACCGTTAACATATTTTTACAAACCGTTCAGCTTGTCGCATTCGAAGCTTTTTACTTTAGAGCCCGAAACACTGTTACTGACACACTCTTGACAAATCTTCGATCCGTTTTGCCTCCGTTTCTAGAGAAGAGGACAAAAAATAGATTTAATGAGGATTTAGTCTAGATCTTGTAGACCTATAGCTGTGATTCATCACTAATTATTGTAAAAATGCATTACTGTTTAAACTTTACTGATACGTCATCAGTCGAACTATTATATTATGCTACAATATTGAAATTAGAATTAACTTAATGGGATATAATATAGAATATTAGAAAACCAATGCTCAAAAGTAATGGAATAATACTTTCGCCCTAATTGTGACAACAAATAGTATCAATCAAGTTCATATTGCTATTTCTAACTGTATTTTGTATAGTTTTATACATTATTCTAACTCAAGTGTATATTCAAGTATTCATTCAGACTACAAATCCTCGAGTTTATTCTATCACTTCCTCAACGTTGTTCAATTTGGCTACATGGCTTTAACCTTAATACCGAGAAACAAGAACAAGATGACAATAATCAACAGCAGATATTTATTAAAACAAAATGCTAAATAGTTATTTAAAAAACTAGAACAATTCAGCAATGGAACCACGGCGGTGAATAGAGGAAATGAGAAGACGGGACGTTGTGCCATGTATAATTCAAGCTAGGGAATCAAGAAGTAGAATCAAATAACGAAACTCTTGTGTTCCAATTAGATCATAGTGATAGCACTATGATCTAATTGGAACACAAGAGTTTCGTTATTTCTAATTATAGAATTAGATCCATTTTCATATCCCAGGGAAAACTGAATCGATGTGAGATTCTCCGTTCTCCCTTACTACGAATACTCAGCTGGCTAGCAACTGACAGTTGATGATAATTGCGGCGTCGCGTCCCGTGGCCTTCACACTTAAGGCGTGCGAACACCCGGGTGGTTTTAGTGGGTATACCAGCGACGTGCATTCCCCAACCTAGAGAAGGAGACGTACGGGCGCATTGCACGGGGAGTCCCACACTGCCCCGCCGCCCATACCCACGCAGCGGGGTGTGCGTCATGCATTTCCACCTCCCAAAAAAAAAATACCCACCAAAAACCTCGTCACCTGCCTTTGTTGGGAGTTGCAAGATCAAATTTTGGAATAATTAGAATGAAAGCCAGCTAGTTAGCCAATTTAAAACAAATCCATTTGAATATTGAAAAATTGTTTACATTAAAAATAAAATATTAATAAAAATATTGAATAAAACGTTGACCCGTGGTAAATTAAAATTACACACCTATTTTAATTACCAAGCTGCAAGCATGATTGCAAAATGTTTTAGTAATACGACCGTTCACATTCGCAAAACAACATCACAGCGTTTTCAGTCGATTATTGACTTTTTAGCTAATCGAGCGGTTTGTAAACAGTGTCTTTGAAACAATGATGTTTGAATTCTTTATTCTTTGAATCGCTGCGAAAGAAGTGCATTTTATTACTGTTCAATACATATTGTCTACATGCTATTTAGTGAACTCATATTATTGAAAACATGCCAGGAATTAATTAACTTAATTCTCAACACATATATCGCAGGATATCTAGAATAGCAAGAAAAGCAGTGCCCGGACGCCGGGCCGACATGCGTCTTATCAATTGGGGAGGCGTACGGATAACACGATCCTAAACTACCATTCGGTGAGCCTCTTAACTGGTGGGCACACCCCATCATCAAACATGGCATCAAACATTTTCACCTCAAGAACAGAAAAAGACAAATGATGCAAAAGGGAGTATAACTCACCTTTGACTAGGGTGGTGGATATAAGATTCCTTAAAATACTTTCAGTACTAATAGAGTTACTAATAATTTCACACAAAGTTTAATTTTTAAACTTCTGTAAAAAAACTGTTATTTCTTTTTTGCATTCAATATCGCTATCTACATAGCTCGAAGGACTGATGGCCGTTGGGGCAGAAAAGTCCTCGAATGGCGACCGCGTACCGGAAGACGCAATGTTGGTAGGCCCCCCACAAGATGGACCGATGATCTGGTCAAGATCGCCGGAATAGGTTGGATGAGGGCAGCGCAGGACCGATCATCGTGGAGATCTTTGGGGAAGGCCTTTGTCCAGCAGTGGGCGTCTTCCGGCTGAAATGATGATCGCTATCTCTATACCCTGTGCTAATTGTCACATTCTGCGGTTAAGCAATAATCAATTTAGAAATTAACTACGCTGGTGTCAATCTCGAAATGTCTTTGTAGAATTAAAATAACATAAACAAATACGTAAGCATGGAAAACGGAGTTTCGTTTAGGCTGAATATGGTACATAACTGTTAAAAGACTGCATAGAGCACTATAGAACTAGGAATACAATGTTGAAAAATGTAAAGGAGTGAAAACAAATGCTTCTGAGATAATCCTTGTTTACTGATTTCCTTTTGAAAACAGATAGATTAAGTTATTTCACGGTTGATTGTCGTTTAACAGGCAAAGAAAATTCCTTTCGAAAATAACACATATTGATACCAAAGAATATATTTACTGGAACTATCATGCACATTATTACACAGACCAGTTTTAATGTTAGCAGCAATATGCAGTATTGAAACAGGTGTTCGTGGCGGGGTCATTAACGCATCGGTGAACATCATTAAACCAATTTGTACTCAGTATTGCTAATTTTAACATAAATAATTCCTATTTAGAGTTCACAGTATACATACTATGAAAAGCTCACTGCAAATCTGTGGAAAGTTTAAACAATATTGTTTGAAGAAATGGTTACAAATTTAAGTAATTTCAAACCTTTTTTTATAGCTCAAGGACAACAGACAGGCTGATGACCCACATAGAATTTAGCAATTACCGTCGCCTATGGGTGTTTGCAACGCCAGTGGCATCACGAATACACTGCTGTCCCATAAGGATACAGAAACTTGGTCACTAATGCCGGAACACAATACAAAGTTATTATCGCAACATACTTAAGACTCTCCGCGTAGCTAGGACTGTTTTGTCGCCTTTTACAACAGGCCGACCCCGGTCGCAGAGGTTCGTATTCTTTCTCCGCCCCTGCAGGGTAAAAACGAATAAAAACTTATACATCAGAGTGTTAAATATAGTTTATTTCTATTAAGATGCAAAAGAAAAAGAGAATGAAAAAAATATACCAATTACGGTGATAGATTACCATAAATTAATATACTGGTATAATTCATACAACGTCAACTAGGCCAGAAGTAAGGCACTTGTGTAATGAATGCTAGACAACTGATATACTACTTGTGTACTTAACTTTTTAAATAAATACATATCACACAAACACCCAGAGGCGGGACGAGAACCGAATCCGCGACCTCCGCACGACGTGCGTTAGCCGGTAAGCCACGGAGGTCTACATAAGAACACAGAAAAAAAACTCCTAAACAATGTTGTAATCTTTACCACTGAATATGATATACTTGTAGGGCTAAGATTAATGTAAACTAGTTGACCCGGCAAACGTTGTTCTGCCATATGAATTTAAAAAGCAAAACGTAGCCTATGTCCTTCTCTAAGGTCCAATCTGTGGCTATAACGAAATTCATCAAAATTGGTTCAGCGGTTTAGGCGTGAAAGCGTAACAGACATAGTTACTTTCACATTTATAATTTTAATATGGATCTGTTATAGTTTGAGTTTTTAGGTTTAGTATAATCATCGGCTTATTGCAAGAAGTCATTATGTGACATTTCATTATTTTGGGAAAACAGCATTTTAGTTGGAATTAGTTAGTGGTTATGTTTCGTATTTATAATATTAGTTAGGATTAGGATAAGATTAAAATATAAAATTTTTATTCAAAGGGAAATGTAGTATTAAAAATTAATTTTAAATATTCAGCTTATAATATAATAATATATTTTACACTTATTGGTTATTTTCAATACCTGCTATATAGTTTTATTCAAATCAAAAAGAGTTTTATCAAAGAGTTTTTTCAACTGTAAGTAAAATAATTACTACATCAATATCAATTATTACCATAAAAATGAACAAAGAAGAATTTTATCTACAGAAAACCTTATTGATATTAAGAAAACATACATCAAGGGACTGCTAAAAACGAAAATAAGAATTTCGAAATTTTAACGTAATATTCGATTAATATACCTACCTATACTTGTAAATCCATTGCCTACCTTCACTTAAGAACCGGCTTTTACTCAGCCTCAAATCGTATTTATGTTACGTGACGACAAACAATTATGCGATGACTTTTACAACTTATCAAACATATATAAACCCATATAATTAAGATAATGAGCGATGACGTCACAGCCTAAAAAATGAAGGTGATATGTAGTAAAACAAACAGGAGTAGTTCAACGATGTTATTCGCAAACATTCGGCTCGCATTCGTATACTATACGTATGTATGTCGTATACGTTTTTATAGAATATTAAATAAACTCAGGTCTCGATTCTGGAGATATTATTAGTTATGTTATTTACTTCGATACGGTTTAAATTTAAATAATAAGTCAGCAATAAACGTCAAACTGGATTTAAATTTCAAAGTTTTGTTAACGTTGCTTTTTTCGTTATACTTTTAGATGCAGAGAATTTATCGGGAGCAAATATTGACTAAACTAAATCAGAACATTACAAAAAAAAATATTTTCTTAATGTAATACAATTATAAGAACTTGTTTTTGAATGCTACAGCAACGAAACTTGTATTCATAAGAATGAAGAAACAAGTAAAAAATTATAGAATATAATTTAACTTACTTGTAAATGCTTCTTTATATTAAAAAAAAATCTTAAATATAAATAAATAAAAATAACTGTAGTTTAAAATAAATATTGATACTAAAGCACTGTTCACATTTCTCACGAATTATTTTGTTCTGTAAACACACATTTTATTGCAGTACTCAAGGTGAAGGAGACATTGTCTCTCTCTGGCTGAAAGCCAACTGAGCGAATTCTGTTAAACCTACAAGACTAATTATTCGTCCACGTGTTTCACTGTCTATTGATAACAGCGAAATTATCTGGTAACCTAGTTACCCATTTCTATTTCATTTGGTAATCAAAATGATAATGTATCTATAACTTTTATTCTTGTTCGAAATTTAGCTTAAATTAAGGGTCCTTGAATATCTTGCAAGATCTGGGGGATGATTACTCATATATAAAAAATAGCAGTAACGTCTAAGCTTGTCTCCCCAAAAAAGGAACCGACAGTATGCCCGTCACGTTTGTCCAAGGCGGATTAACGGGTAACACATACCAGTTATCTCAGTTTCCTCACGTTATTATCCTTCGCCGTCGGTACGTGGCAGTTATATGAATAAAAGTCAAGAAAACCTGCCTAAGCGTCTAAAGTGTCTGGGAGTATTGACGACTTATTTTTAACGATATTTTCTAAAACATACGTGATAATCAACCATGAGAATTTACGTGAAGTAAATAATTTTTTGTGTACCTTGGTCACTTAGTACCTGGAAATTGGCCGTTTGACCAAGCTAGCAGGTAGGCATGTGATCGTAGTACATACTAACACTACTGAATCGTCCACATTTTGTCCGTCAGAAAATACGTGACGTCTGGTGGCCCTTAAATCTTGGACTAAAAAGCTATTTATATAGCTATAAGGTATATTATAAAGCTATATTATAGCTATATTATAAAGCTATTTATATATATATATATATATATATATAAGGCCGGGAACTTATGATCCCGGCCTTTAACTGAACTCCTGACAATTTCAGCATTAGTCACCATTTACGATTTCTTAGAAAAATGGTGCTATACTGACTGTGTTTGACCTCATTTTGACCTCAATCCATCCACATCCCATCCACATCGTCGGATTTGAACCGCGTACTTTTTATTACGATTACTATAATAGTTTAACTAACATGACAATTTTATAGTTTTAATAAATATTGTCAATTTCTTCACTGTTTACGATATCATATAATCTACTATCGCATGTTTATTTTGTTATCTATAATATTATATTTTGAGTAGGATTATATTATTATGAAATACTTTTGATTAAAGATCGCCCTTTGTATCAATGTTGAAATAAATGTACTTTTTTTACTTGTTGCACACAATAATAATAAACAATGTTTCATTATACTCTGTTATGTAGATAGATAATATTTTATTGTAGATTAGTAAAAACTAATTACATTAAGAGAACTTCTTTTTAAATAAAAATTTACTATCAATTCTTTTTAAATTAGAAATAATCTTTATTGTAGAAAAATACAGATCAGAATTCAAGTTTTTGATATGCTGCTATAACTCGTTAACAATATTTTATAAAAGAGGTTTCGTAATAAATAGTCTTTGAGCATAAATTTTATTCAAATATAAATTAATTTGCAACCTTCTATAAAACCACAAAGACATTGAACCTAATGAATAATCTACATTAGACCTTATCATTACTTTCCTGTTCAATGAATATTCACTCTAACAACATCCCGTGGTCAAACAAGAACTCTTTGTATTTGTTCCTATCAAATGACTCAGTTATCCATCCTCCATTACATTATGTCTACAATTTAAAATTAATACAAATTTGCTACATAATAATTATTGCTTTATGGTTAACACAGTTCATAACTTTATCCATCACGTCTTTCTCTTTAATAAGTCTTATTTGAGTTAGTTAGCCCAAACTAACACATTTCTTTTATTTTTAAAATAGTGTAGGGTCGGAGTAAGAATACTAACCCCTGCTGCTGGCAGCAGGGGTTAGTATTCTAGGCAGGCAGTAGAGGTTATTGTTTTATCGCCTTTTACGAGGGCGACCCCAGGGTCAACAAACAATTCTAGCTAGGATGTAGAGCCTAACCTTGTGTTGTGTTTCGGCTTAAGTGACCCAGGTCCAAGTACTCCTATGCGGGCAGCAGCGTGCTCGTAGTGAGCTGCTGCTATTCCACAGTAATAAAAAAATAATATCGATAATATAGCTCTTGCTAAGTATGACCACTTTGCGATCTAGTTCACAGGTGATCCAAGGCAATCATCCTTGTAAAATCAAAAGAACATTATTTCCAGCATAGAAGCAAAAAAATAAGTGCCTTAAAAGTGCTACGACTCAACTCCAGAGCGAGATCTTGGATGCAACCTTATTAAACACTAGTTTAAAAAGCGAATAATGATAATTCTTCTTTTTTCTCTAACACTTAGAAAAAATTTGCCTTAAACACGAATGTTAAGATGCTCCAAAAGCTCTTTTGATTTATCGCCTCATTCCTTGAAGATGTATGTATTTATAAAAAATGTTTTTATAACTATAACATAATTACAAGTAAATAATTATTCTAATTACTTATATCGATTCCTACTAATCAATTAATAAAACTGACAGTTCATTGTCCGCTGTTCAAGGGTCGAGTACAAAAGTAGATACATTAATAAAAAAATTCACTGTAGATGTATATTATTTTATTTGAAACTCCATTACACATTAGTACAGGGTGTGTTCTTATCACATTATCTCCCTAAATTGTTTATTAACATTAACTAATTATATAATAAGAAATCATCATTACCAATCTCAAGTTATTCAGTACTATATAGTTATGGGCCACTCGAAAATCCCTATCTAGTAGGCGAGGAGTTTTGATTGTTATGGTTTTTAATATTTTTAAAATGATCCATAGGTCTGGATTGGAGGGCGCAATAATCTTAACGTATCCTAGAACTCAGTCTCAGGCTTACTTCAGCTAGCCTTAGCCATTCTCCTTCAATATTTACTGGAACTTGAAGCCGCCGCGCCGGTTATTGTCAAAAGGCTGTATATACTACGACATTTCCACACACACATCAAAGTAAGTACATAGCATAGTTAGCACGATTGTTACATCATTATCCTTATGTAAACATAATTTTATTGAATAATTGATTTATAGTATATAATACTAGCCATTCCCGCCCGCTTCGCTGGGCGAATAACAGAAAAAAGTAAATCGAATAATCTGGGAAAAGGTCAATGGATTCCAAAAAAGTAAAGCCTAGAACCACCTACGGAAAACTCGCGTTGTAGTCCCTCCCTGACATGTTCAGTAGTTTTGCAGTAACGTGTCAAAGGAATATGTCAAAGGAACCCTATTTTCCTTTTATATATAAAGATATGTGCCATCTATTACCATTTCCAAAAGAAAAATCAAAACTATATATTATTCACATACATCAAAATATATTTACACATATTCGCGTGACATTGATTATAAAAAGATAGCGGTCAACAGTTTACGTCAAACGCTATTTTGCAAACCAAAATTTCACCCATATCCAGGTCATTGTTGATTTAGCATTTCGTTTAATACAATAATATATTTCAATTTTAAAACTGGCAATAGCGACTATTTTTCTTTACGGCTTATTTAGCAACTATATACTTATTAATTTCATGCAATGTTTAGATTATGTGAAGCTGAAAATAGAATAAATATTTTGTTTTTTTAAAGACTGTTACAAAAGTAGTGATGATGTATTCTTTACAAAATAGGATAGTTTCGTATGAAAGTATAATACAAAAATATATAAATATATGGGAGTATAAATAGGTAGGTTATTTTACTTAGCGGTTGAGCCGATTTCGACACAATTTTACTGGTAAAATTCAAATAACTGATGCCTGAACGGAATGAAGTTTTTTTGAAAAAAAAATATGGACCTAAGACTAAATCTAAAAGAACAAAACCAAGAAGTCTAAAATAATTCTGGCTCTTGGTTCATATACATTATATTCTAAATACATTATTCTGGTTTAATAAGCCGCACCATATGATAATTTTTAACTGTTATGTAGTTAAGATCTGGGTCGTACAACTATAAATAGAAAACAAAAGCTTCCTAAGTGCACTTGTTTAAGAAAGGGAAGCGTTAATTGAATGATTTATTTCTCATTTAAAGATTAGTAATAAACTTCATATATTTTTCGCCCATTACTATATATATATATATATATATATATATATATATATATATATATATATATATATATATATATATATATATGTATATATATATATATATATATATATATATATATATATGTATATATATATATATATATATATATATATATATATATATATATATATATATATGTATATATATATATATATATATATATATATATATATATATGTATATATATATATATATATATATATATATATATATATATATATATATATATATATATATATATATATATATATATATATATATATATATATATGATGTAAGATTTTTTTAAAGAGATTACATAAATTTTTTTTGCCTTTTTTTTTTTTTTTTGGTCTCGGGGAAAAACCTCTCTTGACGGGTTCCCCCGGCCCGGGGGGACCGAGGGATATGTGGGACTCCGGGATTTTTCCGACTACCCACTAAAAAACCCCGCTGTTCTCCTATCGCCTACGCCCGGGCCCACGGATATATGGCCTGCCGATCTCGTGGCCCGGGCCGGCGCCGGCCCGCCCTTTGTCTTGAGGCGGGCCCCTTCTAAAGTGTTGGCGCCAGGGGGTCAGGGTTTCGTCCCCCCGGCGCTCTCCTAACAACTCTAGGAGTTGAGGGGGCCGCGGAACAGCACGCAGCCCTCACCCTCGCGGCAATAGTGCGGGCGGCGGGTCCTCCCCCGAGGGGCCGCCCGCGGCCGCTTTTTACGGCGGCCGGAGGTCGTTACTGGCCCTCCGGCGCCGCCGGCGTGGCCTGCGTTGGCGGGAGGGGAGTGTGGTGGTCGACTCCCGCTCCCGCTCCGCCGCCTCCTTTGCGGACATGACTGCCTCGCAGAAGGAGGCGACGGCCGTCCATCCAAGATCGCCCCCGACCATGGACAGAACCAGGGCCGGGAGCGACAGGTCCACGCCGATTTGGGCGACGAGGGCGCGGCGCTCCTCGCGCCACGCAGGGCACACGGCGACAGTGTGGTTCACCGTGTCCTCCTCGTCGCCCGCGCCACAGTGGTGGCACCCTGACGTCATCTCCCGCCCTATGCGACACAGGTACCTCCCGAAGCAACCGTGCCCCGAGAGGACCAACCGCGGCTCGCGAATCGCATGCGACTCCTCAGCTACGGCTCTTCCGCAAAATATTTATTAGAGGCACGGAATATTACCTATTATCTATAATTCCTAAATCTATAGTTTCCGTAATAATGTCACCGACTAAAGCAAAGCATATGTTACAAAATGGCTCTTTGAATAATATGAATAAATTTAAATTGTGTATTATCTATATTAGGCTTTTTTGGACGACAAGGTTGCCAACTACTGCCCTAGACTATGTCAAAAGCTGCCATGGCAGGGTGTTATCAGCGATATAAGTGCCAGGACACAAAGGACAAGATCAGATATTTACTTGATAGTGTGCTATGATTGTACACCATGAAGATTTCATCATAGACACGACCACACCAGACCACTCGCGTAGCTATTAAGTCAGCCATGTTCAATAAATTCTCCAATAACCATCAAAAACTTTTATCTTTGTCTATTTATTTATTGCAAGTTATTAATTCAAAGTAAATATTTTTTGCAGAAACGGATATTGAAAAATAGAGTGATAATTTTTTTGTAAATATCATTTTCTGTTACAAATGTACTAAGATGGCATCTTGCCAATATTAACGTGTTGAGACGGTAAGGCGTCTAGAACATGTTACGTCTTATGACATTTTACTCGAGTGTGAATGTATTTTACTTCAAGTATTTATAGTAAGTAAACTATATTTTATTTTTAAACATTAGTGCTGCGTGCGCTTCCAAATGACATATTATGTTGAACGAGCAACACAGACAGATAGAATGCCTACTTTCTAGAAAACGGTTGCCGTAAACTTTTGAAGTATGCAATGCCAGAATCATTGTCGACTTTTTGAGTCCTTCAAGACGAGGAAAAGAAACGAAATCTTCATAAAAGTGAGAAGAGGACGGCTGTATCGGGGAGAAGAATAGAGCCTGAAAAGGAAAAAGAGAGAATAAGACAAGAAAACGGCGAAGTGGAGGACTTCTAATGCTTACAATAAAAGCATGAATAGCTCAAGGGCAAACATTTTTACGCCTGTATTCTGTGTAGATCATATTGCACTGGTAGTAATTTAGTTGTGAGCCGTAATTTTGAGGATACGTATATCCAGCAACTATAATAGGCAGGTCACTATAACCTAATATTTATCGATGTTCAAGCTTATACATATTTATTTGCGTGTTCAAATTAAATTATCAGAGGAGGATCAGACGTAACAAAAAAAAGTCGTTTGAACTTGAACTTTCGATCTACACGTTTAACATCACAACGTAGTAATTTTCCTGTTACCTTTGACGTAATATGACGTGTATCAAAATTAATTATGGTCTGTATAATAAAGCTACCTAAGTAGCAAATATAAATATTATGGCATTAATCAGTCATATTTAGTGACTACTATAAAATTATAAATCTCAAAAAGTTTATATTCTAATTATAGACATAAATAACATAGATAAGTGTTATAAATACAACTTAGTTGTTTATTTCAAACTGTCATTCCTGATCTTTAACTACCTTCTTTTATACATTATAAAAACCTTGATAAAGAGACAATAAGTGATTAGAAAAATGACTTTTAGTGTAACCTACAGCGCTTATTACAATAGAAACTATATAGAAAATATGAACCCTACCGGAAGCAGCTTGTCGTAAGAGAAGAGAATACAACCCTAGCTAGATGGTAGGGCTCGTAGCCTGGTCTTTAAATACCTCGTCTTGTGTTTCGGCATAAGTCAGCCAAGTTCCAGTTCCCCTATGCGAACGGCGTATTAGCAGTGCCTCTGGCGTCGCAAACATTCGTAGACGATGGTAACTGCTTACTATTAAACGGGTCGTCACCCTGACTGCTGTTTCACAGGAATGAATAAATGTTATACGTTAAGTTTTTAATGACTGAAATTATACAGTAGCAGCCTACATGTCAAAAACAAACCTAGATTTGAGGGTGCTAAAACCAGAGTGGCCTAACTGAATTTTAGCAACTTTTGACCTATATGCATTTTCATAATTTAAAAAATATAATCCACAAAACCATCGCGGTCTAAATTGTTAGTGACAATAGAAGACAGCACGAATCCATTTCTGGATTGTAAATCGACTATAATCAAAGTGCCACAATGGCTTATGAGGATTAGGCCATTTTAGCACTGGCAAACATCTCATACCTTTTTTCTCTGATTCATGTTGCTCAAAAATTTAGACGACCTTTCAAGTTAGTGATGGTAAAATTTCTAGATTGCTTAAAAATAAATTGTCTGTTTCTACTCCATCACAAGCCTAAAGAGGGAGAACTATACCAAAAAACAAAACAGTCTGTGGATTCAATTCCAATGCAGGAAAAAATTATTTTTTTCTGCAGTTCGCATGTTACAGCAATATAAGTTTCCTGATTTGACAAGGTAGATTAACTGACAAAGCACTTTTTTAAAAGATATGTTTTTTATAATTACAATTTAACGCTGTGTCTGTTTAAACTGCATGAAAACAAAGGCTATACAATAAGTCAATGATGTAAATGAACTTTGTCATCTTTGATATTGAACTGAAGAAAAAACAAAACTGAGAATAATTTTTAAACAATAAGAGAGATGATAGCGTGCTTACCTTTGTCTGTAACATTGTATGAGTGTATTTAATTTGTTTTAGTAATATTTTAATAATTTTACGAGAGTTACCATACTTGAATTGTCCGGAGATCTTTTTTTAAATTGCTGTATTGCAGACAAGTTGAGGGCCCACTTAGAATTTAGCAGTTACCGTCGCCTATGGGTGTATGCAACGCCAGGTGCATCGCTAACACGCTGCTATCTGTGTGGTGGCACTGGAACCTGGTCAGTTATGCCGGAACACAACACATGATTATTATGGCTTGTGGCTCTGCCCTACCACGATGCTAGGGTTGTTTTGTCACCGTTTACGACAGGCCGACCACGCAGGGGTCAGTATTCTTTCTCCGCCCTTGCACGGATTCAAATTTGATTATATGTCGTGCAACTACGACTATACCTACCATTTACAAAAAGGCTTGATGCAGGTGGCGGCAGAGGCAGGTGGTAATCTTAAAACCTTTTTATGTTATTGTTTGGAGTTATTTGTCGAAAATAATATCATACTACAATCAAAATTATTGGTAGATTTGACAAGGTTGATTAATTACTTCTATTTAATCATTGATTTAATAATATTATTATCAATAAACCTACTACTTTTTCTAATGATTTGTTTTATAAAGTTCTTGTGTTCTAAGTATTTGTGGTGCAAACACCTAACGATTCCCTTGTTTAACTGTCTAACAAAAGTGCCTGTCACCTATTAAGATTAATGGGACAGTATTTCAAAGAAATAAAAATATTTTTATTTCTCTGTACCAATAATTTTAAAGATATTAATCTCTTTATGTCTAGAGGGTTGTCTAACTCCGTATCTTGTATTATTAAAGACCCAGTACCTTATGATCGTATTAGTAATCATTTAAAACATTGACCCATCTGGCCGGAGGGCAGCCAGTACATTGGACTTTTATCAGCTGTCATCTTAGAATTCTTTATGAAAAACATTAAATTTACATTGTATCATTAATTGAGTTGCATTCATAGCAGACTCATTAGGCACGATAAAAAGTAATTAAGGGCGATAAAAATATAATGAAAATAAAGAGAATTCTACTAAGATTAATAAGTAATATGTCATTCAACTTTAAGTTACAATAAAACATTGTACAACATTTGAATAAACGATTGCATCAATTAAAAATAAATATTTATAAGTTAACAAATAAATAATGACACATAACATCGCACTGCTGAAATAGAAGATAAAATAGTTTAACTCTGTAAACAGATTGCCTAATATTTTTCTTCCCCATAAAAAAACATAAATTAGCCATAACCTTAAAAATTCATCGAAGTTCATAAAGAAATATCTTCTTCTTGGACACTCTCAGCAGACTTCCGCTATCCAGCTATCAGTCATGTAAAAGTGGCCAATCCACTTCAGCAGTGGCGTAGGAGGCAAAATATCAAAATAAATAATATAAATATTTGAACCATTTCATATTTTAATCGCAACTTGAAATGTGTGATTGAAAAGTGCGTGGAATTTTTTATTACTAATTATTCTGTGACGAATTCGGGGAATCTTTGAATGATATTTTGTAGCGACTGCTGGCAACACCGTCTATTCTGACTTTCGGGGATTCCCCATAGTTTATTTTGTACTTGAAATATTACCCCCTACAACGTCACAAACACTCAAACTTTACCTCTTTATAATATTAGTATAGATATAGTATACATTAAACTGAACGACCTAAATTAAAGGGCGGCAAAGTTGTCTTCCGTCCCGGGCGGCCGTCACCCACGCTACGCCGCTGCACTTCGGCAAATATATTTCACCGATTAAAATTAATTAATACGTTTACACAAGTAACTGCCGGATATTGACTCATAGTAAATCCGGCAACTTTGTTTAACATACTTTTCATATTAGCGAGACATAATGATCTGCTCAGGCAAATTGAAAATGTCAACCCGTGTCAGCCAGGTTAAGTTTAATTACAAAACCAAAGTAAGCGTTGATGTAAAACGAGTTTAATAGCAGATAAACCTGATCTGCGTTTAGGAGAATCTGAATTGAAATCTAGTCTGGCTTCATAATGCGTTTACGTAACAGATACCTTGTAATATTGGTATTGGTGTGGTTTTTTTATTGCTGAGTAACAGCAGATAGGCTGACGACCCACTTAACAGTAAGCAGTTACCATCCCCTATGGATGTTAGCATATAGGTACACTAACCTGGGTCACTAATGCCATAACACAAAGTTATTAGACCAGAGGTGGTTGGTATCCAGACATGCTTTGGACCCTACCACGTAGCTAGGGTTATTGTGTCGCCTTTTACGAAGGCAGACTCCTGCAGGGGTTAGTATTCTTTATCTGTCGTTTAAAATCTATAATATGATTTGAATGACATAAAATTAGAATTAATAAATTTTTTTTTTTTTAATTTATTTATTTAAAGTCGCTTTTTAACAACTCAGGTCATTAGCGACCACGTTTACATACACAGTTTAAAATTAATAACAATAACAATAAATTGATCCTTATGAATTTATACTTGATCATACATATTTATCATTTTCAGAAACTTTAGAGTTTTATTATATCCATCTTGATTCAAACAGTCTTTTAGATTATTAGGTACATTACAAAGTCGTTTTTCATTTCCAAACTCTGTACAATCCACTAATAGATGAGAAACGGTTAGATCTACCCCACACTTGCATTTATTTATATTGTTTTTAGTTATTAGATGTATATGTGTCATATTTGTATGTCCTATACGCAATCTAGTGATGACAACTTGATCTTTCCTACAAGAGAAAGCTGATGGTGGTTTATCAAATATTGATTCTCTAATACAAATTTGTTTAACTCACTATCCTTATTAAGTTGATTATTTTCAATGTGACTGTTTATGAATAAATCTGAATCATTATATTGAAACATGCCCGCTATAAGATTTGACCTAATTAACCCAATGCGACAGATAAGGTTATAAATAATACTCCTGTTTTAAAAGATATTGAGATAAATCTGTGCTTCATTTAGCGATAAACTTATTTCCTTGTATAAATAAATATTATACACAGAAATATTTATTGATTAATAGACTAGAAACTATGATAGTAGTAGTAGTTACACACTTAATTTTGGATGGCTTTTCGCAATTCGCTTGCAAATATTAATACTAGCTGACCCGGCAAACGTTGTTCTGCTTCAAGTGCTCTGCTTATATACATTTTTAAACAGTATCCTATCTCCTTCTTCAAGGTCCAATTTATCTCTGTACTGAATTTCATCAAAAACGGTTCAGCGGTTTAGGTGTGAAACCGTAACAGACATAGTTACTTTCACATTTAGAATTTTAATATGGATCTGTTATAGTTTGAGTTTTTAGGTTTAGCATAATCATCGGCTTATTGCAAGAAGTCATTATGTGACATTTAATTATTTTGGGAAAACAGCATTTTAGTTGAAATTAGTTAGTGGTTATGTTGATTAGTCAAAGACGTAACGGCTACAGTTTGCCAGCTAGAAATTGTTGTTTTTGTATTTTGTAGAATATGTAAAAATGAGCCCATTATAGATAAAAACGTATTTAGTGACTTTTGCAGTTAATGAGTTCTTGCAATTAGCCGACGATATATTGATATACAAAATAAAAGTATATACGTAGTATATCAGCTTCACAGATACCATAACAGCGCTCTGTTGTTCGCTGTGAGGCGAGATGGCGCTGTAACAACAATTTGTACAGTATATTTATACTTAATAATAGATAGATAATACTTTATTGTCACCAACATACATCATAAGCGGGAAACGAGTAAACGCTTATACGAGTATTATACGCTAGAACTAAAGCGCGGGAAATGACAAAACTTGTGAAAACAGGATTAAGCGGCCGATTTCCTTGTATATATTTATTTTTGGGTAGACACAAAAAGAAAATGAATAAAATCAGACCGCTTTCTCAAAAAAAATTGCGCGAAAATGACCCGCTTATAATGTGTTAACCTTATTTTGTTAACAACGTTAACACTAACGAAAAAGTAAGCTTGAAGTGTGAAGAAGGAATACTCCTACCAAATTTCTCTACGTCATAATATGGTTCAAATTCAAATATTTCAAATTCAAATATTTATTTGCACATCTAAGTGTTTACAATAACATCTTACATTAAACATATAGCACTTAAAACTTAGAGGGTCATCTTCTGACGCTGCAAACTAGTGGTCACAATATTAATAATTAAAAATTATTCATTATTATTAGAAAATGGACTATAATAAAAAGTAAAATAGGAAGAATGAGAACAAAAAAAATTAGAATACAAGAAATGATAATAATAAAAAATATAACTCAATAAAATACAATTGTCTATTTTTCACTAAGTATTAGTTTGTCATACATATTATTTGTATTATTAAATTTTCCCAATGGTAAATTTATGTTTTAATCAAATTAATTATTCTTAACGATTAAGTTTGTATTTATGACTAAATTCCCTTTTTATTTGTTATTGATACAGTACCATTATTTTTGCATTTTTAAAAAGTCAGAAATTGAATAATAACAATTTTCGATTAGGTAGGTTTTTAATTTTTTGCTAAATATTTTTAGTTTACTTTCCCTTTTAATCTCCTCTGGAACTTTATTATATATATTTACAGCCATATAATAGGGACTATTTCTTACCATATGAATCCGCGACGGTGGTATGTAAAGTTTATCTTTGTGTCTTGTATTTAATGAGTGTATGTCGGATTTTTTAGTAAATAATTGATGGTTCATAATATGAGTCAAAATATACACTATTCTTAACATAAAAAATTTTTCTGAGTATTTGTTATTGAGCATGTTAATATGTTAACATGCTTTTATTATTTTCCTTGTACAGTACTCAGAATTCTTACAAGGTCCCGAAATTTTTAAGTAAACATTGGTGTTTAATTTAATTATATTTAATCCTATGCGGTTGGCCGCATAGGATTAAATATAGACTTAATTTTACTGTTTAAGTTACATGAACATAACATAAACAAATGCGTTAATATAAAAATATGTGTTAACACAAAAATATTGAGATTCAGCAAAAAGTTTCAACACAAAAAGTCTGACGCGAACACGTTATTGGGGGACACTTTTTGTGAACTTAAACCGTTCTACCACCCAGTTTGCATTTCAAATGAAATATAATTGATCATTTTTTATTTTATCATATTTGTACTGTAAAAATCTACTGATAGACATAGACATCTTTGTCGAGTTGTAAATATTTCACCACTTGTGCAAATATGTAGTGGAGCAATGCAGAACTCAAATACAACGAGTATGCGTCTCTGGTATACTCACTAAAACCACCCAGATGTTCTTTTGTACGCCTGATGCGACATTGACTTACGCCACGTCCCGCGGCCTAAGTTAGCGCCGATCCGTTTTTGTGGGTCTCTACGAGGCATACGTCTTATGCAGAACACTGTGAAATTATAACTAACTTTGGCCTATTCCGTCAATTTCCTTTTAGCCACTTTTTGCAGAACGATCCACCTTTCCCGGAGGCGGCTTACACTTTTTATTATACTCGTATATACATATAAATAATATATGTAAATAAACTCAATAAATTTAGCCTATTCAAGCAATATTCGGAATGATATTTGAGAATACAAAGCATTCTGTTCCACTTAGTTTGAAAACTTTTTGCAACAATTCTGTGAAGGGCATTCAAACATTGTTATCTAAGTTAGATAAGATTTTTGGTAATCTTTATGACGTTAACAAAGTATTTATAATATAACGTGTGAAAGCCAGGGCCGTAGCTAGGGGGGGGGGGCATTGTGGGGCAATGCCTACCTTGAAATCACAATGCCCTACCTTAAAAATACCAAAAACTAAGATAAATTATTATAATTAAATTTTGTTCAGTTTGAGATTTAAAAAAATTATAGTGATAGTTATCTAAACTTTTCCAAACATTCTTTTCCAACAAAAAAACAAGCACAGTTTGTGACATTCATTTTATATTTTAATAATTCCTTGTTCTGTGTATAGATGTCATTTGAAGCGCCATCACATGAAGCGATGGGTCTATTTAATTATCAGAGGGGATTCCGTTCTAGAAGATCCACTTTAGAAGGGGCCCGTCTTAAGACTAAGGGCGGGCCGGCGCAAGCCCGGGCCACGAGATCGGCAGGCCATATATCCGTGGGCCCGGGCGTATGCGATAGGAGAACAGCGGGGTTTTTTAGTGGGTAGTCGGATGGTCGAACATCTTTCCCGGAGTCCCACATATCCCTCGGTCCCCAAGAGAGGTTTTTCCCCGAGACCAAACAAAATGCTATCTGCCAGTGAAAGTCCCGTCAAAATCGGTGCAGCCATTTCAGAGATTAGCCGGAACAAACAGACAGACAGACAAAAATTGTAAAAAATGTTATTTTGGTATATGTAACGTGTATACGTCCGAATGCACTTAGTAAAAAAAACGGTTATTTTAATATTACAAACAGACCCTCCAATTTTATTTATTTGTATAGATGGTAAGGCGGTAACCGTATAACTCTGTGACCATGTTCTAACGCTATTTCGTCAATGACGTAGCGTATCTTGGTAGGTTTGTTTTCTTTTAAAAGACGTACTAATTCCGCTTTTAACATATTTATGTTTGCATTTAAGCCATTTTTTTGAAGCCATGCGACGATGTCAGCTTTCTTTTGGGATTGGGCAGGTGGCTTGTTAATTTGCATCGAGTAGTATGGGGCGTTGTCCATGGTGTGATTGATTTAGGAGCCCGTGCTTCGAGGGCAGATCAATTATGATAAATTTTTTACTTCTGCCCTACCTGTAACCAATGCTGCCCTACCTCAAATTCGACTCTAGCTACAGCTCTGGTGAACGCGCAATAAATGTTTGCATAATCCCACTAAATTATGATGCAGTACAATATCGCGTCGTGTAAACGCGGGTTCTAATCATAATATATACCTAGCGTGAATGGAAGTGTTGGAAGGGGAAGATAGGTCCGCCTAGGGGCGGACGTTTCGAGACCAGACTGATCTGGTCCCTGAGGATGACTTGAAAAAAGGCCAGGTCAAGAGTACCCTAAACCGAAGGGCATGTATGAAGGGAATAATGAAAGTGGACGAAGCGAAATAAGTATGTAAGGATCGTAGCAAGTGGAAAGAAGTGGTCTCTGTCTACCCCTACGGGAAAGAGGCGTGATTATATGTATGTATGTATTCTCTGAATACTGGCGGAATAAAAACACTGACCTCTATGACTCGAGGCCTGCCCTATAGTCTATAGTATAGTTGAAGGTTCACACGTTGTAGTAATGAAGTTAAGATCACATTGTTTA
Organism: Malacosoma neustria; assembly: GCA_963693495.1. Taxonomy (NCBI): domain Eukaryota; kingdom Metazoa; phylum Arthropoda; class Insecta; order Lepidoptera; family Lasiocampidae; genus Malacosoma; species Malacosoma neustria. The sequence continues at coordinate 7,403,564 of OY856373.1, forward strand.
AGTCCTTCTGCCAAGTTTTCTACACGTGCAATCTTTGGACTGACTACACACAGGGAGCTGCCAGTGCTCTGCGAGTCCAATACAACAATGGATTCAGGATGTTGATGGGATTGCCTCGCATCTGCAGCACATCGGGAATTTTCGCGGAAGCGCGTGTTGACGATTTCCACGCTATAATGAGAAAAAGAGCTGCCTCATTGCTGCAGCGAGTGCGGGGCGGTGCCAACATTATCCTGAATACCATTGCATAACGATTCGACTCCCCTACACTGATATTATGTGTGCGAAACTGTTTGACGCACTCAAACATTGTGACTAAATTTTGACGATTTTACTAACATTAAATCTAGATACTTACTAACCCTATGACATGTATTGTTTGATTTAAATAAAATTATTATTATTATAAGGTGACTAAAGAACTATCTGGGTGGTGGGAGGTAGAAGCCTGCCTAGGTGACAATGACGCCCAGTTTTCAAATATACTGCAAAAAAATATTCTGTTGTTATAAGTCATCCAAATTCCAGTTTCCTACATGAAAGGCATCGTGTTAGTCCCTGGCATCGTAAACAGTGTAAACACCCATAGTGACCGTGCCCGTCAGCCTGTCTGCTGCTTCATGATTTCATGGCAATAAAAAATATACCCATTATAACCGATGCAATCTAGATTATTTTCCCTAACATTGTTGATTTTAGATTAATCATGGAGACGACTAATCCGAAATCCGAAAATTGTTCAGCAAGTTTAGTCCCAGATTTTGCACTTTAAATAATAAATTGTAATGCAAATTATATAAGTATGAATCATCAGCCTTATCTATTAACAGACAGGCATGAAAGAGGCCTACCTTCCTCATACTCCCATCATACAATAAGCTTTTTAAACAATGACACAACGAAATATCAACTTCCCAAATATTATATATCACCTTTTTGTGTATTTTACAGTATCTCGAACATTTGTAATACTTATGTAAAATATTTTTTGATGATTAATACATAATTGGGACATTGATCGCAACACTGATTACGGATTTTAAGAGAATTCAAGTAAAGCGAACCATTTTTTATAGAATTTAATTAAAACAAACACATTTCTTAATATTGCTTAAAAGTCCGTCATTTATGTACTTTGTAGAAAAATAGATTTTCTTTGATGATGATCTATCAATTACGGTAGTTATATGCCTATAGGTTTGATCTGATCATGAAACTGGAAGAAGAACACCGGAACACCATACAAAGAAAAGTACATAAATTGTATTTTGAGTTAATGGAACTATCATGAGATACAACACTTCACTTCCAATTAATCTGATACTATCATAGTATCGGATTCATTTGAAGCATTAAAAAATTACAAGTAACCTTTCGGAGACTGATAGTAAGTTTTTATAAAAAAAAAATACTTTAGCCAATTATGTCATCTTGTTTAAAACATAAGGTCATATCGTAAGATATAACCTCAAAAGTGAAGTAAACCGTATGATTCATAATCTGAAAGGAATAATTGTGATAATTTAATCGTAGGTCATGGCTCTCGACTATGCTAATAAGTTAACTGGTTTTAAAAATGCATTAATTGATTCAATTTTCGAGTGTACGGTACAGATTGTAAACACAAGTTCTGTAGGGTTATACTTAATAATAAAAGTAGCTTAATTGACAGTTTTTTTTTACTGTAGGACAGTAGACAAGCTGACGGCCCACTTAGCATTTAGTAGTTACCGTCACCTATGGGTGTTTGCAACGCTAGTGGCATCGCGAACACGCTGCTATGCCATAAGGATACAGGAACTTGGGTCATGAATGCCGGAACATAAAACAAAGTTATTATGGCGGCATACTTAAGATTAAAGGTGATCGCCATCCAGACGGGCTTGAGGCTCTACCACGTAGCTAGGGTGGGTGGTTTTGTCGCCTTTTACGACAGGCCGACCACGCCCACAGAGACCAGTATTTTTTCTCCACCCCTGCACGGCTATAAAACAGACAGTTTCAAATTGCTAAAAAAGGCTAAATTAGAAATTAAAATGCTTGTATCTAAAAATTTTAAATAAATAAAAATGTAATGAAATAAATTATTACCATTTGATAAGGTTTTATTAACTTTAAGCATCGAAACCCTTCGAGAGCTTACCTTAAGTACCAATTCTAGATGAAACACTCAAGGATTATTCTTTAAAATTATTTAGTAAGAACGTAAATGATAGATTAATTTAGTCACAAATACTTTCTTGTGCCTTAAGAACGTCGACGAGTAGCAAGGATTGAAAAGGCGAAGAGCCTTCTCGTTCAAAAGAAATGGCTCTGTGATACTCTACTTCGGATACTAGATCATTGTGAATATTTTCAATTAATTTTTGACTCTTTTAGCGATTGAAAAGCCTTGAAATGTTTGCATGATGTCATATTATGCTTCAAGTTTCATCGAATGCAAACGAACGCAAATGAAGCTTTGACGTAAATCGTTTGATATCTATTTCAGTTTTGTTTCCTGTTTTCATAAATTGTATTTTCTATTTGAAATTTAATACGATACTTTGTTCTAGGTACCTACATTGCCTGACTAGCGTAACATGTAATATATTATTGAATGAATCATGTTACCGTTGACGACGATTTTTTGATCTACATGGCGTAACAGCTAACGCACTTCCATAGCCTTGCGGATGTCAAAGGTTCGATTCCCGTCTGGCGTCTGGGTTGTATATTTGTTATCCCATAACACAAACGCTACTTACTTTCGAACTAGATTACGGTGTGTTGTCTCAATATATTTATTTAATTGTAGTTAGAATAATGAAAAATAAACAATGTTATGATTATTATTACGAAAATTGTTTAGAAAGAGTGAAATTTATATAACGGAAGAAAAATTTTCCTTTTTTCGTAAATAAGTATTGTCAAATTCAAAAAGACAACGTAAAGAAGTGCTACAAGGTTCCAGGACATGGAAAGGATGACGATGGCGAACGATAGGAACCGCGGGAGATATTTTGTCCTGTGTGTATACATCATATAGCGATCACAACCTTCGGGCTTGAAAGACCAACTTCAGATAATTATCACCAATAGCTATTTATCTCTACTAATGGAGAAAAATAACTATTATCTAAGTATAACGTCACAAACACCTTTGGTATTAAGTATGCCCCCATAATAACCTTGTGTTTTGTTCCGGCATTAGTGACACAAGTTCCTGTACCCTTATGGGACAGCAGCGTGTTCGCGATGCCACTGGCGTTGCAAACACCCATAGACGAGGGTAACTGCTAAATTCTAAGCGGGCCGTCAGCTGTCTGCTGTCCTACAGCAAGAAAAAAAACAACAAATGGAATAAATAAAACATTCAATAAAACAAAGAAACGCGCAGAAAGTCAACAGCATTTCAATTTGCTTTAATGGTTGGCAATTGAAGACCGATTACCGATGTACGGTTTAATTAAACCCACTTGTCCTATACTCATAATTGAATTATCTTAGTTTAAGTTACATGTAAACAAAGGACACTATTGTGACAAATATACTCCATATTTGTCACAAAAGTGTGACCATAACCAAGCCATACATAACATTTCATCTATCTATTTTTCTCCGAGCAGGGGTGGAGAAAGAATACTAACCTCTGCGGCTGAAGCCAGCTTGACATAAAACGCGACAAAACAACCTACGTGGTAGGGCTCCAAGACCGTCGGGATGACAATCACCCTTGGTCTAAAGTATGCCGCCATAATAACCTAGTGTTGTATTCTGCGATTATTGACCCAGGTCCCTGTAGCCATGAGACAGCAGCGTGTTCGCGGTTCCTCTAGCGTCGCAAAGATCCATAGCCGACGGTAACTACTAATTACAAGTGGGTCGTCGTCAGCCCGTCTGCTAATCCTCAGCAATAAAAAAAATATTTGAAAATATTAATTAGCTGACCCGGCAAACTATGTTCTGACATATAAATTAAAAAAACAGTATTTTAATAAATAAACATTATATTTATTATTTATTTATTAAAATACTAAGAATTAAATGAAATGCATCGATCTCTATTGCTAAAATTTCATTGCACAAAAAGATTGCAATCAAAATGAACCAGTTAGCATTTAAGTCTGTGACCAATTTAACCTACAGTACAGCAATATTTCTTAGAACTGATATGATCTTGAGGTATTTATAAAAACCCCATCTATTGAGGTCGCAATTTCGAATACGAGTATTCTTATTTTTATCTTTCTTACTTTAAGACTATCTTTAGACAGTGTCTACTTACATTAATTTCTATATATTTATCCGTTCATATCGAATTTTAGCCTTAATTTTCAAGTGCAAAATACACTTAAAAATTAACGCTGTTCGAGAATCTCTTTGTCTAATTAGGCGTGTAAAAAAATAAGTGCTGAGCAATTCCATCATTATTCCAATGTATTGTAAGAACCTATTGTTGTATCAATGTTTAAAGTTTAGAAGATATTACTAGTGCAAAATGAAAAAAGGAAAGGAAAAAAGTTAGTTTAAAAAGTAATTTATCTTTCATTTGTAAACAAAAAGAGCGTGCTTATCCAGGAATAAAGGCTATTTTTATTTATTTATTATTGTGAAAACCAACTATAACGAGACGTTTCTTGATTATTATCGAATTGAATAAAAGAAGTATAATATAATCTACGAGTATATCATGGTAATGATTAACACCAGTTTTTTTTAGTAAACTGTCTAATACAAGTATAGTAAACTAAAAAGAGGTCTAAATTTAAAAAGATCTAACAAGTAAGGTTTTAAACTCACCGTTTAATAATAGACGTCATCAGCAACATTGAGACACCACCACTTGCACTGTAACAAATAAAAAAAATATTATGAAAATGCAAAGAAACCCAAACACATGCAGTATATAAAGAAACGTGCACAATAAACAGCTGCCAATAAAATTATTTCGCTCAAAGACGCCGAATCAAAGAACATTATTCAATATTATACAATACAAGGCCTACCAACAGCTGCTACGGCTCGAGGCAAATTATTACATCCGACGCTCAGGTAATAATAATACCATGCGAATTCATCTCACAATTTCGAGGGATCAGTGTGAATTAAGTATCGATATGACATCCCTTCAATTTCATAACAAAATCCAGCTTGCATTTACATTAGTGGGCAAAAGACCTATCACAATTTATAAAACAAAAGCAGTTATTTTTTTAATTTTATATTTTTAAATTCTACCCTAAATATAACGATGATGTAAGAATGCTCTTCGGCGTTTGGGAATTGGATGTCACTTTCCTGTGAAAACTAAATTTTATAGTACCTTCTCTTATGCTTTTAGTAACGATAACAACTCAAATATAAAAATGACATTGTAATATTTCACAGATCAAGCGGAATATATAGAAAAATAATATAAAGTAGTAATAAAACTAGAGTAGATAACGGATTGTCATCGAGTTACAGATAAGACCAAATCTAAATTTAAACAGAATGAGTTTAACCGGGGTTAAAATATATAGAAGGGATTGTTCATGGTATTCAAAATCCTCGTAACTGTATGGCTGATGCCATTGCGAAATCGAAATAAGAGAAATGATTTGTAGTGCGAATGACAATCTCAATTAAATCCTAATCTCTAAAAATCTGCTATTAATTCTTTGTGGCCTGATAATAACTGTCCACCTATTGTGTATAAGTAAAAATACCTGTGATACAAATTGCGGAAATCTTTTAAACCATGGGATGTTTTTATTATAAGCTTAATCGCTCTTAATCTTTTGAATAAGGTATCATAAAACGTGATAGTTGAATTATTGTTTCCTGATTTTGCGAACATTGGAAGATTTTTTATTGTTGTAGGACAGCAAACAGGCTGACGGCCCGCTGAAAATTCAGCAGTTACCGTCGAATATGGGTGTTTGCAACATTAGTGGCATCATGACCACGCTGCTGTTCTGTAAGGGTACAGGAACTTGGGTCACTAATGCCGGAACACAACATAAGTTATTATGGCGGCATACAAGCAAGATCAAAGGGAGCGCTCAAGTATTACGTAACGAATTTGGGGGGAGGGGGAGGGGTCTTGTAAAACGTTACGATGCGTTACAAGGGCGGGAGGGGGTCTTTGAACTACGCGTTACGTAACATTGTTTTTTTAAACCTTCAAAGCGGTCGCGTAGAGCGATACTCTCACGCATTCGTTAAAATGTTTTTTTCTCAATATTTCAAGCGGAATAACCACTTGAAATTTTTTTACCTTGACAAAATTGATTGCTTGCTTTACAGCATAGTGAATATTTTTTTTTCAAAAAACAGCAAATGTAAAACAAAAAATGCGCGATTAACCGCAGAGGTCAGTATTCTTTCTCCGCCCCTGCAGGGATAAAGAATGAAAAGATAATTAGCGCTTAAGTATTTGCCTCATTGAACTCATCTTAGGATTAAGTTTCAGTTATATTTAAGATCCGCTTCATAGAACCTAATCAACTTGCCTACATGTTCATGCAAATCTTTTCCAAATCTAATAGTGTCCTGATGCCTGACAGTTGGCTCGCGTGTCATCTTTTATCAAATCAAAGATTTTTACAATAATAATAACACCTCTATAAAGAATGAAAACGTGACGTATCTATCAGTGATTCGTTGGGTTTGTAAAATAAAACCAGATTATCTCATTTCAAATCTTGTCACACTGGTTTTCCTTACTTCTCAAAATTACTAAGCTGACGTAAGTAAGTGAACTACGACAATATGCTTCGAAGAACTCACTGACGTAAGTAATGTATGAATTTTAAAAACAAATATTGTGTGTCACAAAGATAATAATATTAATAACAGTTAATAACATCGGGCCTTCCCCTAGGGGGTACGGAGGGTAAACCCACCACACTTATCCAAGGCGGATAGGCGAATTACATATACCGGTTACTTTGGCATGGAGGGTTCTTTAATATGATTTTCTTCACCATCAGTACAAAATCAGTAATAATCAAAAAATCAATCATCAGTAAAAATTGAGAAAGCGATGCAACACCCACAATGACAAAAGTTGTAGGTGTCGAACGAACTCTTTGTTCTTTATTGGTACACTACACTACAGAGCATATCTTGATATTAATCGTAAATATCGTAAATAGAGCGTCGTAAAAGGCGAAAAATTTAATATACCTGCCATCTTACAAGCAGCAAAGGACATAATGGTTTTTTCCTTTCTAGATTAGGGGTTTAACCGGCTCTGTCAAAACTAAATCTAGCCTTTTTATCCAATCTATTTTGTTGGGTCTTTGATCTAGAAAACAGCATGGATGGGCCGAGTGGATGGATGGGTAGAGAAATTATTGAGAATATATTTGTTAAATAAAATTGTGACGAGTAATAATAGTGACGAGTTATATAAGTAACAGATATGCATAAAAGATAACATGTGTGGCACAGTAACCTTTGTCACTTTAGCGAGTGACTATGTTATCCTTTGGTTAAGATATATATGGAGTGCTGACTTCATCTTTGCCAAAGTAAACTGCAAAATACCTTGTAATAATTTAGTAAATGCATCCAAAGCTGTTATGAATATAATCATTAACACTCGTTTTTACATTTACTTTTATTGTTTTAAATATAATTAATGCATACATAATATTTATTGTTTAAATTTTAATATCTTTAACATTATCCTTTACAGTGTTGAAGGTTCTCTGTCGAATAAAAAAAGGAGATTTTATTGAAGTTTTTCAGCGACTGCTAGCTGTCTTTATTACCCAAAACCAGTTGGTGTTCTCCCTTTACTAACCATTAATTGGAATTATTATATATCATGCTTATGACTCTATAAGACAAGACGGAATTTATTATTTTCTTAGGCCACACGGTCATTTAGGTTTATTATCACCAATATCAAAATCTTAAGAAATAAAATTTATAATTTTGTTAAATTGTATTAAGATCATATTTAATGCTAAAATAGTCAAATAAGATTAAATTATTATAACATGAGATTTCACGTACTATATTTTTACAAAGTTACTTTGTTTATTACAGGTATTAATGACAATTGTAAAATTAATTACGAAATGTCACCTGCACTCGATAATGTTCTCGCTTCAAGGTGTATTTACTTGCGTTAATTTACTTCTGGCTAAGCCGGTAGTTAAAATAACGGTGAATACAAACCGCTGCAAATACCGTTTGGGATATAAACCAAAAGCTGTTTTGTATGCACCGATTTTAATCTTCAAATTTGACGAATTATCCATTTAGGAATTATGTAATTAAATTATAGCGATTTTAAAAACATAGGCTTCTTAAACATACTTTAAATTCTTGCGACATGGTTTTAAATATGAAATAAATGATAACGCCTATAATTATATCAAAGTGCATAAAAGTCTAGCCACAGCCCATTTGATACTATCAAGACATCTGATCCCTTAGATACGTCTCTGTAAATTCAGATCTTACGTATCCACAACCTTGAATGTTCGTGATAACACAAAATGACAATAACAAAAACGGCATCATCCGTTTCGTGACCAACGCTATTTCCCGTTTTGCATTACCGTTATAATGCAAGACTTTAGACTAAATTGGTCTTCTTCATTACCTCAAAAGATAAAAAGAATTACGCAGTTGCTACAAAAAATCAATTTGATTCGTTTTGAGGCTGTAATTGAAATTTTATTTTTTAATAACCTATATAAAGTAGAATAAAACGAGATACTTTTAAGAAACGGATAACATTTTCGACTCACGCCTTTCGGTAGTCATTCATTATTATATAATACACAAAATACTATCAATTCACAATTCAGAGAAAACAGGTTTGTAAATAGATTAAAAAGCTATTACGCGAACATAAAGCTATTCCAAATTATGGCTCCTCTTGTGAAAATGTTAGCTCGCTACTGATGCGTATTTACGTGGATAACGAGAACAGATAAAAATAAACTTTTTTATGAAACTGCATTAGCCACCTCAGGAACCGTAAAGAGAGTTATTGATATTCCTTTCAATGATCATCTTAAAAGGTATTAAGAAATTACTATTTTTATTTTATTTCTTCATTGTAATCGGATGTTGAGTCCATAATAATAGTTAATAGAAGCTTAAAAACTACGTTATTATTTAATAACTAAGGGTGATTTAGTCCTCTGAGTCAGTGCCCCTCGCAAAGGACTATCGAGCTTGTTGGTTATGACGTTTAGGATAATGTTGCTGCTCTCGCGCACCCTGGCCAGTAAAGAAGCTGTCCTCTTACGCTAGATGGTGTCAAAACCGTCTGTTCGCGCATTCGCGAACATGCCGGAGGCATTGCAGAAGCGTGGTATCTGCAACAACATCCTGAACGCATCTTTATAATGGATTCACAGGGAGTAAGCCCGTTGGTTAAATGAGTACCCCAGACTCGCCTAATACATGTGCAATAAGCCTTAAATATCAGTACTTTAACTGCTGATACTATACCCAATACTAATGATATAATTGCTACAGATGAAAAGAATTATTTATTTGTGTACGTAGAGGTGAAAGTTGATTTGCAAATAATGAGGATGTGGGTGGCTTTTGTAAAGCAAATCATGCGAATGTCAGCTGATGAATCTAAAGACGAATTAATAACGGATTTCACTTAACTAAACCAGCCGCCGGGTAGTCTCATTTTCGGGCAATCCACAATGATAATTAGATACTCGTATGACAATGACTAATGAAGTTTTGCAGTAGTCGTAAATTAAGCGGAGGTGATTAAAATCGCATACACGTTACAAGTTTTGAATCAGTGTATCAATACTATTCAAATCAACACCAAATATACAATATAAACGTTATAACAGTAACAGATTCCTATTTAAGAACTGAACATGATCCAAACTACCTACAAAATTGTACAAATCATATTTTTTCAGATGATTCATCATTGATCAAGTTCAAAGCATATAATTTGCGCTCACTTATTCGGTTTTGACAACTAGTCATCAAGATGATGAGTGATTAGGAAGCATTGAAATTAACAGTAACCCTGTAATAAATACTGTATCTATTCGTATTATGTGTAATGTAAGCGGCATGTCAATGAGGCGGTGGAAAAACTAGATACGGTTTACTTCTGCAGATTCCCTTAGGCAGACATGAGCTAAATTAGATATTGCGGTTACTTGAACATACGTATTAGCGAGTAAACTACGTGGAAATAACTCGACTGACTTGCTCATCTACTACCGCACTGCCGTCGTGGGAATTTGTTTTCTAAATGGTTCATTTAAAACTTACGCCTGAATGTCGATCATTTTTTACTTTAAAAATGTGGTTGAACGTTTGCTTTTTAATTTCGATTTCGTCAGTAAACGTCAGCTCATTTAATTCTAACAACTGAGCGGATTTATGTCATTATTATTGAACGAGATAGTGACACTTTTACGAGTATATTTCTTATCTTCTTTTATTATATTTAATACACGATAAAAAGCTTGTTATAAATACCTCATGTTACGATTTTAGTTTAAATTTTTCTTAATTAAAGATTTAAGGGATTTATACCAACTCCTTTAGGCCATATAAACCCTAAGGTGCAAGGTGTAAAACAACGGTCGAGGTTCTGTGTCAAGAATATTATCCTTTTACCGTATTAGCTCACTTATCCGTGCAGGGGCGGAGAAAGAATTTGATCTTAAGTATGCCACCATAATAACCTTGTGTTGTGTTCCGGCATTAGTAACCCAAGTTCCTGTACCTTTATGGGACAGCAGCGTGTTCGCAATGCCACTGGCATTGCAAACACTCATAGGCGACGGTAACTGCTAAATTCTAAGCGGGCCGTCAGCCTGTCTGCTGTCCTACAGCAATAAAAAAAACTTTCATAGCCACTGAGCTAGCCGACCCACCAAAATAAAATGCATCCAATCTTATATTAAATAAATATTATTGCTAATGGAGTACTTAATCTAAATGCAAGTCAAGCAATGATGGAAGTGACCTTGAGCCTAATATATAGATAGGTACGTTCGTAAAAAAGCTTATCGAAAAATTACTATTACTCAGCAGTTATCTTGTTTGATAAATGATCGATGTAATGGGAATTCTTGTTGATTTGTGAATAATTTTATTTTTGATGTATTAAAATAACTAATTTTGGTGTGATGGCGCATGGTCATCACACGCAGTGCCATGGACAGACTTTCGAAGGTATGGCGAGACCGAAGCATAACCAAGACCACCAAGACCCGTCTCGTAAGAGCGCTTGTATTCCCGATTTTCCTGTACGGGGCCGAGACATGGACGGTGAAGGAAAGGGAGCGGCAGCGTATTGACGCCTTGGAAATGTGGTGTTGGAGGAGACTGCTTAATGTCTCCTGGACACAGCACCGCACCAATGTCTCCATCTTGAAGGAGCTTAACATCGGCGAGAGACTGTCATCGGTGGTGCAATCCCGAATACTCCAGTTCTTTGGACATGTGACGCGACGCGGGGGGGACTCCGTGGAGCGGCTGGTTGTGCAGGGCCAGGTAAATGGCAGTAGATCGCGAGGGCGTTCGCCGCTGCGATGGACGGACCAAATTAAGTCTATGACACACACATCCCTAAACGACTGCGCAAGACAGGCTTCAGCTAGGGACAAATGGCGCGCGGTGGTGAAGCGCTACCGGGCGTCTTGCGTGACCACGACTGCTCTGTCAAGAGTATTCGACTGAGAAGAAGTAGAAGAAAATAACTAATTTTATGTTAATCAATTTGAACCCGACAATTTGGCCACGAATATATATAAAAAAGACAAGTCATAATTTTATTAACATTAAAAAAAATAATGTACAGACAACAAAAAAATTACTTCTTCCTGAAGTTCTAGTATACAAGCGGGGTTGATTTTGATTTTATTTCCTATAACTAATATGCAAATACGTTTCTCAAAAGATTCAATGAATATTGTCACGTTAATAGATCTGCATATATGTATGAATGTACTGATTCATTGCATTTTGCTTCTGGTGACAGTGCGCCCACGTATCATCCCACATATTCTTGGCACTATTTTAAATTAGGTGCTATTTTGAATCTTGACAATGAATTTGTAAGGACACGAAGTATTTTACGAAATATGGCCGATCTAGAATGACATCACCTTTGCAAATGAGGATTACACGAAGTGGATATTATGTCACAATAGCCTGACGCGTTCTGCACGTATTTTGAGTAATTTGTGAAAACCAACCATCGAACCAACGAAATAAATAGAGCGAAGTCAATCTCTGAATCATGCGCTTTATATAATTTATCTTTGGTACAAAAATGGATCGCCTGAAGATAAAGTATACATATTATAACAAACTCTTTGATTTTAATTTAGAAAAAAGAAAAGAGACAAGAATTCAGATAACTATTTTCTACTTTTACGTGTAACAATGTAAATGTTCCGGTGTAGTGTACCAATTTTTTTATTTTATGGCTGGCTCCGAAGGCAAAAGGTACTGATTTACACAAGTACAATATGGTTAAAAAGACCAGATGTTCAGTAATTTGTAGACCAAAGAATTATCTGTCCATCTATATATGCCTCGCTCTCTCATTTATGCAAATATTATTTACATAGAAAATAGGAAACTATTAATATACTCTGATAGTTCTATAGATAAGCACATAAGTAAACACGGAAAACACGCAGACATAAGTGAAAAATCTTTGAAGCGTCTGTACATGTAGTGGCAGCAGGCTCCCCAACTGCGGTTGGTTCTAATCTTACGCGAATAATCAATGTAGACAGACCCACTTTTTTATCATAATCTCATGATTGAGAAATCTAATTATGGTGTTCACTCTTTTGCAAAAATTTCTTCCATTCTGTCCTTATTCTGGGCCAGCGGTGTCTTAAGGTGTTTGTATGATGTGTGCCCAAGGCATTGATGACCCACTACTGACACAAAATCATATTGTGAGTAATCTAAATTAAAAAAAATAGGTCAATATTAAATTATGTACTCAGACCAGATGTTATTAGCTTCTACATTCCAAATTTAATTAACGCCCTAAATGATCAATAAAGCATCAAACATAAGTAGTATATAAACATGCGGACAAAAAAAGGGTCGTAGGCCATAGGATGAGAGAGGCACGGTACAAAAGGGACCTCATTGTCGGGGACCTTGTAAATGCTATGTGACGGAAACAGATTTTTTGTCAGAAACTGGCGTCGACGGGTCCTTCGCAGGTAATAATATGATACGAGAATTTCTCTAAATGTGTGCACTGTTCCGATATTATCTCGGTTACTTGCGAGTACAAACGTTGCTATCTTTCCGTCTGTTTGCACAAATATGGACTGCCCCACCGCATACGTGACTGCCTTACGTGTTATATGTATTATAAATTATGGCTTTTTCATGTTCCTTAAAATCTGAGTTTCATATCTTTCGTTTACAATCTTACTTACTCCAGTCCTTTCTTTTTCTCCAAAAGGAAACTTGGATAAAAATACAAAAATGTATCACCGTTTAAAAATTTTGATTTTAAAACTTCCGCTATATACTGCTAAAGGGTAGTTGAAAAGCCTCAGCTAACGAGAACCAGTCACACTGCTAGACTGGCCTTCCCCTTGAATAAACGGACATTATAATATAATCGCCACGATTGTCCACGGCGAATTGGCGTGTTGCAAATACTGGTAATCTCGATATGCAGGTTTTAGGTACGATGTTTTCCTTCATCGACGGTGCGTGGCATCGAGATACTACATACATACTACATACATAATATAAGCTCGATGGTGCGTGGCAATTACATTATAATATCGCACCTTTGGTAGTACAAGGTCTTAAATGTACTTTTAGTGATTTTACAGGAGAGCCATTTTAAGATTTTTTACGTTCAATACCGTATTCTTCTGCTATATATTATTTTGAAATCATTAAGAATAATAATTAAGAATAATGATTTCAAAATAATATATAGCAGAAGAACTTAGAATAATTACACATAGAAAGATAGTCTACATACAAGCGCTGTGTCAAAAGTGAAGCACTAAACCGATTCACACAGGCGTGACGATTATGTGCTTACGCTCGGCGACACGCACACATACACTTGAGTAATGTTGTCAGTGAAGGTCCAGTTCCCAAAAGTTCCCGAAAATAAAATTCGTTTATACTTCTCAACTTTCAAGTAATACAATTTCCGGTATATAACATCGCTAAATCACACAAACAACCTACATTAAAAAACGTATCACATACCTACGTGAAAATCAGTAACAATGTTTTAAAATTAATTAGTCGGAGTAATAAAGTCAGTTAAAATGGTAAAATATTTTCACATTCAATTTCATTCAAATTACAATATATTATGGAATATTGAAAGCTTACCTGTGAAAAGTGATTTTATTACACTTCTTTTGTATTTAAGATGTGTTGTGACACAATTTAACTGCACAAATCGTCATAATAATAATTTTTTTCACGAGTCACGTTCAGCGTGCTTTGACATTGAACACTACGGAGCGATCGGGCGTTTGAAGCCATTTCTGGCTCCAAATAAGATGCTTCAAAATATGCAATATGGGCGGACTAGGTTTCTATGTATTCTAAGCAGAAGAATACGGTATTGAACGTAAAAAATCTTAAAATAGCTCTCCTATAAAATCACTAAAAGTAGATTTAAGACCTTGTATTACCAAAGGTGCGATATGCTCATTAGATGAAGAAAAACCTAAGTGGTTCATTTTAGACAGGCAGACCGTCCACTTAACAGGAAATAGTTACCGTCACCTATAAATGTTAGCGGTGCCAGACGGCTAACACGCTGCTGTCCGCGAACTGGAACTGGAAGCTGGTCACTTATGCCGGAACAACACAATGTTATTATGGTGGTATATTTAGAAACCAGGTCTTGGTGCCATCCAGACGGGGTTGGGACTATACCACCACGTCGCCTGTTACGACAGGCCGGGGGTCAGTATTCTTACTCCCTTCTTGCACGAAGAAAAATATATTCATACATTGTGGAATTCTAACCTAGGCTAATTAAGTGTGATAACCACTTGTTAACATGTACCTAAATAGAAAAATCAGATCACGTTCTTCGAGTGTTACATAAGGCAATAAATGTAATACTAACCCTCAGGTTTTCTTCTCGAATTTGGATTAGATGTAGAAGTTGAAAAACAAATTAAATCACATCTGTTTTTTGCGCCTCTATCCACAGGAACAATGCTGTGTGATAACACTCAGTATTTCATATCCAGAGTAAAATCTTGCAAGCAGAAGAATATCTACTACTAAATCAATCATAGGCGGACCATATTACGTGGCGTATTTTTAATTTGACAGAAACAAGTGAAGGCGGATTAGGCATTTGATATTTCTTTTACCTTAAAAAATTCCGGCGTAGATTTTCTTCGATGTATTTAATATCATAGTAATGAATGACTATAATAATACACATGTATTATTAAATATAAAATACATCTCTCAAATTCAAATTGATACGACAAAATATACTAACTACATCACATTTTTATTGGAATTTAACAGATGTACCGCACAATGATTTTAAAAATAACGTTTCGCCAGTCCCTAAGATAAACATAGACAAATACAATGCACGCAGTAAACTTTGTCCTACAACAAAAGCAACCCTAAAATATTTCTTCGAATAATTTATCAAGTAATGTGTCACACCGTAGAATACGTTAAGGCGCAGACAGGTCAACTATATTCATGAACACCTCTTAAATATTTATCGTTTGAAACATTGTGAAGTTCATGATCTTTTAGATTCTAATGTATTCCAATGTTTTTAACGTTTCGTTGTTTTGTCAAAGTAAACTAATATTTTGTTTACATTTAACAGTATATAGCATTTTAAGATACATTTATACATTGATGTAATTAAAAGTTATTGAGAATTAAGGTAAGTCTATAATAGGTCTTTACGCCGGTGATGTCGGCGATAGCAATTATATTTTAAGTGTTAAGATCTCGTTTAGTGCAGTTTTATTTCATCCTCCAGACATTATCCCATAATATCAGGGATGGCATGTCATGTCCTTCCTTTCTCGGTTAGCCGTCATCTTAACATTCACACCTTTTTCCGCCATATAATCTTTATCGCCATCCATCCACCTTTTCTTTGTTCTCCCCTCCTTTTGTATTCGTTCAACTCTTTCGCATGCTCTTATCACAGACTATATAAATTTTATATAAATTTGGGTTTGATGCAATAATGTCACCACAAATTCCATGAAATAATTTTGACACAAATACGATTTTTAATACACACGCTATTTTTAACAAAAAAAAAACATTATGTGAGTAAATTATATTGTTTTGATTTGGGACACCAGAAATAATAATATACATATTATGTAAAAAAGAAAATAGCAAGTTTGTATTGAAGCTTAAATTATAAATTTAGTAAGTTCTATTTATAAATATAATAGTTATACATTACAGTCTAGACCACACATAGTTATTATAGACAGCATTAATAGATGAGCTAATCGCCAATACATAACAATTGGATGAATCCATATTTGTATGAGAACAATTGAACTCGCTGTTTGACAAATGCCAATCACGAACCGATACGCAAATGCATGCTATGTTCACAATGCCAACTATGTCATACTATCTGGCATACAATTTGACTATTATTTACCACCTATTATTTGAATCATCAAACTTTCTGCCGAGAATATTAATTATTTTGTATTTGTTACATCTATTTTGTAGCAAAACTCAAAGTGATTTGCGTTAATAACCCCGCCATAATATTTTTATTGATAGTAATGGTGGAGTTTCCAACTCCATCATCTCAACCGCAGGAAAGTTGGCGGATTCGATATTTAACCACCATCTGGTGGCCAAGATACACCTAGCTTCTATGTTTTCGTGGAAGTCTTTTAAAAAATCTCCAATCTTGGAGTATCTCTAATAGTCGAACTCTGAATCTTATAGGGTTCTGCGAGTTCTATTTTTAACCCAAAAACGAATTGCGCTGCTCTGTCTTATTTTTTTTTAGATATAAATATATCTATATAGCATCTGTTAATTTTTTTATAAATAATCCTATACATCGGAGAAAGACGATCCATATCTGCGGCTTCTTTCAACTCCTAATTAGTAGAAGTATGCAGCGTTTTTTGATGACATCGCAGTCTGGCAAAGAATGCACAAACATTTCTGTATTTGGCAATCTATGTGATTATAAGCCATACTTCCTGCACGTAAGGACGAAGATCATTTGTATCATTAATTAGGAGGTTTGGAGGTAAGTTTGAATGACAAATGTTTTTACTATATGACGTAAATGTTTAGATGTTGTTTCAGATTTTGGTTGTCAATATAAGTTTAACCATAATTCGTGTAAGTAATCACTACCACAATACAGGTACGGCTTCAATCAACTCTCAGAACAAACGTATTATATATTATATGTAATATTAGAAGCACATCACTAGTTATGCAAGTTATTTAATTAACCTTAATATTTTGAAAGATCGCTTCGGCAACCGCTATGTTCGAAAAGAAAAAAAGATGTATCTTAAATTTATTTTCTTCTAATTTTGTGTCATTTAAATTACTTGAAGGATTTTTTACATATAATATTAAAAGAGGGTGTCTTAAAAGAACCATTATTTGTTTCACTTTCCTCCCCGTGTTTGACTTTTATAATAAACATGATCGGCCACTCACCAATGCACAAAAGTAAATATGAAATATTTATAACTCGTACACAAGTTACTATGTTAGATAGTATCAAATAACGGTAAAATTATTTGTGTTGCACTGCGGTGGGAATCGAGGTTACAAAACCTCAGGACTCGGTAACACGGAAGTTTAAACTACTGTTTATATTAACCTAATAGTTGAATTGGAAAACACAAATGTTTACGTGTTAATCACGATTCTTTTAATCATTAAAACTTTGTTTATATGATACATCGCTTAAAGTCAAATTGTTATTAGCAACGAAGAAGATTAAATTATTGAAAATAATGCAAAATGAACTTAACTTAGTGAGAAAATTAATTATAATAAAATTAACAATACATTTAAATCACCTATTGTTCATAATTTTTTTAAATATTGTAACATATTAAATTAATTAATTAATTATTGTAACTCTTTTAGGAAGCTTTTCAAATTAATACTACTCTAAGACTAATTTCTATTACTTGTGCCCCAATTTTGATATACCAAGACTATACCTAATAAATATCTAGCCGTGTGACCTAGGTCTTAATTAAGAATACGACACTTCTTAGGGAGTTGTAAAAGGCGACAAAAGGATTACTCCATTTCCTACTTTAACAGACAATAAAGGGAGAGCGCGGTAATTCCTTTCAAAATTGGGACATAAGAGTTACTAAAGTAGTAATTTAATATAGACATATTTATATTTTTATCTCATGACAAATGCTGAAGAGGGCTCACGGGTTCGATTCCCGAGTCTGAATTTTTAAGTATAATATGTAATTATTTACAAAACAATTATATAAGTAATAAATACATCAGATGTTTAGTACAACACAAGTGTTGTTTCTTGCTTTGGGAATAGATGGCGCTATGTAAATTATTCCAGTATATTTATATTCTTAATTTTCTTTAACGAAGAAACTAAGTGTTCTAAAAGCTGGTCAAGTAGACCTCAGTCTACGACGTGACAGCTTCGGATGTAACCGAATTAAGCACTTAAACACATAATAAACACAGTGATTTCAACATAATCAATACATAACATAAAATTAAGTGTTTCGACTGAAATTACGAAATTGACGCAATCAGTATATTAAGCAATAAGAAGGCGATTGTGCGCATCGCTGCACTAATTTAAATCGACACAGTTACACCGCCTATATTCCGTTTAGGTAACTAACTATACGAGTATAACTGCTAACACGATCGACAACAGACGTTTGAATTTGTGGTGAATTTATGGAATTACTACATACGCTCCATCTATAATCGAAAATGAATACCTCAATAGTCTACAATGTCCAGCCTAAGCTTAACCTTATTTCATATAATTGATGATATAAATCTGAGGTCAACTTAAATTGGAATATAAATATCCGAAACTTATCATTATTAACAAAAACAATTTATTTTAATAAAAATAACCTAAGTTACTCCTTGATACATTAGCTATCTGTCAGTGAAAGTCCCGTCAAAATCGGTGCAGCCATTTCAGAGATTAGCCGGAACAAACAGACAGACAGACAGACAAAAATTGTAAAAAATGGTGTTTTGGTATATGTACCGTGTATACGTCCGAATACACTTAGTAAAAAGCGGTTATTTTAATATTACAAACAGACCCTCCAATTTTATTTATTTGTATAGATTAATACAAAAGCATCGAAAGCGATGCTTCCCAGTCTTGATCAAGTAAAAACCAGAAAGAAAATCTGGCATCAATTAGATGACTCGTTTATGTATTATATGTATTTATTTAGAAAAGAATTTTCTTCTTCCTGCCCTTATCCCACATTATATGGAGTCGGCACAGCATGTTATCTCCTTCCACTCTCCTTTGATAGCCATCGTCTCATCATTCACACCTTTTTTCGTCACGTCTGCCTCTGCTTCTGTATGTATACACTACCATTTCTGTCATCTTGTGTTGTGTTGTATTCTTCCTTTCGCATTACATGGCCAAACCCTGCTAGTTTGTTACTTTTAAGTTTTTCAACCACTGATGCAACTTTCACACTTCCTCTAATAAACTCATTTCTAATTTTATCAATTTTCGTAACTCATCCACCTCAGCATTCGCATCTCCGCCGCATGTCTTTAATCACTCCCTTTGTGGCGCAGCATTCCGATTCATACAACACGATAGGCCATCTTACGGACTTGTAATTTTACCTTTGAGTTTAAGTGGTACTCGTGGGTCTTAAATTGTTCCTGAGACCTGTCGCCATTTCATCCATCCTGCATTCACTCTGTTTTTCACGCTCTGCTACTTTGGGACTAGATGACGCTGAGTGAATGGTCCTAATATATGAAATGGATTTATTGCATTACTGTACTGTATAATAGGAATATTCTCTAATATATCTATTATCCAGATATTTCAGATATATTTTTTTATCCTTCATTCCTGACACAAGTGAGTCAGGTTCATAAATTTATTTACAGATTTCTTTCACAACTTATTATTTCCTTTTCTAAAATCTTATCATCTAATACATATTTAATTTTATGTTTACTACGTTTTAGTTCGGATATCGGATATATATTTTTAAAGAAGAAAAATATTGTACATGCGACATAAAATCAAAATTAATCTAATTCTTATTTTTTGTTAAAATTTAATTCAACGCCACATTTGTTATGTATGTATAGCTCGATAAAATGAAATGTTTCTAATTTAATTGATTACCTCATCAGTTTAGAGTTTAGCGAGACGTGTAAAATATTTATAGACATATAAAAGGTTTTTGTTTAATTAAAGTTACCAGAGTGGATTACTCTGGTAACATTAACCTATATTTGTATGTGTTTGAGTGGAATTTAAACTGTATCTGTTACAGCTTGTATAATTAGTTCAGCGAAATATAATTAATTTGTAATATTTGACCCTATATTGACTTCTACTTAGATAAATGTATTGATTTTTTATAAGCCTATCATAGTTGTTCCTCCTAATATGAAATTAAGACATTTTATCAGTGGACCAAAACCGACTCCGTCGCTAATGGTATCGATCCCTTTTTATAGTTTTTATAAGATTAAGGACCACCCAAGAAACGGTATCTGTCATGGATTACTATTTATCTATATAAGCGAATGCTTTGAAAGCTTAGATGAACTTGAACTTGCTATTAATAATTTTATGTAAAAAATGATCCATATATTTGACTAGGTTAATAAATTTAAAAAGCTCAGCTTACAGAATAAAAGTTCTGTATTATTCATATCATTATTCTGTAATCTGAGTTAAAAAGGATAAATCTTGATAAATCCGTATAAGGGCGGGAATAAGATTATTAACTCTTGCAGTCAGCCTGCCGTAAAAGGCGACAAAATACCCTGGCTACGTGGTAGGTGGTAGCCCAAGCCCGTCTCGATGGCAACCACCCTTGATATATATGTACATAAGTATGCCGCCATAACAACCTTGTGTTGTGTTCCAGCATTAGTGACTCAGTTATCGCTATGGGACAGCAGCGTGTTAGCTATCTAGTGCGCAAGCACCCATAGGCGACGGTAACTGCTTACTATAATTGAATCGCCAGGCAGTCTGCTGTTCCGCTATAAAAAAAAGTATTTATGAATATCTAGATTTTAATAAAACTTTAAGGAATAGCTATTTATCTATACTGAAAAGCAAAAGTCAGAGAATATTAGTGTTACTAAGGGTTCCAGCAATGTCCACCTATCACTCTCCGATGTTTATGTTTTGACAGTGACATGATCACATAGACACACGAGGCAGTGTAGGTATGCATAAACTAAATCGCATACACTATCTAATAGTAGGTAAATATTATACAGTATACTTAACTACGTCTAGACACCGCTGAATATTTAAA
The DNA here is from genome assembly GCA_963693495.1 of Malacosoma neustria. Lineage (NCBI taxonomy): Eukaryota > Metazoa > Arthropoda > Insecta > Lepidoptera > Lasiocampidae > Malacosoma > Malacosoma neustria. Next base: position 7,425,067 of record OY856373.1, read on the forward strand.
ATTAATCACTAACCTTTATAATCATGTCGATAAGATACTGTTATTTTCCTAGAACTTACATCACTTATTTGCAACTACTTAACACGAAGAATAAGAAACTAATCAAATCAATTGATTTGCTAAAAAAAACACATTGTTCTACAGTTGGTGACATTACAAAAATAATGTTTTTACAACATGGCATACAAATATTGTTATTTGTTTTCTGTTACATTTCAATTGTTTTAATTATTTTTTCAATTATGACATTGGTAATTCTTTCATCGTCAACGGTAAGTGTTAAGATTGTATCGGCTCTCTGATTTCGATAGTCATGGCATGTGCCTTTAACTTTAAGTAATTTTCTTATTGTACCCCGTCTCGCGTCTGGGTGTTGATGTATTTATTTACAAAAGTACAATCTATTTAAAATTTAATGAATTCCTCGAAGGTACAAATTCAGCCGGACTTTTGATGTTGGCCAATATAACCGGTATGTTGTTCTAAACAATGTCAACTCGCTATAAACGGTTTTAACTTTTTATATGTAGTATATTAGTTATCTAATATCTATAACGCAAGTACTATGCAGTGATAATAGTAGTCCCTGTGAGCTTGCTAAGATCTCGAATGCACAAATGGACATGTATCCTTTATTAGAAAGTTGGTATCTATCGTGAACGGTGGGACCTGAATTGTCGTAAACCTAGGACTCAAACTGGCTTCCACAATCTTTATAACGAGCGGTCAATGGCCTCCGGAACCGCAGTTTATCAAACCATGAAAGCCATTATCAATTTGAACATAAAATGTATAAACACTCAAAATATCTCGTTAGTTGCATGACCCGTTATTACATTTATGCAGTGAAAAAGTTACATAACCGGTTCCTTCAGTTTCCATTTATTAAGATAACTATTTCCTTCATTTATTCTTTTATCCGTTGTATTTATCCAATTTTCAATGTATTGTAAAATTATATTCGATAACACAATTGCAAAATAAACCAAGTAATAAACCGACGACCTCTGTGGCGTAACGGATAACGCACGGTACACTTGCAGAAGTCACGGGTTCGATTCCCGTCTCGCGTCTGGGTGTTTATGTATAGCTGCCCCGACAGATTTCATTCTGTTAAAACTTATTGGCCATGCGTAGTCAAATAGAAAAAATAAATTTACAACCAAGAAAATGTCTCGCACAGGTATGATCCTTGTAATTCTGATGTCAGTAATATTTTATTTGATGACACGCAAATTTTTTTCAAACTATTTTCGACAGGCATAGACTACCTATACAATGACGTCAAATATTTGGCAGTTGGAGACAGATGTTTTATTTTACTCTGTGGTTTCTATGGGAAAAGAAACGTGTTGATTTTACTGTTTCCCTCGCAATTTTTACAATTTTTCTCTCTATATAAACCTTCTTTATGCCTTAACGAAAATATGAAAACAAAAATTAGCCGAATTGGTCGAGTCATTCTTGAGTTTTGCGCTTAACAATACATTTAGCGATTTATTTTTCTTTCTATAGATGTATTTATTTACAAAACAAAGTGTGTAAGTAGTATATCAGTTGTCTAGTACCCATAACACAAGTGCTATGCTACTCTTAGCTTGTAACTAGATGACGCTGTGTGAATTATCACAAAAAAATACAACGAAACATTTAACATTACAGACGAACTTGATATACACCTGTGTTGCATGCTCATTACATCCACAATATCCAGCAGAAGTAAGAACATGCAAAATATATATAATAATTTGATGTATACACCATTCATACGCGTGATGTTATTCGTCGTGCTTTATAAAAAAAGGACCAGAAACCCGAAAAGGCATTTTCATCTCATTCTTATCCGTGTGCAGAGGCAGAAAAAGAATACTAACCTCTGCGACCGGGGTCGGCCTGTCGTAAAAGGCGACAAAACAACCCACTCTAGCTACATGGTAGGGCCCCAAGCCCGTCTGGATGGCGACCACCATTGGTCTTAAGTATTCCGCCATAATAACCTTGTGTTGTGTTCCGGCATTAGTGACCCAAGTTGCTGTATCCTTATGCGACAGCGGCGTGTTCGCGATGCCACTGGTATTGCAAACACCCATAGGCGATGGTAACTGCTAAATTCTAAGCAGGCCGTTAGCCTGTCTGCTAAAAAAAATCATTAAATATTACCATCTTATGTCATTTCAGTAATCTTTATGCTCTTATCCCCCCACATTATAACGGGGTCGTCAGAACATGTTCTCTCCTTCTACTCTTCTGTTAGCCAACATTTCTCGCCATATCATCTTTAACGCAATCTATGTCATTTTGTAATGTTGACTTATAATTTGTGAGTAATTTTAGATCTGATATTTCCTCAAAGTTGAAACATCATTCTCTTAATAGTCTAACTTTGTCTCCCCATTTCGTCATTCGATCTAACGGAAATATATTCTTATGATATTTCCTTTGGCTAGTGCTTCTCTTTCCAGGTGTTGAACCACATTGCTGGTAAGGTCAGAGAAAATGTATTCAACTGACAGGTAGTGAGTGATAACTTTATAAAGAGGATGTCCAGTGTCCGGATCTTTTGATGTGCAAAGATACACTACAAGATTAACAAGCCTCATCTCGCTTCACCCACGCAGTGTGGGCAGCGTGATTGTAAATCGCACTAACCGACCCCGGTATTTATGAAACCCCCTATAGGAAACATTCCTCATTATTATTTAGCCATAAAACGTTTGATATTACGTTATGTATGATGACTTTACGGGAGTTTTTTATTTCTTAGACTCTCTAAACTATATAGTAGTCGATTCTTATTTTTGGACGTCACAGACAATATCATTTTGAGATTTATATATACATTTACACACAATTTAAACACATTTAAAATTTTGATGGCAAACATTCATTACCAAGAACATAAAAAATGTTTTTTTAAATTATATTATGGTAAAAAATTGTGTTGAGCACCAAAAAATAATATAATTTTAATAAAGAGTAATAAGGTAACTGAAAACTGTAACTTAAAAACATAATGTTTACTATGCATGGATATGCGAATTTATTACACAAGGGCTTAGACTACTCGTAAAATACTTTTAATGCTAACGCTGTTGTAACTAAACTTGGTAATACCGCAAATAACTTCCTCAACTTAGGATGAGGCTATTTACAGGCAACTAAACAAATACTTATGGGCATTTTCATTTATGTATATGTATATAGACGATGGCTAAAGATGGACTACACGAAGGCTAATGTAAAGATTTTATATTGGATATATACAATATAAGACAATATTTTAGCTAAACGGATCTTTAAGGCAGTTATTCTCATCTTCATCATTATCCTAGCGTTAAATCACGATTGCCACCTAAACTTTCGCTTCGGTGCCTGAAGTCTGCTCTAATCATATTTAATTTGGCAAATTTTGGCTTTTACGGGAGCGACTGCCAGCCGACCTTCCAACATCTAGAGGAAAACCGTACAGTACGCTGTTGCAGCATGTAACCCAACAGTAGGAGTAGTCCAACAGTCGCCTTTCTGACTACCTAAGAATGAAATGCCATGCCGGGGCCACACGACCGGGCTTTTTCGATAGTCGTTTTCTTTCCAGGAATGCCAAAATTTTCCAGGGATAAAAATGAAGTTTGGTTAATAACCTAAACATTTAGTTTTTAAATTTCTACGAAATCAATATTTATATTTAGCTTACAATTAAGAAATTATATCTAAGCCAGAATTATTAATTATTTTATCCGTGCAGGGGCGGAGAAAGAATATTAACCTCTGCGGCCGGGGTCGGCCTGTCGTAAAAGGCGACAAAACAACCCACCCTACCTACGTAGTAGGTAGGGCCTCAAGCCCGTCTGGATGGCGACCACCTTTGGTCTTGAGTATGCCGCCATAATAACCTTGTGTTGTGTTCCGGTATTAGTGACCCAAGTACCTTATGGAACGGCAGCGTGTTTGCAATGCAACTGGCATTGCAAACACCCATAGACGACGGTAACTGCTAAATTCTAAGCGGGCCGTCAGCCTGACTGCTGTCTTACAGCAATAAAAAAATATAAATTTGAATATCGACTATACTTGTATAGAAATCTGCTTAATTTTATTAGACGCGTAGCCTTGATAAAGAACTTTAGAACGAAGATCATGAACAGCATTATATAACGTACATTAAAATAGACAGGCGGGCCAGTACGCAATTCTTACATTTTGCGTTGAATTATTTCGTAATTCACTCATCGCAGCAATTATTATTGCCAGATGCTAAATTTATCTGGATATACTAAATTTTATTACATTTTCAACTTGTATGCTATTATGGATTACGCAGAATTGATCGAGAACTACTTTGTATTGATCTGATGAAACTGTAAGTAATATTAAAAAAATAACGTTTTAAATAATTTAAATGGATGTTTAGATGAGTTTCAACTACTAAATCCAATTTGCTACGTGGTAGAGTCTCAAACCTGTCTGGATGGCGACCACCATTGGTCTTAAGTATGCCGCTATAATAATTTTGTGTTAGTGACTCAAGTCCTTGTACCCTTATAGGACAACAGCGTGTTCGCCGTGCCACTGGCGTTGCAAACACACATAGGCGACGGTAACTGTAAAATTCTAAGTGGGCCGTCAGTCTGTCTGTGGTCCTACAGCAATAAAAAATTATTTTCATCCTGATGGTATTTGAAACTTAAACGTGATTGAGTTTTTGGGATATTATACGGCTAAATTGCTTCCGAAGAAAATCCAATATCAAAGGAAAACAGAATTAAGTTCTTCTACTATTTATTATACGAACGAACAAAGTGATAATACATTTAACATCGTTCAGAAATTGCTAAAAAGTAATAGGGAACCCTGTTCCTCGCATTGGCTAGAACCACGCTTTTAAGTCGACTTCGGCAAGCAATTGTTCCGCAATACTCGATTTTCTTAAACGTTTTGTTGGAAATGATGTACCAAATGATTGCAACACAACGCAAATTTTGCGTACTACTTTGTAAAACTATTTATACGCCAAAATGTAGTTTTGTAATATATCGTAACATAAACACATTATTCACATTACTCAAGAAGTGCGTATTTTAATATAAACAAACCGAATGTTTACACAAGAAGTACTACACAACGTGTAGTAAATACTAAACTTATTCGCATTGTTAATAAATAAATAAATTCAAAGGTTTCTTTTATACAAATAAATATGTTTTTAAGACAGTTTGCATACAGGATAGGGTTAAAAATTAAACGTATAAAAAGTAGAGTACGAAAAAGTTACTGAACCCGTTAGACGCATCTTACTTTCTGGTAGTTTTTTCCTTAGGAATTAAGAGTTTATAAAAAGAATGTAAGAAAAAAAATTAAAAACTATCAACTTAGTAGAAAAAATATATACATTATCTAAACTTGCAACGTCAAAATCTGCACCTATTAGTCAAAATGCTTGGAGTGAATGTGTTAAAAAAATGTACATCCTACGTGTAGTTTTGCTTAAAATAAAAATAGGGTTATCCTATAACTTTCCAAGGGAGTCATAAAAGTAGAGGATTAAGTTCAGTTTCCCCTCTTAGAGCTAAGGGATTATACCGCCGTGGCCACACCAAATTTAGCAACACCTGTGCTAATCAGCTAAACCCTGCCTCCCAAGTCCCAACTACTTAAAAAAACACCTAATAAATCCTTTGTTCCCATTTGAGACGACTCATGATATGTTTTTCATTTCTTATTTTCTTTCGCGAATTACTTTATAATTTTATATATTCAATAAATAAAGTATAACAATATGGAAAAACGTTGATACTTAATTAACCTCGCACGTTGTTCCTTAACCTAGTGTTATCTATATTCTATTATACCTAGTCAGGTCATAAATTCTGTCACATGTTTAATGTAAAATAATTGTAACAAGTTTATTAATTATGTAACCATTCATATACCAAAATGAACTTAACAAAACATAGATTCTTATGACATTAAAGTTTATTCAAAATGACCTCCGTGATTTTGAATACAAGCCTTCAATCTGCGCGGCCAGTTGTCTATCGCAGCACGAACGAGGTCCATGTCAATATCGGCGGCTGCCTTAATCAAGGATGTCTTGAGTGACTCCAAATTGGGATGAGGCTTTGAGCACGCCTTTTCCTCCAAGTGTTGCCATATCTTGTAATCTAACGGATTCTAATCTGGACTGGAGGAAGGGCCAGTCTTCGTGCCGGATGAAGTCGATTTCACGCGCCGCCAGCCAGTCTTGTGTGCTCTTCGCTCTATGAGCTGGCGCCGAATCTTGTTGGAATACCCAGTGCCTGTTATTGAACATGGTAGGAGAAACAGGTTCCACAAGGTTCGTCAGGACTGTATTTTGATACACAACAGCATTCGTTTTTACACCTTTCTCACAAAAATGTACCTCTGTTAAGCCCCAATAAGAAACTCCCAACCATACCATGAGCGAGGATGGAAAATGACCTCGTTGGACACGCGGAATACGGTTGCTCGCTTCTTCACTACTGTGTGCGTACACCTTATCATTTTGTTTGTTGTAGCTCTCTTCTACGGTAAACATTTTTTCATCCGAAAAAAGAATTTCCCGATATTTTTTTCCCGCGTACCGCTTCAACAAAGCGCGGCATCTCTTCAGTCTCAGGTCCATTAGACGAGCATTCAAACGATGTCCTGTTTTTCTTCGATATGCCTGAAGCCCTAAGTCTTCATTTAACACCCTTTTCACCGTGGTTCTGCTTAACCCCATCTGAAGGGCCAACAGTTTCTGCTTACCTTTGGGATTTCTTTGAATTCGTGCCTTCACAGCTTTTATCACTGCTGGAGTCCTAACAGACCGAGGGCGACCACTTCTTGACCTGTCATCTACACTAGAGTCTTCATTGTATCGTTTGATGGTACGATAAACGAATCTTTTGGTAATATTCAAATTTTTCAGTATGTTAAAAATTTGAATTGGCGCGTAACCGCAACGATGCAACGCAGTAACTGCAACACGGTCTTCTTTAAGCGTCCACTCCATATTTAAAAATGAGTAAAATTCTAAAAGTTATACATTTTTAGTTTCATGAACAATTCGAAATTCGAATTCAATAAACTTTTTTGTGGCCAGCATTCTAAAAGAAAAGTTTTTACTGTGTGACAATACTTATGACCTGACTAGGTATAAGATAGGTATTTAAAAAACAGACAAATTTTTGTTCTATAAAAAAATTCAAGTACAGAATATTCAATAATTCAAGTATAATACATACTCGTAGATATTCAAACCCATCGTTAATAACTTTCCATCTAATCTGACTTCATAAATAAAACCCGACAATGATCACGTTTCAAACATCCTTTAAGTATCGGCATCCCTTCTCGGAAATACGTCATAAAGGATAAAATATTAAATTATTAGTTTGCTTTACCGCCGATCACATGATTTTATATTTATGAATGGTGGTTCTAGGGTGTGGGATACCAAGATGTTACTCGGCTGAATAATGGATGATTTTCTGATGCTATGCTATTAGACGGCAGTTGTTATAAACAAATATTTAGTCAAATTTAATTCATATTTTTCTTGTCGCACAAGGAATGTCGCATAATTATTCAAATTAAGCGCATTATTAATGACTATCTGATATCATTAATTAAAAAGTAATAAAAGTATTAAAAGTAATAAACATTTTAATTTATTTTTAAGCATAATCAACTAAGACGTTCGGATCAAATATTCAAAAACCATTTTAGAATATTTAATGGTTTATAGTTTAGCAAAACGATATTAAGTAGATGTTTAGATGCGAGTATGTTAGTAACCAGTATGACTGTTTTTTTTGCATGGTGGCCATATTTAATTATTAAGGTAATAGAAATACACTAACTCACTCGATCCATGAGACCCACTAGCTTCAATAACAACAAATTAATTTTAATTTATTCTCTACTCACCCGCATGCCAATTAATAAACTTATTTATTTAAAAATACTCCTACATACATACCGTAATTTTGATGCTCTGTTATTTAAAATTGCGAAAAATGCAATTTTTTATAAAACCGCTTAAAATTAGGAAAATAATATAGCTAATAATAACTTAATATTAACTTTACAAAGAAAATAACTTTTGCTATCTTGTAACTTGTTTGCGAAAATCAAACATGATTTTTGTTGCGTACTATAAGTATATATACTATAATTATATACTATTACTATATATACTAAGTAATGACTGTGAAACTAAACTTTTTTTTTTGGGATAAAATTCAAAGTATTGTTTTCATTATAAGTTCTTTCGGTAAGAATAATTTTCGCCCTAAAATACAGTTTTTATTAGTGATAAACTAAAAAAATTGATGAGGAGTTGAAGATTTAAATGATGTTGATTACGAGATAATATGGCATTATAGAAATTATAATAGGTGTTTGGTGTTTAAATAAGGCCAATTTTAATTTACTAACTAATAGACATACACAAGCCCTTAAAGAAAATTATAAAACGTATAATATTAAAAAATATAAGCTTTTAAACATCATTCCATCATCATCACTTCTCGATTTCATAATATGCAAATGAGATTAAAAACTTTTTAGATATTGGTCGGCAACGCTCATCTCGGCTACGGCTCTTCCGCGAAATGTTTAATTTATGCATGGGATATTACTTATTATAAATATTTCTGTAATAATGTCTCCTACTGAAGCATAATATGCTTATTTTTAACAAATTATGTTAAAAAATGGCTCTAATAAATTTCAATTATGTATTATCTATATTTGGCTCTTTTGGACCACAACGTTGCCGACCACTGCAACAGGGGATTGGATAATAGAGGATAAGAATAGTATTCCCATATAGCACTTCTCCAAGGCTGGATAGATTTCCTATTCCAGCTATTTTAAACAATTGTTAAATTACCCAAAATATTATAATATGTAAATTGTAGTAGCCAGAGTTAAGAAAAAGGTTTTTCCAGATTTTTCTAGAGGATCGTAAAAGGCAAAAATGGATAAATATAATTGATAGATCACAAAAAGAAAAGTACCACACCATTTTTTTTCGAATTTGGGGTGTGATGTGTTTTTCATCTGTCTCTTTGATATCGTGCAAAAGATGAGATGAATTTTTGCCTTTGAGGTTTCAAAAAGCCACGAATTTGAAGGAAACCCTATAAATATTTATAAAAATAAATTATATTATAACTTTTTTCAAACGTGAAATGGGTTAAAATAAAACCTGGCGCCCATTAATTTTTTACTATGTCACATGTTCTACTGAATAACGTGACACTAATAAAATAACACACTTTGATTATAAATGCACTTCATAGATAACATAAGTCAACAATTATATTTGTTTACTCAAGACGTGGAAATTGTCGATAATTAACTTTGAACCCAATAACACTTCAAAGATCACGGATGTGTTTTGCAATCGCATAAGATCATTTTCTAAGAGATCTAGAAGAAATATCTAGAATAAATGAAAGAGATAGAATGATCATAAAATTATTTAAAAACATTTCGAACATTGGAATTTATTTTTGACTGATTGCACTCAAAATGATGGATGACCTGTGCGGCACAACGGCTCTCGCACGAAACTCTTGCAGTCACGGTTTCGCTTCCCATACCGTTCAGTATCAGTTATCTAGTTATATCTATATCAGTTATCAGTAATAACTATAACACAAGTGCTCTGCTACTTACTTTAGAACTAGAAGGCTATGTTTTTTTTTGTTGTAGGACAGCAGACAGGCTGACCGCCCGCTTAGGATTTAGCAGTTACCGTCGCCTATAGGTGTTTGCAATGCCAGTGGCATCGCGAACACAGGAACTTGGGTCACTAATGCCGGAACACAACACAAGGTTATTATGGCGGCATACTTAAGACCAAAGGTGGTCGCCACCCAGACGAGCTTGAGGCCCTACCACGTAGCTAGGGTGGGTTGTTTTGTCGCCTTTTACGACAGGCCGACCCCAGCCACAGAGGTTAGTATTCTTTCTCCGCCCCTGCACGGATAAAAATGTTGTGTGAATCGTTCTAGCATATATTAGATATTCATAGATAGGCGTTCAATTCAATATACTTCCTAATATTAACTATCTTACTATGAAAGTAATCTGAAAAGTCGGTTTAGTGGACTTTAAGTAGCAAATTTTTTCTCTTCATATTATTAGGCACAGTAACTCGCCAAAAAAAACATTACTTTCTTCTTCTGTGTAGCATTATTAAAACATAATTCTTAATGTAGGTTATTAAGCCAATCTATATATAACCAACAAAAAGCTGTATAGACGGTATGAAGTATCTAATAAAATATTAAATAAAAATATACAACCGCAATAGATGCAGTTAACATTTTGAGTTATCGCTTTCGAAAGTAGTCTGGATGTAGAAGTCACAACGCACAGAAATAAAAGCTTCATACGTTTCGCTATAGAATAATTATGAGCCCCGTGGCGGTGCGGCTAACATACCTTGGTACGCTTGTGGAAGTCACGGGTTCGATTCCCGTCTCGCGTTTGAGTGTTTATGTATAATATATATTTATTTACAAAAGTAAAGTAAAAATATTACATATATGTATATACTTTATATGTAGTACATCAGTTGTTTAGTATCCATAACACAAGTGCTATGCTACTTACTTTGGGACTAGATAGCACTGTAAGAATTGTGCCAGTATATTTATTTATTTAATTCACATATATTGTTCGAACGCGAATAAATATTTCAATATAAACAGTATAGACGTATGTGCTTATAAACACTAATGACATCAAGACGTTGTAGATTTAAATACGGTCCAGACCCAGATTCAATCCATTATTTCCATAAAATAGCATTTTGATACAGCGAAATTCATTGTTTCGGCTGGATCCAGAGCGAACCTCGCACGGAGTAAACAATCGTACACGTTTATAGAAAATTAAAAGTTTTTTCAAACACACGTAAGTCATGACAGGAGCTAAAAATAGCAACGACAATAATAATTGTTTAGTCTTCATGTAACCGACTTATCAAACTCTGAAACTTAAAAATACATAAATTACTCGATTTGTTGCTATAGTTTAAAATATATTATGTTAGACATGGAAAATGAAATATGGCAGTAATAAGTGGGAATAATATAAAAAGTAACAAAGAGGAACAGTCAATTAAAAATTAATTTAAGCTATAATTTGTTTTTCAACATTACATAAGGCCGTAGGTTGTCGTTGGCATTAAATTAAAATACATGTATGAGACGTATACTTCTTTTTCGGTGTTTTGTGTCTAGCGTTAAAGTGTTTTTGTTTGGATATTTTTTGTAAGTGCACTGAACTATCAAAGAGCAATATTCATCAAACTGTCAAAGAACTCTTTGTTAAATACTGTGGGAATGTTATGGTGCAGATAAGATGCTTGAACGAATCTGCAGCTCGGATTCCTTGAACCTGATTTGTTAGATACGATTCATAACAGCTGTACTATATGTTAGTTTGTGAAAATATTGCTAATTTGATCAAATATGCAGCTTTGTAATAAATGCAACTTTGTTAAAATGCTAATTTGTAATGTATTTAAATTATGTGGTGACTGGATTAATACACTCAATTTTTAACTCAGCAGACCCAAGTTTTATTCTTATAAGGCGTACACAAATTAGCAGTTCCTGTCGCTTAAGTTGTATGTTATAAAATAATAGCAGATCCGGTAAACTTTGTTGTACCATATAAATAAAAATACATTTTAAATATAATTTCCGTAAAATCTGATCTCAGTGAGCGTCTACATCGCGAAATGTGTAACTATGCTAATTCAAGTCAATCGGGTGTATAGTTTTAGAGATCTTGTGATGAATGGTGATTTAAGAAAATATTGCCTAAAAACTTATTTTTTTTATTGCTGTAGGACAGCATACAGTGTGTGTTTGCAACGCCAGTGGCATCGCGAACACGCTGCTCTCCCATAAGGCTACAGGAACTTGAGTCACTAATGCCGGAACACAGTATACTAGGCTATTATGGCGGCATACTTAAGACCAAAGGTGGTCGCCATCCAGACGGGTTTTGAGGCCCTATCACGTAGCTAGGGTGGGTTGTTTTGTCGCCTTTTACGACATGCCGACCCCGGCCGCAGAGGTTAGTATTCTTCCTCCGCCCCTGCACGGATATACTACGGATATAAATAACCCAATTTAAACCATTGCAACTTTTAGACAAACTGTGCACTTTCTCTAGGGGAAGTGTCGAACTCAGCACATGGAAGTATCGAGTATATAATTCTCAACTGAATGTATTTGATACGGATTAAGCGTAAAATGGACTAAAAGAAAACATATTTCAATACACCGAGCATCACTAGAAACAATTTATGAATCAAAAAACGCATCCTTTTAAACAAATAAACATTCACACAATATGAAACGTGACAGTTGCTGATAAAACGTGCACTTTATCTACGGTCAATGATGATACATGACAAATGATTAAACACATGATTTCCCGTACTGTCATACCCAGTTGTTTTTAGTCGTTATGTCAGTACGGGAAATCATGTTTTTAATCATTTCATCGATTAAAAACAACTTTCTTTTTGGCTTGGCTTTTTCGGGTTGAGCCCTAGCCTGCTTATCTAGTGTTCCTATAGTTGGCACCCACCCACTCACTGGCTTGGCAATGTCCACGTATACCACTCACCGAGGTATACGTGTACATCGCCCATTTATTTCTGAGGAGCAGCAGACAGGCTGACTTCCCACTTATTAGGAAGCAGTTGCCGTCGCCTATGAATGTTTGCGACACTAGCGGCAAAGCAAACACGCTGCTGTCCCATAGGAGTACAGGAACCTGGGTAACTAATGCCGGAACACAACACAAGGTTATTATGGCGGTATACTTAAGATCAAGGGTGATTGCCATCCAGGGGGGCTTGGGGCCCTGCCACGTAGCTAGGGTTGTTTTGTCGCCTTTTACGACAGGCCAATAATGGACCCCACGTGTGATGATTTCGAACGAAATGTATGAAAAGGATATAGACAAACGGCGATAGTGATGTTTGTAATAACGATCTTACTAAATATTTAAAAATATATTCTACTTTAATAATAATATAGTTCAGATACATAAAGTATCCCCTAATTTCAAAATTGCACCACCGCCCTCTTTATAAAAAAAAAGTCTACCACACTAGATATTCAAAAAGTAACGTAATTATGATTTTTAAATGATTTTTTAAAGTTCATAAATGTCAAACAATGAAAGTCCATTGAACTGAAAGCCCTTCTCATTAAACTTGCTTAAAATTATAGTCATAACACACTGTCATAGGACAATAGAATAACAATTACCATGATATAATAATACCACAATGGTGCCCTATGGCCTATTCGTTACAATGTGGACACACCTTAATAGTGATGTTCTATTTGTGAATAAGGCCGTAATCGTTGATGCGTTACGATTATTTAAATTACGATTATCGCTTAATTAAGTCATGGTAAAAAAATTTAAACGTGTCTCTTGAAATCAAACGATCGGATTGCAAATGACAGTGAGATAAATAAATATCTAAAGAACTATGATAACATTAATGATTTAGAAATAGGATCACCCAATTCCAATCCTAGAACGTCTTAAAGGCGACGAGAAGATCTTCTGCTGGCTTCTATTTGGTCATCTCTTCGATGACAAAACGGTTGTAATAAAATAGAAGTGAAAGACTCAGAGGTAACTAGGATTACAAACTTGTTAGAAATAGTCTCGACATAAAAACTGAATTAAAATAATGAAAAATTTGAAGAAGGTAGTCTGCCTACTTGATACACACCAACCTAATAACACCATTTTAATGCATTCAACAGTTACAATTTCGTGGACCAAATCTTGATTGGGGTGAAAGTAGATACAGGCTTTCACTGCATACAATGAAAAGATAAAGGCTCGCGACATTTCAGCTGCGATTTACAAATACATGCGAGTAAATGCAGTTATGAAATTTTATTCAGCATTATCGAAACTTTAGATAGATGATAAAACTCTTTATTGTACAAAAGAAAAATACAAATACATACTTTTATCCATGCAGGGTCGGAGAAAAAATGCTGACCTCTGCAGCCAGGATCTACCTGTCGTAAAAGGCGACAACAACCCTAGCTACGTGGTCTTAAGTATGTCGTCATAATAACTTTGTGTTGTGTTTTGGCATTAATGACCCAAGTTCCTGTACCCTTGTAAGTTAGCAGCGTGTTCGCGATGCCACTGGCGTTGCAAACAACCACAAGCGACGGTAACTGCTAAATTCTAAGCGGGCCGTTAGCCTGTCTGCTGTCCTATAGCAATAAAAAAAATGTTGTTATAGTGCTAAATTCAGGCCGGATATAGTGAACAAGGCGCGGTTAGAATAATAGGTGTCAATCTTGTAGTTAGCAAATTCAAATTAAGAAAAAAATTGCGTCATATTAAATGTACGTTACGATCTTTAGCGTACGTACGTACAACAGTATGTACTTCGGAATTGTTATTAATATTTTTTAATAAATTTCTAATTACAGTTAATCACGTCGTAAATATTTAAAAATACTATGTTATATTCAATTACGTTTAAAAGAGCAAATATATTTATATATATTACATTAAATATATTATTAGATTGAATTAATTCTTAGAAAATATGAAAATTAATGGACGGCATACTTCTCGGCAGACTCCGAAGCAAAACCGGGATATGACACTTGTAGAAAAATATTATAATATAAAAATCAAAAGGCAGTCCTAGTGAGTTCAGTATTAATAATTATATGCCAGACTAATAGCAATACAAAAAACTATAAAAATAATACATTAAGTAAACTAGGTATAAACTAGATATAAACTAGAAAATATGTAACAAAGCCAAATAATAGTTAACCAACCCATTTACATAGCGATGTATTCACGCATCGCGCCACAAACAGGTTCAACGAGTATAATGTAAAGATTAAAAAAACATGTTTATGGAATCCCTATGCATACAATTCAATTCACATCCTTTAAAATGTCGTGATCGCCCTTATAAATCAACTGTCACGTTCTTAACGTCATATTTAAAATATAAAACTAAATATTAAAATTGACTCTATCAAGGACATTTACCACATTGTGAAAATTTAATTCTATGTATTATGTACGTTATGTAACATACGTTTTGCTTTCATTATTTATTATAGCTATAATAATATAAAAATGTAAGTACATACATTTTAAGTGCAAATTATTATATTAGACGAAACGTGCTATCCAACTCATCATCATACTCTGTCGTTTCATACGACACTTTATTTTTTAGTGCCAAGACAATTAGCATCATAAAATATCCGTACGGGGCCGAGGTAAGAATACTAATCCCTGCGACCGACGCCGGCCTGTTGAAAAAGGAACAAAACTACCCTAGCTAGTAGGGCTCCAAGGCCGTTGCAACCAGCCCCGGTCTCTAGATATGCTACCATGACAACCTTATGTTCATAAGTGACCCGGGTTCCAGTTTCCCTATGTAGACGGAAGAGTAACAGGCGACGGTAACCTTAACTATTCTGTGGACCATCAGCATACAGTACTCGCAATAAAAAATTACTGACGGGAAAATTGATGTCACTGTTCTAAAGAGTTCTAAAGTGGGGTGTACGATATCAATCGTTATAAATTTTTTTATTAGTTTCATTCCGAAATGCAGAGTTAGTTTAAAAATATCGTACATTCACCCCACGCTTTTAGAACAGTGACATTAATTTTCTCGTCAGTAATTTTATTCTTATGTTAAGAATTATTTTTTACTTTTTAGTTTGATTAACTATATAGTATAATTTGTTTGTTGTCAATTCCAAATCGGTAAATGTTTTTTTTTTTATTAATTTAACACCATCTTCCGGCAGTTTTATTAATTAAACGCCAGATGGCGTTTTTGTAGAAGGAATAGAAAGCGTTAATGTCGATGATCCTGATAAGGACTATGGGACAAAAATTTTTGATCGTTCGAAGTAGGTAAAAATCGAATCCGAAAATTCCGTTACATAGATACATGGATACATAGATAGATATATACAAGCCAAGTTAATATAAAGCGTATAAAAAAAACCCCAATACCGAGAATATACGATCCAACTGATCACCACAGAGTATCTTTGTTATACGGTCAGCGGTAAATATTAAATGGTAAAATATTCGCTCGGATTGCTCATCGATTATATAATTATTCACAAAATGTAAAACAAGTTGTTGCCAAGTTACTTAAGTAAAACGGAAGTTATAAAATATTGTGATTACTTAATATATTTAAGTTCATGATGCCGTAGACTTGACATGATTTTGTGACCGAAAAAAAATTGCGAGTATACTTTTAAACAGATATTTTAAATTAGTGCACTATAGATATTATGAATCACAAAGGATATGGTCACGTGGTCTCAGCCATAAATGAGAAAAAAATTAATTAACTGATACCATCTTAATGTCAAAGATGTAAGCAATGTAATAAGTAAAAACAACAAAATTATAGTTATATTATACACCCGTCTATTCAGGAATACAAACTGTACGTACTAAACCAAAAACAACTTATTTAAATATAATCACGACTAGAGAACGTCCGCAGGCCCGCAATCATGTTAATCGAAATTTTATTGCCTGTAATTTTGACTTTCCGTTCCGAACTGGTGTTAAAAATTGAACAGTATATAATTTTATATTGTTTGTAGTACATAACATTTTCCATTGTATTATAAAATTGAGTTATCTATACAAATAAATAAAATTCTTCTTCTTAGTCGTTTCATTCTTTACAGAGCGGTCGTGATCAACTGGTAGTACTGTTAGAGGCAGATATTGTTCGCTGTATGATTTTACGCCATTTCTCGCGATTCACAGACATTCTGGTGCACTCATGCAAAGGCCCGCCCACAGCCGATTTGATCTGGTCGGTCCATCGCATGGGTGATCTTCCACGTGATCTGGTTCCCTTCACTTTGCCCTGGACAACGAGACGCTCTATGGAGTCATTGTTTCGCCTTGAAACGTGGCCGAAAAATTTGAGAATACGTGACTGGACCAAAGCGGACAGATGCTGCGGACTGATGCGGAGTTCTTCACGGATGGAGGCATTGATCCGAAATTCTGTCCATGATATCCGAAATTCTGTCCATGATATAAAATTGGAGGGTCTGTTTTTAATATTAAAATAACAGCCTTTTACTAAGTGCATTCGGACGTATACACGGTACATATACCAAAACAACATTTTTTTAAATTTTTGTCTGTCTTTCTGTCTGTTTCTTCCGGCTAATCTCTGAAATGGCTGCACCGATTTTGACGGGACTTTCATTGGCAGATAGCTGATGTATCAAGGAGTAACTTAGGCTATTTTTATTTTAGAAAGTAAAATAGTTTTTGTTAAATGATAAATTTCGGAAATTTTATATTCCAATTTAAGTTGACCTCAGATTTATGTCATCAATCATATGAAATAGGGTTTAGCTTAGGCTGGACTTTGTAGGTTCGAACGTACGTATTCCAGAGGCGCATGGCGTAACAGATGCATTCGATAATACTGACTGTTTGTATATTTCATTTATATTTTAGGGTTTATAGGGTTTGTAATCCAAAATAAACCATAAGATATATCCAAAAAATTCTGCCCAAAGTCACTATTCCACGCGGACGGAGTCGCGGGCACAGCTAGTTAAAAATAAAAACTTATTTCCAGTTTTACTGTCAAGCCAGACGCTATATTACCGGACACTTTTACGGGCCTTTTACGTGGTAGCTTTTGTGCATTCCAATTACTTGTGTATACTGGCACAACAGCCCTAATAGTGCCCTTGACTTGATGTGACCTAGTAATGGAAGTATATAATTATTATTTACAAACCCTACTTAATAACGTCTTATTTCAAGACCACGCGGGCAATAAAACTTATGTACGCTCAATACCGTATATTCTCATTAAAATACATCTGTGATGTGCATCGTCATTTTAATTTTAATTGAACCGTTCAACAAATGCTTGTATAATAGAAAATAGCATGAATTCAAATATGTTTTACCAAACGCGACTAAATATGGAAAGCTTTAATGTAACTTTACAAGGAAGTACAGTTAACCCGCATAGTTAACCCGTGCGAAGTGGAGTAGAAAAAGTCGGAAAGCGGACCCCGGGCACCGAAACGGAAGTTTGGGTTGCAACCGGGATGAACGCTGAGATGATGATGATGACAGTTAACCCGTATATGAATAGTCTACCGACATAAATACGATGTTTACTAAGAAAGATGTGATAAGTATAAATAAGAACTCTTAATATAGTCTTACAAGGAAATTGTTCCTTACTTAAATGTAAAAACAATCATAATAATATTAAATAATACAAAATTAGTATTATTGTTTAATTACTGCTTTTCTCTTTTCTGGCATAATATCCAAAAACAAACCTAGGAATTTATACTCTATATATATGAGCATATGAAATATACGTAAACTATTGGTTATAGGAAGAAGTATAATGTCAACTATTAACGTAAGTGTGACAATTATATTAATTTTTTTATCTGTGCAGAGGCGGAGAAAGAATACTGGCCTCTGCAGCCGAGGTCGGCCATTCGTAAAAGGCGACAAAACAACCCCTACATAACTACGTGGTAGGGTCCCAAGCCCGTCTGAACGGCGACCACCTTTGGTCTTAAGTATGCCGCCATAATAACTTTGTTATGTTCCGGCATTAGTGACCCAAGTTCCTGTACCCTTATTAGACAGCAGCGTGTTCGCGATGCCACTGGCGTTGCAAACACCTATAGGCGTCAGTAACTGGTAAATTCTAAGCGGGCCGTCAGACGGCCTGCTGTCCTACAGTAATAAAAAAGTCTAATATTATACACTAAATTACAATTCAAATGTAAAAAGTTGTTTGCAAACCGGTCTTCGTTACTTGTATTAATGACACGGAAATTAATGCACTTTAACCTCAACGTGTTTGGCGATTCACTGGCTTGCGTAATAAAGACTTATATTGTGCTGCGAACTTAATTGAAAATAAAGTATATTATTAATTTATATACATGATGCATGTGTGATTTAGGACGGTTATAAATTAAATATAGTTTTTTTTACATATTTTAATTAGAGCAGGTATAACCAATTCTACGTTTAATGTTGCTAACAATAATTCAAGCAGATAGAAGTTTACGCTGAAAAATAGCCGTCCTATTTATCCACTTACTTCTTAAAAAGCACTTATAACTTACTAGCTGACCCGGCAAACGTTGTTCTGCCATAAAAATAATAAAATGTCAAAAAATAAAAAATAAAATTTAGGGGTGGACTACCCCTAACATTTAAGGGGATGAAAAATAGATGTTGGCCGATTCTCATAGATACCGGATAAGCACAAAAAATCACTAACTCAATTTAGTTATCTGCCTACTGCCTACCCCCTAAGAACGATGGCGTGATTATTTATAGCCTATGACCATTTCTAGGTTATCATCTATCACCATACCAAATTTCATCAAAATCCGTTCAGCCGTTTAGGCGTGAAAGAGGAACAGACAGACAGACAGAGTTACTTTCGCATTTATAATATTAGTATGGATTAAGGTAAAATCATTGCGCGTACTTAAGGTTATTCCTCAAAAAAGTTTTAAGGAACGTGCTTTGGTAAACGTTTTACCGCTTGTGTGAGTTTAACACAAAACATGTGATTCGTATCTACGTAATAAACCTGTCAATCAACATGTGGGTACATTCAAAACCTCTACCCGCTAAAACAAGTCATTCAATATCCCGCTTAAAAATTCTTATTAACTCTCATCAATTAATAGAAAGTTATAATTAGTTTGATTAACACGTCGATGAAAGTATGACGATAAAATACAAATAATTGCGATCTAGAAAATTAATTACACTTAATTTGGTACGATGAGAGTAATTGTAAAATATTAGTAAAGTACGAGTTACTAAACTTAAAACAAAAACAAAATATTACTCAAATATTAAAAAAAAAATACCAAAGAAAAGTATTTACGTACCCATAAATAACTTAAGGAATCTGTTGCTTACTTTAAAACTAAGATGGTCGCTGTGTGCCACGTTGTTCTGCCATATAAATTTAAAAATAAACATTTTCGCAAAAAAAAAAAGCTTATGTTCTTCTCCAAGGTCCAATCTATCTCCATACCAAAATTGATCACAATTGCTTCAGCGGTTTAGGCGTGAAAATGTAACAGACAGAGTTACTTTTACACTTATACTATTAGTATTGATATACAATTGACGACAACAGACTAGATTGTTATCACAGACCTCGATAATGGTTAAAACATTGGGGGTTTAACCAACCATCCACGAATGTCATGCAGTAATGCAATTGGTGAACGTGTGAAGTAACAAATGTACCGAATAAATTCGTTCTGACCACGCAAAATTCAAGTGAAAAAAGTGATGAGAACCTTGAAAACACGTTTTCCATAGATTATTGTCTATCGTATTATTATCCAAACAACGTTTACGTAGACTTTGAATTGACAAAAAAAAATTGAAGTTGGTTAAGAAAAAAACGTCAATAAGATAATTGGTGAACAATACAAATTACGAAAATACTGCTATCTAAACTCATCGCTTGATCTGCATTATTCCTTCTTTTTTATAAATTTAATCTCAAAAAGATATAATATACGAGTATATTTAACATGCTACTTTATTTACTTCTTTAAGGGCAACAACTGGACTCTCTACTCCGTAAATAATGCCTTGCCTTTTTAAATAATAGCTACCTTAGTACCATTTACCACCCAACTACCTACTAGGACAGAGAAGCAGACAGTATTCTCAGTTCACGATCCAATGCATATTATTAAAATCATCTTATCTTTAGCCCATTAACAAATAAAAAAAGTTAACTTTAAATTAATAATGAGGATGATAATAAAATAATTAAATATGTAAAATATTTTATAATTACTTTAAAATATATTTAATCTTTAAATAAAGTTAACTTTTGCAAGAACATTTAAAAGTTAAATAGGTACCTACTATTAAAATCGTATGAGAATACTCACCAAAAATACCGTGCAAAATTAAAAAAAAATTGTCGAATTGTTTCTTCGTGTCGTTGCGAATGTTATTGGTGGATTCCGGTGAGTTATCCGGCACACAAGCACTGTCACTTCACGCCCGGTCCTTACACACGAATAGCCGCGTGGCAACGTTTCGATAGTCTGGCCGCTAGCCGCCGACTGGCACCGAATGGCCCGAATCAACCGGCACTGCTGGAACGCTTGTACGTAGTGACTACACAATGCCCCTAACCGATGCACCGTGGGTTTCGTGGTTTCCCATTTGCATTTCCAATATTAAAACTTTTCTATGAATTTAACTTGTTCGCAGTTTACATGAATCACAATTAAAACGAAGTTTAATGTAATCATATATTTTTACGAATTAACACAGCCACGTGACATCTACGTGATGGATATAGAACAAATCTAAATTTTGGATATTATACACTGATTAATGGCCATTTATTAAGTTAAACTATGAATGCAAACCAATTGTACCTCAAAGAACATTATAATATTACTTAATATTAATAGTTAAAGCATAAAGTGCAGAATTTAAGTTTCATAATTTAAAAATCTAGCTAAAACACATATGCAAAACAAATGCATTCCATATGAACACAGTGTTGTAGTTGGAAAACGTTAATACGGACGACGATCGTACGATAGTGGTGCCACCTCGGCCATTCCAACCTTCTGTTGTCAACATTTTTTCAACAAATTAGTAGTTTAACTCGTTTTCGTAGATTGCAAACTTCATAACCTATTATTACGTTTGTATTTGATGTAATAGAATGTAATCTCACTTTTTATCCTGTGTTATAACTGTGTTTTTATAAACACTGAGTCATTTTGTGTCACTGCCAAATTTTTATAATATTTTTGTAATGTTTATTTTAATATTTTATGATAAATTGTCAAATTTAATGATGACCTTCAGGGCTCCTAAAAGAACAAGTAAATATTTTCTTTGGTAAATTGAAAACCAGGGTTGTAAGAGTCCAAAATGTCCAATGATATACTGGATTCCGACCAGATAAGATTGCAAAATAGGCTTAAATTAAATTACTATTCGTGTAAACTCGTATAAACATATATACCTAAGTCTATATACTAACTAGCCGTTACGGACGAATTGGTTTACTTTGAAATTGCTAGTGTATTTTCTGGCATAATTAATCAGACTCATCATCATCATCTCAGCGATGAATCCCGGTTGCAGCCCAAACTCTCGCTTCGGCGCCCGGGGTCCGCTTTCCGACTTTTTCTTCTCCACTTCGCACGGATTAATCAGACTATCATCTATATATTTCCGCGCAAGGGCGGAGTCGACCTGTCATAATAGGCGTAAAAACAAATCTAGCGAAGGAAGTCCCAAAGCCCGTCTAGATTGCAATCCCTGATATATGAGTATGCCGCCATAATAGCATTGTGTCCTGTTCCATCGTTAGTAACCCAGATTCCAGTACCCCTATGTAGTAGCTTGTTCGCGGTGCTCCTAGCGTCGCTAACAAGCATAGGGGGGACGGTAACTGCTTACTATCCATATATATAGCATGTCTGCTATTTCCCAGCAAATAAAAATCAATACCGTTCAGCCGTTTCAGCGTGATTGAATAATAAAGATCCATCCAAATTTATATATCTTCTTCTATATATAAATAAAATGATAGAGGTCTGCAGTTGTGCGCGCATCACGGCAAAACTACTGGATAGATTTAAATAAAAATTTCTACGTTTTATTTCTTAAACACTTGGTTGGCCGTTATCTAAAAAATATTGCGATATCTTCATTTAATATAAAATATTAAATAAAGTAAAGTTTTAAGAAACAAAGATTTTCTTGCTGCGAAGAAGTGGGGCAAGCGGTATAGCCTGCATGCGTACGAATTCGCAGGTGTAAGCTATTATAGTTTACAATATTAATATACATTATTTTGCTAATAACTAATATTCAAACTCAGTCCGATCGAATAAATGCCTATTTTACACAATGACGCCCAACTTACATGCAAATGCACCTAAATCCATTTCGCAATAAAATTTTGCTAAATTGACTTAAATGTTATAAGTTTTGTGTCATTCGCATAAATGAAAAAGCCTGAATCATTATTTAATTTTTTGTTCATACATTGTAACAAAATTGAAAACAAATTTATCTTTTATACATGTGTTTAAATTGTTTCATTATATTCAAATAATTACAAAATATGATGTTCGGATACTACTAACCTGGAAGTCCCAGATTGGAATCCCACGACGGCATCCTCCGCTTGGTCAGTTTTGTTTGTCTAACGTGAATATTATAACGTAATTAAAACGTACCAACGCTGAAGGAAAACATCATAGGGTATCCTGTATGTGTAACCCACTAATCCGCCTTAGACAAGTGTGGCAGATACATGGTTTGTTCGAGGAGGCCCTAGCCCAGCTGTGGAATTATTGGCTGGTATTATTATTGAATATAAAAAATATTACAGGCAGTAGGCGGTCTAATCGCTTTAAACAATTTCTTCCAGGCAACTCCTGGATGCAACGAAATTTATAATGTAGAAATGCCTTTCTACTTCTTCTTCCTTATCCGTGCAGGGGCGGAGAAAGAATAGTAACCTCTGCGGCCGAGGTCGGCCTGTCGTAGAAGCCAACAAAACAACCCACCCTAGCTGCGTGGTAGGGCTGAGGCCCGTCTGGATGGCGACCACCTTTGGTCTTAAGTATGCCGCCATAATAACCTTGTGTTGTGTTCCGGCATTAGTGACCCAAGTTCCAGTACCCTTATGGGACAGCAGCGTGTTCGCGATGCAACTGGCGTTGCAAACACCCATAGGCGACGGTAACTGCTAAATTCTAAGCGGGCTGTCAGCCTGCTACAGCAATAAAGAAAATCCTTTATTATCAATAAGATAATATTTTATTATCAATAAGAACTGTTTTTTTATTATTATACCTAGTCAGGTCATAAATTCTGTCACATGTTTAATGTAAAATAATTGTAACAAGTTTATTAATTATGTAACCATTCATATACCAAAATGAACTTAACAAAACATAGATTCTTATGACATTAAAGTTTATTCAAAATGACCTCCGTGATTTTGAATACAAGCCTTCAATCTGCGCGGCCAGTTGTCTATCGCAGCACGAACGAGGTCCATGTCAATATCGGCGGCTGCCTTAATCAAGGATGTCTTGAGTGACTCCAAATTGGGATGAGGCTTTGAGCACGCCTTTTGCTCCAAGTGTTGCCATATCTTGTAATCTAACGGATTCAAATCTGGACTGGAGGAGGGCCAGTCTTCGTGCCGGATGAAGTCGATTTCACGCGCCGCCAGCCAGTCTTGTGTGCTCTTCGCTCTATGAGCTGGCGCCGAATCTTGTTGGAATACCCAGTGCCTGTTATTGAACATGGTATGAGAAACAGGTTCCACAAGGTTCGTCAGGACTGTATTTTGATACACAACAGCATTCGTTTTTACACCTTTCTCACAAAAATGTACCTCTGTTAAGCCCCAATAAGAAACTCCCAACCATACCATGAGCGAGGATGGAAAAGGACCTCGTTGGACACGCGGAATACGGTTGCTCGCTTCTTCACTACTGTGTGCGTACACCTTATCATTTTGTTTGTTGTAGCTCTCTTCTACGGTAAACATTTTTTCATCCGAAAAAAGAATTTCCCGATATTTTTTTCCCGCGTACCGCTTCAACAAAGCGCGGCATCTCTTCAGTCTCAGGTCCATTAGACGAGCATTCAAACGATGTCCTGTTTTTCTTCGATATGCCCAAAGCCCTAAGTCTTCATTTAACACCCTTTTCAGCGTGGTTCTGCTTAACCCCATCTGAAGGGCCAACAGTTTCTGCTTACGTTTGGGATTTCTTTGAATTCGTGCCTTCACAGCTTTTATCACTGCTGGAGTCCTAACAGACCGAGGGCGACCACTTCTTGACCTGTCATCTACACTAGAGTCTTCATTGTATCGTTTGATGGTACGATAAACGAATCTTTTGGTTATATTCAAATTTTT
Organism: Malacosoma neustria; assembly: GCA_963693495.1. NCBI lineage: Eukaryota > Metazoa > Arthropoda > Insecta > Lepidoptera > Lasiocampidae > Malacosoma > Malacosoma neustria. The sequence continues at coordinate 7,450,139 of OY856373.1, forward strand.
CAGTATGTTAAAAATTTGAATTGGCGCGTAACCGCAACGATGCAACGCAATAACTGCAACACGGTCTTCTTTAAGCGTCCACTCCATATTTAAAAATGAGTAAAATTCTAAAAGTTATACATTTTTATTTTCATGAACAATTCGAAATTCTAATTCAATAAACTTTTTTGTGGCCAGCATTCTAAAAGAAAAGTTTTTACTGTGTGACAATACTTATGACCTGACTAGGTATTAGGCTATTTGGAAAGTATTGGTACGCTATCTTGGTTTTGCACATCTTGTGGTAGTTTGAGTTAAGAAAAATCACCCCTATTCATACATAGTGTTAAGACCCTGTGACCACCTACAACAGCAGGCAATAGATTTAGTAATTAGCAGTAATATTATATAAACATCATGTGCCAATTCACACAGTGCCATCTAAGCCCAAAATAAGTAGCTTGTATTATGGATACTTGAAACCTAATAAATTACTTGTTAATTTAAACTAATAAATACATTATTATAAAGAAACACCAAAATCGGTATGGCAATTGCAGCCTGGACTCTCGTAGGCGTGTGCCGACGATGTCGACAAATAAATCTTTTGATCCAATTGGTATGCTACACTTTAGAGACGACAAAGATCACAAGGTATCTATCATTCTATCCAGCAATTTAGTGGAAAATAATATGTTGAATGCAAAGAACGAGGTTAATAACACAAACAAAAATTGTCATTGACGATTGCATGCCTTATCTTAAGAAATAAGATATCACAGTTTTATCAGTTTTACAAAATGCTCAATCAGTTTACTGGTAGGTACCGATAAAACCAACATTAGTATCACGGAGTGATAATAAATTAATCAATCAAAAATTTCTTTCATTAATCACATTATATAATTTAATGGCATTGTTAGATGAGGTAATTAGAATTCGTACTTATTTTTTTTTTAATTCCTGTTCGTGCGTTTCATAGGGACGTGAGTGGGCCGACTGAGCCCAGGCAGAAATATAGGCAGAAACAACCTAAGAAAAACAATAGTAATGGTACTTAGTTTTTGTATGAGGTAGAAATGCTTAATGTACACCCTGCTTGGAGGCTCGCGACGGCGTAGTGTGGGATCCCCGTATCAATGCCTGTGCGCCCCCACAATTCACTAGGGGACGCACGTCGCTGGTATACCCACTAAAACCACCCTATGTTCCTATACTGCACCAAGCTTGATATGCTTTCGCGTGCGCCACCTACCCGGGTGGGATGGGCCAGCCAAGATGCCTAGTGCCAGCCAGGATTTGTGTCTCGCCCCAGCTGCATCTAGAATCCCACAAGCTCTCTTACGGTCCGTGTCCAGCTTGTAATCTTGGAGGTCCCCATGCCAAAACAACCGCTTGGCCGAGACATACGGTGACTTTGGTTGTTGTTGAAACTCCGATGCCGCGGCCCATTTTTAACATGACAAAATGAGGTAGTATCGTCCCAGACCCTGTAATAAAGGATCGTTATTTGTAAGTTTTATTATATCAATAGTTTTGATATCTGACACATCTCTATTGGATTTTAGACTTGTCCGCAGAGCACACGTATTTTGGATTAATATTAATACCAAAAATGTAACAAACATTAAAATAATAATAAAATAACACCAATACCTCTAAACAGTGTTTTAATTAGTTAAATATACAAGTAATACATAACCATTTCCTGACCATGGTTGTAATTATGGCCGGGAGTGACAGGTGTGGGCCCACTGACCTCCATTTCTTACCTACATGTATAAAGTGACTATTAATAATTTTCCCTAGTTTTCTGGAAGCAAAGAAAATCATTAGATGTCCTTTAAAAGTTGGCGGATTTATAACAAAGACAAGAGTCATCCTTGTATAAGTGAATTATGATACAACTGTTATTTTTGTGTTCTTGTGGCATCGACGTAAAGGCAGTATAGTAGCGTATTAAGTACCTACACATATCGGCTTCAACCAAGATTGAACGCTCGTAAGAATATAGATTCAAGCCTCAAATACACAATTGGATAATATTTATCAAATATCAATTAACATGGAACACAAATTCGCCGATTGTGTTGCAACACAGCCACATTTTGAGACTTATCTTAACCCAGCTATAATAATAATTTATATAGAAATCGGAATAACCTTAAAAGTTCACCAGTATAATAAGAAGTAAAATAACCTAACAATAAATACTTTTAATGTCAGCAATAAATGTCTGACAAATAAAACATAAGTACCAAAAGTAAACATGTATAAAAATGACTTTAATTGCCCAATAACTAATTCAAATGTCTTTGGACCGTTAAAAACCAGCAAGGACTTACAACAGCCCAAACTAGTAAATGACCGTGCTTTTAGTAGACATTAACGTAAAAACGTCGAAATGCTTTTAAATGACACCTTAAACTTATGTTTTTTGATCCAAATGCGGTGAACTTGTTCATAATTCATATGCATATGCATGATATAATGAATTTCACAGGGTTAAATAATGTGCGTCATTTTAGCAGTATTTATCTATAACGCTTTTTTTTTATTGTAGATAGGCGTACGTTTGACCGCGATCTCACCTGATGCTAAGCGACGATGCATATGCATATGAATGATGAACAAATTCACCGCATTTGGATCAAAGAACATAAGTTTAAGGTGTCATTTAAAAGCATATCGACGTTTTTACGTTAATGTCTACTAAAAGCACGGTCATTTACTAGTTTGGACTGTTAGTGAGTCCTTGCTGGTTTTTAACGGTCCAAAAACATTTGTATGACGACTTCCATTTCTTGTGGAGATAATGAATGAAATGATGAGGGAATAAATAATACGCTGTGACATTTCACACAGCAGCAGCACCTAGTCCCAAAGCAGCAGAGTGAGTGAGAAAGTGTTTGTGATGTGGGTAACAATTTATATAATATGTACTACTTATATCCTTTTCTTTTGTAAGGAAATACATATTATACACTAGCTGTGCCCGCGACTCCGTCCGCGTGGAATAGTGACTAGGCAGCATTTTTTGGATATTTGAGATCAATTTAAATTGGAAATTCAACCTACATAGTCCAGCCTAAGCTGAACCCTATTTCATATGATCGATTATATAAATCTGAGGTCAACTTAAATTGGTAACTAAAATTTCCGAAACTTATCATTTTTAACAAAAACTAATTTTTTTATCTAAAATTAAAATAGCCTAAGTTACTGCTTGATACATCAGCTACCTGCCAGTGAAAGTCCCGTCAAAATCGGTGAAGCCATTTCAGAGATTAGCCGGAACAAACAGACAGACAGACAGACAAAATTGAAAAAAAATTTGTTTTGGTATATGTACCGTGTATACGTCCTAATGCACTTAGTAAAAAGCGGTTATTTTAATATTACAAACAGACCCTCCAATTTTATTTATTTGTATAGATGTATAGATTAATACCCAGACTTCGAACAGGAATTGCACCCGTGATGCTAGAGGACTTTCTAACGTACAACATCCGTTTTGCTATGAAGGTAGTAAGTTTTTTCGGACTACCACTCAACCCTCGAATCCCAAAACATTGTATCCGAGAATCGTCAATTCAGCAATATGCACTAACTGCCAATACATATTTACCGTGAAAACGGGTAGAGATACAATATAAATGTATCTCTACCCTTAGTTCTAGACTAGCACCAAAACTAAACCTACTATAAAATAAAATAAACTATCGTTTGACTGCCCTGTCCAACGACTGGATTAGGGTATTCATAGGATACGAAAAAAAAAACATTGATTAATTTAAAGTTACTAACAATCCTAACCTACTGTTACGAACTTTGTAACTAACTCATTAACAATTTATGGATGACATTGTCTGAAATAAATAATAATATTATTATTAAAACAAACCAGACTGATATGATCTGGTGCATTGAGTTTTGCTTTTATTTAAGCTATGCTCAGCTTAAAACAAAATTCCTAAAAAATAAGCAAGTAGGTAAGACGGGATGATTCGTATTTTTATACTACGTTTATACATTCTTACTTTAGTTAAGTTCAAAGCTCTATCACTGCAATAGCATTTTCATAAACCAAACTTTATTGCTAACTCAATGTCTATTTATTTTCAAATCCAATAATCCTTAGATTTATATTTAAAAAGATATATTAGTATTTGTATAGTTGATAAAATATAGCTGTTGTAATAAGATCATAAATTTTAGAAGCCATACTCAAACAAATTACTATCCATAAAGTTGGAGGATTTGAAATATATTTTTATAATACTTTATGTTATAACGTACTCGTACATATTCGAAATCTGTGAGAAATTTAAGTAATTTGTCAATTTAAACATTCATCAAACCTCATATCATGCTTAAAAGTAAGCATGATATGAGGTTTTGATCCTGAAGACCACACAATCGACATATCTAGAAGAGTGCTTATAATCTCCCTTTAATCTCCCTTTCTTGTATTTGGGAATAGTTTAAGGCATAAAGTTGGACTTGACAATAAATGTACAAAAGAAATAGTATATCTATACAACAAAATAATACTGAAACTAATAAATATAACACTAAAAATTATAAAAATCAGTCCACCCTAGATGAATTCGCTAGTGATTGCAAGCTAATTAATGATTCTATTAACAATTTAACCGTTCTTATTTCAGGAAATGAATATATAGATCTACGTGAAGTAATTGCAAGTACTAGCACACCGCTTAATATGAGGTCAGTTTGGATAGGCTAATCAGATCAAAACCGCAAACTACTTACAGCTACTTGCAGATTGCAAAATTGCTTAAACAAGGACACTCAGTGGCAAATTTGTGAGAAAACTCAATCATCCAACACTAGTGACCGTTATATTTTAACGATTGCAGTCTACAAATAGTTTTAAATAAAGAACGGAAAAAGGAAACAAAATATACCAGAAAAGTGTATGAACAAATATCCCACAGAATTACTTAACTTTTAAAAAAAGATTAACGCTTGCTAATAATTGCACGCCAGTTATCTGGTTTAGTATTGCACTGAGATTCATATTACCCAGTTCATAAAGACAAACATTACAGTCTAAATATCAAAAAACATGCCATATTATGCTCAAATAAAAAAAAATTATAACAATTTATAAATTTTATACAATAGTCGTGAATGTAAACGTTTAAAGTAAATAACAGTCATTAACATGTCTGCAGACGGTTATGTAATATTGATATGCTAAATGTAATATATAACAATATTCTGATGTCAATGGGCATCTGTCTTGTAACTTCTATTTATGTATTATATAATACGTTATTTTAAATAAGAAAAAGCGTTACTATGTATTTTTCATAATCATAATAAGTTTTAAAGTAATGCCTGTGACAGAAACTAAAAAGTTAAATTCATTAAGTGCATTTTTTTGACCAAAAATTTCGCGAAGTTTGCGAGTGGGTCTCAGCGTAACTATCTCCATATTGTATTCAGATTTCACGATGATAACACTTTTTTTTTGTTTAATGTTTAATTTTTTTTCTTTTTATTCATTTTATTTGTGGCTTTAATGTTTTAGGCACTGATTTCGCCAATGTCAGGGTAACAAACTTTATGACAGGTAAATTAGTTTTCTAAACACTTAAGGGCCAAGCAAAATGTTAGACTAAACTACATTATAAGAAAATATTATTTAGATATAAAAATTTGGGTAAAGAAAATATATATGTTTACTATAAACTAAGGTGAGGAGATAATGGATATTTACAGGTCTAGGGATAGATAGAGACAGGATGTCCTATAAAAGAGTGGAAATATTTTGGCAATGGAAAAAAAATATGTTCTAGAGAACCCTCATCTAAGTCACACTCGCACAGAGAATGATCGCGTACTCATAATTTTCACTAAAAATGCTGGTAAGCAAATAATAATATGCCCTAATCATAAACGAATAATTGCCGAAATAATTTTTTAGGAAGATGCGGATATTTAAAAACCAGGGGTAAGTACTTAAATGTACTAAAAGTACTTACTGATTGGGACAATCTTAGGTTACAACTGTCAAATTTCAGAGTTGCCACCTACATGAATATTTAAATATACACTCTTATTGAGACACTCATAAAGGATAGCTATGTGATAAGTGAAAAAGTTAAGAATAAAAGGAATGAATAGGGGGGGGGGGGGATAGAACAGAAAATATGGATTGCGTAAAAGATGTTAAGGATAAAAAAGGTATGACTCTTTAGAATACAGAGAAGACTGGATGGGGTAGACATATGTCGATCTCATATAATGTAGGAAAAGAGCACTAAGGAGAAGAGCAATTATGAGGGATACTGGACTTGCATTCACATAGATAGTTGAGATATCGTTGGCGAGATGGAGTAATTTTGTGTTTCCTTCCTTTTATACAACATTGAATGTAACTATCTGCTTGGCGTTTATTCAGATTTATTGGAGTCCCTTCTCTGCTGTATAAAATGACTTTCTTTGCATACATTTCATATTTGAAATTGGCTACCGCTAATGTGTTTCCGTCGCAATGGTGTTGTCAATTTTCTTCGAATATCGCGTTCATAGACGACAGTGACCACTGTCACTACAGTTAAACTTCTAACTGTTTTCACTCTGTATTTGTATTCATTTCACTAAGGTGTCGGTTCAATGACGATATTTAGGGCCAGAGTTTACCTAATCTACTAGTAGCTGCACCCTTCTATGAACGAAGCACTGGCCCAAATTTATCACTTCGGTATTGAATAACCAGACGGCAATCAAATAAAAACCAGTCTATTCCATAAATTTTTGGTACCCCTCTGTTTAAGAGAAGAAAGTATTACATAAGGACATGAACCTAAATTTACGCGCAGATTTTTCACCTCTGATAATATTTAACAGCCTCTGGCTGCATTGTGAAAGTCTTGGATGCAGCTATGAATTGATGATAATAATAAAGATCGGAGGATTGACTTTCGAAGTAAAACGGCTAACGCACGTCTTAACTGCTGAGTGGTATATATTATTTGTATTTATTTCCAAAATATAAGTAAATATCAGTTGTGCCTATAAAACAAGTCTTAGTGCTCTAATGCTTACTTTCAAACTAAACGACGCAAATTCTTTCAACGTATTTGTTATTGTATTAATGTTTACAATAGTAAACAGAACTGTAACATATAGTCTAAAATTCCGAATTACAGCTAAATAATTAGTGTGTAATGCTAAGTTAATTAGTGCCAAAACTAGTTTAAGAAGATTTTTTCGGTCAGAGACCTCTATGAATAATAACGGGTAACGGTTAGTCAATATTGTTCACGATACAAATTCTTATATCATTGACATTAAATGAAAGTTATATATCAAAATAACGTCAAACTTCATGAAATTATTTGGTATAATTAAATGGTTCATTTGTTCTTCATAAAATATCTTAACCATTGATCTATGATCAAGGTTTATAATCCTTTATTATTAGAAGAAAATTTTAGTATTTAACTTTTTTAGTACTCATTTCATGATACTTTCTGAAAATGAGATGTGCGAAACATAAAAAAAATACTACTGGCTAAATTTATTTAACTGCCGAATTTTTTGTTGATTTACAGAAACGATTACGATTGTCAATCAATAGAAAACATGCGAACCTGAATGATATCTTAAACTATCTGTGAGCTAGCAGAAGAAGTAGGTCATTTAACTTTTAATGACACGCAAATGAACGAAGTTATTCCTATTATTCTTGAAAGCTATATCTATCAAAAAGCTGGCAACATTGCGTTCGGTACAATTTTCAAAAATTTTGTGTTGTTTCACTCGCTGTAATAGCGTTAACGTTCCATTAAAAAGAACTCCAAAACCATTGATAAAAGTCTATTGTTCCCTTCTTTCAAATAATTCTTTTCCTAAATTACGACTCATTTAACGTAATGTCAACTTATTGAGAAATAGTCTCGGTTTAAGTATCGATATATTAAGGTCTTGGTTTAAGTATATATATATATAACACCAGAGTCATTGCCGACGCACTGCCGGCCTGTAAGAAATTCTATAACGCCTTTTTTGAAAAACCCCATATCGTACTGCATTGGGAAAATCTCAGCAGGGAGTTCAAGTTTTAAATAATAGATATGAAATCCACTCAGTATGATAGATATGAAATCCAATAATAGATATGAAATCCACTCAGTAAAAGCACTTCAAAATTGTAGACTGATTACAGGCCCTCTTCATTCAGCAGCATTAAACAATCTTGAATATTCGTAGCTCAATCGAGAACATATGCTAAAAGACACGTCCTGCATTGTCATTATTAACATTACTGTTAACACTCTAATAAATCTGTATCAGTTGTTTCTGTCCTTCTAATTTTACAATTGGCTGCTATTTTGGTAATAATGCTGCATCCATTAGGCAATAGGTATTGGGAGGCGGGCACTGAAAACCAGCGCTGTGTCGGTAATTCCGACTCAGCACAATGCTGACAAGTCAGCCTCATTAGTTTAAAATGTAACAGTCAGTTTATGTACGAGGAGTGTTCAGTAAATAGTAATAATGCGATATATTCTCCTTGGAAAGAAAAAAAACTTGCAGGCATAGCACAGACATTACATATATAATAATTATAAAAATCAATCAATTCTCTTTTGTATTTTAAAAATAGGAGTCATTTGTTTGTGTTGTGTCTTAAAAATGGTTCTTAAAAATGGATAAAATTAAAGTTTGTGATGATGGCTTCACCATTATGACTCAGAAATTAAAAAACAGTTCATGACTTGGAAGATACCGTCATCTCCAACTCAGAGATCACGGGCTGTTTTGTCTGGGACAACCAAGGGGTGGTAATGATCGAATACCTTAATCATGGAGCCACTACTACGGGACCTTGGTACGCAGGACAAATAACAAAGTTGCGTGAGGAAATACGCAAGCTACGGCGTGGCAAACTCGCAAAAGTTGTTTTGTTTCACCACAATAACACTCCCGCGCGCAAATCCAGAGTTGCGATGGCTGCCATCCAAGAAGCTGGCTTCGAATTGATGAAACGTCCTCCATATTCACCGGATTTAGCTCCTTGTGATTTCTACGTATTTTCGAGGTTAAAGGAACATCTCAGCGGCCATAAATTTGAAGTAGGAGTCGCCGCAGTACACGATTTTTAAGGGATTAGGAGATTAGAATTTTTTTAAAGGGAATTTTAGCTTTAGAAAAAAGATGTACAAAGCATATAAACCTGAAAAGTGACTACGTCGAAAAATACAATACCATTTGATAAAGATAATTGCGTTAAACTCATTATCACGTTTTATTAAACACCACTAGTACTTGTGTACCATATAATTATGTGTGTGATCTTTGTGCTTTGTACTTTTTGACAAATAATTTATTTCTTTTCTTTAAGATCTCCAAAAAATATTTATTTTCAGTACTCGATACTAACTAAAGCTTATCTACCAAACAATAAATTGTTATTCTTATATTAATATATGACAAGTACATATTTATTTTAAGTTAATGTTGAATTAAGTGCTTTCTTATAAGAAAAATGAATGTCATCGTTCGAACCTAATACTAGTAGTATTATTAAATTGTTGCCAAATCTTAAGCACATCCAGTTTTACTTTCTAAAAATATCGATACATATACTTCATCGAAATGTTACTTTCACCTACCTAAACTACAGGTTGCTTGTTAACCCTCGTTTTAACAATAAACCGTTTACCAACAAATTGATTAGATTAGTTATCTTTTCGGAAATAGACAAGTAGAAAAGTAAAAATAATTCAGAATACAAACAAATTATATTTAATTACTTATTTTTGAAACAATTATTAATTACTTTTATTTATTAATAAATACTATTTACCTCTAAATATTTTGTATATAAATTCACGGTATTATATACCAATAATATCATACATTATATGAATCATTAGTTTTAGAAACGATTTTATTTAAATCTTTCCTCAAACAAATATTATATAAATAATGCTAAATTATGTTATTTAATGATGTTTGCTATTGCATTAGTAAACAGATACGGGAATACCTATCATGGTTACATTGCCTCATTATCTAACCGCAGCTTTGCTCGAGCACTAAATGCTGGAGACATATTCCTCTACCAAATATAAGGAAAAACTTAATGATGCTACTATTAAGTTCTTCATTTAATTTTTCTGTCTTTTTGGGGTCGTAAATGAACTGTATATTTGCCTTATCAGCAGCAGTGATGCGTGTATTGATACAATCGCAAAGTTTTCCTGTAGTTTAGGGGCTGTTTATCTTAGGGGCTGTCCATTAATCACATGAGGCTTGAAAGGGGGGGGAGGGGTCCATAAAAAATCACGAAATATCACAAGGGGGGAAAATGGGGGGTGTAATAATATATCACGTGTATTTATTTTTTCGTCAAACGCGTACAAAATCGAATTTATCACTGTGCCAACAAGTGACTTGCAAGATGCTTAACCAGTTTTTGGTGTAGAAGAAAGTCTTGCTAATCCGTGGTCCGAGGATACTTTATATTAAATTATGTTCATTGTTCATGTATTAGTATAAAAAAGTTTTTCGCATTATTTTCATTATTTTTATGTCAGTCAAAAACAACCTGTAACCTTTCTGTCTACCTCTAAACGTTATTATTGTAGTCTTTAATTTTCTATAATAAAATTAGATGATAATTAAAATTAAGATCCTTTGTAGGTACTAAAAATACACGCGATAAAAGAGGGGGGGGGGGGTAATTCTTAAACCTCATGGGATTAAAAAATGCCAAAAAAACATCACGTGATTAATGGACGGCCCCTTAGATGATGTAGTCGCACAATATATATCTTCTTATTTCTCTCTCTATAAGCTAGCTGCCTTGTCAATATTGCCGCTTTATTGACCATATTCTTCTCCTCCCTCCTATTCATATTAATCTATATCAATTTCATCACATAACATTCTACTCATATTAGGTGCGTGTCCATATCACGTACATTATCTTTTATTGTATCAGATCAAACTTCCTCTAATATGGTCAAGTCTAATTTTATGCATTTTTCAACTTCATCACAAGATTTCACGGCTATATATAACATTCATGTGACCCTCTTCTTTGGTTTATTTAATATGATCTATCAAATACTTTTTTTAATATCAGATATAATTTTGTCCTATAATCATAGAATATTTTGAACAGAAAGTGTTTCAACAACTTATACGTTATGATAGCAATTGATAGATCAATCTTAGTTGATAGCAATTTAATAAGATGGGAGGCAACATTCTCTTCGACATTATACAGGTACATAACATATAATCTTCACCTTGTTAATAGTTCTTTAAACTTATCAAATAGTTATAATGTATAGTTTAAATCATAATTGACATTAAGGTCGATCGGTGAAAGTTTTATAAAGATAGGAACTAAATCATGGTTTTACGCAGTGCGGAGTGTAGCAGAATTAATGATAGTAAATTTTGATGTTCAGTCATTGATTAGATGTTATTAGTATTTCGTACTCTGACATGGAAGATCTTAATAAGTCAAACGACCTCCAGCCGCCGTAGATAGTGCCTGCCGACGGCCCCTCGGGATTCGGCGCCTGTAACGTTGCCGCGAGGGTGAGGGCACGTGTGCTGTTCTGCATGTCCCCTTCAATCTTGAATCGACTCGAAAGAGCGTTCAGGGTCGGGACCCTGACCGTGGAAGAGACTCGTCCTGACACAAAGGGCGGGCCGGCGCCGGCCTGGGCCACGAGATCAATGGGTGATCCGCTGGGTCAAGTGGTAGATGAACATCGAGATTTTTAGTGGGTAGTTGGATGTCAATCATCTTTCCCAGACATACCCCCCGTGTCAAGGAGACTCATCAATCATAAGATAAGATGTCACTTTACTCAAAAAGTGATAAGTGATTACGTAAGTGGTCTGGTTTGATACTATTGAGCAACTTACACTTAATTACTGGAACAAAATAAGTATCACTAGCAACAATATTCATTAAATCATTTAACTTATTTATAACATCGCTAATATCTAGCATAAATCAATGAAACATTAGCTTCAATCCTTTCACACCTTTAAATAAATTTCCTTTACTAATTAATATCTTCTATTCATTAGCAGGATGTAATAATTTCTAAGTCCAGATAACCGATAAATGCGAATATTATTCATGAGTTCCATCATATACCTAAGTCTACTTCTACTCATATTTCATAAAATTGATAATTTAATATAAAATTTTGATATTTATAATTTAAAATGTAAATTTTAGGAGTATTTTATATTAAATTATTGTTTATAATTTTAATCTTATTATATTTACATACATATACTCGAAATTATGTTTTCGGTGTTTATTTTAAAGCTAACACCAATTTGTTTGAGCAAGGAGCATCATCAACAAAAATATAATATTCAGAGACTCGTCGGGTCAGGTTTGGAATCTTCTACCCTTGTGCAGGAGGGTATGGGTTGGCAAGCCTGTTTACCCAAGCATAAACTTGGAGGACGACAACCCCTAGGTGGCCTGGAGTTGACTCCCGAAGCACGCACGCCTGTGTGAGCATTGGGTATCAACTCGTTAAACCCATCGACGCTTTCTAAGACGTCGTCCCAAGATATATTTAAAAGTAGAGTATATGTATGTTTTTAAAGTAAGATCTACTAAAGTCGATTAAAACAGTCATTCGGTTAAAAGGGTTTGGGAAAAGTATTAGACATAATGATAGTATAGTCTCTTTTTATTTGGCATATAAATCATGACATATCATAATATTAGGGTGTTTAAAAAAATCGACATTTTTTTTCTTTAAATGGTCGGCAAATTTTCTCAGAGGAGGTCAACACAAAAACCTCGTCACTATTTTCCGTTTAAATAACATAGGATTTTCTTATATTTTTTTATACTTTTATGGTACAATTATCATTATATAGAAAGAAAATTATTATTTATTTTAAAATACATCATATTTTATTAATATGGTTAATATAAAATTAATGACAATTTCGGATTATAATAACGCAATACGTTATTATTTATCACTTTTCAAGCATAGCACGATTAAAACCTTAAATGTAATCAATCAGAAACACATACACATGTCATAAGAATAGTGAAAGGAACCGAAACGTAAAGCCAAAACAACACATTAACCATTTTAATATTCAGGAACACGTAAACGGGAAATGGTAGGGAATACGATTGTACCGATGCTATTAAATCAACGGATGTCGGCGACAACAAATGCTATACAAATCGTAAGCAGTGAAATGTCCGTGGGCGTTGCACAACATCGCAGACTCAACACACCTATATCGAATAAACTAAGAGTAAGGCTAGGGACACATTTGTCTGACGTGTCGTGTCGTAACGCGTCAGAAGCATATCTTAACTTAACCGGATTTAAGCTAAAGAGACAAATCTAAATTTCATGGTAGCATGCACCGCTTAGACAGTTTTTCTCACCTAATGTCCATATTATAGCATAATTGACATACCACCAACGGTGACGGAAAACATCGTGAGGAAACCTGCATATCGAAATCACCGGTATATGTAACCCGCCAATTCGCTATGGACAAGCGTGGAGGGTATACTCTCCGTTCTGTCATGTGGAAGGTTTCAGCGCAGCGGAACGCTATTAGCTGTTATTATTACGTTTGTCATTATTATCAATAGAGACCGGAGAGTATTTTATTACGTTTACCAAGGCATTTCCACTTCTGGACTCCCATGACCCATCGCTCAACAGTCCTGATGAAGACGTGACGAAACTACTCTTAACTTGCATATTTTGCGAGCTATGTAGATCACTTTGATTCTCGTTTTGGATATCATATGTTAGAGAATAACACAACACAGCCCACAGGTGTTTTGTAATGACAATATATTTGATTCTAAAACATCCTCAGAGGATACTCTCTAGCAGATAACAATTTTAATAAACAAGCAATAAATCAAACAATTACCATCAAATTCCGCCGCTCATAAAGAAACTAAAGTCATGCACCGACAAATAAACCGACAATAACAAATGTGACTCTAAGACGCAATATTTCCTATATTGCAAATGGCGAAAAAGGACGTCCTGATCGTGCATTGCACCGTCACCAGACAGGATGGTATGTTGTGTTGACAAAATAATCACAGGGTGGCTGCGATCAATCTTCATACGTGTATCAGAATTGGACTGGGCCTTCATTTTAGCACGTAGCGTCAACAATATCAATTCGACTCAAGCGTTCTTTATTAACAAAACTATTTGAAACACAGTTATGTGAAATAGAAAAAATATTATACATGGTGACTTTGACAAAACCGTCCAAATTCACACAGAAGAATCTTTAGTAAAAGTTATGAGAAATATGTATTTTAGTTTAGTATCACATAGTACAAAAATGTTGAGTAATCAGCATCACAAAGTCATCCAAAGAACTCCCAATTTACATAATTCGGCGCGCAAGTGTCAATGACCTCTCCATCGGTACCGCAAAAAAGTGGTGTAATGACCTAGTACGAGGCCGAGGACGGCGGTCATTGCATCTGTGCGAGCGAATACTACGCAATACTAATATAATTTACGCGGGAGTGACAGAGACAGGTAATAACAGGTTAACATACGAAGTTTGCATCATATGACTATTTTGTACGATTGAATTAGTGACCATATTTTCCTTGAAATGAAATATTTTATGGTGAAAATTTGACATACAATTTTTTTGCAAAAATGGGTTCCTTAAATGATATTTAAATGCGTAAAAAAATTTGGACGGTTTTGTCAAAGTCACCCTGTATAATTAAAATTTAAATTAACCTTTAAAGTAATGACCGCATAGATTGAAAATAACATGATAACTGGTTGCCTATCTCATACGTCCTTCTTTCTTTTTAACATTATTTATTTTAGTATGAGTATTAATTATAATAATGTTTTTTTAATACTGTTTATTATATGCAACCGATATATAATAAAGAAAAAAGTTAGGTTAATTTGCTGTGTCCCAAGACGAAGAAATAATGGCAAGAGCTTTTCAATATTTTTTAGTATTAAATCAGCATAAATTTTATTTGTGTTTATGTTCACCACACAAATAGTTATTTTTCCATCTTCACTTTTTCCGTATCTACAGAGCTTAACCACAGAACCTCGTTACCTCGTGAATAACTGGGAAGCAAAACAGAATTACCTTTAACTATTTGGAATTAAATTAGAGTTTATATAGATCACTATCCAGATTTGCAGAAGTAGGTCTATGTTAAGCAGCGAACAGCCAATTTAGCTCTGCACAATCATGTACTAGAATATAGAATAAATTTTAGAAGACAAAAAGTTTTCAATACTACTCATATTGGTTGACGGATCTTATCATTTTTATCATGTCAGACATAAACAAACGGAGTAAGAGCCTGTATTTAGTTTTAGTGGGTATCCGACCTGTTTGTTACTCGAAAGCGGAAGTTGCGCCTATTGTTGTCACGAATCTCACACAAGTCTCGTAATCTTATGCGGCTGGTAGGTTTTAAGGGCATTTTTCCATCTCCGGAGTTAAAATAGTTAGGTAACGTATTCCTTATATGATCTACGTATATGTTTTACCAAGAACGGTTGATACTAGTATGGAATTGTAATCATACTACCAACCAGCAAGCTTTTGAACATTATATTGTACTTTACATAACGCAGTAAGATATGAATCCAGAATTAATAATTTATATATATTTTTGGGTAACAGAGCAGTTTAAATACACTAAATAATGACAGTTTCTCCACCAAGACCTGGAAGTTGGGAGCGTCGTAGAGCAAAGACCAAATTCCTGCGATGTCGCAACAATAAGGCTTAGAGCAGCGACCGGGATTTTGTTGATATAGTGTTGCGGCCATCACTGGCTCTCAAGTCTCTTGCCAACAGCAAAAGACGGCTGCTGTTGGATTGGAAAGGTGAGGTTTATACAATCATGTCGGCTTCCCTCCGGATTTCCGCCGTCGTAAAAAAGTTTTTATGTGTTTGTGTTCTTAGAGTAGACAGATAATCTATTACATATATGTAAAACGTCATTACGATTGTCTCCTATGAAACAAGCTTACTCATACTTAGAGTACCGATGCGTTGTCAGGCAGTGACTGGTAGAATTTAATAGGTTACATACGAATAATACCATCTAGTTAGTTCTTATTAACGAGGAGAAAAAAAGCCATTTTAAGTAATTTCTAGCGTATCATAAGAAGCGAATAACGCCTTCTGCTATCTTATAATGAGCCAAGGAATAACAAAATTCTTGTTATGGGGTTTAGGACAGACGACATTCGCCACTGTAAAAACGATTAAATATACACATATATTAACTTGTGTTCTTGGTCCAAATTAAGGATAAGAGAAAGACATCGAGATAAATATAAGTTATATACTTTGATATTACTTAATAATGTACTTGGAACTCCGAAGTGAAAGATAAAACCCTTAATTAGAAGCAATAAAAATACAATAATTATATATAATCGAAATCAAATCTTCTATCAGACCTCAATTTGGTACTTTATAACTAGAACATACAAATGGTATCTGGAATTTAATATCCTTCAACAGGTTTACCTATTTTGCTAACGGTACTACCTAAGCACCCGCATCTGTGTACGGCAATCTTCGCATTGATACAGTTAGTGGCCGTCTGCTGCGACCTTGGGTCCTGACTCAATTAGAACTGTTCCGCCAGTTGCGGCAGGAGGCCGACACGTGCCTACGTCTGCCGTCTCCGCATCCTTGCGTGCATCCTCAGTCTACAGGCAAAGTAGACTAATTGGGAAAATTCCTTGACTGCGATTAAATTTGAATAACTACTTCTGTTACTTTGTATGATATTATTTTATCTTTTCAGTCCCACCAAGGCCTTCAAAACCTAAATAACCTCGACTATTAGCTGATGCACTCTACTAATACGAGATCGTTTTCCTTTCAGGATTAGGGGTATTAACCGCTTATATGACGATGATGACGGCGCATATCAAAGATACTCAGTTCGATTCCATGCGATACACCTTAGTCTTCAAAACTAATGTGTGAATTATATATTTATCTCAGTGATAAATCGTAGTCCACTGTTGGGCGTAGGCCTCCCGAAGTTTGCGCCATACATTCCGGTCCCTTGCTTTTTCCATCCAGCCCCGACCGGCAACCCTGCGCAGGTCATTGATCCTTGGGCTGGGGAGCGTCCAACGCTACGTTCGCCTAGCCAGGGTCTCTCCAGGACACGTTTGCTCCAACGCCCATCGGTCCTACGACAAACGTGACCGGACCATTGCCACTTCAACTTGCATATTTTGCGAGCTATATTGGTTACTTTGGTTCTCTTACGTTTCCTATTATCTTGCGCTATAATAGGAAAGAAAACGTAACTAAAAATTCTTATCTTAATACGTTTGTGTTGAATCTCGGATGGATCCCAAATATTCCCTTCATCATCACTACACACACATACTAACCTCTGCGGCCGGGGTCGGCCTGTCGTAAAAGGCGACTAAATAACCCACCCTAGCTACGTGGTAGAGCCTCAAGCCCGTCTGGATGGCGACCACCTTTGGTCTTAAGTATGCCGCCATAATAACCTTGCGTTGTGTTCCGGCATTAGTGACCTAAGTTCCTGTACCTTTATGGGACAGCAGCGTGTTCGCGATGCCACTGGTATTGCAAACATCCATAGGCGATGGTAACTGCTAAATTCAGCCTGTCCGCTGTCCTACAGCAATAAAAATAAAACAAATACTTAGCGGTTACTACAAGGCTAGATATTTGTTCGATAGATTACCTTTTGGTACAGGGCCAAAAGCATTGCCTACGCCAATACGAGACATGAAGGCTGCAAGTGTAGAATCTAGTGTTCCTAATGCAGTCCTTCCACTTCTACACCTACAAAAAAGAAAATTGAACTCCGTAACTTGCAGCCCTTGCTTGGGACACATGAAGAACAAAATTGATGATGATCTTATAGAATTGTTCTTTCATCAGATTGGCTTATCAAAATCTCAATATTTCTCAATTATATAGATAGGTACATAACTATGCTTAGGACGTACAAAAAAAAATATTTCTTGGCCGTATATATTGTAAATATTACTAGAGTGCCAATGGTCGCGCTACGTACATGCACGACCTCCGTGGCATAACGGCTCACTGCGGAGTTCACAAGTTCGATTCCCATCCCATGTCTGCGTATTTGTGTGTTTGTACTTATTTATAAAAGAAAAGTATATAAGTAGTATATCAGTTATCTAGTACCACAAGCGATCTGCTGCTTAATTTGTGATGAAATAAACGGCGCTATGGGAAATGTACCAATTTTTTTTTAATGTGTAAAATTTTTAAAAAGAGAATAGAAGCATTAAATCTATTACTGAGTTGATTTCAGTTAAAACAATATAAAATCAGGGTAGTTTTATTCACTAAAATTTAAAAATTGTAGTAATATCCACAAATAACATGCACGCTGCATATCAACAGTAAACTTAATATAAAGTAACAAAAGTTCAACAAATCAAATCAAAAAAGTAAAAGAGTTTATTCGTAAAGATCACTTTCTTCGTAAAATTTTCGCGATTTAATTAAAAGTTTCTCATTCGCTTGAGGCGTTAAAGGGAAATTGTATTTCTATCGTATATTCTAACTACCGGAGCCAATTACCAGGTCCACTTTCCACAGGTTCCATAGAGTTTTAGTACATAAATAAAATGATACCAAGACGTGGAGAATGTATTCGACTCAGAATACGACAAAGTTATTCGCCTTCTTGGTGTCAGTCACACTTAAAGGTTATCTAGGAGGAGCTAGATAATTCCTGAAAATTCCTTAAATAGATTCAAGTTAAAGCTGCCTGTATAAAGTAGTCTGTGATCTAGCATACTTATTGATGGACTAGTCCCATAAGACACGTCTAGATATGATATTTAAAATATAACGAGCCATTTCTGGGCTCAGGCCTTCCTCTAGTGGAAATGTATGGTTCTTTACGACGTTTGCCTTCACCGTCGATATCATGTGATGTGCCAGCACGAGATTGGAACCCGTACTCCCTTGCTTGGGCTTCAAGTATAACCACGCCATTCTCTCCATGTTCTTCTTCAAGTACTGTTCGCGCACTTCACTAGTGTGTTGTGGTCTGTGGTGCAGCTCCGCTCATTCAAACATTCATTCAATTCATTCGCCCGTTCGTGCGCCATCAACTATACTAACTGCATTGTTTTAAGATAAAAATTGTAAAAACTAGTAATACATGCAAATTAAGTTAGAGCCAGATTGTCATTCAACGAGTCAAGGCCGTAACAAGTACTATTAAGTAAAATAAGTAATATAAAAATAGCAACCTCTTCATACCACCATCAGTCTGAAAAAATGTTTTCAAAATTCAGTAACTTTGTTAACTCTTAGCATATAGTATCCACAGCTTGTCTTCTAATCTCGTAAGACTATAAGCAAACACTTGTAAAAGTATCCGAAAACTTAAATCAATAGCTATTTTTATTTAATAATATCTCATGTTGACACACAATTTCGAACGTGTAATGGTTAAACGCAAACCTCACTTTCTCTCAGCATCAGTTGACTTTTAAATTAGAAATTGTGTGAATTTTCCAAGACTATGTCTATATTCTATTTACAAGAATGAACTTTGACTTTATTGCTTACGAACAACGAGGATGGCAGATATTATCCACTTCGAAATTTTGTTTTGTATTTGCTAGGGTCCAGCTAGCAATGTCCAGACCAAAGGATAGCCATTAAATAAAAGTTACTTTATTGCTACCAACCTATGTTTATGTAATTCAAGGTCTCTGTGTTAAAAAAATTTTAATTTTGGATAACTAATTATAAATAATAAGTGACATAAAATATTACATGGCGAAAAAGAGAGAAATGGAAAATTAAAATATATACACATAACAACGTATCTACAAATTGAAAACCTTCAGGAATTTTAGTCAAATATTTTTAATTTAACGTGATCGCTGAACGCTATAATAAAAAGTACAGATTTGGCAGTCGATATTAAATACACAATGGCTTCCAATATGGTGGATACTAATATTTTAAATACAATTGTTTTGGTTCTTTATCGATAGCTAAATAGAAAAATGGTACATAAATGGATTAGACTCGCAATTGCAATTTTTATTTACTATAAATTTTTCTACTACACTAAGAATGACAAAACATTTTTATGTAATAATTATCTTATTAAAAACTGATGAAAAATACTGCCGAGTATTACAAAAGGGATAATTTTTTCGAAAGTTTTTACGTTTATGCCCTACAATATTATAATAGGGCCATCCATAAATTACGTCACACGAATTTTAGGACTTTTTAACCCCTCCTCCCGTCCTTGTCACAGTTCGTCACATTTTTATAACCCCTTACCCCTGATATGACGTCACACATTTTTCAATTTTCAATGTTATTATCTCTTTTTAAATGTTGTTGCGTGAGAGTTCATTTCATAGCCAGAGAGCTAATAAAGTATTAATAAATATAGATCGAGTTGAGGAGAGGAGTAAACTTTTAAAGTTTTTTATTGACATATAAATTTCGCGTTTTAGTATTTTAAGTCTTTTTTTTAACATGTCTTAACATGAAGGATAGAGATAAAATAATCATGGGACTACTTTATCACGTATGGAAGAATGGTCTTATTGCATAATAGAAACATCCGGCCGATTCATTTAATACAGTGTAAATGCTACGAGTATACTTAACGGACTGAGCATTTTTTGTCGTTATAGAAACTACTTTACTACTTTACGACTACTCGTTAAATAGAGAGAAATCAAAGATATTATTTTACTATTCTATTAATAAGACTATGACTTACTATTAATAAGAAGTATGTATTTACTAATATAATATACATTTTACACACGAACATTGTTATTCATACAAATTATTATAATTATTATATGCAACACTTATTGGGTATAGTCTGTTATTTTGGTCTGATATTTTTTGCTGCTCCAATATTTTAATTGCATTTACTTATGTATTTTACTCATATCTTGAGATTATGCCGGATCAACTACAATTATATAAAAAGAAATGTGTGCGTCTCGGGACGCCCGACAGAAGTGATAACTTAAACTAGTCTAAGTTGAACTATTTAGTATTCAAATTGTTTAACTTGAGAAAAGCTTAGGTTATTACTTAAATTTTATGTATATTCGTATGAAAATGTAATAAAGTCTCAATTCGAATAGATCTAGCGCTGTGGGTTAGAGTGAGAGAGGAGGAGCCTGCCTACCGCTGCCGTATACATGAGAAAAAGGGAAGTCAGACAGACTGGCACCGTAACGCGTTATGTGTTTACCCTCCCATCAACAGTTATCACTTCAAAAGTATTTTTCTGATAATTTCGCTATATCAAGTATACTATATATAGAGTGTATTATTGTATGTATATAAAACAAGATAAACTAACCAAAGTCAAGCTACTTTGACGTTTGAAGGTGTTTGTGTGATATTATAAATAGTTTACACTGCATTATGATAATATGGGCTAGATTTATCAATCTGTCAGATATTAATAACTTCTGATTGATAAAATAATAACTACATATATTACACATAGTGATTGTATTAAAAAAAAGAATCTCACCATTTGTTAAACCCATTAAAATCCTGACATTAGATCATAACGGACAAAAAGCTGTTATAAAAGACCACACAGAAACCATAACTGGAGCAATCTCAATAATTACACACAGTGGAAATAATTGAAGTATTCGTATCGTATATTTTAACAATCGCCTTGTCCAGTTATTGCAATGACCAAAAAGAATATAACTATATAACACGAGAAAGTAGGCCTGCCATTGACTTTTCGACCGACTAGACTGTTGCTAGACAGATACTAAATATGGCTGATAATTTAATCCTCTTTCACGTTCATGGCTTGGTGGTGAATGGAAGTCCAGTATTAATACCGTCTTAAATCAGTAATGGATGGAATACCATTACAAATTTTCGATTAGGTGAGCAATATAAGAAGGTATTAGTTTTTTGTTAAACTAATTCATACAAAACGTCATCAACAATACAGTTGGTCATCATTGTTGCTTTGTTAAGTGTAATTTATGAGGAGATACTAATGATAAAGATACTAATGTTGCGGAAGTATTAGTGGAAGGAGTTTTAAATAGGCTTAGTCTGATTTATACTACGTAATAGATGTGTAAAGGTACTATTTATAAGATCACTTAAGGTTATATCCATATTTATACTTTAAATGTGACTCTGTCTGTCTGTTACGTTTTCATGCCTAAGCCGCTGAACCATTTTAATGATTTTCGGTGGATAGATTGCACCTTAGAGAATGACTTAAGCTACTTTTTGTAGCGAAAATGAAACTTTTTTATTTATATGTTAGAAATATGTTTGTCGGGTCAACTAGTTTAGACTATACTAAGAAATTAACTGACTGCTTTCGTAGCTCAATGGCTAAAGCAAATCAGACGGTTGTGGTGATCCTGGGTTCAGTCCCCGTACCGAGTATATACATATGTTATCTCATACTTACAACGTATATAACCCATGTGCTATGTTTTTTTTCTTTGGAACTAAATGACGCTGTGGTAACTTTTACAATATATTTATTTTTAATATTTATTAGGAGAGCATCTTAATTAGATATAAATAATTATTATAACAACCAGTCAGCTAATTATAATAATAATCATTTATTTCAGACATTACAAATATGTTGCTATATTACATCTGCGGAATCCTGAAGAAACAGTAGACCGAAGAAGACGGCTTGGAGGTTGCTATCAACATTGCCAATTCGGTTTTCCTGTATCTGGTATTAGTGCCGGGGATGCTGAAGTTGAACCGAAAAACTAAGAATTTGAAATCTGAGTGAGTACAAATTGAGTGGTTTTCCATACAATTCAGATTTAAACAAAAGATTTAAATAACTCGTATACTATTTAAAGTAAAGAATAATCGGAGAAGTAACTTTCGTAATTTATTAAACTTATAATCATTTTCTTCAACGTGATTAGGCACGCTAGTATTTTCAAAGAATTAAACTTAACATCGCTCCGTAATTCTGACCCAGACCACACAACCACTTCAACGAAGGTTGTCCCTGTCAAAATTTCCAAGTAATAAATAAATCTTTGTACTTATAGTAATATGAACGGAATATGTTTTGATATTACAAACTGTGATAATGTTCGGTCTCACTCCATTGATTTTCTTATAACAAATGAGTTGATGTCGACAACGCGGGTGGTCTCAATGATTGCTCTATGCCGCTATTAATCATAAAATTTCACTTTATAGAACGCAAATCAGCCCAAGGGTCTGGAAATGTTGAAGAATAAATTCAAAGTACATTTTCTATTGAGCTAGGATTTGTTTAACTCTAACAAGCTATTGTAGCCAATCTGTATCTTAGTATACAAATCTTTTGTCTCGGGGAAAAACCTCTCTTGACGGGTTCCCCCGGCCCGGGGGGACCGATAGATATGTGGGACTCTGGGGAAGATGTTCAGCCATCCGACTACCCACTAAAAAACCCCGCTGTTCTCCTATCGCCTACGCCCGGGCCTACGGATATGTGGCCTGCCGATCTCGTGGCCCGGGCCGGCGCCGGCCCGCCCTTTGTCTCAAGGCGGGCCTCTTCTGAAGTGTTGGCGCCAGGGGGTCAGGGTTTCGTCCCCCCAACGCTCTCCTGTATTGTAGGAGTTGAGGGGGGCCCCGGAACAGCACGCAGCCCTCTCCCTCGCGGCAATAGTGCGGGCGGCGGATCCTCCCCCGAGGGGCCGCCCGCCGCCGCTTTCTACGGCGGCCGGAGGTCATTGCTCGTCCTCCGGCGCCGACGACGTGGCCTGCGTTGGCGGGAGGGGAGGTGGACTCCCGCTCCCGCTCCGCCGCCTCCTTTGCGGACATGACTGCCTCGCAAAAGGAGGCGACGGCCGTCCATCCAGGATCGCCCCCGACCATGGACAGAACCAGGGCCGGAGCGACAGGTCCACGCCGATTTGGGCGACGAGGGCGCGGCGTTCCTCGTGCCACGCAGGGCACACGGTGACAGTGTGGTCCACCGTGTC
This sequence comes from Malacosoma neustria, assembly GCA_963693495.1. Classification (NCBI taxonomy): domain Eukaryota; kingdom Metazoa; phylum Arthropoda; class Insecta; order Lepidoptera; family Lasiocampidae; genus Malacosoma; species Malacosoma neustria. The sequence goes on from OY856373.1 coordinate 7,474,189, forward strand.
CTCCTCGTCGCCCGCGCCACAATGGTGGCACCCCGACGTCATCTCCCGCCCTATGCGACACAGGTACCTCCCGAAGCAACCGTGCCCGAGAGGACTTGCGTCAGGCGGAAGGTCATGTCGTCGTGGCGCCTTTCCAACCATTCGGCCAGGACGGGCCTAACCGCTTCGATGGTGGCGAGACCCGCGCTGGGGTGCGCGAGGCGCTCCTTCCAATCTTAGTATACATTCGCCAAGTAGTTGTAACTACTTGTAGCCAATTATGTAATCGTATATTATTGTAGATGTCGCATCTAGTAATACTTTTTTGATTATATGTCTATTTAGTCTCTTTTTAAAACTTTTGCTATTTCTTTATTGGTCTTCTATACCATTCACGCTGGGAGACAGGTTGGAGCCTCGATAATTTTCGTCAATGACCCGAACTAAAGATCATCTCCTTTTTTGATCTTGATCCATCGCTTGGAGGCTCACTGTGTAGTGTGGGACTCCGACGTTATGCGCCCGTGCATTCTCACAGGTGATAAGGGGACTACGTCGTTGGTATATCTACTTAAACCACCCCGGTGTTTCCAAGCTCCGAGAGGAGAAATATGCTTTCGAGTACACCTTGCACTTGGGCTGAAAGGGATTACAAATCCACAAAGGCTCACTAATCCGATGAATGTGAAAAGAGGTTTTTAGGAGTCAGGCAAAACGTGCTTTAGTGAGACTTCTGATATTCGACCGCTGTAATTAAGTCACAAGGTTTTCAACTAAGGAATAATAATTAATACATATATACATAGAGACATATCGACTCTTAGTTTCCGTCTCATTCTTTTATATCGAATTTCTATAGTAACTTTATGTAAGTATAGTCGTATTAAAAATTTATAGGTTTTTTTATTTAAATTTTGAATAAAATGCTCACCATGTAACGGTAGCTACTTCATTCTTACCTTGATCTAAATAAAAACAGGAAAATTAATTTAAAAAATATTGATAAAACGTGTGATGTTTTCATTGCCAGCTATTGACTGCATAGATTGCGATCTACGATCTAGGCAAAAATAGTTCTGAGTGAGTTGACATGATCTTGCAGCCATATAAGCATCTACAAAACTAAACTATCGTCTTTATTACAATGTAGTGAAGTTCAAAATTTGCTGAAATTTGTAAATGTGGGGTTATTATAAGATTGTGAAGGGTAACTTGATGACGGCCGATCAGCGGCTATCGGGTGTCGTTCCGGTCCGTCAACGTCGACCTGAACACGGTGTGAACAGCCTATGTCCTGGTTAAGCTAGCTTGATTAACCACAGTTTTTCTGTGGCCTGTAATTAGTGATGATGCATTAAAAAAATACCGTTCAATATTGCTTTTCTTGAAATTTATATCCATTTCAATTATTTTTATGCCATTTTTATAACTTATTTGACGACCTCCATGGCGTAGCGGCTAACGCACGTCGTAATTGCGGAGATCATAGGATCGATTCCAGTCCCGCGTCGGGGTGTACTCGTATACCTACGTGTAATATGTTTACACGTATACGAAATAAAAACATATATTTACAAAATAATAAAATATGTAGTATATGTATGTATAATATATTAGTTGTCTAGTACCCTAATAACACATACATACATTATATGTACAAATAGTACCACAAGTGCTATGCTACTTTAGGACTAGATGACACTGTGTGAATTGTCCCAATATAATGTATTTATTTATTTAATAACAGATTACGTCATACAATTACATAATTATTAAATTGATACAACAAATACAATTTCTTGTTAGTAAACGTTTGTAGATATTATTATATATAAAAATATTACTACAAAAAATACTTCGCGTTTCTTTTAACGTAGAGATAAAAATCACTCTGAATAACAACTGTCGCAAATTTGACCACACGATACTAAGAACTTAATAACTCCAACTCATCTAAATGTGTTAACAATTCATGCCATTATTAAGAGTGGAATCCGATTACCGACCTCACACAACGATTCATCTCCAAACGAACTATCCAAGATTACAACAAAAAACTTCTCGTATTATGAATTTCAATTAACGCTTATCTTTCAGAAAGTATGTTTATAATATAAATTAATTAATCTGACTTTATTTGATTTGGTTTCTTTATTAATCTTATTTAACTTTTTCACGTATTCAAAGTTATCGCAAATATTATGTAAATAATATTGTATAAGTAAACATGATGAAATATTATGTAATCACATCGGGTGACAGTGACCTTTAAAACGCAAAACAGACAAGAAATCAGACTCTGTATTTAGCAACAAATTATTGTATAATAGGTATTGAGTTTTATGATTTAAAACGAAGAGATTATTATTATACGAGTAAGTATTGTGTTAAGTTAAAAAGGGAAACAAGAGGGAGACCTAATAAAGTTCAGTTTGTTACAAGAAGTTTATTTGTTCCATTATTTTTCATTTTCAAGTCATCATCATCATCATCCTTGCGTTAAATCCCGGTTGCAGCCCAAACTCTCGCTTCTGCGCCCGGGGTCCGCTTTCCGACTTTTTCTTCTCCACTTCGCGCCCAAAGTCAGTCTTGGCCTTCAACACCAGATCATGCCATACCTGGTCTTGCGATAGTTCTCGCCAGTCGCTATGGCCACTGATGGCAAGTGGTCAGTCAATCAAAAAAATACAAATTTATTTATTCTGCAATTCACTAAAAACCAAGAAACCATTCTTCGCCATAGTAAATTCGGCGTCCGTAGGAAGACAACAAGAATACTCACGCCTACGGCCGGGGGTGGCCTCTCGTAAAAGGCGACAAGTTAGATGGCAGAGCCCAAGCCCGTCCGGATGGCTATCATCCCTGTTCTCTAAATTTGCCGCCATTATAACCTTGTGTTGTGCTGGGGCATAAGTGACCCAGGTTTCAGCTCCCCTACGCGAACGGTAACGTGTTGGTGGTGCCAGCATTGAAATAATAACTTGGAACATTAGTCAATGCTGCACCGTTGAAAGACATTACAAAAAAATAGTATATTCGCTTGTAGTCTATTCTGGAAATTCATAAAAAATAGGAACATTCAAAGGACTAAAGGCAATCGCAGCATTTGCCCAAAGCGTTTTTCAAATGTTAACTGCTATTTTTGGCGGGGTATTTTTTGCAATACTATATTACTAATTACTGATGATATCTCTTAATGACATGGCATAATTAGTGTTTAAGAAAGCAGAGACTATCGAAATATGGTCTTCCTAGAAAGTATTCTGAGCCAACTTTTGATATCGATTGACAGGCAAGATGGTGGACTACCTTACCCGCACTTTTCCTCTATGGTATAAATGCTAGATTTCCAGAGAGACCTAAATTAAATTTTCAAGTTTCTACAACAGACATATTTTCAGTCGGGAGATCTGATCTTACATGCTTTTTGAGTTTGAAAATTAGATAGAGGTCGCTCCAATCCGGTCAAAGAATCGAACGGAGGTTCCCACGTGATTGCGTTTCTTGGTCAGTTATTACTACTCCCGTCATTAGTATAATAATATCCGGATGACCAAGCTTTGCTCGGTATTTTTTTTATAAATTGTGTTTTTTGGAAATTAACAATTGATTTTCTTAGTCTAACCTCAAAGCAAACACTCATTGACTTCGTGTTACTTAACAACGCCATCTGCTGGAATAGCTTTAGTGTTGTTGTGTCGTTAAAGCGATTTTAAAAAATAGTGTTATTATTCACCGATAGATGTCAGGAAGAGTCATTTTTCAGTTTAAATTGGGACTACTCAAACGCCACCTTTTGACATTTTCTAGAAATGATTCCTAGCTAGATCGATTTATCGCCCCCGAAACCCCCCGTATACTAAATTTCATGAAAATTGTTGGAGCCGATTCCGAGATTCCAATTATATATATACAAGAATTGCTCGTTTAAAGATTAAAGATATAAGATTACGCGAAGCATTTTGCAAGATCTAATGTGCGTAACCCTTAAAATGAATTCAAACAAAGAATATACCGAAATAAAATTCTTGTACAGATTAAAGAATAAACTTGACCCTATTCTTTTATAAAAAAAGTTTATTATAAAAAAACTCTCCGATATATTTAGACAAGGACACTTCAAAATGACCCGAGTTTTTGTGTCGAAATCACATTCAATAATAATAATAACGAAATATGAATGCCCCTAAACTAATACCTAGTCAGGTCATAAATTCTGTCACATGTTTAATGTAAAATAATTGTAACAAGTTTATTCATTATGTAACCATTCATATACCAAAATGAACTTAACTAAACATAGATTCTTATGACATTAAAGTTTATTCAAAATGACCTCCGTGATTTTGAATACAAGCCTTCAATCTGCGCGGCCAGTCGTCTATCGCAGCACGAACGAGGTCCATGTCAATATCGGCGGCTGCCTTAATCAAGGATGTCTTGAGTGACTCCAAATTGGGATGAGGCTTTGAGCACGCCTTTTCCTCCAAATGTTGCCATATCTTGTAATCTAACGGATTCAAATCTGGACTGGAGGAGGGCCAGTCTTCGTGCCGGATGAAGTCGATTTCACGCGCTGCCAGCCAGTCTTGTGTGCTCTTCGCTCTATGAGCTGGCGCCGAATCTTGTTGGAATACCCAGTGCCTGTTATTGAACATGGTATGAGAAACAGGTTCCACAAGGTTCGTCAGGACTGTATTTTGATACACAACAGCATTCGTTTTTACACCTTTCTCACAAAAATGTACCTCTGTTAAGCCCCAATAAGAAACTCCCAACCATACCATGAGCGAGGATGGAAAATGACCTCGTTGGACACGCAGAATACGGTTGCTCGCTTCTTCACTACTGTGTGCGTACACCTTATCATTTTGTTTGTTGTAGCTCTCTTCTACGGTAAACATTTTTTCATCCGAAAAAAGAATTTCCCGATATTTTTTTCCCGCGTACCGCTTCAACAAAGCGCGGCATCTCTTCAGTCTCAGGTCCATTAGACGAGCATTTAAACGATGTCCTGTTTTTCTTCGATATGCCCGAAGCCCTAAGTCTTCATTTAACACCCTTTTCACCGTGATTCTGCTTAACCCCATCTGAAGGGCCAACAGTTTCTGCTTACGTTTGGGATTTCTTTGAATTCGTGCCTTCACAGCTTTTATCACTGCTGGAGTCCTAACAGACCGAGGGCGACCACTTCTTGACCTGTCATCTACACTAGAGTCTTCATTGTATCGTTTGATGGTACGATAAACGAATCTTTTGGTAATATTCAAATTTTTCAGTATGTTAAAAATTTTCAATTGGCGCGTAACCGCAACGATGCAACGCAATAACTGCAACACGGTCTTCTTTAAGCGTCCACTCCATATTTAAAAATGAGTAAAATTCTAAAAGTTATACATTTTTATTTTCATGAACAATTCGAAATTCGATTTCAATAAACTTTTTTGTGGCCAGCATTCTAAAAGAAAAGATTTTACTGTGTGACAATACTTATGACCTGACTAGGTATATGTAGACAAAACGCTGTGCGAAGAAAAACAATTGACACCACACCACATGGCTTATTGCAATGCATCTGCTGAACACGTTTTGTGCCAATACAACTATGTTTAAAAATGGTGCATTCCCATTGCAAAACAATGCATCTAAATCGATATCTCATAATATGTTCCATAAGTTATAACGGAGATTGCCTTGTAACCTCTTGACTTTACTTTTTCTTTATATTTTTTCGGTTTCTAAGCAGAGGGGAAAAGGCTACTTTGTTTAAGATTATCATAGGCCAAAGGTGCATGTTTTTGCATTCGTTCTCTGACATTTTCTTTTTAATACATGTAAAACAGATGGAATAAATGTGGATAATTTTGGTTTATAGTTTTTGTTTTGTTTTTTTATAAGTAATAAATATTATTAGGATGAGGTATTATGCCTCCGCCTGAGCGTCGGGCAGTAGAAGCAATACTGGGTCAGTTTTAGTGGGTGTAACAGCGACGGGCGTCCCCCTGTCAACAGCGGAGGTCTACGTTATCACACTGCGAGCCCCCAAAAGGTGGGGTGTGCATCAAGCATTTCCACCTCGAAAAGAAGAGATGGGTTTTATCAATATCAGTGTATTGGCATTCGTGATGTTTGTATGTGTCCGGGCACCTTCTTTCATTTTCTTCTTAATTTCGCAAAATATTTAAAACGTGAAGCACATTCTATTTGAATCTACTCCTACTACTGAAGCCCGAAGCCCGGCGAACGTGGCTCGGCTGCGTATTTGTACCTAAAACAGCAAGTCAATTCCTGTAAAATAAGACCAAAGAAAAGCAGGCCTAACGTGACGGACATGTGTAATGTCAGGAATGCATGTTTTTCACGCAGTTCTTCGTTTCCTTATATATTCACATTATTCGATCCTCCCATTTGAGATCACGGCTCCTGATTTTGTTAACTACCCTCACTCTCGGGAAGGTGAACGGTAAAAGCGAGCGTGGGACAAGGTTTGTATCGCTGTTAGGTTTTTAAACTATAACATATGAGACGTGTCGTCGTCCGACCTCCCTGAAGTCACACTCTGTGCCCTGCGCAATTGGCTTCAGTTATTATCATTGAGCGCCCCAAAACTGTGTTCAGATTTGTAACATTTAACTGGTGCCGTGCAACAGTTTCTCTCCAGGCAGACTTGAATCGAACCGGGAAAGGGTAGAATCAAGGTCAGCTTAAATTTCTCATACAGTCCACTCATTGTTCTCTCTTTATCCCCACTCATCCATTCTACACTGTACTCTCGGTCTATGACCAGCATTGTACATATGTACATATTCTCAATTTCAACTATTTATCATATAACTGTCAACAGTTAACAGTAATATTTGTACGAATAAAACTTGTAACTTATATTTTATGTAACAATTTTTTTATCATATCATAAATTGAATTCAAAGTGACTTTCTATCTTGCAAAGGGCTCGATAGCTTTCTATAAGTATGAATGAACTTACATTTTGTTTAATTGGCGTGCTTTTGATCGATGGGAGTGCATTTATAAACAATATTTATAGGCATTTGAAAACATGATCAGTTAGTTCGAAAGCGCAGTAGCAAGTTTATTATCCAACTATTCACGTTATTACTTAACTTGAATGAGCAGCATCGCGATATGTGTAGCGTCGATCCGCCTTGGACAAGCGTAATGTTTTTACTATCCACTTGAGGCTCGAGCTCTTAGAGTATACATAAGCAAGCTACTAAGCCCGAGCTAGTGGAACGTTTGTAATAAATTTGTGATTATTTAATCTCGGCCAAAACGTAGAAATGGGACAGCCCCATCCTAGTTGGGAGTTTTGGGCGACATATGAGTAGTATTACTGCTTACAACGATTGTCTATGGCAAATTAGCGTTACATATAGCAACCTCGGTATACATATACACTATGCTTTCTTTCGTCGTCATCACGAGGAAATCGTAAAATATGATATATGACCACATCCAAAGTGCAGATAATAGAAAATATAGGTACATAATCCGCGCCGTCTTGGTCACAACTGGAGTAAGGTTACGAGTAAAGCAAAGAGTCCAAGTTTGCCACCAAACTACACATATAATCGACCTTATTTACTGGACCATAGATCTTCAATCCGTTAAGACCATATTATTTTCAAAACTGTTTAGATCAGAGTAGATCCAAAAAAATTTGGATGCTTGCATTATATTAACAGTAAATAAATATTTTATGACAATTCACACAGCGCTATCTAGTCCTAAACTAAGTACATGGCACTTGTATTATGGGTACTAGACAACTGGCATACTACTTATATACTATTTCTCTATTGTAAATAAATACATATTATACATAAACAACCAGATGTGAGACGAGAATCGAATCTGTGACCTCCGCAAGCGTACCGAAGTGCGTTATCCGTTACGTCTAGAGAATACAATCCCGGGATCCCGAATCCCGGGATCCCGACCGTTTTTTGACCCCGAAAATCCCGGGACTGTACTTGGCTAATCTCGGGATTTTCGGGTTTGCCAGAAACCGGTCAAGTTTGCATTCCGTTGTACGTTGCGAGTTGACAATGACCTTGCCTAGATTATATTAATTGCATTTATTACATATCGATAAAAAAACAAACCTTTGATATGCGTACGATACGTACTACATAGGTACAGCTCTAATAATATGTTTGTCGTAGAACTTAGAAGGGATTTCCCAGCAGGCTTGGAAGTCAAACCTTGGATGCATTGATATTTCTACAACTGTATTTTCGAAATTCTAAATAAGTTTTTTGTCTCGTTATTTCTTACTTACAAAATATAGTGTCTTTGTTTTGTCTTTTTTATTTTCTTACTATATTTGTGTCGTGGACTCGTGGAATAAAATTAAAATCATTTTTCTAGAAATTACTCGTTTTTTTTTAAATTTGAGCCCAATTAGAAACCACATAGTCTAATCCCGGGTTGGCCCCGGGATCCCGGGATTACGCATCAAGAATCCCGTAAACCCGGGATCGAAAAACATGCTCGGGATTGTATTTTCTATTACGCCACAAAGGTTGTTAATATTGTATCGTTAGTTAAAAACATATTAAATAAACAATTTAAATATAAATATCCACCATATAAAAAGCCGATTTGCTTTCCGACACTCAATAACAAAATCACTTTCAACGCCTTTCTCCAAGTGACAGGTACAAGTCACTGTCTCATGTAGTGGTTGGCTTTACATCAATCAAGATTTATGAAAAGGTTACGACACTGTCCATTCAATTAATCACTATATAATTATTGAGTACGTTTTGATTAATGTAAACACAATATATTAATAAATATATGTATACATTTGGCACACAGTGCGTTTGTAATTCTATATTTGTTTATCTACAAAATGCAAAATTAAATAATATAAAACAAATTTGTAGCAGCTAAAACAATGCAAATAACGAAGTAGATAATAAAAACTCCAAATTTTGCTTCAATGTCCGAAGTGAGTTTATACTCAACTGTTATTAATGTAACATTTCTTTAAGCCTTGTTAGATTGTACATTTCAATGATAAGAAGGATGGAGCAGCTGTCGCAGTTTTACAAGAGCATCTGCCAGCTACACTATAATAAAAATGAGACAATACCCTTTTCTACCTCTGCTGTCGCGATAGAATAATAAATAATTAAAATAATATATCCCTACCTTACTTACCTATAATGTCATCATCACGGTTCACACGATCTTTGGCGTTCCTGGTACTGAATCCATTGGCACCCATCGTCCTTTACGTCGCGGTATGGCTTGGCATATGTTCCCCGCGTAAGTCACCGATTGCCGTAAAAAGTAGTCATACAATCGGCGACACTTTTGCAATTTATCCGCAGTGCCACAGTCAAGAAGGCTGTCACTCCCCACATCCGCCACATATTCTTCTCCACGGAGATGTCACAACACGCAGTTATATATAATATAAGATGACAGGCTAATGATGGTCTTATCGACCTGTCTCTTCAACTTAACCAGCATTTTGGGTCACAAACGACACCAGTGATCTCACGCTATTTGGCCCACATGGCAGCAATGCGTGCTTTGACGTCACAATCAATGTCAACAGACGCGTGAAATACAGGTACATATCCCAGGTACTTCATGCGCTTGATCCGTGCGCTCGATGGTGTCATCGCCTATTTGCACGGGTGTAGCATCTATTTTATAATGTGTTCATACATGATATAATCAGTATGTATAATATCTCTGCAAAGATAATTTAACATATTTCGTCAAACAACTCAAATATGATTGCCTGACATCTATTGAAAGCATTTATTAGAACGTTAATGGTAGAAATAGTTTTACCAAATAGCAAACAGATATTGCAAGACCATGTTTATTGATTATGTACCAAGTCTTCATAAATCAACAATGACAAAAATACTTTCTCAGATGCTCGTAACAATACAGCTCTGGGATAGCCCCTCGGCTACTTTCATTCCTGATCCGTTACTTGCCTTGCTTATGCATAACCAGTTCCATCGTTTTGCTCGGTATTAGTTAACAATATTTTCATTCAAATTACAAGTCTGTATAACCGCTAGGGGCACTGTTTAACATTATCATATTATATAATAATCCATAACGTCGCACAGTTGGACTTGTATCTCCGCCTAGATAAACCAAAGAGTGCCACATGTCAGATTTGTGTATGCACGGTTTTCTCACAATGTATTCCTTCACTGTTGGTAAGTGGCAGTCATGGTATGATAACCGTATACATATTAGTTGAGAAAAGAGATATACATATTAGCGTCAGTTTTGATCTCACTCCAGGTCTTTCCGATGGCTTTAGTTTCATCAGTAATTGATTGCCGCAAGATTTGTTTTGGACAGAGACGTTTAAGTTTTTGTTTTTGTTATTATGTTTTCATAATAAGAAATAACGTTTATCCGTGTTGTAATAGTCCGAAATAAGAATGGGGCTACTCAATTACCTAGGCTGGTGGGCGGCAACTCATTGCTCTTGAGCCGCATGCAACTCTTTTACTCCTCGGTTACGGCTCTTCTGCGAAATGTTTAGTACAGGTACGCGAACCCCGGGCACCGAAGTGGAAGTTTAGGTTGCAACTGGGCTTAATAACGCTGAGACAATGATGATGATGATATCCGTAATAATTTCTCCTACTAAATCAAAGCATATGTTAAGCATATGTTATGTTTCGAGTATGACTGTTTACTTATATATTTATATATGTATTTATTTCTAAAAGTATATAAGTAATAAGTTCTCAAGTTAGTATCCATAAAACATGCTTCTAGAAAGTCGCGAAATTTTTATATACCTTCAAATGTAAAACTTCAAATGCAAGCTTTTCAATTCAATCCAGAAAAGTTTTGGGCCCTTAGATAACAAACATGCGCATTAACTTTCATCGGAAAACCGACATGATGTCTGTTAAAGTAGTTCAAGCCAATATAGAACTTGCTCATTAATTCCCTAGTTGTTCTTTCTCATTCCTTCTTGTCTGAAAGGAAAGAGAGGCTTTATAGGAGCTCAGCTTTGTAGTAATACGGCTTAATTATCTTATCTATACTACTATTATAAAGAGGAAAGATTTGATTGTTTGTTTGTTTGTTTGTTTGTTTGTTTGTTTGTTTGTTTGTTTGTTTGTTTGCTTTGAATAGGCTCCGAAACTACTGACCCGATTTAAAAAATTCTTTCATTGTTGGGAAGCTACACTATCCCCGGGTGACATAGGCTATATTATATTTTCAAAAAAATTAGGGATCCTTACTAAAACTCCAATAATGTAACCCAAAGTGTAAAAAAATTACCTAAAATATTATTTAAATCGCGTGCGTTGCGAAAACTATTGATGATAGAATAAAATAATGTACTACAACTTTGCAGAACACATCATTATCTACAAAAAGTGTCGCGACAGCATATATCTAACTATTATAGTTATGCCACAATAAGTGTTTTTTTATTTTAAAAATTTAATTGAAATGCCGGCCCTAGAAAAGGCTCTTTATTTGGATCTTGGTATTAATCCTTATCAAAATAAATTACTTCATATTCAAAACGGCTTCACTACCTTCATATAACTTTTTGATTTATTCAATTCGGATATTCCATTCGAAAGATATCACGAGTTTAAAAATGTAAGTATTAGAAAAATGTTGCGTGGTAGCCGCTCACCCTGTTCGGCTAGCTAGGCAGCACCTTATGCAATGTAGGCGTGCGTCACTGGGGTTTTTACAAAAATTAGAATACTTATTAAAAAATAACGAAAAATAAATAAAAAGTAATAACAAAAAAATCATTAAAATAATAATAGCTCATAGAAATAATAATATTCAAATTTTCTTTATAATTTTATTTTTTTAGTAACCTGACGCAAATAGAAGGGTTTGCCCTCAGGGGCGCTCCTCTGTCCGAGGAGTGCACGGGTGTGCGTACCCGAGGTGCCCGAGCATCCGTCGCTTCACTCCCCTCTCCGTTCGAGGCGACAGAGTCCTCCTACCTTTCTTTCCGTCTACCTCTTACACCCTTTCCTTAGCTCTCTTTTCGTGGCGTGGTCCCCGGTGGGATGGTTGCGAATACTGATTGGGGTCCCGGGTTCTACCCTGGGACCTGATTTGGTAGTCGAAACCATTCCTATTTCGACTGCGCCTGCACAGAGAGTGTTCCCGGGGCGGGAATAGCATCCTCGCTGTCGGTTGGTCTTGCTGGGCCGGCTACAACGTCAGGCGACTCTGCTTTTTCTGGAGTGTCGTCTGGTAGTCGTACCCACGCCTGACTAGCACGCGACGGGGATGTGAGTCCCGTCCGGAATTGGCCGCGGATCTGTCGCTCCCGGCCCTGGTTCTGTCCATGGTCGGGGGCGATCCTGGATGGACGGCCGCCGCCTCCTTTTGCGAGGCAGTAGTGTCTGCAAGAGAGGCGGCGGAACGGGAGCGAGAGTCCGCCAGCGCACTCCCCTCCCGCCAACGTAGGCCGAGTCGTCGGCGCCGGAGGGCGGGCAACGATCTCCGGCTGCCGTAGAAAGCGGCCGCGGGCGGCCCCTCGGGGGAGGATCCGCCGCCCGCACTATTGCCGCGAGGGAGAAGGCCGCGTGCTGTTCCGCAGCCCCCCTCAACTCCTAGAGTTGTTACAAGAGAGCGCCGGGGGGACGAAACCCTGACCCCTTGGCGCCAGCACTTTAGAAGGGGCCCGCTTTAAGACAAAGCGTGGGCCGGCGTCGGCCCGGGCCACGAGATCGGCAGGCCATATATCCGTGGGCCCGGGCGTAGGCGATAGGAGAACAGCGGGGTTTTTTAGTGGGTAGTCGGATGGTCGAACATCTTTTCCGGAGTCCCTTATATCCCTCGATCCCCCCGGGCCGGGGGAACCCGTCAAGAGAGGTTTTTCCCCGAGACCGAAAAAAATAGAAGGGTTTAATTTTTAATTTTTTGTTAAATACCCGTGCGAAGCTGGGACGGGCTGCTAGTGCAAAATAAACAGAACGCGTTATAAGTGAATGTAATTAAGTCGATGACTTGTTTGTCAGGGTTATTAAACGAGTTTCGTTTATTTTTTTATTCTGTACTATACCAAAGAATAAATAATATCCCATACATTCACGATTTCCCTTTTCTCATTCCTATAGAAACTAGAGTGTTTGTACTGAGCTGCCTCGTCAGAATAAATTTTGTGTATACATTTCTAATAAGTTTGATGTCGCAAAAAAATTAGTGATTAACCCTTGAATTCGATTCTAGAATAATTAAAACTTCTACCAAAGTATTAATTATTAGTTCTTATACTTCATCTAGGACGACCTCCGTGGCATCTATGGCTTTCGCACCTTGTAACGCATGATTATCATGATTCTCGTCCAGGATCTGATGTTTATGTGTAATATGTATCTATTTATAAAAGAAAATTATATAAGTTGTCTAATACCCATAAAAGCGTTCTTCTGTTTGCTTTGGGGCTAGTTGACGCTGTTTTAACTTCGCCTTCTTGTCCAATAAAAGGATAATTTTCAATAGCGAAAGCGTACTGAAGATAATAACCAATTTATTAACCAACCTCTGTTGAAAGTGGTGATTAATTTCGCGGGGAACACGATTTTTTAACCATTTAAAATTTCTACACGTTTTATTTTTGTGCTTAACAGAAATAAAAATGCCCTAAATAGCGCCCCGCACTTGTTTTATATTTAAAAACATATATTCTAATTTCTTATTCTAAACTTATTAAATATAATTTTTAACTTTTTTCATTAAATTTTCTAATAAAACGTTTTTAGTTTTATAAACTATTTATATGATTTCTTGCATAGTCCAAAGTTGCCAATGTTATGGTGTTACAAAACTGGTGACGGTAACCTCCTCTAACTCTATTCAAAATACTTAGCGGGAAGTTTGAATATCTATAGCAGAATAAGTACATTGGCTGGTTAACTTTTTTAAATTTTAACAACGTATTATTATTTTAACATGTATGGCAATTATGAGTATACACCCATAATTGCCATAAATATAGCGCATAATATAAATATACGCATTGGCGTAGCGTAGTTGGGGCGGCAGGGGCAGCCCGTCCCGGGCGGCACTTTTTAGGGGGCGACAAAATTTCACAATAAGTAATATAAATATTTAAACCATTTCATATTTTTATCGCAACTACAAATTTGGACAGATTGAAAAGAGCTCGGAATTTTTCATTACTTATTCTGTGCCGAATTCGGGGAATCCCGTTTCTTTGAATGATATTTTGTAGCGACTGCTGGCAACACCGTCTATTCTGACTTGCGGGGATTCCCCATAGTTTATTTTGTGCTTGACCTGTATAATGAATCTAACCTGTATTTAATGCAAAATAATGATGACTGTTTATCGTTCCTATTGGTCCTAGCGTGATGTTATTATATGTATGTTATATATGTGTATGTATGTTATATATGTATATATGTGTATGTTATAACTATATAACATTCCTCAATAAATGGGCTTTCCAAGACAAAAAAAATTTCAAAATCGATTCAGTAGATTCAGAGATTACCCCCTACAACGTCACAAACACACAAACTTTACCTCTTTATAATATTAGTATAGAAATAGTATGCACTAAATTGAAATACCTAAATAAAAGGGCGGCAAAATTGTCTTCCGTCCCGGGCGGCCGTCACCCACGCTACACCGCTGGCTAGACGATAAGCTATTGACACAGTGATGGCCTGGCAACGTTGACCTGCCGCGGTCTATTGCTTCAGTCAGTGGATTGAGTACTATAAACGAGGTTATATTTTTTGCAAGTTGACTGGATCTTAGTAAATAATTTTCCTGTAATGTAAAAACTTAGTCAAATGCTTTAATTTTAAAGTGTTGATGATGATTGTTGATAATTATTTTCGTTAATAAAAGTAATATATACTTAAAAGAGAACTGCAGAAAAGAAAAATGCCATGAAAAATATTTGTCTCATTTGGCATCGCTGCTTTTCAAGGCGACGCAATGTTTAACTATTCATACGTTTAGTAGTACCTCCACATAATGTCAGTGGTCTCTTACGGTTGACAAATTCTATTCACTATAAATGATACAGGAAAACACATAACCTCGAGCCCTGAAGTAACGACCGCATCGTCGCTTAACATCAGGTGAGATCGCGGTCAAACGTACGGCTATCTACAATAAAAAATAAAACAATTAACTATAATCTAATTCATTCATAGTTCTATTAAACCTAGACATATGTCGATGCTTATCTGACCTGAGAGATGCAGTATTGAGCTACCATCCCCTACAATGCTGGCCTAAGGAAAGTCTTTGAAATAATGAAAGTCAAGAATTAGTTCTCAGCGCCAAAAAAAGACAAACGCTGCTAAAAAGCTCATCAATATGATATGTAAGCGCCGGTGACTCTTATTACATCGAGTTAAAGGCAAGTTAATCCCTAACCTGGAGAGGTTATAAGAAAAGAGAGAAAACTCACTGTTTATTACTGAAGATGCGTCGCTTTGAGTCCTTAATGTTCTGAAACAATTTAACCCTTGTGTTAATTAATACCCGGGTACCCACCCTGTTGTATGTGTATGGATAAATCTGAAAAAAAAAATTAATTTGAGCTCTCGGATCATCGTTATTTAGGTCGAAAGCTAGCGACATGTGAAAATTCGTTAAAAAAATTATTACAAAAAAAAAACAGCTTAAACTTTAGCTATCGCTGCATTCGCACCTGGGTATCTGGGTAAAATTATATTTATTAACGCATGAAAATGAACTTTATGGTAAAAATAGCCAAAAAAAATTACATTAATTTGTTCAACATTGTGTCATGAACATTCAACAAACATTTCAAAATGTTTGTTGAATGTTCATGACAAACCGGCAGTTGACATTCAACACAGCTTTTACGCGTTTTTCGTCGTCTTTTTTATTGTTAGTTTATGACACATAAGACAGAATCTCGTGACCTTTTTCCTTCCTGTTATATCCTTTTGAACTGATGGACCAGGATCTTCTGTGATTGTTGCTACTTGATGGCCTTTAATACTTTCAATGGCAAATTTAGTGGTATAATTGCGCATCACTTGAGCATACGCCATGCGTGCTTCAATCGTTAGCTTGTCAAGTTCTTCACTTATTTTTCGAGATTGCCATGATGTCTAACATGTGGAAAACATTGCCAATGGCCATCTTGAAGACCGCCGTTGACTTGTGTATCTTCTGAGAAATTGATCCATAGTGTCAACACCGACTTTATTATAATAATTGATAATATCTGGTTTCTTTTTTTCATCCTCACTTACAGCATTGTCTAAATGCTGTGTTGATATTAGAATTACAGCTTTATTTTTTTTAGGTACATAAGCAAACATTGACACTTTTTCATGAAAATCGAGTACAGCGGTCGTGATTTATTTGTGGCCATGACATAGAATTTTATAACTATATTGATAATGCATGCAAATCCGCTTTCAGTAAGAGCTACAGAGAACGAAGCGCCGCTACGCGTATACCTCTCTTAGGAGCGGAAACTGATCGGTGACTTCATCATAGTCGGCATGTCGTAGTTTTCGTGACCAAAAGCTGATCCTGCGGCTCCCAAAAAAGGTTTTAACTGGTGACTGGGGTTTTTTAGTGGATTTGCCGCCGCCGCCAGTATGTTTAGACAGCTGAGTGGTCTCGGAAGCGTGGAAACCCAGTAAAGTAAAATATTTAATTAGTCGATTTAATGATTATAATTTAGAGAACCCTACATCTTTCTGAAGGACACAACCAAAGTTTATAAGACTAACTGTGACACAGTGAACTGATTACAAGCTATTAAATCATTGAATAAAGAAATGCATTATATGTTCCTGTTACTCAACCATTGTTCTACAAAAACGAATCTTTATTATCATGTCATATCTGAATGCTTATGGATATGGCAGACAACCTGCAGACGGTGTGTGGTACAAATCAAGTGATATAACGTATTTATTTAACAAGCAATTTATTCATGTATTAAGATTAAAGTAAAATTGTAAGTACGTATGTATTAGATATTAGACGTCACTAGTTAAGAAAATGTGTTTTTAAAAAATAATGAAACATACGTTGCAAGAAGTGGTGAAAAGTTACTGTCAAATAAGAATGTCTTGATTCAAATCGGGCCTTGCCTCGAAAGAATAGACGATATACCACGCTTGTTCAAGGCAGATTAGCTGGCCTTTTGATTATAACCTAGATGGGAAGCAAGACATGACCTTTGGGTTATTCCTCGATTATCAACACTACTTGGCTTTCACATACTTTTCGAAATCAAAAATCAGAAATAATTGGCCGGTATCGGAGCATTTGGGCTTAAAAATCTGGGCTTAACAAGTGTGTTCGTATAGCCCGTAGCAGCGAGTTCGAGAAAGCAGCTCCTGTAAAATACGGCCTCGGTTCGATTATTGTGTGCGGTAATATAACAGATGGATCAGTGTATGGAGTTTGGAGTGTATGTAGTAATTGGTAGTAATGTAAAAAATATTAATACCGTGTAGCAATTTTTTCTTTAATATATTAGTATTCACTTGTAAAAATTAAATACTTCATTGTAAAGATAGTACAAAGCTTATAACATAGGCCAGCTCTCAAACATGTAGGAGTCACCAACACAATCGCTAATGCGAGGCTATTAAACAAATCACCGGGATTAAGTAACGTTGCAATTTAAGCTGTAATTGAAATGCGATAGCTAGAACTTACTGCTGTAAGACAACCACCGGAATATTTCCGAAGCAATTTCTAATGTATTGAACATTTATAAATGAGGAAATTGATTTATTGTTACAGATGCAATGTTACGGACAATAAGATCTCTGGAGATTTAATACTGTGTTGGAAATATATAATTAAATTAATGTTCCAATCATATATTATGCAGAATAATTGATGGCAAAGAATTTGATGAGCTGTAAATAGATATCTTGGGTATTAGTATTTCTAAGCTATAAGAATTCGCTACGGAGCCTAATTCCTGAAATGCTCTACAGAGGGTCTCCGTCTGCAAGCGAAACATACGCCAGAAGGAGTTCATATGCGGAAAATGGAGGAGGACGCGACGGCGCCACCAATTCGTAGGCGAAGGGTGAATAGAACAGGCACCGTTACGAGCACCAGTAGAAGCCACTGTCGAAATTTAGATCGGAAGTGCTTGTGGCAGACCTGGCGAAGACAGCTGTGTGCGGAGGAGTCCTCTCTATCTCTGAGCTATCATCCGGTTGGGGAGAATATTACGTAGAAACCTTAGAAGGTGTCCTAGAAGACATACGAACCGGGGGCGTCGCAGAATAATGACCAAAAGTCATGCGATTCCCCTATAAGGCTCTGGCTACGACTGGGGTTATTTGGTAGGGATGCTGCTGCGACTACTACTGGCTAGCGTTTGCTAGCGAACTGAGTCGTCACAATACCATAGAAGAGAACCCGGCATACACTCGTGTTCCCCGAGCCAAAAAATAATAATAACTAATAAAATAATTCTAAGAAAACAAGATTTACAAAACATTTTTCCCTGTAATATAATTGGAATGTTAAGACATCAAAAGAAAATTACTTACTACGTAACTTATATTCAGTGAAAGATAACGTATTTTCCTACTTAATATTCCCGGTACGTTAAATAATCAGCCTATGAAACATATTCATATTCATAGCCTTCCACCTTTTTACGATTATTGCACTTAAATGAGATGCATTTTAAAATATTGTTTTGAAGGTCTATTATCTAAAATATACACGACGCAAACTAAAGATTCATCGTATCGTTAAAACGGATTTAAACTAATAAGAAACTATTTAAAATCACAGTTACATATATGCTTTATTATATATGTTGATCATTATCCAATAAATTTTACGGAAAGTATAAATCGAACGCATGTTTACGTAAATAGTACTCGACATAGATACGCTGCCATTTTTTGTCGGAAGCCACAATAGTAACAACTTTACTGTACTCTTCACTCTGGCTTATTATGATCAATAATTGGACTACCCAAATCGCATCAGATCATAAATAAATTACGAGTAATATTTTAAACAAACAAAACAGTAGAATGTTTTATTCGCAGCTTCTAGTATATTTTAGTTAAATTGGGTCTGCTTAAATCTTCTTCTTCCTGCCCTTATCCCAAACTATGTGGGGTCAGCACAACATGTTCTCTCCTTCCACTCTCCTCTGCTAGCCGCCATCTCAACATTCAGACCCCTTTTCGCCATATCATCTTTTACGCAATCTGAAACTCTGCTTCTAAATCCATCCACTCACATTTTTATCATTTTCCTAGTCCATCTTCCCTTCGCATTACATGGCCAAACCACGCTAGTTTGTTACTTTTAAGTTTTTCAGCCACTGGTGCTACTTTCAGACTTGGTCTGCTTGCACGTTCGTTCTTCTTCCTGCCCTAACATTATGTGGGATCGGTACAACATTAGGTATTCTTTCATTCCACTCTCCTCTGTTAGTTGTATTCAAATTGTTTCATCATGTTATTTTTCACGCAATTCTAAATACTTTCATCGTCATTTTTATTTAATTATACAATATTATGTTGGAGGAACGGAACCAATAATATAAAAATATGAGATCGGGGGATCCCCGTCAGGAAGTTCTTCCGAAATATATTTTTAAACTCAAAACATGTTTTAAAATGTAAATTTTTATTGATTTTATTACTAACTTAACTCTATCTTTCTTATTTGTATACTTTCTCTAAGTTACTATCACTTTTTCAATAAAAAAATTAAGTGAAGATTTAAATTAATAAATTTCATTTAACATTTGGGAAAATTTGTAATTTATTCAAAATTAAATATAAAATAACGAATTATAAGTTATATATAAAACTAGTCCTGGGTAAATTAAAAGGATAACAAAGAAAAATTAATATAAATGTTATTTGAGGTTATATTATTCATCATATCATACACAATGCTTACTGTCAACTCTTGTCTCACACACTCTCACACACACATTCTCATACAACCATAGAAAATAGAGACAATAAGAAAGAGAAAGGAAGGGATGGTCGCGTGGAGGGGGCTTAACGCTTTTTCGTTACGTGACGATTTCAGCCAGTTCACATTACTGTAAACCACATAAAATAACTTCGCTCCAATAAAGAATATTTTAAATTTTATTTCAGCGTGTGTTATTTTCAACATGAAACGCTGTCACATTATACAATAAAAAAGCGTGTGTATGCAATTCACATACGGTAGAAGTGAAACTTCAGAAAAGTATATTACATTTCATATATAACTGTACAAAAGCAACGAAAGCTCGAACTAAGGGGAGATAAAGATTATAGGAAACCTTATTTACTTCTTCACATTCTCTCGTAGGCTAAATTCTATTTATGAATATGTTTGCCCATTTTTGTTGACGCTGTTTCGTTTCATCCAATTTTCATATCGCAAAGGTACTAAAGAAGATTCACTTCAATAATATTAAATATGCTCTTACTTAATACTCACCACCGCACCGCCCGCCATCGGCTGGGTGTTCATCCCCATTTCTTGGAGCCTCTTCTTTCTTGTACGAAACGTTTCTCTAGAACGTTCATGCTGCGTACTCTCAGGATCTGGAATGAGTTTCCGGCTGAGGTTTTCCAGCGCGGTACGATATGGGGTTCTTCAAAAAAGGCGTTATAAAATTTCTTCGAGGCCGGCAGCGCGTTATTATTGCCTCTGGTGCTGCAAACGTCCATAGGCGACGGTGACCACCTGCCAGGGTGGGCCATCTGCCTGTCTGCTGAACTCAAGCTATAAAAAAAACGTAAAACTAAAATCTCATAACATATAATCGCGTGTGCACTCCCTAAGGCCATTTTATAAAGTCGCATGACTCAATCCCTTTTAAATATCAGACTGTTATTGACAACATCCTTGACGTGCAGTCTTTCACATTATCACAACAATAAGGCTTCATCGCAGACTTTTAAATTTCATTTGACCTCAGAAATTTGCATTTGTATGTCATTCATTTTCAATCATGATTTCATTACATATAAATCTCTTTCATGCCAAAATAATATTATGATTCTTGTACTGGTAAGTAAAATATGTAATTTTATGCCAACCGTTATCTACCTACCAATAAATAAATAAAAATATATCTTATTATTTTTTGCTTTTCAATTTTTTTTCGGCGGTTTACTTAATTTCTTTTTTGTTAAAACGTTTTTATATTAATGCAATAAAGATTATTTATTCATTCATCTTCTATATCCATCATTTATATGTGATCTCGTGTGGGAACACGGAAAAAAATAGAGCGGAGTAAGAATACTGACCCCTACGGCCAGAATCGGCCTGTCGACTAATCAATCCCAGCTCCTAACTAGTGGGCTCCAAGCCCGTCTGGATGGCAACCACCCCTGGTTAAACATGCCCTCATTAGTAACCTTGTCTTGTGCTCCTGCATGTGCTCCTCCTCCTCCTGCAAGTGACCCAGGTTCCAGTTTCCCTACACGAACGGCACCGTGTTAGTGGTATCTGTAACTGCTAACTATTGTATAATGGACGGTCAGCATGTCGGCTGTTCCACATCAATAAAAAAATAAAAAAAAAAAAACAAGGATACAGATGGAAAGGTAAACAAAATAGAAGATATATTTGATTGCATAAATATTACATGAAATTATTAAAATGATATTTATAATATGCAATTTATTAAATTATATAAACTTAGAGATGACGATTAACAGAGAAGAGTTGAAAGAGAAAAAAAGAAAGGCAGGATGAGGAAGATATCTTCGAGACGGTTTATATCAGTTGCATCAAAAACTTGCACTTAATATTGTCATCACAAACCACTAGTTTCTCTTTTCCAACAATTACTTGCCGTGCACCTCCTTTTCGTGCCGTTAGCAGTGCAATGAAATGGATTTCATTAAGCGAATGTGGTTTTAACATGAACTACTGTTATTTAAACAGTAATTTCCTGTAATTTCTTTTGAAGTGAATATGGTTGTCTTTTTGATGCTACATGTTTGAAATTGTGAACATATTTACTACAATATCAATCCAATTAATTATATACGTAAATGAAATTACATTAGGTGAGTTATTTCAAAAGGTGCAGTTAATTTTCCCGGCACAACATGATGGACGCATAGACGATTTTTGGAGAAAACTTCAGATTGATATCAAGCAATGAATAAAGCAATAACAACAGGCCTTCTGCTGAGCACATTCATTACCTTTAACATACCAAATAAAAACCCATTTTATTATTATAACAGTATGGATAAATTCATCTTGCAGGGGCAGGGTATGAATACTAACCCCTGCGGCCGGGGTTGGCCTGTCGTGAAAGGTAACAAAAGAACCCACCATAGGCTACGTAGCAGGACCCCAAGCCAGTCTGGATGGCAACAACCTTTGGTCTATAAGTATGCCGCCATAAAAACCTTGCCGTTAGCCTATCTGCTGTTCGTCAGCAATAAAAATAAAACCTGTAAGTACCTACTTAATGATTGCATTGGTCATTAGGCAAAATTAAATAGGGAACCCATAATTATTGTGTTGTAGCAATTTTTATAATAAAACTAGATAGCTTTGGATTTTTAAAGCCCCGCCCCAGGGTGGTTAAGGAAAATCAATAAATCAACAGTTCGTCGACCTAGACTGACGCAACAACTAGACTGCCTGGCGTCCTAAGATTGCGCTCGCGCTGACGAAACGCATCGTTGACTTTTAGCTTTATCTTGCACTAAGTGAAGCCTTCCAGAATGCATTATGATGTCGTCACGGTTTGCTTTGACGGCTCAAGCAAGTAGGTTAATTGATACTTTTACTTACCAATAGATGACGCGTTTATTGTAGCAGTAACCGCTTGTAAAATCCAGCCAATAAAGTAAGTAAAACTGTTGACTTCTTGAGCCGGAAAATGCATCAGAGAATTTATAAAATAGTCTAAATATTTGTGTTTTAGGATTCCTATCAAAGGCATTTTTAACCTACCTGTTTCTTCTTGATATCAAAGAACGACTACCTCCCGGCGTAACGACTAACGCACGTCGGTACGCTTGCGGAGGTCACAAGTGCGATTCCCGTCCAGCGTCTAGGTGTTTATGTACTCGTATAATATGTATTTATTTTAAAAAAAAGTATATATGTATAATATCAGTTATCTAGTACCCATAATACAAGTGATATGCAACTTAGTTTGGGACTAGATGGCGTTGTGTGAAATGTCTCTTAAAAAAGATGCATACGAAATAGTTCGTAGTCTTAGACCTACGGAGTAGGGAGGTTACTCCGAGTACTTGGCTAGATTTAAATGCAAGAAAGACCCTTCGTGCTTTTATGGGGCAAGCCCCACACAGTCTTTTCACAAAGTTCTTGACACAATCTTCCACTGTCTATTCTTGTAAATGTAAGAAGGTATGGCTACAAATCCTCCAAATTAAAGGCTTTAGATTTTATGTATATACTAGCTGTGCCCGCGACTCCGTCTGCGTGGAATAGTGACTTTGGGCAGCATTTTTTGGATATATGAGATCAAGTTAAATTGGAAATTCAACCTAATAAGACAAGCCTAAGCTGTGGCCGTGTGGTCCCGGCCGAAGAAAGAATAGGGCCACCCCAAATCATCCCAAGGGAGTCGTAAAAGCCGACTGATGGGTCACTCCCTCTGCCAGCTTGCATGCGACGAGGGAAGAACACCTCTAGGTTTCCCTTTAGAGGTTGGGAGGTCGGACGGCAGTCGCTCCCGTAAAAACCAAAACAAGCCAATTAAAATATGGTTAGAACAAGGAAAGGATGTGTCACGGATAGGGCGTCGCCGCAAAACGACGCGCAGGAACTTCGCCCGACTCCTGTGACAAGTGGACTAGGGCTGCCGTGCCGTGGGCGAGCACGGCTAAAGACACTAGCCCCATCCAAAAGGAAACTCCGCTTCGCAACGTGGAATATTGGCACGCTAACCGGACGCGCGAGAGAGTTGGCCGATGTGCTCTCCAGGCGGAGGGTGGCCGTGGCGTTCCTGCAGGAGACTCGGTGGAAGGCCAGCAGATCCCGGTTCATTGGGAATGGCTACAAGCTGATCTACACAGGTGCACCTGGTGGGGAGAATGGGGTTGCCATAGTGCTCTCGGAGGAGTTCCAGAACGACATTTTGGAAGTGAAACGTCATAGCGACCGGCTTATGGTCGTTAGGGTGCTTATCGATGGGGTAGTTACCCACTTGATAAGTGCCTATGCGCCACAGGCCGGTTGTGACGACGCCGATAAAATAGCGTTTTGGAATCAACTCGGAGAAGTGCTCCGTGGAATCCCATTATCACAGGGGATCGTTTTGGGGGGTGATCTGAACGGTCATGTGGGTGATGAATGCGGGGAATTTGAGCGTGTTCACGGTGGATTTGGGTACGGTAGCCGCAACGCGGAAGGGGAGGACATCCTCAATATGTGTGCGGCTGCCGACCTTGCTATCGTGAACACGTATTTCAAAAAGAGACCCGAGCATCTCGTCACCTACAAGAGCGGGAGGAATGCAACCCAAATCGACTTCCTACTCACTAGGAGACACCACATCAGCAAAGTAGCCAACTGCAAGGTCATACCCGGTGAGAGTCTCACTGCACAACACCGTCTTCTTGTCATGGACCTCTGCGTGAAGCCCAAAGGCAAATGTGTCGACCGCCTTCAACGCCGAATCAGGTGGTGGCTGCTTGATGAAATCAAGTCCCAGGAGTTCGCCTCTGCCATCGGCGACAAGTGCGCCGGAGGTGAGGGCGAACCGGTTCAAGCTTACTGGGACAGGATTCAGGCGGCTATCCTTGGGTCGGCGAGAGAGGTACTTGGCGTGTCCAAGGGCGGACGCAAGTGTAACAAGGAGACTTGGTGGTGGAACGACTCAGTCCAGAGGGAGACCAGGGCGAAAAAAGCCCTCTTTAAGAAGTGGCAAGCGTCCAGATCTCCTGAAGATCGCGACGCATACAGAGATGCCAAACGCGCCACCAAGAAAGCTGTAGCCAGAGCCAGACGAGACCACTTACAACCACTTTACGATAAGTTGGACTCGTCTGAGGGGCAGAAGCTCATATATAAGTTGGCGCGCTCCAGGGTCAAAGCGGCACAGGATATTTCCAAGTGCCGCTGTGTAAAAGACCCCGGGGGCAACCTGTTATGCGAGGACCTCGCGGTGAAGGAGAGATGGCGCTCATATTTCCACGAGCTGCTGAACAAGCAGCATAAAGAGGTGCAGCCGCCAGATCTTCCTCCGAACCAAGGACTAGTGCCACTGATAACGCCTGCAGAAGTCCAGAATTGTCTTCGCCGCATGAAGAATCGGAAAGCTGTTGGATCCGATGGAGTCCCCATCGAAGCCTGGAAGGCGATGGGCTCTCGTGGTGTGGGCACTTTAACAGACCTTTTTAACCGGACACTCCTCACCGGTACGCTCCCGAACCAATGGAGGCTGAGTATCATTACTCCAGTCTTCAAAGGCAAGGGATCGGTGCAGGAGTGCGGTAACTACCGTGGTATAAAGGTCATGTCCCACACCATGAAGCTCTTCGAGAGGGTTATCGACTCTCGGATTCGACAGGAGTGCACTGTCTCGGAATGTCAGTATGGGTTTCGCCCTGGTCACGGGACAATGGACCCTATTTTTACCCTAAGGACTGTCGCGGAGAAATACAGGGCGAAGAATACGCCTCTGCATTGTCTGTTTCTTGACTTGCAGAAGGCCTTCGACTGTATTCCTCGCGCGATAATCTGGTGGGCATTGCGGTCCAAAGGGATTCCAGAGGCCTATATTGCGATCATCCGAGACATGTACCGTGATTCCGATTCCGTAGTTCGGACCGCTGTTGGCGACACAAAACCTTTCCCCATCACCGTCGGTGTGCACCAAGGATCCGTCCTTAGTCCGTTTCTGTTTAGCGTGGTATTAGACGTATTGTCAAACAGCATCAGAAACTCACATGAGCAGCCCCCGTGGCTGCTCATGTATGCTGATGATATCGCGCTAGCAGATTCGGACAGGGGTAGGCTGGTGCGACGTGTGAAGGTGTGGAAGGAGTCGCTTGAGAACGGTGGTCTGAAGCTCAATGTGGCGAAGACCGAGTACTTGGCCTGTAACTCCACAGATCCCACACCCGTACGTATAGACGGCAACACGGTCGAGCGCACGGACCATGTGAAATACCTGGGATCTGTGTTTCATGCGTCTGGTGACATCGATTGCGACGTCAAGGCACGCATTGCTGCCGCGTGGGCCAAATGGCGTGAGGTAACTGGTGTCATTTGTGACCCCAAGATGCCGGTAAAGTTGAAGGGACAGGTCTATAAGACCATCATTAGGCCTGTCCTTTTATACGGCTGTGAAGCGTGGCCAGTGTTAGAGCGACACAAGCAAGAACTGCGTGTCACGGAGATGAATATGCTGCGGTGGATGTGTGGAGTGACGCGGAAGGACCGCGTCAGGAACTCCCGCATTCGCGGTAGTCTTCGTGTCCGTGACATTGCAGATAAATTGCAGGAGTGTCGGCTCCGTTGGTATGGCCATGTTTTACGGCAACCGGATGCTTACGTGGGAAACAAATGTCTGGCCATGCCGCCTCCGCCGGGCCCCGGCAGGAGGGGTAGACCCAAAAAGTGCTGGCTTGACGTCGTAAAGGGTGATATGCGTGCCAATGGGCTCACTACCAGGGATGCTGAAGATCGCGCGAAGTGGAGTAGAAAAAGTCGGAAAGCGGACCCCGGGCACCGAAATGAAAGTTTGGGTGGCAACCGGGACTAACGCTAGGATGATGATGATGATGAAGACAAGCCTAAGCTGAACCCTATTTTGTATGATTGATGATATAAATCTGAGGTCAACTTAAATTGGAATATACAATTTCCGAAACTTATCATTTTTAACAAAAACTATTTCATTTTTCTAAAATAAAAATGCCTATAAATAAATAGCCTAAATAGCCTAAGTTACTCCTTGATACATCAGCTATCTGCCAGTGAAAGTCCCGTCAAAATCGGTGCACCCGTTTCAGAGATTAGCCGGAACAAACAGACAGACAAACAGACAAAATTGTAAAAAATGTTGTTTTGATATATGTACCGTGTATATGTCCGAATGAACTTAGTAAAAAGCGTTTATTTTAATATTACAAACAGACCTTCCAATTTTATTTATTTGTATAGATATTATCTTTGGGTTAAAAGGATATTTGTATGTACGTGTACACTACAACACTAACACATATCTTTGTCTTCATTATCTTTGAGTGTAGTATAACTAGGAAGGACAGTTAAAATATAGGTAAAAACTAATCTTCAACGACTGGGTTCAGGCCCTTCTAAATGGCACAGACAGTACGCCTGACGAAGGCGTATAGGTGGATGACACACACTGATGTCTGTGCGCAGGTTTCGTTACAACGCTTTCCTTTATCCTTATTACTTATAAATTATGTTTTAATGTGCACATTAAATACTGCTAACGTGTATTGTTACGAGTCAAAAATGAGACTTGTCTGCCACGTAATTTACTGATGTGAGGAAAAAATATAGGAATAGAATAATTACAGACAATAGGTTGAAAAGTGTAAACGTTAAAAATGGGTATAGTAAGAGATAAAAATCTAAATAACATTAAAAAGACATATGGCAAGAGCACCAGTAGTGGACCACTTAAGAGTACAGAATTTCCTTTTTTAATGCTTAACCTTAATTTACATCCGAAATTCAATTAGTGTTACTTTTTGTGAAATCTACGAAACTTTTTTAATTAAATTAAACTAGTGTTTTTCCCTATATATTGATTGATTGAATAAAAAATAAAATAAAATAAAATAAAATAAAAAACTAACATTAGAGATTCAGTAGTTGACCATCTAACAAATACGAAAATCTAATAGTTGACCATATTTTGCACCAGTAGATGAACATCCAGATATTTATGGTTATTTGTTAAATAAAAAACAAATTGGTCACTTGGCGTTTTAATTCATATAAATAATAAGAAAATTGCATAAAATTATATAAAGGAATGTCTCTGGAATATTTCTCGTTGAATTGATCTTGTTTCCTTTATAAGAGCAATTACTAAATTTCAACATCAGATTGTGATGTTTTATTTCATAAAATAAAATTTATTTTCGTATTTAAATTTAGCTGATCTTGATTTTTTTACTAATCATCTAATTTATGGAGCAGTTCCAGATCTATAATGTTATATTATTGGTCAGTGTCATTTTCTGACTCATTCATGTTTTCTCCTCAGCAAAACGTCCTAGTCAAGTTAGATGATTTATAAAAAAAATAGATTTCCAATACACATGCATCATTTTCTTTCTTTCTATTCTTGCAGCTTCTAGTCTTCTTACAGTATTCTTCACATAATCCATAACACATACACTACAGATAACAATACAGATTTTGACCTAGGCTCCCATACTCTATACATACATTTTAAGGCAAAAATATTATTTAAAGAGAATGTTAAGGGTAGATGACTTATTACTGTTAACTATTGTTTTGAATTACTAAAATGACATAACGTTTACTTTTCAAAGTGCAATAGTCAAAATAAACACGAGATTTAAATCCGCAACATATCGATAAAAGCTGTGAAGTAATTTAGTAGAAACTTATACTGTTTGTAAACTCACAATAGTAAAAAATAGGCTGAACTAATTAAAAGGCTTGATCAAAAATGGCAACGTCTAGCAAAACGAGGAAATAATTACCCATGCAGTTTCTCAACAAAAACAGGTCTTGGTATATCATAGGAAATGACTAGTATCGGTGCTACGAGGATCAATGACCTAGACTGCTTTTAGACGTCGTCCTTGGCTCAAGCATGGTGTAAGTAAAATGCAAAACTAAGGACGTTATAGGCGCTACCGTCAGCAAAAAAATTCTATGTACATATATTATGTCGAATTTTATTTTGATAATTTATCTACATCATTTGTTTTAAACAATTCCTTAAACTAGATGAAAACCTGCATCTTAGGGGTTTCTCACAAAAGCAATTGACGAGCACGAAAAAAATTTCCTCTTTTGAACACTTAATTTCCATGTTCTCAGAGACGCTGGCTGTGCGGAGAAAGGTAAACTTTCATCTGGTGTTGTGGCAGTGGAAATACGCATCCTTGACCCTTTCGACAGTGCATATTACCCCTCTCTGTGTTACTGCTAATACATCATATATATTATTCCAATAATCTCTTTACGCTCGTTTCATCCTAGAATCTTTCAACAGGAAATTGTTTGTCCATATTTGTCTCTGTTGAACTCCTACCAATAATAATATAATAATAAATATACTTCGATAAGTCACACAACACCACCTAGTAAAGCGCTTCTGTTATGGGTACTAGATAACTATTACACTTTATTTTGTAAGAAATAATTATATAATCACCCAGACTCAAATTATTGCACTTGCAGTCTGCAAATATTGTCGTTGCAAACGTCCTTAGGCGACGCTGACCATTTTCTATCAGTGGGGCCGTTTGCCTGTCTGCTGAACTGAACATCAGTAAATCTAATAAATCTTCTTATTTTACGGAATTTCATCAAAAGCTGGCTGGCGTGACAACAAAAAGGTAATTTTTGTTATATAATTTGCCTGGTTTCGTCGCCAGGCAAATAGCGACCACAGCTGGGCTGGACTTATCCTTCATATTCTTGGCAGCAACGTTTGCTCATTATAATTTGACTAAACAATTATTACAGACGTGAATAACAAACTAGCATGTAACCATTTTTATAACATGTTAATGCCTGCAATTATGTCAGAGCAAACAATGCCTTTAGGTATTAAACGCTGTCGCAAACACTTGCGTAACATTGCAACAATTCAATTATGTCAGTCATCATTTTGAAATAGGTCTGCAGAGATCAGCAACATTTGAAACTAGACGTTCATAATTGTACACAGTTATTCTAATTAAGATTGAAATGTACCTGTCGTTTGGCTATAAAGATATGATCACGGAAAGATATACTCCTTTCCTTTTTGTCTTCTACTATTCTGGCAGCTAACAGTAAAACGACTTCTTTTCGCCAGGGATACTGGACATTTGATGAGCTTCCATTTAATGCACAGCAGGAGCAATACTGTGATAAGTGAGGCATCACTTTTGCGTTCTATTTGGCCTCTATGGGCGTCGTTGGGCCGTAGTCACGTGCTCACGTTTCAACGCCTGCAGGACTCACAGCTTCCCGTCCCGAGTCTAGGTGTTCTATATCTGTCTATCTACCATATAATATATTTTCATTTAGAAAAGAAAAGTACGTAAGTAGCATATCAGTTGCCTAGTACCCACAACACAAGTGCCTTTCTGTTTACTTTGGGAGTAGGCGGTGCTATGTGATTATCGCTGTATTATTTCAATGTCTTATTGTATTACTAGAAGATCTTCGAGTTCTTATATTACTAGAAATATAATCTGTGAAAATCAATTCTATTGCCGTTTATTAGAACAGTCTAAAATACGGACAGCGGAGGCTTAATAAGATCACATTGGCATTCTTTAAGTACAGAGCCTTGAAAAAGAAAAATAAATACAGATATTATTTTTACATACATTGTAATTGTATTGCTCCACAGCTTACACGCTCAGAATTAAATCTAGGTTGAATTCGATCAAATCAAATGCAACAGCGATCCGGTGGGTCCATGAATCACACAGCCGACATA
The DNA here is from genome assembly GCA_963693495.1 of Malacosoma neustria. NCBI lineage: Eukaryota > Metazoa > Arthropoda > Insecta > Lepidoptera > Lasiocampidae > Malacosoma > Malacosoma neustria. The sequence continues at coordinate 7,504,826 of OY856373.1, forward strand.
ACGCACCGTTCCGGACTACCGACGAGGCTAGATGCCGGGTCGTTTACCCTCCAACCGACTGGCTTCATGGCCAATTTGTGGTCTTTCTGATAGCTAAAAAGTTTGTGAGAATTGTCTAGAACTGAATAGAATAAGCACTCAAATTGACAAGGATTCGATTATAATATGATAATAATTAAACCGTCTAATGTGTATTCCAGGTTAAATACAAAAGAATCAGAATGGTTGATTTTAGAAATAAGAAAACTGTATTCTCTTCATAAAGATTATTCCTCGTTACATTTCATCTTTTTCGTTTCTTATACATATGTATAATTAAAATTTTCTATACTACTCTTATTAGAAATTTTAATACGCACCGTTGCGTATCCATTTACCCATGTAAACGGTATCAACAAAACCCATCGCTTAATAAAATGCTTTTGAAGGCATATAATGACGAAATAATAATAATTAGATTGGTTATTTGTAAAATTCTTATGATTTACAAAATACGTTTTGACTTTACATTCTTTTTTTCAGACTCGTTAAGCTTTATATTTTCATTTTTCTTAAGTTTTGATAAAATCTATTTTGGAACAGATCTTTCTTGGAATATTTTCGCATCAACAAGGCCTTCTCGCTACAAACGATTTAGATCAAACAAATTACAATTTAAATCTCAAGGTAACATAAAACGACATTTATCTCAGCAAAACAATGATCGTGCATGTATACAAAGGGCATATTTAAAGTCAATGCTGATATGATCATGAATTTCGTGTTTCACAATTAGACACATCACAATACATAGACTGATTTGTATAAATTACTTTTTTTTACAGTTAAATAAATGATACTGTGCATTCCGGGAAAGAAAAGATATTTTTTCCGATCTTTACCCTAAAGTATTGTAAAAAGATACAAAATATAAGTGTATTTTCGCGATTATATCTGGATTGTGAGAATTACACATTACTTATTAAAATATGACATTCATTTAAATTTCATTAAAATATCTTCTCCGTGCAGGGGCGGAGTAAGAATACTAAGAATACTAATAGGGCCCCTTTGGCCGGGGTCGGCCTGTCGTAAACGGCAACAAAACAACCCTAGCTACGTGGTAGGGCCTCAAGCCCGTCTGGATGGCAACCACCCCTGGTGTGTAAGTATGCCGCCATAATAACCCTGTACTCCTATGGGACAGCAGCTTGTTCGCGATGCCAGTATCGCAAACATCTGTAGGCGACGGTAACTGCTTACTATTAAATGGGTCGTCAACCGTTCATCCACAATAAAAAATAAGAAAAAAAAATTAAAATCATTAGAAGTACTAAAATAACGAGTTACTAACGTACACTTTAAGGTCTCTCTTACTCTAATATTTTAAAATCTCTGTAATAAAAATACATGAAACATTTTATCGTCGCTTGAGAATATGTTATGAAGCTTAGTATGCCGCAATCTGGGTACTAAGTCTAAAATTTAACAGACCCGACGCCATAGACTCGTTTGAGCATCTCCTCAAGTGCCTGGGACTTGTATTTCGCAAGTTTGAAAATAACAGTCCCAAAATAATGGGATAAAGACAAAAGACAAATAATAGTACCAAAATAATGGGATAAAGACAAATAATAGTCCCAAAATAATGGGATAAAGACAAAAATGAGATAATTGGTATCATTTTTACTATCCCAAAATAATGCAATTTTGGAACTCTCACATCTGTTTGGCATAATATTTATGATAAGGCATTATACGGTAACCAACTAATTACATCGAAATAATGTCTAGAAAGGCATTTCTAGACATTATTCATGTGGCAACATCTGTTATGTTCTAACAGGAGGAACAAGCCCAAGATGTAGTGGCTTGAGGAGTAAAGGAGTAACGAATTAGCTAAATGGAGGTTTCGGATCTAATTATGGACGTTTTGTTTAATTAACAAGGCGGGAAATATTGTCCAGGAAAAGGTCAGAACCTGGTAATACTTTTGTGACTAAATACGAATGCTTGTTGTATACGAATAAAAATGACAAAATATGAAATATGTAAAATCCAAAAATTATTAAATTTTACTATTAATTTAAGCACGTACCAGCATTTACTTAGAATGAACATTTCGTCTAAATGCAACAAAGGACAAATGATTTAATTCATTTCTTATGAACTCTGGACTTGCGATAAGTGGTCAGAAAACAATGAACTAATTTATGCAGTATTTACTACATGTGTTCAATTTACGTCTGATTTTGTGCATTTCGTTTTCCTTATATAATAGTTACAACTGGCCATCATTACTGGTGTAATAAATACAACGCGGTTGGTTGCAAACTCTTTATTTCAAATTCCGATTCTTATATATAGTTAACTATCCTCTATTCTTCATTATATTTATCCATAAGATACCCACATATTACTACATCTTCCTCCTTAAAAATAATATTTATTAATCTGGCTTTAATTTAAGTTTTAAGAAAATATATATGTATACTAAATATATAAAATAACCTGTAATAAAAATATATAAAAAAGCAGTATGACAATAATAGACAGCAAAAAAATGTAATCTATGATATTATTTATTGAAAAGTAACGCAAGATTCTCTCGTTTTCTTTTTTTTTCTTATATCCGCTTCTCTTTTGTGATAAAGTGAATGACTGCTTAAATTTTATTGTCAGACTTATTATCAACGCCTGCCTTCTTTCAAAAGGAGAAGGGAGTGGTGACTTTCTCGCTAATGGAAAACTCGGTATTTTCGTTAAATAACGTTTATTGCGTCTGAAAATCCTACCATAATCATCTTTTAGGAAGTAAGAGCGCGGTTGCGACGCATTGGCCTCCGCACGCATCCGGTGCCTAGTCGTCCCACTAGCCGACCAGGACACGCTCGTCAACATATAGCTCTGGACGATTACGTGCATTTCTGTCGTAATATTTTTTCTCCTTATCACGAAAGATACATATTCTAGAAAAGTATTTTTCATTGTTACGCTCCGACAATAGTTTATCAGTATGCACTGGCAGAAGAGTATTGAGCCGGCAACTCATTAATAATTGCGAAGGAGAGGAATCACCATCGCGTGGTATTGACCTCAGATTCAACAATCCAATATAAAAATTTGTCCCCGACAACAGTGATTTTTTAATTATATTTTTTACCGTACTCACTGTTCGTTCACTAAGTCCATTTGCCTGCGGATAATTAGGCGAGCTCGTGATGTGTTTAAAACACCAATCATTACAAAACTGTCGAAATTCTGATGAAACGTAAGCTGGCCATTATCCGTGACCAGCTTCTCATCGATGCCGTGTCTGGCGAATTGATCTTTCATTGCACAAATTACAGACTCAGACATCACATTTTGCAACAGACTTTCTTCTATGAAGTTAAAACCTTAAACTTAACTTTACTTTTATTAAAGGTATCATAAAAGATATCTGAGCCAACTTTTCTCCACGAAATATCTGTGAAGGAATGAGATATCATGGGCACTACGCGGTCACACTACGGTGACCGTAGTGTGACCGCGTAGTAGTATCATGATGCCAAAATTCCGGTCATCACCATAGCCCTCTTATGAGGGTCGTAGAATCACCAGGTCATTGCTTCATGACGCATCCTCGGGGACGTCCTGAAGGGCGATATAAGTGCTAATATGCTCATTACCAAGGATGTCAAAAGTAGTACTAATTCGAGAAGAAAAGTCGGAGAGCGTACCCTACGTACCATAGTGGAATTTTGGATTACTACCGAGATTTCACGTTAAGATGACGATATCACGTCCTGGCTTCTGGATCCCGGAGTTCAGAGTTTGTTAGTAAAATTGATGTTACATTGTTTGTATTTATACCAGAGCTGCCTTTATGAAATGATCTCACTCCTAACTCTATGATGTATTTTTGTCCTATGACCCCTAGATGGGGCTGAGGGCGTCCACAGTACTCTACCGTCGCGTTCTATCGTGGGCTACATGTTTTGTCTCATACCACGTAAGTCCGGTTTGTTTTAATTTCGCTGCCACCGAGCACCTAAGTATGCTTAGGTCGGCCACGCTTGTTCTTGCCTAGTGGAGTACATTTCAGTGCCTGTCTTGGGATGTGGTTTGGAGCTCTTCTGAAGGTGTGACCGGCCCACTTCGACTTTCGACGCTTGAGCTGGTGACCGATCGGTTAAACTCTAGGTTGGTTAAATGTAAACAGGAATTAGATTCAATGCTGTATTTTATTTATGACATACAAATTACAATAAAACATTAAACACACAGTTGAGAGATAGGCTGTAAACGGTCCCGGTAATTCTTTGAGGACTTAATTTATCTTAATTAAAAACAGACGTGACTTTGCCGCAAACTTTCCATCCTTTCTCTCTGGATTGGAATTTAGACAGATGTAAAACCAAAATTACCCAAATTGATTTCAGATTTTATTTATGCCGAGTATCTCGCCCAAGATATTATTCTGGTCGGAATGTATGTGTCCATCGAGGAAATAACAGACAAACGGGTTTGTTTGTGAAAAAGCCCAGTGATACAGGTTTTCACCTAGTGCAGAGAGTCTATTCTTTAAAACAATGGGTCAGTATACCTACGTAGACAGCAGGGGCCGCACAAAGGTTGTTATAAAGTGAAATAAATAATCACTTTGACAATTAATGGAGTTATCCAGACCAAACATAAACGAATTACAATTTGAAACTTATAGGTGTGTCGCAACTTTATTAGAAAAGTACATTAAGTGTTGATAGGCACAGTGTTTCCTCATTACGAAAAACATTGAACAAATGAGTAAACATTTCACGAAAACTGATAATGAGTATAAAAAGCTTTAAGCCATAGAACAATGAACTTCTATTATGCAGTACGCATCGCAAACCGGATGTTAGTCACAGCGATAACTCTATCAGTCCCATTTCTGAGTTACATTTTTATATGTGAAAGAATTATTTGACCTGATTGATTCCGAAACTATGTAGTATTCGGTATTTGGAATGGAATTACGATGATATAAATGCAGAACCACCTACCTCGGATTTCGTGCTGCTGGTGTTCTTCTATTATGGCTGTAAAAGGCACTGACACGAACTACTTCCGATTAAGTTAGTTGGTTTCTTGAAATAAATCGCGAGAGGGTCGTCGTAGAATAGGAGTGTTGCAATACATTTGCTTGAATACGATACTAAGAAATATTCCCTGCAAATAACAAGATTGTGCTAAATATACGTAATATGCGGTCTTGTACGGTCTAGATAGTGGGTTTGATTTCCACGCAAAAGAATATTTTATCTGCAAATAGTTTGTTTTACTACCAAGTTGGCTACCAAGCCAAATGATTTCATACTTAACCACGGAACGCATCTTTTAGCGTATTCTCGTCTCCTGCAGTAAAGAAAAACATTTTGAGGAAATCTGCACAAAAACATAAACAATATCCAACATACTAATAGGTATCAAATAAAACTAATATACGAACCTTAATATCTCTAGCTGAAGTTGATTTTCATCTAACTTCGATTGCAGCAACACAAAACTGTGTGAAACCTTATCACTTATAAAACACTTTCACTTTTTAAAATATGATAATCAACGTTTTAAAGAAAACCAATATTTATATAAAAATACCGTACGATAAACAAAGGAAACATAATCGGTTCAATGATCTTCAAAATTGGTATTGCATAAGTGGACATTTTGTGGTTATTGAGAATATTGTCATTCGCATTGGTTCGATTATCGAATCAAGATATTATGTAACTAATAGGCGTAACTGCAGACATTAAAGTATTCAAAATGCTTGATTGCTTGACAGACTTAAATCTAATCTATAACCAACAATTAGTCATTTTTTTAATTTTTATTATTTAACTTTAAGCTTCTTTACAATAGATGAAATCATCTCATCTATTGTAGAGAAGCTTAAGGATAACTAATAAAAAATAATAAAAAATAAATGTATATAATCTGTAAAATCGTAAGTGGATAATACTTTTTTTATTGTTCTAGAACATTGGGCTGGCGGCCCACTTAATAGTAAGTAGTTACAGTCAACTATGGATGTTTTCGATGTAAGGGGTGCCGCTAACACGCTGTCATTAGTGTAAGGGAACTGGAACCCGGGTACTTAACCGGAACACAACAGTCACAACACAAGTTACTATAGCGGCATATTTAGAACACATCACCTAGATAGGGTTATTTAGTCACCTATTACGACAGGCATCCCCCAGCCACAGAGGTCAGTATTCTTACTCCGCCCCTGCACGGAGTAAAAACTTGAGCTTTATTTAATAACCTTATATATATCCGTCAAAAAAGTAAAGTTCAGTACAAATTGTTGTCGCACACAGCAGGATACGGAGACAAAAAGAAGGTTGTGAGTTTGGGTGAATAATAAAACGGGCGGAAACACGTGAACCTTTCTTATTGTTTAATTTAAACAAGAGACACAAAATACTGGAGAGTACGGAAGTAAAACTGTTCATATAGTAACGTCTCCTTGTTGACTCAGACCTCATTACAAGGAAAATAGACGGAATACAATGCTTGTCCAAAGCGGATTGGCCAGTTACACATTTCTGATTAGTTTACAAATTTACTAATCTCGCATTGATTTCTTTTCCATAATCACTTCGTATTTTATGCATATTAGACGAGGGAATGCATGCCAGGGTTCGAGTGAATATCTAACCTCAGGGTTGTGCATATATAAGACGAGGGGTTCGGTCCAGAGGAATCTTTAAAAGCAGTGACGTCAGCATTGCTAACGTCACTGGCTTCTTCACTATTCGGGGCACTCATTGCAAACAATAAAACAACCAGAAACACTAAACGATTTATTTTACAAGACACCAGAGTTAATAGTCACAATTATAATAAAACAATAGATAGATACTCACAAGATAGGATACACCAGTTCACCAGGTCTTAACCGCCCAGCGCTCGAACCAAAAGTGATTTAATAATTTTACATCTAGTCTATCGTAGTTTCGTGCACCACCGAAATTAAAACCAAAAGGTGGCGTCGAGCGGAAAAACGTCAACGCACCATTTAAATTGCAACTTCTTTAAACGATTAATTTTAATTACAAAAATAATTCGTAAATTAATTAAACATTTCGAAAGTAATTATGAACAATTGAATTAATTTTTAAATCTTAATCTCTGATTTAACATTGTCTATTTTAGTTTCGCGCGCCAGCGAAATTAAAACCAAAAGATGGCGTCGGGCGGAAGAACGTCAACGCACAATTTAAATCGCAACTTCTTTAAATTAATTATGTTAATTACAAAAATAATCCGTAAATTAATTAAACATTTCGAAATTAATTATGAACAATTGAATTTATTTTTAAATCTTAATCTCAGTTGAAACATCCGGTCTACAAATGGCGGCGAATGTTTCAACTGTTAAACAACTCATAACAATTTCATCAATTAGTTTTAGGATTTATTCTAACGCAAAATACAGTCAATACATTCCAAAAATCATAACACTAATTAATAACTAACAACAACCAATTTATTCGACACAATGATTGATTTCATAATCAGAACAATTACATTTGTTATTTTACTATGGACTTGCGTCGACACGGCCATTCTGCGAGACGGTGCGTGCTCAGCACCAGTCACGGTTCTCGTAAATAAATTTTGGAACACAGCAAATTATAAAGTTTATAAAGTTAAGGAAATATAAAGGAATATGAGCAAAATAGTTAGTAATTTAATTACATTTCTGATTTGTTGACATGCAAATGACCAACGCATACTTGCATGATTATATTTATCGAACAAGCCTGCTGTGATTCTGAGCGGTCTAAATTTTGGAACACAGCAAATCATAAAGTTTATAAAGTTAAGGAAATATAAAGGAATGTGAGCAAAATAGTTAGTAACTTAATTACATTTCTGATTTGTTGACATGCAAATGACCAACGCATACTTGCATGATTATATTTCTCTAACAGGCCTGCTGTGGTTCTGAGCGGTCATGTACGCCGTGGTCCACAGAGGCTCTGAAAGTTATGTAGTCTGTTACCATAGTTTATTGATGAAGCTCACAGGGAATTGCTGCTGTGGCGCTGAGCGGTCTCGTACGCCGTGGTCCACAGGGGTCCTAAAGGATCAGGGTAGGTCGATGCTGGGGCCTGGGCCTTATGTTTCTGACCGTGGTCCCCAGTGGCTCTGAAAATGACAAGTTAGGCGAGGAAAAAAGGATACGTGTCGCACAGAATCTATCATCCACAATAAATGATACTGTACTACCTATGCACACTCTTAAAATGTTACACTAAACTTTTTATGTTACACTAAACCCTTAAGCGTCCAATAACTGTGTGGTTTGTGATGTAGACGTCGATGGTGGATCCAGTGTAACGACTACTTGGGCTGTGGTCTGCTGTTCGGTGTCATCGTTGGCGCCCGTCGACACGGTTTCCTGTTCCCCAGGCTGTAGAGCCCGACGTAGCTGATCGTGCGCCACCTTGCGTGGGCGCCTTCTTAAAAGTTCTGGTGGAACGGTGTGCTTACGGGGTGTCAGGAGAGTAAGTGGCGCGCATCCTGTCACTCCGTTTGCTCGGCTTACTCCTGACTCATGTACGCGACTGGATTGCTGGCGACCTCCGATGATCTGGTGTGAAGCTCAATTGGTGCGTTTTCCTGAAACAATGCAAGGGTAGGCGCAGTAGACAAATGCAGTACGATTTTATTTCTGGCATAATCGTGCCTTTCGTTCCACTCCCGTTATCGAAAATAGCGAAAAATTTTAAAACCCCCAATCAACACCGGTATGGAGTTTAACTTAGGTGTACCTATGTAATTACATTCGAGACAATCGTTCGTTCACGTTTATATGTGTGACTTGTTCGTGAACAGAACGTACAGGTCGGTTTATTATCCTTTTGAGGAACCGTTTTACCATCACGATGTCGCAGCTGAGGGTTATCAGCTTTATCACGGTAACGGCAATCTCGAGTATCATTACCGGGCTTTTTACACTGTTGACAATATAAAGGCGGCTTATCCGAAAATCGTTTTCGTTTGACAGGGCCCTGCTGCATATTTGATGAACTAGGATAAGGTCGCTTACTGCGCTTTATTGAGGAAGCTACAGAAATCAACTCTGGAACTGAAGTAGCCCTGGCGTTCAACAACTCTATTCTCAATCGCTCGTCTCCAATGCAACCAATCACAGCCTCAACCACATCATCATCCGATAATTTATCCCTAGTGACACGTCTCCATAACATCCAAATTATCGTAACTATGTTCCCGAAAACGGAATATATCACGAGAATACCTATTTTCAGATTCAAAAGTTGTTATCATAACATCACGCAATTCCTGCCACGTGGAGGTTGAAACAAGCCAGTTGTCAACCCACAACCTTGCACGACCTTTTGAGCAAACTACCGACTTTCATTCTGACATCATAATCACTCAGGTTGTAAGTTTCCATGGCCGTGGTCACATGCTTACATCACTCGCGCACTCCTATATTTGCGTCCGAATCGTATGAAGGTATAAATAAACACGTCATTGAATTTAACTTTTGTCTCCGGTATTGTTGCCATACGATCGGACATGTGCTTCACCATTTGCAACATTTGTGCGAAAAATTCCACTGGGACCCCGCTAATAGAAGCACCACTATGTTTATTGTTTGAAACAGAAGGACGAGCAGATGTGGGTGATATCCCACTTCTGAAGACGAGGGGTTCGGTCCAGAGGAATCTTTAAAAGCAGTGACGTCAGCATTGCTAACGTCACTGGCTTCTTCACTATTCGGCGCACTCATTGCAAACAATAAAACAACCAGAAACACTAAACGATTTATTTTACAAGACACCAGAGGGTTATCAAAGTAATAGTTTAATAGTCACAATTATAATAAAACAATAGATAGATACTCACAAGATAGGATACACCAGTTCACCAGGTCTTAACCGCCCAGCGCTCGAACCAAAAGTGATTTAATAATTTTACATCTAGTCTATCGTAGTTTCGTGCACCACCGAAATTAAAACCAAAAGGTGGCGTCGAGCGGAAAAACGTCAACGCACCATTTAAATTGCAACTTCTTTAAACGATTAATTTTAATTACAAAAATAATTCGTAAATTAATTAAACATTTCGAAAGTAATTATGAACAATTGAATTAATTTTTAAATCTTAATCTCTGATTTAACATTGTCTATTTTAGTTTCGCGCGCCAGCGAAATTAAAACCAAAAGATGGCGTCGGGCGGAAGAACGTCAACGCACAATTTAAATCGCAACTTCTTTAAATTAATTATGTTAATTACAAAAATAATTCGTAAATTAATTAAACATTTCGAAATTAATTATGAACAATTGAATTTATTTTTAAATCTTAATCTCAGTTGAAACATCCGGTCTACAAATGGCGGCGAATGTTTCAACTGTTAAACAACTCATAACAATTTCATCAATTAGTTTTAGGATTTATTCTAACGCAAAATACAGTCAATACATTCCAAAAATCATAACACTAATTAATAACTAACAACAACCAATTTATTCGACACAATGATTGATTTCATAATCAGAACAATTACATTTGTTATTTTACTATGGACTTGCGTCGACATATATATATATATATATATATATATATATATATATATATATATATATATATATATATATATATATATATATATATATATATATATATATATATATATATATATATATATATATATATATATATATATATATATATATATACAGGGTGACTTTGACAAAACCGTCCAAATTTTTTACGCACTAAACATCATTTAAGAAACCCATTTTTGCAAAAATATTGTATGTTAAATTTTCACCATAAAATATTTCATTCCAAGAAAAATATGGTCACTAATTCAATCGTACAAAATAGTCACATGGTGCAAATTTCGTACGTTAACCTGTTATTACCTGTCTCATTCACTCCCGCGTAAATGTAATGTAAAAGTAATGAGTATTCGCTCGCACAGATGCAATGACCGCCGTCCTCGGCCTCGTACTAGGTCATTGTACCAGTTTTTTGCGGTACCGATGGAGAGGTCATTGACACTTGCGCGCCGTAGTATGTAAATTGCGAGTTCTTTGGATAACTTTGTGATGCTGATTACTCAACATTTTTGTAATGTTGTGATACTAAACTAAAATACATGTTTCTCATAACTATTACTAAAGATTATTCTGTGTGAATTTGGACGGTGCTGTCAAAGTCAGCCTGTATATACGTGTGTTGTAACCTCCTAAGTCCTAAATTGTACAGTACAGTTGTACCTAACTTAACAGTCGCTTTAATTTCCTGTCAACTTATGCAAAAAGTTGTAATGCTACAACTAAAGTTATAAGGACATTTTTACATCCTTTCTGCAGAAGCAACATCGATTAAAAAGTGTCTATATAGCGTCATCTCACTTTGGATGACAACGTGTCACTCGCATTAAAACCACTTCTATGTGTTCCGAAATTCCAGATCGGTAAAACGATGACCTCAGAAAGGTGGCTGGCACTGGATAGAGAATTATAGGAAGTGGAACTATAGCACCGTATCCGCGGCATTCTTCATGCCCGTGACAGAACGTACAAATTGCAGGAGTGTCGCCTTCGTTGGTATGGTCACGTTTTGCAGCAATTGGCTACTTACGTGGGGAATAAATGTCTAGTCATGCCGCCTCCGCCGGGCCCCGGCAGAAAGATTCGACTCAAAAAGTCTTGGCTTGACGTCGTAAAGGGTGATATGCATACCAATGGACTTACTATCAGGGATGCCGAAGATCGTGCGAAGTGGAGAAGGAAAAGTCGGAAAGTGGACTCCGGGGTATTGAAGAGGAAGTTTGGGTTACAACCGGGATATTAAGCTAAGACGATAATGATGAGGAATTGGAACCAAAAATAACAATTATAATTAGTAATTGATTCGATGAGCAAAGTATTTATGTATTGCTTGAAAGCACAATATGAAGCTAAATTTCTGTGCTCATGATTTTTGTGACACTGGAACAATGTTATTTTGAATATCGTTTGACTCATGGAATTATTATTTGGGCGAATGTCATAGATAACATTATAAAATAGATTGTATCTTTGCTTCTTTTGTTCCGTTTAGGTCCAATCGACGAAGGTTCTTGTTACGCATCGTTCCAATTGCTGGACATTGATTGTTTATCTGTATTTGTACTAATGTATAGTATAATAAAATTTGTATAAAATTTTATTTGCTTTTAATATGGATTGGACATTACTATTGATCTTACTTGTTAGTGTGTATGTTTTTTAATTGCATGCATTAGGCGAAAACCATTGGACTTTTTACTAACATCCATACTAATATTATAAATGCGAAAGTAACTCTGTCTGTCTGTCTGTCTGTTCCTCTTTCACGCCTAAACGGCTGAACGGATTTTGATGAAATTTGGTATGGTGATAGATGATAACCTAGAAATGGTCATAGGCTATAAATAATCACGCCATCGTTCTTAGGGGGTAGGCAGTAGGCAGATAACTAAATTGAGTTAGTGATTTTTTGTGCTTATCCGGTATCTATGAGAATCGGCCAACATCTATTTTTCATCCCCCTAAATGTTAGGGGTGACCCACCCCCAAAAATTTTTTTTTAATTTTTTGACATTTTATTATTTATATGGCAGAACAACGTTTGCCGGGTCAGCTAGTATTGTATAATTTGCAAACATGACTCTCAGACACGAACACAATATTTGCAGAGCTAACAACAAAAAATAGAAACCGAACTCAGCTGAAATGTACTACTTACTATACATAAAGGAGGCTTGTTTTAGAATTAGTGCGAACTTTATAACACTAAGTCGCTTTATTATAATTAATTTAGCAGTTACCGTCGCCTAATATGTTTGTGATGCGAGTGGCATCGCGAACATGCTGCTGTCCCATAAGGGTACAGGAACTTGGATCACTAATGCCGGAACACAACATAAGATTATTATGGCGACATACTTAACACCAAAGGTGGTCGCCATCCAAACGGGCTTTGGGCCCTACCACGTAGCTAGGCTTGTTTTATCGCCTTTTACGACAGACCGACCCCGGCCGCAGAGGTGAGTATTCTTTCTCTGCCCCTGCATGGATAATCCAAAACAGGGAAAATACCAAAAACGTTATTCTCGAATTCCAAATTGAACGCAATTCTTTGAGGGCGTAGTAGCACGACACAAACAATGCTGTCATCACTCGCTCAGATAATGTACGCCCTTTTCCAACGAATAATCGACCAAAAATAAACCCTCATACGGTTGATAACATTATGGAATGCAAACATTAAATCTGAATGAGTGTATGATATGATTAATGAGGCCTAAAACTTCCAACACCCGCTCCTTATACTTGGAAAAAGGATCCCGATTTGTTAGGTGGAGCTCTGTCAACGTGAAGTACTACTAGAGGTGTTCAATAAAAAGTGATAATGAGTTTGGCGCAATTATCTTTATTAAATGGTATTTTATTTTTCGACGTAGTCACGATTCAGGTTTATACACTTTGTATATCTTTTTTCTAAAGCTAAAATTCTCTTTTTTTAAATCTTCTTCCTAATCCCTTAAAAAATGGTGTACCGCGGCGACAACTGCGTCATTTACAAATTTGTGGCCCCTGAGATGTTCCTTTAACCGCAGAAATATGTAGAGATCACTAGAGCTAGGTCCGATGAATATGGAGGATATTCCATCAAAAAGCCAGCTTCTTGAATGGCAGCCATTGCGGACTTGTGCGATTATGGGGGGCTATCTTGGTGAAACAAAACAACTTTAGCGAGTTTGCCACGTCGATTTGTCCTGCGTACAAAGTCCCCGTAATTTTGGCTCCATGATTAACGTATTCGAACATTACCACCCTTTGGCTGTCCCAGAAAAAACAGCCCATGATCTTATAGGCGCGCGGCGGATAGAATCGCCTTAAATTTGTTCGGAGTTGGAGATGAAGGCCTCTTCCAAATCAGTGACTGTTTTTTCGTTTCCGGATCATAGTGGTGAAGCCATGTTTCGTCCATAGTTATTAATCGAGCCAAAAATCGGTCAAGATCTTGTTGTAACAAACCCAAATAGATTTGTGAAATTCTCAGTATCGTTTGTTTCTACGCATCAGAAAGCACTCTGGGCGCTGACACTTTTATCAAACCCAAATAGTTGTGTTTAATATTATGGACATTATTTTGATTCCTATAGAAATCTTCATTTCTTCTGCTATATAATAAACAGTAACACGACGATCCGCCAAGAAAATGTTTTTAACTTTTTAATCATTTGTTCAGTCACTACCGATGTAGGGCCCGTGCGGGGGTCGTCGTTGATGGAAGTTCTTCCTCGCTTGAACTTAGCACACCAACGCGCAACCGTAGAATATGGAGGAGCATGAGCTCTCAAGTCTTGATTTACCAGGTCCGTAGTAAAACTTTTCAAACAGATATTATCGCGCAAACTTCAATTTTATCTATTTTATCATATGCGAGGAGTCAACATATCTCAGACTAAAGAGGACAGCCAGCTAGTGACAGTACAACTAAAAGGGAAGGAGGGCTTGGCGTACAAATTACGAGCACGCACCATAAAGAACATGAAGCTTCACAAGCAATGTGTATCGAGTACATTGCTGGAACAAGAACACCTGCGCGATCTACCCAGTGACGGAGTATGCTACGACTTGGCACGCCCCGGAGTCCTGGTGGGGACGGACCATTGGGAGATTTCAAGATGATAATATTCGATGCAGCGAGTTCTCCATTCATGTCGCACTACGTAAGATATCATAATGCAAAAGTACTCGCTCATACTCATCCACGTACCCTCGAAATCACCCAACGATATTTAACGATAACGATATTATATGGACGATCTGGCAGCCAGCTAAGACAATGAACAGGAAGCACGGCGAGCCGTCACAGAACTTATGGTAGTACACACGACCGCAGGCTTCACGATGTGAGGATAGGACACGAACGAAAACAGTGTGGTACTTGATGTACCAGCAGAACTACAGGCAACAACACCGACCCCACTGGGGGGAGAAAGTTAGAAAGAAAATAAACAACAAGCGAAGATCAATACAGTTTTATTTATAAAGCACCCCTAATACAGTCCACCGTAATATCTTAGGATATAACGAGGAACCGCTACTGATGAATTTGTGGTATATTTGTTTTCAAAGAATTAAACGTTATCCACTATAAAATTAGTTCAGGATTACATTACTGAAGAATGCCTTTACATGTAATATGAAGTGTTTATGATGTGTTTCACAGAATTGTTATTCGAGAATGTGCATTCTGCGATTCTGTGTATTGTTTTCTTACAACCGACTTAACGACATGCCTCAATTTCATTGTCATAGCTTAGTTTGTTTGGTTTGAGGGGAATTCCCTTCAAATTTATACACGGATTGCCCTTACTTAGGGAATCTATATAGATTACTAATTTTTGCTGATTTATAGCAGCAAAAGAAAGCAAGATTTTTTATTGTGCTTCTTTATTCAGGAAAAGCAACTATCTATAAGCACCCTATGGCTTTTGGCTTCAGATACAACACGGTTGTCAAAGGCAAATTAGATAGTTGTAAACACCGGTAATATCAGCGTGCCGATTTCCACGACGCCTTTCGTGGCGCAATGGCTTTCGCACGTCTGATTGCCTGGAATCATAGGTTCTAACACCTTCCCTAGTCTAGGTATCTATGAATAATAGGTATATATTTATTTACAAATAAAAAGTGTATAAGTAGTGTAGAAGTTATCTAGTATCCCTAACACACGCACGCTGCTGTTTACTTTAGGGCTAAATGATGGTATGAATTTTCATAGTATCTTTCTTATTTTTTACGAGGCTTTCCTTTAATATGTGTTAATTATATTAATCTAACAGTACATGATACACTAATTCAACAAATAACAGTTCGGCGTAAACAGTTAATAAAAACAGAACCGAAAGTGAAAAATGGGAATACATTAACCAAATCCTGCATGATTTAAGAAACAAGATTTGATTAGATAATGTTCAATTAATGTGTCCATTAGTAGTTTACAAACGTCCATTTGTAACGGGATTAGAGAATGTAGGATGTTTGATATTAAAAGTGCAGTTAGGATTTTTAATTATATTTAGACGGATAATAACACATACAATGCATTGCAAAAGCTATTAGAACATTTTAATCATTTAATTTTGGCGAAGTTCATTTAATAATATCCTATAATGTCCTACCCACCCCTAAGGAAACGGGGAGTATACCAATCACGCTTATCCAAGGCGGATTGGTGGGTTACATATGCATATACGGATGATCTTTGTATTTAGCTTTTCCCACGATACTTTCCTTCGCTGTGTCGGTACAATATTCACATTATACGATAAAACCTACCTGGGAGAGAGACAAAACTGCGTGCCTTCATTGGATTCAATCTGTAATATAGAGGAAATTGGTCTCCTAGTGTGAGCTATACCTATAGGCATAGCTCGGCTATAGCCTAGGACATGAGCTACGAGGTACCAGAATTTATTTAAATAAATAAAAAGTATTTAAAACTAAGTTGGGTAGTGACTTTGTAAGTAATCATTCACACACCTTTAGGCGTATGGTATTAGCCTGAATAAAGATTGGGGCCGCCCTTCGTCATTTTCTTAGAGCGTATTACGAAAAGTAACTACTCTCTTTGCTAATACGGGAATGTGCTTCATTCAATAGTTCGCCAACATCAAGGTAGATATATCACCATCGAATGTACTCTTGTATAAAATTAGAAATGCGTCTATTAGAGGAAGTGAGAAAATAGCACCAGTTATTGAAAAACTTAAAAGGAATAGACTAGCGTGGTTTGGCCATGTAATGCGCAGGGAAGAATACCATTTAACAAGGAAAAACAGTAGAAATGAGAATATATGGATACAGGTGAGGTCTCTCTCTCTTCAATCGGTCCCTTATTGCTGAGGATCGTGACTCCGTTTGATTCCGTCAACTAGCTGTCTCCATCGATCCCGTTCTGCAGCTTGTGATGAGGTAGACCACAGAAAAGATGGATGGATTGCGTAAAAGATGATACGGCATAAAAGAGTACGAATGGTGAGAAGACAGCTAATAGAGGAGAGTGGAAGGAGAGAACATGTTGTGCCGACCCCATATAATGTGGGATAAGGACAGGAGGATAAAGAATGTACTCCCGTATATTGCTCACATATGGTCTTGGCATAGGCACACTAGACAGCGTATGTAATCTGTAAATGCATGCCATAGACTACGAGTAAATTGCATACACATCTAGTTTATACACAGCATATGAATATGAACTAATATAATATACCTAAATTTAAGGGAGGGAATTATCCGGTTTCTCATTTCGGCTTGAGAGATCTTGAGAGATGGTATTCGCTACTGTAAAAGTAAATTTAGCCATTTCAACTTTTAGTCGTGATGTTTGGTCGACAAAAAGAGTCACGGAGAAGCTATGGCGGATAAATCTAGCTAAATCTAGTCTTGCCTATGACTATACTCCATCCTTGGGCTACAACCTTAAAAATAATCGTGCTGTGATGACAATTTTATCATTACATATAACAAGTATATAAAACAAATTATAATCAAATTAATTTAGAAATATTTAACATTATTCAAGAATACTGCATTGTAAATATATTTTTATCCGTGCAGGGTCGTAAAAGGCGACAAAACAACCCACCCTACGTGGTAGAGCTCTAAGCACGTTAAGATGGCGACCACCTTTGGTCTTAAGTATGCCGCCATAATAACCTCGCGTTGTGTTCTGGTATTAGTGACCCAAGTTCTTATACCCTTATGGGACAGCGTGTGCGCGATGCCACTGGCGTTGCAAACACCCATAGGCAACGGTAACTCCTAAATTCTAAGCGGGCCATCCGTCTGTCTGCTGTTCTACAACCATTAAATAAAAAAAATGAACACAGAAACTATATGCTTGACTATTCATAATAAAGTTTTCAACAATGGTGAATTTTATTATAATAGGATTTATTAGTTTACATACATAAATATTACAACATATACATATTAAATTTGTAAAACATTTAATCTTTAGGTAAATATTAACATACAAACTATATTTAATATAAAACTTTACTAATTGAATGTACGTACGACACAACATAACATTGTTAGCGAAAAATGACCGCGTCCTCATTCCGGTTTCATATTCAAATATTTGTAAAAGCAGCGAAATGTATTAATAGTCTACCAATACTACTACATTTTTAAAACTTTTATACACATACTAATATTACAAATATGAAAGTAACTCTGTCTGTTGCGTTTTCACGCCTAAACCGCTGAACCAATTTTGATATTTTTTTAAATTGCTGTAGGCAGCAGACAGGCTGACGGCCCGCTTAAAATTTAGCAGTTACCGTCACCTATGGGTGTTTGCAACGCCAGTGGCATCGCGAACACGCTTCTGTCCCATAAGGGTACAGGAACTTGGGTCACTAATGCCGGAACGCAACACAAGGTTATTATGGCGACATACTTATTGACTAAAGGTGGTCGCCGTCCAGACGGGCTTGGAGCCCTACCACATAGCTAGGGTTGTTTTGTCGCCTTTTACGACAGGCCGACCCCAGCCGCAGAGGTCAGTATTCTTTCTCCGCCCCTGCACGAATAATATTTCGGCATAGAGATAGATTGGACCCTAGAAAAAGACGAAGGCATTTTTTTATTTATATGGTAGAACAACGTTAACCGGGTCAGCTAGGATACTTATAAAGGTTGTCATAGCAAATATATTTGTGGAACAGAAACTTTGTATTTGCTACCTTGATCTTTCCATTGTTTAAAACTCGAAGGTGTCCTAAAAAGTTGAAGGTATCTAGAGTTTCGTAAGTAAATACATATTATACATAAACACCCAGACGCGAAACGGAGTAGTTTCGCCACGGTCGTCAATAATAGTAAGGTTAGTAGTAGTCAATAGTAAGTAAATTCAACCACAGGGAAGTTAACTAACCTTTTTTTTGGTCTCGGGGGAAAAATCTCTCTTGACGGGTTCCCCTGGCCCGGGGGGACCGAGGGATATGTGGGACTCCGGGAAAGACTACCCACTAGAAAGCCCCGCTGTTCTCCTATCGCCTACACCCCGGGCCCACGGATATATGGCCTGCTGATCTCGTGGCCCGGGCTGGCGTCGGCCCGCCCTTTGTCTTAGGACGGGCCCCTTCTATAGAGTTGGTGCCAGGGGGTCAGGGTTTCGTCCCCCCGGCGCTCTACTGTAACAATAACCTGCTTGACCTCTCATATTACTTATAATTACAAATTTATTTTTATCTCGCATTAGATAATTTGTCAAACATGTTTGAAATCAACGGTCTTATTACGCTAATAACAACAAAACAAAAGGTCTACAAACAAAAAGTTTTCATAAATTACTATACATAATTGGGCGCTCTCTTACTTCTATAATACATAATGTCTTAAAGCAATCGATTTCTTATTAATTAATAAACATTAATCATATAAGGAATTCGATTTCCATGTAGTTAAAAACAACCAATTCATCATGAACTTAGTTTAAATTAAGAATTGATTGAAGTATTCCTTTCTTGTATTAAAAACCATTTTTGTGGGTTAATTAACGGACCTATTAGCGATTTATATCGCCCGATTGCGAATGTCCGCGAAAATAACATGGTGGAATGTAAATTTCTAAAGATACGGTAAAAACCGTTACAATACTATTAAGAACATGCTCATCTTGTACATAGTTATTATTTTGAGAACCTAAACTATTTTCTCGTAGCTATATAGGATTCGATTATAAATTATATTGTGTAGATCGAAATGCTGGGTGAAAAAAGGGAGGGATGAAGGGATATTACATGCTGCGCAGATGCAAATGCTGAAATGAATGTGTGGAATTACGAAAATGGATAAAATTAGAAATGTGTATATTAGAGGAAGTGTGAAAGTAGCACCAGTTATTGGAAAACTTAAAAGCAACAGAATAGCGTGGTTTGACCATGTGATGGCACATAAAGGGGATAGTGTCTGATAACAAGGAAAATGATAGAAATGAGAGTGATATAACGAAAAAGGGTGTGAATGTTGAGATGGCAACTAATAGAGGAGAATGGAAAGAGAGAACATGTTGTGCCGATCACATATATTGTGAAATAAAGGCAGAAAGAAGATATAAGATATTATACATATATTTATCTATTTATAGATTTGTTAGAACCGTAGTTACAGGTACTTTTAGAATCAATGCATACTTTTGATTTAAGTCAACGTTTAATTTTGACGACCTACGTGGCACAATGGCTTAAAATTTAACCGCATTAATTCAATTTTACTGTGCAACCAACACATGATGGTTAAAAGTTAATATGTTTAAAAGAGATATGCACCCAAAAATAATGAATAATGTAACAAAATAGAAATATTACCCCTATGGGACAGTAGCGTGTTCGCGGTACCCCTGGCCTCGCAAACATCCATAGACGACGGTAACTATTTACGTAAGTGGGCCATCAGCCTGTCTGCTAAGTTCTTCAGTAATAAAAAATATGTATTAATGGTTTTAATTTATAAATATAAAATAAAAGAGTGAACAGCAAGAAAGCAAATTAAATAACAGTAATCCTTATGACCAGATGATAACTGGTTGAAATTGGTAGAAATATGAAATGTTTCGCTAAGCATAACTTTGTATTTACAATAATCCCGTACCAAACAATTATATTAAAACAAGAACGGAGGCACGAACAGCTGGAAAAGGCGTGTGTCGCACGTGGAGTTCGCCAGGTCATGGAGTTCATGGCGTATTTACCAAACATCAGCATGTAACGCATGCCTAACTCATTTGGATTGGAATGTCGGACGCAAAAGTGTTATAATTTTTTTATTTTATTATATAGTAAGATCAAACTGATCCGAACAGATTGTTGTTTTCAAAATGCGCTTGAATTCTAATGAAATACATCAGCATAATCACACGTACACCAACTAGTACTCATGCTTATTTGAATTTACAACCAATCTGTAAATTGAACGATTATCTTTAATATAGATAGATTACCTAATAGATTTTTTGTCCATCAAATTATTTTCCAAAAAAAAAGAAAAGATTTTTTTTACACAATATAACATAAACATAAAAGTTAAACCCAAAAACGTTTTCTTCCAGCAAACCTAACGTTGGAGAATGGGAAGAATAAAGAGGTAGGCATATGAATTCTAAAAGACAAAAATAATAATTGTAGAACATAGTGAATAAAATAGTGAACAAACAAATAAAATTATACCATTATAAGAAAACTATATCCTTGTTAAATCACAGTTATAACTGTAAAATTGTCATTACCGGCGCAGTCAATTGTCTTCACTTGTGTTTCATATCACAATGTCAGAGCGTACACAATAAAAAATGAGAATATTAATAAAATGATGCGAAACTATGCAAAATCAAGATCATATGCGAAAGAGGTTACATGGAAAAACCGATGGAAAAACTAAAATGATGGGATACAACTATTTTTTCAAAATTCGAACGACATACTTGTAACAGTAATACTCGTAGACGACGTGTACACTATCGAATCAGAATCGTGGATTTACTTCTGCCTGTGAATGTGTTATTTTACTACAGTCATGTTCATAAGATCTAAAGTATCTACGATAAATCTATAAGAGTGGAGTATAAAAAGATAAGAATATATTAAAAAGTAAAATTTTGGCAACAATACAAATGCAATTTTTTTTTTTTTCAAATATATTAATAAATCAATATTGTTTATTTGATCTTAAACCATTCTCTGAATAAAAATTAGAATACAAATTAATAAAATAATTTTATTCTCGAAGGGCTTGTAATCATTGTCCGCGTCATTGTACCAACGTCACTCATTGTGAGTTGTAGTGATCGGCATTCACTTCCACCGGCAACCGTTGTATGCAAGTTTACATTACAAACGTAATAAAAGCAAGAGAAATCGTCAGTTCATTGGCTAGTAGGGACTGCATACACCAAGAAGTGTATATAGTATTATGTATTTAAATAAATTAAATATATTTTACAACACACGATTCAAAGTGGTTCTTTATAATATTGTGCATATACTCGTATAAGAATCCGTCCTTGTCCTTCCTTAAGTAGCTGGCTTAACAGCCTAAGTAGAAATTATTGTAATAAAAGAAGGTATACGTATCTACACTAGTTATATCACGGTAAAACAATTAACAGAATTGGATGAACTTTGACACAGACCGGGTTATAGTATGGAATAGGGTACACACTACAACTATTCCTAAAAAACGCTGTTCGTCCTGTGCCGGTACTTAACATTCAAAATGGATTGCTTTAGATGCAAAGGTAATATATACTTGGCTGATAATAAAATCCTCTATGACCGTCTTCTCTGCAGCTTAGTAAACGTAGCGCAGGACGCCTAGCGGCTAAGTGGGACGTTGACTTGTAAAATAATAGCTAGCAAGGCTGGAAGTGACGAGCAAAAGATTGGGCTATATGGCTTTCTATGGGAGAGGCCTATGTCTAGCTGTGGCTTTAATATGCTGATGATAATGTCCGTATGTCGTTTGAAGAAAAAACACAACTAGAACCTTATAGTACTTTTTATTGTTTTTCAAAGTATTCACCACGTAGCAAACCACTTATTATAACATTTATTTCACTCTAAAGTGGAGGTGTTCAAAATGGCTGACTTGAAAGCGTCGACTGCTTCTTCACCGGACTGGGACCTTTGACCACGAAGACTTTTCTTAATTTTCGGGAATGCAAAGAAATTGTTAGGGCTTAGGTCAGGACTGTATGGAGGATGGTTAAGAATTTCTACTTTTTCCTGCTTCAAATACTCAATCGTTTGACGAGCGCTGTGTTGTGAGCTTGCGTTGTCGTGGTGTAGGATGATGCGTCGCTTTGAGTTAGATTTTCGAAGTTCGGCGATGTCTTGTAGTAAACTGTGATATACCACTCTTTTTTTTTTTTTTTTTTACGGGGTGGGGAAATCCTCATGGACTACCTCCGCCTGGGGAAAGGCGGAGGGGCATGCCGGACTCCTACCGGCTAAAACCACCACCCCGGTGTCTCCTCACACGTGCGCGCGGGGCCGCGGGAATCCAGATTCTTCCGCAGCCCCACACTAGTGCTGGCCCGGTCTGTCCGGGCCTCGTCTCCTGCACGGGGTAGTGAGGTGTTTAACTACCCCGTGCATCGCCTCAGAGGCGCGCGCCGACACCCGCACGCGCCTCCGCCTCGGGTCCATCGAATAGGGGGCGGGGACTTCCCCAAGTCCCTCGCCCCTGGACCCATTCATGGGGGCCGGAAAAGGGCGTTATCCGCCCTTCCCCTGCGCCCGGTGCGCCTTCTGCGGCCGGGGAAGGGAGTCGAGATCTCCCTCTCCCGTTCCGCAGTTTCCTTCTGCGACATCACGTCCTCGCAGAAGGACACCACTGCGTCCCACGACTCTGCGCTACCGACCATCCTCCGCACTACGGCCGGCAGCGACAGATCTCCTCCTACTTCATTTGTGAGGACACGGCGCTGCTCCTCCCAAGCTACACACTCGGCGAGTGTGTGTTGCGCCGTGATATACCACTCTGCGTTAACCGTTCTACGATCTTCAAGTGCAATAGTCACAACATGACCGGTTTTTCAAACGAACGTGGCCACTATCTTCTTTGAAGTGCTTCGAGAACGAACAACTTTAGTCAGCTTTGGCTCGTCTTGAAAGACCCAGATTGTACATTGTTGTTTGGAATCAGGATCGTAGGCATAAATCCAAGATTCGTCACCACTGATGATGTCGTAGACGTGGTTTAACTCTCCTCGGTTGAACCTTTGCAGAGTTTGCTTACACCATCTGGCGCGGGCCGCCTTGTGATCGTCGGAAAGCAGATGCGGTATCAAACTAGCTTTCTCACACCAAGCGCTTCATGCAGATCTTCTGAATGGTTGTCCCTGAGATGCCTAATAGAGGCTCTATCTCTCGATATGTCACATGACGATCTTCGAGAAGTAGTTGTCTCACAGCAATGATGTTATCTTCTGTGAAGTCGGATTTTGGGCGCCCTTCGCAAGATTTGTCACTAACACTAGTATGTCCACGCTGGAATTCTAAATACCAGCGTTCAACACTGAAGCCGTGACAGACCTCTTCTAAAGTTGTAGAAAATTACTGCACGAACATTTTCCTTAGAAAGATTCATTTTCATACGTGACCTGACAGATTCCAATCGGCGCTGTGACTAAACAATAGCATTAATCCTAATACTTTCAACTATTTTGAGATTCAAAATTTAAACACATTCGAATATAGAACAGTTCCAAAATTCAAAATTGCCGGAAAATATGGAAACGACAGAACTTAAAAGCATGCCTAGTATATAACATCCTATACAGATGTGCAGATACGAGTGAATTCATCTAAATTTTGAAGTAATATGATTGTAAAATAGAAAATTGATTCACTACATTTATTAGTTGTATATTGGATTCACTACATTTATTAGTTGTATTATATTTTATTTACAATAATATTTATTACCGGTATAGACAACCCCTTGAACTCAAAATTAAGGCTATATGCATACACCCACGTATGATGCTTAATATAATTCAAAGAAACATTTTATGATTTTCGAATGTACACAAAACAATAGGGAATATTGAGCAGTTAACCGTGTTCTTGAAACTAGTCTAAGTATATTAAGTGATGCACCTGTTAGGTTCATGAGAATTTTAAACAAATTAATGAATAAAGGGACAATTCACACAGCGCCCTCTAATCCCAAAGCGTCATAGTACTTATGTTATGGGTGATATACTACTTATTTACTTTTCTTTTGTAAATAAATACAAATTATACAAAAACGCCCAGACTCGGGGCGGGAATCGAACCCGTACCTCCACCAGGACTCTGACGTGCAAAAGCCGGTTCACCACGGAGGTCGTCAATAAATTTTTAATGATGTAGAGTATTGTAGAGTTTTCATCAGTGACCTTGTGTGGGTCCAAAATGTTTCACTATGTTAGTTTTCATCTGAATATTCACACTTGTGTTAACCTTATCTTCTTTATCACACAGTCCATCCATCTTTACTTTGGTCTACTTTCTGTATCCATTCACATTCTGCTCTTTGCGTTATATGTCCATATGGACAGCTTGGTATATACCAAGAGTGGATATTTTTAAGCTATTTAACATCTTATTTCGATTTATTAAAATTTTTATTTGAATAATACTTATGTAGATTAAGCAACACAAAACTATATACCACAGCAGCCACCAGCTTAAGTCACAGGAAACAAAATAGAGAGTGAACTACATTTGGAAGCTAATTTTTACGCATTACTTACAATATATGTGCGAATCAACACACTTTACGGACTGAGCATTTTTTGGCGTTATAAAAAGTGTTCGATGGAGAGAAACAAAAGATTTTACTATTCTATAGAGTATTATATTAATATTTATGTATTTACTGATATAGTACACATTTAACATGCAAACATTATCACCATAATTATCCATACAAATCACAACACTTATTACGTATGGTATTTTCTTATAATAAAAAAGTATTTTTATAATAGTTTCGTTGCATCGACTGCTTGTTTGATGTTTGGTGGAGGGACAGCAAACAAAAGAACGTTGCAGTTCTTTTAAATTTCGACAACCTAGAAAATACTGCTTAATGATTTGTAATGCCGTATTCTTGTCGTTAAATAGAGTGAGCGCTATGCTATATAGACTATATTATTCTATAGTAAACTAAGTCTCTCTCTTCAATCGGTTCCTCATTGCTGAGGATCGTGACTCCGTTTGATTTCACCAACTAGCTGTCTCCATCGATCCCGTTCTGCAGCTTGGTGGAGTGCGTCGCTGACAGGTATTTTCAGTTCCTCCGCTATTTGGTCCGACCATCGTTTGGGACTTCTACCCCTAGGCCCGTTTCCCTCGATTTTACCGGTCACCACAAGGCGTTTCAAATTGCTGGCATCCCTGCTTGCAACATGACCAAAATACCGCAATATTCTTTGTAGGCAGGTTGCGGATAGACGTGGAGTCTTTTCTATTTTTAACTGCTTGAGAATAGAGATGTTGGTGTGGCGGGCCGTCCATGGTATTCGTAGCATACGTCGCCAGCACTACATCTCAAAAGCGTCAATTCTCTGCCTTTCTGCGGCTTTGAATGTCCACGTCTCTGCACTGTATAGAGCAATGGAGAAGACAAGGGCGCGGACCAGATGTATTTTAGTCCGGTGGGTAATATTACGGTCTCTCCAAATTTTGCTCAGTTGGGTCATTGCAGATTTTGCCATGCCAATCCGTCTCCATATTTCAGGTTCGCTACTTCCTTTGTTGATAATCAGTGATCCAAGGTTTGGAACTGGGTTACGGTTTCGTAGTCATGTAGGAGATTGTTGCGTTGGATAGCTGTGAAACGGTCAATGATCACGAGTTTGGTCTTGGATTTATTAATAGCAAGCCCCATTTCCATACTGATGGTTTCCAGTTTGTGAAGCAACTCCGCCATTTCATTTTCCGATGATGCGAAAAGAGTGGTATCGTCCGCGTACCTGAGATTCGATATCTTTACTCCGCCTATCTTTATGCCACCTTCCCAGCCATCTAGAGTTTGTCGCATTATGTGTTCTCCATAGATGGAGAAAAAAGGGTGGGAGATATCACGCATCCTTGGCGAACACCCTTATGGAATTTGAAACGGCCTGATGTTAAATCTCCTACAGTCACAGTGCCGTATCCCGACTCATACAGCCTGCGAACTAGCATTACGAGGTGGCCCGGTACACCTGTCTCGGAAAGAACTTTCCACAGTCTCTCCCACTTAACACAGTCGAAGGCCAAACCTCAAAACTTCGAACTAAAAGATTTCGGATGCAGCCAGGGAAACAAATGAAAATATTCAAAAGTATTGCTTTAAAACATACCAACATGTTGAAATAATGAAAACGTACTTAAGAAACTCAAGTGAAATGGTGTCGTGACCGAACTAGACAATGTCAAATGGATTAGCTAAATAAGCTCAGCCAAGCTGGAGTGAAAGCTGAGCGGTACTCTTTGAAGCTTTGATCATGGAGCTAATAAACACCGGAGTTGGCTGTTCCATCATCATTTTCAAAATAGATACTGGATAGAGTCCAAAACAAATTTAGTGAGTCACAGGGTGAAAACATTGCGCATGTCATTTGTACCTACGAGTACATTTAAACCATTCGGCGCAGGCGCCAATCACTGCTGTTCGGCAGAACTCACTCGGAATCGTTCGCCACAGCAGTCGTTTACCGAGTTTCAAGACGAAAGGCTGCGCGACCGCCAATCTAACCGACAACCGCGAACGCTATTAGTTTATTTTAGATCGTATTGTACTTGTGACGTACTTCTTTATCTGTAAGTATATGTATTTCTTTCTTCACTATTCTGAATACTTGACCAAGTCAATCCTTCGTTTAATTTTTCTATTTCCAGTTTTAACTGATATAATGTTGGGTAAAAACTCATAAAGCGCCCACAACGTATTTTAGGAGTATA
The DNA here is from genome assembly GCA_963693495.1 of Malacosoma neustria. Classification (NCBI taxonomy): domain Eukaryota; kingdom Metazoa; phylum Arthropoda; class Insecta; order Lepidoptera; family Lasiocampidae; genus Malacosoma; species Malacosoma neustria. The sequence continues at coordinate 7,532,370 of OY856373.1, forward strand.
CTATAATAATATAATATATGTATATAATACACCGATTTTTTAAAAGAAAAATGAATATATTTTCTCATTAACCATCTTTTAATTTGAACCATTATAGTTCGATAAATATATATAGTATGAAATTTGAAACCGAAAATAACATAAAACTTAATTTAGTGCTAATAATATACTGCATATTTTATTGGCATCTCATTGTCCAGTTAACTAGTTTTACAGTTAAAAATATCGTGAACATTCCTTGTGTGGAAATAATAGCTGGTGTATATATACATTTTTACAAGATAATAGAGAAATATATATATACAGGGTGACTTTGACAAACCCGTCCAAATTCACACAGAAGAATCTTTAGTAAAAGTTATGACAAACATGTATTTTAGTTTTGTATCACATAGTACAAAAATGTTGAGTAATCAGTATCACAAAGTCATTCAAAGAACTCGCAATTTACGCAATACGGCGCGAGAGTGCAATGACCTCTCCATCTGACCTAGTAAAAGGCCGAGGACGGCGGCATTGAACCGGGCGAGCGAATACGCACTACTCATTTACGCGGGTGTGACAGAGACAGGTAATAACAGGTTAACGACGCTGTTTGCACCATGCATGTGTATTCGCTCGCCCGGTTCAATGCCGCCGTCCTCGGCCTTTTACTAGGTCAGATGGAGAGGTCATTGCACTCTCGCGCTGTATTACGTAAATTGCGAGTTCTTTGAATGACTTTGTGATGCTGATTACTCAACATTTTTGTACCATGTGATACAAAACTAAAATACATGTTTCTCATAACTTTTACTAAAGATTCTTCTGAGTGAATTTGGACGGGTTTGTCAAAGTCACCCTGTATATTTACTAGATGACCCGCCAAACTTTGTTCTGCTATATAAATTAAAGAATATTATTAATTATAAATTTAAATAATAAAATATAAAAAATATATTAATATTAAATATTAGACCTTTCTCGAATCCAACCCAGATTAAAATAAATCATTTGCGTCATATAAATATTCTGACGTTTGACATAACAATTCCTCCCTTAGTTTCTAACTATTACGTCATAATAACATGAATACAATAATTAACAGATTATAATAAAATATTGTTCACAAATCCATACAAAAGAAATCCTTATTAATAGGTCTTTACCTATGAAATTGCCGTTCTGCAGTACTGGCTATTTCAAATCAAAATAATTTTTGTTTGGCTAAGAATTCTAATTTCAAATTAATTTTATTTTAAAAACATGGAGTTCTTTTTCCAAAAATAGTCATTTGTTTATTGATTAGTGTTACATTTTCATCGCATTTCAATCTTTATCGTCATCATGGATACGTTAAAAATCCGAGTAATTAAATTATGGAATATGAGTACCGTCGTGGCAGCAACGCGGCACAAGCGGCACGCAACATCAACGAAGTTTACGGAGCTAACACTACAAACCAACCCACCACCTGTTATTGGTATGCTCGCTTCCGTTCTGGGAATTTCGACCTGAAAAATGAACCTCGCGGTCGTCCGAAGACTGGTCGACAATGGCGAATTAAAGGCGATTGTGGAAGCTGATGATACACAATCTACGGCTGAATTAGCAGCAGCTTTTGACGTTAGCGTCAAAACAATATTGGTCCATTTGCGTCAAATTGGCAAGGTAAAAAAGCTTGACAAATGGGTGTCCCACGAACTCAATGATCGCCAGCGTGAAGTACGCGTCGAGATGTGCCTTGAACTGCTCAACAGACACACAAATGAAGGAATTTTGAACCGCATTGTTACCTGCGATGAAAAATGGATTCTGTTTGATAACCGCAAGTGATCAGCAAGTTGGTTGGATCCTGGTTCAGCACCTAAACAATGCCCTAAACGAAAACTTACCCCTAGAAAAGTGATGGTCACTGTTTGGTGGTCTAGCGCCAGTGTGATTCATCACAGCTTCTTACCAAACGGGGTGAGCATTACTACAGATGTATACTGTGAAGAACTGAACACAATGATGGAGCAGCTAGCACATATCCAACCAGCATTGGTCAATCGCTCGTCTCCGCTGCTCCTGCACGACAACACGCGACCTCATACTGCACAGCAGACGGTCTCCAAGTTGCAAGAACTGGGGTTGGAAGTTCTCCGTCATCCGCCCTACTCACCAGACCTTGTGCCTACAGACTACTACTTTTTCCAGAATTTGGATAACTTCTTGGCGGGAAAAAAATTCAATACCCGAGAGGCAGTACAAAATGCCTTTGAAGAATTTGTTACCTCCCGTCCAGCTGATTTCTTTAAGAAGGGCATCAATAAACTGCCACCGCGTTGGCAAAGATGCATTGATTGCATGGGTGATTACTTCGATTAATAGAAATAAACAATACAAAAAAAAAATCGTTTAAATTTTTTCATACAAAACGGCAACTTCATAGGTAAAGACCCCTAGTATTTTAATTTCTTATATACTTCTTGCTGAAGGGAAAAAAGGCATCTATTCAAAAGATGGCGCAAGTTCGCTTTCTTAGACCACTGGGTCAGAATTATAATAATAAAACAACAACAAGTATTGGAATTAATGAGTATCAGACAATTATATTAATATTCATAGCTTCATGGTACGGACAGTATAATGACCGGCGCTTTCAATAAACCACAAACACTAAAGATATAAGATATAGCTACGCATGTTTATAGTTATTTTACGACGTGACTGGTTCAGTGGCCACCTTATACGGTCGTGTCAGTGGGTTCAATCCCCACGTAGTATAGCACGCAGCGTATTTGTATATCGCTAAGTAACAGCACTTAATAGTAAGCAGTTACCGTCGCCTATGGATGTTCGTGACGTTAGTCGCATCGCGAACATGCTGCTGTCCCATAAGGATACAAGAACCTGGGTCACCAATACCGGAACACACCACAAGGTTATTATGGTGGCATACATATAGACTAAGAGTAGTTGCCATACAGAGGTGTTTGGGGCTCTACTACGCAGCTGAAAATATTGTATTATAGTTATATAATTAACTAGCAGCCCGTCCCAGCTTCGCATGGGTATTTAACAAAAAATTAAATCCTTCTATTTTTTTTCGGTCTCGGGGAAAAACCTCTCTTGACGGGTTCCCCCGGCCCGGGGGGACCGAGGGATATAAGGGACTCCGGAAAAGATGTTCGACCATCCGACGACCCACTAAAAAACCCCGCTGTTCTCCCATCGCCTACGCCCGGGCCCACGGATATATGGCCAGCCGATCTCGTGGCCCGGGCCGGCGCCGGCCCGGGCCGGAAGGGCGCCGGCGCCGGAAGGGGCACGCTTTGTCTTAAAGCGGGCCCCTTCTAAAGTGCTGGCGCCAGGGGGTCAGGCTTTCGTCCCCCCGGCGCTCTCTTGTAACAACTCTATGAGTTGAGGGCGGCTGCGGAACAGCACGCGGCCTTTTCCCTCACGGCAATAGTGCGGGCGGCGGATCCTCCCCCGAGGGGCCGCCCGCGGCCGCTTTCTACGGCAGCCGGAGATCGTTGCCCGCCCTCCGGCGCCGACGACGCGGCCTACGTTGGCGGGAGGGGAGTGCGGTGGCGGACTCCCGCTCCCGTTCCGCCGCCTCCCTTGCAGACACTACTGCCTCGCAAAAGGAGGCGACGGCCGTCCATCCAGGATCGCCCCCGACCATGGACAGAACCAGGGCCGGGAGCGACAGGCCCGCGGCCAATTCCGGACGGGACTCGCATCCCCGTTGCGTGCTAGTCAGGCGTATGTACGACTACCAGACGACACTCCAGAAAAAGCAGAGTCGCTTGACGTCGTAGCCGGCCCAGCAAGACAAACCGTCAGCGAGGATGCAATTCCCGCCCCGGGAACACTCTCTGTGCAGGCGCAGTCGAAATAGGCATGGTTTTGACTACCAAATCAGGTCCCATGGGACCCCAATCAGTATTCGCAACCATCCCATCGGGGACCATGCCACGAACAGAGAGCTAAGTTGGAAAGGATGTAAGAGGTAGACGGAAAGAAAGGTAGGACTCTGTCGCCTCGAATGGAGAGGGGAGTGAAGCGACGGATGCTCGGGCACCTCGGGTACGCACACCCGTGCACTCCTCGGACAGAGGAGCGCCCCTGGGGGCAAACCCTTCTATTTGCGTCAGGTTACTAAAAAAATAAAATTATAAAGAAAGTTTGAATATTATTATTTCTATGAGCTTTTATTTTAATGATTTTTTTTGCTATTACTTTTTATTTATTTTTCGTTATTTTACAATAAGTATTCTAATTTTTGTAAAAACCCCAGTGACGCACGCCTACATTGCATAAGGTGCTGCCTAGCTAGCCGAACAGGGTGAGTGGCTACCACGCAACATTTTTCTAATACTTACATTTTTAAACTCGTGATATCTTTCGAATGGAATATCCGAATTGAATAATTCAAAAAGTTATATAAAGGTATTGAAACAGTTTTGAATGTGAAGTAATTTATTTTGATAAGGATTAATACCAAGATCCAAATAAAGAGCCTTTTCTAATGGCGGCATTTCAATTCATTTTTTAAAATAAAAGAACACTTATTGTGGCATAACTATAATAGTTAGACATATGCTGTCGCGACACTTTTTGTAAATAATGATGTGTTCTGCAAAGTTGTAGTACATTATTTTATTCTATCATCAATAGTTTTCACAACGCACGCGATTTAAATAATATTTTAGGTAATTTTTTTACACTTTGGGTTACATTATTAGAGTTTTAGTAAGGATCCCTAATTTTTTTGAAAATATAATATAGCCTATGTCACCCGGGGATAGTGTAGCTTCCCAACAATGAAAGAATTTTTTAAATCGGGTCAGTAGTTTCGGAGCCTATTCAAAGCAAACAAACAAACAAACAAACAAACAATCAAATCTTTCCTCTTTATAATAGTAGTATAGAAGTATAGATAAATTCATATGCCGGAACTTTATGACCTGCAACAGTGTCATGTTTATATGTGAATCATTAATGTGAATTATTATAATGACTTGCATACCTATTTATTTCTTTCTATTAAAAATCTTTGTATATTGAATAGTTTTTTTATTATAAAATTACAATATATTATGTTATGTTGTTAAACATGTTTGGTTTGACCAAAGAGTGCCTTATTACAAGGAAAATGATAGAAATGAGAATAGATTCAGGAGGAGACGTAGACTAAAGAAAAGATGGGTGGATTGCGTAAAAGATGATATAGCGATAAAAAAGGGTGTGAATGCTGAGATGACGGTTAACAGAGTAGAGTGGAAGGAGTCACGTGCCGACCAAACAACGTGCGGTAAGAGCAGGAAGAAGAAGAACATTTTTAAGTATGTGTAGGTATTATTGGTCGAGATATAATGGTTTTGAATTCTTAACAGATAGCGTATCAACATGAACCAACTCCTGTCAGGTGGTCACCGTCGCCTATGGACGTTTTCAACACCATAGGCATTACCAACGCGCTGCCTGCCTCGAAGAAATTTTATAACGCCTTTTTTGAAGAACCCCATATCGTGTCCAACAAATGGAGATGAACACCCAGCCGATGGCGGGCAGTGCGGTGGTAGAAAGACAACGAGGACACAATACTAAATAGTTCTTCAGAATACTCCCCGTTGTACAGACGGTAGAATACGCAAAGAGACGCACAGTGCGCACAATACGTCCATCTTCATATAATTTGGTGGTGGCTGGCTCACAGCAACCTTCCTCATGGCAAGTTAGAGGCCTTGAAACTCGCGGCATCATTTCACAACAATACATAACCTTCGGCGAAGGACATCGTGGTAAGCAGGGATAGCACATAGGTGGTACGGTGATGGTATACTTCACCACTAACATCGGGCATACTGCAAATTGCTCGGCGTCGCAGATTGTACTTCTTTTTCTTTTGTAAATTTTATATCATAATAAATTTCCACTAGAATTTTGATAATTTGAGTGTATACCTCTGATGTTGTGAAAATCCACACTGAGTGTGGATTTGAGGTCCGCTGGGTTACACTTTCTGTTTTTGTGACGATCCATTTTGGAGACAAAAAGGAGTGTTTATTTTGGAAGTTCTAGATTCTTCTTCTTCTTCATCCCAGCGTCAAATCCCGGTTGCAACCTAAACTTCCGTTTCGGTGCCCGGGCTCCGTTTTCCGACTTTTTCTACTCCACTTCGCACGATCTTCAGCATCGCTGGTAGCATAGTTCACCCTTTACGACGTCAAACCAGCACTTTTTGGGTCTACCCCTCCTGCCGAGGCCCGGCGGAGGCAGCATGGCCACACATTTATTACGGACATGAAGGCTGCCGCGAATGCGATCGTTCCTAACGCGGTCCTTCCGCGTCACTCCACACATTCACCGCAGCATATTCATCTCCGTGACACGTTGGAAATTCTAGAGTATCCACAAAAAATTGAAAAAATTTAAAAAATTGAGTGTGCTCTTCCTACCCAAACCACAGGTTGTGTAATGAGTTGGCGCGGGTCCCTATCCCGCCCGGAGAATATCGCCGGGTCCACGTCCGGTTTCCGCTGATATAAGTTTCTAAGTCTAATTGCATGTTAAACAGACATACCTATTGTATTATATTTGTGACTGAATGCGAGTAACATTTTAAACTTATAGACTGACTTGAATCTTATAGATTTTGAACTTGGTAATGTCTTCAGCTTTCAGCTAAATAACTGCCACCTCTGTTAACTTTTACATATAGAGGATAGAGGTAGCGAATCATCTCATATGCAGAGAAATTGAAAAATTAAAAGATTCTTCTTCTTTATTTTATTTGTGTTTCCAATGATTTAGGCACTGATTTTCCCAATGTCAGGGTAAGGAAACAGGTGGGTTTCTTTTTTACATAAATAAACAAACTTATCACCGGTAAATTATTTTTCTAAACACGTAAGGGCCAAGCAAAAATGTTAGACTAAACTACAACAAGAAAATGTTATATAGATATAAAAATTTGGAAAGAAAATATATATGTTTACTATAAACTAAGGTGAGGAGATAATTGATATTTACAGGTCGAGGGATAATTAAAAGATTGAAATTATAGTTTAAAAACCCGCCAAAAGGTAGCGCTAGTCTACTATTAATGTAGTTGCAGTAAAAATTATCTTACTTTAATGTATTTAGACGCTTTCTTTTAAAATTTACATTAATACGAATGTAGTGCCACCTTTATTTAATACCTTTTACCGGACACTTTTCAAGCACAGAGTTTATTCTCCTTACTTCTATTGTGCTTCTATCATCCATACCATTACCACAAAGTAGATAAGTTAAGTTATAGATAATAGAGTGCAAAAAGGATTTATTGTATTTATGTGCTTCATGTTATAAAAAAAAGTTCGTAATATACATTCTATTAACTTAAGTTTTAGGACCTTCAATCATTATATATCGGAACTCGTTTTTCTCATTTTAACTGCATAACTAACTTAAAAATGGCGAAATGAACAATAATCAAAATACTCATATATTTAAAATCCCTAAAATTTTATAGCTTCTTTAATAATTTATGTTAGATTTTATATAATTAAAAAGCAGATAACACAGTTCTACTCTAAAACTATTTGAAAGCGTCTACGATCTAGTTAAAGTTTTAATATCCAACCGACCTTTAGTTCGAATTCTGCACTGCACCAGTGGAAGGGTGAATTCACCTACAGCAACAATCACAAATAATTTCCGTTAGATTTGCAGCAACTTCAAAAATATATTAATGAAGTTATAAAAGCCTAAAAATCAATACTCATATAATAATATCTTATATAGATCTGTCAATATAACTGGCATTAATTCTGTTTACTATAAAACTGAAGGTCGTAATCATAAAGTACCGCTCATGTTCTACGTAATTATCAAAATTTGCAGATAAAGTGAAAAAAAAAACTATTAATTTGCTTCCACCAGCTGACTTTAATACCGTGTTAACAACGAATCAGTGTCACATACACTGGTATGGTGGATTTATATTTGTTTGAAGCATATGGTTTCATACATTTAGGACAGACGACAGAACGCGTCACGACATACAAAATGTGTCCCTAACCATATTAAATGTATGAAACCGATATGCTTCTGACGGGTCACGACACGACACGTCAGACAAAAATACATGCTGCTGCCATCTATTAAGTAATATTAAATCCACGTCAAACCGTAGTATGTTTGAAAATGTTCGCCTGATAGTAAAAGTGGTAGTAAAAATAAAAACTAGATGGCAGCACATGTAATTTATTTGTAAATTTTAAATACATGCCCAATACATGTTTTGAAAACGGGGCATCTCAATAATAATTATTATTTTTTAATTATTTTGTTATATTTTATATTTATTGCTATTTTACACTGAAATTGTTATATTATTGTACTTTTGTATTTTATACTAAATATATTCCTTGAATTTGTTTAAAAAGTATATAATAATAAGTTCCTCAAATATAAGTACACTCATTTAAATTATTAATTCGTGGAGAGAATAAATGTATCATATGTTAATAAAGTTAATATTAAAGGATAAAGAGAAAGTAGTGAATTTGTTCGAGCTATTCTGTTTCATTTCTACAATCCATTTTGTTAGCCGGTTTTCAACGCAAATCTGATTTAAATTACGTATAGTTAAAGATTTAAAATGGATAAAACTCATCAGATATTGCTCTGCATAACTTTTGAAGTGCTTTAACAAACACGGGACTTGACATTGTTCTATACATGGTACAACACCGGTGATGTAGGTTGCTGCACCACAGGTATAAACTGCGAGCCTCATAACTTTAGTGTCATCTCTCTCTACCGAATTAAAAAATGCTGCGCTCAGACAAAGACAGACGTTGCCAGACCTACGTCACTGAGCAAACAAGGCTTGCCTTCCTAGTCAGTGAGAGACTAAGCTAACGAACGAACCGGCGGCGCCATTACTTTCAACGTATCCGCACGGACGTGACTGTACCTGTTTTTCGTTTGTTTTTTATCATCGATCGAGTTATAACATCATTACTGCGCAGTGCCAGGTAAGATCATTTGTTTTAGTTATTTTGGAAGCAGTGAAATATATTTCGCGATGTGTGTGTGTGAATAGGTTCGAGAAACTTTCTCGATTATTTATGCAAAGAATTTACTGAGGGCAGAGTACATATTAAAGGCGTGTTGGAGGCTCGCAAGCGAGACACGGCGAGCGGCGCTGCCTCCGTCGCCTGCGCAACCTACACATAAAACTTATGACAATTTTAGTAAATCACGTGCTCATTTTTGTTTCGTGAACAGTGTTTGTGATTTATGCTCTTTGTAACGCGAAGATAGTTTTCTTTCCTTTGCGACCGTCTTCACTGCTTTCTGAAAACAATACATTTACATACTTACTGTTTCTTTGTGTTGTGTTCGAACTTGTGATCAGTTTGTCTGGTCTGCATTTCCTCTTGTGACGCATCGAATTGCTGACAATTGTCGTAATTCTTAAGGTGTAGTGCTTTATCTTGTTTCTATTGACATTATAATTGAGTATACTTTCAATGTCATTTTCTTATATTCACGTTGTGGAGTGAGTATTTAGGTAAATATTATATAATGTATATTTGCCTCGATTATTTGTTTTGCTAGTACGTAAACAGCAAAGTATGGCCACCGTTCGGGTTTCCTTTCAACAACATTGGGTAGGGTCAAAATTGTTTACTAGGGAGAAGCAAAAGTCACATCTATCTTCTTGTAATACGTCATATATTCGTAAACAAGCAAAAAAGCGCACTGAAGTTAATCATACAGAATTCAGAGAAGTCTGAACTTTCTAGAACAGTAATAAATTGTAACATTGTAACATTTTTAATAAAGTTATATGTATTGTATATACTAATAAGTAGTAAAAGGTATTCTTGATGAATTCTTTAATCATAATTAATGTTTAAGCCTAAGATAAGCGGGTATCTGTAGCAATTACCCCTAATAGATGAATCAATCAGGGCTTAAATGACCAGTGAAAATAACTGGCATCGAACAAATCATTCTGGGACAAAGCTCACTTCCGTTATTTTGGTCCATACAAAATATGCTACCATATCTAATAGCAAATTCTATTAAAATGGCTACCTAAATGGGTTCAAATATTCGGGGTTCTGTCTGTAAACTAGTAAAGGGAGTAAGTAATACATGGGTAGCATGGTAGCCTTTTAAGTAAATTATAAATATCAGGTATCTTCGTCCTGTTCCCATTCCACATTGTTTGAGGACGTCAATATGTTTTCTCCATTGTATGTTAGCCACCATCACAATATTCACACTATTTTCGCCATATATTCTTCGTAATCTATTCATGTTTTCCTTCGATCACATTGATCGAAGATGTTTTCTTTACTATATCCTACCTGTACCTATCCATGCATTTTCGTTTCTAGAATATTCCTTGTGACATAGTATTATTTCCCTCGCATTAAATGACCATCACACGCTAGTATATTATATTTCAGTTTGTCAATCAATGGCGCTTCTTTCAAACATTCGATTATAATGACCGTTGTCAACAATGGTAGGTACATATATTGTTAAGCTCTCCTGCATTCGATTTTTTAATCATAAATGACTATTAAGATATTGTTGATCTTCAACTATGGGATCAGTATGTAGTAATTATATGAATCAAACCAAGTTCAGGCGTCTGTTGTCGAATATGTTAGTCTTTTTACATAAGTATCACACCTACTAAAACTATCATTCAATCATTAAACAATCTTATCTAGCTAACCGATTTACACTTACATTAGATATACAAGACTGAAGCAAGGCTTTCCTACCATAGTTTGGGGGTGTATTCACGCCAGTTAATACCAAATTTTATTATCTTCAAGATAAGCAAAGGGCACAGAAGGGCACCAAGGTTTACGACGCGCAATAGATTCACCTTGAGCTAGTGCTCAATTGGAAGCAACTAGTTAAATCAATTGAATAATGCACTAACTGCAACTTTGTGCCTAGGCGTTATTTCACAATTGAAAGTACTTATACTAACTACCACAATTCACTACTTATATATACGTCAAGGAATAAACAATTACTATAAGTACATGCAAATTTTCCACTAAACCTTTAGGTGTGACTTCTTCATAATTTACTAGAAATGCAATATTATGAATCAGAACTAAATGTTGGGTTATCTAGTAACAACGGTTGTTAATAACTTGCATGATTCCACTTTATTCCTGGTACTTAAATATCACCAATTAGATTTATATTCTTAACAAATTCTAGAACTATGACATATTTGAAATTAACCTTGCAATATAAGCAAAAAGCAACGAAATCTTTAATAATACATTGGTTTAACAAATCTGCCGACACAACAAGCAATGAAACATTGGTTTAAATTACAAACAATAGGTAACAAATCTGTCGACACAACAAGCAGACGTTGCAAGTTGCATGGATGTAACCGAATTTGTGGCCTTTATACGTGACCAGCGGCCTGTCTGACTTACTCGTATACAGTCCACTGAGCACAATCAATGCCTTTGATTAATTCAGTTATAAATGATCGTATTGTGGCGTGTATCAAGCAAACCTGTTTGGTCTGTAAAAAGACTGCTAGACTGCTCGAGGACACGACATTTTGGAGACGTCAAAACAACCCGAGAACCATCTCGCCATTTACTATAACGTTCCGCGATCTTTTTAATATTTTTAAATTACATTACTGAAACATTATGGGTCCCCTATGAGCGTTTGCAACGCCAGTGGCATCGGGAACACGCTGCTGTCCCATAAGGGCACAGGAACTTGGGTCACTAATGCCGTAACACAACGCAAGGTTATTATGGCGACATACATAAGACCAAAGGTGGTCGCCATCCAGACGGGCTTAGGGCCCTACCACGTAACTAGTGCTGTTTTGTCGCCTTTTACGACAGGCAGGCCGGCCGCAGAGGTCAGTATTCTTTCTCCGCCCCTGCATGGATAAATTGAACTGATTTATCTACATGTAATAGATACAGATTGTTTGTACCAGTTATAAATTTCAGTTTTTTGCTAACACTCAAAATCAACTGGCTTATGTCAATATTTTTATTCTCGCATAGTAAATTAATTTATCTTGAATATTCTTTTTTTCATGAAAGATTTTAATTCAAATCTTCACGTGTATATTTAAATCATAAAAATGCATTTTATAATACTAGAGTTTTCAACTTGTTCCAATAATTTAGCATGTACGAATAATACCCGAAATTCTAGAACAATGCGATCTTCCATTATGCGAGGCTTACGCATTTTGAAAGGATTGGGTCCATTCATTCATTGAAATTTTATTGTCCCACCGTACCATAGAATTTTGAATGCTTCCTGTAATATCCATTTACGATGGTAAAAGCATTAACATGTATTTTAAATTCATGTATTGTTGGAGCGAATCTAATAGATGTACTTTAGTACAGCTTAACTTAGATGCAGCCAATAAATATTTGTAGAACCAGCGGTTAAGAAGTACATATTAGATACAGCCATGTTATTACCCTTAATTACAAATTTAGGGTAGAAAGTTTAAAGGCTGTTGGACATCAAGCTGTTTTCATTCCTTTATATTGGTTAAATAGAAATGGTCTAATATTTTTCATGGACTGCTTCACTCAACCTCAAGATCCCGGCAGGCTAAATTCAAAAACGTTCTCCCCGGTATGTTCTCTGCAACTTTTTATTTACCCCTTTTCCATAGAGCAACTCAATTAAAATGGCAATGCCAAATAGATAGGTAATAAGATTGATATGCCCGTTTTAATATATTGACCTTATTATAATAGTATACTTGCAAAATAAACATGACATGAGCCAGGGCGGAGGCAATTTGAAGTCAATTATACCAGCACCGGTTGCAAGTTAAAGTTCGCCTACACAGCGCAAAATATTAGTTGTATTATAACAGAGAAAGGAGCATAAAGACAGGCAAGATAAACTTTTGATGAGTTCGTAGTACCGTTGCATTCCGACTATAATCTTTAGTATGCTGTGTGGATCTTTTGCTCAATTTATCACAAGATTATGGATATCAGATCAGTGTTTCTAAACATGGTAAAAAGTAAAGAGGAACGTCTTTAAAAACTTTCTAATATAATTACTGTGATATATTTATGCTGTGATTATAACTGTTATTACTTTTGTATTATTATGTATCAGGAACCCTCTCCGGTAAAGGCCTCCTCCAAGGCTTGCCATCTTTATCTTGAGCTATTTAGATCCATTGTAGAGCCGCGATTTTCTTGATATCATCATCCCATCGAGTGCAATGTATTATATTACCGAAGCCCCGGACTTCCAAAATACCGATAATATTGTATTTGATGTCTTCTAGCACTTTCTCCATTTCTAATATTTTTCATGTGATGAAAGTGTTCGAACGCTACACGCTTTTTTTCTTCGTTGTTTGTTTTTTTTTTGTTTGATGATGTCCTTGGAGAGTTATGGTCAAAATCTCCCGCGATGACCAGCCGTCTTGGAAGACATGTTTTGTGTATTTTTGTAGGTTCTTCTTCTATTTTTTTGTTGTTATTTGGGAAGGGCTGAAGTGCTCATTGCTATGCCTTCCTGATGTTGTCTTGGATGTTTGTGTTGTTGTTATTGTTTTTGCTTATTAGAAAATTCAACATTCCCGGTTTTAAAACACTTTCGGAACAACTTGAAGATCTTGGCTTTGTGTGAGTAGCTAGAGATTTATTATTTTTGTTTGCATGGGGTCTCCGTTCAGTGTAACTGTTTGTAGCATTTTCCGGCGATTTGGGAGATTTCTTTTTTTTGTTATTAATGTATTGTTGTAGCGAATCTAATCGATGTACTAAAGTACGGCGTGTTTTTTAAAATGATAAGCTTGTCATATTTAATTATGACCGTGTTTCCCTTCTCTCTTTCGGCTTTTACTTGCTCTTGTAACTCCTTTCTTCTTTATTTTTGAGGGTACTTATATTTCTACCAAGCGTTGCAAAGGTGACAACTATTGGTCATGGCTTGTCAGTCTTTTCCCTTATTTTTCTGATGGCTTCTAGATCTGTATAACCTATTTTAATTGTAAGATAATTATGTCCGAAATCTTTTATTTTGTTTTCCATGCTGGAGTAGTATTTTTCATCTTCTTGCAAGCCGAAAAATACCAGATTGCGTTGCCTTGCCTGTTTTCCAAAATAGTATATTCTTTGTTCTTTGTTTTTCACCCTTACCTCGAGATTTTCATATTTTTTTTCTAGGACTGTAAATTTTTCTTCTAAAATTTTTATTATGTTTTTTGTCGCCTTTTCTGTCGCTTCTTCGCCATTTTTATTTATCAATATAAGATGATAGGTATTGTTTATACTAAAATTGTAAAACATGAAAAGAAATAAGTAACAGGAAATAAACAAGGCTTAAATAAATAATTATTTATGCTGCATTTTATTTTTATTTTTTTAATTTCATTTTACACAATTCCATTATGTATTCCCAAATGTGATCCAAATAAATTCTGGAAGAGATCGCTCTTTGGAGAGAATCCATTAATACACACAATAAAGTCTTACTATCTATCTTTTAATATCTTTGTTGAGTGGTCATATGATCCTTGAACTACGCGGCGTTCTCTAAAGTTGAATATCTGATACGCTTCTATCGAGATACCGTTAGCGTCTGCTTTCGATTCAATTGACGCATTACGGCGTCTGTGTTTTAATTCGTAATAAAACTTTACAAGTTGTCTGGATCTAAACGAGCCAGTTTAGACTTTCGTATTGAAAACAGAAATTTAGGTACTCTACAAAAACTTATACCGAAATCTTCAATATCAAGTGATATTAAAACTAATGTTTTTAAAAGAATATCAAGTGTAACCACAGCTTCTAGCCGAATGTGATATATACTATTACATAAAAATAACAAATTATATTATCGTAGGGAATTAATATCTCTTTAATTTTTATCCTGCTCGCCACGAGAAATATAAAAATTTCAAAATGTATCCATTTTGATGGTTTTAATCCTAGTTTCTTCGTGATTGTAATAATTCCACTCATTCAATACAGTGACCATTAATCAGATTAAAATTTGTAACGCAAAAAAATGTTTAACAATATTCTAGTTACAAATTCTGATTCAGTTAAATATCAATTTAATCAGGTATCTCATTGAATGTAAAATATTTATTTCTAAGATAGCGGATAGTTATTGGTCTTTAGTTTCGAAGTATCTAAAGTTTAAAGCGTTACGAACATCACGACCTCTTAATAGATAAATTTAAAATGTTACTGTGGGAATTACTAACAAATCTGCCACATGTGTACAGTAGAGAATACTGATATTAGATGTTTTTTATATTAGTACTATGTTTATTAACCAAAGAATAGTAAAAAGAAATATTACAATTATTTTAGTATAGCGACGACATAAATTTTACTTTACATTTAAAAATATATTTTGGCTGGGAATATAATATGTTTAAATATTATAATGTATACTTATTCTGAAATTAGGTGTTAGTTCAGCAGTAAAAAACATCAAACAAAAATCTTCCATAGAGCCATTAATCAAAATGTAAATAGAACAAAATAAATGTAGTCAAACTTGTTTATAAGGTAATTGAAAAGCGGAAAATATGCAAAAAGATTAATATATTTTCATAATTCAATACAACCAGTTACATTGAGTCTTGAAACTCGAAATATGATTCATAAGTAAATTTGAGAGCTATCTAATCAAACCGCAAAGTTGCAGTGTATAGTTTCAGTTTTATTAGCAAACATTTGTTCAAATAGACTCGTAGATGACGTAAGCTAAGCCGAGCGAGATGTTATTTGATCTCCTAGTACCAAGTGTACTAAATGTTACGCTGTTTCTCTAATTACTTCTATCCAAATATATAACTTGCTACACAGAGCTATGTAATGTAAATTGTAAACCAGTTTCTAAGTGTAAAATGTATTAGCTCGCAAAATACGAATTTTATGATTTTGTGCAAAGGCCACAACACATAGTAAAACTTAACTAATAAATGTTATGGTACTGCCATTGGCTAAAATTATTACCCAAATCAATTAAGTTTTTTTTAATCCTGTAGGACAGCAGACAGTCTGCAACGCCAGTGGCATCGCGAACACGCTGCTGTCCCATAAGGGTACAGGAACTTGGGTCACTAATGCCGGAACACAACACAAGGTTATTATGGCGGCATACTTAAGAACAAATGTGGTCGCCATCCAGACGGGCTTGAGGCCCTATCACGCAGCTAGTAGGGTTGTTTTGTCGCCTTTTACGACAGGCCGACCCCGGCCGCAGAGGTCAGCATTCTTTCTCCGCCCCTGCACGAATAGAACGCACGGTATTACGTACTAAATCGTGATATGTAAGGGACTTGCGTCTAAGACGACCTTAAAGGCTATCCTTTGTGCATTTCTAAATAGTGCGCGAGTTTCTGAGTATAGCTTTACATCGGATATTAGGGGATCAATTGCAATTATATCATAAACACTCAAAATATATCACGTTTAATAGTATCATCATAGTATCAATGCACTAACGCAAACGACGTGTCATTGTATAATAACACTCAATAGAGACCTTGAGATTCAGAGTGTAGTTGGATCTTTTTAGGGTTCCAGCCAAACATTGCGGAGTCGGCAGGTATGTGAGACTCTTCGGGACTACGCACAAACAAACCCTGATATTTTTCTATCGCATTGAGCTTGGGTCGATGGACACATGGTGTGTACTGACAAAGGTACTGACCTTGGCTAAGGCTTAAGATGCCACGCTCAATAACTTGATAACGATTTTATTGAACCTTTATAATTATCCCATTGTAACTATATTATATTTATTTTAATGTTGTCTTTAATTAAAGTATTCTGTTATAATTTCGCCTTGATCATATATTTGAGCTATATGTCTACAGACATATGTATGCTATTCTAAGTTGTTAACATTACAAAACAAGAAAGGATTCCTCCGAATGTTAGAATTCTAAATATCCTTTCAGCTTTCACGAATCAAATTAGCATAATTATACTTTCATTACCCGAATTCGTCGATATAAATTTCAAACTTCTGAAGCCTGAAACATTACTGCCAAACTTGGCCAGCTTTACAGTATAATTTCATTTGAATAAATTATTCCGTTCTTACCTTTTGTTTGAAACAATTTGTTCTGGCGTTAATAACCGTTGTCTCGAGTAGGATTTCCTTTTATAACATTATATATATTACGGACGATGCGGGTTTCGCTATTTATATTTTTTATTATAGTTAAGGCTTTGGTGTAAATAGGTACATAAAACCGCCTAAATAACTCTATGATACTAAACTATAATTTAACACCATAGCAAGCTTATATTTTTTTTGCAGGTTTTTCGAAATTTCTCGTGAATAAATAAGGGCTATTGAAGATATTCACTTTTTATAATGATTAATAGCCTATAACTTCCCACTGCTGGAAACGGACGGTATACCCCCACGCTTGTCCAAGGCGGATTGGCAGGTTACACATACTGGTAAATTCGATATGAAGGTTTGCTCACGATGTTTTCCTTCACCGTCGGTACATAGCAATTATTTCATAACATGCACATAGGATTCGAACCCAGGACCTCTAGGTTGATCTCCAAGTGTAATACCACTGAGCCACATCTGGTTCGAATTCGAGAGTGGTGGAGTTCGACATATCTGGTAGCCAATCTGTATCTTAGAGAATATTATTTTATACTCTTTGTTTTTAAATGCTAAATATTTAACATTGAAATAAAGTTTTAAAAACATTATTACCTATTCATCAATTAGCATTGAAACATAAATAACACGACTAACAAGCATTTATATATTCGTTATTCAAGCCGATGACTACACTTCTTGACAAGCCTGAATATTTTATACATAGGCTCTGTTCGTTAAAATCTCATTGTTCATTCTTTAGATCTTCGTTACAAAACTTGAGAACGATAAACGCTTGATTAAACACAAACATTTGCAAATATGTAGCTTTTAAGCAGCTCAGCTCACTAAAGTTTATAGACTCCGGTGACTACAAACCTATAGTCGACGGATAAATGGATATTACATTTACATTCCCAGCTTATTAGGTCATGTAACTATTCATTGATATAAACTCGGTGTACAATTATAGCATGCCATTTTTAATTATAAATTATATAAATATTAGTTATTAGTCTCCTTTTAAATTATAATTAAATATTATATATGAAATATTTTGTTTATATTCATTATCAAAGACAAGGAATTTGAATCCACCGTTGAGTACTGTCACAGGGCGCTTAAATTGATGCACATTTATTATAGGTCTTTATTAATTCAATTTATATAATACTAGCCGATCACGCCTGCTCCGCTGGGCGATTAACAGGCAAAATTAAATAAAAAAAATGAGAAATTTTATTTTATTGAAAAAAGAAGTATCCTATGTTACTTCTAATACCTCCAAGAATATGTGTACAAAGTTACAACGTAACAAACAAACTTTCGCATTTATAATATTAGTATGATATTTTTCATTATTAGTCAAATTACTGATTTTTTTTCGTATAAGTAGGGTTTTTTATTTAATATAAAAGCCTTTATTTCCTTTCGAATCTCTTAAATTTCACATATCATTTAATTACGTATATTATATATTATACATCAACTTTATTGTAATTGAAATTAATGTTTCTTTATTTTTCAAATTGTCGAATATCATTCTATACGAACACGGGCTATTGGTTCAACTAAGCCTTGCAACTTGTCTGCAATATAACCATGAAGGATATTATTATAAATATCTAAAGTAAAATTCCACATTCAAGTGAAGTTCCGGTTCAATACCAATATGAAATGACCAAACGAAATAACGAGCAGGATTTACCTGTTAAAATTGAAGAGTTCGATTTCAAAATTCGCCGTAGCGATGACCTAATGCTGGCACATGGTCCACAAGATTCACTTTCGCTACCCTGATAAGCTCACTCAATTATCACAGACTGCTCGTGTTATTGCCCTTGTTTACATTTTATGTTAATCAAACATTCCTAATGTGATAAGCAAGTTTTTCCAGTCAATTTTAACGGTCTCCAGCGGATCCATAAAGACCCTAGGGTTTCAACTCACTTATACTATTTAACTTACTATTTATATTTTAGTAGTCTCTTTGTAATTATTACAAATGATATCAATCAACTAAACAAATGCTTGTGTATGAATAATATAAAAATAATTTTATAGAGAGAATTGGCTTCACATCAAAAACACATTAACTTTATGAACTTACAGACCACAGAACGAACATACAGGAATGACCGTTTCCGAATTAACTCCGAAATTCAAATATTGAGTGACACAGTGTTTTAAATTGTGAAAATTAATTTTAAAATATTTTCAATAAGTTATTAATACCTTTATATTATTTAATTTCTTTATATATATTTGAATTCAGTTTATGTTTTTAATTATTCAAAAGTTGATTATCCAAAATATAAGAAAAAAGCCTATAAACTTTAAAAGAGAGTGTAGTTAGCGCCGATAAAAACCAATCAATTGTTATGTTTTGTTAAAGTTTTTAATTAAATTGTGTTTTACAGTGAAAGTAGCATCTGGAATCCTCATCATCATAACCTTAAATCCCGCTTCCAACCCACTTCCGCTCCGACGCCCGGCATACGTTAAAGTGGCAACCTAAATATCTACCTCAATATTTGTAATATGTATAATTTTAATAATAATAAAGGTGGAGGTATTTTTATATCACGTGTATAAAACCCTGTTCATATCAAAGTAATTTGGGCTCAGCGAGTCTTATCGCAAAGGAATTTCATTTTCAAACAATGAAGCACTGTAAAAACATGGTGTTTTGATCCATACAATCTTCTACGAAGTCTCAGATAAGATTCAGGTTAGTTTAAACAATACGAAGTGAACAACCCTTGATTTCTAGTTATTTTAATTCATTAAGACCATATATGATAAATATATTATCAATTTTTATCATCACTGTTGAGCATGCTTACCAAGTTCGTTCGCTGTTATTGTCCACAGTATTTCATTTTGGCAGCGATCAAGGTGAAATATCTAACCTACTTTATGTTACGGCAGATTCATTTCATTTGTTACTAAATTCATCTCGGTTACATGCAGTTTTCACTGCCGTTACTGCGTAATTACATAATAGTAATGTCGCAGGGGGACAGTTCAACGGGTTTCTTTTTTGTGTGGTTGACCACCGGTGACTTTTTCTCTTATTTAGGGGTCCAAAAAGTTTGAGTAAGTTTTATAAAGGCGACAGCCATTTAACCATCTAACCGAAAAAGAACGCAATGATGCCCTTTTATGTCAATGAACATCCAAAAGAAGTATTTCATTTGTATTATACCCTCCCTTAGTTATTTGGTATGTGATGGGGTAACTATGCTCTTATTTCCATTATTTAGTTTTGACATTTCAAACTTTATTTTATCCGTCACTGTCAAAGTACATTAAATCAAAACACGTGCTTTTTAACGATATGTTTTGAGCCTTTCTTTATTAGATTTATATTTCTAAAGCTAATTTTAAAAGAGTACATTCATTCTCTTAAATATACGTAAAAGGATTTCATAAATTCAGTTGGATGTTTAAATACTTTCTAAATATGTAATTAAAAGTCATTAGTTAATTGGCAGGTTGCATAACGTGAATGTTTTTGGTTAGCTACTAAATATTTTTGATATATCCTTAGTTATTTAGTATAAATTAATAAATTCACAAATCAAAATATTCTTCAGAGTTTATTAGATTAAAACTCAATAACGTGTTTTGAAAACTAATCTAATAAATATACTTTTTTTTTTTTTTTTGGTCTCGGGGAAAAACCTCTCTTGACGGGTTCCCCCGGCCCGGGGGGACCGAGGGATATGTGGGACTCCGGGAAAGATGTTTGGCCATCCGACTACCCACTAAAAAACCCCGCTGTTCTCCTATCGCCTACGCCCGGGCCCACGGATATATGGCCTGCCGATCTCGTGGCCCGGGCCGGCGCCGGCCCGCCCTTTGTCTTGAGGCGGGCCCCTTCTAAAGTGTTGGCGCCAGGGGGTCAGGGTTTCGTCCCCCCGGCGCTCTCCTAACAACTCTAGGAGTTGAGGGGGGCCGCGGAACAGCACGCAGCCCTCACCCTCGCGGCAAAAGTGCGGGCGGCGGATTCTCCCCCGAGGGGCCGCCCGCGGCCGCTTTATCTAATAAATATACTGGTCTAACCTTAAAGTATACATAAGTAGCTTGCTTATGTATACTCTAAGGTCTAACTTAGCTACCCCCCTTCATTAATATTATTATCATGGCCCTCTGATTTAATGACCAATAATAATTAATGAAGGACTAATCGAATAGAATACTATAACTGGAATCATAAATGGCCGATTCATTTAGCTAGCCAAAATCATATAGAAAGCTTGCCTCGTTGTTAGTATTCGTTTCATGAACACTGTTTACTTTAAACAAAGATTTATAAGCATATTCTTCAGAATTACACGAACAAATTGGAAAGTTCTTCCTATATTCTATTGTTTATACAAAACGCAATATTTATAACTTGATTGTCTGTGGGTATATATTTTCATTTCTGACCTCCGTGTAATAAGGTAAACTTTAAGCAAATTATGGAAGGCCGAACTATTATTTTAGATGCATTTATTCGTGAGAAAGCACTTAAACGTTTCGATTAAGTGATGTTTTGAAAATTTCAAACAATACAAAAGAAAAGTAGTCAACTATTTTTTTCGTAGGTATTAAGTATTTTTATGAGGAACAACTTTTCACGAAAACCCGTCTATTTTCGTATCGTCTAATAAGCCGACAGACAAACAACATAATACCCTGACCCAAATCGATTTTTATTAAAGCAATTCGAAAGGATTTAGTGTTAATTGTCTTTACTATAATGATAATAATTTGACAAACTTATTTATTGGTTCTATAGTGAATTTTATTTAATATATCAGCAGTTAAAGGTCAAAAAGTCCACAAATATTATGTAACTTTCAGTTACCTAAAGATAATAATAACTACCTATTGTACTTTTGTATTAGACATTCAATGTCGAGATCACGACAATTCATGATCGACGTAAAAGGGATTTCATTTAATTTTCTGTCCCATTGCACATAAAGTACCAATACATTATTCGCGTTATACTTTAAAAACCCATCCAAGCAGTAATTTTGTATTGGACATCGTTAAAATTTCACAGAACTCAAATTTGTATTAGAAATGTGAATTACCATTAATTTGTAAATGATTGATTCGTCTTTGCGGGAAAATATAAATTTGACCCAGTATACGAGTAGCATATGGGTAATAATAACAACCCATTATTTCCCACAGCTGACCTAAGGTCTCCGTGTAAAGAGAGCAGATATACTGTCAAACTTGTCAAGGCGGATTGATTATAATTATAGATATTCCTATTTACAATACAATCCTTTTGAGGATTGGCGCTCTTTTCTAAGTGTTTGAATTCATTCAAACCTTCACTTTGGACAGCAAGACATTCACACTGATCAAATTTTTGCCGCGATCAATAACTATATTTATTATTTGAAATACAATAATGCACATAAATGTGTTTATTTGTTTTATAGAATATTTCATATTCTTAATAATGTTAAAAATAGTTATTTCGTAATCAAATTATTAGTCAAAAGCATTATTTAAAGAATCACTGATTGTATACATTTCTTTTAAATGTATTTAATTAATCAAATTACTTAATTAAATAATTTAAATTATTTAAGTAATTGTAAATTTGAATGTAACCAATAATACATTTGATATTGTTATATCTTGTCCAATGCTTCAAAAGATATTGTGTTTACGAACGAAAAATAAATACCTTGCGTAATATTAAACTAACAAGTACATACTCGTATATAGAATTGTTAATTTATTTATTATAAATGTAGAATACTTACCAAATTCATCGCCACTTATTCTCATGGAATAATTGAGAATATTCTTTTTTTATCTCATTGTTTTAAAACAAGTTCGAACATCGGAATCATTTGGCTTGAACATAAACAATCTCAGATGTTCTCCGTATGCTTCGATAACGTTAATGATATTACGTTTCTCTTGAAAGAATTTTAAATTTGTTAATGTATAATATGTATTTATTTACAAAATAAAAAGTATATATGTAATATATACTTTTTATTTTGTAAAAAGTATATATTACAGTTTATATCAGTAAACTGTAATATATCGGTTTTCTCGTACCCATAACACAAGTGCTATACAACGCCATCTATTTCCAAACTAAGCAGCAAAGCGCTTGCATTATGAATACCGCCGATATAAAACATACTTCTCTTTTTGTAAATAAATACATATATATATATATATATATATATATATATATATATATATATATATATATATATATATATATATATATATAAACACTCAGCATCGGTAATTGATCCTGTGTCCTCCCCCAGTAAGCATTACGACGTGAGATAGTCACTGCGCAACGGAGGTTGGCAATCATGTACTAAACAAACTACGTACATAAACTACTGTGTATGTGTGTGTGTACATACACCATCGTGAAACATTGACAATTAATATGAATGATACTTTGTCATGATTTACGACACTTATAGGAACAAAGTGGGATGACCACACTCTTCCCATGGACAGTTCATATGTATTTGTGTCCATTTTTGAAATACAGCGTAAACTTTAAATAACGACACTTGAACATGAACATTTTTTGACGTTATAGACAGTGGTCGTTAAATGCATAGAAATAAAATATATTATTTTACTATTCTATATTAATATGCATATATTTATTAATATAGTACACATTTTACACACGAATATTGTTCTTCATACAAATAACTAAACACTTATTGCGTATAGTCTATGTCCGTCTGATGTTTTTTGGTGCAGCTCCAATATTTTAAATGTATTTTCTCATGTATTTTACCCGTATCTTGAGATACTTGATTATTTTTCTAATAGTTTCGTTGCATCAAGTGCTTGTTTGATGCTTGGTGTTATCTTCTTCATCCACTGGTTGTTAGAAAGTAGTTCTGTGCTGTACTGAAATAGAGTGAGCGTGACGCTATATAGTGTATTATTGTGTAGAAAACAAGGTAAACCAACCAAAGTCGAGCAAATTCGACGTTTTAAGAAGTTAGTCGTTAAATCCAGTGACGTTATTAAGGGTTTACACTGTATATGTTTGGCTCGTGAAGTTATAATTATGATCTGTAGAAGTACCCTTGAACCATTGGCGTTCAAGACACGGTTTGTCGTACGCGCAAAGATCACGTCATCGACTAAAATATATTATGGTTTGTACACAACATTGAATGACTGGCATAATGCTTGTGGGATGTTACATAACTAATATTTATACATTCCTATGATAAACTCAGCTTTGTCCGAGCTTTCACTTCGGACCTCAAAGTCCGCTCTTACCTGTTATCACAGCGATATGTATGCAAACTATACAAGATTTGGCTGGCAGTATTTATTTACGCAAGAAAAGTATATATAAGTAGCATTTCAGTTGTCTAGTACCCATAACACAAGTGCTCTGCTATTTACTTTGGGACTAGATGGCGTTGTATTTACAGTATATTTTTTATTAGATCTGCGAATCGTTTTGTACCCATTTCATCTTTTGCTCTAGTCACATTTAAGAAAAGTAGCTACGTCGAACATTATGTTACCATTGGTTCTCATATGTAGTATCAACATATTACCAATAACATTGTCCTAAAAACCACATCGGTTAGTAACTGTGATAAGAGATATGTTATTTAATTAGTACATGCACGTATATTCCATGTGTGGCCGTCTAGAATATCAACGATAAATCATGGATCCACATTGTTCAAGTACTTTATATTTAATTCAAGTCATGAACTTAGTAGACATCAGCCGGCATCGACACCAAATTAGTGTAATGTCGTTTTGGCGCCTTTTGATTTACCAACCGAAGCCGATGTACGAAGTAATACGTCCGCCGTAGTACGTCCTTGCGTTTTTGTTTGCGGTCGCATTATTCTTGATTCGCTGTTTGCTTCAACGATACAAATAGATTGTATTATTGAACTGCGTCATCGAATAAACTGTCTATCTAGCTACAAAATACTAAGTATATAAAACAAGCTTCATTGAATGAGTGAACAAAGTAGAAACCGGTCATAAACGAAAATATTAATTAATCGGGTCAGTCTAAGCGGAATAAAATTAATACTATTCTGTTATAATTTTCTCCATGTAAGGGCAAAGTATGAATACGACAAAACAACCCTAGCTACGTGGTAGGGCCTTAAGCCCTACTACTTAAGGATGGCGACCACCTAGATCTTAAGTATGCCGCCATGATAACCTTGTGTTGTGTTCCGGCATTAGTGACCCAAGTTCCTGTATCCTTATGGGACAGCCGTATTCGCGATGCCATTGGCGTTGCAAACACCCATAGGCGACGGTAACTGCTAAATTCTAAGCGGGCCATCAGCCTGTCTGCTGTCCTACAGCATTAAAAAAAACCTTGTGTTCTGGCTATAGTGACCCAGGGTCCCTATGCGGAGAGCAGCGTGTTAGTAGTTCCCCTAGCGTCCAAACATCCGCAGGCAACGGTAACTGCTTAGTATTAAGTCTACTGGTCATCAGCAATAAAATTTCTGTGCTTTAGTTTTTTGTGATATAACATCGGAACCGGCGAATTTATTCACCGCGGTGTTTACACTCAAATCATCTAGTTGCCAGTCTTTGCGAACGTTTTCATTGCCGATATATTAACATCAGTCAGCAGCTGAATATAAACGATCATCCGAATCTATATCGGGGCTGTAATTGAAATCAATTGAACGTTCATTCTATGTTAGTTTAAAACTGCTATTATTATCAGATCATAGAGCTCATATGTTTATTTGAAAACTTGCGGTTAACCATACTACATTTTCGGAAACCACTATTTAACTTTACACTATAGTTATAACAAAAACATAAATGTGCTATTATATAAAGATATTTAAATCGTTTAAGACTGATTACATTTATATCTAAACAATCTCGTCTCGAATGAGGTGGTTAGTCTCATCGGAGTATACCGAATTTTTAATTCCGATATATCCCTAAATAAGGAACATAATGCGGCAACTTTCAATCTGCCAACGTATGTGGAAAAGTCCCCTTACATGGAGGTCCGAGCGATGCGTGGCCCGTGCGTCATTGGCCCCGCATTCAATATAGCTGACGTCTGTCGCCCATATACATACATATGTCCATTATTTTACAATTTTACTGTTTCGTATTCATGTAGTCGCGGTGGTCTAGTAGTATCAAAGTTGGGAAATTTTCTTACCTAATATGCTACAACTTTACCAGGTATTCTATGTAGGAACGCATTAATAAGATTGTTGCACACAACGGTATGTGTAACTAATTAATGCGTCTTGGACATATATCAAAATCTTTTAGAAGGATGCATTCCTGAATAGTATAAGTATAGTTCCTGTATAGTGCAGTTGAGATGGTAAACAACAGTATTCCAGCTAGTCAAATTTTCAATTAAAAGTCTCAAGGTTGTCTCCTTGACGTGACAGAGGTAAATGGTAAAATATTATTATTGAATTAGCAGTTTGATTATTTTCCTTGCGTCGTTTATACATGTGTCAATGTGTCTTTATTATATATTTAAACTAAACTGATTTGACATATTAATTGACAATAGCCGCCCATCTTGGGATTCATATCGTATATCTAGAATTCAAAATACTTAGAACGTATCTTTATTTATAGCGTTGTTCCTTATCAATAGATCTACATTGCTACTGAATTTGACCATATTTTAAGGAACACAATAGAGAACTATAAATCCCGCCAATATGTGGTCAGGCATCAACCTGTATCGCGATATTTGCTAACTAGGTGTGAGCTCGTAAAACAGGCGTAGTTTGCGTCGCGTCGCCTCGATCGTGTTAGTTTCTGTTTATTGCTCGAGTTTATCGCAGTTTAACTTCGTATGGTATTAGGAGAACTCGTTGTTAAATTGCTTAATTAAACGTTGGCAACGTTAAATAAGAATGTTAGGTTACTATTAAGACTTAAAAAGATTTCTAGTATATTTTGGTAGCAATAGTTTAGTGGTGCTAAGGTCGGAAATCAATCTAGAGCTCACGGGTTTAAATCCGACGGTGATCGCTTAGTTAGTTTTTCTCGGTTATTATACTTCACTTAATGTTATAAATATAACATAACATTTCAATCCATTGTTTTTCAGTACAATATTTATTATATATTATTACTTATACAGTAGTTATTATTTTATGAGCATTTTATCCATTGTTCAGTATTATTTAACATTGTGCAAATTTTTACAGACTTATCGCGATTTAAAAACTGAAGCTTTTTAGATCCGATAATCGCTTTCCATTTGTCACTAAAAGCTATATTATCGTATAAAATTTAATCACTATGTAAAGTGGATGGGAACATAAATCCATAAATGTACTATGGCTTACAAAAGAAAAATATGTCAAGTAATATATTAGTGCACATATCAACATCTAGTAACACAAGTGATCTGTACTAATTACTTACTTTGGGACAAGATGGCTATATGAGATTTGTCACAATGCATACATTCATTATTTTATTTTTACGAGTCATATCATTTTGCTGTAAGAGATAAGCTGTTTAACCACAACTATTATACTAATTCGCAGCTTTTGTATTGGTGCTTTTCCGTCATTTATTTTAACATAGATAGGAACAGATTTGTCTATTTTTGTGTTCTGAATACCGTATAACGCATTTGAAAACTGAATTTATGGACTTAGCTGCCTGTTATTTAGCGTTAAAAACAATTTATCTCATAAAGTATCAATCTCTAAAAGATAATCAGATTCTATTTTTGTACATATAAACAAATGCAGCTCAAAAATGTACATCTATTCTCAGAGAAATAACACAATGTGTAAAAGTTTTGAGAATTCTCCAAAATTCACATAATGCTAACAATTGTTTACTTATACCGTGGGGTCGATACCCTAAACATTATTTGTGTGATCCTCAGTAATTTGTTTATGCTGTGGTTCCGGTTTCGGTATATTTGTGCCCATTGTTGCTTTGAAGAAACTAAATCTTCAAAGTTGTTATTAATAATTATATCAAGTAATACTTTACCTGATTGTGAGCGATTCTTGGTATAGTACTCCTATGGTTGCCTCACTAGCTGGCTAATGTCTTCGTATAACACTCTCCAAAACCTCCCCTGTACGTCGCTTATACTTAGTTCAGGTTTTGTGGGTGTGATTCCAACACCTTTGGCATTGATTTTGCCAATGTCCAAGTAGGATATAAAATTGATAGGTTTAATGGAAATTTAAAATCACTAATACTCCCATCTTCCTCTCTCTCATCGTTGACATCGACATCTTAAAAACTATATATATAGGAAAACGAGAAAGATATACTGTAATATAGAAAAGGTATGCTGTAAATGCATAGACCAAATCGCAAACACTACACTTAGGTTGTCGTCTACTTCTACTAGACAGACATAAAAAAAAATTCACCAGATTTACCATTTAGAAAAAGAATTCGTTGTAAGTCGAGATCGAAGTAAGATCACACTGTGATAATATCCAACGGTATCCTAAGTAGGATCTAAGTATGCGACATAGTAACTAAAGGTACCTTATCAAAAACAATACAACATAGAGACTATTGTATTTTTAATCTTTACTTAACATTTTATTTTTAATGTACTAGAAGTATATTTATGTACCATAAATATAATACTAATAATATAATAATATTTCTTTATTGCACATACACAGTTCAGGACTAACTAATAGGTAGTACATAAATTTATATGCTAAGTACAAAAGGCGGTCTTACGCTTGTAGCGATTTCTGCCAGACAACCTTTGGATGGACAGGATTTACAAAAAAAATACAATAAAAAAAATACTGGTTGGCCGTAAACTGTAATATGTGTGCTAATGGACTATCTATTTTAAAACTGCGAAATTGAGACCAAAAAGCTGTCAAATGGATCTCAACCACCGAAAATGAATTGAAAGTTATTTTAAACCTCTTCAATCTGTCCATAAAATGTTCATCTCGTAACGTTGTTGTTACATTTACTATATTGGAATACACAAATTACAGTTTGTCATGCGTAGGCAGTTTAGTGTTCTATTAGCCGTGATGTGTGAAATGCTACACCACATATCAATGATGGTACACGGACATACAATGACCTTATTATTATTATTATTATTTTGAAAGGTGGCTATGCTAGTCTGTTCTAACCTAGTATCACTGCGTCCAATTTAATGAACTATTGTGATCGCCACATTTACTATAGCTCATTGGGAAAGCCTGCCTCGTTGATGTAGCGAAGCAGTTTTTTGGCAGGAGCTGCACGTATCTCATCCGGTTCCAGCATGTGCTTTCCTAATATGAGACTACGTTTATGCATCAGGAAACAGCAGTAGCACAGCAGGTGCAGAGGCGTTTCATCCGCCTCATTACAAAATCTACAATGACCTTACGAATGGTTCAATGTAGTCGTCATGCCTGAAATACATACAACATTAGTACATAAAAATAATATACGTAAAATAGATACCATTCTGTATTGTATTTATTAGCACCCACATATACCTGAAGCTAAAAGTAGGGTCAGGCCTAGATTTTTTTGTGTATAAAACTTCATATCTTTAAAATGCCATGATATACATTCTGAAGTATGATATTTCATCTAAACGGTGTGAAAATTGGGTTCGACTGAGTACCTTTTTGAATAATCGATTAACCCGACTTACCCGGGTATATGTTGGTCCCTAAAATAATGATTTGAGAGTACAAAATCCGGTTACTAGTTGTAAACAGTTCATCAGATATGCACAAACAAAGCTTTCAGATCCACTTGATTATAACAATTTTGTGTTGAACTTGCGGCGACTCCTTTTTTCTTGATAGAGAAGTCGCAAGGATAAACCTGCAATCGGTGAGGGTAAATTCCGTTTTAAGAGTAGCTGCCATCTATCCTATGTAATCCAAAAAGAGAAAGCATACGGAACCCACTGTTAAACTAAACAAGCGGAAGGATGCTTATGGGGGCGATACATGTAACCGCCTGAATTTTGACCGTTTTTCAGAGGCTTATTTAAAAGGGTGAAGAGTAAATGAATCGTTTATAAATTCAATACATTTATTCATTATATATTAAAATATAAGAATCAATTTTTTGTTTTTTTTTTAATGGCCGCCGTAGTAACTAATCTCTTGAGACCACCGCGGCAAAAGATATCAATCAGAGGCGGGTTTTTAGCTTCGCCTATAGTGATATGATATCAACAATTTTGAACGTGTTCATAGAACATATATCTTCTAGTTGAATCAATAAAAAAACAAAAAAATCGTAAAATCGTAAATTGGTAGGCCTCAGAAAAAAAAGTTCGATGTTTTACCTTTTTTTTCAATGGTTTTTGGGTAAAAAAAACTGTATTTTTTTGTTATTTTTGAGATTTAACTAAAAACTAATACTACAGAGAAGACGTGTGCCAAATTTCATAAGAATCGGTTTGGAACTTTTTGAGTTATCTTGCCCGCCAATTTAAAAAAAGGTAATTTTGAGAAAAACGCGTTTAAAGTTTTGACACAGAAACTTTATGATTACAGTGGCTTACCAACTAATCAGCGATTCCTGGGCCATACAGAAGTCTTTCGGTGCGTTCGTAGTACTTCATAGGATTATCTTATCTTATTTTGGGGCCGAGAAATATCTCGGACACTTCGACCCAATGGGATCTTTTGTGTTCCCCTAGATAGCAATCACTCCTCTCCAATCTCCTTGAAGATCTGCTTCATGAGCCTAACAATGAGGTATGGAGATAGGAGCCTGTAGTCTTCCGGTGTTGGATATCCTACCCCCAAAAAATTCATTCGCCTCCTGGCCAATGCATCACATGTACACAGTAGGTGTTCCATGCGTTCTGTATGTTCCCCACACAACCTGCACATGGGTGTCGCGGTTAGACCCATCTTCATGAGCATGTTGTTGGTTCCAAAGTGCCCAGTAAAGGCTCCAAGCAAGTAGCGTATTTGCCCCCTGCTCATGTTCCAGATGGATCCTCGTGCTTTGTACGTGGATCCCAAAAATTTTTTGGAGTGTTCCAGACCGATTCTAGTCAGCCAGTGTTGTTGTTGACTGCGGTCTGCAAAATCCCTGAATGTGGCTTTCACGAGGCTAGTCGGAATGCCTACACATGGTTCCGGACCCATAAAATCATTAGTTGAGCCCTCTCTTGCCAGTTCATCTGCCATTTCATTGCCATGTACTCCCTCGTGTCCCGGGACCCACATTAATCTTACCCTGTTATGCCTTCCAAGCACATTCAAGGTTTGAATGGCATCCAGGACAAGTCTGGAGTCAACTTTGAAGGAGGCGATGGCCTTGATTGCAGCTTGACTGTCACTGAGAATATATATAGATTTGCCTCTGGTGCCTCTATCTATGTTCTCCTGAGCACAAAAAAACTTTCTGAACATCTGACCCGGGTCGACCATACAATAGACCACAAGGTCAGAAACTTGAAAAGCAGATAGCGAGAGTCGAGCACTCAGTTAGCCGAGTTGAGGTGGAACACTTAAATGAGTTTTTAATCGATAAATGTGAATTTCATTCTAAAAATTACAAATATATTTTTGAGATGTTATTTTAACTATTTATGAAAAAAAACTATTTTTTTACATGAATCGCCCCCCTTAATGGATTGCCTTATACGACTCTCTAAATAAGTAAGTCTTTTTTCTGGCTGAGGCTATCCAGCCACTAATTTAAAGATCTTTTTAAACTTAAATAGTTTACAGAGCGCCATCACGCGTAAAAATAATTAGCAGAGCATTTGTGTTATAGATACTAGGCAACTGATATAATTTCTTTAGTAAATATATACTCCCGCAAGCGCTTCGGCGTACGAATTATATTTTTGAATTTTGATTTATCATCTAAAGAAAGAATATTTATAAGTTAGACAATATTTCAATAACAAATTGAAGGAAACGATCTCTGAAAACACTACCTGTGTTAGACTCTATTGTCCATGTAAATGCTCTTATTTTAATTTATTCTATATATCAAATAAACAATTTTATTTCAAATTCATCTATTACGATATATTAATTTGTAAAGAAAATATTTGACCCATTATCAGCGTTTATTTAAGAGCCACCACTCTTCTTCCTCTGTCCTCCTTACACAATGCTTTGACTTCTTGATACGACACGACATCCAATCTTTCCTTTACTTAGAAGCTAAAAATCCGTATAAATATTGTATTATTCAACTCTTAACACGAAGCTTGAATCAACAAGTAATCGTTTCTTGGAACTGTAAAACGTGCTTGTTCCGAACAACATAATTAACTACTAATGATGCTATAAATTTATAGTTAGATATAGAACAAACTATTAAATTTAATCTTTAAATCTACCTATCGATCAAATCTGACGTCATTGAACCATAAAATGTAGATCGACGTGCCCCCCTCATTACTGAACCTATAAAAATAGGTCAATGTCCCGTGCGCCATCAGATTTTTAAATAGTTTTATATATAGGGCTGTATAAAGTCGCTTCATGGGTCACAGTTTATGGTGTCGTGACATTTTGTTACTTTGCTAACTTTATTAAAGATTTTCTTAACTCTTAACACATTCACTGCCTAACATTGTAACGAGTATATATTATGCCGATTTGACCGTTGCATATTTAGAGTGTATATGGTTATTTATGTTTTTTTATTAGATTGATATTTTCAAGGTCTTATTTCTCGTGGCCACCGAAAGAACTTAATTGCATTAGCTACATTCCCTTTATAAATTCCCAAAGACTTAAATTAAAATTGCTGTCACCAGTAGTGACTGACATGTCGTTTAATGTATTAAAGAGTTATGTTTATGATATTTTATTAGATGTTTAAGATTTTTCTGGGATTACTCCTAGTTCTGATAGCAAAGAAAAGGCACCTGTCGGTGTCTCCTATCAAGATACGGGGTGAGACGGCATTAATTTCTGTTAAATCCAAATTTCTTGTGTGTTCTTGTTCAAGAAAACAAAGAATCGCAAGCCATCTATGCTCAAGGTATATAAAAATTACCATTTGACTATAATATGCAAGTTATGTTATTATGTGTTAAATAATATCGAAAATTTTCGAGGTTATTTAAGCTAATATGTGCACGTATTCGTTTGTTCCGTAACCCTATATATAAATGGATCTACCCTATAAATGGATCTCCTGACCTTTACATCAAATAACAAAACGATATCAAGATTTTAAACAGCACAATGACGTCATTTAAATATCAAAATTTAAAAAGTCGTTTAAATAATTTAATAAAAAATCTTGAAATTATTATATTACAAGCAAAATCTTTCTCTGGTCTATTTTAGGTATGTTAAACATCTGAAGCGCATAACCGGGCAAATTCAGAAAGTAAATGTAATCACAAAAATAACAACTGAAAGGAAACATTATTTGAACTCTACTGAAATAATAATGTTAAATACTGTTATTATAAATTATTGAGAAACCTTGTAATAACAAAACTCTAGATTGTAGACCTCCTACGCTACATTTTAACTTCTAAGAATGGGTACTAACACCCACATTTAATATTCATAAAATTAAAATCTTACACGATTGTTTTATAAACACTATTTCAATATAAAGACTATTGCCGTTCAAATAAAAAAAATCACGTACATTATATTTATATTATCAGGGAAAATAACGCTACAGACTGGATAGCGTACAATTCCATCTATCATTATTATTCATACTTATGTATGCGAACTCAATTAATGCAAATTTACCGCAATGAGAATTTGAACTGTTTGCAGGCAGGAAATCATAAATGGATTGTATTGCACCGACCGCAATCCGCACTCGAATCGACAAAACAAGCCAGCGAAAGTCCTGGAATTCGTGTTTAGTTCGAACGGGTTCTTTAGTCATAACAATTGTAACGAAAACTGTATTTGTGTAAAACATTGTCCGTGCTTAAATTGCAATTCGGGATAAATAAATATTTCATAACAGGCTTTCGAGTTGTGCAAAGTTTACCCAACCCACACGCAAATCACGCCTTTGCACAAAATATTTACTATTTGTGATTATTACGCTGTGAAATAGAAACATGCTTTTAATGTTTCAAGTCTCAAGTTATTTAGCAAATGCACGAATTAAATTAAAATCACTAACATTTGTAGGAAACTTCGCAATGATTTGTAAATGCGCATTGTTGTAAAACAATCTAGTAAATATTTTAGGCATCTGAAGAGTGGCACCCCATTGCAGTCGGATTCGGTACTTTACGAAAATTGTAAAGGCGACAACAAACACCATCTAAATTATCATCTATCATCATAAAACCTAAAATCCAATTTATATTTTCTATTTCATTTGCAAATCACAAGGGTCACGAAGAATAGACATATAGACGGATAGTTAAAAAGAGCTGTAATAATTATACAAAATGATGTCACTTGTCATTGACACTAAGACTAGCATTACTAATTCTTAGTGCTTGGCCAGACTGCACACGCGGGCGCGGGGCGGTCGCGGCGCGGCTACTTAAACATATGAAACCGCCTGCGTGCCCACTACGGACACTCAAATAAGGTTTCATAATATGTTTAAGTATGCCGCGCCGCGCCCGCGTGTGCAGTCTGGCTAAGCACTTAGGTAGGTACTCGTTTTTAAATGCAATATTTTGCATATTTTAAGTATTAAATTTCATATTTTAAACTGTTACCGAACAGTCACTAAATAATTTATTTCAGTAAAACAACTGTAATAAAACTAACACGAACATACTCGTAATATACATAAGTGTTGCGTAGTGAAACATTATATTTTAATTTTCAGATTCGGATTTTAATTCTGACAAAAATCAGATAATTAATATATAAACTGATAAAAAGCAAATTAAGTTTAACCTAAATCAAATTCTTATATGTGTTACGAAATTTTAATGATCCTAAAATAAAAGCAAATAATAATACAACAAACAAAACTATTATAATACTTCCACCAAACCGTAAAAGTATATGTGGATCTATTAACCTGATCAATATAACAAGTAAACTTAAATCCATCTCAATCTTGTTTTAAAGAATAACATTACCTCAAAAGCAATTTGAACAAAAAAATTTTAAAGATTCAGTGCTCCAGATTGACGGTACACTCCCCTGTAACACCTGTCGCATTACGGGCCTCTTAATTTAATAATCATAAGACTATATAGAGATATATGTATAGTTAAAATCACATGTTCTTATTAATATGTTTAGTACTTCATGAGTTTATCTGGAAAAAATAATAACGTAAGGAAAGTAATTATTTACAGAAACAATATTACTAAGATTTTGTTGCAGCGTTTAAGGTTTGTAATCTAGAGTGCAGCTGACACGTTTCTGTAATACATTATTTTAAATGTGACAACACATACCGTGGCGTGTGCAGTAGCTGTGAAGCGACAGGTTCTGCCGGTCTACAGATGTTCGGACAGTCACTACACCCACCTGGCTTTAATCACATTTCGTGCGTTTCGCTACATATTATAAAGTCTTGAGTGTTTGACCTGTAAGTTTTAACGTCTAATAAAAAAAATATCTAAATATATGGCAATGAAATAGCATCCATTTTGGTTCCTTACGACATGTCAAATTAAAATTTGCTTTTTAAATATTTTTTAAATATAGAGTTACCTAAACGGCCTTTGACCGAAACGAAGTGTATGAATCTGATACCAACGTGGTTTCTTATATCCATACCTTTCTTCTGAAACAGGCTGTTATACACGAATTACAGTTGGATAAAAAAGTATATTCTGTCGTACCCTCTTTGAACTATTAATAGTTAGCCTTATTCCTATATCAGACAAGGACCATACAACTATACCAACATAATCTTTCAGACAGTTATTTGAGTTAAAAGTAATTAATCCATATTTATCAGCTTTTTCATTTCTAAAAACTTGCATGCACAAAATACTAACGATATCCAAACATCGTCAATTTGAAATCAGCCCTTTAAAAGGACTTGGTTTTAATAGTATAATAACCCATTATTCTCACTTCGATAATACCGCAATATCCCTGTTTTTTAAAATTCTAGTATCATGTTAAATTTACGGTTTGTGTTGTATTTACGTATATCAAGGTCTTAGTAAGTAGGTCGTGCAAAGTTGTGATTAAAAAGTAAACTTTTCTTATCTTTAAACGACACGTCGTAGGAAGTGTCTGTGTTATCAAACAAATTGTTACTCACCTACAGTTACGTTCCCCTAATCATAGAATTACTATTTTACATGTTAGTCAAGAAAGAATTAAAATAAAATAAAAAACATAAATCATTACAGCCCCTTTCGAATTCTTAAAAATCTATTTAGGCCCACGTATAGTTTCTCTATAGTTCAGATTCCTCAATTTATTCTTCTCCGTGCAGGAGCGAAGTATGAATATTGACCCCTGTTGTCAGCTGTCGTAAAAAGCGACAAAACAACCCTGGTATGGCTTCGAGCTTGCCTGGATGGCAATCACCCTTGGTCTGTCTATTGGTTTTCGTTGTATTTCAGGATTGGCAGAGCGGGATGGGCGAGATAATGAAAGATAAACTCATGTTACGTGCCGACCATTGTATTCGAATCTTAACGAACAGAAAGTGTTTAACTCAAATGACATTACAGTGTGATTGACAGATGACATATATGGTTGACATGATCACAGATCACTACAGTCTGAAAGCAACTGCTTAGTATTAAGGATGCCTGTCTACTGTTCCAAAGCAATAAAACGTATATTTTTTATAACAAGAGAATTGATGGGCTTCAAATAAATACATAAACGAGTCAATCATACCGACCTTAACAGCATTTATTGGAATTTATCAACTATATACTTGATACGTGCGGGTGGCTGAGTGTAATTTGATAATGCCAAAAAACCACTGAATCATATTACATTTCGCATACAAAAATAACTACATAATACAACCGTATTACAATTCGGCACAGGTGTACTCGGCGGGAGGCCGATAATGTCCGCTTAATTCGGTATTTAAATCTAAATATACTTGTATTTAGAGAGAACTATATATCAGAACCCGATAAGCTTTCCTATTTGAGTAATATTAAACAACGTTTAATATTAATCAAATAGGAAAGCCTAGCGGTGACGCGAAAAAATATTTTTTATAATCTTCTTAATGTATAAAATTCTCGTGTCACAGTTTTCGTTGCCATACTCCTCCGAAACGGCTTGACCGATTCTCATGAAATTTTTTGTGCTTATCCGGTATCTATGAGAATCGGCCAACATCTATTTTTCATCCCCTTAAATGTTAGGGGTGACCCACCCCCAAAATTTTTTTTTTTAATTTTTTGACATTTTATTATTTATATGGCAGAACAACGTTTGCCGGGTCAGCTAGTATACGTATCAAATTAATCAATCTAATAGTATTATTTTGATTAGATTTTATTTAGATTCATTTTGGAGAAAATGTTTTAACCGAAACATCACAGATTTGAGAACAAATATAGTATATACATTCGACATTTATATGGAGCTTAATCTCATAATAACTCATATCACACAACAATCTATTATAGCGTTTTTATGTTGTTTACTTATTTTAGTAACAAATAATAACGTAGGTACATATTAAATCTTTTCCATATAATTATTTCAATTAGTGAAGCTCTCTTACAATATTCCACTATACACTTTTTATAATAAATGAACTTATACAATTCACCAGCTCCATCTAGTCCAAAAGCACCAGAGCGCTTGTGTTTAGGGTACTAGACAAATCAATGTAACTAAATTCAAGAAAAAAAAGCGTAATTTTACACAGTCACAATTGATGACGTAGTTACATTGTACATTTTTATACAAAACTGATTGTGGCTTGAAAAACTGTGAAACGAACAAAATGATGAATAGAATTTGTTGTTTGCGGTGTTTCTCCGTGTTTGTCGTCGAAGTAGGAAGCGTCCAATTAATGTCGTTTCCTTGTTAGTCCGAAAAGGTAATGAAAAACGTTTAACGGCTAGCTACTAGTATATGTAGGTACATATACTACATGGTCTAGGTAGACACTACAATAGTCTTCTAAAGCTAAAATAAACACAAGTAAATAAGTAAGTATATAATTTAATGCATAAAATAGCAGACCGTGTGATCCCTGCCTATGGTGTGAATATAGTCAGCTTATTTCATTGCTGGTGTAGTAAAGACCACAAAAGAACTAATTAATTAATAGACCGTAAGGTAATTCATAGACCGTAAAGGGGTAACATTCTGATGTGCCTAATGAGGTTGTCGTCGCCTTTTTACGTTTATGTCAACTATGACATTTTGTTCCCCTACAACAGTAGTCTGCAACCTTCTCAACCAAAAGAAATATAGAT
Organism: Malacosoma neustria; assembly: GCA_963693495.1. Classification (NCBI taxonomy): domain Eukaryota; kingdom Metazoa; phylum Arthropoda; class Insecta; order Lepidoptera; family Lasiocampidae; genus Malacosoma; species Malacosoma neustria. Next base: position 7,570,810 of record OY856373.1, read on the forward strand.
AATACACCATTGAACTTTATTCAAAGAGCCATTTTATAACATATGTTTTTATCCGTGCAGGGGCGGAGAAAGAATACTAACCTCTGTAGCCGGGGTCGGCCTGTCGTAAAAGGCGACAAAACAATCCATCCTAGCTACGTGGTAGGGCCCCAAGCCCGTCTGGATGGCGACCACCTTTGGTCTTAAGTATGCCGCCATAATAACCTTGTGTTGTGTTTCGGCATTAGTGACCCAAGTTCCTGTACCCTTATGGGACAGCAGCGTGTTCGCGATGCCACTGGCGTTGCAAACACCTATAGGCGACGGTAACTGCTAAATCCTAAGCGGGCCGTCAGCCTGTCTGCTGTCCTACAACAATAAAAAAAAACATATGCTTTGCTTTAGTAGGAGGAGGCATTATTAGAGATATAATAATTATAGATAATAAGTAACGTGCTGGATATGAGAATACTGTTTGGATTAAACATAACTCAGAAGAGGCGTAGCCGGGGAGTCAATGAGCCGCATGCCGTCTGGATGGCAATGGCAACCACCCCTGGTTTTTAAATATGAAATATGCCGCCATAATAAACGTGTGTTCCGACATAAGTGACCACGTTCCAGTACCACTACGCGGATAGTGTGTTAGCGATGCCCCTGGTGTTGCAAACACCCATAGGCGACGGGCTAAATTCTAAGTGGGCCGTTAGCCTGGCTGCTGTTCTACAACAATAAAAAATTAGTTATTATTTCCTAGTCTTATTTTCCACAAGTTAATAGAATGTTATCGCCTGTCAACGCTTATGATTGTTGGACATAAATTATACGTTTTAAAATGTCTTCATAGACGCCATTTTGGTAATTTCACAAGACATGGTTCATATAGACCAGTTTTAGTACTTGCTCGCAAGCCACACCCATCTACACTTAGCCACGTTAGGTTACATCTCAAATCTTTACGTAATATTTATTAATAGTGCGGTGATAATTTGAGCTTAAGATAATTAAAATTTTATTATATATGTTATCAACTAATATTCGAGATATTTAAATTTATAGATACTATTTACTTACTCAATTAAACTTGGCGGTCCGAAAATACGCCCGGGCCGGGGGCGCTCTCGAATGCATATTCCTCCACCTGGTGTCGGTCAATAGATGGGTATACCAGCGATGTGCATCCCCTTGTCAACAGTGGAGGCACAAGGGAGCATTGCACGAGGCCCTCACACTTCCCCTCTACAAACCTTCAGGCGTTGGAGTGTGGATCAAGTATTTCCACTTCAAAAAAGAAGCCATAAAAGGCAGATAATTGATTAGTCCTTTTCCTTTAAAGAAAAGAAGATTTAGTTTATTCTTTCGAAATTGGGAGATGAGACCAATTTAGCTATATGTATTCCTTAATGTTTTACCTTGTGAACTTGAGCCTACCTTAAGCATAGATGCAACTGGTTTTAGCCAGTAATGATAATGATTTCTACTTGTTATAATTTTATTGATATAATAAATTTTGTTTTTTTTTTCTTTGCAGTTATTAATTAAGATCTTACTGGGTGGCTGAACAAGGTAAGAGGTGCGTATAATATTTTATTTAATATGGTGTAAGAATACATTAAATAAATTTTAAAAAAAATATAATAAAAAAAAACAAAAAAACACATTTGTAGTTAATGAAACTAAAAAGTAAAAAATAATTCTTAACGAATAAAATTACTGATGAGAAAATTAATGTCACTGTTCTAAAAGCGTTGGGTGCTCGATAGGTCCCAATCATTATAATTTTTTATTAGTTTCGTTCCGAAATTTTTCAAATGTTTCCATTAAAATGTTTAAAAATATCGTAGAAAGCATAGTAACTGTCTAATAAGATCCTAACATCCAACATTATCAAGCGAGTTCAATAATTGCACAAGTAAAATTAGTTACATTCGAGCGCACTAGATGGCGCTGTACACTTTTTGAATCGCGCTATGGTTTCGTTCACGTCAGTCGCTTAAGTTTTTTATTATATGGTTTTCATCTGCAGCGTGGAGTTTTATTTTAGTGTTGTTTGTTCGTTTTAGTTTAGTAATAGTTTTAGAGATTTTTGTTGTCGTTGTCATTGGTGGTCGTTTTGGTAATGGTAACATTCGGTCGTTGGTCGTAGTTGTTGACTGTTGTTGCGTTCAATCTAGTGGTCGGAGTCGGATGCTATCGGTAGTGCCATCGGAAATTTAAGATATTTAGAGCCGCTGACAATAACCTTGGGTTGCGTTCCGACATAATTGACTCAGGTTCCAGTTCTCCTTCGAGTGTTAGCAGTGCCCCTGGCGTCTCAAATATTTATAGGCGACGGTAACCGCTTAGTATAAAGTTGGACGTCAGCCTATTTGCTGTTCCTCAGCAATAAAATAAATCAATCTAGTTATTACCCGTGACTTCGTTTGCATGTACAATTAATTAGAAATTTACATTTTCCGGGATAAATACTAGTCTATACCCTATTCCAGGTTACAATATCATCTCTCTCTCTCTCTCACACACACACACACACACACACATAAAATGTATCAAAATACAAAGATAGATTATATAAGATTTGATAAAATATGAATAAATTTGTTTCTTCGCCACCCACCGCCGCCCACCCTAGCTACGTGGTAGGGCTTCAAGCCCGTCTGGATGGCGACCACCTTTAGTCTTAAGTATGCCGCCATAATAACCTTGTGTTGTGTTCCGGCATTGGTGACCTAAGTTCCAGTACCTTTATGGGACAGCAGCGTGTTCGCGATGCCACTGGTGTTGCAAACATCCATAGGCGATGGTAACTGCTAAATTCTAAGCGGGCCGTCAGCCTGTCTGCTGTCCTACAGCAATAAAAAAAAAAACACGCAGTTCTTGCTGGTGTCGCTCTAACACACAGCCGTATAAAAGAACAAGCCTAATGATGGTCTTATAGACCTGTCCTTCAATTTTACCGGAATCTTGAGGTCACAAATGACACCAGTCACCTCACGCCATTTGTCCCACGCGGTAGCAATGGGTGCTTGCCTTGATGTCGCAATCGATGTCACCAGACGCGTGAAACACAGATCCCAGGTATTTCACCTGATCCATGCGCTCGACCGTATTGCCGCCTACGCGCACGGGTGCGGGATCTGTAGAGTTACAGACAATTGCGACGGTCTTGTATATATTTTTAAACTTTATTTTCATTGAAAATAAGAAAGGACGAGTTACAATGCAATCGCTTACTCCACAAAGTCTGATTCCGTCGGAATACTGGCATGAGAGCCAATGGCCGCGGTAGCCACTCACCACCAAGTAGATCGTTTGCTCACTTACTTATAATATATTCAAAAAACATTATACTTCTTTTATAAACAAATAGGTCAGTAATATATAATGGATTACAATAGACAAAGCTACGGTATTAGCGTTCCGGTTAACAGAGTTGGGACTTGCATTTTTGCACGCGCCATGACGTCAGAAAAAGCTAGTCCATTGTATGCAAAGCAAACATCCAGACACGTAGAGAATTGAACTCGTGTAAGATTATGTGCTAAGCTAATATCGACTGTGTAAAACTGATCCCAAACTATAGTTCCAAGAATCATTGCACTGGAGGTGTGTTCATTATTTTTTATAGTCTTAAAATTTTTAAATATTTACCTACGCACAGACATACACACATACACTCACACTAATTACTCGGTATATTTAAATATTTTTATACTTAGTTAAGTTGTCTCATTATTTACATTTTTCTCATAATTTAGTTAAATATTTAGGCAATTCTGGGCACTGACTTCTGTAACACAAACTATGATCTAGCAAGCCAAGTAAATTTTGTAAGTTGATAAACTTTGACTATTGTTTTTCTTTATAGTTTTTCTTTTCGTATTTTAATAAAAAAAATAAAAATATTTTTATTAAAATACGTAGAACTCAGATATTAACCAAGTAAATATTAGGTATAATTGTCACAGATGTTTATTCGATATGTCTTTTCTGAACTAGTACTCGTATATAATGGTCGTTACCTAATGGTGATTTTGTCTCTTGATTTGTTATTTCAAATTAAAACTAAATCAATATTTGGATCGTAAAATAAAAAAGGCTTTATATTCGAAATAGATTTCCTTTCAATATTTCAATTGTTTTATTGCGTACACATCAGTATTTGTATCACATTTACTGTGCCTTTAGCTCCGTAAAGAACTTAGTGCCAGACGCCAGTCAGTAATAGCACCGAATACGTGATTCCACCATTGAATGAAAATGGGATAGTTATTGTTATATTAATATAATTTTCCATCAATCCCGAAAGACAATAAATTAAAAGATTTTATTACTTTCTTTCTTGATAATATAATCTTAAGAAAATCCAATTCTAGCTAGTTGTTGCGCAAGATATTAAACAATCAGAATTTAATTGATTACTTTATAGTACTTCATATGCGTATATGACGACAATTCGTTTGCTTTCCACTTTCTCGTCTCAATGAGTCACTCACGCTTAAATTTGTGGGCGACTTGTGTAACGACTGCTTAACATATATTATCTACATATAGCTTATAACATATAGAGCAGCTTAAAAACGATTAGTGATAAGCCAGTCACTATTTTGTTCCAATTCCATCTAAATAGCTTTTTAATTACCTAGTGTAAATAAATAATACAGGATCACAACCTGCGTTGTAGTTAAGGAATGCAGATTCATATTACACGACTTATATAAAAGTAATCTTACGTAAAATATAGTCATAACCCAAAATAAAGATATAAACGAAACATAACCGAAATGTTGTCATAAAAATACTCATAATATTGATTTAAGAAAGAAAGATTGAGGCCACAAATATAAGTTTTAAAAATATTAAACTATTTTTTATCGAAATATAGGGCCTCGCGTAGTATTCAGATGTACACCGAATGCCAGCATAATTGCCAAGTTGGTTAGACGGTCAATTTGCAGTTACCAGGTAAAAAAGACAAATAAAAATAGGATTTACTTATTTCTAAAGATTCATTTTCATATATATTACAAAATAATATTAAACACTGCCAGACACTTTCCACCAGACATAATTCCGTTAGAAGCGTTAAAGGTCTAAAAAAATTCATCTTAACTAATTTTCTTACGAGTAAATTTTACATAAACTTACTCATGGTATATTTCAAAATTATATTTATTCAGCCAGATACATTGCGAGGATCAAACATCCCCCAGAACCCAAAAAGACAGAAAAAATATATTGTTATTCCTACGCGGTATACATTTACTGCTGGAAAGATAAGAGAAGGTGATGGATGGCAAATGTTTTTGTCTCTTATATTTTAAATAAAGTTTTTATGTTATGAAAAAACAGCAAAAATTTATTCAAAGCTCTAATAATAATTATTCAACACTAAAATAACATTTTATTGAAACAGATATGAATAAATGCAACATAATTTTTTGATAAATAACGTCTAATTTAACAAATACATTCGAGATGTTTAATCATTTTATCAATATAAACAATATTATTGTTAATCTATATCTAAGAGATATCAAAAGTAAATCGTAAATAAAAGTAAATAATAAAATAGATACTGTATCATTAAACTAATGTTTTAGTTCCCTTGATTCAAAATGCAGACGATTTTTTTTACATATTATCATGAATAAACCTTTACCTGTAATTATGAGATTGAATAACTGAATATAAAAAGTGTGATAATTTTTATGCATTGAACTGCGGGTTTAATGCTGGAATATTTGGACGGTGACGAATAAATCGAAAGGACAGCATATTATGTTCCTGTCGAACAAATTGGAACATCGTAGATTTTGCGGTCAGTGTTGTTCATATGTATTTGAAACAAATACATAATATAAAGTTTTGTGATTTAATATATACATTTCTTAAAGGGTATCTTTGCTGACTTGTCCCTGTTTATCCCACACGACAAACACCCTTTAAAAAAATTCTTATTCTTTGTTAAGATTTCTTTGATACATCCCATTAAATGTTGAGGTTGTGTCAATCAACTCCAGTTTTTATGGAGTCACTCACAGTAGAAACTGTCATCAGGACTTGCAAATAAAATACTGAGACTGATTTAATCAAGAACTCAAATATGCAAGCAATTGCTTTCTATATAAATGAAATTATATAGTTAATATTAGTCTATTAGGTATGTATAAAGTACGTTAGATTATTGAGGGATATAAGCGTGTAGAACGGCGCTTGTCTTATCTAATCAGGGCTTTGACGATATTATCATCACAGTAACATCACTCACACATTTCGTTCACCTCGACTATAAAACAAACATTATCAAACAAAGCAGTATATATCGTTTAAAATAAACGATAAATCAATTTAACGCATCTCCATCGCTGGTTGATCAATTCACCTTTAAATTGTTTAAGCAGCCGGTAAACGTGAGTCAACGTGTTTCCAGTTTGTCATGATGAAAAAACTGTGTATAAAATAATAAATTCGCACTCGCAGTGTTAAATGGTGCGCGGCACCAAGAGCTCGTGTTCTGTATTGTGCCCTCGTATTCGTAATCGGCGGACCGTATCTACGCCCTTCATTCGTTGACGATCTGGTTTTATCCGTGTGTGCATCATATTGTTTGCGGTCAGCGCGAAAGTGCTTCAACTTTCTACAATTTCATGTTCAGGCTTTTCTAAGCCCCGAACTCAATAGTTTTTGGATAAGGTAATTTCATATTGGATTTTCCCAAGTAATTTAGCCTTCGCAGAAACTTGCATTGAATTGTTAGTCGTTTACATGAACAATTATCATGTAAATAAAGATGGCGCGACAAGTTGCGAAACTGTTGAAAGGAAAATATGCTCCTAAGGTCGTCTAGTAGAATTATTTAACATGATTATACATAATAATATTATAACTTATAATGCAAATGAGTGTAGATTGAATATATTATATTATATCACAAACATATAGTACAGTAGGTTATATTCAACTTTTTTACAACTTTTTACTTTTGGAACAGCAGACAGGCTGACGGCCCACCTAATAGTAAGCAGTTATATGGATGTTTGCGCCGCCAGGGGCACCGCTAACCAGCTGCCCTCCGTGTACGAGAATCGGAACCCGAGTCATGTATGCCGGAACACAACGCAAGGTTATGATGGCGGCATGCTTAAAACCAGGGGTATTTGTCATCCAGACGGGTATTGTGTTTCTACCACTTAGCTTAAACTTGTACTTACATTCACAAAACGATTTTTGAACTACGTAGTGATGTGAAAAATAGTCCTACCTGGACTAAGTGGACCTTCCATGTAGTGCGTATAGCATGAGCCTTCATCAACATACACTCGAAAAAATTTTATCCTCTAAAATGATTCTAATCCAAAAATTTTTATCTAAAATAATATTTTTTACTTTTACAAAATTACGTTATACTTTCAGTCAGTCAGACAGACCTCATGAGTTTTAAAACGAATGGAACGAATTTGACAAAACTATTATTTATATTCCGAGAATATCGGTGAATACGTACTTGACCTGAAATTTAAAGACTTACAGGTGAAAAAATACATTATTTAAATGAGCTTCTACTTAAATTACGACTGGAGCGTGGCGAAGTTTTGGGATACAATCATAAAGTGAAAAGCATTACGATGAACATGCAATGCGCAGCATCCTTATCAGGAGGCAAGTGTGATGATTTTATGGGAATCTTTCCTACGAATTTGCGTCAAGGGAAAGGTACACTAATAATGGTATATTGTAAGCGCCGGTTAATTAATACGCTATCCGACGGAAATTTTTAGATTTTTCATTAGTACTCTACTCCTTGCCGTACACTATTGGGTTGTTTGGATGCTAATTTCCAAGCTTTACTCGCAACGAAAAAGAAGTGCATACTTATGTAGTAATGACTTAAATTTTTGGATTCAGTTTACAGATTGAATTGATGATAAAGTTACATAGAATGGATACACCTGATTGTAATAATAAATAAAATAATAATAAAATATAATTTATTGCACACATTACATTCACATTAAGTGATTATCCGTGCAGGGGCGGAGAAAGAATACTAACCTCTGCGGCCGGGGTCGGCCTGTCGTAAAATGCGACTAAACAACCCACCTTAGCTACGTGGTAGGGCCTCAAGCCCGTCTGGATAGCGACCACCTTTGGTCTTAAGTATGCCGCCATAATAACCTTGTGTTGTATTCCGGCATTGGTAACCTAAGTTCCAGTACCTTTATGGGACAGCAGCGTGTTCGCGATGCTAAATTCTATGCGGGCCGTCAGCCTGTCTGCTGTCCTACAGCAATAAAAAAAAATGTATTTTAACATCAAAAGTACACAAGTAAATTCCAAACGGAATCCAAACTGATTCATATTGAAATTTCTTCCCGTCCGATGAGTCATCGACGAGTTTGAAGGCCTACATTCAAAACGTCAGTTATTTTGAATGAATTATTTTCTAACACAATTATGAACACACGAACACTTAATATATACTTCTCGCTTTATTGTTTTGGTTAAATGAAACTATTAATCTTTTTTTAAGAAATAATCTTTTCAGAATATAAATCCGCGTTCGCATAATGTTATTTCAAAACAAGGACTACGTTGTTAGCGTTTTTACATAACATTTCTTTTACTCAATGCAAATACACATCAATTAGACTATGATAATAATTAACATAGCAATTAATTCTGATTGCTACAGTGAATACAGCTAGGTATGTACTTAGCTGCGCTAACTGTCTATGAATGTCCCACTATTTAAGCCCCAGCATCTTCTTGTACAGACGGTAAATATATCCTCCAAATGTGTATGTAAATATTAGCTTATCAGGCACCCTATTTGTGATGAAACAAGTACATAATTTCCATAACTAATATGGTAAACACCAATTTAATAATGAGTATTTTTCGCGTATTAAAAATCGAGTCTTTAGCGTCTTGTTCGCCACCACAATTTAAAGATTATTGAACGTAATAAATATTAAGGCGATTCATAAGAATCGAGGACGCACTGAATCTTTTTGATATCACACGTCTCGCGATTTAATGACGACACACTGACATGTGTCAGTTGGACAATGAAAAGATAAGATTTCTCTAGAACAAAGCGTGCAACATCTGTTAAGCCATATGCATGAAATTAATAACACACATATGAACATATTAATCTAAATTGTCCTTATGAGAAAGTTGAATACTATGTGTAGAAATAACAAAATACTGTCGAGTAAATTACTTAACGTATTATTTTACCGTTTAACATAAATAAGATATCGTGGAGCTAGAAATTTCAATGACGTTTTAAACACTTTCAACGTGTTTACCGTCGATATTGTTGCAACCTTTGTATTTTCCAAACATAGAAACATTACCATTGTTTCTATTATTCATGGTTATTTCAAAATAGTTACAATTCCTAAACCATGACTTATTTCCCGTATTGTATCTTTTCAGAGTTCGCTACGACATGGGAGCGAAGTCCCGGGAGTTACTGCTGCTCCTGGCAGTATCTGCGATTGCGCTGAGTGAGCCCCTCAACAAGACTGACAAGAAGGACGTAAAAGACACTGACAACTTCCTCGACCCGTATGATGACTACGACACAGCGGACGAGCAAGAAGTGCTGTTCAATGAAAATAAACCGTGCCCCAGAGACTGCATATGCACTGTATCTCAAGGATATAAGATAGCTAAGTGCAATAGGCTCGAAATCGGGACCCAGAAATTCGGCGATGACATCACTGACCTTGTGATAGAACACGCTAACCCGGATAATCCCATTAGGCTCGAGGACTTCCTGTTTAAGAAGCTAGGCCTTAATCAGGTTGCCACTATAAAAATTGTGAACAGCACGATTGACTATGTCGGCCCCAATGCCTTCCATGGCCTACACGAACTCTACGCGGTAAATTTATCCAACAACAAGCTCAAGAGCCTGCATCCAGAAACTTTTGCAACTAATAGAAAATTGTTACTTCTTACTCTCTCCAATAACCCTTTGAAGTTCCCCGAACCTGGGTCTGATGAGTACTTTTTAAATGCAACTTCAGTACAAGAGCTTGATATTTCATATTGTAATATGCAGTACATCACAGCCAATACTTTGAAGAATCTTACTGGTTTAATGTATCTTAACATTGCTGGAAACAATCTCTCCGATATGGATCCTGATACGTTTAAGAAGCTTCTCGATTTAGAAGAACTAGATCTTAGCGACAATAATATCAAATCATTACCTGATGATATATTCTCTGAAAACACTGAGCTGGCTACTCTGCATATACTAAGAAATCCGATTGACACCGTTTACGGCTTACAGATTTCAGATTTACTTACTCTAAATGCTGGACAAACTAACATCGAGTTAATTGGACCATCCATGTTTAATGGTATGACTTACATTGCCAACTTAAATCTCAGTGGCAACAGCATTAAGGAGATTCACAATCAAGCATTCCATAAACTTGTAGAACTTAACTATCTCGATTTATCATATAATAATTTGCACTTTATCTCCAGCATTTTGATTCGGGAAAATATCGAATTAGATATTTTCAAAATATCGAACAACCCTGAGCTCAAACATTTACCTGCGGAGGGATTCCAGTGTTCCGCAGACCAATTCAACATTTATTTGTTCGATGCTTCAAACTGTGCCCTGGAAGAGGTCTTCGATGATTCGCTGAAGACTTTCTCCGCTCTATCTGTGATAAACCTTTCGAATAACAATATCAAGACAATTAGCAACAAAGTATTCTCTCATTCTCCCAAATTGGTTGAAATCAATCTCGCTTACAATATGCTCACCACGTTAAATGCAAAAGTTTTCGAGAAAAATAATGAGCTCGGCAAGCTAAATCTTCAAGGTAACCCGTTGAAAGTTTTGTACGCAGAAGTGTTTCTTCATACGCCATCAATCACATGGATAGATGTGAGTCACGCCAACCTGACCTCATTGTGGAAGGCAGACAAAAATCAACCCGATACCCTACTCAGTAATTTAACATTCTTAAATGTTTCTCACAACTTAATAACCGAAGTCAAGCACAACGATTTACATAATTTGAACAAACTCCGTACTTTAGACATCAGCAATAATAGACTTGCTTGCAGCCGCGATTTTGAAGATCTCATGACGTTCCTCAGCGAACGAAAAGTTTCGCCCAACGCAAACAATGCACCTATCGCTAACTTGGCAAGAGATGCTAAAGATGACAACGAAGATGAAACTTATAGTTGGGAATTCTTAACCCGCAAAACTTGCAATGTCACTCCAACCACTACAGAGGATGCCATCTCTGATGAGGAAATTTGGGAAAGAATCGACCAAGACGCCGATGGTAACTTCGATTTAAAGAACACGTTGGACGACGGCAAAGTTGCCGATGATACAAGCCTGCTTAACGATGAAAATAAACTTGATGCCACTGATGATAAAGATGACGCTGACGCAGACGCCGATGACATAGCCGATGATGACGATGACGAAGACGAGGAGGAGGATAGCGACGACGACGACTCCAGCGAAAATTACGATGAAAACAACGATGATGTCGATATCACATTCAAATTAATAGAAACCTCTACGGCGAAACCGAAAGATTCAACGAAGCAAGTCAAGCACCCAGTAACAGATATCAAACTTTTGGATGGGGAATCAACCTACCAATATTTAGATTCCGAAGTGTACGAGGAAGGTTGGAGAAAACATGAGGAGCACGATCATTACGACTACCTCTGGCCGATCGCAATCGCCGTGCTGGGCGCGATCTTACTGTTGCTCATCATTGGCAAGGTGGTGGCAATGATGTGCGTGAAGAGAAATAACCAGATCAGATACAACAGTGCCATAATCGCAGCCATGAGCCAACAGGGTCGCACTAAGAAGGACTGTGGCTTGGTGTACCAGCAGCTGTCGGAGGACTTGACGGGGCCCGCGACGCCCAAATTGAGCCGCTACCAGCCGTTGCACAGCGTGACCGTGAACGCCGCCAACATGTCCTACGAGAGCAGTCCCTTCCACCACAGCAACATCGTGCCCGAGGCTGTGTGAGCCGTATTCCTGTACATTGTACAACATTTACATTACGAGTTAAAACAACTAACAACCGCGTTAACTCTTGCGTAAGGTTTAAGTGATAGGTGTAAGCGCTAGTCACAGTGGAATGCATATCTAACAACCATCTCCTAGTTGCAGTGCCTTCGTACAATGTTCGTCGAACAATTTCGCGTTGTTTACCGATGTTTGCCATCTAGCGCTTTCCAATTATAAAGTAACAAAGTCAAATTACAACAAATTAATTTAAGATTATACATATTATATATTATACAAATTAGTTGATAGGATTATTTTATGTACTTAAAATTATTAAAAATTAAAACACTAGGCTGTTTTCTTTAATCCGCCATAATTTCATTTTAATATATAATATATTTAAGAAACAACAATAATCTAAAACTAATTTTGATAATCTGTGTAATTTAGCTCATTAAGTACTCTTTAATGTACATTTATGAATAATTAAATCATGGTATCTCGTATTTCGTTAAGACTACGGGCAAAATACTGAGTTTAGGAATCTGTATTAGAATAAACATTTGAAATAACAATAGCGTTTTAATAACAACTCGATTTATTCAAACAAAATATAACATTTCACCTATATACTAATAAAATGTATATAATATCAACAATATTAAATATATGCAGCTCCGTTATTGGAAAATTTAATGGAAGGTTAGTAGACTGTGATGGAATTTTCCAATAACATAGATAAATCTTCTTCAGTTTGTGGCAAAGGAGCGATTTTCAAGAGACGACTCTGAAATGTAATATTAGTATATTTCAGACAGATTTCACTTCGTTTTCCTTCCGTGCTCACAGCTCAGTCAATGTGAGAGGAGATTCTGGGGGCTCACCATCCCTGGGTTGCCAGTTGGAAGACGTCAGTGGCCCTAAGCTCATGAGCGTGTGAACATCGGTTGGTTTTAGTGGGTATCAGCGACGTGCTTCTTTCTCCTAACTAAGAGATAAAAGCACAAGCACTGACGCATTGCAAAGGGAGACTAATCAGACGGTGGGGTGTGCGATGCGAAAAGCATTTCCACTTCAGAAAAATAAACCAAATTAAAAACACTTCAGAGTACTTTAATACTTATAACTTCTAAGAGAAGATGACCTGGTTCTCTGTTGAAACTAAATACGACCATGATGCACGATGGTATCCAGTTATTTAATTTAAAGGAATTTAGTTAGAATTCGGAAGGAAGTGTCTTATTTACTGGTCCTTAACTATCTGGCTGCACTGGGCCCTATATCTTTTATTTTAATAAATATATTGTGATCACACAACACTATCTAGTCCCAAACTATGTAGCATAGCACTTGTGTTATGGGTACTAGACAACTGATATACTACTTATATACTTTTTTGTAAATAAACACATTATAAAATATATAAACACCCAGACGCGAGACGGGAATCGAACTCGTGACCTCCGCACGCGTATCAAAGTACATTATCCGTTACGCCACAGAGGTCGTTGATAATATGTAAGACCAAAATATCTTGAACATTACCTGCGGTAAAGCACCCTTCACTAGATTAGGGATATCATCTCTCGTATATCCCAACGCACTCAATCCGTTCTCAATCTTCATTTGATCCATATACTTCAGTATTATATCGGAGAGTATTGCTCCAGCATCTGCTCTTTTAGCGTTAGACACGTCAGCACCGAGCAGGGCGGCCGCCTCTAAGTGTTTATCGGGGTCACTTGGAGCGGTGAACTTGAACACTGCGGGAGCTGTCACGACTACCGAGAGACCGTGAGGTATGATCGGATGGGAGCTGCAAATAAATTGTCATGCTTATAGAGAAGTTTAGAAAATCATTTCAATAATCAAGCCATCAGACTTCGTTTTTTTTATTTCTGTAGGACAGCAGACAGGCTGACGGCCCGCTTAGATTTTAACAGTTAACGTCAGCTATGGGTGTTTGCAACATCAGTGGCATCGCGAACACCCTGCTGTCCCATAAGGGTACAGGAACTTGGGTCACTAATGCCGCAACACACTACAAGGTTATTATGGCGGCATACTTAAAGGTGGTCGCTATCCAGACGGGCTTGAGGCCCTACCACGTAGCTAGGGTGGGTTTTTTTGTCGTCTTTTACGATAGGCCGACCCCGGCCGTAGAGTTTAGTATTCTTTCTCCACCCCTGCACGGATAGAACTGGTATTCTAAAAGATGTAATGTGTACTGGTAATGAACTCTATTCGGGATGCGGAGAAGTGGTAAACAAAAAGTAAGAGGACTCAAACTGGTTATTATTAAGTGGATCGTCAACCTGCCTACAGTACTGTTCCACCCCAATAAAAGAAAGAATTAGGATGCATCACAAATCAAACATGACCAGTACTCGTACGTTGGCGATGACAAGTAACTATATATTGAATTATAGGAAATGAAACACACCTTATGGTTCAATGAGCAGTTTTTTCAAGTCTAAAACCTTCCAGTAATATAGTAGATATTATCCTTAAAGAAATTTGAACGCATAAGGGAGTTTATAATCACAAATTTATAAATAAGCTTATTTTAGAAGCATTCGTTTTATAAAAAATATCGTAGTAAGTAAGCAAGTAAATGACAAGTTTAGTTTTCTCCTCTAATTTACATACGATCCAACATCGCGTGCTGCTGAAGGACGGAGAAATTTAAGGAAAACATCGCGAGGAAATTTACACATCGAGTTTGCCAAATTTTTGCTAATCTATCTTAGAAGGGTAGAAGTTATGCGCTATTATTAAAATGTCTAATAGCATTAAACAAAAAGACAGCTAAATCTTTTATACATTGGTGTAGCGTGGAATAATATATAGACTTGGGCGAAGTCGCATCAACGAAGCCGCTTTTCTTTGATTCGCAAAATCTACCCAATAATTTTCTTTCTTTCTCTGAAACTATGACAGATGTGAGAGACCGAGACTCAAACAAAGATGGGAATCTTCAGTTCATAGACAAACTTTCTTATAAGCAACTTACTCACTCGAGTCACACGCACCAAGTTTAAAAGTGCTACCGTGTCTTTACAAAGGGTAAAACTGGGAATTATGTCTTGTCTCTCTATTTCAGGTTCAAGAAAAACTGTATTTATATTTTTGTTTTGCCATTAATAATAATAAATATTTTGTGACAATTCACACAGCGCCATCTAGTCCCAAACTAAATAGCATAGCATTTGTGTTATGGGTACTAGACAACTTATATACTACTTACAAATGTAAATAAATACATATTATACACAAACACCCAGAATTGAGAAGGGAATCAAACCCGTGACCTCTGCAAGCGTACCGAAGTGCGTTATCCGTTACGCCACAGAGGTCGCCATTATTCGTATAATAATAATTACACGTCACAAACACACACGGTTTTAAAGGAGACAATATTTTATGGCACTTTATTCTATAAAAAATTACACAAGTTTCATTGATATACCATTTGAAGGATACAAATAAACTATCTTGTTCGGAACTACCTACTTCTAGAATTTTTGGAATCCTCCCTTCTTCCAAAATTTTTACCATCTTCATAGTTTTGTACGAAATATGCGCGTAAAGAAACGTTTTGCTAAGGCCAATGTTTTTTTAGGATTTATTTAATTTATAATAAATAAACGGGGATTTTAAATCTGGTGGTATCCAGTGTTGTAAAAGTGAACATTTAAATGTCGGCAAATTTTCCTGCTAAAAGTCGGGAGATTTTATTATCAAAATAAAACAAAAATATTTACGCATTTATTCATTAGTAATTTATAAAAAAAAAATTATATACATAACTTCAGTAATTACTGTTTATTCATTTTCATACCTTCTTGGTAGCTATTTTTGTAAATATTTTTTCATCTATATTAAAATTGTAGCAAGTTTGGTTGTTTTCTCCAATACATCTTTTTTTGTGAAGAATACCTCTAACTGATTCAGTGGAAAGTTTGTTACAATATTTAGTTTTCACTAGATTGATGGATGAAAATTTTCTCTCAACGCTGGCAAATGAATGTGGTAAACTCAAAATATTGAAAACAAAAGAACAATTTCAAATATGCGTAAGCCGTCACCACATTTCATACTGCTGACACTAGCCCAAAAATCATTAGTTATTTCACGAAACGACGCAATTTCTTTCGTGTTGTGAAGCAACAGAGAGCATTAAAACTTTCTTGTCCGATTACATTATTACAACCGCTTGAATACTGGGACAAGAGTATTTTATACTTTCAGCTACTTTTGAATCTGGACAAGCCTTCTTTATTAACTTGTCTAGATGGTCTCTTATTACGTATGGCAAGTTGTGTTCAGCCACAAAATCAGCAATCCGAATTTCGCCTAAAACAAGTAACACAATTGATACAGGTACATAGTATGTGGCCTAGTCTACGTTAGTTTGGAAACAATCTGATCAAAAGATAATTCGATATTCGATAAACCTTCTCTCACTTGATGTTTGAAATGAATCATCACTTCTCGTTTCATAAAACCTTTGGTAATACAACTTACAACTTTGATAATAAGCGTGGTTTTCTTTTATACTTTTTTTAACCAATTAGAGCATTCTGGTCGTGATTCCCATTCCTCTTTATAATTTTGTATTTTTTTCCTTTAACTCCAGTACTAGTACTTGGTATATCACAATCTACGAAGTCTGATATTGTACGAAAAGCACAACAATTCACAACAAAATTACAAAACCAGAGCACTAACGAACGAACGAAACGATAATAAACATTAAAATGATTGATTGAAAAATTTAATACCACGCATGGGATATGAAACCCCATCTATTGGAGATCCGTTCCAATCGCGCTTACCAATTAGGCCAGTGGAGTATCTACGCGTCGTACTCAAATTTGTCGTTTGCATTCTCGTCCTTATTCCCATAAGGACGGACGTTCACGTCATCTATCAGACAACGTTTACACACTTGTTCTGATACTCAATTTCCGGTAGTCAATTTTTCCATTCGTAAATGAGTTTTTGTAATTAACCTAGCATGTTAAATGCAAAATCAATAAAAAGAGATCAATAATTTGGATCAATTAATATTTATGATTGGATTTGACTTTTTAAGTAAAATAATAAAAGGAAGAATTTGTTCAGTTATTAAATCGTTGAGTACTTTCTGGTTTTATTTTAGTAGTCATTAAAAATACTAAAATATTTTAATAACTATTTTAATATTATAATGAATAACCTGTGTATATCTTCAATTTCCGATGGCACTACCGATAGTATCCGGCCACTAACTTGAATGCAATAACTACAAGCAACGACTGAATACTACCAAAACAACCATCTGACAACAACAACAACGACCTCTAAAACTATTACTAAAACGAGCAAAGATCCAACAAGCGTTTCATTCCTATTTGGGTATACAGTGCATCACCAAGAAATGTTCGCGTGAGCTAATATTGCCGTAAGCGCCATCTAGTGGTACAATTGATTATCAATATTGCCTACAACTTCAGCTCAGGCGCAAACAGCATGAGCTCGCCATTCGTCATCTAATTTATGGGTTGTTAGGGATTTTTCAAATATTGGAAATCGCTTAAACAGGGGCGCCAGAGATTTAATGTAAAACTTTTGGCTACGATGGGTATTATTGTGTATTAAGGAGTGCTGAAATCAAACCTCTTAGCAATATTCGATGTTGCTAAGAGCAACAAAGCAAAAGCTTTGATAGATTGACGGGGTATATTCTCGTAATTTTTTAGATTTGCTATACTTTTTGAAGCTTTAATCATATGTATATGTCCTTTACGTCTAGCAAATATTTTCAGTTTTTAAACAGCGCTTAAGATATCATTCAAGGATTTTACGTAACTCATTTCCAGGTGATTCGTGGACAGTGTTCTTAAGAGCTTTTCAACTTTTGGCTTTAATCGATGCAAAAACTGTGATTCTGTCTGGAACATAATATTAAAATCTGTCACCAAAGAGAACACGTAGGACATGACCAAAGTAAATATTGACTGTTCATTGTCGTCAGGATTTTTTCTGTAGTCTTTTATGGATCCGAAAACATCGATTCTATGAAATATTCTTTTAACGGAACGTTTAATTGGTTAAAAATCACTACTTATCTTTAATGTAACAACAAAACAAATATTTATTTATTCTACAAATATAGATATTTAAATATGTATATCTATTTATTTATTATATTTTATATATGTATTATTAAATATTATGTATATTGTCAATTTATTATTTAAATAAAATATTATTTATTACCATAACTCCCTTCCACATCAACATAAAACGAATAATGTCCTACAGCCCGGGTTGCCTGGAAGAGATCGCTCTGTAGCCCATTGTAAGTCAGGTAGATATTGATTTAATAAATAATTTTCATTGTTCTTGTAAGTTATTGCTATATAAGTTATTGGTTTACAATAAAGTGTTATCTATCTATTGTTCCAGGATTCAATCTATACACGCCTTCAGACAGCCATCGAGTTTGAGCTGGTGCTAAACTTTTATGAATTTCCACGTGGAAAAACTCCTGAAATTTATGTTGACCGTGCGAACTTCTACGAAAGTGAGCTCCAACAGAAGAGACCATATGTGTATTATATAACAGGTGCATTTAATGAGACCAATATTAGGCAAATCCTTCAACCAAAAATAGAGCGATTATTACCGACCATCATGGTAGTAGTGTCTGAAGCGAATCCAACCACGTTTTCAATAGGTATTTTCTTATTTTGGAGCATTTGTTTTAAACAGTCATGTAATCCAAATCAGTCCCTGATGACACTTCAACCATGTCTAGAAATAAATGCTCCACTTCATTAGTTTGCTGATCAAATACAATAATAACAAAACAGCATTGTTTTTTAGCACCCTGATTCGTAGTTTCATTTCATCCATTATTAATGAAAAGAGGTTTTCTTGATTCCTTAATTCTCATTAACATTATTCATCAATGTATTTCCTAAAACATTCTTTACAATAGCTGGTGCTTTACTTTTATGTAAATTAGCGTTTATAGCAATAGATGAATCAGGAAAAATGTCTTTATATAGTGGGCCCAGGGTATCCATGAATGATAATGGTATATTTGTGTTTAGCTAAAGCTCCAACTAACTTTAGCTCAGCTGTTCTCACTTTATCGTCTTAAGCCATTGCTGGTAAGTAAGAAAAGATTGTTTGCTTTCCAGTGTTTTTTTCTTGTGGCGGTCTGAATTCATGTGACAAATCAGATCACTTCTATGTACTATAATCGATACGGAGCAAAGTACGCAGTTTGCTAATTCATGTTTGATGGATAATTGGACTCGCTTAAATCCATGGTTACTGAAACTGGACTAAGATAGGAACTAGTGTTTGCTTCTGCTCTAGAAGTTGAAGCCTCCGATATCTCCGCAGCAGGTTCTCTTTTCTTCTCCTTTAAGACAATAATTATTTGGTTAAAAAATAGCATACAGAATAGCAATCATATGCAAATAGTAATTAATACAGCGAGTAACGACTACAAAACCAAAAGTTCTGAAATTTTCATTACGATTTATTAGGTTTTATGAGAATTAGTTACGTAGTAGGAGTTAGCAGAGTTTATTATACTATTGGCAGCACTGATTATCATATTCAATCAAACTTTTAATAATAGCTTACCTTAGAATCGTCAGGTTCCTTTGTATCTTGGCCTTTTAGCAATCATTTATCCATTATTGAACTCAAAATGTCGAATACTCTTCAAAAAATGATAACGAAACGTAGAATCGTACACACTACACGGTGTATTCAATCAGATACTTAAAAAGATCATGGAACAGTAAGTACTGTCTATAACCTAATGAAGTATTGACTAACCGCAACCATGTTGTTTTACTTTTCCGTTCCGTCAACACGGGTATTCCCCGTTGTGCCCTATTTTATTACGCAAACATAAACTAAGGGTATCCTGTATTGAAAAAATCGATACTCGGTTAGTATAATGCATATCGATTAACTATCTACTAACTATAATACGTTTGAAGAATAATTTAAAGCGATTACTGTTGTGAAATACGAATTGGACTTGACTTATTGCACAGAACCAATCCTCACACTAATCCCCAATCGAGCCAGGACTCCCCATAATTCGGGTAATTCCCCACAAATTGGCAACACTGATCTTAGTACTTTCGTCAAAACTACTCGAAACTGAATTTAGATTTTTAAGGAAACCCCAGGCACCCATTAAGGCATTTCGATATAATGTGATTTGCGTATTCTGCTATATTATAAGGCCATGTGAGAAATTTCGGGGAATCCTCGAGCAGTAATTTAGTGTTACCAGGTTATGTTTCGTGTTGCTTTTTAATTATTTCCTTAGAAAAGTAGAAATTCGGGAGAAAGGTTGGGAAGAACCGGAATCGGTAGATCTTCCGATAAATGGGGAACTTTTGCAACGCTTTGCCCATGCCTAGCTACGCCATTGCTTCTGTACTGTACGAATGATCTCCAATATACTCACCCATAATCTTTAGCGACGAAGTTCTTCACACCTCCAGCTATGGGGTAGGCCAGACCGTGGCACAGGTGCACGCCGGCATTGCCTATGCCCACGCCCGCCATGGTGGCCGCCAAGTGCATGCTCGAGCGCGCCTCCAGGTCCTCGGCGTTGTACACAGATCGGGCGAAATATTTTCTGAGTGTCTGTACATTCAAACATTAAAGTTTATTATACTTATTATAAATAAATATACTGAGACATATCAAATATCATTTATTGCCACACACAGACATTATAATCAATATACATATTATACTAACAACAATATATGAGTACATATCATATTTAACATATCACAAAACGTTTCTATGTGCGACAGGGATACCAACTCAGCGTACACTGTGTTTTTAGCACAACACTGATTTTCAGTTGGGCCCTACCATTTCAACATAACAGTTTTCTTTGGCGCACAAATTGTATTGAAGTCGATTGATCATCATTGATAACATATAAGAGATAAAAATAACTATAATTAATATTGTAACACAATAACAAAAAAAAACATTAGTACTAATCATTCAAAGAAAAACAAAAACCAAATATTATATTACAAATTGATTAATTAAAGGAGCATTTTTTTTAAATGTATTCTGAGAAAAAAAAATTTGGAGAAAAAAAATACATTTCAAGTCACTCAGATAAAACAAAAAAAAAACACAATTCTACAACATTTACAACATTTTTTTAAGACTATAGAATGGACGATTTCTGTAATACAAGAAGATTAAGATTCATTTTATATTTGTTCTTGAAAGTTAAAAAGGACATTTTATCAAGGAGGGTAAATCATTCCAGATCTCAGAGGCACTATATGTATTTGAAACCGCCCTTAAAACCTTCTGTATTATGTATTGCGATGACTAAACGATTCATAATCATCAATTCGTACATCGCCAACGCCATCTAGTCATATAGTAAGCAGAAGAGCGCTTGTGTTACGGGTATATAACTGGTATACTACTTCTATCCTTTTCTTTTGCAAATAAATACATTTTATACAGACTCAGGACGGGTATAGAGCTCGCAACCCCGCAGGTGTTCGAAAAGCGAAAGCCACTGAGCTACGGAGGTCTAAACCAATATATTCCTTGCAATTGCTCACGAGAAGTGCGAGAAGAGCACTTTGGACTGTTCTTATCGAGGTTGGGGGTTATGTAAATAACTGGATTTTTAGAGTTCACCGAACAACCCACCGGCAAATAGCGTGGTCACAGTTGCCTATGGATGTTTGTAATACCAGTAGCATTGCTAACGCCCTGACGGCCTCAAATAAATTTTATAACGATTTTTTTTTTTATTAAAAGGAATAACCTCAACTTATACCAAATTCGAATCATAATATAACGAAATAGATCTTGAGAAATTGCATGTTGCAACTTGCACGTACATGAAATGCGGATGAACGCCAAACCGAGGGTAATTATATAAATATTTAATTTCAACTAAAACACACACAAACAACCACTTAAGTACCTTAAATATGTGATTATTGCTATCAACATACTTGTAAACAAAACCGGGCCCATACATCAGCAATTGGATTACTGCCCTGGTAGGTCTGTCTCATGGCCGGGTTGGACGGGGCAGGCCCCCTCTCTGTATAAGGTATTGCCGTGAAACTTTCCAAAGAATGGCAGAAAATATCGAAACCAGAGTAATTGGTCACGTTCGACGGCATCGTCAGCGTGTGGAGAGGGTCGATGAGGGCTAAGATGGGACGCAGAGAGCTATGAGCTATCCCCGTCTTCGCATGCAGTTCTTCAAAATCGAATATCGCCACTCCGGTCGTTTCGCTGCCAGTGCCACTAGTTGTTGGTACTGTGGAGCAAAACTTGTTTTAAAATATTGCTAATAATGTAATTATAGCCAGAGTATGAGGTCTTCTTAGGGATTGTGGCATTCATACAAACTAAACGCAATAGGCTGTGGATTTCTTAGGCATTTGGTGATATTTTTATATTTTATTTAGAAACTTTATGCTGGTGTTTAATAATGTAGTTATTTAATAACTAATTGGTCTGATTCATAACTCAGCAGTTAAACCATGCCTGATAGTGGGAGAAAAAATTATTTGTTGCACCCTTTTCACTACATAACCATTAACATACAAAGTTTTTTTTGAATACCAATTTTTCCTCAAAAAAAAAGTTGACAAATGAACTTTTAAATTGTCATTGTTTATAACTAATTTGTTTTTCAGCCTACTTGACTAATTGTATAATAGACAGCATTCAATTAAAAACTTACTGGCAATCATAGGCTTCAGTTGGACATTAACGCCCTTGCCCTTCCCAACAGGTGCATTGACATAATCAAGGAAATTCGCTTCAGGATCGCAGTAGTACAAGTTGGCGGCCTTGCACGTATCCATCACCGAGCCTCCTCCGATGGCAACGAAGCTGTCGAAATTACCTTCTTTTGCGAATTTAATGGCATCCTTGAAACTGGAATGTATTTTTACAGATGCTTAGCAATAATCTTCAATTTCCCCACAAGTTAATCAACCAAATAAAATGCTCAAGTATTATTCCGATTGGGTCCTAGTCCGTTATTTCAGAGAATCTGTTCCTACTTTAATCAATGTCAAATATCCAAAATCATGAGAGACATTTTTCTCGAGGAAATTATACTGACGAATGCCGCCGACTAGGGGATATGTGAGATTCCGGATAAGATGTTCGACGTTCGACTATCCACTAAAAGACCCCATTGTTGTCCTATCGCCAGGGGGTCAGGGTTTCAACGCTCCAAAGCTTTCCTGTGTCAATCGGGAATTGAAGGGGGCATGCGGAACAGTACGCGTGCCCACACTCTCACAGCATAGGTAACATTTTTTTTAAATAAAATAACTTGCATTAATTTGAAATTACATATTAAAATTAATAATAATCTGTTGTTTAGTATTCATATTAAAACTATTTTAAATAATTTTTCTAATCAAGATTGTAAACGCTTCTTATACAGTTCTATAACTAGTAAGAAAAATTTAATCATGAACAATTTTCAATAAATCCACTTGGAAGTTAAAAGCATAGAAAAAAAATGTAAACTTACCTACCATCGGTCGGCTCAACCCTAACTTGGTCATAAACTTTATAATTTACCCCATTCCTCGTCAGTGAATCTAAGACAGCTTTCATAGCATTCAATTTGACTACATTAGGATCTGTCATGACACATACATTCTTTGCGTCAAGGTTGACCAAGTCCATGCCAACCTCCCTGGTGACGCCCAGACCATATCTAACTGTAGAGCATTTGAACTGAAAAATAATTTATACTTATACTCGCTAAACACCTAAGAAATAAAATTATCAGCAACTTAAGTCTTAAACACAATTCAGAAGCAGATACCTTTTTTTTTTTTTTGGTCTCGGGGAAAAACCTCTCTTGACGGGTTCCCCCGGCCCGGGGGGACCGAGGGATATGTGGGACTCCGGGATTTTTCCGACTACCCACTAAAAAACCCCGCTGTTCTCCTATCGCCTACGCCCGGGCCCACGGATATATGGCCTGCCGATCTCGTGGCCCGGGCCGGCGCCGGCCCGCCCTTTGTCTTGAGGCGGGCCCCTTCTAAAGTGTTGGCGCCAGGGGGTCAGGGTTTCGTCCCCCCGGCGCTCTCCTAACAACTCTAGGAGTTGAGGGGGGCCGCGGAACAGCACGCAGCCCTCACCCTCGCGGTAATAGTGCGGGCGGCGGGTCCTCCCCCGAGGGGCCGCCCGCGGCCGCTTTTTACGGCGGCCGGAGGTCGTTACTGGCCCTCCGGCGCCGCCGGCGTGGCCTGCGTTGGCGGGAGGGGAGTGTGGTGGTTGACTCCCGCTCCCGCTCCGCCGACTCCTTTGCGGACATGACTGCCTCGCAGAAGGAGGCGACGGCCGTCCATCCAGGATCGCCCCCGACCATGGACAGAACCAGGGCCGGGAGCGACAGGTCCACGCCGATTTGGGCGACGAGGGCGCGGCGCTCCTCGCGCCACGCAGGGCACACGGCGACAGTGTGGTTCACCGTGTCCTCCTCGTCGCCCGAGAGAAGCAGATACCTGTTGTAACTGCAAGATGCACTTTTAAAATGTATTGTTTTTCTATTTTTTGAAATACGAACATAGACTTTTTTTTTTTTAATTGTTGAGGACCAACAGAGAAGCTGACTGAAGGCCCACTTAATCAAATCAAATTAAATTAATTTATTTCAATATAAGATCTCACAGATCATTAATTGAATGTCAAAAATCTACTACCTACTACTAATACTAAGCAGTTATCGTCGCCTATGCGACACTAGGGGCATCACGAACACGCTGCTGTCGTGCTATTAATTCCGGAACATAACACAAGGTTATTATGACGGCGTACTTATATACCAGGGGAGCATGCCATCCAGACGGATTCAGGTCCGTACTACATGACTAAGTTATTTTGTCGCCTTTTACGGCAGGCCGGACTCGGCAGTAAAGTATTCTTACTCAGTCCCTACACAGAGAAAAAACATTTAAGAATATTTATCATAATTAGTGTAGCTTATATTGTAGTGTACTTATAGATTTTATATCTAAAATAAATTGATATTATTATCATTAAATCCCATTTACTTTAGTGCCCACAAATTGTTTTTCAAAATGTGACTTCATTTTGCACAGCATTTAGTACGCATGGAAGTGGTTCTAACAGCAGATACAAATGATACAAAAATATCCGTTACTCATTTTTTTTTTAATTATTATATTTTATTTTTTTATTTTATTTTTTAGCACAAGTTACAGAACCTGTAGCATGATATTGAATTAACCCAGTGTGTGAACTTTATGAATCCTTCATGAGAAATCAATATTTTTCTTCTGCTCTATTGAAAAAAGGTGGAATATACATTTTAAAATATGTTTCTATAAAGGATCTGCTGTCAGATATAATACTTAATATAATTAAATTATTAATGTGATTTTTTAACACATTAAAATTGCTAAAAACTATTGCTGATTCAACTATAAAGTTGTGATTTGAATGAGCAAAAACAACATCTTTGTTTATTATCTTTTATCATTCAAGATAGGAGGGTCAAAAGTTTAAATATAAGAATCACTATGTACTGTGGATTGTGTAAATCACATGTGCAGATAAATTAAAAAACAAAACAAGGATAACATTTACAGATATGAATTTAAAATTCATAAAGATTATTTGTATCTAAATAAATAGATCACATTACAATGCCTAGAGGAACAAACCTAGAACATGTCTTCATTTGCTTACCACAATAGCTTGCAAGTTTTTTTTCACCTCAGTACAATTACCATGTATATACCAACAGTAAAGGAAAAAAGTGAAACAAAATTCACTGGTTAAGCTGCCAATCTTAAATGGACAAGCATGGTGTGTACACTGTCCATTCCCTCTAAGGAGATGCTTAATCCCAGCAGTGGAACATTATGGCCTCTTATATTATCGATACAAATAAATAAAATTGGAATGTCTGTTTATAATATTAAAATAACCGCTTTTTACTAAGTGCATTCAGACGTATACACCGTACATATACCAAAACAACATGTTTTACAATTTTTGTCTGTTTGTTTGTTCCGGCCATAGATATAGAATTGTATTCTATATCTATGGTTCCGGCTAATCTCTGAAATGGCTGCACCGATTTTGACGGGACTTTCACTGGCAGATAGCTGATGTATCAAGGAGTAACTTAGGCTATTTTTATTTTAGATAAAAAATAGTTTTTGTTAAACATGATAAATTTCAGAAATTTTAGATTCCAATTTAAGTTGACCTCAGATTTATATCAACAATCATATGAAATAGGGTTCAGCTTAGGCTGGACATTGTAGGTTTTATTTTTAATTTAAGTTGACCTCAGATTTATATCATCAATCATATAAAATAGGGTTTAGGCTGGACTTTGTAGGTTCAAACACACATATTCCGGAGGCGCATGGCGCAGTTGCATTCGATAACACTGACTGTTTGCATATTTCATTTATTTCTATTTTAGGGTTTATAGGGTTTGTTATCCAAAATAAACCATAAGATTTATCCAAAAAATACTGCCCAGTCACTAATCCACATGGACGGAGTCGCTGGCATAGCTAGTGAATTATATACTTATTGTCACATGAAATGAATTTAGACATGTGATTCTTGCTTAAAGAACCAATAAATTCCTAGTATGTTACAAAAAGTGACAAAAAGACACCTAATCATCAAAGAAAGAGCACCATATAGCAAATGTATTTGGAATCAGACATCAGTAACATCAAAAAGTATAAAATTTTACTTTACCTATTTTGTCACACCCCAATGCAAGACAAAGGGGTATGTATAATTAAAGCAACAAGACATGCAAATGTCTGATTCTAAAGTTGAATGCAACTGGGATACTGTGTTTATATGAAACTAAGTCAATTACCTCAAAAACATTGTCTTTTGGTGGTGTTGCATTTGATACATGAATATTTCCTCTGTATCCATGGGCAGGGCACTGGCAACTAAAAGATTTACATAATAATTTATATTAATAAAAATAACTAAACTATACACTATTATAAAATATAAAATGCTGATGTTTGTATGTGTGTCCACTGTTTTCTCTATCATACTCAACTTCGATCAACTTCCCGTTGGAATGACAAATACCCCTCGGTCCCCTGGTGTGCATAAGGGAGTTTGGTCGGGATGGGTGGAAGTGGATGGTTGTGGATGGCAAAAATGTGAAATATATATCTGTCCTTCTCTAACTAATGTAAACTTCTGTAAAATTCTGAAAATCTCGGGAATGATCTAGAAAGTTCCAGAATGTGTGCAACTGATGTAATCAATCTAGAAAGTTCTAAGTTTCTGGAATGATTTAGGAAGTTCCAAAATGTGTGTAATTGATGAAATTGATCCGAAATGGTCTAGAAAATTCTTAAAATTTCTGAAACGATGTAGGAAATTCCAAAATGTGTGCAATTGATAAAATTGATCCAAAATGGTCTAGAAAATTCTACAAATTTCTGAAATGATCTAGAATGTTCTAAAATGGTTTCAATTGTTGTAATTGATTTAGAATGTTTTAGAAAGCTTCTGGAAAGATCTACGAAGTTCCAAAATAAGTGCAATTTACAAAATTGATTCGACATGGTCTAGAAAATTCTAAAAATTTCTGAAATAATCTCGAAAGTTCCAAAATTATTGCAATTATTGTAATCGGACTAGAATGTTGTAGAAAGTTTCTAAAGTGATCTAGAAAATTCTAAGTTTCTGGAATGATCTAGAAAATGCCAAAATGCGTGTAACCAATAAATAACAAAATAAATTTATTCACACTTTTATATTTACTTTTTTATGTAATTCGACCAGCGAAGCGGGCGGGAACGGCTAGTAATATTATATTCAATTTACGTACATATATATTTTGTTGTTACATTTAATATTTTTTTAATAGTAAGTAAATTTATGTAGATAGTTTTTATAGTCTTCCTACATATTTGTCATCTAAAGTTGAATCTTATGTAATGTTGATTTCAAAATCAGACAAAATAAATTCAATGTGAAACTTTTTATGTAGGTAAATACTTAGATTTTAATCAAGTATATAATCAAAGGGTAAATAGTATAAATTTAAAACTTACGAAGCCACATTTATAGTTCTAAGTAAATCAAACACTCTTCTACGTCCCATTATAACGACAAATGTAGATACAAACTGACTTTTGGACCTTCAGCATTATGTATTTGTACCAAAATACCAAGTTTAGGTATCTTTTTATTGATAAGAAATCGTTTAACCTTTAACCTCGTTGGTTTTTTTTGACAGTTTTGATAACAACAACAACCAGTGTTGCCAGATGGCCATGTGAATTTCCCCAACTTTTTTCGAAAACCACCAAAATAAGCTTTTTGAGAAAAATAACCCAGAACAGTTTTTACTTATTTTATAAGGAGAAATAAAAAAGCAAAAGTAGCTAGATAGATAATTCTTTATTGTTTATCTCAATTTTGGAGGTAATTCAAATATAAAATAAAATGCCGCTTAAACTCAAGTGACAGATGTACAAAACAGCCACTAAACCTGCTGTTTTTTACGGGTCCGAGTGTTAGGCGACAAACAAGCACCATCTTAGTAAACTTCATACTACAGAGATGCGCACGCTACGCTGGTCAGTGGGTGTGACACTACGAGGCATGTCTTTTAAGTTTTGTCGTTTGAAGAAAAAAACACAACTAGAACCTTAAAGTAATTTTGATTGTTTTTCAAAGTATTCACCACGTAACCTAATACACTTTTCCATTCGCTCAAACCAGTTATTATAACATTTATTCCACTCTAAAGGGGGGGTGTTCAAAATGGCTGACTTGAAAGCGTCCACTGCTTCTTCACCGGACCGGACTGGAACCTTTGACCACGAAGACTTTTCTTAATTTTAGGAAATGTAAAGAAATTGTTAGGGCTTAGGTCAGGACTGTATGGAGGATGGTCAAGAATTTCTACTTTTTCCTGCTTCAAATACTCAATCGTTTGACGAGCGCTGTGTGAGCTTGCGTTGTCGTGGTGCAGGA
Organism: Malacosoma neustria; assembly: GCA_963693495.1. Lineage (NCBI taxonomy): Eukaryota > Metazoa > Arthropoda > Insecta > Lepidoptera > Lasiocampidae > Malacosoma > Malacosoma neustria. Next base: position 7,599,887 of record OY856373.1, read on the forward strand.
TGATGCATCGCTTTGAGTTAGATTTTACAAGTTCGGCGATGCCTTGTGGTAAACAAACTGTGGTATACCACTCTGCATTAATCGTTCTACGATCTTCAAATGCAATAGTCGCAACATGACCGGTTTTTCCAACTAACGTGGCCACCATCTTCTTTGAAGTGCTTCGAGAACGAACAACTTTAATCGGCTTTGGCTCGTCTTGAAAAACCCAGATTGTAGATTGTTGTTTGCAATCAGGATCGTAGGTATGGATCCAAGATTCGTCACCACTGATGCTGTCGTAGACGTGATTTGACTCTCAGTGGTTGATCCTTTGCAGAGTTTTCTTACACCATCTGACGCAGGCCGCCTTGTGATCGTCGGAAAGCTGATGCGGTATCCAACGGCAAACTAGCTTTATCACACCAAGTGCTTCATGCAAGATCTTCTGAATGGTTGTCCCTGAGATGCCAAATAAGCCTCTATGTCTCGATACGTCACATGACGATCTTCGAGAATTAGTTGTGTCACACTAATAATGTTATCTTCAGTGAAGGCGGATTTTGGGCATCCTTCGCGAGATTTGTCACTAACACTGGTATGTCCACGTTGGAATTCTAAATACCAGCGTTCGACAGTCCAATAAAAACATATCGTATTATATAATAATTGTAGTGATGGTAATTGTGTCTGTGGATGAATTATTGGCACTTAAAAAACTTCCAAAATTTCTCCCAACTTAATTTTTCCCCCCGTAGGTCCCCCAAAGAATCTTTACCTCCGAATCTCCCACCCAAAGTCGAAAAAATCCCCGATTTGCAGGGACTCTCCCCCATCTGGCAACGCTGACAACAACAACGTTTATGATTTTTATAATCTTCTTTTAGGAAATGTCATGGCACGGCTTGTCCATTTTGCCAATGATATTTAGGATGGTAAATTAATGTAATGATGCCCACACCACGAAAGCCCATCGCCTTCCAGGCTTCGATGGGGACTCCATCGACTCCGACAGCTTTCCGATTTTTCATGCGGCGAAGACAATTCTGGACTTCTGCAGGCGTTACCGGCAGTGAGAATCTCACCGTGTATGAGTGCATGCAGTTGGCTACTTTGCTGATGTGGTGTCTCCTAGTGAGTAGGAAGACAATTTGGGTAGCATTCCTTCCGCTCTTGTAGGTGATGAGATGCTTGGGTCTCTTTTTGAAATACGTCTTCACGATGGCAGGGTCGGCAGCCGCACACGCATTGAGGATATCCTCCCCTTCCGCGTTACGGCTACCATACCCAAATCTACCGTGAACACGCTCAAATTCCCCACATTCATCACCCACATGACCGTTTAGATCACCACCCAAAATGATCCCATGTGACAATGGGATCCCACGAAGCACTTCTCCGAGTAGATTCCAAAACGCTATCTTATCGGCGTCGCTACAACCGACCTGTGGCGCGTAGGCACTTATCAAATGGGAATTACTCCACCAACAAGCACCCTCACAACCATAAGCCGATCGCTACAGCGCTTCACCTCCAAAATATCGTCCTGGAGCTCTTCCGAGAGCACTATTACGACCCCATTTTCCCCACCAGGTGCACCCGTGTATATAAGCTTGTCGCCATTCCCAATGAACCAGGATCTGCTGGCCTTCCACCGAGTCTAATGCAGGAATACCACGGGCACCCTCCGCCTGGAGAGTACATCGGCCAACTCTCTCGCGCGTCCAGTCAGCGTGCCAATATTCCAAGTTGCGAAGCGGAGTTTCGTTTTGGATAGGGCTAGTGTCTTTAGCCGTGCTCGCCCACGGCACAGCAGCCCTAGTCCACTTGTCACAGGAGTCGGGCGAAGTTCCTGTGCGTCGTTATGCGGCGACGCCCTATCCGTGACAATACCCTTTCTTGTTACGACCATTTTGTTTGGCTGATTTTGTTTTGGGAGCGACTGCCATCCGACCTCCCAGCCTCTAAACCTAGAGGTTCTAGAGGGAAACCTAGAGGTGTCCTTCCTTCACCGCATGCAAGCTGGCAGAAGGAGTAACCCATCAGTCGCCTTTTACGACTCCCATGGGATGATTTGGGGTGGCTCTATTCTTTCTTCGGGCGGGACCACACGGCAACGGAATTTATTAACTACTAGCTGACCCGGCGAACGTTGCTCTGCCATGTAAATTTAAAAAAATACTATAATAAAAACAGCTTATGTCCTTTTGTAAGATTCACTCTATCTCTGTACCGAAATTCATCAAAACTGGTTCAACGGTTTAGACGTGATAACGTAACAGACAAACAGATAAACAGTTTACCCATTGGGTATCAGTGGGTAAAGTTTCATTAAAATTCATTCAGTAGTTTTTGCGTGAAAGAGTAACAAACCTACATTCTTAAAAACTTTCGCGTTTATAATATTAGTAGGATGTGTTATTCTGATGTATAAGCTATATTATTGTAGTTTCATTAAAATCCATTCAGTAGTTTTTGCGTGAAAGAGTAATACCCCTACATTCTTACAAACTTTCGCGTTTATAATATTAGTAGGATTACGATAACTTATTAATTCTGTATTTCGCGTAAGAAATATAAATAGCATGGCGTATACATACGATCATTTTCTAGAAGCTGATCTCTAGATTCCAAATTTTCTTGAATTCTAACGGCGCGCTTTAAATACCCGCGCAGGCATGTAGAAACTACAATGTCCAGCGTAAGCTGAACCCTATTATATATGATTATTGATATGTCTGAGGTCAACTTAAATTGTAATATAAAATTTTCGAAACTTATCATTTTTAACAAAAACTGTTTATTTTTCTAAAATAAAAATAGACTATGTTACTCCTTGTTACATCAGCTATCTGCCAGTGAAAGTCCCGTCAAAATTGGTGCAGCTATTTCAGAGATTAGCCGGAACAAACAAACAGACAGAAAAAAATTGTAAAAAATGTTGTTTTGGTATATGTACCGTGTATACGTCCGAATGCACTTAGTAAAAAGCGGTTATTTTAATATTACAAACAGACCCTCTAATTTTATTTATTTGTATATATAATACGGTTAAATTACGTAATCATTGTGTAATTTCATTTGTTTGAATTAACATGATATCGATATTTAGTTTGATAAACTTTCAATGTAATATATCTCGGAAATTTTGTGATATTGACCCGACTTGTTTAGCGTAAAAATGTATAAAATGATATTTTGAATACAAAACCTTCTTCGTGATTTTTTAACTGTCCTACCGCGGTTCACATTTTATTGGGTGGAAATGCTTTATGCACACCCTGCCGTTTAGGGGTTCGCGGAAGAGTAGTATAGAAGTGTGATGTACCAACAATGTTCACCACGCATCGGCGGAGTAAGAATACTGACCCCTGTAGCCGGGCCAGCCTGTCGTAAAAGGTGACAAAACCCTACGTGGTGGTCCATAGTCCGTCTGGATGGCAATCACCCGTGGTATATAAATATGCCACCATAATCACTTTATGTTGTGTTCCGGTATAATAACACAGTTTCCTGTACCCCTATGGGAGAGCAGCGTGTTCGCGGTACCCCTATCGTCGTAAACATCCATAGGCGACAGTAACTGCTTACTGTTAAGTGGGCCGTCAACCTACCTGCTGTTCCTCAGCAATAAAAAAAATTATAAATTATACTAAAAAAAATTTACTGGATGACCGAAATTAAAAAAAGAACAACATAAGACATCCAAGAGATGTATTAATAAATTCATACAGATTCCCATTCACATAATACACAATAGAAAAAGCTATTTCATCAAGAACATAATGAATCAAACATCTTACACGCTACTAGCGTCATTTGGTTAAATAACTTTTAATAAATAACACAATGATAGGCTAAAATGGCATTAAAATATATCATCACAATTCATTTTCGTGATACATTAATAATAAATAAATACTAATTTTAAATAGGAAATATAAGTGTATGCTTAATAATAAGTTTGGTAAACATGCAAAACCAGTTCGCAAGTTCAAATCAAGGAATTTTAAGTTCCTAAAACTCACTATATATTAATAAAAAATGTTATTTACTTGAGCACAAACAATAAGAAAATATATCAAAATATTATATAATTATATTATATTAAAAATACAAGATCCACTGGGTATATATACAACATAATAATTACAAAACATGCATGGCTTTCACAGAATTGATTCATAGAATTTACATTTCATTTAAAATTAACTAAAAAATTGTGTAATTCAATCATTAAAATAGATCGTCGCTCTCACCTCGAAGAAGAAATCGTTTAAGTAATATTGTGATAAAGTACAACTTCTGCAAATTTTTGTATGGCTGCACTTTTTTTCTTTTTAAGTGCAAAAAGGCACAAATAGATGCGAAATAGAAAAGATGCATAATAAATAAATAATATATTGGGACAATTCACAGAACGCCATCGTGTATCAAAGGAAGTAAAGCACTAGTATAACGGGTACTAGCATCCGTAAATATATCGCATGCTTAATCATAAACTGACCGATTACGATTTAGGTCTAAAGTGAGATAATATAACGGGCAGCATTGTATCGACGCGCTCTATCGGCCAAACTAAGATTTATTTCGATATCTCTTTCCCACACTGAGTTACCGCTATTTAGTTATAAGTCAATATATGGGATAAGTAGTAAATGACAAAACGTTTTTTGTGATTTCCCAAAAAACAGGTTTTTTGAGTTAGGTCAGTTTATGATTAAGCATGCGAGTATAGGTAACTTTTCTTTTGTAGAAAAATAAAGATAAAATTTATTGATGATTGATAAAAATAAATCATCAGATAAAGGATAGGAATCAAACTCGTGATCCCCGACGTGCCGAAGCCGTTGCGCCACGAAGGTTAACAATATGTCATAAGATTAACAATTAAAAATATTGCGCAATATTTACTTTCAGTTATCATAGACCTCTGTGGAGTAATGGCTAACGTAATGTAATTAATTACAAAAGAAAAGTATAGTAGTAGTATATCAGTTGTCTAGTACCCAAAACACAAGCGCTCTGATGCTTTTTGTATTGCTAAGGAACGGCAAATAGAGTGAGGGCTCACTTAGCAGTAAGCACTTACCGTCGCCTATGTAGTTGCAAGCCAGACGGGCTTGTGACCCTACCACCTAGCTAGGATACCTATCCTAACTAAATCCTGCGGCCACGGTCGGCCTGTCGTAAAAGGCGACAAAACAACCTTGTTTTGTCGCCTTTTACGACAGGCCGACCGTGGCCGCAGGACTTAGTATTCGTACTCCGCCTCTGTACAGAGAATTGATATTAAATTATAATATTATACTATAAATTCGAATTTTCAAACGACACTCTGTTGAACATACGGTGAATGATTAATTTACAAACTAGTTGACCCGGCAAACGTTGTTCAGCCATATGAATGAAAAAAAGTAGCCTATGTTCTTCTCCGAAGTCCAATCTATGACTATACCGAAATTTATCAAAATTGGTTCAGCGGTTTAGGCGTGAAAGCGTTACAAACAAATGAACAAACTCCCTTTCGCATTTATAATATGATCTCACCTGGTCAGTATCCACCTAGAAGGTGTGTAATTACAAAATGTTCGACCAACATAACCGAACTTATGGCAACGCGTTTATTAGGTAACTTTATAAAATAGTTCGCATATAAACTAAACTAAGCATTTATGACACTAAATATACAGAAAACCTAAACAAATAACGGGGAATGACTCGTTAATAGTATTACATTTTAAATATAACAATATATTATTATTAATTTCTTGAACAAATTCGGTGGCGGTTTTAATATGACAATAAATGATAACATGACCCATGACAACTGGTCTGCATCGCTTAGGCAGTTGTTTTCGCCTAATGTGTCTATTGAAATATAAGCAAGGCGAAGGAAAACATCGTGAGAAAACCTGCACACTGATATTGTCGGTATGTGTAACCCACAAATACGCCTTGGACAAGCGTGGTGGGTATACTCTCCATGCCCCCTAGGGACCGGTCCGAGCACAGCAGTGGGACCTTTATACGCTGCAGCGCGCTGTTACAATATTATACATATTTATAACAAAGAATGCCGACGGCAGAAAGCGGTAATGTCGTATCTCGAAATATCCAATTGGACACCAGAGCCAAAAAATGTTTTGATATATTCATAACTCCTTAATTAGTAATAATTAACTAGTTATGAATTTTTCAAAACACTTTTAAGCTCTGGTGTCCAATTGGATATTTCGAGATACATTACCGCTTTCTATCGACGATGTTATACTTAAAAAAATCTATGCACAAGACTAATTTAAACATACACATAAACGATAGGTTATGCATACTTACAATATGTTGGCAGACAAATATATACTTTTATATATTCGTAATGCACATGTTTCCATTTATTGCCCCGTTCTCATCATATAAATAATATAAGAATTATTCGATTTGTATTAAAATGTGAAATTCATTAAAATTTTTACATTCAACAACAATTTCGTGTTTTTCAACGTGAGACTATAGGCATAATATATGTATATATACATCCAGTGTTTCATTAATTAAACAATAAATCTTTGGTCCATATTGAAAGTTTTGGAGATGATCATAATAATGCGATTAATAATTAACGAGTCTGAGCATAGTGTACGACTACTGTGTAGATCGATGAAACGTTCTCCGCGCAGGCGCAGAGTAAAGCGGCGGGGTCGGCCTGTCGTAAAAGGCGACAAAACCACCCTAACCACGTGGTAGAGTCCCAAACCCGTCTGGATGGGAACCATCCTTTATATATAAGTATGCCGCCATAATAATCATGTGTTGTGTTCCGGTATTAGTGACCCCTGCGGGATAGCATTGTGTTCGCAATAGGGCATCGTGTCGCAAATATACACAGGCGAAGGTAACTGCTTACCATTAAGTGGACCGTCAGTCTGCTTTTAGTAATAAAGTACTCTGACTGGATAAAATTATAAAATGAAGTGCATAATTTTATTAATTTAAATTGACCCAACTGTCGATAGATATTTGTATACCAAACAAGTATTAGACTTACTTTTTCACATTTAACGGGCTCAAAGCAAATAGAGCCGGAGCTAAAATATGCTTTGATTAATATTTTTTACCGCAGTCTAGTCTTTTCCCAGTAAACACATGGCTTAAATAAGACGTCATACCTTCGATCAACAATTGTTGATCGAAGCGTCATACATGCGTAAATATGACATAATGATGACTTTATTTGATGATTTTGAAATGATGTCATGTAAAGTTGATTTAACAAGAACATCACATATTTTTAATATCAGTTATAAGTCATTTTTTTACCTATCAACAGATATAACAATAAAATCATGCGTCATGATTATTATTTAAAAAAAAAACTAATTTTTCATCTATGCAAATAAAATATATTATAAATGCACTTAAAATAGTTTCGTACCGTTTGATTATTTGATACTAGATGGTAGCGCTGCCGTTTTACATCGCGCAATAGTTTCCAAATTATCGTCGGGTTATTGCAAGAAGTCATGATGTGATGCGACATATCATTATTTTGGGAAAACAGCATTTTAGTTGGAATTACTTAGTGGTTATGTTGATTAGCCAAATAAAGATGTAACGGCTTAAATTGTCCAGCTACAAATTAGTGTTTTGCATTTTGTAGAATAAGTAAAAATGAGCCCATTATAGATAAAAACGTATTTAGTAGCGATGGGTCGTTGACGATTTTTTCGTTAACGTAACGTTAACGTTGATTTATGTTCGTCAACTAGTTTTACAATTTTTCAACTAGTTAAATTTGTCAACGAGTTTAACGTTCTACTAATGTCACTCGCAACGTAAACCGTTTACGTTGCAAGTTGACATTATTTTTAACGTTAGGCATAGTTTTATTGATATTTTATTTATTATTTATTTAAATCTAACAAATCTAAATTAATTTGTTTTTTTTGGTTTGCACTTATTTTTTTGCTGAAAAAATCAACCATCATGCGCTGGCGTTTAGTTGCTGATGATGTCTCCACAGTTGTATTCCCATCGGTGCTCGCGGATGGAATCTGAACTGGAACTGACATATTTTGACTTGTTGATGGCATGGACTGAAGTGATTTAAATTCTGATGTAACTGATGAAGAAAAAACTGATGAAAATGTTGAAATGTGTTTTCGTTTCAAGTGACTTTTCAAATTTGCCGTTGTCAATTTGTATGATATTTTATCTTTGCATATATTACAGACAGCTTTCCCGCTACAAGCGTCTTTTTCGAAATGAAACCACAATTCACTGCTACTCTTAGCACGTCCCGACATTCTAGAGTCCTATTCTATAGAAATAGACAAAATAAACACAATTTACAAAATAATAATTACAAAAACAAATTAACACTAAACATTAACTAAACCCTTTCTACTATTATGATAAACCGCAAAATAAAATATGACCTCGCACGCAACTTGTCACAAACTGACAATTCAAAAATTTTTATGATGTGCGAGCGAGCCTAGCTAACTAATAATTTCATTCGTAAACAAAGAAACTTGTTTAAACAGGTTTCTCTCGGGCGGCGCGACACGTGCCGTTTCACAAATACGTATAGTCATCCTTTTCTTCAAAAAATTGCATTTCAAAAATCAACTCTTGCTATGCTACCTTAGAGTTCAAATTCGAACGTCACTCGGTAATCTATGATGTTATTTTCAACGTAAGTATCAAGTTAAATTCATTCAAGTCGTTGACGAATTCAACTAGTTGATTCATATGTAGTTAATGTTGATACGTTGACAGGAGATCAACGGTTGATCAACGTAAGTTACGTAAGTATCAAGTTAAATTTATTCAAGTCGTTGACGAATTCAACTAGTTGATTCATAAACAGTTAACGTTAATACGTTGAAAGGAGATCAACGGTTGATTCAACGCCCATCGCTAGTATTTAGTGATTTTTTGCAGTTAATGAGTTCTTACAATAAGCCGACGTTATGTTTCACGCTATACACTTTGTAAATTTTAAGGAGACTACAGTAATAAATATAATCACTAGATTCACTAGTTTTTACGGTACACAAATCAACACGGGCACGAAATCACAAGTGACATTAATTATTGAAGGTCATATAGTATATATTTTACGTCAGTCTGACGTTAGGTGTAAATAATGTAATGAGACATATGAGTACCTGTGACTCAAATAGTGATGTCATAATTACGTAACTGTGTTTACTGGGTTTTTAATTCTGATGTTCTACAAAAGCAGTAATCCAACTATTCGATCCGTAAATAACTAAAGATGTATTTAATAGTCACAAATGTTGGAACACAACATAAGATTATTATGGCGACATATCTAGAGAACAAGAGTGGATGCCATCCAGACGGGCTCCCACCCAGCTAGTGTTGTTTTATGGCTATTTACGAGAGGCTGCCACCTGCCGCACGGATCAGGTTCTTACTCCACCTGTGCACGTAGTTTTAATAATAAATAGGAGCCGTGAAAACTTCAAAAGGAAGCATTTTAATGCTATCCTTTATAAATCCGTACATTTTGCACGAAGTTTACTTTTTCCTTAACGACAAAAATATTTTACTACTACCCTCAAACACTTGATCGTAGAAGTCGCACACTACACAATTCAGGAATCTCCAACTCTCGGCCTATAGTCTGACTCAATAAACACGACCTCTATAGACAGCATGCACCAACAATCTAAGACACCTCAATATCATCTACGAGAACAAAACGAGACAGCAAACAGCCAATGGTCCGATAGTTTATCGTCTACCTTCCCAACTACGCATCACATATATTTGGCAAATCACTATCATCTGAGCTGTACATTGAAGAATAATAATCATTTTTGATATCTGATCTATATTTTATGTTTGACTGAATTCTCACTCATCACATTAAAACAGATTCAAAGTGACAATTATGTTTCTATCAAAGACTTCAAAATACAATTTAAATTAATAATTGTCTCCCAATTTACATAAAAACATGTGTACACTTCATTCTGTTCTATACAATCAAGCACATAATTGATCCTTCGAGCTGGATTTCAATAACAAGTACTACCGTAAAAAAGTCAGCAATTTATTTAATACACTTTCTCCAAATTTAATTAGATTTTATTATTACTCGTCCTATTTTGAAGCCTTTATTTTCTATCTTTCAAATATTTATTGCTATATTGGTGTACAATCACTATATATTAGGACCTACTAAGCTTATATACTAATCTAAATGAAATATCAAAATCTCTATATAACACCAATTAAATATATATCTGGTATCTATTATTGCGTTGAAACATTGTTTACGTTGAGCGTATCTTCCATAAGATATTCCAATAAAGTCGATATAGATGTGACATAAAGTAATTATATTAGCATATAAAAAAAACTCGTATGATAGCTATTATATAGCGGTTAAAACTAAACTTAAGGGTATTGCAGCATTTAATGTTCTAAATCTAACAAATTTAATAAGATAAAATTAGTAATGAAAATTGAAATTCTTTCTCCTAGAAATTTTTTAAATTGTGTGTTGAACTAACTTAACTTCTTTATTGCTATTTTCTAACTTTTATCCTTTATTCTGCGTTTATATTAATACATTTAATACTTATTCTTAAAATTAATGAAAGCATCGATCACTTACATATTTGACGAGAGCAAGTAAAACGTTTAGTGGTTGTACAATATCTGACATATTCCAGGTTTTATTATTGTTGTGGAAAAGCAGATAGGCTGACGGCGCACTTAATATTAAGAGTTACCGTCGCCTATGGATATTTGCAATGCCAAGGGCGCCCTTAACACGCTGACATTCACTATAAAACAGTAATGCCATTCTTGCAAATTCAAAATGTCACATCTAGTCCGACATTTTAGAGATAACATCCATACAACTACCATTTAGAAATTAGATATTGCTACGAAATCGATTAAAACCGTTTTCAATAACCTTATAATCGATTCTTAACTTACAAAGAATTTCGATATACACCAAGAGCTAATTTATAGTAAGAAATGAAATATAGAACCGAATAGAGACTATTAAAAAAACGCAATAAATTTTTAAAAATCCGTATCAGGACGGATAAACTTCTGGCATCATTGGTGTTATAATTCACCGTAGATGTTATTAAAAAAGTGGAATGGTTAAAATGTTTGAGTATTAAAAATCACGTATTAAACAATTATACTGATTTTTGGATTTGTTAAAATTATTTAAATAGAGTAAAATTTCTAATTTTAAATTGTACGATTGTGTATTTTGTTCAGATATTATAAAATATATTAAATAAACTGTCACAAGTCACACAGCGCCATCCAGTCCCAAAGCAAGTAGTACAGCACTTGTGTTATGGGTACTAGACAACTGATAAACTACATATTTACTTTTTTTGTAAATATAAATACATATTCTACATATACACCCAGACGCGAGACGGGAATCGAACCAATGATCTCCGCAAGCGTTAGCCGGAGGTCGTCAAAATAAAATTATTCATATATATTAATTAAACATCACGATAAATATGGCGTACTTTAGTATACATCCCTAAATTTCTAACTAAAGGGAGGTGTGACGCGATTTTGATAGGTCCATCCGTAATACAAGTTCGACATTATTTTCGATTTTTACCTATGATTTTTTTTAAACTCGCATTGATTTCGAATTTCGAATAAACGAGAAATGGACTATATATTTGTTATCTCTGGTTAAATCAACGTATTCGAGTAAAAGTTACTAGTCCCTTAAATGTTCCACGAATTGAGCAAAAAAAATGTAATACGACACACCTCAATCATTATATAAAATCAAAGTTACTAATTAAAATCAATATTACGATTCTTTTTTTATATATTTTTACACATTTAAATTTTCTGGTGATTTTTTTAAGCTTAAACCTTTATAAATATACTGGCCCTTTGTAGAATAAGAACAATTTTAGGAATGCTAGAGTAAATAAGCTCGTAGCATCACAAATAAAAGCAATAAGCTTTAGGCCAAATATCATCAAGTCATTAATTATTAAAAAAGATGGACCTTATGTTGCTCATCTTCCGTTATGATACTTTTTTGTTTTGATCATATGTTATGATCAGAAAAAATAGATTTTTTTAAATGAAATACTCCTGTTACGTTTATTTTCTTCTGCTGTTTAATAAATTAGTACAGAAAACACAAATTCAATTTGATGATTTCAAATGCTTCCATTTTACAAAACAATACATTTTTGGTTTTAAATGGTACAATATTTACATTATATTACAGATATAACTTTTCAGTTAAAAAGGAAATTATTTACAATATAACTTGTTTCATATATACATACAAATCTACCAATAAATATACTTATCAACATATTTCTATAAATAAAATCTTTTTCTATGAGAAGTAGAAACCTATTTAAAAATAAGTAACAGAATAATTACGATAAAATTGGTATAGGTTACTAATTTCAATTTCAATTTGAATCTTCAAAATTAATTTGGCAAATTGGATTTACACGCATGATGACCTCGTACTGAAAAATAGAATAAAAAAATCGTCGAGATCATTTGATGTATAAAAACCGCTAAAATAATCTACAATTAATCAAAACTGACATTCGACAATCATTTTCATATATATTTATGACACAAATAATTTTCTTGCACATTTACAGGCAAAATGCGTTGGTGACTGGCGCCTAATTATCGAGTCACAATACTTGCATCTCGCTCGCAAACATTCCGGCTACACGCGTACGAAAGAGATGGGGAGCATCTGTTAAATGATATTTCTATTTCGTTCTCTCTTAGTCCGGTAGCATGTGCACGAAAGAGACGGGGAACATCCCCCTCCGGTTTGTGCCCTCGACCTGGCCTTCCATCCAGTTATCGTCCTCCGTGCGTTCGTTGATTACAACTATCACTTCGCCCTCTCGAAAAGATAGTTCATCTTCGTTGTCAGCTGAACAGTCGTATAAAGCACGGCATCGCCTTAAGCCACCCATCTACCAAATAAATATTAATTTAATAATCATTTATTGTCCGTTTGTTCACTTAATAAATGAATAAATATATTGGGACACATGCCTAGTTCAAAAGCAAGTAGCATAGCAGCATGTATTAGGGGCACTAGACAACTAATGTACTACATACATTCTCTACGTGCAGGGGCGGAGTAAAAATACGAACCCTTGTGGCCGGGGTCGGCCTGTCGTAAAAGGCGACCAAACAACCCAAGCTACGTGGTAGGACCCCAGGCCCTGGATCACAACCACCCTCGGTCTATAAGTATGGCGCCATAATAACTTTGTATTGTTTTCAGGTATTAGTGATTTAGGTTCCTGTACTCTTACGGGACAGCAGCGTGTTCGTAGTGCCTCTAGCGTCGCAAATATCCAAAGGCGACGGTAAATTCTTATTGTTTTCAACACACTTGTGATTGACACATGCACACCCAGACCAGAGCAAACCATTTTCAAGTCATTAAAATATTTTGTTTATGACCGAACCGTATACATATGACCAACTTACATAGGCTAGAAACCCTTGCGTCACATCCGCATCTGTTATTTAGCAGGGTGCATTGAAAATGTTGGTAGGACCTCTTACATCCCACTTCAGTGATCAGTATTTTAATACATAAATCAGTATATGCGAATTAAAGTGCTCACCATAGTAATAGAAGCAGACGGCGATCTGGAGTGCACACTCGAAGTGTCTGACACATCGAGGGACCGACTGTCGCTGCGGCGAGAGCGCTCTCGCGACCTAGAACTGTCGCAAGACAGCGCCGACTGCAGCCGAGTGTCGTCCAGACACGAATCTGTCAGATCGCACAACTCTAGCGACGAGTCTTGACTAGAACATTCCTGAAATAATAAACTGATATTTAACATTTTGTTCCGAGAGCTATCGACTTGATACTCAGAAACTGTAGCAACTTTAAAGAATAAATTAAAAAGTATGCACCTAACTAGATAAAAAGTATGAAAGATTCTTCGTCTTGCAAGTGGTCATCTCGAGCGCTTGCGAGAAAATGAATTTTGCTTTTTCGGATTTCGCATCGATGCTCTACCCACGAATCTTCCCAATTTTGGGTTAAAAGCGACAGAAGATTGTTGAATAGAGCTAAATATATGTTTAGGGAAGGGGTTTGGTTGTCACCTATCGCAAATTTCCCTGGTCCACGCGGCCTTTATCGGCCACAGCTATCTTAAGAGAGTATTTTTTTAAATGTAATACTAGATTTGTAATTCTAAACATATGAAATTAAGTCCTCGTTTTTTTCATAAAATTTTTATATACATTATACAATATTTAATTACTATGAGAAATAATTAAGTGTATAAAAAGTACCGATGTAAAAATATTATAATATTATAAACAAATAATGTATATACTTTATTAGTTAGTGGTATACAAGACAAACAACATATATATACATATATATATATATATATATATATATATATATATATATATATATATATATATATATATATATATATATATATATCCTGATAATGGTTAGTTCATAACAGATTCGAGTATATCATGCATTATTATTCCACGCATAATAAGGAGTATATCAATGACAAGCCTATCAATCGAGTGCTAAAAGCCTCTACTAGAAAGAGAAGTTCTAACGAAGTTATATAAACCGTAGGATTTAAAGGCAAGTTCAAAGCATGTCTATCATGCAGCATAGAAGTAGATTTTTGCTAGAGTGAGATGGATCTGGCTCATATTTCCATATCATATAATTTATTTCTATGTTACAGAATTATTTTTTGGTGTCTTTTTCATTCTTAAACCAGAATGGAATGTGCCTTGTTTTTTTTTTAAATTAACATTACGTCACTATTAAGAGATATATAAATGAGACTTATTAAACTGTACTGCATAAAAAAGCAAATATAACACAAAATAAGTATAATTATGTCCGGCGAAGCCTAAATCAAATCAACGCAGAGCATCTCCATAAATTATTTGGAATTTTGCATATAAGGTATTGTTCCGTATAATAAAGAACAAATCGTTTTGAAGCCAATTTTTAGTTGTAGAAAAAGTTCACATATATAGCTTAATTTAGAATCCATATGCAATTGCTCGTTTGACAGCAAATGTATTAAAACAAAATTCTCAAGAACGATTCCAAAACCCAGGCGTGATAGAAACGATAGGACGTGAACAATTTGTAATTTATAGCCACTTTAAATTCTAGGATGCAAAAATGTAGAATTCGTTTTTCGAATAGCCATTCCATAAAAGAAAATCCTTTCAGAATCATGGCAATTGGTTACTCTTCTGAATTTAATTCGTAAATATAAGAAAATAAAATCTAAAATTATTTAAACCTGCAATTTACTAAAAGTTAACGGTTAAGAAGCGATTTTTTTATTATTCACCAACAACAATTACCATAAGTCAAACAGTCAAATTAGAATCTAGTTTTCAGTACAACAGTGCTTTGAGGCGTGTAGTGTCCAGTTTGATTTGTGTAAATGTTTGCAGAATTAGATAGGATATGCGTGTGCCATTCTAATTTGGATATAACGAACTGGGTGTTGGAACGGACCATTGAAAAGAAGACGGTTCCATCCGCGTGTAAAGATTATTAATGTGGGGCGTAAACCAAACAGGGTAAGCGATTAAGTACACTAAGTACACTGTTATTCTTTACCCTTCTGAGCTTTGCTTTCGCCTTTTCCAGGTGCAATCTATTTTTCTTCTGAAGCAAAAACAAACAACCTATTTACTCTTCGTTCTTCAATCATATCAACTATTTACACAAATTTTTACAGTAGTTTTTTTTAAACTGTGTATCTAAAACTCTCAGCAACCAATAACAACGCGTCCAATACTGTTTTTCAAAAACACTTTAGCATTGTTATTTTATATCACCAATAAATTAATCATATTATCTATATTTTACAGTATTCCAGTTGCACACTAAGTCCTCCATATTATTGGAATTACTTTTACGCTATCGTACGCTTTGATTATAATTTTAGGTGAAGGTATATAAATTTGCTAGCCTTATTCTTCACATCAGTATAATTAATATTTACTAATTAATATCTACATGCTGTAACTATTTACTATAATTACAGCATGTAGATATATTTAATCCAATTATTCAATACAATTGAAATATTTGATTAAAAGCATTTTTCGGAATTATACCCTATTAGCTGCTTGAAAAATATTCTTCATCAGTCAATCTTAGTCCATTGCAGGATTATATGTTATATATAAATATAATATTATATTTATTAATTGTATCATTTACCTTTCTGGGCGGAGGTGTAGGTTCATCTCTATGGTGTCCGCCATTGTGTAGTGGAATAGTGGCGGGCGGTGGGGTCGGCGGGGGCTGCTGCGGACGATGCTTCACCACAGCACTGCTCACTATTTCAATATAACTTATATTGTAAACTATGCCTAAATTAAAACTTGTCACGTAATGCGATGCATGGTGGTAAAATGTTATATGTAATATTTATATATTATGTAGATATATTCAATTATAATGAACTGAGACAGATATGATAGATAGATAACCCTTTATTATAAACTAAATAACTTGTAAAACAACAGAAATTATTTCCACAATGTCATTTGTTTAAAATATGAATAGATAGAACAGGCGATTTAGCGCTATGCTGTTCGCGTGTAATCGCTTGTGAAGCGAGAAACAGTAGTCGAATAGGCGGATGCCAGTCGATAGCTACGTAGAGTAAAATTTTTCGAGAATGCTAAAAATTTTCTTTTTTTTTTCTTTCATATATTACAAATATAAAACAATGCTAAATTTGAGTAAGAAACAAAAGTGAATCTCGAGTTTAAATTCTTAGATGATTTCTTATCAAATTTTATAATTAAACAATTTTTTAAAATATTAGCCCGACAAGTTCATTATATTTACTAAATGCACTTAACGGTCTCAGAGGCTAAATCAGCAGCAGTAGATGATGTATTCAAGTACCGATAACTAAACGATAAGATAACGCTGTTGTTATCAACTTATTCCAACGAATCACACAACTATTATGTATTATATCATAACATAATGGAGAGACACGAATAACATACACTTTTGTGATGAAATCAAAATGGAAGATTAAATGTTGGTAATTTCTACGTTATATTTTTTAATTCAAGTGAACGATTCTTGTTTGACCTCCCAAATCATGCAGGGAAAGCTATTAACTGATTCTTTACTTCTTCAGCACGATGCACCTGATAAAAGATGATGATGATGATGATTGGGAGTACGCTTACCGTGCAAAGACCTGGTGCTGTCCGCGGAGGGTGACGGTGTGGACCTAGGGTATGGAGGAGGATGCACCACCCCGACTCCCACCCCCGGGGGCAAGGGAGCGGCTCTCTTCTTTAAACTACCAATATTATCTGAAATATACAAATCTGTGTTTATCTTTTGTAATAGCAAGTTTAATGGTTATACCAAGCCAGTTAAATATTGCAAGTTTCGTGGTTTTATATTCCATATACTTATTGAAATTGCGAATAAAAAACATATTAATAGAGTTATTTAATGATCATATTTTTCTACAAGTCTTCTTCCTCTCTTCATTTTGTAAGAGATTTGAGGCCTTGAGTTTAGCACTTTTACCGGCATAAATTCGTAGGCAATCCCCGGTGACGTAGCTAGAACGTGGGCGCTGGTACAGTCCAAAGTCAAGCACAAGCACGGCTTTACCGAAGGTCTTTAAGGTGCTGTTAATTAAAACTACAATATCTACGTAGTTTAGAACTTTTTTTTTGGCAATTGGCAATAAATATGCGTGTGTGAAGGTATTGTTAGGGAGCTTGCTGTGTTCATTTATGATATGTAAAGATTCGAAGTCTGGTAGTTAAATAAACCTTCCCTTTTTTTCTTCCGTTAATTGTGAGACTTCCGTACAGTGCACCCGTGCCCCTCACAGTTGACAAGGAGACACTTCACCGGTATAAAACATTGAAATTAATATCTCTCTGTGTAAGTTTACTAGTTAGATTAGACACACTGACACCGCATTAACATATCTTTTGTATCAATGATAAGGCAAGGCAAATCATCCCGACGAAACCGGCTTTTAAAACCAAACAACGAAATGTATAGTATTTTTTTTAAATCATAGTTTCTGTATTTGTTAAAGAAAACATTATACATACATACATATAATCACGCCTCTTTACCGTAGGGGTAGGCATAGACCATTACTTTCCACTTGCTACGATCCTTACATACTTGTTTCGCTTCGTCCACTTTCATTATTCCCTTCATACATGCCCTTCGGTTTAGGGTTTTTCAAGATGTCCCTGATCTGGTCTCGAAACGTCCGCCTAGGTCTACCCCTTCCAACACTTCCATTCACAATCGCCTTATAATATAAATAAAACATTATCTTGATTTTAAATTTAGTACAAGATTGACAATTCCATATATAAAATTAATATAAAAAATACGCTTTCTTATATTTCAAGTCAAATGGATACAGCGTCATCTTTTATCTGGACTAAACTTTAAAAATAGATGTACTAGTACGATAGTACCTAATAGTATAGTATAGTAGCTAATATAGTAACATACTTACAAACATTGGGCTTCCTGGGCAACGTGGTAGGGGTGGGAGGTGCATGGTGTAACGAATCGCAAGTGGACGAACGTGATCTTAATACCGGGGAGTCCCCGCCACAGAGTATAGGCCTTTCGTTCGTCGCAACTAAGCCCCCAGCGTACGAAGGAGGTCGAGACCGCGGACACTTCTTCTCGGGGGTAACACTGCCATTTTGCTACGAAGAATATTTTATTTCAATTAATAAAACCATAATGTGCAAATTGCCTGTTAAAAAAAGAATAATTGCAAGATAAGAAGGTTTGAATTAGTAGATGCGCTTGCGCATAACCTATTAAACGTGAACCCATTTAATTTCTGCAATCCCCGTTATTGTTTTTTTTTTAATCGAGGGCGAAAATATGAATTATAAATTAAAACGATTTTAAATATGAGAATAGTAAGAGTTATATTGCTTTAGTCATTAATTGTCATTCGTTCATATACTATCTTAATCTAATATGGACTTAATACTCCGATTATTATATATTCATTCATTGAGATTCAAAATGTCACACGGGCTTTTTAATTTGACAGAATTTTATTTATTGCTATGGAATTACACACAAACGGACCACTAAATAGTAAGCAGTAGTACCGTCACATATGGATATTTGCGAAGCCAGGGGCACGGCTAACACATTGCTGTCCGCGTAGGGGAATAGAATGGAACCGGCATATTTACGGAACAGGGCTGGTTGGCCATACAAACGGGCTCGGAGCCCTACCACCTAGCTAAGGTTGTTTTTTTAGCCTTTTACGAACAGTCCAACTCCGCCCGCAGAGGTCGATATTCTTACCCCGACTCTGCACAGAGAGAGAAATGTGCTGCAGTATAGTATTATCGAAAAATAGTGTCCAAATTGTTTCCGCTTACCCGCTCATCGATGACAGTATCGTCGTCTGAGAAATCTGTTGATCCGTCATCGTGCGACAAATTCCAGTCAATGTTGATATTTTCGAATATACTCTTCTCCCGTTTGTCTACTTGCTCCAACTGTGAACAATAAAATATAATTTCACCAGTCTTAAATTAAAATTTTTGAAGCTGTGAAAGAAAGTTATTTACTTATATGAAATATTATTTACCATTAGCTAAATTTATACTTAAATACAACATATTGACCATGATTTAAATAAAAATTTTGCCCGTCTGGATGGCGACCACCTTTGGTCTTAAGTATGCCGCCATAATAACCTTGTGTTGTGTTCCGGCATTAGTGATTTAGGTTCCTGTACCCTCATGGGACAGCAGCGTGTTCGCGATGCCACTGACGTTGCAAACACCCATAGGTGACGGTAAATACTAAATTCTAAGCGGGCCGTCAACGTGTCTACTGTCCTACAGCAATAAAAAAAAGAAAAAAGAATTGACTTACATCTTAGAAAAAAAACACTTTTAATTTTTCAGTACAAATCGTCAATTTCATACTTTAACCTCTAATATAATATTAATATAGAAGAATAATAGTATTAACTTTTGACAGAGAGTTATGAACAATACTTAGATAGTATATTTATAAGATTTTTTTTATAAATGATAAAGATTGCTTAAATTCTCACCAACTCTTGGCAGCCATGATGTCCCAGCTGCCTTGCGATCTGCAATGCAGTTCTCCCGTTGGCATCCTTTATGGTTGTATCAGCTCCGGCTTTCAGCAGCAACTTCATTGGCTCGGTCCGGTCCGTGGCCGCACACAGGTGCAACGACGTCATACCGTTCGTGGTAGTCTTGTCCAGTAATTGGGAACCACCGTTTTGGACTAGAAAATCGACTATGTGCAGAGAGGAGCCGTCTCCTATTTCCCGCGATATCGCTAAGTGGAGGGCCGTTTCGCCACAGTCCTACAATTTAAATGATATATGGTCAGCAATTGTCCCTATCACAAACATCCATAGGCGAGACGGTAACTGCTTTTTATTAAGTGGCCGTCACCGACATCTTCTATACCACAACAATAAAAAAATAACTTTTAATGCTATCATAGTGTGCTAAAGATTACGCCAAGTGTAAAAGAAAAAGTATAAATTATGTTATTATATTGACTTATAGATTAATAACATTTTGATCAAGAGATTACTAAAAAGAATAGCACCAAAGCAACGCGGATCAATATTCAGTTTTTTCTTTTCAGGGTTGGAGGGGTCAGATGACGTCGTAATTGCCCAAACCAAATATTCGTTTTAAACACATAAAAACTTGATTTTTTTCTTATGCTTATTTGCGCAACAAAAGAAAGTTTCACGGAAGAGGGGCCACGCAAAGGGCGATCAGATTTGCCATCGGACAATAATTACAACGACATTTAGTTGACAACTTTGAGCAGTGAAGTGGGGGTGAAACGTTGGCAAGAAGAATATAAGTAACTCCTTATGAAACAATAAATTCCATTTCATAATAAGATTTGATTTCTGAACACAAATTCAAAACTAAGACTGGTTGGATAGTGGGAATAATTCGCTTACGATATTGACTATATTTTTATTCAAAACCGCCTACATTTCATTGAAAATAAATTATCTAATGAAATATTATTCCAGTTGAAACTCAAATATACTTTATTTCTATAAACACGGTGCATAGGCGATGTTATACAAAAATAGTATACCTATTCGTATTAGAGTGGCTGGCCTGACATTAAAGATTCAGAAGCAAGTGGAATATCATACCGAGCAGGGCAAGGGTGCTGCGAGGTCTGCGCCTTCGGCATACGCCTGCAGCAAGTTCTGCAGGTGTCCATTGTTAACGGCGTGCTCCACTTCGGACAGCCGCTCGGCGGCGTCCACGCAGGTGCGCGCCGCGAATGCGCGGTACACATACTTGTCGCGGATGAACCGCAAACGCTCCTCCCTTTTAACAGTGGGGACCACGGTTAAACTGGTGTTAAAAAAACATTTAGTTTTTCATGTATGTGGTAGGACGAATCTTATAAACATGACACAGGCCCTACGCACACTTAACAAGACATGTTTTAAAGTGAATATTTTTTACTATTCTTTGGGGGAATTTACAAAAGCAGCACTTTATATTATTTTATTTAAGGACCGCACTATTATTTTTGTTGATCTGTTATGATAGTTGTGTTATGTTGAAATAAATAAATAAATGTTTGTACACATTTTGCATGGCTAATAGAGTTTGCAATGTGTGCAACAACTTGCAACGTTTGTTAAATCTCACAATGTTGTAAATAATAATTTTTCATTTTAATTTTTGCATACACCACATAACAACTTCTCGTAACGCGTCGAACATCTTAAATATTGTCCGGGCGGAAGAACAGCACTGGTCTTAATTGCCTAGCAAGCTGAGCCTGGATACTTGGGCATTTAGAACATGGACTATATATTTTTTGTTAGTTTCTTTTTAGCTCAGTATTTGTTAGTTAGAGATTAATAAAATATTTACTTCCTTCTAAAATAAATATACTTACACATAAATATGTTTTAGGTTTTTATTTGATTATTTATCATCAAAACTGCTTTACTACCCGGTTTAGGGGGAAACATTTACGTTAAACCATTGCTACACGCTTCGGAACTCTTGTGTAAACAAAAAATTGTTTGCACAAGAGATATTACTTAGTAAGAGAGGATAACAATAACTATAAAGGTTCATAATTGTACGTTAATAATATTTAATTATTAGAAATTTTAGAGAAATAAATTATTTGTTAGGACAATAATTGAAATAATTAGTACCAATCTTCCAAATACTCTGCTCCCAAAGTATGCAGCAGAACGGGGTTCTGGGTGATAAATAGATCACTTGTTACACATTATACGTAAACATCGAGACTAAAGGATAGCTAGGTTGGTCATGGCGATATACCACCCGCTAAAAACTCGATCGCAGGACTGACTTTTAGTCATTGCTCTTCGACTTACTGATTTAAACTCATAACATCCGTGCAGGGGCGGAGAAAGAATACTAACCCCTGTGGCCGGAGTCGGCCTGTCGTAAAGGCGACAAAACAACCCACCCTAACTACGTGGTAGGGCCCCAAGCCCGTCTGGATGGCGACCACCTTTGGTCTTAAGTATGCCGCCATAATAACCTTGTGCTGTGTTCCGGCATTAGTGACCCAAGTTCCTGTACCCTTATGGGACAGCAGTGTGTTCGCGATGGCACTGGCGTTGCAAGCACCTATAGGCGACGGTAACTGCTAAATCCTAAGCAGGCCGTTAGCCTGTCTGCTGTCCTACAGCAATAAAAAAAAACATCCCTCAATAGTTTTCTGCATTCAGGGGCGAAGTAAGAATACTAACCCCTGCGGCGGGGATCGGCTAGCTAGTTATCTTATCTTATTTTGGGGTCGAGAAATATTTCGGACACTTCGACCCAATGGGATCTTTTGTGTTCCCCTAGATAGCAATCAATCCTCTCCAATCTCATTGAAAATTTGCTTCATAACCCTAGCTAGTTGGTAGGGCCCCAAACCCGCCCGGATAGCAAGCCCCCGTGATCAATAAGCATGCCTCCATAATAACCTTGCGTTGTGTTCCGGCCTTAGTGACCCAGGTTCCAGTACACCTATGTGAACAGCATCGTGTTCGCAGTGCCTCTAGGGTCGCGTCCATCCACAGGCGTCGGTAACTGATTACTTGTAAGTGGGCAATTAGCCGGTCTGCTATTCTTCAGCGGTAAAAAATGAGTGCACTTACATTGTACTTTCAGGCGTGAGTTTGTCACTTTCATGTAAAGTATTCTCCATGACCTCGTTGAACATTTGATTTCCCATATTCCTCGCGAGCAGTAACTGCGAAGTGCTCAACCTGTCCAGCGTCAATGACTGTATCCGTGATATATGAACGCCTAGCTCCCGATGGCTTCCAGAACATTCTATACATACTATAATGCCGAAGTTTGTTGACAACCACGTTGGATCTAGAACAAGCATCTTATTTAGCTTTAGGTTATTGAATTCGATTTGAGAGCGTTTTTTTTTTAATAAATACGTGCTACGTGTTATCCAATAAAAATAATTGAATATTGATCGACTCATGTCGATTTATAAGTAAAAAAATTTGAGGAAAATTACGAAAAACTTGAATTTGCGTAATATTTTTTTTTTGAATTCGCTACAGTAACTCCTTAATGTGCATTCAGAATCTTTAGCATAAACTCGGAACCTCGATTACAAGTAATAAAACAGCAATAGAATATTAATGTAACGATAAATTCTAGAAACAGCTATATGAATCTCTGAGGATCTCTTGTTAGTTTCGAAAAATCGATGAAACAAACAAGTGCTGCCAGGTCGTGGATAAAATGACCTCTCACTGTTGCTTATGTGTGCTTATGTTGTGTGCGACGCGCGAGCGGCAAAAGAGTGCAGGTCCTTTTACCCACGATCTGGCTGCACTTGTTTGTTTAGCCAATTTTTCTATAGTCAGTCGTTTTTTATTCGAAGCTTGCTGACATTCAGTAAGTATATAAGATTTTATATAGAAGTTTTGAGTTGTTAGGGGTGTAAGGGGTTACCCTACCAACATCTTTGGGGCCCAAGTTAACCTCACCTGCAAGTCAGCGCACCCTGCTAAATAACGGACAACGCCCTGACGACGGCTTTGCTTTTGGAGTTGGGGGGTCAGACGGCAGCCGCCCCCGTGAAAGCCAAAACCAGCCAAATCGGTTTATGGAGAGACAAAGAATGCGAAATCGTATAAGGGCTAGGGCGCCGCCGCATAACGGCGCGCAAGACCTTCGCCCGGCTCTTGTGAGAAGTGGATAAGGGCTACCGTGTCATCGGCGGGTCACGTTAACCCCAACTCACACATCCCAAACATCTCGAAAGATCCGCTTCGCTACATGGAACATAGGCACGCTAACCGTACGTGCAAGAGAGTTGGCTGATGTGCTCTCCAGGCGGAGGGTGGCCGTGGCGTTCCTACAGGAGACTCAGTGGAAGGCCAACAGATCCCGGTTCATTGGGAATGGCTACAAGCTAAACTACACAAGTGCACCTGGTGGGGAGAATGGGGTTGCCATAGTACTCTCGGAGGAGTTCCAGAACGACATTTTGGAAGTGAAACGTCACAGCAACGGCTTATGGTCGTTAGGGTGCTTATCGATTGGGTAGTTACCCACTTGATAAGTGCCTATGCGCCACAGGTCGGTTGTAACGACGCCGATAAAATAGCGTTTTGGAATCTACTCGGAGAAGTGCTGGAATCCTATTATCACTGAGGATCTTTTTGGGGGTTGATCTGAATGGTCATGTGGGTGAGCGATGTGGGGAATTTGAGCTTGTTCACGGTGGATTTGGGCACGGTGGCCGCAAAACGGAAGGGCAGGACATTCTCAATGCGTGTGCTGCTGCCGACCTTGCCATCAATAACACGTATTTCAAAAAGAGACTCGAGCATCCTATCACCTACGAGAGCGGGAGGAATGCTACCCAAATCGACTTCCTACTCACTAGAGGTCACCCGGTGAGAGTCTCACTGGACAACATCGTCTTCTTGTCATGGACCTCTGCGCTAAGCCTAAAGACACGCATGCCGAGCGCTTTCAGCGCGAATCACGTGGTGGTTGTTTGATGAAGTCACATCCCAGGAGTTCGCCTTAGCCGTCGGTGACAAGTGCGCCGATGGTATGAACGAACCAGTTCAGGCTTACTGGGACAAGATTTAGGCGACTATCCTTGGATCGGCGAAGGAGGTGCTTGGGGTGTCTAAGGGCGGTCCCGAGTGTGACAAAGAGACATGATGGTGGAACAACACAATCCAGAGTGAGACCAAGGCGAAAAAAGTCCTCTTTAAGAAGTGGCAAGCGTCCAGATTTTCAGAAGATCGCGACGCATACTGGATGGCAAAGCGCTCCATGATATCACACTGGCAGATTCGGACAGGAGTAGATTGGTGGGACGTATGAAGGCGTGGAAGGAATCGCTTGAGAACGGCGGTCTGGCGAAGATCGAGTACATGGCCTGCAACTCCACAGATCCCACATCCGTGCGCATAACAATATGGCCACATTTTACGGCAACCGGCTACTTACGTGGGGAGCAAATGTCTGGCTATACCGCCACCACCGAGCACGTCGTAAGGGTTGATATGCGTACCAATGAACTGACCAACAGAGATGCCGAAGAGCGTGCGAAGTGGAGAAGAAAAAGTCGGAAAGCGGGCACCGAAGCAAGAGTTTGAGTTGCAACCGGGATTCAACGCCAAGATGATGATGATGAAGTTTTGATTTGTTACTTACCGTTGGTCGACCCGCAGTCTGCGCACACCTGGTTCCCGGGCATAGCCCTCACAGCCCTGATAATGGCGCGTTGCAGGTCAACCAGCGAGTGGCCGGCGTCGCTCTCCCCCGCTTGCTGGTGGAAGGCGCGCATCAGTGCCCCCTCCTTGCAGTTCACCAGCACCGACGTCCACGCACGCTGCTCCACTTCATCTTCAGCTTGAAAGTGGTACGTGCGATTGTCTAGTACACAACATCACATTTATTAATAATAAATAATTCACTGTAATTAATTGAACAACAAAAAAAACTGCGTTAAAGGGTCAATAAAATCCATAATGAGATTGACTGCTTTGCTAAAATAAACCAAATACAATAAATAAATAAATATATTGTATCAAATACAAATTTAATAAGGCTCTTTAAAAATACATGGTAGGGTTACCACCCTGGGTGGATCTGGTCAAAGGTACAGAGCACTTCTATATTTTTATAGTCCAGTATAATCACGATTATATCAGGAAATAGGAAAAGATGATTTATGGTTAAACAACCAAATTAGATTCTCAAGAGATTCTTATAAAATTTATTTTATAAAATATGAGGAACATCTAGGATAAAATTATAATACATGTAAATAATTCGTTGTCTGGAAGAGATCGCTCTTTAGCGATAAGACCGCCCTTTGTGCTATTTAGTTTTAAATTCTTTATACCTACCTGTTTTTTTTAAGTACAGTAAAGAGTTGTCCATAATTCTTTGTATTTCAATTAGTCCAAGAAATTAGATTAAAATAACAAATGGGTTCAACTACACGAATTGAATTAAAAGAAAAAACACATTATAGTGACAACTTTTTTTCGTCAAATTGTAATATTATGTTCCTTATAATTCAATACTACACAGGTATGACAGAAACCAATCTTATATATCTCAGCGTACAAAAAATAATAAAGTCTCAATTTCATCTCGCCAATATTACTTTCGATATTTAGATTTAGGCATCAAATGCCAATTTATCGAGAGGTACTATTTTTTTATTCCTATTTTATATTACAAATAATTCCAATTTTAATGCATAGAACAGGTAAACAATTTTAAATTTAAACTAGCAATCCATTTTTTTATAAAGAATAATGGTTAAGTGCCCCGGAGACAGTCATTCGCGAATGAAGTAAAAATTGAACGTCTTGTTGTGCGATTGACCGATTTCGGTGATTCGCTAGTCGAGAAACATAGCGGACAATGGCGGACGAAATGTGGGGAGCAATTGACGATTCGTATGAAGCTCCATCATTGGCACCTTCAATTGACCGTTTCAATCACGTAAAAATTGACAATTGCGAATGACTGTCTCCGGGGCACTTTAGTCATTAACGATGAATAATTTACACTATTTCATAATTAAGTCACTGTACACATATTGTAATTAATAACTATAATAATAAATACGATCACAAATTTCAAAACAAAACATAAAGAAGTTGATTTTTTTATATAAGAAAAACATCTAACAAACGGTTTTATGTTATAAATAAATAGAAACGTTTACACGTTTAAAAAGTTATAACATTGATGCAATGATAATAAATCAAAATACTTACACGAGACTAGATCGAAAGCGCGCTTATCTTCAGCGGCAACTTTAATCTGGCATGTGAGTAGATTCACCCTCGCCGGCGTTTTGTTCTCATCGGCGTGGAATATATCGAGAAACCCCTCAGCCGTCACTCGGCATCGTCGCTTTTGCCATACTCGACGTACTTTTCCCTCGGATTTCTTCAACAGATACCCACTACGTGTAACCCCATGCTGTTTGTCACCTTGGAGCTGATGTAGTGAATAGCCGCCAACTGAGGAGGCTACCTGCAAAATATTGTCTGGGTATGGAATTGCTTAATTCGTTAATTAAACAACTTAATTCGTTCGGCAGACGGCCTACTTAATATAAAGCGCAAAGCATTACCAACGTGCTACCAAGTTTCTCGAAAGAGGGAAATAGATGCAGATCGGACAGGCAAAAAAACGCGTAAGGACAGGTGGTTAGTATAGAACCTGAACAGCGAACAAGGCGAAATAGGATTAATGGAGATCACTTAACTGAACGATATGAATAGTTTAAGGTTAATCATATTTCATACCACATTATATCGGTGGATCCGGCTTGGTAGGCTAAAGTAGTATGTACACTTCAGAATGGCTCTACCACGACTAAGGAATCGCGTGATAATTGATTTTTAAATGATATCATTGATTTTATGCTAAAATCTCAAACATTCGAATCTTTTTAAAGGTAACAGATATACCGGACAGATGAGTTTGAATATCAAGGGAAAAACAAGATACCTATGCCTCCCATAACTAATATGAATCCAAAAACTACAAAATGTGTTCCAACTATAAAAGGCTTTTAATAGTATCAAACTTCGTTAAATCATTTGTTTACAAAAAGGTTTTATCTTATAAACAACACGAAACGACAGCATAACAAGTTTTTTAAAAATACGATCGTAATAAATCACTACCAATCACGCAACGAAATATACTTCGAATACAAATACAGAGCTAGACTAGACTCATTTAAAACAAAAACTTGCAGCATAAAATCTCGACATAAAACCGAATAGAACCGTAAAATTGAATCATAAGACGGGTAAGCCAGACTCAGAGAACGACTATTTTATTTATGTGGGATTAAACTTACTTATGCTACAAAGTTACAACGAACTCACTTCTCTGTCTTGTGGAGTGGCTGCTCTCAGCATATTCCTCAGTTCGAGCAGCCTCCGCCTCTCGTCGTCCTGTTGCTGCCTAATCTTTTGCAGTTGCACACTCAAGTCTGCCACGTAGACGCCAAAATGCTCTATAGTCTTCAGGCCGTCTTGAAAGTAATTTGTCTGTGCGTGATAGTACTCCACCAGGTGCTGGAGTAACTCTATACCCTTCTTCGTCTTTATCTCGTTAAATTTTATCAGGTACTACAACAAGCAAATACATATAAATAAACACGATAAACCCGTGGGTTAAACGAATCAGTTGCAGACAGACAGACGCCGGATGTCACATAAACGTCCCCGTGGCTATGACACCATTAGCGTGGCAAATGGTACGCGTCGGATCAGACAAGACCAGCAGTCAGACTGCGGAATCGCCAATATTTCTCTATGCCCTTCCGCGAGTTAAAATTATACTCGATGACGCACGCGCGCGCATTTATTCTACAAGTGAATCCCGATATATCTTGCAGAGTTGTGCAATATTAATAAGTTCGCCGCGCGACCTTGCCCAACTTTCTTGGCGACACGCCGGTTGAACTGCTACATTCGCAATTATTTGGACTGTGTGTGCTCCTGGCGGTTAATTCAAACGGTTTGAGGGGTTTGCACAATTGCGCATTGTGTACAAAATTTGTGTGCATGTTGCAAGTGTGTTTTTTTAATGTGTTGTGAGGGTGCGTGGGTTATGGGTGGCTCAACTGAGATGGTTCGCGCCGGTCTTCGAGTGAGACGAGGAACAAAGCGAGGGTTAAAGTGACGTCGGCCCTGCACGGCGCAAGGCCGGTCGCCGACCTGGCGCGCGCCTCCGCCATTCCAACGACCGTAGGGCTTCCAACTTTCATTTTAGCATTGAACAACAAGGTTCTGCTATTTTGGACAATATTATTTCATGATTTTAACATTTTAGGACAGTGTTGTGATGCCAGCATAGGACTATGTCTTGATAGAAAATATTACTGCAATTGAATTAAATTAAATTTGTTTCAAAAAAATCTAATTAAGATTGTTGTACAATTTCCATATACATACGCGCAAGTATATTATGTAATAAATTTACTAGAGCGCATCAGTCCCGAGTAGAGGGACAACAATTAACTGTTAATTACAACACGGAACAAACAAACCATAAAACAATGGCATATTAATATCCCTCCATTAAATTATAATAGAACGAATTGAAGTGGGTATGTACTGTACAATGTATGTATACTGTTTTTGTTGAATTTTTTTTATATAGTTGCAATCGTAGTGAGCAAACAATGCAATCTGCCCCTGACCTCCTCTCATGTCGATACGCCATTTGGCAGGGTCCATTAGCGCCGACATAAAACACTTGCAACATACTACATATATGCTTGGCTGCATATTTAACTACACATGCAGACACATTATTTTTGTGACCCAGCAAAGATTGTTCTGACATATGAATTAGAAAAATGTCGGTGGATAAATGCACCTTAAGAATCAGATAACTTGAAAAAGAAGATAAATATATACATGCACAAGATTGTATGACAGACGACACGGTGAAGAAAAGAATTGATGTTGAAACGAAGGCTAATAGAGAAAAGTGGAAGGACATGGTGTTCTAACTCTACATAATGGACAAAGACACAAGAAGTTACCTTAAGCAGTCAAAGCATAGAGCTCTTCTTGCTAGCATTTCAAACCGTATGCATTCGAACCATTAACATCAGAATTTAAAGTATGCTCCGTGTTATCATGGTTGTTATACTCTTGTGCAAAGAATCTAGATTACACGAGAAACGAGATGGCCTGACCCTAATAATCACGTGACTTGTGACCACAAATCATGTCAAAGTTTGTACACGTTATTACCAAAAAACCGAAGCAAATCATGACGGCAGTTGCGATAGCAGTTTATACTCGTATATGTATATACTAGTAGTGATATTACATAAACGTCTGCTGCAGACAATTATTGATACTTGTATCTATTATAATGCACGGTTTATGAATAAAATTTCAGGGATATAATCATTATTAATCCGACGTATAATGCGAAATTTAGACGAATTTTATATTTCTACTACCATACATGATGGTATTCGATATACCCACTAGATTTGCACTGGATCTTGTACAAGTAAATACAGAACTAGTTCTAATTAATTCAAGATCTACGGAATCGAAGGTACGAAAAAAATGTTATCGGAGTTACTGCGGATTCCGGGACCCGATCACGAACTCAGTCATAATTATATTGTTGAGTATATTCTTGAAATAAAGTTAATCTTCTTCACAAACAATTTATTCCAGACGGATCTGGAGATTTGACTTCAAGTCCATACATTGTTGAATACTAGTCGGAGTGTTAAATGCTGATGTTCTTCTATAACATCGATATTAATGATCTGTGATAACATAATCATCATCATCTTAGCGTTGAAACCCGTTTGCATGCAAACTCTCGCTTCTGCGCCCGGGGTCCACTTTCCGACTTTTTCTTCTCCACTTCGCACGATCTTCGACATCTCTAATGGGCAGTCTATTGGCACGCATATCAACCCTTAGGACGTCAAGCCAGCACTTTTTGGGTCTACCTCTCCTGCCGAGGCCCGGAGGAGGCGGCATGACCAGATATTTGTTTCCCACGTAAGTAGCCGGTTGCCGTAAAACGTGGCCATACCATGCCAGTGAAGGCGACACTCTTGCAATTTATCCGCAATGTCACGGACATGAAAGCTGCCGTGAATGCGAGAGTTCCTAACGTCTGTGATAACATAATATGGATACGTATATGACATTCATTGCTATGCGGATGATAGCACCATATGCCGGCGATGCACAGTATACTAATAGCCGTGTAAACCTCCCACCGGCACTTTTGGAAGAAAATCGTGTCAGACTTATGTCTGAAGTAGATAACTCTCTAGAGAGTCCCTGAATGGGAATGATAAAACCTTTTCCTATTCAACTTATCGAAGACACACGACAATAAGGGATTTTTCAGAAAAGCCGTTGCTGTTTTGTTTCTAAACTGGCAACGCGTCGGCCTTTGGTGTTAGAAACGTTTCTTGGCGACAACGATCTTTTGCTGCATCAAACGTTTATAAAAAATTAAATTGATTAAATATGGCCCTGTTGAGTATTATCGCCTTTAAGACTGCCTAGGAACGAAATAATGTCCCTCTTCTATTTTCCCAAAACCTTACGGCCATTACTCAAAATACGTAATCGTTTTTAATTTCAATATTTAACAATTAGAGCTCGTTCAACGACCTACATTAAACGGTATATATGAAAACCAGTGTTGTATAATTAAAGTAAGTTCCTTTGATGAATCATGAATGAACAGTGCTCGAGTTAGTACATAACACAGATAACGCACATGCATCGCTTGTATATTACAGTTTATCAATCCAGTGAATGTTATTTTCGATAAACATAATTATTAAAATGTAAAATCAAACAAGGCGCGAAAAGATTTGTTATTGTTTTGCAAGTTTTTTTTATTGATGAGGAATAGTAGATAGGTGTTTGAAACACCAGGGGCATCGGGATCTGCATATTAGTACTGAAACCTGGTCACTTATGCCAGAATACAATGTTACTATGGCGTCATATTTATTAAACAGGAATGGTTGGCATCCAAACATGCTTGGACGGCCCCAAGCCCGTGGTAGGGCTACCATCTAGCTTGGGTTGTTTAGTTGCCTCATTCGACAGACCGACCTCGGCAGCAATATTGACCGACCTAGGTCAATATTCTTTCTCCGTCTCTGCACGAATAAAAATTTTATGCCATTAAGAAAATAATGTAATAATGTAAAAATAAACTAAAAGTTTAAATAATAACGGCCCATAACACTGCTTGGCTCGTGGTTCATCTTACCGGGAACCCATAAGTATACCCGGCACGTTTTTAAAACTTCCTAATTAAAACTAAACGCTTATACCTACAGATTTAATGTCGCTTTACAATGAGTATCTTTCCATCTTCTAGAGGTTTTATTTTGATTACAGCGAATTTTTTTAAACCGATTAGTCTTTTAGATATACTCGTATTTAAATCCTGGTGATAAATAGAACCCGGCCATATTATTTGTTCATAGTATGTCGTTATAGGCGACAAATGAATGTCTGCTACGTAGCAGACAGCGTTTAGTTGTCCCTTTCAAAGTAGGAAAAGTTAGTCCGCAGCTGTCCCAATAATAACTTTATTTAGCGTGGAGTATAGTTGAGGAAACGAAGAATTACAGAGGAGGCACATGAAAAATTATGTTGACTGACATGAACAGTGCAACTCGAGCTCTGGTAGTGAACTTCTAATATAACCGGTAATAAGCCCTTGCAAAAGGAAAGTGTAGTTAGTTAAATGGGAATTGGCATATCATCCAATCATCAAAGTGTAAAGCAGATATTGGTTTGACAACGACGATATTATAATCAATATATTGATTGGCATATAATGATGTCCAATGGCTAGGCTCAGGCAGTATACAGTATACCCTCTTGTCCTATACACTTGTCCAAGGCGGATTACAAATACTGGTGTGATCGCATATTATGGTGATAGTATGCAGGTTTAATCGCGACGCTTATCTTCATCGTCGATATGTGCCAATCATATTAGGCGAAAAACAGTTTAAATGGTGCACGCCATCGTCGGATTTGAAAACGAGTCAAGTTTAATCTCCGACTATAGCACTCGGCGACCACGTATCATTTTGGTATACCTATTGTTATGGATTTTGACTGACTTTTTAAAACCGTACTCATATAAGATTAGTTATTATGTTGGAAATGAAAGTTTTACAGTTCGTTAAAAGCAGATAACAATTATCACTCATATTACTAGTTATCTGAGTACTCAACGGAGTGAGATAACATTGCATAATACTCATTTAATGGAAAACACATAGTTGCAGCAATATAACTCGTCTACATACTCATACATTCGTTCTATATGCCAAATCTTTTTGCTCAAGACTAATGGTTTAATTTAATTATACGGTTCTTATTAAATTGCTTTTTGTGAGGACTTCATTAAAACCAACACATTACATTATTTTACTATAGAGAACTATCTAGACTAGAATATCCGAAAACCACCTTCACCGTCATATTAAGATTAGTTTAATTTGCCTAAATCTCAGATACAATTTTGTAGCTATTAGTGAAGTACTTCGCACTACCTGCCTCTACATATAAGGTTACTATACTAGAATACAGTTGCCTTATAAACTGGTCGTCTTCAGTTCCACGTCACCGAAAGTGAGTGATATAAGGAAAATCTTGATTGGTTGCTAAAAATACTTTGGGATTCTAATTCCCAGATATTACAGATCAATCTATTATTAGAACCCTGCCCTTCAATTTCTGATGGATCTGGTCATCAATACCAAAGATAAATACTAACTCCTTTAAATAAAAATATGACCAAATCGGACTCCAAATGAAAGAGTTCTGAGGCAACAATCAAAAAGCATACAACCAAAATAAGAATCTCCACGTTTTTGAAAACGGTTAAAAATGTAAAGAACTACGAGTACCTTATCCTCAATTTATTAAACAGCTTATTAAACACAAGAGAAAACAACAGGTTGCTCAGTAACCGCCACAAATTAGCCACCATCAAATATTAATTTAGCACGTTTAAGCTCGACCGCCTGCCAGAAGCCGGTGGCAAGACAGTCGATATTATACTCAACTAATAATTCTTCGTACATGCACTTGACAGACTTCAAATAAAGGTGTGTTTTACTTGTAATGATGATTTCAATTGATTTGCCAGTAAATAAAGGATTACCGATATATTAGCTTAGCAAATATTCTACTTCATTTTTTTTATAGCTAGAGTTCAACAGACAGGCAGACGGCCCACCCTAGTCGCCGTCGCCTATGGACGTTTGCAGCATCAGAGGCATTACCAACGCGCTGCCGGCCTCGAAGAAATTTTATAACGCCTTTTTGAAGAACCCCATATCGTACCGCGCTGAGAAAACCTCAGTCGGAAGCTCATTCCAGATCCTGAGAGTACGCAACATGAACGTTATAGAGAACCGTTTCGTACAAAAAAGAATAGGCTCCAAGAAATAGGGATGAGCTCCCAGCCGATGACGGGCAGTGCGGTATTAGAAAGACGACGAGGGCACCATTCTGAATAGTTCTTCAGAACACTCCTCGTTGTACAGACGGTAGAATACGCAAAGAGACGCAAAGTCTCTCCGAAGTTCAAGCGCGTCTAGACCGTCTGTGAGTATGGGATCGCCGACAACACGAAATGCGCGCCGTTGTATCGAGTCTAGGGGATTGAGCTGACAGGCGGGTGCTCCAGCCCATAAATGTAAGCAGTACTCCATATGCGGTCTGACCTGTGCTTTGTATAGCACAAGCCGTTGCCTTGGACTGAAGTACTGCTTGGACCGGTTTAGCACACCTAGCTTTTTGTAGGCAAGCTTAGCTTTATCCTCCAATTGTCCCCTAAACTGCACATCATTCGTGATGTCGACACCAAGGATCCCGATACTGCTTGCGATGGAAAGAGAGGTTCTTTGTAACTGTGGCGCAGGTGTGAACGGGGCTTTCTTTGCAGAGAATACGCAGACTTGCGTCTTCGAGGGGTTGAACTGGACAAATTTCATTATATACTTCTCATCAAAAAAATCGAAACACTACTGCAAGTGTAAATGAATAAGAGGATTGAATTCATTAAAAAAAATACGCCAATAAATAGCTGGCAGTTTAGTTATAAGTCAATATATGGAATAAGTCGTAAATGACAAAACGTTTTTTGCGATTTCCCAAAAAAACACGTTTTTTGAGTTAGGTCAGTTTATGATTAAGCGTGCGATATATTCCGTCGGAATTTCTGCATTTAATCACATTTTTTTGCCTTATTTATAGTTTTTTCTTAACTGAGCTCTGAGCTGAGCGTGGTTGTTAACTAAGTTCTGAGACTTCCTACCAAAGAGATCGTTGCCTAAAAAATATGGATAATTCACCCACAGAAGCCGCCCAAGTCGTGGCGTTCCTGGATGCAGGGCATAGTCAGTTTGTTGTGGCTGCACGATTGCATCTAAGCCTCTCTGCTGTCAATAGAGTGTATCAGCGTTATCGGGACACTGGTATGTTTACTCGTCATTCAGGATCTGGTAGACATCGAGTTATGTCTGAGCAAGATGACCGGTATATTGTATCAGTTTCTCTAAGAAATTACCACTTGTAACTCTATTCAACTGCAGCAGCGGCTCCGTTAAGTTCGAGGATTGACTGTAAGCGATTCTACTATAAAAAGAAGATTGGCAGAGCGTGGCATGAAACCTCATAAACCAGCTAATGGCCTAAAATTGACAGTAGACCACCGAAGAGCGCGCCTCAACTTTGCACTTGAGCACTTCAATGGAGCAAAGTTTTCTTTTCTGACGAGAGTAAGATCATGCTGTATGAAGGAAGAAAGAAGTTGTATCGAAGAGAGGGAGAGCGTTTTTCACAATGCTGCATTGAAGAAAGAGTCAGTTACGGTGGCGATTCATGGACAATGATAGGGCTCATACCGCAGGCATTGTTAATTACCTGAGCGAAGTCGGTATTGCGGTTATAGACTGGCCAGCAAGAAGCCCGATTATGAATCCCATAGAGCACCTATAGGATGAGTTGAAGAGACGAGTCAGAGCGAGAGATCCTGCTCCAGAGACGCTTGGCCAGCTTAAACCAGCTATACAAGAAGAGTGGGATAACATCCCACAACACAAAATTAAATGGACGGAAAACTGAAAGCAGTGATAAGAGCCCGGGAGGAAATACTGATTAACTTTTATTAACATTTTTCTATTTTACATCATTGTTTCTAACATTTAACAATTTCTTCTTAACATACCTGTTGAACAAAACACAATAGCTAAAGAAATTTAATTTTAATTTGAAACAATATACGTTAAATAATACCTTGTAATATTCACAATTATCTGTCGTTATTTATATTAATGGTTAAATGCTCATTCAAAACCAAACTTCAGGGGTGTTTCGATTCTTCGTGCATTTCAATCAAGAATGTGTGCGAAGGAGTGTACGGTTTTGGACGCTACACCAATTCATCCCAATTCTTTTACCACTTCTATCAACTATCCATAATAATATAATAAATGTGAAGATACCTCTGTCTGTATTTAATGTTTTCAAGCCTAAACCGTTGATCCAATTTGGAGAATTTCGGGATAGAGATAGATTGGACCTGGGAGAAGGACATTTTATATGGCAGAACAACGTTTGCCGGGTCATCTAGTTTATTAATGAAAGCCTGAATTGGTCCAGTTGTTTCAGAGATAACTGAAAGAAACTAAATTTCATTTTTATTTTCAGTACCTACTATGATACGTAATGCAAGTATACTTAATGCAATTATATACTTGCATTACAAATA
The DNA here is from genome assembly GCA_963693495.1 of Malacosoma neustria. Lineage (NCBI taxonomy): Eukaryota > Metazoa > Arthropoda > Insecta > Lepidoptera > Lasiocampidae > Malacosoma > Malacosoma neustria. The sequence goes on from OY856373.1 coordinate 7,636,835, forward strand.
AATATTTGTAATGCAAGTAAATAACGTAAAAATAACAAATTCCTCACATTTTTTAAACTAATAATTCTATATCAACAAGTGTCTTTACTCAGACTATAATCGACGTAACCGCTACGTTTGCCTTAACCTTATTACATAGTAATTTATGTTCAACAAGCCATTTATTGCATACTTTTTAAGAATTATCATAAACTCCTAAATTACCTCACACATTTGCAACTGGAACAATCTCCTCTCTTTCTCCATCTCGTCAGCAATCTCAGCCGGTGTCACTTCGCTTCTAATAAGACCGGCTTCTTTCGCTTGGGATTTCTTTTCTTTTTCAATTTTTAAGTATTTTGATTCGTAGTCTTTTGATGCTTTATCGAATGGTCGTTTTAGATCACCCTTCACGCCTCTCAAGTCGCCTTTGAGTAGACTATCCACAGGGAACATCACTATATTGTTTATATTTTGCATCTGTGGACAAAATTAGACAATTACCTATCAAATCATCACAAATAATTTCATCTTTATTACTAGTTTTTCGTAAAATGTTGCCCTAGTCGGGTTGTTACTGAATAATAATAAAAGCTTATAACATTCCACAGACGAGCTTGGACCTCCCCTATAGAGAAGGAACTGTACATTCACCACACTTGTCCAAAGCAAGTTGGCGGTACCGGTGAACTCAGTATATGCATTTCCTCAAAATGTTTTCCTTCGCCGTTTTAGAATCAATTAAAATCATCGGCATCGATTCTCGAGGGAACAAGCCCAAAGCTTATCTGCCATGGAACCGATAACCGAATTAGGGGGTAAACGAATTCTCAAACGATCGCATTTCGGCAAACTCAGCACAGGACGCCCAGCAGCGAGGTAAGAAGACGACTTACGAATAATTTATTTGTTTATTGGTGAGGAACAGCAGACAAGCTGACGGCCCACTTAAGTAAGCAGTTACTGTCGCCTATGGATGTTTGCACGACACGGCGAATACGCTGCTGTCCGCATAGAGATATTAGAACCTGGGTCACTAATGTCGGAACAACACACATGGTTATTATGACGGCATACTTATAGACCAATGGTGGCTACCATTCAGACAGACTTGGGGCCCCAGCAAGTAGCTACGGTTGAAGGAAAAGAAAAAATGGCTGACAAAGACTTAAAGCGACGAGCAGAAAATAGTCTGCGGCAAACGTCGGGAGAGCCCTATGTAGATCTCAATAGGCTGATGAAGAATATGATTAACATAGGCGAGATCTACCTAAATGCATGCCATCGTGGGAATCCCACCAGTGACCTAGGCCTACTAACTACTCTCGAAGTGTAGCACTATCTAATTATAAATCAGTATAATCACTATAAATATAGAATCATTCACATTAAACGTTGGCTCGTTTCATTAGATCCGTTATTCAATACTCGTTAATATCGTCTCGACAGACCACGACCCATATCGAGCAATGTAGATGCATAGCTAAATAGGCGCCAAACGACGCGATATGTGCAGAATAATAATGTTTGTTGAGCAACATCAAATATTTGTACCGACACATTGGCAGAACAGTTTAGATAAAACCATGACCTCAAAACGTAATCATACGAGCATAACAAATAAAACGATGTAAACGAACGAAACATAAATAAATAATAATCAATTTCAATTATACACGTCGAATCGTAACATATACTGTAATTAAAAACCCTCACATTGAGTTACGCCGACGATAAAATAATTAAGAGGGGAACGAGCTGGAACAAAAAGTGGGCCTGTTAAAACGGTAGCTACATTCGAGAGGGCCGATTATGGATTCAGTGGACTGGACACGTTTTTAACGGACAAGAGTTAGGACGAAGGGGACAAAGGGTGCACAATGAAACCCTTCCTAAAAACATTAACCTGAACGATTCATTAAACATAATTTAATAAAATAGGAAGAGTGAGAGACACGTGGATACCTCTTGTCATTTGACTATAATAATGCTAATAATTTATATTCTAAGAACTCGAGGTAGTTATTGAAGTCCTGCTATCCATATTTCAAATATAAGAATAAAAATTAACACATACAATATGTCATAGTGTGGAAATGTGAACAATTAAGAATTGTTAAAAATAAGAATAACTAGGGCCACTCCGTTACGATAATAGTGAATCGAAAAAGGCATAAAATAGATTACTCCTTTCGTTAGTTATCAAACAGCAAAGGAGAAGCAATATTGGGATTTCCTTACGAAGTTGGAAGTTCAGATAGCAGACACCTCTGTAAAAATCAAATTCAACTACAACATAACCAAAGAAGGGCGGAGACAAAATATGGCGAACCTATTAAAGGTCATGTATTGGCAAAACTCTAAAACTTTGACCGCGAGCTCCGAAGTGAGATAACTTTAAATTACGGACGTACTGGTCACATTTGAATTTGAGATTAAGGACATAAAATATATTCCCTTGAAGTGGATCTCGGGTACGTTACCATGAGCTAAACAACAACGCACAAAACGACCGGTACATAAGACGTTCCTTGTCACTAAGAAATAAAATAAGGCATATATTATACCTACGAAAGTGATGAAAGTCTTGGCTATCAGCCTACAGCTTGTTAATCTAACGATGCGTGTGCTGAAACCCCATCGATGCACTTTACGAACACACCCGATTAATCTCGAGCTGCATATCTGAATGCCGAATTAAACTTGCTATGAGGTTTCGACAACCGGCTCGCATAAATTGGCTTCGTGTACTAAGTTGCACAACTCGGATCGGAGTACTAAATACTAATACGAAGCTTATAGCAACAATGTAATCCATTGTTTTACATCAAATTTCGATCATAACGTAATTTATATGTTTTTTTTTATATCTTACTGGATTCGTTTTAAAGCACATTTAGTGTTTAAATGAAGTGAAGCATTCGTAAAGTAAGTACAAAGCGATTCTCGAATTACAAAATAATTTCACCACCACTGCACAAAAATGCTGGATATTCTATTGTTGAGAAGGTATTTCGCATTATCACGTTTGCAATCATCTATATAATCAATGAATCCAATACCCTACGAATAGTTTGAGATGAAATAAATTAATTTGTAACTTTTCTACATTTTTTGTGGAATCCACTTCGTTTGGCATTGTTGTCTGAATTTTTTAATTCCTTAAACTATTTGAAAACATATAATTGACGGAATAACAGCACCAATAAAGTTAATTTCATTATACAAATATTTTGTCCCGCATGGGGATGGAACCCAGAAACCTGGAGACGGCGAAAACAACATATGCACGTATACATCACATACTATGTACGTTTGAAGTGGTTTGAGTACACCCGAGAATTAGTGTTCAGATGCGGTTTCAATATATGCCTTGCAAGCACGCTAAAGCTTTAATTCTGTTAGTCTTGAGTATTTTGTGGTCTGACTATGTGATTTGTTAGTGTGTCAACACATCATTGTGTTTAAATGCGATAAAATGCTTTTTTTACAAGTGAATGTTACTACACTGTAATAAAGCTATATTGTAATTGTAACAATGATCATTGTTTGCCACGTTAGCACGTGCGATCTTGTATGGCTTTCTATTGTGTGTAAATTGGTAATAATCACATTCTATGAACATTATCTTGTATTATTCTCAAAGATTTAATATGAGAAAATTAAGATGTGATAACAACCAATAGAATCCTAGAGAGGCCTATGTCTGTGGACAAGCTGGGATAGAACAAATTACGGGTGCCAAATGAAGAAAAGAAGAAAAAAAAAGTTAAATTTAAAGAGTAATTTATTTTTAATTTGTAAAAAAAGTGCATGTTACCCAGCAATAAAGGCTATTTTTTTATTTATTTAACGAACAACGGTGAAATTATAATAAACAAAATGTGCATAAAGATTTCCCGATTACAACATACTCGTACGTTTATATTCAGCTATATGGTATAAAAGAACCCTCCCTAATGAATATAAATTTTCTATGTAAGTTGAAAATTATAAAAATGTTTGTATAAATTTTCGCAAACTTTTAACGCTACATTTCAATCTTAAACTATAAAATATAGGCAAAATTTTGTGCCTTTGTTGAAACTTTTAAAATGAACGATACAATCAAATATTTGTGAATGCCCCAACACGTATTGTTATTTCATAATTCCGTATACGTTAACATTATATTCCAATATGATAAAATATCAGTAAGTTATTCAAAAATGTTAACTTTGATAACAAATATTGTAATTTATATTATAAAAAAAATCACTTGCTCAAGTAAAAATAGGATCACGTGGATAGTAACGCACTACACCTACGGTGCCCTCAAACCTCACCATCTAAACGAAATATGACCTTTGAAAAATCTGACATTTTTGTTTTAGATAGATAGATAGATAGATAATTCTTTATTGTTCACCACACAATTTTACAGAAAAAAAGACATAAAAAGAAGTAGGTAATAGTACAACATAGTGAGCAAACGGCGGTCTTATCACTAAATAGCGATTTCTTCCAGACAACCTATCAGAAATATTTAAAGTAGTAGTACAAGGCGGTGCACAATAGACATAGAAATCAAGATAGTAAATATTATACAAAAGAAAAACTAAATTAATATAAGTTTTAGTACCCTGTAAGATTTTTTTATTTTTATTATAAAAATGATCGAATTTTATTGAGTTAATTTTTGGACTGCACTTTTTTTTCATCTTTAAAGCGCAGAGCTAACGGAGTAATAAACATTTTTGCGGCGCACCCAAATGTTCTCATGTTTTTTTTTTCTAATCTTTTTATCTGCATATTTAATTATGATAAGTACCGGGTTTCAAAACTCAAAACTATGATAATTGCGCGCATACTTATTTACTAACTAAAGATCGTATAAAATTACATAATGCAGTGCTGCAACTTCAAACTATGTAAATCAAGCACGTCATAAAGTTTGTTGATAAAAACGGACCAGTGTGCTCAAGTGGCGAGTATCTCATGCGAAACGAGACATGTCGACGACTCATGGAGTCATCGATGACTAACACCACAATCGGAGTGCACTTTGCTCAACTATTTAGTGTTATTTCTCGGACCAAAGATTCATTGAGTGTAATCATCCAAATTTGTCGGAAGAATTACTAAAGCAAGGCATATGTTGCAGGTTGAGAAACGAATGCAAGTGATGTTTTATGATTACATCGCATCCCCATCTGTACTTGTAACGCCTGTAATTTATCACACAAATTAATTTTTTTTTTGCAGCAGTTACTGTTGAGTTCTGTTACTCACCGTCTATGTAGGAGTACTGGAACCTGGGTCATTAATGCCACAAAACAAAACAATGTTATTATTGCGGCAGGGGTGGTTGCATAAACGGGCTTGAGGCCCTACCGGCTACCTACGTTGTTTTGTCGCCTTTTAGGACAGGCCGACCCCGGCTCCAGGGATAAGTATTCTTTCTTCGCCCCTTTATTTAAAAAATTTTCTTTGATGGTCCATAATATAAGGCTGTGTATTGGTTGTAAATAATACAATAATACAAAAAATAATAATCAAAACAAAGCGTGCTGAATAAAGCCCTACACATAACTTTGACGAAGGACAAAGGATTGCAGCAGGTCAAGGACGGGGCCGGGGATTCTGCGCAGTTCCTCATCTGATATTCGACTAATTCCTCCTAGGGACCGGATAACTGGAGCGAGGTGAAGCGAACCACGCCTCGTATACTTGTCAAAGTACTTATAATGTGAAACTTTGAACATCTTAAACTTTATCCATCTAGCTATCTGTTCGGAGTTAGCAAGTTGCAAATTGCATCGCCGTCTAGTTTTCGGAATACTTTCTTATAGTTCATCAAAGTGATTAATCCCGTTACAACTATCTACTGTCCTCCGCCCACAGGCTTTTGCGGAATTAAGTGCGAGGAACAAGATTTCTGCATTGGTAGGCTTTAATATTAAGGAACATTTCTATGTATAATTTACTTGTAAAAATATCTTTATAAACAACACAATTCCATTTCAAAGCCACTACCAACCATTACTTGACCAAGAAGGGACAAGAAAAAGATAACCTCGAAATGCCTATTTATGTCTGCAAACGAGCAAAAGGAGTAATCTATTAGACGGCCTTCGTTGCTCAGAAGTTAAAGCACGTTGGACGCCTGTGCAGGTCACGGGTTCGATTTCCGCCCTATGATATGTATTTATTTACAAAATAAAAGTACCTATATAAGTTATCTGGTATCCGTGCAGGGGCGGAGAAAGAATACTAACCTCTGCGGCCGGGGTCGGCCTGTCGTAAAAGGCGACTAAACAACCCACCCTAGTTACGTGGTAGGGCCTCAAGCCCGTCTGGATGGCGACCACCTTTGGTCTTAAGTATGCCGCCATAATAACCTTGTGTTGTGTTCCGGCATTAGTGACCCAAGTTCCTGTACCCTAATGGGACAGCAGCGTGTTCGCGATGCCACTGGCGTTGCAAACACCTATAGGCGACGGTAACTGCTAAATTCTAAGCGGGCTGTCAGCCTGTCTGCTGTCCTACGCAATAAAAAAAAAAAAAAAATCCATAACACAAGAGCCCTGCTGGTTACGTTGCGGCTAGGTGGCGTTGTGTTAATTGTAGCAATATATCAATACAAATAAATAAAATTGGAGGGTCTGTTTCCACGCGGACGGAGTCGCGGGGACAGCTAGTTTACAATATTTATAATTTATTAGTCGCCGACTCTACTCTCTGGGATAGTGTATGCTTTTGTATTGTTCTGACTGAGCCCATATGGCTACTATTAGGTGTACTACATATACATACGTTGATAGGATTATAGATATCGTAACTACGCCAGTTTATGAGACCATGATACAGCTTAATAAAAACAGAATTCTTATTCTTTTACCGGCGGTATTCTTATACCGCCCCTGCGGAAAGAGGCAGTTTTCTAACACTTTATCGACCGCTAGGCTATTTATTAATCGGCTTTTAGTTAACAACGGTTTACTATAACCTTGAATTTATGGTATGAATGTTAGTTTATTTATTAAGGCCCTTTTATCTAAAACTAGCTGACCCGGCAAACGTTGTTCTGCCATATAAATAATTAACGCCCCTGCAACCCCTCTTGGGGGTGGAATTTCGTAAAATCCGTTCTTAGCTGACCTCTACTCAGTGAAAAGAATATTCCTACCAAATTTCAAGTCTTTAGCTCTAATGGTTCCAGAGATATCGTGATGAGTGACTATATACGTGGAAATCTCATATATACATGTATATATATAGATAAATGCAAAATAAAGTATAAATATCAATAAAATTACATTCCTTTGAAACAAAAGGAAAAAGGACAACAGAATGACCGGTACTGGGAGTAAATGCGTGCGCGACTAAGCCGGTACTTAGAAAGGGGCAGACTCTAAAACGACCGGTCGATAGTGTTAAAATGGGACAAAAGAACACAAAGAACCTACATAGCTGGTAGGACTTCGAGCCCATCTAGATCGCAACCACACTTGGTCTCTAAACATGCCGCCAAAATAATATTGTGTCTTATTCCGGCATAAGTGAGCCAGACTCTAGTTCCCCTACGTGGACAGCAGCGTGTTAGCGGTGCCTCTGGCGTCGCAAACATCAAGTGGGCCGGCAGCCTGTCTGCTGTTACACAGCAATAAAAAAGTAAAATAGATTATAATGATACTCAGAAGATAAGTTAAATTACAAGGTTTAGGTTACAAGGTGCAGAAAGATATAAAACATAGCCTACGCTCTGAACAAAATTTAACACAAACTTGCAATTGCATGGTGATTTACTTGCCAACATTAAACAGATCGCCTCATCACCCTGACCCATTTGTAAGATGTGCGCCCACGCACCGGTATGTGCGTCAATCGTAAACGACGTTTAAAGGTTTGAACACCTTGGGTTTTCTAAGAAGGACGATAAAATAGTTAGGTACAATGCTTTAATTAATGTATTTATTATATGCGGATGTAACGAAGTGTCATCAGATATAAAAATCACTTGCATAAGAAAGCTGAATAATTGAAACAATGCTTTTCTATTCATTTTACTTTGATCTGCATAACAATCTATACTATATTATATATAAACAAATCGATATATCATATGAATAGATAGATAGCGTATATGCTGTCAAGACAGTGGCGGATTTGCCCTAAGGCCCAGGAGGCACCGGCCTAGGGCGGCCAGATATTAGGGGCGGTAGCCATGTCATAAAACAATTTCATCATACTAACTTAATCAGATTGACAACCAAATAATGGATAAAAGAAATTTTTCTTTATCTTATTACTAAATCTGTGAGATTTGTGGAAAATCCTCCTTTCTAATTATTAAGTCGTCATCGCTATAAGCAAGGCGCCTACGTTTGCAATGGGGCATTAATTATGGCAATGCTATTATATTCGATACAGTTATCCTCGGTTTCGCAACGAGATACCCGCGAGACATCCGGAGAGTTTGCTCCCCCCTTGGCAGTAATTTCCGACTGCGGCGTTTGCTTTCGTCATAATAATCCAGAGACACAATTTAGAATACCATTGGTTAAAATATTTTCAATACACGTCATATACGTATATATAGGTATATATACTTACTGTAACTTCTTCGGTATCTTTATGTTCATGAATATTTACCAATGGTTTTTTTTATTGCTGTAGGACAGCAGAGAGCCTAACGGCCCCTTAGATTTTAGCAGTTACCGTCGCCTATGGGTATTTGCAACAGTGGCATCGCGAACACGTTGCTGTCCCATATATAATTAATTGTTAATATTCCTATTCATATAGGTAATAGGTATTATAGATATTCTACCTATTCTCTGTATGGAACATCCAGATCCAAAACCCGGTAAACTTTCAACTCGAATTGCAAAACCGCTTCGAATGCCTCGGTGACTGCGTTGACATGGACGAGTATAATAACAGGTTCGTGGAAGCTGTTCAAACGGCCGGGTCTAAGTTCTTCAAGGCCAGCCGTTCAAAAAGAGCCGGAAAATCTCAGATTCTACTCTCAAATTGATGGATATGAGACGTCAAATGACCCTTCAGTCCCCGGACGATGTTTCCCAGTATAGGCAGCTAAATAGACAGATCTCCAAGTCTCTGACTCGCGATACCGCCGCCATAACACAGACTGTGTAAAGACGGCTATAGAGCGTAACAAGGGCTTTAGAGCCCGAATACTTTAGAGTATTCGCACGAGACTTGTCTATTGGGCAGAGCCAACTGACGAAGCTGAAGACCGATGATGGCAGGGTCGTTACATCTAAACCCGACCTTTTGAGGGAAGTCGAGAAGTTCTACGAACAGCTATACACGACCACACGGGCACCTGTTATCAACAAGGCTAAAGACCCAAGAGCCAAATTAACCCGACACTATACCGAAGATATCCCAGACGTCAATCTGTACGAGATTAGTATGGCCCTCAAACAGCTTAAAAACAACAAGACGCCGGGTGATGATGGAATCACAGCCGAGCTTCTGAGAGCTGGTGGTACTCCTGTGCTTAAAATCCTCCAGAAGCTTTTCAATTCCGTCATCCTCGAGGGCAAAACGCCGCAAGCATGGCACGGAAGTATAGTGGTGCTGTTCTTCAAAAAGGGTGACAAAACCCTTTTGAAGAACTTTAGACCGATATCACTCCTGAGCTATGTTTACAAGCTATTTTCAAGGGTCATCACGAATCGTCTCACGCGCAGGTTTGATGACTTCCAGCTTCCCGAAAAAGCCGGATTCCGAAAAGGCTTTAGCACCATAGACCACATACATTCGCTGCGGCAGGTTATACAGATGACGGAGGAGTATAACCAGCTACTATGCTTGGCGTTCGTGAACTATGAGAAAGCCTTTGATTCGATCGAGACCTGGGCGGTGCTTCAGTCTCTCCAGAGGTGCCACATTGATTATCGATATATCAAAGCGTTGAAGTGTTTGTATGAAAACGCCACCATGTCAGTCCGTCTTCAGGCTCAGAACTCGAGGCCTATCCGACTGCAGCGGGGAGTCAGACAAGGCGATGTCATATCGCCGAAGCTGTTCACCGCTGCGTTGGAAGATGTCTTTAAGCTTCTGGACTGGAATGGACTGGGCATCAACATCAACGGCGAGTACATCACTCATCTTCGATTCGCAGATGATATCGTAATCATGGCTGAGACCATGGAAGAAAAAGCCATATGCTCGATCGCCTCAATACAGATTCCCAAGGAGTAGGTCTCAAAATGAACATGGACAAGACGAAGATCATGTCTAAAGTCCATGTCACACCTACCCCCGTAACAGTTGGGAACTGTACTCTCGAAATTGTTGACGAGTACGTCTACTTGGGTCAAACGATCCAATTGGGCAGGTCCAATTTCGCGAAAGAGGTCACTCGTCGAATCCAACTCGGATGGGCAGCGTTCGGGAAGCTCCGTAAAATCTTTTCATCCCAAATACCGCAGTGTCTCAAGACGAAGGTTTTTAACCAATGTGTGTTGCCAGTGATGACTTAAGGTACGCGTCCATTGGCCCGCGCCGGACGCACCGCACGCACGGCACGCAACGGATTGAACGGATTTGCCGATCATAAATGCCGGCGTTCAGTGCGGGAGGCGCGGATAGTGGACGTAGCACTATGTGAAATCATACAAAGCAAAAAAATCCGTTGCGTGCGGTGCGTCCGGCGCTGGCCAATGGACGCGTACCTTTACGGAACGCAGACGTGGTCGCTAACTATGGGCCTTATGTGAAAGCTCATGGTCGCTCAGAGGGCAATGTAGAGGGCTATGCTCGGAGTTTCCCTGCGAGATCGAATCAGAAATGAGATTCGCAGGAGAACCAAAGTCACCGACATAGCCCGCATGATTGCAAAACTGAAGTGGCAGTGGGCTGGGCACATAGCGCGAAGGACAGATGGCCGTTGGGGCAAAAAAGTCCTCGAATGGCGACCGTGTACTGGAAGACGCAATTTTGATAATCCCCCTACAAGATGGACCGATGATCTGTTCAAGATCGCCGGAATAGATTGGATGAAGGCAGCTCGGGACCGATCGTCGTGGAGATCTTTGGGGGAGGCCTTTGTCCAACAGTGGGCGTCTTCCGGCTGAGATGATGATGATATGGAACATAAAGGTTAGTTTATTTAGTGCATTAATTTCGTTAATTCGAGATTAATGCAATAACACAACGCATTTAAATTTTATTTTCATATTATATTTCCTATTTAGGGTTGCTTGGAAGAGATTGCTTTAAGCGATAAGGCCGCCCATTGTTCTATAGATTGTTTTATGTGTTTTAGGTGGAATACTAAAGAGTTTTCATTTGACTTCTTTTAACTAGCTTTTGCCCGCGACTTCGTCCGCGTGGAATAGTTACTTTGGGATAACGCTAAATTTTACCTGCGACATCATTTAGGTAGAAGGTGAAAATATTTTTGAATAATAGAATGTTAAGGAGGAGGAGGAGTTAGGAGATACCAAAATCACGCTTTTTAACCGACTTCAAAAGATGAGGTTATCAATTCGACCACCATTTTTTATCTATACTATGCATTTTGCATTATTCTGTGCCGCCACGCACCGGCCGAACGACGCCACGCCATGTATTTTAACATCATTATTGCGCGCTTGATCATTATTTTGCTGCGATGTTATTTTAAAACTACGATATCTTCTAAGATAAACATTGAAATCAAATGATGTAAAGGGCAAATTTCTTATAAATTAAATACTTGTAATGAATAACGTATTTATTTGGATAAGGATTAATATCATCTTTATAAAAACACCTTCACAAATAATGCTTTATTTTAAAACAAATTTGGTTAGCATAAAAAAGGTTATAGTGAGCCAACCTTAAAAGATAGAAATATGCTGTCGCTGACTTTTTTTTAGAACTTTTAAAGGGAAACAATTCTATCATACATTATTTTAGCGAAACTTTAACCGTTTTCCGCAGCGTACGTAACGGAAGCTCTCAAAAGGAAAAAAACCCCGATTTTGAAACATTATTTATTGGTGCTCCACTCGTATTGGTTTTAGCGTGATGTTATATGCCTTCCTCAATAAATGGGCTATCTAACACTGAAATAATTTTTCAAAACAGACCTAGACAGTAGTTCCAGAGATTAGCGCGTAATCTCAGGAATCGCTGTAAATACTTAATAGGTTACATTGTGTGCCGTGTGACCCCGGCCAGTGAAAGGAATAGGGTCACCCCAAGTCATTCCAAGGGAGTCGTAAAAGGCGACTGATGGACTACTCCTTTGCCAGCTTGCATGCGGTAAAGGAAGTGCACCTCTCGGTTTTTCCTTTAGAGGTTGGGAGGTCGGACGGCAGTCGCTCCCGTAAAAACCAAAACTAGCCAAATATATATGGTTCGGACACGTAAGAGATTTGTCACGGATAGGGCGTCGCCGCAAAACGACGCGCAGGAACCTCGCCCGACTCCTGTGACAAGTGGACTAGGGCTGCCGTGCCGTGGGCGAGCACGGCTAAAGACACTAGCCCCATCCAAAAGGAAACTCTGCTTCGCAACGTGGAATATTGGGTGATATGCGTGCCAATGGGCTCACTACCAGGGCTACTCAGCATCCCTATGCTGAAGACCGTGCGAAGTGGAGTAGAAAAAGTCGGAAAGTGGACCCCGGGCACCAAAACGCAAGTTTGGGTTGCAACCGGGATGAACGCTGAGATGATGATGATGATGACTTAATAGGTTACATTATCTCAAATAATGCAAATAGTAGGGAATATCAAATATCCATGTATAATCCGACGCGTCTGATTCTCATACTATTTATTGGGCGTGTAAACTCATACCGTTTTGTACAAACAAGGTAAAACTGGGGCGTGCTAAATCCACTCATTAGTTGGACATAACGTACAAACAGTATGCAGCAGTTTTTGAAGTTATCAGCGCTCAACAAATACGTTTCATTATATAATTTTTTTCCAAATGAGATCATAATGTCAGAGGTTCGCGCACAAGGAAAACATGTCAGTGAACAATACGAACTCCATCATGTGTATTTTCCGATTCTTATTTTGGGATACTATAATGGTTAATTACCGTATGATGCACAGCTTAGTTAGTCACTTGTATTTTTATAAATACCAAGTTTATTTAATTAATTATTTAATACAGATAAATAGATAACTCTGAAATACTTGGTAGTATCCATTACTTTACTGCTGCGTTGGAAGATGTCTTCAAGCTTCTGGACTGGAACGGACTGGGCATCAACATTAACGGTGAGTACATCACTCACCTTAGATTCGCAGATGATATCGTAATCATGGCTGAAACCATGGAAGACTTAAGCCATATGCTTGATGGCCTCAATACAGCTTCCCAAGGAGTAGGTCTCAAAATGAACATGGACAAGACGAAGATCATGTCTAATGTCCATGTCGCACCTACCCCCGTAACAGTTGGGAACTGTACTTTCGAAATTGTTGACGAATACGTCTACTTGGGTCAAACGATCCAGTTAGGCAGGTCCAATTTCGCGAAAGAGGTCACTCGTCGAATCCAACTCGGATGGGCAGCGTTCGGGAAGCTCCGTAAAATCTTTTCGTCCCAAATACCGCAGTGTCTCAAGACGAAGGTTTTTAACCAATGTGTGTTGCCAGTGATGACATACGGAACGCAGACGTGGTCGCTAACTATGGGCCTTATGAGAAAGCTCATGGTCGCTCAGAGAGCAATGGAGAGGGCTATGCTCGGAGTTTCCCTGCGAGATCGAATCAGAAATGAGGAGATTCGCAGGAGAACCAAAGTAACCGACATAGCCCGGATGATTGCAAAACTGAAGTGGCAGTGGGCTGGGCACATAGCTCGAAGGACTGATGGCCGTTGGGGCAGAAAAGTCCTCGAATGGCGACCACGTACCGGAAGACGCAGTGTTGGTAGGCCCCCCACAAGATGGACCGATGATCTGGTCAAGATCGCCGGGATAGGTTGGATGAGGGCAGCGCAGGACCGATCATCGTGGAGATCTTTGGGGGAGGCCTTTGTCCAGCAGTGGGCGTCTTCCGGCTGAAATGATGATCCATTACTTTATTGATCTGATTTTATCAGCCATTATGCCTTCGATGCAATGCATCCGAAAATTTCCGAAAACAATGGTTTTCGGAAATTTTCTACATATTATTACATTAATGATTGACTTTAAACTTTCAAGTCTTTGAATTCCATGTTCCCGCAGAAACTATAATAAATAAATACGTTTATCAGTAGGATATGTCCAACACTATAATAGTCATTTTGCAGATAGCGATGCATCTAATATCAAGTAAAAATATCCGGATGATGCTCGGTATTTTTTTTTTATAAATTGTGTTTTTTGAAAATTAACAATTGATTTTCTTAGTCTAACCTCAAAGCAAACACTCACTGACTTCTTGTTATTTAACCACGCCATCTATTGGAATAGCTTTAGTGTTGTGTCGTTAAAGCAATTTAAAAAAAAATAGTATTATTATTCGCCGATAGATGTCAGGAAGAGTCACATTTTTGTTATTTTTCTTTCAATAAAAAAAACGAATAAAATGACATTTTCTAGAATATATATATATATATATATATATATATATATATAATTTAGTACAATTTCTAGAATATATCTATATATATATATATATATATAATACATTTTCTAGAATATATCTATATATATATATATATATATATATATATATATATATATATATATATATATATATATATATATATATATATATATATATATATATATATATATATATATATATATATATATATATATACAAGAATTGCTCGTTAAAAAAGATATAAGATATATTTAAAATTATTTCTAAGTTAGCCCAATCAATATAATATGCTATATTCATTCATATGCTACGGGTTCAATTACCATTCCGTACGTTTTTTTATTGCTGACGAACTGTAGACAGGCTGACTGCCTACTTAATAGTAAGCAGTTACCGTCGCCTATGGATGTACGCGATGCTAAAAACACCGCGAACACGCTGCTGCCCCATAGGAGTACAGGAACATGGGTATATTTCCCTAAAAAGAGCCCTAAGAGAATCCCTAGCACCTGTAAAAGGCCCTAACAGCCCTTTTTTGTAAAATAAAAATTGTATCTAAAAAGTATAAGTTGTCATGTGCCCAACTCTCTGCTGCATACTTTGGGAATAGATAACGCTGTGCAAAAAATAGTCCCAGTACGTCTACTTATATTGTTACAGCATTTATGACTGTGGTAGCGTATACCATGAATTCAGGCATTGGTGACGTAGTTTCCCGAATAATTTCAGTAGTCTAGACAAACATTGATAAGGAATAGACTATTTTTTTAATTACAATAGCTGCCCCGCGAGAACTATCATGCTAGCAAGATCACCTACCAGTTCAAACAAAAAATAAACCATATCTCCGCCCCAGTCTTAGGAGAACGAAATACTTTTTATCTTAGTGTTTTACTTACAAAGTAATTATGTACTTAGTAAACGGTTCTCTCGTGTTTTGTCGCTAAAACCTCCGTGGGTGATGAATAAAAAACCACTTACCAGCGTTTTCATAAGTGCAGAGAGTTCCTTTGTGACTACGGCGAACTTGAAGAAAGCCGCCCCGATATCTGGCTCAGAATCTTTCTGGAGTGCATTCCCTCCGAGCCGCTCGAGGGCTCGGGAAAGGTACATCTCATTGTCGACGTGAGCTAAAAATAAAGTCACTTATCATTATTTAACATATTAGTTTTTTATTATCATCATAATGAAGCTAAAGTTCTTTTAAATATTTCTAAAACATTATCTTCATTTAAACGGTAAGTGAGCTTGGAATCCACTGTTGTTTTGTTAGTAGAACATTATTATCACATCCTACTGTGATTCTTCCTCTTCGTGTGCTTAAACTCAAGATCGTTAATCCAGCTGGAAGAATCCTAAGCGCCTTTGCCGCCTTTAAACTAGGATCGTAATCCTAAGATTTAGTTTTATTGACCTAACTAGCTGACCCGGCAAATGTTGTTCTGTCATATAAATAAAAAAAAAAAACAATATAAAAGTAGCCTATGTCCTTTTTCAAGGTCCACTCTATCTCTATATCGAAATTCATCACAATGATACAGCCATCGCGGACTTTTTATCGATCTTTTTAAGATATACAATTCCGTAGTACATTAATTTGATATATCTCGTAAGGTTTAGCCAGTGTTTTAGATTTAAGCGCATAAAAAGTTTGTTACGACATCGCATTACAAATCTTTGAAATTTTCGGCTTTTCTGTATTAAGTATGTATTATACATATAAACCTTCCTCTTGAATCACTCTATCTATTTAAAAAACCGTATCAAAATCCGTTGCGCAGTTTTAAAGATCTAATTATACATAGGGACAGATAGACAGTGGGAAGCTACTTTATTTTATACTATGTAGTGATTATAATGGCGGGACTATACGGCAAACAAGTATTCCAAATATTAATAGGACAGTATATAAAGTTGTTTCTAATCCCAACTTGCATCTTGTTACAAACACGTATAATTATAGGCGACAGGTTTAAATAAGCATAAAATATACTTGATAAATGCTGTATGATTATTGAGAGGACTCAATAATCCTAAATTCCGGAAATCTGCTCTACTTCCGGGAGGGCGACCAACTGTCCCAAGGTGGTGTCGGGTTTCTCGTTCACAAGTCTCTTGTGAACAACGTTACTGAGGTGGGGAGTGTTTCGACTAGGGTAGCGTACCTAATACTCAAAATTACCAAACGGTATTCGTTGAAGGTCATTCAGGTTTACGCTCCGACTTCGACACATCCTGACGAGGAGGTGGAAGCCATGTATGAGGACATCTCAACAGCCATCCACACTTCTAAAACCCACTTTAACGTTGTCATGGGAGACTTCAACGCAAAATTGGGGAAACGTAGCGGCGATGAGTTGAGAGTGGGGCAATTTGGGTTCGGAAATCGGAACACCCGAGGCCAGATGCTGGCCGACTTCATGGAGAAGGAGGACCTGTATATGATGAACTCCTTCTTCATGAAGCCAGAACAACGCAAATGGACTTGGATTAGTCCCGATGGTGCCACCAAAAATGAGATTGACTTCATTATGTCGACCAAAAGACAGATATTCAATGATGTCTCTGTGATCAATTCGGTGAAAACTGGGAGTGATCACCGCTTAGTAAGAGGCACATTGAATATCAATCCAAAATTGGAGAGGTCTCGACTGGTGAAGTCTACGCTCCGACCTGCACCCATACAGATCCAAAACCCGGTAAACTTTCAACTCGAATTGCAAAACCGCTTCGAATGCCTCGGTGACTGCGTTGACGTGGACGAGTATAATAACAGGTTCGTGGAAGCTGTTCAAACGGCCGGGTCTAAATTCTTCAAGGCCAGCCGTTCAAAAAGAACCGGAAAAATCTCAGATTCTACTCTCAAATTGATGGATGTGAGACGTCAAATGACCCTTCAGTCCCCGGACGATGCTTCCCAGTATAGGCAGCTAAATAGACAGATCTCCAAGTCCTTGACTCGCGATATCCGCCGCCATAACACAGACTGTGTAAAGGCGGCTATAGAGCGTAACAAGGGCTCTAAAGTATTCGCACGAGACTTGTCTATTGGGCAGAGCCAACTGACGAAGCTGAAGACCGACGACGGCAGGGTCGTTTCGTCTAAACCCGAACTTTTGAGGGAAGTCGAGAAGTTCTACGGACAGCTATACACGACCACACGGGCACCTGTTAACAACAAGGCTAAAGACCCAAGAGCCAAATTAACCCGACACTACACCGTAGATATCCCAGACGTCAGTCTGTACGAGATTAGTGTGGCCCTTAAACAGCTTAAAAACAACAAGGCGCCGGGTGATGATGGAATTACAGCCGAGCTTCTGAGAGCTGGTGGTACTCCTGTGCTTAAAATCCTCCAGAAGCTATTTAATTCCGTCATCCTCGATGGCAAAACGCCGCAGGCCTGGCACGGAAGTATAGTGGTGCTGTTCTTCAAAAAGGGCGACAAAACCCTTTTGAAGAACTTTAGACCGATATCACTTCTGAGCCATGTTTACAAGCTGTTTTCAAGGGTCATCACGAATCGTCTCGCGCGCAGATTTGACGACTTCCAGCCTCCCGAACAAGCCGGATTCCGAAAAGGTTTTAGCACCATAGACCACATACATACGCTGCGGCAGGTTATACAGAAGACGGAGGAGTATAACCAGCCACTATGCTTGGCGTTCGTGGACTATGAGAAAGCCTTTGATTCGATCGAGACCTGGGCGGTGCTTCAGTCTCTCCAGAGGTGCCACATTGATTATCGATACATCAAAGCGTTGAAGTGTTTGTATGAAAACGCCACCATGTCAGTCCGTCTCCAGGATCAGAACTCGAAACCTATCCGACTGCAGCGGGGAGTCAGACAAGGCGATGTCATATCGCCGATGCTGTTCACTGCTGCGTTGGAAGATGTCTTCAAGCTTCTGGACTGGAACGGACTGGGCATCAACATTAACGGTGAGTACATCACTCACCTTAGATTCGCAGATGATATCGTAATCATGGCTGAAACCATGGAAGACTTAAGCCATATGCTTGATGGCCTCAATACAGCTTCCCAAGGAGTAGGTCTCAAAATGAACATGGACAAGACGAAGATCATGTCTAATGTCCATGTCGCACCTACCCCCGTAACAGTTGGGAACTGTACTTTCGAAATTGTTGACGAATACGTCTACTTGGGTCAAACGATCCAGTTAGGCAGGTCCAATTTCGCGAAAGAGGTCACTCGTCGAATCCAACTCGGATGGGCAGCGTTCGGGAAGCTCCGTAAAATCTTTTCGTCCCAAATACCGCAGTGTCTCAAGACGAAGGTTTTTAACCAATGTGTGTTGCCAGTGATGACATACGGAACGCAGACGTGGTCGCTAACTATGGGCCTTATGAGAAAGCTCATGGTCGCTCAGAGAGCAATGGAGAGGGCTATGCTCGGAGTTTCCCTGCGAGATCGAATCAGAAATGAGGAGATTCGCAGGAGAACCAAAGTAACCGACATAGCCCGGATGATTGCAAAACTGAAGTGGCAGTGGGCTGGGCACATAGCTCGAAGGACTGATGGCCGTTGGGGCAGAAAAGTCCTCGAATGGCGACCGCGTACCGGAAGACGCAGTGTTGGTAGGCCCCCCACAAGATGGACCGATGATCTGGTCAAGATCGCCGGGATAGGTTGGATGAGGGCAGCGCAGGACCGATCATCGTGGAGATCTTTGGGGGAGGCCTTTGTCCAGCAGTGGGCGTCTTCCGGCTGAAATGATGATGAAATGCTGTAAGTCATTATTTTAATTAAGTGGTACATTTACTAAGCGCTTATGTAGCATAGGCAAATAATTTTTTGATGGTACAAATTAAATATCAATATACTGAATACGATGTAACAAAGGTGCTTAATATTTCTACTACTAAGCTTATAAGAGTAAAAAATACAGGCCATTGGCGGCGCGTCGGCACATGGATGCAATCGTACATTACGTTTGAAATCTTACAATACGTAAAAATGACGATTAACTCGAGGATGGAATACGCTACGTAAAAAATTGTTACCTCACCTCAGAGAAGAATAAAGTGAGGATTAACTCAAAGATGGAATACGTTACGTAGAAAATATGTATCTGACAAAAACGTAGATTTACATTATCACATTCTTGGATAGTTTTTCCTGTCGATTAAGACAGTTTGGATCACAACTTTTATAAAATCACAAACAACAACAAGCAAGAACAAATAAGCACCCAAATGGCAATCATGTAGAGATGATAATGGTTACATTTTTAATGCGTCCTATAAACATCTGAGCTCAAGTTGTAAATTAAAAAAACACGTAAAAGAGACGCTCTTTTCAGATGAAAGACGCGAAGATCCGTGTCGCGGCCCACATTTGTCTAGCTGAATCCCACCGACGCTCTTTGAATTTTAAATAGCAAAACACAGGCCTTTCAATTTCACTGCGACCACGAGCTCGTCGTTAACCTTCAATTACGCCCTCTTCATAGCCTTAGATAGACCTCTAAACAAAAATAACATACATACGTTTCCGGATTGCATTGTTTTTATGTAATTAAATCGCTTTGTAATTGTATGTAACTCGAGTAGCTTTTCATGTAATCCGATCACATATATTGCTACACCTTGTGGCTAAATTACTGTGCTCTAAATAAACTCAACCGGATATAAAACCAGTGTTAACGATATATCGAATACATGTAATATTGTTTCATTGACAATGTATATTACAAGTGGCAAGCGGTAATGCATTTTATTTAGTCCGATATGTATCTCGTAAATGGCCAAACTGTTTTGGATAACGGCCAAGAGATGCATTGTACGAAATCCATTACTTTCAGATTAGGTAAACATTGAAATATACACATAGTATTCGTTTGGTGTTGTAGGATTTTTTTCTTTATTTGAGAAAAAAATAATAATCATTATTAAATATAAAGATATATGGAAAGAAGTACACTAGGAGTTAAAAGAAAGGATCGAGAAAAAAACATGCGGGGCAGTCTTTGGGGACTGCCGATAGAAGTGAAAACTAAATAACTTGTGATTTGTATCGTCGGTCGAGTTATTAGATTATTATTTTCGGTTTATAAAGAAGTGTTTATGATCAAGGACTAAAGTTTAAATTGGTCATTAACACTTCTTTACAAACCAAAAATTATTCACCCAAAAAGTGCTCAACGCGCCTAAAGAAGTTTTCACTTCAAAAAAACTCAACTGTATTTCATTGTAATAAAGTCGCAATTCGAATAGACATGTATAAGTCATGCAATGCCATTATTTAAAAGTTAAATTATAAAATATACCTTAAGTCATTATTAATAAGGTTGGTATTACTGGAGAAAAACTCCGTTTTACGAATTCTTACGATCAGGACACGTAACCTGACGCGAGTTTAACATTTTTTACCCATCACAAAAAAGTGCACAACGCCGCTAAAGAAGTTTTCACTTCAAAAAACTTCAACAAAACTATGAATAACACGCCATTCGATAGAACTGAAAAAAAAGAATAAAATATCGGCGGCGTTATTTTGCCTTGCTATCATTTCGCAACGCTACCTTATAAACATAAAAAGTAAAACAAAATTCAAAAATGCATACACAGCTTACAAACAGCTGAAGTGGAGATGGTCAAGACATATGATTAGACAGAAGAAAGAAAAATGGTCAATGATTATAACCAAATGGTACCTAATAGATAGTAAAAGGAACAGAGATAAACAGACTAAGAGATGGGAAGATGACCTCAGAAAAGTCGCTCGTCCAACATGGACTCGTACCTCAAGGAACAGGACTGAATGGAGATCTTTAGTGGAGGCCTTTGTCGGAAGACAAATTGTACCTAATTAACTACGATTTGCCGATACTATCAAAAGAACTAAATTATCGTTAAAAAACAACAATAGGTAAGAAAAAAAATTTAACTTAGAAAGTGAAACAATAAAGTAGTTTTATTTTATATAATTTTGTACATTAATCAATATTGTTTACACCAGCGGTTCTTAACCTTTTTGACTGACGACCCAAAGGTTAAATATATTTGATGCTCGCGACCCTAATGTTTTATCTTCCTTCCAGTGATAATAAAAAATAGGATTGACTAAAAGCCCGTGGTTTGTTAAAATTGATATCATTATGAAATATCAAAAAAAATTAATTATTATTTTTTTGTTTATTCAAATCAAAGTGAAACAAGCATATATCGGCAATATTAGTGACTACCCTGATGTTGTATTTTTGAGCAAAGAAGATTTATATGTGAAGTTAAGTTTATAGAAAGTGCACACCGCATATCATGCTGAGGATCCAGTCTATTTCTGTACTTGTTTTTTAAGACAGCAAGGCACGAAAATCCTACTTCACACAAATACATACATACATGTAATCACGCCTCTTTCCCGTAGGGGTAGGCAGAGACCACTTCTTTCCACTTGCTACGATCCTTACGTTTGCTACGTCCACTTTCATTATTCCCTTCATACATGCCCTTCGGTTTAGGGTACTCTTGACCTGGCCTTTTTTCAAGACGTCCCTGATATGGTCTCGAAACGTCCGCCTAGGTCTACCCCTTCCAACACTTCCATTCACACTCGCCTAATACACTTTTTTCGTCAATCGTTCTTCATTCATTCTCTCAACATAGCCAAACCATCTCAGCATACCTTTCTTCACACAAATAAGTAGTTGGAAATGGTAGCAGAGCCTTTTCAGATTCACTACCCGCATAGTACTTAACCTATGGTGCGTTCCGAGTCAGGACTCGAGATGTCACTGATTACGGCGTTCATAGCGTAATTGAAAAATTTTCGCGACCCATCCCAATACCGCCCGCGACCCGAATTTGGGTCGCAACCCGGGGTTAAGAAACGCTGGTTTACACAGTTAAATTATACACGAAAGAAAAACAAGAATAAATATAGCATATGAATGAATATAGCATACTAGCTGACCCGGCAAACGTTGTTCTGCCATATAAATAATTAACGCCCCTGCAACCCCGCTTGGGGGTGGAATTTCGTAAAATCCGTTCTTAGCTGACCTCTACTCGGTGAAAAGAATATTCCTACCAAATTTCAAGTCTTTGGCTCTAATGGTTCCAGAGATATCGTGATGAGTGAATGAATATATACGTGGATTGATTGGGCTAACTTAGAAATAATTTTAAATATATTTTACTTGATATTAGATGCATCGCTATCTGCAAAATGACTATTATGTTGGACATATCCTACTGATAAACGTATTTATTTATATAGTTTCTGCGGGAACATGGAATTCAAAAAGACTTGAAAGTTTAAAGTAAATCATTAATGTAACAATATGTAGAAAAATTCCGAAAACGATGCATCGAAGGCATAATGGCTGATAAAATCAGATCAATAAAGTAATGGATAATACTAAGTATTTCAGAGCAGGATGAAAGTACTCTACGGAGCTAAGTAATAAAAATAAAATAAAAAATTTAAATATATTGGGACTCTTCACACAACGCCATCTAGTCGCATAGAAATGGGTTCTAAACAAATACCCAGACGCGAGACAGGAATCGAACCCATAACCTCCGTTAGTGTACGGACGTGCGTTAGCCGTTACAGCACGGAGATCATCTATGTATTGTTTTTTTTTTTGTTTAATCGAAACTTATAAACGGGATATGTTTTTGTTCCAAACAGTGCATCATGGTCTCGGAATGTATGTGTATCTGATTGGTTGTTTTTGCAGGCGCGTGCGCGACCTTGCCGGCCGCGGTGTGCAATCAGGACTTGCGAGACCAGTTCCGAGCGCGAGTGAGCGTCTCCAGGCATTCACCGCAACCGCGGTAAACAAACCTTAGCACGCGATGGTATTTGATTAACAGCCGGCTCATGACAAACATTATCCGCATTGTACAACTTATAGAATAAAACATAAAATTTAAATGACTCAAGCGAGTTAAAAAAACGTTTTGCTTATATTCAATTCCCCTTAGCAACGCTGAAAACATTTTAAACATCAGATAGACTCTTGCGTTAAATTATACTAAATTACGATTTAAATAAAACCCGACTAACTACGGTACTTATGACATACGTAATAACTGCAGAAAAAACATTTAAATTAGTTATTTAAACTCCAACTCTAAAGAAAATATCACAATTTATAAAGAGCCGTCTCTGGGTGACCGAGGTCGTAACGAGTGCTGGCTGTGAGTTACTGAACTAAATAAATGATTCAGCTCTTTGTAGTGATAATACGACGACTAAGCTTTAATAATAATTATTCTAAGTAAATGTGTAAACACAACACTAACCAACGATTTTTTTTAAGTAATAATAATCAAAATGTTGTATATAACGACCACTATGATAATGAACTAAATATATATTATAAATATACAATAACAATGTTAGAAGCAAATTAAAATCAAATCTGCAATCACAAATAGAAGTAGTGTTAAGAATTCGGATTCTATTTACATAAATACATTGTAACATTTAAATGCAACAACATTGTCTTACGACCGTTTCAATGTCCACTACAACTATTTCTAAAATAACTGAAAAAAAAGAATATTATTAAAGACGAAGTTAACTAAATATGTTGGTACTCCTCCATATTTCTCTGAACCCAGCGGCCGGGGGCGGTCTGTCTTAAAAAGGAACAAAATAACAATAAATAAAGATGGTAGGACCCTAAGCCTGATGAAGAATCACAACCACCCTCTTTCTAAATATGCCGCCTTAATAAACTTGTATTGTGTTCTGGCATAAGTGATTCCAGTTCCTCTGGACGGATAGCAGCGTGTTATAGTACCTGGCAATAAAAAAAACATGCGGCTGCCCCGCATGTTTTTTTTTTTGGGACTGCCGATAGAAGTGAAAACTAAGTGACTTGTGAATTGTATCGTCGAGCTATTAGATTATTATTTTCGGTTTATAAAGAAGTATTTATGATCAAGGATTAAAGTTTAAATTGGTCATTAACACTTCTTTACAAACCAAAAATTGTTCACCCAAAAAGTGCTCAACGCGCCTAAAGAAGTTTTCACTTCAAAAAGACTCAACTGTATTTCATTGTAGTAAAGTCACAATTCGAAAAGATATGTATAAGTAATGCAATGCAATCATTTAAAAGTTACAGTATAAAATAAATCTGAAGTCATTATTAAAAAGGTTGGTATTACTGAGACAAAACTCCGTCTTACGTCTTACGAATTCTTACGATCAGGACACGTGACCTGACGCGAGTTTAACATTTTTTACCCATCACAAAAAATTGCACTAGCCGTTAAAGAAGTTTTCACTTCAAAAACTTATTTATAGGCTTATTACTTAAAAATGTATATCGTAAACCTGAACAAATTACACTTGTAGATGAACTATGCACAATGAAGTATATATCAAACTATATTCTTTTGCCTTGATAGCTAAACATAAGGCCATAATTGCACTATCATACTCCAAGTGCGGCTGTCAGTTTGTGGCATGGAAAATGAAACCAGACGTGCGACCTACTTTGGTGGACAACACACATATGAAGGGAAATGTAGTGGCCAACGCAAATCATCTACTCAAGTTTCGAATTTTCGAATAACTGTTTGGTATTTTTAAGTATTGTACAGTCTATTTTCGGCAGAATAATCACTTATCTGTATACCTTACATCTTTATCAAAGAACACCAAATAAATATAATATATAAAACAAATATATTCTATAAGTAATTGCAGTATATAAAAATCAAGTCCAAATGTTTAGGAGAATTCACGATGTTCCTTATCACAACTCACAATATCAATAATACATGATGGACATTATTTAAAGCAGTTAACTTACTATGTGATACATCAAAATATAGCGAAAGGATATATTAGTGAACGAGGTCCGCTCGCCCTTCAAATCCCTCCATTATGTCAAAATGATTTAAGAACACGAAATACATAATTGTCGTAATTAGAGTTAAGATTAATGAACGCAAACTTTTGGGATCAACTATAACTGATATTTGTGCGTGTGAGTGCAATATTTACAAGATATCAATATTAAATTTGTTTCATCCACATTAAGTCACACAAAAGTAGTTAACTCGATGTTCAAGTATCTAGACCCCATTACAATCACTACAATATACATGTATGCCGAGAGTTTCAGCACTAGTTTGTTCAAAATACAAGGCAGTTAAGACTCGTGTGCGAGCTCGCCTTATCAGAAACAAAATCGCTAGAGATGTTAGCAGGAGTAAGTACGTTGCTTATATAAGCAACGTACTTACTCCTGCTAACTAACTAACCTGCTAACTAAAATATATATTTACTGCTCTAGAGTAGGACATCGTTATTCAAACCAGTTTTCTCAAAGTGAGCAACCGTCACTTGACGTGCATGCTACAAAATTGTTCTAAGTACATTTGTATACCTATTGTCGAAAATGGAAAATGTTACTGAAGCACATTTATGTGCATAATTCAGTGCATAGAAACCTTAAGAAAATTTCATCTTTTTGTATATGTATCTAATACTTATATCTTCAACTCAATCATATATTTGTATATCGTCATAGAACCAAAGCAGCGCAACGCATTCAATGTGAATAAAGTGAGCGGTCGTAGTGTTTACAAATTATGCATTACACTACTTGTGCAGGCCACTACTTATTTCGTTGCAATATTTGGGTAATTCTAGTTTTACGAGTTGAATGACCTATAATCCTATGCAGCCAGTTTTCAATTCACACTTGTATTCTACTATATAGATACTATATCTGTTTGTAATATTTTCTTAGTAATGCGAATCTTGACTATATTGTTTGGGAACTCTTTGATTTCCAGCAATGTGCTGTGAATTTTTTTCAATGCCATAACTGTATCTTATTCATACATGGGTATTTTATTAATAGTTTCTCGTGTATATTTCCTTTTTTATTACAGGAATAGGCAGATAGATAGGCTCTGTCCACATAATACACAGCGGTAAGGGTCGCCTATTGACGCGTGAAACAAAGAACCAACACGCTGCCTATTACAAAGAGAAACAGAGATTCAACAGTGAATTTGGTTTTAATGTACATCTACTACGTAATTTTTTTTTTTCATTTTATCTTCAACAATTATATTTTAGTTATCTTAATTATGCTCAGCGAAAATACTAAATTTAACCAAATTCACAATATGTCCATTGTATAATTTTACGTATTATAATAGTTTTTAAAACAGCTGTATAATTTCATAACGGTCAGCGCAAAACTCGACACAAATGAAATCGATATATTGAATAAAATATGGCATAATGACGAACGCCGCAAGTCCTTTTCCGTACGTCTGCACAAAGTCCAAATGAATAATTTACTCAAACATGCAATGCATGCAACGTCGGTCCTATACGACCCACTCACACAGACATCAAGCAATACTGAACGACGTATGTCAGAGTCCGTAATGAAAGCTATTGATGCAATAGAGAGGAAATCTTCTTCATCATCAGTCCACTAAATTCCGCTGAACATGAGAGTCCAAGACCTCTCCAAAATATGCCACTTAGTCCGATCCATCGCATCCACTACCTACCAGCTGTTCACAGATCTTCACCCCACCTGACGGGTATCATTCTAAAATACATTTGCCAAGATGTGGTCTTTGCTAAACACGCTTACTCCAGCTATGATGATATAAATGTTGTTTCATTAAAAGAGACTGTCACGTTCAAATGAAAAACTATTATTGAGTACCGATCTATATTCCACTACAACGTTACCGTCGAGTTCGAAAAGTTCAAGCGTCTTAAAATAGTCATGCCTCGGGCGTAAATAAATTCATCGGATATTTCAGTCAGTCTGTTCTATTCATACCGAGTATTTCCTCTACCATGTATGAAAAGGGATTATGAGTAACTTTTGCCTAAATGACATGGCATTCAAGGAAATCTTTTTATTTGTTATAATGTTATACATGTTAAGAATAAGATTAGTTTCTTCATTCCTAGATATTTATTGAGTATTTTTTATGTTTATTCAATTTTTTATATTATATAACTCGTAGTAACGTAAATTAAAAGATAAGAATTAAATAAAAGAAAAGACAACATAATTCGGGCTGAAGATGTAAAGCGTTGTACAGAATAAAAATATAATGTGGGATAAGGGTAATTATTCTAAGGGCAGGAATACGTTTTTCGTACTAATGTAAACGAATATAAAAGTTGTATCAATATCTTAGGGAGCATTGGATTCTCATATATACCTCACATTCACATATACCTCGATGAAATTGTTTTAGAGTGTTAAATGAAGTAAATATGTAACACTCACCATTTCCAGAGTTGTGTATTGCTTTTATGGCTTTCTTCAATTTCGTTAGCCCATCTCGGTCGAAATCCAGGGTCTGTAAAGAAGAACAATACATTCAAACATATAAATCGGAACTAATTATCACAGAATCTAAGAAATCTCTAAGTATGAAGCTACTAAACACTCTTAATTTGGCTTTCAATTTTACGATAGGATTAGACAACACTCTTTATAAGAGGCTGGAGCCGTCATTTGCACAAACTCGTTCACAATGGGAGCCACGAGCCATTCAGCTCCACTCGGAGCATCGAACATCTGTCGCCGCAGCCGGCAATTAATCAAGGCCCCCTCGGTATGAAGATACGGACAGGGATTCAAAATAAAAGTTTGCATTTTCGTTTCGTTTCAGTAAATATGAACCCAAATATGTCTGGCGGGAAGTTGAATAAATATTCATAATTTTTTCATTCTAGAATTTAAACAAACCTAGTCTTTACTTCTTATGCAGCTACTTTAACCAAATCAATATTGAACTGCGACTAGCTCTCTAACACATGGCAATTATACATTCTTACTAGCTGACCCGGCAAACGTTGTTCTGCCATATAAATAATATAATGTCAAAAAATTAAAAAAAAAATTTTGGGGGTGGGTCACCCCTAACATTTAGGGGGATGAAAAATAGATGTTGGCCGATTCTCAGACCTACTCAATATGCTCACAAAATTTCATGAGAATCGGTCAAGCCGTTTCGGAGGAGTATGGCAACGAAAACTGTGACACGAGAATTTTATATATTAGATTTACGCGATATCTTCACATTTAATTAGCTTTTATTCTAGCCAACCGATGGTGATTTTTTACGATCATCTGTGGTTGTATGCAACAATAGGATCATTACCTACATGCTTTGGAGAAAGTAAATTTTAAACTGATACAAAGTTCCATTTTAAATTAAACAGGTTTACGAGCACTTTAAAATACATAAAATGATAAACTCGATTTTACTATCTACAGCGCTAGAATGACGATGAAATGTATTTTCAAATGAGCTCATGCTTGCTTTAGCGAATTGCAGTATGGTAATAAACCACAGAAAAGATTTCTTTCTATAGCGTTAGAGTGTTTTACGACTTTACTTATTTTTAAACACTGATGCGCTTTGACTTCATAATCTATATATAATATTCAACTAAGTAACTATACTGATGAAGTACCATACCTACTATAAGTACAGCTTACTATAAGTAAATAAGAATAAATAAATAAATATTTTGCGACAATTCATAATACCGCAGCGTCATCTAGCCCCAAAGTAAGCACTTGTGTTATGGGTACTTTGCTATTGTGAATAAATACATATTATACATAAATATCCAGACCCAAACCCGTGACCTCCGCAAGCGTACCGAAGTGCATTAGCCATTTACGCCACGGAGGTCGTCAAAAGTAATTGTGTAAACAAGGAAAAAAAAATTGATATTTCACATTTTATACCAAACCAACTCGGAATAAAACTAAATGACATTTACCTGATACTATAATAAACTGGCAAAACGCATCATGCAGAAGTCGTTCCCATAGTAAGATCAAGATCATAATAAGGAAATATTACAACTACAAAACACTTTATAAAATCTTGTTCATAAAAAGAAATACACATCGATAATTAATTACAAATACAATACAATGAGAATAGTAATAATGGTTATGTTGCGATGACTCAATTTACACAAGTCCATGCGTCGGTGGTAGCGATGAAGAAAGCGAATCTCACCATATTGTTTTATTATTCATAATTATGTTGTACGTATCTCGGCATTAAATGAATTTTCTCTGTGCAGGGGCGAAGTAAGTATAGGTACTAACCCCTACGGCCGGATTTGGCCTGTCACTCTGTCACCTGTAAAAGGCGATGAAACAACCCTAACTACATGGTAGGGTCCTAAACCCGTCCGGATGATAACCACCCATGGTCTATAAGTATGCCGCCATAATAACCTTGTGTTGTGTTCCGGCATTAGTAGCCCAGATTCCAGTACCCCTATGCGGACAGCAACGTAACTGCTTGCTATTAAATGAGCCGTTAGCATCTCTACTGTTCCTCAGCAATAAAAAAATGTAAATTATTCGTATTAATAAATATTAATTTTGTTTATATATTAACATGGTTATTGCACATTCTCATTAAATTAATTTAATTACGTTTGTGTAACACAAGTAATAGAATTTACGATGAGTTGTTAGGTCGAATAATTTTAGTTATTACAAATGGGGTTGCTTTACAAGTGCTTTTGTTTTAATTTAACGCAATTTATACGTAAGAAATAATGTAAACAAGACACAGTGTGATAGATATTTAATAAATATATACAGTAAGACCCCGCTTAACGCGGAGTGTACGTTCCATCGGAGTAGAGTGTAATATGGAACAGCGTTAAACGAGGTTATCTCATCATGTAAATAATGGAGTTAGAGGAAGGTGGGTAGAAAATTGGTCAGGTATTTTACCAAAAAATTTATCAATTATATTTTTATAACAATAAAACAAAATTTTTATTCTTACAAATATAGAAACATAATAAACAAATAAACATATAAAAATAAATAAAATTCTAGTCAGTACGTTTACATTTCAGATCATTCAGTCTCTTCTGTATTTCCAATTTTCTGCCTTTTTATCAAGGAGGTATCTAAGTTGCTGGTAAGTGGATAAGGCATCCATAACACCCCGTCTTGCCTTTTCGATGTTGGGAGGTCAGGTGACAGACGCTCTCGTAAAAACAATAAGCCGTATCTATTTCATCTTATTTTTTTTCTATTTTATTTCTTAGTCGAGACGGAAAGTCACCGAAAAGCGCACAAAGGGCGCGTTGAAGTTTAGCGACTTAGGTTTATGTAAGAAATAAAAATCTAGCCATGCCGCCTCCGTCAGCCGCAAATGTATCGGATGTCGTAAATGCATGCCAATGGATTCACTACAAGGGACACCGAAGACCGTGCAAAGTGGAGAAGAAAAAGTCAGAAGCGGACTCCGGCTACCGAAGCAGATATTTGGGTTGGATTCGGAATTTAATATAATGATGCACTCTATCGTGTCCACTGTCGTGGACCCTGGGCTCTGAAGTGCAGGCTTAAGATGCAACCGGAATGAACGACTTGGATCGTCTACAGGAAAATGGAATGTTTTTCATGTTTAACTGCACGTGAGTTATCTGAGAAAGAGATGTGGTGATTCTAAGTTATTCTCGTGTATTTTCACAACATGAAGTAAAGAACTGCGCTTTATTTGGCACCAAATCCTTTTCATTACTTTCTTTTCGATCGGGTCTCTTCTCTTCTAGGAGGCCACACGGTCCCATTCCAAAAAGTAGTAGACTTCCATAAACTAACATAAGCACCAAGATGTTTGTTATATGACCCAATTTATCAAGATCAGGCGAAATTGCTTCCGTGAAAGCAGGGACGGGTTGAACCCTTCTCATTAAAGTATTGATTGTTTTCAGCGTTGTTTATTTACTTTGGCTTCATTATAAGAACAATCAATCATCATTTGTTAAACTTACAGCACTTCAAATAACGGGCTATTAAAGTAATTAATCTAAAATTATAGTACACAATACTGAAAGGTATAATATCCTAATAACATTGACACATATAAAAACACATCACTAACTACCATTCAAAACAATAATCTGTATATATACTTTATTAATAAAACAAAAAACGAAAAAGTGCAATCCGTTTTATTTGCCCTCAACCAATCCTCAACTTTCTGTCTGCTGGACGTACTCGTATAATTATCTCAAGTTTTTCATCTGGTTGCATTATATAATTTTATTTGACATGCCAAAATGCTCGCGTGATCTTGAGAATTTCAGCTCAAGTTGAGCTAAGTGGTATATAATAATAGTCCACAGCGCCCCACTGCTAGCTATGCTCGGGCCCCCCCTAGGAGGAACCGACAGTACCCGCCACTTGTCCACTGCTTTGGCGGATTACACATACCGTTTTGCTTCACCACATGGAATTTTTTTAATCAAATTGATTTTTAGTGCACCAAAAATTATAAGGGTGAAACATACATACATACGTATGTATGTATGTACATATATACAAATCATAAACACGACAAACGACGTAGTTATCAATGTCAACTGTTAAAGATCATAAATATAACCCAACATGTTTTTAACAATGTATGCCAGGTATAGACTCTTATTGTTTATTACAAACACTTTTTTTAGATAATATTGGTTATTAGAAAGATTTAAAATCACGCCTCTTTCCCGTAGGGGTAGGCAGAGACCACTTCTTTTCACTTGCTACGATCCTTATATACTAAGGGTGAAACTTACGAGTAAATACTACAAACTTATATAAAATAACTAAAAGTAGAAAAATAATTGATTCCATTTGCTCCAGAACTAGACCTATCTGTATCTCTGGGGCAAGTTTCTAGGTTTCAAGGTTATAATTAACTAATTCGGCAAAAATTAATATTAATACTTTACAATGTGAGTGATTATGCGTGAGTACACACTCGCGAGCGCGCGCGAGTGCGTGCGTGCGTGTTTGTGAATTTTTCTAGCTAGGATAAATATGTATTATTCTCCAATATGAATAAAATTGTCTATGTCGGCATACTTAGTACATTTTTAATTACTTTTTTATTTCAAATTTATTTAATGTTGCTATGTGAATTTCTTTGTCAACTTTGTTATGTAAATATGAGCTGAATACTGAATATTGTTTAGTAGCAAATGATGTTCTAGTTATGTGTTTTATAGAGTCTGAGTCTCCTTTTACTCGATACATCTAATTTAAGTAAGAAAAACTACCAAAGCGGTGCATGCCACTGAGGTAATTGAACCCGGGGCCTTAAGATTGGTTTCGGAGCCTAACACCGCTGAGCTACCAGATACTTACATTTATATTATCTCATATTATATCCTATAGCTATATACTAAGTTATAATATACTTATGCCACAAACATGTATACAGGGGAAAGCGGTTGACCTTGGCTGCGGTATTTTCAGCGAAACGTCAGAGTACAAACGAGTTTCAGAACAATAACAGCTCCAAACACCAAATGTTTATAATATACGATAACGGTATTACCTATTTAGAAAACGGTACCGTGCAATATGGTGAATGAATAGAAACATGTTTAAGTCGGAATATAACAGCCGTGGCAGAATTAAAGCTAGATTTAAATTTAAAAAAATATTCTTTCGCTTAATCCATAATAAAGAAAATAATCCTCAATAACCAAATAATCCTTAAACATAATACATCCTTACGTGGAAGAGTTCGTAGATTGGGAGTTTTATAATATAAACCAAATGTAAATATATTTTTAGGTCGTGATTATTTTCTCATTTCCTTGGCTACATTCGAAGAAACCTTTGATTATAAGGAAGAAACGTTACCTTGGGTTCCGGAATGAGCACGTTTCACAGCTGTATAAATGAGCGTTGATGGTCTTATAGACCTGTCCCTTCAAGTTATCCGGCCTTTTAGCAATTCCTCCGTGGACGTCGCAATAAATCCGTGTGAAATCAAATCCCAGGTATTTCACCTGATCCGTGCGCTCGATCGTGTCATCGTCTAAGCACAAGGATGTGGGATCTGTAGAGTTTCTGACCAAGTACTTGATCTTTTTATATATAGTATTATTTCACTGTACTTATAATTCAAAATTATTATTTACATAGACACACTTTCGTAAAACAAAGCCAACATACATACAGTCATTTGACAGCCGAAAGAGCTAGTTAGAGATATTCATAATATGTTTACTCACACATATTAATACCAAAACCAATGAAGGGCTGCCAAAGAACTCGAACATCCGGTATGGTTTAAAAGGATTAAAGACTGTCAATAGACTTCGGTTAAAAACGAAACATCTGTGTGAAAATATTTACGAGAGGTAAACTAATCAACAGTTATTTATTTTCCTTCCTGTTTAACTATTCGGGGGTATCTAGGATATAATGCTATAATGAAGAACTAACGAAACAATATTTAAATTATGTGGATGTATATATATATATATATATATGGAGATATTTGAATTTAATGGTTTTTAGAAAAATTTCCCGATTTTCGGCTACCAGTTTAGTTATTATGAAATGTGTAAGTTTTATTATTACTATTATTTGGTTTTTACATGTAAAATAAGATGCTTTATGACCTCAATAACCAATATTGTACGTAAAATGAATAAATAAGTCATTATAAACGATTAAAACTTATAAAAAGTAATAAAATTTTAGAAAGTTTGTTTTACTTTGAAGGAAATCTAAAAATAATATTATGGCACTTGTTTAACAAATGTGCTTAAAATATCTACGTTTCATCAGCTGTCCAACCAGGTATAACAATCTAGGGATTTATCAAAAATTTGTAGAAAAAAGTTGGTTGCGTCCCTCCAGGTAGGTAGTTCTAACAGTCCCTCGCCAATTATCTTCTGTCCGCACAGGCTCGCAATGAGTACAGAACACGCTATCCCGGCCGCCGAACGCCGGATGTGAGCGTGTTCGACGGAGTTTATCGAAGACTGAGAAACTGGCTCCGTTTCAAGACAACGTACAGACTTAGGAAGATCACGTGTGATTGATGACGACGAAGAAAAAAACAATGAGATAGTGAAACGTTTTCGATTGGATCCAACGACTTCCACTAATATTGTTGCCCGTGATCTACGACTCTCATAATGGAAAGTATGGTTTACCGTTCATACAGCGGGCCTATACCCATATCATTATACGCCGGTACATGCTATCGAAGAGGGAGATCCCGTGAGAAGATTGGATTTCTGCAGATTTATGTTAAATGCCATGTTGAAGACCCGACTTTCTTTAAAAAAATCTTGTGGACAGATGAGTCAAAATTTGATGAAGATGGGATAACTAATTATCATAACGCTCATTATTGGGCCCCGAAAGATCCGCAAAATCCCAACAAGAAGAGGGTAAAGGGCTCACAACGAAGATTTAGCCTGAATGTGTATGGGCATTATTTCTAATAATTTGATTGGGCTTTACTTTCTCCCCGACAATTTAAATGGGGAACACAATGAAAATTTCCTGCGAGAAGACCTAAGTGACCTACTAGATGATTTGCCACTCAATCTGATACGAGAAATGTGGTTTCAGCATGATGGCTGTCCTGCACATTTCAGGAGACGTGTCAGAGAATGGCTGGACACAAATTATCCAAATGGATTGGACGAGGTGGGCCTTTACCCTGGCCAGCCAGAAGTCCACACCTAACCCCTGTGGATTTTTATGTGTGGGGGCCCATGAAGAGTCTTGTTTACAGTGAGCCCAACCCAATTTCGTCAGTTGAAGTATTGACAGACAAGATAATTAATGCGGCGAATGAAATGAGAAGGACTTTAACTACTGGTGTGGTAAAAAGTGAACTTCGGAAAAGAATACGAAGATGTGTGCAAAATATAGGTGGACATGTTGAACATGACATTTAGACTTTAAATGTTTTGTTGTAACTTGAAAGTTTAGTAAATTTCGTATCTTATACTCACCTGTTGTTTTATTTAGCTCATTTTTGCTTCCCATGTAGCCTATGAATGTCAGCCAAGGTAGGTTTGGAACTACATACATAGTTATAAGTGAGATATGCTTGTGTATTGCTAGGTATATTGTAGTGTTTCCTTGGCTGACACCGACTACAAAAATAACAATAATTGTAACTACATTATATTATCGTAATATCTATATTACGATAATATTACGATCTATCGTATCTACATATTGATGAGTAGAAAAAGTAAGTTGATTATTAATTTATAGAAGAATATGCAATTATTTATTTAACTTTTTAGTGCAAATTAATTTGTTTTGGAATAGTTTTTTTTATTGAAGGCGGTTGTTCTTTTTGTTAAAATTTTTGTTTATTTTTTGATTTTTAGTGAATCTGAAGTACACTAACTAATAGGTTTGAATATGGGTAGACCTACTAAACGTGCTGCTCATGAGACGGCGCCGTTTAAATGAAACAAACGAAGTCAGGGAGAAACATCTATTATATTTCAACAGAGGAAATCTACTTCGAGGACAATTTCAAAAGAGACTTGCGAAAAACGCAAAAATAGACTTTCGAAAATTCGGCTTTACATGAAAAAAGTTTTTTGAACAGAGAAAATATCGAAAAACGTAGTCACCGTCTCGGCTTGATCAACGATCGTCTATCGAATGAGACGGAGGAGCAACGTGCCCACTGTCTCGGATTAATCCACGAACGGGTATCTAATGAGACGGAGGAGCAACATGTCCACAGACTCAGATTGTTTTTTTACATAACACACAGAGGATCGAACCCGCAACCTCATGCGTTGCAGGTCGGTTACTTTGCCACTCCGCTACCACCAGTCTTTTATATGGTAATAAAGCTCATCAATGATACGCAAAAGCCTCTACCACCCACTCGGCTACCACCGCTTCACACATAATACACCTTAAGTAATGTAATTAGAACGCTGGCGTCATTGATTACAGACAGTTAGAAATTCTGGCACAGATCGCACCCTTACTGTAAGCCGTTAAGGAGCTCCATTGATCATCATATTCGACTACGACAATTACTTGACCATAACGACGTTACGGTAGGTGAGGATGACTCAAATATCCGGATAGCCTATAAAAGATTCAGCCGAGTATCGTTAATTTGCTCCTAAGAATTGAAGAGTTCCGTTACTTTGTCCCAATATCAGATCCCATAATCAGAACCTAACCAAACTCTCATCAAACTACCTTTGAAGTACATCCTTTCCAATAAAAAATGAATCATCGAAATCGGTTGGCGTGATATTGTTATACGTCCATTTGTCGCGCACGTACATAATGCAAATTTAAGACTTGTATGGTTTTCTCATGGGTGCCACTGTCAGAACTGGACCCATTTGAAATCATCAAAATCGGTTCACCCAGTCCAAAGTTCTGAGGTAACAAACATAAAAAAAAAAATACAGACGAATTGATAACCTCCTCTTTTTTTGAAGTCGGTTAAAAAGAGAAAATATGCACGATTTTTCGTGGCTCGGAACAATATTTTCTAAAAACTCAACGTTATGATGACAAACTCAATGATATCGTTAACCAACCGCAAGTAATTTGATACTTTGCCACTTTTCATACATCTTTAATATGTATACGAGACACTGGCTACAAGCAAGTCCATGTTTATTACCTACACACGCGTGTCCCACAAATGTAAGCTATAGAAAGTCAAGAGAAATCAAAAGTTGTATACACCATCAAACCTGCAACAATATTACTATGTAGTTAAATAGCGAATAAGTTAAATACCTACATATAAACCTGTTCCGTATTAGGTTAATTAGCCCACGGCATATCTACATACATATGTGGCTCACTCACACTTATTTAAATAAGCAATTTCCGGTATCTTGTTGAAAAATATTTGCTTACGTGCGTTGTTCACTACATACGAACCACGCTTTACAATTATTAATACTACGTTGTTTTAATGATTCGCATTTATATTCATTTAAGGTGTTTAAACAACCCTGGCTAGGTGAGACGGCTCCAAGCCTGCCTAGATGGCAAATATGCTGTCTTAATAACCTACGTTCCGTTTCCCCTGCGTGGACGGCAGCATGTTAACGGTGTCCTCAGTGTCGCAAACATCCATACGCGACGGTAAATGCTGGCATATACATGTATATTTTTAGTGCTGTTCCAAAGCATTGAAAATCATCGCATCCAACGAGCATCGTATAATATGGATCTTCTAATATTTCTATAAATAAAAGTATTTTAAATATCAGCATTTAAATATTGTCTGTTCTGTTATTTAATTAATTTTTGAATTATGCACATTACTTCATAATATGAATGAATCATACATAGCTGTAATATGAAAAATGGCCGGAAGTGGGCGGTGAAGGACGCCTGCCTTCAATGAGAGACAATACAAGTAATCACCGATTCAATACTCACCTAACATACAAAGACAACCTTGTCAAAGAAAAACGTTACTGAATTGCTTTTTAAGACCGTGAAATTGAAAAAAAAACTCAGTGTTCAAAGGTACGAGTTTTTTATTTATTTATTAAAAAGAATAATTTTACAAAACATTCAACTACACCCAATAAACCGGACAGGCTTAGATTAGACAAGTATACCTAGTCAGGTCATAAGTATTGTCACACAGTAAAAACTTTTCTTTTAGAATGCTGGCCACAAAAAAGTTTATTGAATTCGAATCTCGAATTGTTCATGAAAATAAAAATGTATACTTTTAGAATTTTACTCATTTTTTAAATATGGAGTGGACGCTTAAAGAAGACCGTGTTGCAGTTATTGCGTTGCATCGTTGCGGTTACGCGCCAATTCAAATTTTTAACATACTGAAAAATTTGAATATAACCAAAAGATTCATTTATCGTACCATCAAACGATACAATGAAGACTCTAGTGTAGATGACAGGTCAAGAAGTGGTCGCCCTCGGTCTGTTAGGACTCCAGCAGTGATAAAAGCTGTGAAGGCACGAATTCAAAGAAATCCCAAACGTAAGCAGAAACTGTTGGCCCTTCAGATGGGGTTAAGCAGAACCACGGTGAAAAGGGTGTTAAATGAAGACTTAGGGCTTCGGGCATATCGAAGAAAAACAGGACATCGTTTGAATGCTCGTCTAATGGACCTGAGACTGAAGAGATGCCGCGCTTTGTTGAAGCGGTACGCGGGAAAAAAATATCGGGAAATTCTTTTTTCGGATGAAAAAATGTTTACCGTAGAAGAGAGCTACAACAAACAAAATGATAAGGTGTACGCACACAGTAGTGAAGAAGCGAGCAACCGTATTCCGCGTGTCCAACGAGGTCATTTTCCATCCTCGCTCATGGTATGGTTGGGAGTTTCTTATTGGGGCTTAACAGAGGTACATTTTTGTGAGAAAGATGTAAAAACGAATGCTGTTGTGTATCAAAATACAGTCCTGACGAACCTTGTGGAACCTGTTTCTCATACCATGTTCAATAACAGGCACTGGGTATTCCAACAAGATTCGGCGCCAGCTCATAGAGCGAAGAGCACACAAGACTGGCTGGCGGCGCGTGAAATCGACTTCATCCGGCACGAAGACTGGCCCTCCTCCAGTCCAGATTTGAATCCGTTAGATTACAAGATATGGCAACACTTGGAGGAAAAGGCGTGTTCAAAGCCTCATCCCAATTTGGAGTCACTCAAGACATCCTTGATTAAGGCAGCCGCCGATATTGACATGGACCTCGTTCGTGCTGCGATAAAGGACTGGCCGCGCAGATTGAAGGCTTGTATTCAAAATCACGGAGGTCATTTTGAATAAACTTTAATGTCATAAGAATCTATGTTTTGTTAAGTTAATTTTGGTATATAAATGGTTACATAATGAATAAACTTGTTACAATTATTTTACATTAAACATGTGACAGAATTTATGACCTGACTAGGTATAATCAAAGCCGACAGGGTTTGTCTTGGATGCCAAAAGTTAGTTCAAATAATTTTTTTTTTTTATTTCTAAGGAACAGTAAACAGCCTGGCGGCCCACTTAACAGTAAGCGCTTACCGTCGCCTATGGATGTTTGCGACGCTAGGCGTGAACACGTTGCTATCTCATAATGCTAACGGCTCATTTAATAGCAAGCAGTTACGTTGCTGTCCACATAGGGGTACTGGAATCTGGGTCAATAATGCCGGAACACAACACAAGGTTATTATTTCGGCATACTTATAGACCAAGGGTGGTTGCTATCCAGACAGGCTTGGGACCTACCACGTGGTTATTTTATCGCCTTTTACGACTGGCCACCCCGGCCGCAGGGGTAGGTATTCTTATTCCGCCCCAGCACGGAGAACCTTTAAGATTGAGGTAATGGAAATTATTGATGAGATAAGTATAGAAAACGAATTTTAAGTGAAATATTTATGTAAATGAACAAGTATCTCTTCCCGTCCATGTTTTGTAGGCCGTACACCGAGCTACCCCGCTTCTTAAAAATCAAACTTAGACGAAATGGCTCCAAATGTATTGTCATTGCCATGACTCATAACAAAGATGCGTCTCGCATTCAATACAGGTGTGTCTCCATTTTACTTTTGTACCAAACGAGAGAGACGTCAAGCTGTGAGATGCTCGCATACAAAACATTGACTCATTTGTTGTTGATCTTTACTAATCCATACATACAAATAAATAAAATTGGAGTGTCTGTTTGTAATATTAAAATAACCGCTTTTTACTAAGTGCATTTGGATGTATACACGGTACATATACCAAAACAACATTTTTTACAATTTTTGTCTGTCTGTCTGTTTGTTGCGGCTAATCTCTGAAATGGCTGAACCGATTTTGACGGGACTTTCATTGGCAGATAGCTAATGTAATAAGGAGTAACTTAGGATACTTTTATTTTAGAAAAAAAAAATAGTTTTAGCTGAAAATGGTCAGTTTCCGAAATTTTAGTATTCCAATTTAAGTTGACCTCCGATTTATATCATTAATCATATGAAATAGGATTTAGCTTAGGCTGGTTTTGTAGGTTCGAACGCACGTATTCCGGAGGCGCATGGCGTAACAGTTGCATTCGATAATACTGACTGTTTGCATATTTTATTTATTTATATTTTAGGGTTTATAGGGTTGCTGCCCAAAGTCACTATTCCACGCGGACGGAGTCGCGGGCACAGCTAGTACTGAATAAATGTAATAATATTCTACTGCTGAGCTCAGGCCAAGAAGGCACGAAATATACCAACCTTGTCCGAGGCGGATTGACAGTTTACAATTCGCGTTTAAGTAATCGGTTTTTTTTTAATTGCTGTAGAACAGCAGACAGGCTGACGGCCCGCTTAGAATTTAGCAGTTACCGTCGCCTATGGGTGTTTGCAACGCCAGTGGCATCGCGAACACGCTGCTGTCCCATAAGGGTACAGGAACTTGGGTCACTAATGCCGGAACACAACACAAGGTTATTATGGCGGCATACTTAAGACCGAAGGTGGTCGCCATCCAGACGGGCTTGAGGCCCTACCACGTAGCTAGGGTGGGTTGTTTTGTCGGCTTTTACGACAGGCCGACCCCGGCCGCAGAGGTTAGTATTCTTTCTCCGCCCCTGCACGGTTTGTAGGTTTTCTCACGATATTTTCCATCACTGTCATTACTTGGCACTTTACGAGTAATATAAATATTAAATGAAGTGAGAATAATTCGCACGCTTAATCATAAACTGACCTAACTTAAAAAACCTGTTTTTTGGGAAATCGCACAAAAACGTTTTGTCATTTACGACTTTCCCATATATTGACTTATAACTAAATAGCGGTAACTCAGTGTGGGAAAGAGATATCGAAATAAATCTTAGTTTGGCTGATAGAGGGCGTCGATACAATACTGTCCGTTATATTATCTCACTTTAGACCTAAATCGTAATCGGTCAGTTTATGATTAAGCGTGCGAATTGTCTAAGACATTAATGCCATCGTGAAAATAGTGAACTTTGGTTCCAACTTCCAGTGCGATACATTTTTACTCACTATTCTCTTCTAGGCATGTACCAAAGAATTGATCGAGGACTTTTCATGTGGCATAGAAGTATAAATGTTCTCAATTAATTCTCAGTATTCTCTAATGATATCAGAGAAGAGGTATCGATACGATTTATTGCTCATAAGCAATAATTTTTCATCGATAATTTTTAAACAGGAGTATAAGGAAAGAGATATATTGGAATTTCTAAGAATAAATAAGACTCACTCACTCAGTCTAATTGGTATGTTTAATACTTACGGAAAAAAGGACTTCATTTTTTGGTAGTACGGTTAAAACATTCTTCAAGATTCACCATTATAAATTTGTTTGGATAGTCACAAATTCAGAATAAGCTTCCAAACCAGCCGTCAATGAAGCATAATTAATATATATTATTGATTAAATTTAATGAACAATGCCTTGATTAAACGAAATACCTATACAGATCCACACATTCAAATAGAACAATTTAAACATGTTCTGGAAACAGTAACTTTATCCATTGGTTCCTGACATTGATCGAGTACCAATCGCATATATTCAATTCGTTCTCCAGTCGGCTTTGGCTCGAAGCCAAACGTTTTAATGGCAGAGATAAGTATTCGATTACTTATTTAAACAAAAGCCAGCATTTGATTGCAGAACTTCCTGCATTGTTAAATGCAATGCCGTTAAGTGACATACAACGGTAGATCTTATTTCAAGAGGGGACTGTAATGAATTTCCCCTTGTTTATTCACTTCACAAATGTATCTACCGTGAAATGCTTGTAACTTGATAGAATTTTCGTTTCATAACGATCTAAATGAAATAAGATTATCCGAGTAAAGTATGTATGACATATTTTTACGTTCATGAAATACACTGACGGACTCATAAACTGCATCAAAGTAATAGACGACTTTGAAATAAATATTTTAACCAAGTATGTAAACTTTCTATACAGATTTAAATTGGAACCTCTAGATTGGTTTGTGAACTTTAAAACAAAGTAGGGTCATATCCTTATGTTTAAGTTTGTGTACTGGAAAGGACCTTAAGACTTTTTTGAAGAAAAAACAGATATTTAAGGAAAATTGGTTTAATTAAAAAATTGGTTTTAACAATAGACACAAACTTTATGCAAGGGTTTATTTATGTTTTAATAAGATGTATTACCTCCACGTGCCCTTATTACGGATTCTAATCGGTTCAGCATAGATTTTATTAGGGTTATTAAAAGATCTTGCGGAATATTGTCCCATTCTTCTGAAAGTACTGTTCTTAGTGCTGCCACTGTCGTGGGCAAAGGGTTTCTCGCATATACAGCTCTTTTTAAATTGTCCCAAACATGCTCAATGGGATTAAGATCCGAGCTGCGTGCTGGCCAATTCATTGTACGTATCCCAACCTCTTCGCAATATTGTCGAACTTGTGCAGCAGCGTGCGGCCGGGCATTATCCTGCATTAAGTAAAATTTTGGCCTACGAATCCCATGTAAGGCACCACGTGATCTTCTAAGATCTCTGTTATGTAGCGATGTGCAGTCAAACCCCTTCTATTACCGTTTTGACGGATCATGTCTATAAACACAATTTCTGTTCGCCCGTTCATCGATATGCCACCTCAGACCATACACGAACCGCCTCCAAAAGGAACACGCTCCTCAATGCAACTTTGAGCATATCGCTCCCCACGTCGGCGATAGACTCTTCTGCGATCATCTGCACCATATAAAGATGTCCTACACTCGTCCGTGAACAATACGGAGGCCCATTGCTCTTCTGTCCAATTCAGGTGATCACGCGCAAATCTTAAGCGAGCTTGTCTGTGAGCTACAGACAACTTTGGACCATTTGCTGGTCTAAAAGGGGTGATATCCGCTTCCTTTAACCTTCTTCTTATTGTTCGTGCACTCACGTTTACTCCACGCACTTCATTAAGCTCTGTTTTAATGTTAACTGACGTGAGGAAACGATTTCGTAGGGAAGTTGTAACAATAAATCGGTCATCACGACCGATGGTTACTCGAGTCCTGCCTGACTACACTTATAACTGTGACTACACAAATTTGGAACGTGATCAATTAAAAAAGGCAAAAATTCGAAACTAAAAATTCATAACAAACAAAATATGATTATAGTGAATTTTTTTTTTGCATTAAAAGCTTGATTATAATATAAGAACATATAATAATATAAGAACCTAACGTAGTTTTAAATGAATGTATTACAAAATACCCTTCCTATAGGCCTACGAGATCATTCAAGGAAATGTGTGTCATTTCTCCGAGCCTGTTAACTTTCACGCATCCATACACTTCCGCGATTTCGTTCAAAGGTATTGGAACACAAGCTTATAGCAATTAAGCATCTAAAGGAAAATTCACTCCGTTTAGCTCAATCTCCTGAACATTATCATGCCTTACCAGGCGCGGTTGCATTGTATATCTATTATAAATATGTATCATACTTATCGTTTTATTATCATATTGTATTTTGGTGTAAATTATGTTTTTTATTTTTTTATTTAGTTTTTGTAGATGGAAGTTTTATTGATCGAACTGAAAAAAGCTTGCC
This sequence comes from Malacosoma neustria, assembly GCA_963693495.1. Taxonomy (NCBI): domain Eukaryota; kingdom Metazoa; phylum Arthropoda; class Insecta; order Lepidoptera; family Lasiocampidae; genus Malacosoma; species Malacosoma neustria. The sequence goes on from OY856373.1 coordinate 7,680,733, forward strand.
TAAAATTATAAATTGTCGCATTTTATTCATATACCAGAATAGTTAATATTTTTAGCTAAGAGGTAACAACGTATTTAGAGAGACCCGTACTGTATAGTTTTCACCGGAAAATTTACATTACCTTTGACAAGTACATAATTCTTAAAACTCCAGCTTCATGACTCATTATTATTTTAAATAGACCCAAATTTATTATATTATAATAATTTTATAACCCCGGTTGCTTTCTATCTTTTTGGAATGCAATCCACTGCTGAGTAAACTAAACGCTGTTTGGATTGGCGCTTATTTGAGACACCTCTTGTACAGTTACCTATGGCGGTACAAATACAATGAAATTGTTTGCCTGAATATGGATTGATATTGAAGTCCACTGTGGGACATAAGCCTCTCATAAGGCTTGCCATAATGCTCTATTTTGATCTTGAAGGGATTAACATTCCCAAAAAAAAACCAAGGGATGACGCGTTTCCTTTGCAATCTTAATGGATTAATATTTTTTTGTTAAATTATTGCGAAATCTAGTATAAGGGCAAAAGGAATGTATAGCATACGTTTTATATTTTCAAAATATTCAGACCATACGATTTGCATTTTTTTTGACCTAGTGACCGACGCGTGCTCACAACACCTTTCTATCTCAGTTTATTTTAATAGTAAGTGGATAATGTTCCATAGTTCTGATGTAACGGTAAACTCTCACAGGAAACTGGAAACTGGCACACGCAGATCGATATTGGAGAATTAATAATTTCTATTTGGCTACAGGTTTCTCAGAGATGGAGATGTAAGAATTTAGGGAATGTGGTTGAAATGTTACCAACGCAAAAAAATATATGGTTCCATTCGTATGTTGATTTTTAGATGTATTTAGAGCTTGTTTTTTTTTTTTAGTCTCAGGGAAAAACCTCTCTTGACGGGTTCCCCCGGTCTGGAGGATATGTGGGACTCCGGGAAAGATGTTCGACCATCCGACTACCCACTAAAAACCCCCGCTGTTCTTCTATCGCCTACGCCCAGGCCCACGGATATATGGCCTGCCGATCTCGTGGATCGAGCCGGCGCCGGCCCGCCCTTTGTCTTAAGGCAGGCCCCTTCTAAATTCTTGGGACGAAATCCTGACCCCCGGCGCGCTCCTGGATCAACAGTTGAGGGGTGTCGCAGAACAGCACGCGGCCCTCTCCCTCGCGGCAATAGTGCAGGCGGCGGGTCCTCCCCCAAGGGGCCGCCCGCGGCCGCTTTTTACGGCGGCCGGAGGTCGTTACTGGCCCTCCGGCGCCACTGGCGTGGCCTGCGTTGGCGGGAGGGGAGTGTTGCAGTCGACTCCCGCTCCCGCTCTGCTGCATCCTTTGCGGACATGACTGCCTCGCAGAAGGAAGCGACAGCCGTCCATCCAGGATCGCCCCCGACCATGGACAGAACCAGGGCCGGGAGCGACAGGTACGCGCCGATTTGGGCGACGAGGGACCAGACCAGCAACCATTACATATTTATCAATTATAATTTATATCTAATAAACACTCAATATTTGTTATATTTCATGGTTTCAAGTTTTTTTTTAGATTATATAATTACGGCTAAAAATCATTCTTTATTTCGCCTGGTCAGACTAGACCGACCCAAAGATTTTAGGCCCACTCAGAGACCTAACCAGCCGATAAAACCAGATTTCGAGTATTATTGTTTTAGAAAAATTATGACTATAATATGAGGCCATGAGAACCATAGTGGCCTAATTCAACAGACAAGACTTTTGAGTACCATAGAAAACAAAAACAGCGTTTTTTTAATTAATTACCACTCTTCAGAAAACATACTTTTTTTACTTTTTTATTTTAATTAACTTAATAATGTTCTAATTAATGATTTTAATAGCTACGAAATAGCTTTATTGCTATTTTTCTACATTTTAATCACAGATAGGCCACTTTGGCAGTAGGGTTTTTTATATAGATTATAAAAAAATGGTTATTAGGCCAATTTTTAATTAAACACTTGAATAAAAAAACAATAGTAACACTAAGTACACCTAACAATAAAAGGATACCACAATGTCATCCTCAACATATATGTCATTTCTAACTGACACATTATCTTTAATACTAGTATAAAAGCTGTGATGCACTGGAGGTATATTTATATAAGTCCTTTTTTTCTCAGAACTGATGTGTTTTCCATCAGGGTATAGAGGATCCAGCTTAATACCAGTCAAATGTATAAAGCCCCTTTTCTTTAAATCAACATTTTCAAATAATACATCTTCATTATTAGAATATTTAAAAAAAAATGTAAATGGATGCATTTTGACTTTTCAGCAGTTACCTTCCTATTGGTAATGTTATTTTCCAATTTTTTTTTTGTTGCAATAAAGTCATATTTTGTTTTTTTGTATGACATTGAATGGGTTCCTGTCCCTAGCTGCCTTAATTACAGTAATCCAGTCATCTGGTACGCAAATAGTTTTGAAAAACTTTTTCTTTTTCTCCACCAATCCAAAATCTTGGTCACATGCTAAATATGAGTGCCCACTGACATAGTACTTATGGTCTATGTTATTTACTGTGTAATCTGGATGGGCAACAATATACTGGCAAAGGCATTTTAATATTTCTATTTTGACCACCGCACTGGTCTGAGACATAATTAAGTTTTTAGTTTTGACTTTCTTTTTGATGTAACGTAACAGGCAGGAACCAATCTCCTGAGGCCCCTTGAGGCTATTGTTTCATTCCACACATACATTGTTACTTCATCATTATGAAAATTATGAATACCCAGGCAGTAAGTCCAAAGCTGTGTAATTAGGAACCTGATACACTCTTTAATTTGAATGCCTAGATTCAGCAGAAGCAGTTTTCCATATTCCAGGCAGATAGCCAATTATTCACAAATAATTTATGAAAGATTTAGTACGCACGGGCGGAAAAATAATGACAAATACCATTAATAGATAGTCAAAAAATAGCCTAACTAATGTCATCATGATAGTGAAGTTTTAGCGGGCTTGAACCATAGTGGCCTATCTTATTTAGGCCAGTATGGCACCTCAAATTTAGATCACAGACTAAAAACCATAACAGTGATTATGCTGCCATCTAGTGAATTTTAGTTGTAACACTTTTAAGCCACCCTGGTTCTATCAAAATGTTTAATTTTAACTGTAAGAAATCATAAACTCAATATTGTAAAAAACTTAGTTAGGCCACTATGGTTCTCATGGCCTCATATGTAATCGCAATGTTTAAAGAATAAAAAATGTCTTGTCGATATTTGGCTATACTTATTTATGTATACAGTTTTTATAAACGTTCAATTTAATAACTAACTTAATTAACAAATACTAAATAGGTAGATAATGAAATTCGCATGTCGTATTTGGGGGGCGTAACCAAGGTCGGCGGCGCGCACCCACGCGAATCCTTACATCATTGACATCGAAATTGCAAAGGGAAAGAACATTTAATTTTAATATCTATCAGCTATGTAATATGTCATAAATTATTTTGAGTTAACCGCACAGTATTAGGATTTTTTTATTGCTAGTGTATAACGCAAGTGGATCACTTAACGATATATGGTTACCATCGCCAATAGACATACCTATACAATAATAGTTAGTGCACATGCTACGTGTTGGTGCCCTCGAGAGCAGAGATTAGGAATAAGTAAATAGGTTTGTAAAGAAACATATAACCCGGTTTAGCACACCCAGCTTTTTGGAGGCAAGCTTATCTTTGCCCTCCAATTGTCCCTAAACTGCACATCATTCGTGATGTCGATACCAAAGATCCCAATAGAAACCTCTTATTGGGTTCCTTGGAACTGTGGCGCAGGTGCGAACGGGGTTTTCTTGGCAGAGAATACGTAGTCTTGCGTCTTCGAGGGGTTGAATTGGACAAGGTTTTGTCTTCCCCATTCAGAGACTCTCTCTATAGAGAGTTCTCTACTTCAGACATAAGTCTGACCCAACTTTCTTACAAAACCGCAGGAGAGAGGTTTACACGACCAGTGTACCGTGCATCGCCGGTGCTATCATCTGCATAGCAATGAATGCCATCTATAGATAACATGTCATTGATATGCAGAATAAATAGCGTCGGCGATAGCACACAACCCTGGGGCACACCAGCATTAATAGGCTTCACATTGGAGCAGCAACCGTCAACAACGACCTTAATACTGCACCCAATGAAAAAGCGGGATAGCCAGTTATCCAGCCAGGGCTAAGACACACAGCCAGAGCTTCTCCTTTGCTCTCAACGGCTTCAGCCCAACGGTGCGTTAGGTAAACCAGGAGAACCCCAGCAGACCGACCATGTCGAAAACCGTATTGGCGGTCATTTAGCAGCTAGGAATCCTCCAGGTAACCCAAGTGTTGTGCGTTGATAATCCGCTCCATCATCTTTGAGAGCAGAGAAGTTATCGCTATAGGTCTGTAGATGGATGGGTCCGTCCGGCCACCCTTTTTGGGAATAGGGTGAAAGTAGAAGGTAGCTCATGCCACCTTCCACGAAGCTGGGACACAAGGACACTTTGTGGTAGGATAAGGTAAAAAGTCGGAAAAGGACTGGAGGCAGCTCCGTCGAGCGTATCCGCAGTACAATAGCGGGGATACCGTCTGACCCGGTGGACTTCTTGACGTCGAGGGATCGGAGAACACGTCGCACGGCTTTTTGAAAAAACTGTACCTCCAACATTTTTTTAATTACTGTAGGACAGCAGACAGGCCGACGGCCCGCTTCGAATTTAGCAGTTACCATCGCCTATAAGTGTTTGCAACGTCAGTGCCATCGCGAACATGCTGCTGTCCCATAAGGTTACAGGAACTTGGGTCACTAATGCCAGAACACAACACAAGGTTATTATGGCGGCATACTTAAGACCAAAGGTGGTCGCCATCCAGACGGGTCCGAGGCCCTACCACGCAGCTAGGGTGGGTTGTTTTGTCGCCTTTTACGACAGGCCGACCCCGGCCACAAAGGTTAGTATTCTTTCTCTGCCCCTGCAGGGATAGAAAGCTGCAAAGCTTTTTTGTGTAAAATTCTATGAGAATGGTAAGTAATTATTATTATTTTATTGTTAGTTATTGCAATAAGTAATTTTCAAAGTAACTAAAATATCATACTTTCTGCTTGGGATGTGAGTGTCCCAATATGCATGAATGGTCTATATTATGTAGGTAGATTTAAGGTAATCACGTGACATGTTCTTTATACTTCTACCCATATATGTCAGTCGGATTTTGTAAAATGGTGAATAAACAACTACAATTGATACAAGCTTGTTATTTATTGAAAACATAACATTGGCGACGTGTAAATGTGAAAATGGGTGATAAATCATATATCGCGAACATAGTGTTGCCGGGCAAGTTCATACCAAATAAGGATAGCTGGGAAAACTACCGGGAGCAACTGTTCTTCGCGTTGGAGGCGTCAGGCCCATTGGAAAGCGTGCAGAAACGTGCCTTGTTTTTGTCGCAATGCGGCAAAGAAGCGTTTGCATTAATTGTGTCATTGTTGTCACCACAAAGGCCCAGTGAAGTCGAATTTGACGAAATAGTTGGAGTGTTGAACAAATTCTTTGTACCCACGCCGCATCCGATATTAGAAACAGAAAAATTCTACAACAGGAAGCAAAGAAGCAACGAGTCAATCACAAGTTTTGTGGCGGCGTTGCGCGACATCAGCTCCCGTTGCCAGTTTAGTGATTTGCCGCGCCGGATCGCAGAGCAAATAATACTTGGGGTCAAAGATGGAGGGTTGAAAAAAGAGCTTCTAAGAATAGAGGTCACCGAATTAACATACGAAAAAGTGGTTCAACGTGCACTCAACTACGAGGCCATTGCCGACGGTACTAGAGAAAATATGGTATCAGCGAGAACACATTGTGATGTCACTCAGAGTAATCCTAGCACGAGTGCAGAGTCGAGTGAGCCGATGGATGTAAATGCTGTCCAAACAAAACAGTGCGTGCATTGTGCAAAGCGACACGCTAATATACGATGTAAATTTCGGAACGCAACGTGTTACAAGTGTCACAAAAAAGGACATACTAAGGCCGCCTGCGAAGCAAACTTAAATAAAACGGGAAGAACACACGTTAACCAATGTGACGAGTGTCGCTCAGCTTCCGACGGGGAAATAAGCGTCAACACAGACAGCGCGGAAGAGAGTCACGGCATCTACCACAGAGTGCACGGCGTGTCGGGCGCCGGCACCGCGCGCGTACGGCCCGTCATGGTGCAGGTGACGGCTAACGGCGTGCCGCTGGTCATGGAGGTGGACTCCGGCTCCGCGCGCGCCATCCTGCCGCACAGTCTGTACCGGCAGCACCGCCGCGCGTTCCCTGCTCAGCTGAAGCCGTGCAAAACTAAGTTGGTCACGTGGACAGATGACGTGTTGAAGATCGTGGGCGAAATGATTGTGGACGTTGCGTATAACGGTAAAAGTGTTAAGTTACCGTTGTTAGTGAGTTGTGGCAGAGGACCAGCTTTACTGGGACGTGCGTGGTTCGAGCCCTTAGGTATTTCAATTCAGGGCGTGAATTCGGTAACTGAAGAGACAGTTGACTTTGTATCGAAGTTTCCGCAGTTGTTTGATGGTAACATGGACAAGTACAGTGGACCGCTAGTGCATATAGACTGTAAGGAAGGAGTAAGTCCTGTTTTCTTGCGTTGTCGTCCTGTTCCTTTCCCGTTACGGAACAAGTTAATGAACAATTAAACAAGATGATGAAAGACGGAATAATCTCCCCAGTAAAGCACTCGCGTTGGGCGACTCCACTGGCTATAGTGCCCAAGCCTGATGGTTCGTTACGACTGTGTGGAGATTATAGGAGCACAGTCAATGTGGCATGCCTAACCGATAGCTACCCATTGCCGACGTCGAATGAAGCTTTTTTTGCTTTGGCGGGGGGAAAATATTTTTCAAAAGTAGATCTTAAGCAAGCCTACAATCAGTTGAAAGTGGACGATGAGACAGCAGAGCTTCTCACTCTCAACACACCATTGGGGTTGATGAGGATGAATCGACTCGCGTATGGTGTTAATGCTGCGACGGCAATATTCCAGAGACTAATGAGTTCACTACTGGGTGGAATACAAGGAGTTGCCTGTCTGCTGGATGATGTAGTGGTCTGCGGCTCAACGTTACAGGAACACAATGAAAGACTATTGCAGGTACTGAAAAGACTGGAAGACCTCGGGCTGAAGCTAAATAGAGCAAAATGTATTTTCTCAACAAAAAGAGTGACCTTTTTGGGTTATGAGATTGATGAAACTGGGGTACATCCTTCTAAAGAGAAAATCCGTGAGATTTCTGAAAAGCCAGCTCCATCAAACAAAAAGTCACTGAAGGCATTTCTAGGCCTATACAATTTTTATGAGAGATTCCTGAAAGACAAAACGCTAGTATTGGAACCCCTGTACAAATTGCTGAAGGAGAATGTAAAATGGAAATGGGGTAGTATTGAACAATCAGCTTTTGATAAAGCTAAGTCATTACTTACTTCTGACTTGACGCTGGTGCATTACAGCCTAGAGAGAGAGCTTTACATGCTGTGTGATGCAAGCGAATATGGGGTTGGAGCAGTCTTGGTTCATAAGATGGATGACGGCACTGAGAGACCAATTATAATGGGTTCGAGAACCATGCAAACTCATGAACGTCGATATGCTCAGATCGACAAAGAGGCCTTAGCAATTATGTTCGGCTTGAAGAAGTTCAGACAGTATTTGCTGGGACGAAAGTTTGTAATATTTACAGACCACAAACCCCTTCTGGGAATTTTTGGCCGGAATAAACCAATACCAGAATTGGTTTCCAATAGAATGTTGAGATGGGCATTGACTCTAAGCACATTTGACTATGATCTTAAATACCGTCCCGGCAAGGACATGGGCAATGCTGACAGTCTCAGTCGTTGGCCCACTCCACACACCAGGGAAGATCATGAAGATGATGAGCATGATATATTCTTATTGGAACAATCAGATATAGATTCCAAGACTATTGCTAAGGAAACAGATAAAGATCAGGTGCTAAAAAGAGTCAAATATTATCTTCTACATGGTTGGCCAAATACAACAGAAGACCCGGAAATACTGCCCTATTATAGAAGAAGAAACTACTTGTCGTTAAATAAAAACTGTGTTTTGTGGTCGAACAGAGTAGTAATACCCAAAGTGCTACAGGCTAATGTACTAAAAAAGCTGCATGAAGGCCATTACGGAATAGTGCAAACAAAAATGATAGCTAGAGGATACATATGGTATCCTTCTTTGGATAAAGACATTGAAGAACTTGTAGCTCAGTGTGAGAAGTGTCAGTCATACAGGAATAATCCTCCAGTCACAGGACATGTTTGGCAGCCCACTACCAAGCCATGGTCAAGAGTTCACATAGATTTCATGGGGCCATTCATGAGTAAAACCTTCCTAGTTTTGATTGATGCTTATAGCAAATGGCCAGTAATTGAAATGGTGCCTTTCATGTCGAGCAAAACAGTAGTTGACCTGTTAAGAAAAATTTTTGCTGACTTTGGATTACCAGAGATAGTGGTGTCTGACAATGGACTGGCATTCACCTCTAAGGTGTTTCAAGACTTTATGTTAAAGAACCGGATTCGACATATCACTGGAGCGCCCTATCATCCATTCAGGATTAATACATTTACCACAGAGCAAGTAAACTAAATAAAGGAAGTAGAAATAGGAGTTGAAATGTATATATTCTTGAGCATTTTAATAGCTTGCAGATCAGGCCCCAGAGAAGTTAATAGAGCCTCATACAGCTATAACATATTTTACACACCTAGTTACACTGAATTGTATTTACCAGTGAAGAGATAGTTTATCTACACAATCAGTACTATACAATAATCTCTATGTCTATTTTAAATTATGAAATCAGGGATATAACAATTTAATAGTTAATCTACTCCAGCTACTAAATTTCATATTATAAAATTGCAGCGTAAAGGCTACTTATGCAAGTTAATTAGGTTTGCAAACAAACGACAAGGTATTGTTTCCTTATCTTGACATTCAAAAATTGCTGTCCATAAAACAATGATATAATTACCTCCTCTAAAGCGCTAATTGTTTGACGACATTGTGGCATTCGGGAAACAAACGTAGAGGTAGTAGGAGAACTATAATCCTCACGAGTTTCTTCAATGAATTCACCAATACCAATAAGACCCGGCATTGTTAACACAATCACAGTCCAGCTAATAAAATCCAAATTTCAACATGTGTTTTAATACACGACTCATTTAGTTTAATAATATTGTAACATCAAAAGCAAACATTGTCACCGACAAATCACTTTGCGCAAATAAAAACATTCGCTAAAATTCCAAAAATTACACAACTGACTACCCGACCATCTTCTGTGAAGATGAATGAAGTTACTAAATTGATTGACTGATTGATGAATGACGAATGAAATTGTAAATTCGTCGTGGTCGTGTTGCCTTTGCCAGACCGATTAGCCAAACCATAGACAAAAGTGGAGGCCACGGGCTCGATTCCCCTCTTGCGTCTGGGTGTTTATTTACAAAGGAATAGTATATTTATTTTTTATTACTATAGGAATGCAGACAGGCTGGTGGCCTGCTTAGAATTTAGCAGTTATCGTCAGTTATCGCCTATTTGTACCGTCATGTCATTTGTTGTATGCCATGTGTTTGTCAGACTGTGGGTATTTTGTATTATTTTTAGTGTTACTAAGAATATAGGTGCTTATGGGACACTTCGGCATCATATTACTCGAACAGAGATTTGAGAAATAAGTCCTATGAAAGACTTAAAAATCTAAAAAAAGGTTTGCAAAAATTCAACATTAGACGAGATGAAAAAAAATTATAAAAAAATTTCTTCAGCCCATCAGCTTCTCATTTTCCTCAGTTTTCGTGTATCCACGACGATACTTGATATTGCTACTCCTATTGCTATATTCTGTAGTTTATACAAAGTAGGAGCCATGTGAAACCCATCTGCAGTGTGTCATACTAGAAAACGATCTGATTTAGGAAGCACAGATCGGAAAGTCTGTAGAGAATGTATCCGATTTAGGATTTCCGATGAATCGGATAGGATAGGAAGGTCTGTAGCGTGTTGCAAGTGTCCGACCGAAACTGGTTTTCCGGCCGAAACCGAATATTCGACCGTGGCTTCAGATTCGGCCGAAATCGAAACCGAAACTCACGTGGTCAAGTATAAAATTCCTTAAAATACTGAAATTTAATGCATTTTACCCATTATTATTTAAAATTAGGACATGAAATGGAAACAGTATATTAATTTTGTTGTAATCATTTATTTAATATAATATAAAAAAATATTTATAATATTTTTATTATTTTTTCAAATTAAGTTCTCATAGCAAAATGTTTATCAGTTATCAATAATATAATCAAATCACTAATTGTTACTGTTTCATTAAATACTAAGTATTGGTATTTTGAAATCTTATTAATTAATACTTTGGTTTGTATTTGTACTTAGAAGAATCATCAATCTCTTTTAGGTATACCTCTTAGATAAAAATAATAATTACTAAAATTATTATTACACTCATAGTTCCAGTCTCAACAAAGATAATCAAATCACACATTTAGAATTAACAAAGATACCTAGATCACAATTAGTAGGACAGTCATACTTACATTTATTTAGTGTAGTAAATGTAAGTAACTCACTACTAAACTACAGTAAACATTTATATTGAAAACAGTTATAAAATCAAATTAAAAAACTTCTAAATATCTTATATTTAGGGTTACTTTTTGGTTTTTCGTATTATTAATATTTATAATTAAAAAGTCTTATATTGTACGCCAAGAAAAGCAGTTTGTTTACGTTTCCGCCACGTAAATTATTGTGACGATCCGAGTATATTTGGCCAGCAGCACTGAACAGCTGTTAGTTCACTCGGGACACTGGTAGGTGGAGCTGAAAGGTATTTTAAAACTGCACTTCTCAATATAGGATATTGACTGCTGTTCCAAAAACTGTATAATTATGTCAGCATTGCGTTGTAATAATGGCTTCGACAGGTAGGACTGAGTCTTGCGTCGGGCGATAACGCACTGACTAAGTTGTGTTGCTATTGCTACTTCCGAAATCAGTTTCGGTTTCGGCAAAAGTTTCGGCCAATTTTGGCCGAAACCGAAACTGCCGCCGAAACTTGATTTTTGGCCGAAACTCGGCCGAAACCGAAACTGAACTTTCGGTCGGATACTAGAGTAAGCCGTTGGCAAATCACAGAATGAATGAATGAATGAAATGAATGAAAATTTGACAATAATGACGGAGCTGTCACGAGGTTTGTGTTCATTTATTTTACGATTTTATGCAAAAATACTGAATTTCTTTTATCGTTGTGATTTAAATTGTATATTATATAACATAATCTTTTAATTATATCATCATCGTGCTATTAAAGGATGTAAGTTACCTATGTTTTAGTAAGCAGCAACAAGATTTCGAAGAGTATTTTTAATGGTTTTTTTAATCATAATTTTGTTGTAATTACGATAAATCATGTACAATCTTACAATAATTATTTGCTAATTAGAAAACATTAAAGCTTGCGAAAGCCGCGATGTGAGATGTCTTGCACCGTATTGTCTCTAATGTAGGAATACACTTAATGAGTGCAGTAGTTTTAGGTCAAGGTACTGTGTTTATCACTGTTTTTGCCATAATCTTTACAGAAATCGGCGAAGTTTGGAAAAGACTCTTCGATCATCGTCCATTTCTGAATGGAGAAATCAAGTTTATGCAGAGAGAATTTGAGGTTTTTTTTTTTTTAAGCTGTTTTGTTATATTTTGCAAGGCCACAAAGGTCTTCATGCAATAACATAAATTGGTAGTATAAATTATAATCAGACTTTAAACATTTCCAGGAGAAAAGACGTGACCGTGAAGTTGTAAAACTATTTTATGTTCTTGAGAAACTCACTGAATTAAAAGATAGCCAATTTGATGATATTAAGAGAAGGTTTGAAATTCTTCCAGCTTTTGGTGAGAAGATAGGTCAAGCTCTTAAACTGAATGAGGAAATTGAGGCCAATTATCTTGAAGTGCAGAAGGTATATCTTTATTCACAATTATAGGGTGTAAATAAGTCTATTAACCGATCAAGTCCTGCGAACAGCGTCATCTTATTCAGAAGGCTACTGAGCACGTAATTAAGATTAGACTACTAAAGATCAGCATGGCAATTGACTATTATTCTAAAACATATTTCATGTACTTTCTGAAAATATTCGTAATTGCATTGATTTTACAATTTCCCTTGTATATTAAAATGATTCCAGTGCTTTGACAAAGTCTGGTGTTGTAAACTTCTAGGCTCTTCATCTAGGTTCAGCCAAGCTACCTGCTAGTAGATTGGCTGTTTGCTCATCTGCTGAACACTAGGATTGTACATCTCATTCCAAAAAATGGTGTATACTTGTTGTTCTTAGACACTGAAGTATATTATTCTATTTATTTTTCACTTCTGTAGTTCGGGAAACAGGTAATTGTCACGGCTATAATATAGGTTAGTTATAAGTTTAAATTTTAATACCTAAATTATATTGACATTTTAATCATAGCAGTCATGTTAAATATCAATATTAGTTTTTTTTCTCTCAATATTAGTCTTTTCCTCAACTCCCTCCCCCATCCCTAATCTCACACGAGATTCTTTAAAATTTATGTTTAAAATCACAATCATAAAATTAAATAATAAATATTAAAAAAATAAAATTAAGGAAAAAAATTATTATAATTCAGTCCATGAAGACTCGTACTCGGCCTTTAGAGTGACTACTGGAACCAACATATTGAAGGATTTTCAATAAAATATGCTCCTTCAACTTTGCTCTGAATTAGCGGTAGCATAGTCGATTATCAAATAATGGAGTTCTAAAGCTTATAAAATCAAACATTGTTATGGTCAAGATACAGAAGAAAAAGGGAAAACAATAATTGAATTTACTTGTAGGGTGTCACTAATTATTTTGACCTATAGAGAGTTCAGATTCGGACTATGGATTCGAGCAACGGAGGTATATATGGTTGAAGGGAAGGGAACACATTTTTTCTCGAGTTTTGGAGGTTTTTGACTTAAAGAGGTTTTACTGGATTTACAAATGTGTATATTTAATCTTTATAATGTTTTTTATTTATAGTTGAAAACGTACCAAATCTAATCATGGACATAAAGTTAATTATTATGTTTTATATGATTATAGGTAAGTGAACAAAAAAGAGCTGCAAACCTAGAAAAGAGACAAAAAGAATGGGACCAATTCATTGATGATATGAACTTTAAGTGTCAAAGAATTGATAACGCATTTGAGGAAAAAGAAGAAGAACTTCGTGATTTATATGCTGATCTAAATCATAAACTAAATATTGCTAACAAATAACTTTAAAGTGGATTAATTTCTTTACAAACAGCATTTAACTTTAGAACTATTTCATTGTTAAAATATTTATAAGATGGATCAAAAAGGCTCGCTGGTGGACACTCGTCTTAAAATCTTCCCATCTAAAAAACTATTAGATTTCTTAAATACACTTTCTGATGATAATTTACCGCCAAACATATTAAAATTAAAAGGAATGGATAGCAACAAAGAGATTGAAATAGATAATAAGGAATTCCAACTTACTGCTAAAGATTATGAAAACTTGAATAAGTTTAAGGATTTTGTTAAAGAAAAATATAAAAGTATAGAAGATGGGAATGAAAAAGGTGAAGAAATTAATTCAGCTTCATTTGTTAAAGCTACAAAAGATAAGGAAGTCAATGGCAAAAATAAATCTAAACTTTTAGATGAATCTACAGATAAAAAGGAAGCTAATACAAAAAGTAAACATTCAAAGAATAATGAAGAAGATCAATATTCCAATGTGGACACTGATACTGAGGCACTTAGTAAAGATGAAGAAAAATTAGATAAAAAAGAAGATCCATATATTCTAACTGCAGATATAGACTGGTTATTTACATACCTGAATGAACTAAGAAAAAAGGATGAAAATACACCGTTCTTGCATTCACTTTTAGAAGGGTGCAATATTGATATGCCAGAAAACAAAGTAATAAAGAGGAATCCAATTTTGGAGGCTAGATGTGTAAAATTAAGAGCTCAACAAGAAGCCAGGGAATACAGAAAAATGACAAAAACAGTTGACAATGTTAGAATGAGGTTCCCAGAAGACAGTATATCTTACCAGTGTAAGTAATTCCTACTTTATTTAAATCAATTTACCTATCACATTTACTGTCAAACATTTTGACGAGTATAAATAGTTGCAAGTTTAAATAATACATGTCAGGTATGTATTATTTTTATTAGGTAGATAGTCTTCAAGATAGTTTATTTCGCAGCTGCCGAAAAACTTCATTTTATAAACTACTAGCGGCCCGCCCCAGCTTCGCATGGGTACTTAATAAAAATTTCAAAATTAAAAATTATATACACACACATACCTAAACCCTTCTATTTTTTTTTCGGTCTCGGGGAAAAACCTCTCTTAACGGGTTCCCCCGACCCGGGGGGACCGAGGGATATGTGGGACCCCGGGAAAGATGTTCGACCATCCGATTACCCACTAAAAATCCCCGCTATTCTCCTATTGCCTACGCCCGGGTCCACGGATATAAGGCCTGCCGATCTCGTGGCCCGGGCCGGCGCCGGCCCGCCCTTTGTCTTAAGGCGGGCCCCTTCTAAAGTGTTGGCGCTAGGGGGTCAGGGTTTCGTCCTTCCGGCGCTCTCCTAACAACTCTAGGAGTTGAGGGGGGCCGCGGAACAGCACGCGGCCCTCTCCCTGCAATAGTGCGGGCGGCGGATCCTCCCCCGAGGGGCCGCCCGCAGCCGCTTTCTACGGCGGCCGGAGGTCGTTGCCCGTCCTCCGGTGCCGACGACGCGGCCTACGTTGGCGGGAGGGAGTGCGGTGGCGGACTCCCGCTCCCGTTCCGCCGCCTCCCTTGCAGACACTCCTCCTCCTTGAGTCGTGTACCTCATTACTGAGGGTCGTGATTCCCCTTATGAGAACCCAGTTTCTCTTTTATAATGTTCTTCCACCTGTGCCTGTCCTTGGTGTGGTGGAGTGCATCACTACTGCCTCGCAAAAGGAGGCGACGGCCGTCCATCCAGATTCGCCCTCGACCATGGACAGAACCAGGGCCCGGAGCGACAGGTCCGCGGCCAATTCCAGACGGGACTCGCATCCCCGTCGCGTGCTAGTTAGGCGTGAGTACGACTACCAGACGACAATCCAGAAAAACCAGAGAGTCGCCTGACGTTGTAGCCGGCCCAGCAAGACCAACCGACAGCGAGGATGCAATTCCCGCCCCGGGAACTCTCTGTCCAGGCGCTGTCGAAATAGGCATGGTTTCGACTACCAAATCAGGGCCCAGGGCAATCCCATTCATTGGGGTCCCAATCAGTATTCGCAACCATCCCACCGGGGACCACGCCACAAACAGAGAGCTAATTTGGAAAGGATGTAGGAGGTAGACGGGAAGAAAGGTAGGAAGGCCTCTGTCGCCTCGGACGGAGAGGGGAGGAAAGCAACGGATGCTCGGGCACCTCGGGTACGCACACCCGTGCACTCCTCAGACAGAGGAGCGCCCTTGAGGGCAAACCCTTCTATTTGCGTCAGGTTACTAAAAAAATAAAATTATAAAGAAAGTTTGAATATTATTATTTCTATGAAATTTTATTTTAATGATTTTTTTGTTATTATTTTTTATTTATTTTTCGTTGTTTTTTAATAAGTATTTTTTTGTTCAAATTTTTGTAAAAACCCCAGTGATGCACGCCTACATTGCATAAGGTGCTGCCTAGCTAGACGAACAGGGTGCGCAGCTACCACGCAACATTTTTCTAATACTTACATTTTTAAACTCGTGATATCTTGCGAATGGAATATCCGAATTGAATAATTCAAAAAGTTATATAAAGGTATTGAAGCAGTTTTGAATATGAAGTAATTTATTTTGATAAGGATTAATACCAAGGGGCGGCATTTCAATTAAATTTTTAAAATAAAAGAACACTTATTGTGGCATAACTATAATAGTTAGACATATGCTATCGCGACACTTTTTGTAAATAATGATGTGTTCTGTAAAGTCGTAGTACATTATTTTATTCTATCATCAATAGTTTTCGTAGCACACGCGATTTAAATAATATTTTAGGTAATTTTTTTACACCTTGGGTTACATTATTGGAGTTTTAGTAAGGATCCCTAATTTTTTCGAAAATATAATATAGCCTATGTCACCCGGAGATAGTGTAGCTTCCCAACAGTGAAAGATTTTTTTAAATCGGGTCAGTAGTTTCGGAGCCTATTCAATGCAAACAAACATACAATCAAATCTTTCCTCTTTATAATAGTAGTATAGATTACTAAGGAATAAATTACCACCAAGTGTTTTTTTTGGTATCGGGGAAAACCTCTCTTGACGGGTTCCCCCCGGCCCAGGGCGGCCGAGGGATATGTGGGACTTCGGGAACGATGTTCGAACATACGCGGCCCGCCCTTTGTCTTAAGGCGGGCCCCTTCTTAAGTGTTGGCGCCAGGGGGTCGGGCTTTCGTCCCCCAGGCGCTCTCCTGTAAATAACTCTAGGAGATGAGGGGGGCCTCGGAAAAGCACGCAGCCCTCACCCTTGCGGCAATAGTGCGGGCGGCGGGTCCTCCCCCGAGGGGCCGCTGACGTGGCCTGCGTTGGCGGGAGGGGAGTGTGGTGGTCGACTCCCGCTACCGCTTCGCCGCCTCCTTTGCGGACATGACTGCTTCGCAGGTGATGGCCTCGGAGGTGATGGCCGTCCATCCAGGATCGCCCCCGACCATGAACAGAACCAGGGCCGGGAGCGACAGGTCCGTGCCAATTTGGGCGACGAGGGCGCGGCGCTCCTCGCGCCACGCAGGGCACACAGCGACAGTGTGGTCCACCGTGTCCTCCTCGTCGCCCGCGCCACGTTGGTGGCACCCCGACGTCATCTCCCGCCCTATGCGACACCGGTACCTCCCGAAGCAACCGTGCCCCGAGAGGACCTGCGTCAGGCGGAAGGTTAGGGCGCCTTGGCGCCTTTCAAGCCATTCGGCCAGGACGGGCCTCACCGCTTTGATGGTAGCGAGGCCCGCGCTGGGGTGCACGAGGCGCTCCTTCCACTCCACCATGAGCACCTCGTCGCGCAGCTCCACCCGCTTTACCTCAACTTCGCGAGGCGCGGGGCGAGAGCCAAGCTTGGCTGCGTCCCGGCGCCACTTGTACAACAGCGCGAGGTCCTGGGCTTCGAGGTCCCATAGTGGGGAACCACCAAGCGTCGGTCAACAGTGACGGACGTGAATGACTTATACTAAAATTAAAGTTTTTGTTGATATGCTGGTATTTTTAATTTTTCTTTTTTTTATTACTACACGTCTGATATCAGCATTTTAATTTAATTATTAGGTTTTTCTTTCTTTTTTCTCTATTTCACTCTTCTAATCTCACTAAATTGGTAGTTTATTAACAATGATCTATACACCTGTATTCAATACTTGCAATAAATAATTGTATTGTTAGCATGATGTGTACTTAATATTATTTGCTTTTTTTTAGTGAAACAATTGAACAGGCAACTGATAGCAATTGGACAATTCCTTCTATCAATATTTGCTGGATTTTTGTTTGGATTCAGAGGTGTGGAATGGATGGTTGGAAATTTAGATTTTGGATTCCGTCTTCTACTGGGCGTAATGTGCGCCCTAGTGATTGCTTTGGCTGAGATATACTTCCTGGCTAAGAAGTTGAATGAAGAATTAAGTGTCCCTGAGACAGTGCAGATAGGCGGTCCACCAAAGTTTGCAGAAAACTCACAATATTCAAATAACTATAATTTGCCAAAGAAGATTATATCAAAAGAGCATCAAGATTAAACTGCATGTTGTTTAGTATATTTATGTATCTAATATGTATATATATTTAATGGTGATTATGATGATTGAAATAGTAAAGTTAATATCATTTCTATTATTTCTTTTATTTATATTTCATGTTTCATTTAAAATTAATTTAAAAATTTTAAATATTATAACTTTAAAAATTTTTGAACTCACAATTTTATTGTTTAGTATGATGAAAAAGTTTTTAGTATTTTGGTGATAAGAAAAACTTCATTTTATATCATTCAAAAGCTGGTGTACAGTTCAAGGCTAATGTTTAATAGTTTTTGAGACCCCTAAACAAAATCTAAGTGGCTGTAGGCCAGAAAAACGGATTGTTACCAGCCCTTGAATTTTGTTAATATCTACTAATATTATAAACGCGAAAGTTTGTATGTACGGATGTTTGTTACTAAACACATCAAAAAAGTCTAAGCAACATGCATGATATTACAAATTTACCATTTATACTAATTAATTTCTAAGTCTTTACTCACTCAAAGTGTGTAGGTATGTAAATTTTTTTGTTATTGATGACATACTGGCTGGTTGTAAAAAAAAATTTCGATTATGTTTTGTTTAAGTGCGTTTTTATTGCTACGTTTAGTCTTGATTTTATAATTTTACCAACCATTTAAATAAAGTTAGCGACAAAATTGAATTGTTAGATATTCTTTACGTCATGGAGCGACGTCATTTGACGGCAAATGAAATGCAAAGAGCTGTAGGGATGTTGCAAGCGGGAAGTAATCAATCTCGGGTATTTTGGCATTCATAGAAGTGTTATTTGTCGTCTTTGGCAGCGCTACAATAATACAAGGGAACCCGATGAACAGCATCCAGGCCGTAAAAGGAGTATAACCACTCGGCATGACCGGTACATACAACTGACTGCAAGACGCCAGCCGATGTTAACCGCTCGAGAGATAAGTTTGAAGCTACAAAATTCAAGTGGTGTTGATATAAGTCTCCAAACTGTGCGAAATCGACTGCATGAGTACGGCCTACGAGCTCGACGCCCAATTAGGTGCCCACCGATACGTCACGGGAATAGCGCTCGTCGACATGAATGGTGTAGAGAACGCAGAACATGGACCCAGAAACAATAGGATAAAATTATGTTTTCCGATGAGTCGCTATTCGGGTTTAGGCCTGATACAAGAAGGGTGCGAGTGTACCGTCGGCCCGGAAATACTGAAAGGCTCATGTGCATTCAGGAAGTTCATCCATACAGCGGCTCAACAGTTATGGTATGGGCGAGTATTATGAAGAACAGACGAACTGAGCTCGTTTTTAGAAATGGAAACATGAACGCTGAAAATTACGTTGAGAATATTCTCAGACCTTATGTCCATCCATTTGCACAAACCTTTGGCTCCGATTTTACGTTAATTCATGACAATGTGCGTTCACATACAGCTCGGCGAACCAGTCAATACTTGGCAACGGAGAACATCCGGGTATTGCCCTGGCCTGCACAATCGCCAGACCTCAACCCCATCGAGGACGCATGGGACATGCACCAGAGACGTGTTTTGAAGGACTTGGACGGAGTGACAATAACCCAACAGCTGAAGGATTTGCTACAATTCCATTGGGAGCGAATACCGCAAGATGACATAAACAGTCTCATTAATTCAATGAATAATCGTCGCCGACAAGTTCTGAATAGCAGAGGAGGCCATACTTTGTATTAAATTATCCTATTCTTTCACAATAAATTCATTTTCTTTAGAAATTTCATTTTGTAAAAAAAAATGTTTAGTTGCTTATGTACCTTAGTTTCTACAGTATATTCTAATATTGTTAATTTCTGTTATTAAAAGAACTTATAAAGGCAACAGCTGTTATTTTTACATCATAGGACCCTAAAAATATTATTTTAAAAATAAAATACAACGTTATAATGTGAAAAACCATCCTAAAATTTAAATTAGTACATGTTGCTTAGACTTTTTTGATGTGTTTATTTCACTACTGAATGGATTTTAATGAAACTTTACAATAATATAGCTATACACCAGAATAAAATTACACATAGGCTATAATTTATAAAGATATAGATAGATAGATAGATAGATAACGCTTTATTTATCACCAAAATTACAAATTACAGCACAAGTATACAATAAATTGACGGTGAAAAATCGGCGGCCTTATCGCTTACAGCGATCTCTTCCAGGCAACCGTACTCAAAAGGAATTTGGATAAAATATCTGGCGAGAAGATGGCGCTATAAATATAGGAATATAGATATAATAATAAATACATATATTCCAAAAATACATACATACATACAATATACACATAAACAATATAAATAAATAATTCTAATATAATTATCCATACACATAACACACACATATATACATATATATCATTGAACTTTTCGAAATTAATACAACTATGACACTAATAGAGACAACAAACTAGAGAGTTGGCTATGCATAATTATTTACCGACAAATAGTGGCTGCGTAATTTATTTTTAAATGTTGACAATGTTTTAGCTTCTCTAACAGAAAGTGGCAATGAGTTCCAAAGCTGGACAGCCTGCACTGTAAAGGATTTATCATAAATTGATGAACTGTGTGCAGGTGTCCCAAGCTTTCGATACGTACTCGAGCGCAATTTTTCGGACGAAGAAAGGCGAAGGAATTCGAAACGTTCCTTAAGGTAAAAGGGAGTATAGGGATTATTTAAAATGTTATAAAGGATAGTGAGAATGTGAGTATTCCGGCGAAAGCGAATAGGAAGCCACTTGAGCCTCGATCGAAATTCAGAGACATGGTCATATTTACGCAAGCCAAATATGAACCTAATACAAAAATTCTGAAGACGCTCAAGTTTATTTAGCTGCTCTTGGGTTAAATCAATATAGCTGGCGTCAGCATAATCAAGAATGGGGAGCAAAAGGGACTCTGCAAGCGTAACCTTGGTGGCAGTGGGCAGGAAGTTCCTTAATCTCCTAAGTGTCCTAGAAGACAAGAAAATCCTCCGACTTAATTCAGATACTTGAGGTTGCCAAGACAACTCATTATCGAATACCACGCCTAGATTTTTTACAGTGTCTTGAAAAGGTATATGTATGTTATCAAAAACAACCAGCGGTAAAGATGACCATTTAACTTTGCTCCTAATTTTACGACTACCGATGGCAATTAACTGGGTTTTATTTGGATTTACAGCAAGTCCGAACATATTGCTCCATTGACATATATGATTTAAATCGACGTTTATTTGATTTATAGCAGAACTAATCTTATCGGCAGGAGCTTGTGCATAAATTTGTAAATCGTCTGCGTAGAGGTGATAGGAAGAAGTAATTTTATCGGAAATAGAATTAATGAAAATGGAAAACAACAAAGGAGATAAAACGCCGCCCTGAGGCACGCCGGCTATCACGTCACACCACGATGAATAGTTATCATCAATACGGACACGCTGCCGGCGTCCATGCAGGTAACTGTGAAACCACCCAATTACTGTTGGAGATATGTTGAGGGTGCGAAGAATCCCTAGTAATAGATCATAATCAACATTATTAAACGCATTGCTAAAGTCGAGCAGTGACAGAATTGTCAACATACCATTCTCCATTCCCATCCGAACGTCATCAGTTATTTTGATCAATGCTGTCGCAGTGCTATGACCTGGGCGGAAACCAGACTGAAAGTTATTCAATAGTGAATTTTGGTTGAGGAAATTGGTCAATTGCTTATGGATTTCACGTTCTAGGACTTTGGAGAGGAAGGGAAGAATTGAAATAGGTCGGAAATCTGCGCAAGAAGTAGGATTATTAAGTTTGGGAAGAGGAATAATTTGCGCTTCCTTCCAAATAGTCGGAAAGGTAGCGGAATCCAGTGAGATATTAAAGATATGGGTAATAACCGGGAGAATAACATCCAGAATAAGAACGATCATGTTCCGACTAATTCCGTCACTGCCAATGGCGTTCGAAGAAATAGATAATAAAGCACTCTCAACATCACAATCAGTTAAAGGACTTAGACAAAATACTGGGTGAGAAGGAGTTGAAACCGTTGAAAGATTTTTTAATGTATTTGACTTGATTAAACTGTCAAAATTTTTAGTGGACGTAAAATGTTTATTTAAATTATCAATATTGAAATTTTTGGGTATTGTATTCTGTTTAGACTTGCCAACTCCAAGAGATTTCAGAAATTTCCATACTTTGGATGGATTACTATTTTCTACGGATTTATGTATAAACCGGCGTTGAGCGTCCCTACACACCCTATTGCAGCGATTACGTAGTGTTATGTAAGCCAATTTATTCTGCTCGCTTGGTTGATTTTTTAATTTAGTCTTTGCCAGTGTTTTTTTATGAATAAGTTTCTTAATTTCATCGGTCAGCCATGGAGCAGGAGTATGTTTAATTTTAACGCGTCGCATTGGTGCATGCGTGTCGTACAACTTCAGTATGTTTGTGTTAAACACATAAACCTTCTCGTCAATTGCAGCTGCATTAAAAACTCCGGACCAGTCCAATCTTTGGGCATCCCTAATAAGGGATTTGGAATCTATACCACCAAAATTACGCTGCATTATAAATTTAGGTTTGGCCTTAGGCGGATGAACGTCGTAAGAGAGAAAAATAAGATCGTGACATGAGAAAGCATCCGCGGGGCTCTGCCCATGTGAAAGAACAAGTAATGGCGAAGAAACAATAATTAAATCCAGAAGAGATGGGGTGGAATTTGGAAAAAAGTGCGTAGGTTTTAGTGGGAGTATGGTTAGACCAGAAGCTGCAACTAAAGACTCCAGGGAAGCACTACGATTATCTCGTTTTAAAAGACATGTATTGAAGTCACCCATGATGATAGTATGTTGATAAGAGGGAACGAGTCTTTCTAATACACTTTCAAAAGAAGAAAAGTAATTCACTCTTAAGGAAGGGCTATAGAATACTCCCAACAACATCATTCCCTGGTTTAGTTTCACCTCGATGAATAAGTGTTCGCCAGCATTAGAAGCAGGAGGTTGCGGAGATTCACTGACAATTGTAAAAGGTATATGAGACTTGAGATATATAGCAACGCCTCCGCCACCACCGCCCGTGCGATCGTTTCTGATGAGTTGATAACCAGGCAAGTTATATGATGTCGAAGGGAGACAAGGAGACAACCAAGATTCAGAAACTAGTATAGCATGGATATTACGTTGATTAAACGTCGCCAGCATATCAGTGAAATGAGCTGGAATACTCTGCGCGTTGATATGAATAACATTGAAACTAGAGGAAGCTTTGGAAAAACGCGAATCGAGCACCTCCCGCAAGCATGGGCCAGTAAAGCTCAGGAAACTATCCGAAGAGCAAGACAGATAGTCAGACTCCGATTCGTTGTCACTATAATAATTTGCCATCTCAATTTTATATTTATCTTTGATTATCTATGTACAATTGAAATAATATATAATAATATACGGCAAATATATAGAAAGCAAAATAATAATATAAATTTATTGTAAAATATATAATTCTAATATATTATAAATATATATATATATACCTATATGATATATTATAAAATACTTTATGATAAATAATTTATAATTAATAATAAAAATGACACTTATTAAATTATTCCTTAACACCTGCCAGTTACAAGTTATGAGTACTATTTAACTAAATTTCACATATTACAACACAATCATATATAAATTCCTTAAATCAAAATATAATACAAAAAAAAAAAAATGAACAAAACAAAGTCACCATAAAGACAGTGAGAGAGAAAAACAAACATATTATACAATAGAAAGTATGCTACATATCCATACAAATTTCTGAATTAGACCCTAAAAATATGCGGAATCCAAGTAAATTTCTGATTAAACATCACATAAGCTGTAACTGTGTATCTCTTACCATATGTAGTTAATAATTATGCACTTTTAACTAAAGAGTGCTTTTCATGTAAATAGAACAAAAAGAGGAAAAGAAAAAGTAAGTTACATCTAAATGGAAATATTAATAAGACTTGCAATAGTTGATTTTCAAGAAAACAAAAGAGACCAACTGATTCTAACTAAAGTACACAAATAAGTATTCATTGTTGACCAAATGTAAACAGAGTACACATTCGCGATCTTGAACGCCTAAAAGCTCCAACATGGTACTAGTCTTACATACATTTCACATGAATCAAAATAGTTTAATTAGGCCTCTTTCTTATAAACTCATACACACTAGATACACACTAGAAACACAAACACAGTAAATTTCGAATCATTTGTTATTGTATTTGTACTCTGTATTTGTTACCATATGTAGTTAATAATTCTGCACTTCTAACTAAAGAGTGAATATTTTCATGTAAATAAAGGGGGAAAAAAATATATGTTACATCTAAATGGAAATATTAATAAAATTTGCAATTGTTGATTTTTAAGAAAACAAAAGAGACCAACTGGTTCTTACTAAAATACACAAATAAGTATTCATTGTTGACCAAATGTAAACAGAGCACACATTCACAATATTGAACGCCTAAAAGATCCAACATGGCACTAGTCATACATACATTTCACAAGAATCAAAATAGTTAAATTAGGCATATTTCTAACAGACTCATAGACACACACTAGAAACACGAACACAATTCATAATTATTACTATAGAAAGACAAATACAAAATAAATTTTGATTTAAATATGGTTACACAATCTACATTAAAATCACAATAATACAAAACACTGAGACTATTTTCTAGATGTTGTTGCAGTTCTCTTATGTTTAGGTCCTGTAATAGACTCCTTTGGCAACTGCGGCACATCCTTGGTCAGGTTAGGTTGAGTTAGGTTGCTAATTTTGTCTAAATCAGAAATATGATTAATATTGTGACGTTTATTATTAGCGTCCAACACAATAATTGTTCCATAATGCGTCCAACATTTTGAAATGCCGCATCGCTGCCTTGCCTGCATAAAAATATTGTGCCTGTTTTGGGTTAGGAACTCAGACAGTGTAATACCGGTGGCCTTTAACATAGATTTGGATGACCAAATTTTACTCCTTAAAGAAGCATCACACAGTTTAAAAAGTATTGGCCTGGGTCGTTCTGTAGATGGAGGGGCCTTACCGAGCCGGTGACAACGACGAATATCCTCAGGCTGGAAGTCAGCAATCTTAAGTTTTGTGACCAGCAAGTTTGCAACTACATTCAAGACATTCTCTTTTCTACCTTCAGCTACTCCATGAAGGAGTAGTATTTTTCTTCTGCTATGCATTTCAATGTGATCGGTTGACTGCTGTAGTAGTTCTATTTGGCGCTGCAACATTTTGAGCGTATTTAGGGTGAATTCTTTGAAGGCCGTGAAATCACTACTTAAGGACGATATAGTAGTGGAGGAGCTCGAACTCTTCTGTAGTTCCCCTTCAAAGATGTCCATGCGCTCCTTGAAAGTAGTACTTAGTTGACACATTGCCTGTTGTAAGGCCTCCATGGTACTTGGCAGTGAATCGTGCCTGGATAATTGTGTTGTAATTGGAAAATGTTTTGGCTAGGTATAAGCGTTATTCTCTATAACTTATCATTTAGTAACAAACACTATATCAATTTAAAATTAATTTAATTCACGAGAGCTATTTAAAATACGTTAGTTTTGAACATCTACCCGCAATTTTTTTTTTTTGATATTGATATTGAGATATTGTGTGAATTGTCCGAAATATAACGATAAGTGTCAAGTAACTAGGAAAAAATTCTGCCACCTGCGAGCTATTCTGGCGTGCGCTGCAAAAACCATTAAGAGTTACACGTATATAATGGAAATGTTTATCCTTACTATAATATAAATGCGAAAGTTTGTTGTATAGATGTTTGCTACGCTTTCACGCTTAAAGCACTGAACCAATTTTTATGAATTTTGGTACAGTTAGATTGGACCTTAGTTCTCTAAGGTCCAATCTGTCCTTCTGGACATAGGCTACTTTTAAATTCATATGGCAGAACAACGTTTGCCGGGTCAACTAGTTGAAAAATAAAAATGCCAGATTAGTGGGGTTTAAATTCCAGATGTACAATTTTTTTAA
This sequence comes from Malacosoma neustria, assembly GCA_963693495.1. Taxonomy (NCBI): domain Eukaryota; kingdom Metazoa; phylum Arthropoda; class Insecta; order Lepidoptera; family Lasiocampidae; genus Malacosoma; species Malacosoma neustria. Next base: position 7,706,738 of record OY856373.1, read on the forward strand.
ACATTCAGAAAATGTATTTTACGCAACTTGAACTCTTGGGAAGATAATATAGGTATTTAAAACGTATAATCCTAAAATTCCACCAATTTGGTAGAATTTTTCTCCTGCCAGATTATCGAAAGTGCCTACTACTTATGCCTAAACGCAAACAGCGAGTAAGTAGTAGTTGCTCTCGGTGACCAGTGCCGGATTAAGCAAGCACGGGGCCCGTAGCAAATCTTTTCAAAGGACCCCGCACCTGGGCGCAAGTGTGCTTCCATACCTCAAACTATAGCACCAACGTAAAAACTACATCGCCAATGCACTTGTCGCCGATGGCTCAAGCGAGCTCCTGGGACGTGACTTCATCAAGTAGCCACCACCTGATTCGGCGATGGATGCGTTCAACACGTTTGTCTTTGGGCTTCACGCAGAGGTTTATAACACGAAGACGGTGTTGTGCAGTGACAGTCTCGTCGGATATGATCTTGCAATTGGCTACTTTGCTGATGTGGTGTCTACAGGAGAATTTGAGTCTGTCCGCGGCCCGATAATGAGCTCTAGCTCATTATCGGACCGACTCAAATTCTTCACATTTAAACGAGCGACTTTGTAACATGTGCTTTTATCGTATGAAATTCTGTTTTATTTTCGCCAAGGAAATAATGGGGATTACCGATTCTATGACGTAGATTGTGTTAGTAGGAAAAAATGTAACGTTTCACCTTTTTGTGACATCAAATAAATTCAATATATTATGTTACCACGTGCTAATAAGTTTCATTTAAGTAATTACGCTCAGGCCGAGATGAGCGGGTTTCAATATGCGGGGCCCCCTTTTGCGAGGGGCTGGTAGCAATTGCTACTTTTGCTATGTGGTTAATACGGCACTGCCGGTGACTACTCAACAACAGACCCTGGACTCTAGATCCTTTGAATGAACCTGGGAATAACGGCTTGCGTAACAGTTATTGATATAAAAGAGGCAATAGTACATATGAATCCAGCAAGATTTATCGTGCAGAGGCGGAGTAAGAATACTAGAGTCTGGCTACGCTAACTCTGCAATAAATGGGCAACCCTAAAAAGTTTTATATATGGTATACTTTTTCTGATGTTACTTTCGCGCAGTGTTGCCATGTGCACCGTAATTACGGTAGATGCACCGTAACTAATCAGCACTAATTTACCACCTACCGTCGAAGCCGGACAACGGTGATAAAATCTACCGTAATTTATAGAGGTATGAATATTTAAAGAAAAAAAACTTTGCGGGTCACTGCGTAGCAATTTTTACAGCGAATGTTTATTTATTTGAAAAAGTCCATAGTCCTACGATTTGAAAACATAATCCGTTAAAGTTATCAATGATATCTTGGCATCATCGTGACATTGCTACCTTTATTTGATTGAAGGATTCTGTATCCATGGTCATGAATGAATTAAAAAGTAACCTTTGTGAAAAGTATGAATGAAAACTCTTTATTGCATACAGATACTCAAAACTAACTTATAATAGGTATACAAAAAGTATTTCATTGTAAACACAAACAAACAGAATAAATTACATTATAAGAACGCATCCTTAATCTTACAGATGAGTTGTTGCTCGGGGATTTACCCATGCATTTAGTTACACTACATTAAAATATGCGCTTGATGTATACTTTGAGTTATTGTTTTGGAAGTTTATCACATACTTAATTCACTTTTTCGCATAAACACTAAAGAAAATGAGTGGAAGTGACTCTAATACTCAATCTGAGATGGAAGTGCCAAAGAAAAAAAAAAGCAACACAAACAGAAGTTCCGAGAAGACTGGTTATTGAAACCAGAATTTCGCGATTGGCTAAGAAAGAACAAGAAAAGTGAGTACGTTGCGGTATGCCATATGTGTAATAAATACTATCTAAGTGTTCTAAATTTTAATAATATTATAGTATAATAATATTGTAGTTTTCCCAATAAACAGTGAATTTTATGCTGAAATTGTTGTTTTATTAAAAATTAATGTATCGTATTTTACACCGTATTCCTCCTGGCACAATTACCGTAATTTCTGAGAACCTACCGTTTTTTTCATTGGAATCATCGTCGTCCTGAGTTTTGACATGGCGAAACTGCTTTCGCGGTGCCGGTACATGAGCTGTCAGATTGCTTATGCTGTTTGTTGTTTTTCATATATTTCAAAGAAAAATGGTTAAACCTATTAAAAGTGGAGTGCGGGAGTTTTTCTAACCCCTGCGGCCGGGGTCAGCCTGTCGTAAAAAACGACAAAACATCCTAGCTACGTGGTAGGGCCCCAAGCCCGTCTGGATGATACATATCGAAATAACCGACTCATTCCATCTGTCAAGATATTGAAGCAAACGTACAAAGTCCAGCCTAAGCTAAACCCTATTTCATTATGATTGATGATATAAATCTGAGGTCAACTTAAATTGGTTAAAAATATTTTTTTTCTAAAATGTTAGCAGCCGACCTTGTGACATCATCAGCAAAGAAAAAGTACAGTTAACAAAACGTAATATTCTCATTTATTAATAAAAGTTTATAAAGGAAATTTGATGTGTTTTTTAATTAAAACTAAATGTTTGAATAATGTTTGATTTAACTTTTGATCATCATTATTCATCACATTTTTGAAAATCTTAACTCTTCAACTCTCCTCATATAATCCACATCACACTCAGAATTAGTATCCAAGTCTGATGTCTGGTCAGAATTAGTATCATTTCCTGTGTTAATAATAAATAACTCGTCGACCATCTATCTTTTCGCCATTATTCTTCTTCCAGTCTCTTCACGTGATCTACCTTCTTTTTCCAATCTTCAGGAGTGATTGATTACAAAGCTTCTAAAGTTAAAGATTCGATCTTACTCTCCCATTGTTTAACATTCTTGTTTGAAACTCTTTGTTTTACGAGGTTCCAAATATATTATATGGGGTTGAGGTGACAGTTGTACGGTGGCAGTCTAACAACTTCGTGACCACGATCAGTCAATAATTTATCAATAATGTATTTCTTCGGCGTTTGGTGATGTTTTAATATTAAATTTAATTCCGGTTTTGTGAAATATTCCGGGAATCTTATGTGCTTGGAGCCACTCAACCACCACTTGTTTTTTTTCAGCGCCAAGTAAGTCATTTTGTCTCATGCGACGTAAATATTTAGCCCTCCAAGCTTGAATATTTAATAATATTTTTATATATATAATTTATTCAATAACGTTGCTAACGGTACTGACGCATTACCAATTTGTGTAGCTTACATATCTAGCATTTGTACTGTTTGATAAAGCTAAGAAAATATGTTCTCTATTAAGATAGAATGAGATAAAAGATACTAATGCTATAAATGTTAAACATGTTATAAATTAAGTTTTGAACTGACAGGCTGACAGCGATGAGCGAATAGAATTGCACAACAAGTAGGTAATATTTTTAGAGTATTCTCAAACATTCGATCCGATGAATCACGAATATGTAAATACCTAGTAATATAAAACAGTGAACGGAGCGTAATTCACATTTCACATTCGACAACAGACAACGAGACAACAAAACAATCTGCCGTTGAGTTGTAGTGCCTATTTATAACTTTAAAATACGTGTTGGTGAATCTTGAAGTAGTTTTTGTGTTGTGAATTGATCAAAGGAAACTTATAGTAGGTATAAAGGTAGTCAAAACTTTTAAAACTATAGTTTAGAAAATTGACCATAATTTTCTTGCTGAGTTCTTACAATTAAATTTTCATACATATTGACCATAATGTTGTGCATCAAAATGGCTGCATAAACCCGCAAAATGGCTGTTGATGTTGAATGCTTTGTTCTGTAATTGTAAATAACAGGAAGTATGTATATAAATACACAAATATTTATTAATTTTATATACTCTTATGAGTGCTCGATTTACTTAGTTGTTTAAAAATATTCCTTTCTGTGGATTTAAGTTCAACCGCCATATTTGCCGTATTTTTTGTTTACATTACATTTACGGCTAGTAAATAAATATGGTAGGTATTGTTCATATTTCCTTTGAATTCTCAATGAATTAATAATCTTTTTAAATTATGAAACTAGGTCGGCCTAGTGCTAAATCCCGGTTACAACAAATCTTGTTTTTTTTTGTAACTTCTACTTCACGCGCAACTTTGGCAGCGGATCCATTGATATTTAATTATTCTATGAAAGACAATTATTGATAATATGTATTTGTATATAAATTGAAAGATGTTGCATCATTGTTTGTTTTAGGTGAAAGTTTAAATAGTTAATCCTATTCAAGGAAAACATTTAAAATTTATATGTATTTCATTATAGAGACTACCTTTTAATTCCTGTGATTTCACTATGTGCCACAGTCTTTCTTAGTAACCATAAATGTTCCAGACTATTCTAAAGGTCTTTTTCTTTTTAATTGCTTACAGTATACATTTGTTTATTCCATAAACTTGAACATTATTATTAGGTATGGAAGACCAAGTACCATTCAAGGTGTATGCAGCCTGGGAGGACAATAGCAAGTATGAAGTGCGCAGGTTTGGAATAGACAAGGGCGTGGTCACCAGTTACCACTACTTGAATGCTAAACTCCAGGACATTTACCCTGGACTGAAGGGAAGATTGTTTACTGTCAGCTGGAGAGGTAATAATAACTTTTATGTCAGTATTTTACACCGATTTATATCAATACTATGTGAAAACTAAAGGGGGACGGGGTTCTTCTAATGTACTTTTGGAAAACTTATTTATGCCAAAATACATAGGTCATACATATTTTTATTATCTGCAACTTCTTCCTAAGCCATTGAGTTGTATATGCTCCTTCCTGTTTATCAATTACTAATTGTGATGGAACATTTTTATAGCAGACAGAAATCACTCTTTTTATTATTTCATCATTGTCAAACCAATATCTGCTTTGTGCAAAAAGTTTAACTTTGATATATGAAGTTAAAACATTCTCATATTAGATTTCATAAGTAACAATTTCTTTACAAGTGATTTTTTTATTAAAGTTATGTAATAATAATCACCTAGCGGTTTTTATATGTATAACAAAGTTTGTGTGGCAAACTAATAGTCCTATTAGTGAAAATGTTGAAATATCAAAAAAGTGTACATACCAGATATTGGTTTGACAAAGATGTTATGACATGAACCATTATAATTAAAATTTGTACAAATTACATTTAAATTATTTAAGTATAATTTTGTTTAAAATTCTTTACTCAAGGTCATTCACTCAGTAATGTAAAATAAAAGTGGTGCAATCAACATTAAGTTCTAGGGTCCTCACAATCTATTAAAAATATAGTTTTTTAGAGAAATTGTTCAAGCTTCTGTTCTGGTCAAAATATGCAAGTCATTCTATATATAGTGCAAAGTTCAAAGATGCACTTTGAAGCCTTTCTGAATGGTAGTAGTATTGTTGCCTTTCATTGGATTTGAGACTTATCATCATGCCCTTACTCATCATATGATAATCTACATGCATGACACATAAAATTATATTGCATATTTTCCCACAGATAATGAGGGTGATGAAATTGTGATTTCTTCTGATGAAGAGTTGATGACAGCCCTGACTGCCTTGAGTGGTAGTCTTATTAAGTTGTATGTCAATTGCAAGTCTGAGGCTACCAAAGGCCCCATTTGCGATGTGTACATCACTGCCGATGTTCCTGTGATTGACAGCAGTAAGTGTATTGATCAGTCTTTGTATGAGAACAGTTATTAACTAAATGTATTTTTTTTTAATATTAATTAGGAACTGCAGATAGACTGGTGGCAATGAATGCTTACGATGCTAGGGGCACAGCAAACACGCTGCTATTCATATAGAGGTGATGAAACCTGCATCATTAAGGCCGGAACACAACACAATGTTACTATGGCGGCATACTTTAGAACAAGGGTGGTGCTATCCAGCCTAATAGCCGGTACACACTACAACAATTTATCGTAGCGATTTAACTGCACAGTTCGTTTGTGCAGTTTTATCGATAGTGTGGACGGAAGTTGGTCCAATCGCTCAGTTCGTTCACAAATCTTGCTGTAATCGGACGTTGATATCAACGTAGAAAACTTCATGCATTTGTACGAGCGACCTGCAGCTAAAAACCTCAGTGTTGTTGTTGTTGCAGACAATCTTTCGTGAGGACTTATTGCTTCTCTCATCAAGGTATTACTTTTTGCTATTTGTGGTGACAAAGACAGGAGGTGTAAATAAGTTTCTTCATTCATCTTCAAATAATTGTGCCAATCTTTTGTGGAAAATTTTAACTCATTTAATAAATTTATGTGAGAGTATAACTTTCTTTTAAGAAGCCACTCCTTACATCACACACTACGTGATTTTCTTCTCTTTATGCACAAAATAAGCCTTTATAGTCTGAGCTTCTGCAGAGAACTGACGATCGATGCAGATATCGTTGACATGTGGACACTCAATGGACATACGATAAACTGCACAGTCGAACTGTGCAGTCACATCGCTACGATAAATCATTGTAGTGTATACCGACCATAATGCCGGCTAGCAATGGGACATTATGTTATATCTATAAAATACCTGGTACACTTGTGTATTTACAATGTTCAGGTGGTGCTACTGGTATCACCCAAAATCTACACGTTGGCGTGACGTGCGACGCTTGCAATGCACCCGTGGTGGGTTTCCGGTACAAGTGTGCGGTGTGCGAAGACTACGATCTGTGCGCACGTTGCGAGGCCGCCGGCCACCATCGCGAACATTGCATGGTGCGCCTGCCTACCTCCACTCTCTCTGTGAGTAACTTAACTTTCATTAATACATCTATGAGCTGAGGGTTTTACAAGAGTTATGTGATATTAAAATAAATGTCTATATCCCAAACTACAGTAACACATCTAAGCAATGGAATCTATTTACCAGTAGCTTAGTTAAATTATTTAAAAAACTTCCGAGTCCTTTGATGCCCTCTGACGCCAAACGACGTGGTCTGTGCGTTGGCGGAAGGGGAGTGTGATGGTCAACTCCCGCTCGCCGCCTCCTTTGCGAAAACAACATTTATACTAAATTTGTTATATGATTTATAACAAATTGAATTTAGTAATTTACGGCAAGTTTTTTTTGTTGCTAGAAATGGTATATTTTCATTTTAAATCTAGTAGAATTTATGATAAAATATAATATAGAATATTTTATTTCATCACTTTGTTATTGCCGAGAAACAGCAGGCAGGTTGACGGCCCACTTAATAGTAAGCAGTTACCGACGCCTATGATGTTTACGAAGCGACAGGCAGCGCGAACACGCTGCTTTCCCATGGGGGTACAGGAAACTGGGTCATTAATATCGGAACACAACCAGAGGTTATTATGGCGGCATATTTAAGATTCAGGGCGGTTGTCGTCCAGACAGGCTTTTGGTAGGGTTGTTTTGTCGCCTTTTACGACAGGCCGATCCCGCCCGCAGAGCCTTTTTACTCCACCCATGCACAGAGAGAATTTGGAATTTATAAATCTTTTATTATTATTACAAGTGTTAAATGAAATTTGCTAGACCAACTATTTTCCCAAGAAAACTCCAAAATCATATTTATCTCATTTAAAATTATTATGTCTGGAATGAGCTCTAATGGTTTTATTTATGCTTCCTTACATTTGCTTATTTTCCATACTTAATATCTTAATGATTTTTCTTAACATATCAACTATTTTGTAGCCTCACATGATTAAGACGGCCATTAAGAGATCTCGTCGTTTCTTTAAGACGGTCGCCGTTAATGCCGACGAGTGCCCATATAAGAAGCACAGGCGTGATAGAAGTGGGGACAGGAAGCACAGGGAAGATCATCATGGTCATGGACATAGGTATCATGGAGAGCACGGGGGTTGTGAGGAACAAGGGGGTCGTGGGGGACACGGCCATCGTCGCCAAAGAAGCGGCTGGTTGGAAACCTTCGCCACCTATATGAATGAATTCGCCAACTTGGCTGGCGATATTGATATCTCTGAACGTCCCGAGCCTTCAGAGACAATGGCCCAAGCAAACACTGCAAGTGACTCGCAAAGTCAACCTCAAAAAAATGTGAAAACTAAAAGTCCACCCTTGGTTTCGGGGAAAATGAATGCGGAGAATATTCAGAAAATACTCACTCAGTATGTGCTTGGTAATCATGCGTTTGTGGGACGAAATGAGCAACTTCGGCCGTCTACATCTGCCTCAAGCGAAGCAAAGGCTGCTGAAGCAAATTCGTCTGCACAAGCAAATGTGTCCAGCCAGACTAATATGGGTGGTGATAATGTGGAGATTGAACAAAATGCAAAAGCTTCTGAAGCTGAAGCCACAGCAAGATCGGAGACATCTTACACCAGTGCTCATTCTGAAAGGGATGTCTCCCCCGATAAAGCCGAGGATTGGACTGTGATTAACAAGGAAAAAGGTAAGAATTTCCTATTATTTTCTCTTTAGTATGTCAAAATATGTTCACTGATATTTTTTTTTATTGCTCTAGAACAGCAGACAGGCTGACGGCCCGCTTAGAATTTAGCAGTTACCGTCGCCTATATATGATGCTGGATGGGAATCGAACACTTGACCTCCGCAAGCGAACCGACGTGCGTTAGCCGTTACGCCAGGAGGTTCTCGTAAATAACTTAATATGAAGGGATGTTAGACCTAAATTGGCTCCATCTCAGCAATGATTTGATGTTATAACATCATAAACTCTTATAACCATTGTTTGAACACATCATAATGGAGATATGTGCTGAGTCTTTTTGCATTCCAATCAAGTAACTATATCTTGTTTGATATTAGAATTTTAATGGACTGCAAATGTCTGACAGATTTGATGGATAACTTGTTGGACGCAAGTGCCCCCGCTCTGCCCGTGATTGGCTTCAACCTCCCTGAAGAATTTCAGGAACGCGTGCGCATCAATGAGGGGCAGAACATTTATCCACCTCTCAACGCTGCAACAGCCGGTGAGTTTAGATTGATATTATACATGTATGTATGTACTGACTCACCATACCTAATATAATACAGAGTGTCCCAAAACTCAACGATAACCTGAGTACAGGCTGTAGACCCGATTATGAGACCATGAAAATATGAAAAAAAAATTGGGCTTATAGTTTTTGCAACAACGACCTTTAATGTTGGTCGACCGGTATGTTGTTCTAAACGATGTCGCCGTAAACAGTATTGTGGGTGTGGTGTCGTTAGGGCTAGATTTTTGAGACAACTCATAGGCCCGCATATATCCATAACTTGTATTTTTTTGAGTTTATTTTCAACATGAATGTTTGCATTAGGTTAATTTAATGTAGATTGTTCTATATATATTTTACTTCTGTTAAATAAACTTATAATTGTCAGAGTGAAGTTTAGTACAGAAGTTGTCGTAGTTAGTATAATATTGACAATCCCCGTGGGGTACTTTGCTTGAAGCCACGGGCTCGATTCCCATCTCGCGTCTATGTCTGTATTTATAAAAGATAATACCCATAACACATGATTAAATGGTGTTGTGTGGAATGTCTCAATATACATATTAAAAAAATAATCAATCATTTCTATTATTTATCACTTAGAACCGTGTATAAAAGTAGGGTGACATCATCATTCAGGGACTCATACATTCTATGTTTGCACCACATTGTTTAATCAGTGAGTAGCTTATAACAAAATAGCAGTTTTATATGATTAAATATTACATTTTACTACAGTAAATAATATTGTATGTTTAAATTTTATTTAGTGTCATATGGTATAATTTGTTTAGCTTTTTTAGTAAAAAGATACATCCAACAACCTCATACTAATAAATTCAATAACAGTTCATAGTCTTAAATATTTTTTTGACAAATAACATAGAAGAAAGAGGTTATCGGCTGTGACAATGTTACGTTACACAGATGTCCATCAAATTGATTCTTGAATATCATTTACGATCTTTGAGGGTTTTTTAATCGATATCTTTTGTTATTTTATTATAACTTTTCCTTATCTAGTATGATTATCAAAATGATAAGACATGTTTCTTCTGAGAATCATGTTGTTAAGTTCCATTACAAAGTGATAAAAAACTTCCCTTGAATGTCATATTTGGCTTTAAAAAAATCAATTTTTATTACTATATTGGCATTATTCTTACTTTAAAAAAATTTATCCATTGTTTCTATAAATTTCCACGTATTAAATGCCTATAAAGCTACGAATGTAAGGCTTACAGGGTTTATCTATAGCACAATATAGGAGACTATAGATTATGCGAGTTGCTAATAATTTGCGTAGTCAATACGCTAATCATTATTCAATATTATCAATAATCGCTAGTCATATTGTATGGATCAGAATGCTGGCACACAAAGGGGAAAGATGAAAAATTATTGTATGCAGCAGAGATGCATGCAAATGTCAAGATGGATGAACGGAGATACAAAAATAGATAAAATTAGAAATGGTATTTTAGGAGAAGTTTGAAAGTAGCGCTAATGATTGAGAAGCTGAAAAGTAATAGGTCAGCTTGGTATGGCCATATAATGCGAAGAGAGGAGCGCCATCCATCCAGGATTGTGTAAAAGAGGATATGGTTAAAAAAGGTGTGAATGCTCAGATGACGGCTAATAGAGGACAGTGGAATAACATAACATGTTGTGCTGAACGAATAGTTGATAAGGGCAGGAAGAAAAGTATGCTCTAAGATGAAAACAAGAATTATTTGTCTTTACTTAGATCCTTCTTTTTTCAAGGGTTTCATCACGTTTACATCTCTCACATCATAAAACACTGTTGAAATTGCATTGCATCAGTACCCAAACTATTTCTTTTCGAAGAGATTCATGACTATTTATCCTTAGGCTGTATTTATATGAGCGATTGACTGCCACTAAGTCGTGCTTATTTTGTTTTTTTGTGTTAGGCAAGGATAGCTTAACTCAAAAACTTCGCACCGTCTACCCGTAGTGGTGTCCCCTCATTAGTGATGGAAGCCTAATAGATGTACAGCTTCTTGTTATCAGTTGTGTTTGTCATTCATTATCATTGACCAAATTGTAACATTTAGTGTTGAACCCTAAAGAGGCCGAGATTCAGGCGACTCAGCCTCAAGTGGATGAGCAGACGAAGCCGACTGCACCGCGAACCCCCCCGCAGCCTCAAGCAACCGCGCCTCAACCGCAGCCACGCCCACAGGCGCCTCCGCAGCCGAGGCAACGCCATCCCAGTAAGTTTCATACAATTAGTCTATTACAAATGGTTTATATACAGGATGACTTTGACAAACCCGTCCAAATTCACACAGAAGAGTCTTTAGTAAAAGTTATGAGATACATGTATTTTAGTTTTGTATCACATAATACAAAAATGTTGAGTAATCAGCATCACAAAGTCATTCAAAGAACTCGAAATTTACATTATTATGTATGTACACGGCGCTAGAGTGTCAATGACCTCTCCATCTGACCTAGTAAAAGGCCGAGGACGGGGGCATTGCACCGGGCAAGCGAATACGCACTACTTTACTGCTTTTAATGATGGAATGAATTTTTTTTTTCATATTACAGTGATTTTTAATCATAATTAAATATTGGTAAGAGTGTGATCACCATTCTAGAGCCCTTTATTTAGTAAATTAAATAGGTTATCCCTCCCATCAATAAATATTATAATGCATAAATATAATATAAAACGATAACATAAATTATTTAATTGAAATAAATTCTATGTAATGATAAAAATGTTTGCCGTTAATTTGTGTTAAATTCACTATATTCCGAGTATATTTGTTTTATTTACATGCATATCAAGTATGTCACGTGAGCCACTCGTGACTCATACAGTTTTAACGCGCAATAAGCGATAAAATGTATCTAGGCTATCTACATAGACAACAAAATTGCAATACATATCGCACCTTTGATAGTACAAGGTCTTAAATGTACTTTTAGCGATTTTACAGGAGAGCCATTTTAAGATTTTTTTTACATTCAATACCGTATTCTTCTGCTACATATTATTTTGAAATGGCTCTCCTGTAAACTCACTAAAAGTACATTTAAGACCTTGTACTACCAAAGGTGCGTTAAGTACATATTATTAATGTCCTTAGTGTAAATTTCGGATGAAACCGAAGTGAAAGAAGCCATTTGACGACCTTTGTGACACATTAACGTCTGTTAAGTTACGTGCCATTCCCCCGAGTCTGGGTTTTTATATATAACATGCATTTGTTTACAAGAGAAAAGTGTAAAGTTGTCTGGTACCCGTAACTCGAATGCTCGGTTACTTTAAATTTAGAGGACGCTGTGTTATCTGTTTTAGTAATTCCCGTCGTTCTGTATTTTTGGACTGAAACTTCTTTATAACACCGTTGTGGTTTATAAATTTTATTAAACGAAAAAGTGACAAACATATTCATAATAGGATTTAGCTTGCGAGAGAATGAGAGAATATCAGTGTTTCCTAATTTTTGTTTCCTCTTTGTTCCGACTTTTATACACGAGATGAGATGTAATCTACTTTTCTGAAGCTTCACTTCTGCATTATGGGAATTGCAAACACACACACACACACACACTCTATTTATACACATTTAAATCAAATGTGTCCCATCATCTTATTATACAGATTTAAACAACATTAAAATTACGGAAATTTTTATAGAGCCTCACATCGATGCGGCCTTGCAGCAGATGCTGTCTATGGGATTCACGAACGAGGGTGGGTGGCTCACACAGCTCCTCGAGAGCAAGGACGGCAACATCGCTGCTGTGCTCGACCTGCTGACTCCCGTCACGCCCAAGAAACAATAGATTCTTGCCATTATTGATACATGTAATCAAACATACTAGCTTATTATTGGTTTACGGTGTTGCCTAAATATTAATTATAAAATGGGAATGATTAGAAATTAATGCAGGGTTCAGACGTGAAGGCCGAATATATTCGTCCTTCTATTAAAAACTATTTATAATTTTTAATTAAAGTATAACATTCAAATTTATGCATACTAAAGTGACGTTAAAATTAGTTTATTCTATATTTTTGATTGATTAAACCAAATATTAGAATAAATAAATATGATAACATAAAAACTACATTGAACATTATTTTTTGTAGTTTTGTATACGAAACAGTTTTGATTATTTTCTTCTACGGCGTAGATTTTTTTTTAACTCAGCTGAAGGGTCATTTAGTAATGACCTAACGTTTATTAGCGGCTTTTTAAATGGTAATTGGATATTTTAGCGCCCTTAGACGATTTGTAGGGTTTGTCTAATAATAAATAGTTAGGCATTTACTTCACTTTGTAACTGGTGAAGGGATTTTGATCTTAGTGTTGCTGTGCGTTTTATTTACGCAATTTAAATATTTACAGAAAAAATACTATTTAATCCTCGGACTCCCTCCCCATTCGGAGGACTTGTCGCTCTGAAAACAAAAAGGGTATTGTTCTCTTTACATTACATATATAATTCATCTGTGTGTGTTAGTGAATGATAGAAGAAGATTTTCGTTTTATTTATGATGGTGAAGCAATCCATCAAGTCTTGTTTTAATTATTTTTAAGAAAGTAGGGTAGTTACTTTCTTATCTTTAAAATAAGGTGATTGATACATTCCGAAAACACTTCTGTCTGTAATATTTATACTTGCGATCCTGTGTATGGCAACAATTGTATTGATATAGACATTGTGTATTAACCCTATAAAGGACTGCTTTGGATATTTTTGTTTTATTTATTGACCTTATTAGATTAGCATATTATAATTTGAAGAATACGCCTTCGACTGTATTCCTCGCGCGATATGGCTCATTTTCATTGGTCGTTAGAGCCCGCATGCGGGGTACGGTAGATTTCTGTTCAAGCATGCGATAGCCGTTTTCATTAGTCGATAGGGCCCGCATGCGGGGTACAGGAGATTTTTGTTTAAGCATGCCATAGGGCCAACATGGGATAGTCGTTTTCATTAGTTGATAGGGCCCGCTTGCGGATTGTTGGATATTCTGCTTCTTTGAAGAAAGACATTTTGGATGCGAAATTTACTTAAAAGTAGAAAGTTGCACGGTGCTTTTTTCCCTAAAAAAGGAAGAAATACTGGTATAATATTAGAAGGGCGGGGAGTCCCCGCATGCTTTGTATCGACCGAGTTATCGACTGACTAATTTCATTAGCCGTTGTCCCGAATGCGGGGAGTCCCCGCAAGCTTTTTATCGACCGATGAATTTCATTGGTCGTTAGCCCGCATGCGTAGAGTCCCCACATTCGGGCTAACGACCGACATCGACCAGTGAAAATGCGCCTATAATCTGGTGGGCATTGCGTTCCAAAGGGATTCCAGAGGTCTATATTGACATCATTCAAGACATGTAGGTACCGTGACTCCGATTCCGTAGTTCGGACCGCTGTTGCCGAACAGAAAACCTTTCCCGATCACCGTCGGGGTGAATCCTTAGTCCGCTTCTGTTTAGCGCGGTGGGCTGCTCATGTATGCTGATGATATCGCGCTGGCAGATTCGGACAGGGGTAGGCTGGTGCGACGCGTGGAAGGAGTCGCTTGAGAACGGTGGTCTGCAGCTTAATGTGGCGAAGACCGAGTACTTGGCCTGTAACTCCACAGATCCCACACCCGTACGCATAGGCGGCGCACGGACCAAGTGAAATAGCTGGGATCTGTATTTCATGCGTTTGGTGACATCGATTGCGACGCCAAGGCTCGCATTGCTGCCGCGTGAGCCAAATGGCGTGAGGTAACTGGTGTCATTTGTGACCCCAAGATACCGGTCAAGTTGAAGGGACAGGTCTATAAGACCATCATTAGGCCAGTGCTTTTATACGGCTGTGAAGCGTGGCCTGTGTTAGAGCGACACAAGCAAGAACTGCGTGTCACGGAGATGTATATGCTGCGGTGGATGTGTGGAGCGACGCGGAAGGAGGAACTCCCGCATTCGCGGAAGCCTTCATGTCCGTGACATTGCGGATAGATTGCAGGAGTGTCGGCTCCGATGGTACGGTCACGTTTTACGGCAACCGGGTGCTTACGTGGGAAACAAATGTCTGGCCATGTCGCCTCCGCCGGGCCCCGGTAGGAGGGGTAGACCCAAAAAGTGCTGGCTTGACGTCGTAAAGGGATCACCCATATTAATGCGTGCCAATGGGCTCACTACCAGGGATGCTAAAGACCGTGCGGAGTGGAGAAGAAAAAGTCGGAAAGCGGACCCCGGGCACCGAAACGAGAGTTTGGGCTGCAACCAGGATTCAACGCAATGATGATGCCTTACGATATATCGTACAAGTATTTCGATAAATAGTGTTTTTTTATTTAATTATTCGATAATATTGAGGAGTTAATATAAGTAAAATCAGTTAGGGTGAAGTATACCGTGCGTACGTGAGTTCTGGCCCACGATGCTTTGGAGTCCCTATTGACACAGCTCTTCAGCAACTGTCTGACCCAGGGTCGCCTTCCCAGAGAATGGAAGACAGGCAGGTTGGTACTCATTCAGAAAACGGGGAACCCAGCGGACTCGCCGTACGCCTATCGGCCTGTAGCCACCGTATAATAACATATAGATAAAGAACAGGGATAAGAATTAGCTCTGAAAAATCATACATGATCGTCGGCCACGTCGAGTCTATCCACGAAGCATCGCCCTCAACTGGATCACAGTTCCCAGAAGAGCGTACATATATCGACAACACGAACACATGCTCACTGCGCAACGTCTCAGCCAGGAATGACGGACTCCGTATATGGCATATAATGCGAAGAGAGGAGCGCCATGCAACAGGAGGATGCTAGAAAATGAAATGAGAGTGTATGGATACAAGAGGAGGGGTAGACCTAAGAAAAGATGGATGGATAGTTTAAAAGAGAATATGGTTAAAAATGGTGTGAATGCGCAGATGACGGCTAATAGAGGAGAGTGGAAGAAATTCTTCCACTCTCGCCAAGAAGTGAAAAAAATTTAATTTTTCGCAATATTTGGTGTGTCGGATGAAATATATCGATACTAGATGATTCGATAATATCGGATCGAAGGCATATGTCGCATGCATATTTAATATCGATTTATATCGCGCACTCCTATGTAGCACCAGGACCCGTGTATTCGTTTTTTTTATTTAGGACAGCAGACAGACTGACGGCCTACTTAAAATTTAGCAGTTACCGTCCCCTATGAGTGTTTGCAACGCCAGGGGCATCAACACGCTGCTATCCGCGTAGTAGTACTAGAACCTGGTCACTTATGCCGGAACAAGGTAAAGCTTATGTGTTTCGGAGAGCCAATAGCTCCCTCTCATCGAGAGAATAAATTTTGATGGGGAGATAGTTCCAATTATGCAGAACATATCGGCTCCATATGGGTCGTTCAAAAATACCAGCCTGTCAATTAAAACCTAAAAATTACATTATACAATCAACATTATAGCTAAGATAGCTACTTGCACAGTCAAAAAGGCTATATTTAGAGTTAAGAATAATTGAAACAAAAGCTTTTTGAGAATGGTTTTTATGTAAGAAATCCATATGAATGTTTCTTCGATTTTACATTTTCTCTTCTTTCTCTCAACAATGCTTGACCAAGTGCCTCATCCAGAGATTCTGCTGCAACCCTGAAACGTAAAACGTTGTGTAACAATAACAACCAATGTTGTTTAACAATAACAACCAATAGCATCCCACTCTGGGCTCTGGCTTTCCCTAGAGTGAACGGAGTGTACCTGCATGCAGAGGTCCAGAATTGTCTTCGCCGCATGAAGAATCGGAAAGTTGTTGGATCCGATGGAATCCCCATCGAAGCCTGGAAGGCGATGGGCTCTCGTGGTGTGGGCACTTTAACCGACCTTTTTAACCGGACACTCCTCACCGGTACGATCCCGAACCAATGGAGGCTGAGTATCATTACTCCAGTCTTCAAAGGCAAAGGATCGGTGCAGGAGTGCGGTAACTACCGCGGTATAAAGGTCATGTCCCACACCATGAAACTCTTCGAGAGGGTTATCGACTCTCGGATTCGACAGGAGTGCACTGTCTCGGAGTGTCAATATGGGTTTCGCCCGTGTCACGGGACAATGGACCCTATTTTTGCCCTAAGGACTGTCGCGGAGAAATACAGGGCGAAGAATACGCCTCTGCATTATCTGTTTCTTGACTTGCAGAAGGCCTTCGACTGTATTCCTCGCGCGATAATCTGGTGGGCATTGCGGTACAAGGGGATTCCAGAGGCCTATATTGGGATCATCCGAGACATGTACCGTGATTCCGATTCCGTAGTTCGGACCGCTGTTGGCGACACAAAACCTTTCCCCATCACCGTCGGAGTGCACCAGGGATCCGTCCTTAGTCCGTTTCTGTTTAGCCTGGTATTAGACGTATTGTCAGACAGCATCAGAAACTCACATGAGCAGCCCCCGTGGTTGCTCATGTATGCTGATGATATCGCGCTGGCAGATTCGGACAGGGGTAGGCTGGTGCAACGCGTGAAGGTGTGGAAGGAGTCGCTTGAGAACGGTGGTCTGAAGATCAATGTGGCGAAGACCGAGTACTTGGCCTGTAACTCCACAGATCCCACACCCGTACGCATAGACGGCAACACGGTCGAGCGCACGGACCATGTGAAATACCTGGGATCTGTGTTTCATGCGTCTGGTGACATCGATTGCGACGTCAAGGCACGCATTGCTGCCGCGTGGGCCTAATAGCGTGAGGTAACTGGTGTCATTTGTGACCCCAAGATGCCGGTAAAGTTGAAGGGACAGGTCTATAAGACCATCATTAGGCCTGTCCTTTTATACGGCTGTGAAGCGTGGCCGGTGTTAGAGCGACACAAGCAAGGACTGCGTGTCACGGAGATGAATATGCTGCGGTGGATGTGTGGAGTGACGCGGAAGGACCGCGTTAGGAACTCCCGCATTCGCGGTAGTCTTCATGTCCGTGACATTGCAGATAAATTGCAGGAGTGTCGGCTCCGTTGGTATGGCCATGTTTTACGGCAACCGGACACTTACGTGGGAAACAAATGTCTGGCCATGCCGCCTCCGCCGGGCCCCGGCAGGAGGGGTAGACCTAAAAAGTGCTGGCTTGACGTTGTAAAGGGTGATATGCGTGCCAATGGGCTCACTACCAGGGATGCTGAATATCGCGCGAAGTGAAGTAGAAAAAGTCGGAAAGCGGACCCCGGGCACCGAAACGAAAGTTTGGGTTGCAACCGGGACTAACGCTAGGATGATTATGAACGGAGTGTACCTGCCGGAGGTATTGGTAATCTCAGTATGCAGGTTTCCTCACGATGTTATCCTTCACCGTTGGTACATGGCAATTATGATATGCACATCGCGAAAAATTGCCTAAGCCGTGCTTGCCAGTGGGATTCGAAACCGGAACCTACAGGTCCCGGTTTTGAATCGATAGGTCTCTAAGTGTAATACCACTGAATTATCGGGTTTTTTTATTGCTGAAGTATTTTTGCATTGCTGCAGATAGGCTGTCGGCCCGTTTAGAATTTAGCAATTAACATCACCTATGGGTGTTTGCAACGTCAGTGGCATCGCAAACACGCTGCTGTTATATAAGGGTACACAACAGAAAGTTATTATGGCGGCATACTTAAGATCAAAGGTGGTCGCCATCCAGACAGACATAGGGCCCTACTATGAAGCTAGGTTGGGTTGTTTTTTCGCCTTTTCCGACAGGCCGCAGAGGTCAGTATTTTTTCTCTACCGGATAACCGAATAACCGGATATTAAGAATTCGACCAAAAAGACATAGGGTCCGGATAACCGGTAACTTAAGCTTCATTAACGGAGCTGCGGGACGTTGCGTGTGGCGGCGCGGCCCACACTGAATTCAAACATATGGCGTTGTGTGAGTGCGTGTATCCGTATGGAATAGCGTCCGTTCAACGCGCCATGAGACGCCCCGCGTCTCCGTAAATGAGGCCTTAGGGACGTACTAAAACATTGTTTATATTAATACTATTAAGCCTTAATACGAATTTGTGGTTTCCTCCTTCAATTATTTACATAAAATCTAATTTCAGAGTGTCTATTGGCAAAGGCCTCCTTCCTCTAGCAGCCAGTGTACTCTATTCAAAGCTGCTTGTCTTCAAAAGGAACCAGCTGCCAACTTCAGCTCATCCTTCTAACGCTTATTTTGCATGCCCCTGCGTCTTTTTCCATCTATAGGGTACCAATGTGTCTCTAGTTGGCTCCATTTTGGATGTTTGGTTCTAAGCATAAGGCCAGTCCATCTCCATTTCTGAGCATCTATTTGTGACGAAATGTCTCAAGTTTAGTTTTTGTTCAAATGTTTTCACTATTTATTTTGTCTCCCAGCTTTACACCTAGCATGTTTAGCTCCATTGCAAGTTGACAGCTTCTAAGTTGGTCTCGGTGGATTTTACTTAGTGCCCAATGCCCATGTTTCGCAACCATATGTTATGCACATACTGATCTTAAATATGCGTCTTTTTGTGGCCAAGCTCATATGTCTGTCTTTCATTACTGATTTCTTCTTTTTGGTCGAATTCTTAATTGCTGAAGGTCGTGTCCTTGAAAATCAACCGTGGCCTATCTCGTAAGCTGTTTCCACTTCGTCCGGTCCTCAACTTCTCAAATAGCTATTGGGAGTCTAGTGAAGGCAGTTACTCGGTCACACCAGCGGCTAGATAATCGGCCACAGGGTCGCTTTCTTTCGACCTTGCCTGTCACGATCAGCTTATCCCAGTTATCCGGCTATCGTCGGGCAATGTGACCAAAGTATCCAAGAATCTTCCGATAACAGATGGTTGAGAGCCTGACTTTAATGCGAAGCTGGTCCAGAATAGATTTATTTGTTCATTTGGCCGTCTAAGGTATGCGGAGCATTCGTCTCCAACATCACATTTCGAGTGCATCTATTTTCTTGCGCTTTGATGCCCTAATTGTTCACGATTCTGCCCCGTGGAGAAAAATTGAAAAGACCAATGTTGGGACCGTCATTGCAGCTTTGCCATTTGTGCGCTTCTTTTGATCTCTAATATACTTCCTCCTTGGTCAGTCAATAGGGATCCGAGGTAAACAAACTCGCTCACAAATTGTTTTTTTTTATATCTAGAGTTCAGCAGACAGGCAGACGTCCCACCCTGGCAGGTGGTCACCGTCGCCTATGGACGTTTGCAGCACCAAAGGCAATACCAACGCGCTGCCGGTCTCGAAGAAGAAATTTGTGTGAAAAGTGTGAGAGTTGGCTGGATCTGGCCACAACCATGACTCGTTTTGGATTTATTAATAGAGTCCCACTAATCCACTCTCATACTCCACTCTGCGGGACAAGTTAGCAAGTTCCCTCTCCGATGATGCGCAAAGTATGATGTCCGCATATTTCAGGTTACCAATTTTCATGCCACTGACTGAGAATCCCCTTCCCAATCTTCCAAGGCTTTACTCATTATTATATTCACCCTATACGTTAAAAATAATGCATCCTCGTCTTACTCCCTTTTACTGGCTTGAAGGATCCTAAGATGACGTTATTCACCCTTACCATAGACTGGCCATCTTGGTATAAGTTAGCGATCAGCGACACGAGGTGTTAAGGTACGCCCATTTCATGCAGGATATTGCACAAACAATCCCATCGAACACATTCAAATGCTTTCAATTTCAAAAAGTTGTAATCGTCATAATATACACACGTTTCCACGCCACCTACCAGGTAGTGTACTTAGCGCGTTTTGAATCGTTATATCTCAAAGGATATAAGTGGGATGTTTTGCAGTGGAATCTTGCAGAATACTACCGATCGATCTGCATCGCAGATGGTGGATTCTGTCTACATTGTAAATATTCCACAAATCTCTTTACTGGTGGCTCCAAGTAGCTGTTGTGCATGCAGCGGCCGTGTCCCGGCAAACCGTGTCGATCCACGGGCTAAATCCAGTGAAGGGGACTGAGTTTCACAAACTTAGTTTAATGGGCTGATTCCCTCATAAATTGCATAAAGTCTGCAGCGGCTCGGAAGGCGGACACCGTCAGTATGGCTTCAAACCCGGCGACCGTGGCGCTGCAGCAGGGCACCTGTGACATGCCTGATAGGGCGTATGTCGGGATCCAAGAGATATGCGGCCAGTCACTGCATCTTCTAGTGCTAATCAGTCGTAGCGGACTTCCGCCCCACTGGTAACAAGGACTGGAAGACGAGAGAGTGGGTTCGTGTATGCGCAAATGCTTACCCACTTTAATATATTCCCGCGCTGATGACCCCTGGCTCATTACTGGACGGAGAGTGCAAGTCCTACGGCGATGAGGACTGGCGGTGGGGGCTGAGCGGGTGAGTTTGGTCCCTAGCTAGATCTTTGCACGTACGGCGGTTGGGTGGTGATGGTCGTATTGGAACTCACTAGAGGCGAGAGAACTGGTACGGCAGCTCACCCGACGACAAAGCAGCCCTATTTAGGGATCGCACTGCTTTCCCCAATCCGGGGAGGGGCCTAGAAAAGGTGGCCTAAACAAAGCTCGCCTCACTGCAACCCAGGTGGCTAACCGCGGTCATCTGGTCGCCAATTAAAAGCGGTCGAAAGAAACATAATAATAGATTAAATGCATTCTTAAATTTAGCTGCGTGGAATGTAAGAACGTTACTGGACAATGAAAACAACCTCTGTCCTGAGCGGAAAACTGCACTCATAGCGCGTGAATTGTCCCGCTATAACATTGACATAGCCGCAGTCAGCGAGGCACATTTAGCGGATAGCGGTGAGCTCTGTGAGGAATTGGGTGGATATACGTATTACTGGGAGGGTAAACCTGCAAGTGAACGAGCCGCAAATGGTGTTGGATTTGCGATCCGAAACAACATCGCTAGATCGCTAGTGGAGCCTCCAAAAGGGATCAATGACAGGCTCATGACACTACGACTCCACATGGCTCCCAGGAAATACCTACATCTTGTGAGCGTGTATGCGCCTACTATGACAACACCTGATGAGGACAAACTTCAATTTTATGAGAATCTGCGTGATGTTTTGCTGGGGATTCCAGATTGTGACAAGTTGATTCTGCTGGGTGACTTTAATGCGCGTGTTGGCACAGAATATATTGCCTGGAAGAACGTACTGGGGAGACATGGAGTAGGTAAGTGCAACACCAACGGTGTTGCTCTTCTGACGTTATGCTCCGAATTCAACCTCAGCATAACAAACACATTCTTCAGGCTACCCGATAAATACAAGACATCTTGGATGCACCCACGCTCAGGGCACTGGCATCTTCTTGATTACATCATTGTACGCAGGCGAGACCTGAGAGATGTACTTATTACAAGAGCAATGCGTGGTGCCCAAGGCTGGACTGACCATCGTCTTATTAGATCCAGGATGAGGCTTTACTACAAGCCTCCGCGTAGAGCAGAACACAGGATTCCGGCTAGACTTGCTTGTGCGCGTTTGGTGCGTGATGAGGGACTGTGTCGTGAGCTAGATGCGGAATTTGAGGCAGCGATGCCCGGCACTGATGACAATACCTCAGTAGATGCCGGGTGGCGTACTTATTCCAGGGCTCTCTATGGTGTTTCTCAGCGAGTTATTGGCACACCACATAAAAAACATCAAGACTGGTTCGATGATTCTGATGTGGAAATACGGCAGCTTGTTGAAAACTATCGTCTCGCTCTAAGAGGAGTCGTCGGTGCAGGGCAGCGCAAGTCTCTTCAGCAGGATCTTAAAGCAAAGATCCGAGAACAAAAGGATAGTTGGTGGCGCCGTAAAGCCGAAGAACTGCAATGGTTAGGTGACACTAGCCAAACAGCAAAATTTTTCGAAGGGCTAAAATCCGTTTACGGACCCCGCGCTAAAAAGACTGCCCCTGTTTACTCGCGAGATAAAGCTAAGAAGTTAACAGATCCAAAAGAGGTTCTTCTTCGTTGGGCTGAACACTTTAATGAAGTGCTCAATCCCGGTAGTCAAGGAGCAGATCTGTCTTACATTAATTCACTTGAGAGCTTGCCATCTGCTTCGGGCTTGGATGACCCGCCTTCGTACGCCGAGTTCGTTACTGCGATCAACCGCTTAAAAAATGGTAAATCACCTGGTTCGGACGGTTTGTCTTCTGAGATTTTCAAATACGGTGGACCGAGTATCAGGTCCGGACTTTTTGAACTTATCAAACTGATTTGGGATGTTGAGATGGTTCCACAGGACTGGAAGGATGCTTCTATTAGCAAGCTATATAAAGGGGACCTCTCTGATTGTGGCTCGTTTAGAGGCATTGCATTGCTTTCCACAGCTGGCAAAATTCTGGCGCACATCATCAATAGTCGCCTTAGTAATTTAGCTGAAAGCTTCCTTCCGGAGACCCAGTGCGGGTTCAGACCTAGAAGAGGTACGGTTGATGCCATCTTTGTAGTCAAGCAACTTCAAGAAAAAAGTTTTGAACAACACCGCGACCTCTATTTATGTTTTGTGGACCTAGAAAAGGCCTTTGACCGTGTTTCCAGGACCGCCCTCTGGATTGTTATGGAAAAATGTGGCTGTCCTGCAAAGTTCGTCAATTTAGTGCGCCAGTTCCACGAGGGCATGACAGCCCGTGTGCGTCACGAAAACAACTTTACAGACCGGTTCCCGGTCACTAGCGGTGTCAAGCAAGGCTGTGTAATGGCTCCGACCCTTTTCGCTATCTACTTCGCTGCAGTAATGAATGACGCTCTTAAAAGCTGTAATGGCAAGATTACCATAAATGTCCGCATGGACAAAAGCGTTTTCGACCTCGCACGTCTCAGAGCAAAACGCAAAATGGACTCTGTTTCAGTAATAGATGTTCTGTACGCCGACGATGTCTGCCTTATGGCTGACAGTTTGGGCGACCTACAGAGTTTTTTGGACAAATTAGATGAGTCCTGTCGTAAATTCGGCTTAGTAATCAGTGCTTCTAAGACCCAGATTCTAAAACAACCTGCGAAAGGTAAATCTGCGGACGATGGTGTTGTTTACCTACGAGGAAAGCCACTGCCGGAAGTGGGTACCTTCCGGTACCTTGGAACTATTTTGCGCAGTGATAATCGTCTCGAGTCTGAGATCTCTGCGCGAGTCGCCAAAGCAGCTGCGGCTTTCGGTGGTCTTAACCGACGGGTTTGGAAATCACATGACCTGAAACTCCACACAAAACTCGCTGTCTACAGGGCCATAATCTTACCATTGTTGCTCTATGCCTCGGAGACCTGGTGTCTTTACAAGGGAGATATCAGACGCCTTGATACCTTCCACATGAAGTGTCTTCGGGCGATTCTTCAGGTGAGATGGCAGGATCGTGTGCCAAACTCGGAGGTTCTACGTCGAGCTAAGCTCGCTGGAATGGAGTGTATGCTAATGAAAGGCCAACTACGCTGGTGTGGACACCTTGTACGCATGGAGTCTTCCAGATTACCAAAAAAGGTATTTTATTCTGAGCTTAGCTCAGGTAAACGAAAGCCTGGAGGACAGTTTCTGCGTTACAGGGATGTCTTAAAACGCCACTTGACTGCAATTGGCATGTCTAGTGAGTCATGGGAGGAGCTTGCAACGCAGAGGTCGGAGTGGCGAACTGCTGTCAACACGGGTATAAAAAACTTTGAGCGTTCCCGTCTTGAAAACCTTGACGCCAAACGCCTGATCCGAAAAACTCGACCCAAGCCCTCCTACAACTATACTCGCAATTCAAGTGGGTCTCTTTACTGCGCTTCTTGTAATAGGACCTTCATAACAAAATTTGGTTTTGCGAGTCATGCTCGCGCTCATGCAAGAGTCCAGGCAAGGACGAGCTAAGGGTGTCGCCGTCGACGGATACGTCTGGGAGGACATCATCATCATCATCATCATCTCAAAAACGGTGGCTCGTAGGCAAAAAAGTATTGATACATTTTTGTAGATAATTATATGATCTACAATTTGTGTCTGAAGGATTTTTATGATAAAACTTACCGTTTTGCTGAAAATCGCGACTCATTTTTTGACCTTTGACCTTGAATAAAAAAAAATTCCATACAAGGGAAAGATGGGAACTTTTAAATTTTATTTTTAATCGTATTTTAAACAATTTTTCTTTATTAAAACTTACTATCAGAAGGTTGCGTGTTCATATCACGTCAGGGTCACCAATGTAGGAATGTGTATTGATATACTAAATAAATACTTATCAAGATGAACACAGTCAATACCGGTAAAATTAGTACTTGATAATTTATGAAAATAATGTAGTTAGCACAGCGACATGCATACGGCGCGGGAGTTTGCGTGTACTGGCGCGCGCGGCGCGCCCGGCAACATGTGTCCGGTCGTATGCGGCGAGCGCGCAATCCGCGCCATCATTTGAAATATGTATGTATGTTCGCCACACTGATTTTCAGCTGTATTGAGTCCAACTTCCTTGCTTTCCTCAGACAGTTCAATATTAGTAATAACCAATTCAGATTACCTTTTAATTTTATTGGTGTACATTTTAAAAGATTAAATGCATAACACTTTGCTGATTAGTTGTTATAATAGAAGGAATGAAACTTTTTATTCATGAATGATACAGACAAATGGCTGGACATCATTGTCAACATGGTTTACTAAAATTTTTTTTAAATATCCTATGGAGCCACCACTACTTATAACATACTTAAACTTCCAAAACAAAATTAACTTAAGGTTAACTTTTTATTTTCAGAATTGTACAGGATGCTGGTCCAGTGCTGTAAGGTGTATCATAAATATATATATATATATATATATATATATATATATATATATATATATATATATATATATATATATATATATATATATATATATATATATATATATATATATATATATAATATAAACCCTTTTCTGTTTATAAATTGTACCCATAAAACAAGTGCTCTGTTGCTTACTCTGGGACTAGATGGCGTTATGTGGATTGTTCCAGTATCTTTATTTATTTATTACAATACTTGTGCTAAAGTTTTTAAATAATGATTTTAAATTAACTCACATTCCCTGTTGGATAGCAGTTTTCAGCATTTGAGGTGCAACACTCCCATATCCATTCAAACAAATTGTACTGTATTTTCTTTCAACATTTTTGACTAAATTTATTTCCTTCCCTGTACCAAATGATCTGGGGTCACCAGTGATGCCAACAACCAGGGAGATCACACTGCAGCTCTCTTCCTCTGCTGATGGATCGACAACACATTTGGAGCCAATTTTGCATAATGTTATCTAAAATAATTTACATGATTATTATAAGAACATTCCACTGCTAGGCTCAGGCCTGCCTCTAAAGGGAATGGAGGATATACCATGCCTGTTAGATCGGATTAGCAGGTTACACATACCAACAATCTTGGAGTAAAGGTTTCTTCACGATGCATTCCTTCATTGCCAGTACATACCTGTGACCTCTACCTTAGTCTCAGAGTGTGATACCAGTAAGCTACCAGGCAAAATTTTAAATATTTTCCTGGGACTAACCCATTGATTATCTTAAGCAGTTGTAAAAGGCCAAAAAAAAAAACCAAATACAGAACTAAATAATGTGTGTTTAACTAGATTAATAGATAGACAAAAAAATAAAAACTTACTAGCAATGGTGCGCACCCAACCTCTAGATACTTGCTATCATAAGGATCCTCAGACAGCTGCATGTCTACATTGCCTCCATCCATGAGTGCAGCTTTCACAAAGGGTATCCTTGTATTGAACAGTGCTGCTTTTACAGCTAATGACACTGCATCGTACAGATTTCCACCACATTCCAATATCTGAATAAAACATTTATAATAAAGTAAAACATTCAATAGACTTGCACAAGACTGAGCACAATGGAGAGAGCTGGAGGAGGCCTATACCATAAATATATACCATATATACCAAAAATATAAAATTGCATGTAGTTCGGAATAAAAGGGCTTTATTATTATAAAACATGAAAACAGCTGATAAGTTCGCCGCCTAAGGTACTTAAAGAAAGAAAAATTGAGATGTATATTTTTTATTTTTCAATATAGTCTCCCTCAAGTGAAATACACTTCTTACACCTGGCATACAATGCCTTTAAACCACAAAAAATTCTTTGTCTTTGTCCTCAAAATGACGATCTATGGCAGCTTTAATTTCTTGTCATCCAAAAATCCCCAGCCCCGTAAGTCCTTTTTCAATTTGAAAAACAGGTCAAAGTGCGTTATAAGATTTCTTTGAGGTCGGCAGCGCGTTGGTAATGCCTTTGGTGGTGCAGATGTCCATAGGCGACGGTGACCACCTACCTGGGTGTTCCGTTTGCCTGTCTGCTGAACTATAGCTAGATAAAAAAATGGTGCCTGATCTGGACTTTAAGGTAGGTAGCCAATTTCTGAAAACCGCGAGTCTTTCTTACCTAGCCATGAGATCATCTTCGCAGCTTTCACTCACTGTTTCTATGCAGATGTGGAAATTTGGAGGTTTTATAATGATAGTCTTAATTCAGACACTTGTACAATAAACTCTGATTTATAACTAGAAGGAAATTAAACAATTTTCCAGGACCTTGATAGTATCTGTTTGCTTTCTGACAAAGTGCTCCCTCAATATCCCACGATATTCTTCTCACGATCTTGTTTTGCAGAATTTCAGTTTTCATGCAATGCACCTCATCATCAAACCAACTTTTATATTGACCACCTTTCTTTCTTTTGCCAATTTTGGATACAATTCTATCACTTCTATACATATTTGAAACTGCTGTATAATTAAAAATTATGTTGTTCTAACTTACTAAAATATCAATATAAAGCTTCCAGCACTGTTTTCCTTCCAATATACAAAGTTGTTTCAAGTTAAAAGCCTGTGAAGAATGATAAGCTTTTTGCATCATGTTTGATATATTGCTGGCTAACTGTTCACCACCTCTGCCTTCAAATTCTGGAGTTGCATTCGCTGAACTGTAGACATAAATAAATTTTTTATTGATTAAAAATTACTGTTAGTGAAAATAATAATACTATTAAATTATTGGGTAGCTTTATAATACTAGTTAGTAGTGTTAGTTGTTCTGAAAATTTGATAAAACAATAAAACAACACCAAAATGAGGTAACCATATTCATAAATAGGATTTAGCCTGCGAGAGAATGACATAGAATACTAGTATATACTATACAGTGTTACCTATAATAATTTTTGTCTTCTCTTTGTTCGGGCTTTTGTAGTTTATATACACTAATATATGAAATGAAATTTACTTTTGTGAAGTTACACTTCTGCCATCTGTGAATTGCGCACACTTTTGAGGTGGAAATACTTGAAGACACGCAGAAAGGTAGTGTGTTGACAGAGTTGACAAGGGGATGCACATCACTAGCATACCCAGTCCTCTCCACCAACACAAGGTTTCTCTGATGACTAAATCTGAATAGAAGTATATGCTTTTGCATGCGATTTGACTCAGGCGAAGACTTCCTTTACCTACTAGTACTATTTATTGAATTATTGTTTATATATAAATAATGATAATATTAAAAGAGATAATTTGCAATAAAACAGGGTTAAAACTAAACTTAGCCACATCTATTGGTTCAATTTATTTGCGTACCTTTATACTGTTTGTACAAGAAAACAAAGTGTCATAGATGGCATTTATCAAAAAATACACAAAGATTTCGCCTTTTAAAATAATCTGCTGACTTAGAGGCTCACAGGGCCTCACTATGAGCTGTCTACATTATTTTAACAACTTACTACTGACTAGTACAAAAACATACTTCAGATTCAAACCTTGACAGTCAAGTTTAATTTATTAAAAAAAATATGTCATTATTTTTTTTAAGAAAACGCAGAGTAACTAAACTCTTTCATTTTAGAAATGTATTGATTATAATATCAATATATAAAAAATATCTTAAAGCAATATGTATTTACCAGTCTACAAAGAACTCGATTTTTCCCGAGCCAGGATCATCTGGTTTAGGCGTGTCTATTTCAGTCTTTACTCCAACGAGGACATCAGTATTTGCAAGACGAAGCCTAGCTGATCCACTAGCATGACTTACTACGTCCGTCTCCAGTTCCATGGGCCTGTAGTCGATGTTTGATCTCCCATCTGATCGATAATCGTCCTGAAATATTACGAACCATTCATAAATATGCAATATAAGATACCTACAAGATACTTGAAAGAACTTTAGATGTTTATGAGTGAAAGGTTATGTCTACCTGAACACCATGATTTATGAAAAGTTTTTCTGTTTCACTTAGTAATAGATTTGCCATTATATTAAATAAATCTGAATTTCATGTATTCAAGATCTAAATAATTGTAAAATGAAATAAATTGCAATAACAGCAGCGGCAACTGCAACCTTGTTCTTGTTTGTATTTTTATTTTTGTTTAAATTTGTCAAATGTCAATGTCAAATTATAGCGGATTTGCTTTAGACTTTTAAATTTTTATGTCTTGGGCTATTATGTAGGTTATTAATCGGCAACTAATAGGAACCCTTTGATAATAACTCTAACTTTTTTAACTCTTCTTGTCATAAATATCTTTATCCGTTACCCTAGTTACGTGGTAGGGCCGTGCCGTAAGCCCGTCTGGATGGCTATCACCTTTGGTTGTATGCCACCATAATGACTTGTGTCCGGCATTAGTGATCCAAGTTTTTGTACCTTTATGGGACAGCAGCGTGTTCGCGATGCCACAGGCGTTGCATACATCCTCAGGCAATGGTGACTGCTAAATTCTAAGTGGGCCGTCAGCCTGTCTGCTGTCCTACAGCAATAAAAAATATATTTATAGATAGAGATATTAAAGATAGTTATATTTTATTGTGAAAATTGTATTTAAATAAAAAAACTTGGGCGCTATACTTAGTTTTACAAACTATTCGAGTATTAATAGAAAACAAAACTGTAGGGTTATATATGAGAAGCACTATTTATCAAACCTTTGTAGTTGAGTAAATTTACTAAAATAGAAGGCAAAGGACTGGGATGGTACTCGGGGTAAGGGTTAGCTGCTAGCACTTTGGTCAAAGGTTAGGACGTCCACCCACCTTCAATGGGAAGATGAAGCCGGAGGTGTCAAATGCCCCTTGCGGCCAGACAATGTTTTGCCCACAGTCGGCTCAAGTCATTTCCCGGCAACCTGAACGTGAGCAATGGCTTGGAGCCGGGTGGAGGTTTTAGTGAGTATCCGTCACGTGCCCTCAAGAACAGGAGTAGTTTACAAAATTGTCTTGGGTTCCACACGAGGCTATTGTAGAGAACTGAGTTCATAGAATTTACTCACTAGTCACAATTGTGAATTAGAGAAATAACATTAACCTAAATTTGATGTGGTTGAAATGAATTTTTAATAGCAAATTTTAATGAAATTTAAAAAAAAATTAAATTATGCCCAAAGGCGAAGAATCTTACTTCTAATCTTACTGGGAATATTTCTCGCTGCTCTTTCTTGTCTGATCATTGTTATGCACCACTACTAATGCTATTCCATATAAAAGTTGAAACATTATCATCATCCTAGCAACGAATTTTGGTTGCAATCCAAACTTTCACTTCGGTTCCTTCGGTTCGGTATTCAGCATCCCTGGTAGTGAGTCCATTGGCACGTATATCACCCTTTACGAGCCCAGCGGAGGCGGCATGGCTAGACACATATTTCCCACGTAAGAAGCCGGTTACCGTAAAACGTGGCTATTCCAGCGAAACCGACACAGCCGTATAAAAGGGCAAGCCTAATGATGGTGTTACAGAGCTGTCCTTTCGACTTAACCGGCAACTTTAGATCACAAATGACACCAGTTACCTCACGGCATTTGGCCCATGGCCAAGTACTCAGTCTTCACTACATTGAGCATCAGAAAGTTGAAACAAGCAATAAGTTCATAGAAAATCATCACATGCGTGTTTCTAGGAGCCTGGTCAGTTGTTGATGCCAAGCAAAGGAAATAAAATACTAATCCAAGTGCAAGAAGTAAAAACTTAGATAAGGTGTCGGTTTTATGTATAACTCTTTTTATTCTTTGTATCAGATGGACGCGAAAACTCTCTAACGAAGAGTCTACTCACACGGTTTTTACAATTATCATATATCTAAATTGAATCTCAAGTTCACAAATCAGATATTAGTTCAAACTAATTTTGAAAATGAAATATCCCCTCTTCGGCTTGTACTCGAGGACAAAGAGGGTCCCAACTTGTTGTCATGACTATTAACCTGAAGGGTGGGCGAATGTGGTGTACTATTAAAACTCTGTTTCTTTCATAGGGATATATAATACAGTTGAATTTGTTTTTTATTTGACAATTTTCTACATAAAAACTTGAATTCCACAGCGAAAAGATGAATTCAGTATTCATCGTACTAGCGTTAAATTCCTGTTAAATCCAAATTTTGATTCAGGAGCTTGAGGTATACTGTGTTTAAAAGAGTGTTGGTTGATATAGATGAGTATGTTGTTTCTAACCTAGCAACAGGATTAGGTAACTCGTCGTCTTCCCAGATACCTTAATCATAGATACATCCACTTTATGATTGATCTAAATTGTAGAAGGCAGTTTAAAGTTTTATTTTCTACATAATACTTAAAGATTTTACTGCCCACTTTTATATCGTTTTATTATTATTATTTTGGAGGAATAAGTCTTTGCCGAGTCTCCATGGCCATGGGGGCGTCAGGAGATATGTGTGACTCCGCGTGGCAACTCACTAAAAATCCCGTTGTGCTTCTAACGCCTAGTGCTTTGGTCGACGGACAGCTGGCCTGGACTTTTTTTGATGGCAAGGTATCCCAATCGATAGGTCAAAGGTTGAAACTTGAACACTTCTTACCGGAGGTTTGCCAGAACAGCTGAGCACCGCGACGACTTGTTCGCACACATAAATTTATTCAGACCGACTATACAGACTCTGGCGTCGGTAACTGCTTACTAAATGGCCATAAGCCTGTTTGCTGTTCCTCACCAATAAAAAACATACAACCGCCGGACTAACACCCAGACCAGAATAAACTCTTTGTATCACGTAACATTTTATGCGTAGCCACTGAGCCAGCTATATCATCATACATAAGAAGTGTAAGCTGACTTCGTACTCAGAGACTTTGCTCTTGACATAATTGGGAGATTCTCAACCATTGAATGTATTATACCGTGTCCGAATACTCACCAAACTCACTCATTAGCTCATATTTAATATTGCTTATTATATTTGATAACCATATTCTCTACAGGAATTTTCCACACAACAATTTGCTTTAAATTTTCAAGTACAAAGTATTAGTCAGGTCCCGATTTGATCCTAGGTACATTGTCCAGGGGGGATCTCGCAACATCCGCCGCTAAATTGCGAGTTATCGTAATTGTTTCATTGTAACAGATTGAGATTGCCAGTCGGCCTCACTTGAACATTGGGTGCTTGCTCTTTGGGCGTTTGAATAACAGAGATCCATATTTTCGTTCAATATGTAATGAATAAATAAGATTAAAGGGATTTTTCTGTATAGGGATTTTGAGTTTAATAGAACGCGTCATTGTGTGTCTATTAATAATAAATTTACTTAAATTTAAAAGAGATAATTAATAATTTTCGTTATTGCCAGTCATAACCAAGATGATTGATACAGGAAATGAAGTAAAGGACATGATTCAAAGTATGCAACATTTCTCTTGGGTGGATTATATAGTTTTTGTTCTAATGTTGGCTATTAGCGCAGTTGTAGGGGTGTATTGGGGGTTTATGAAGAAGCAGACAACCCAGTCGGATTATTTGCTGGGTGGTCGGAACATGAAGGTTGTTCCCGTTGCTATGTCGCTTGTCGCAAGGTAAGATTTTATTATTTTTTTCGCTGGAGTGCAATAAATAAGATCAATCCGATATAATGTTTTGTATTGTATTCTGCCCATATGAAATAATTTTAAAATTTTTACCTCGAAGAATAACGGTACTGAATGAAAAGTTTTTTTTATATCTTGTAATGTAATTCGAGAGTAGAAAAAAAAGCAAATAAAAAACGACACGGTAGTCACTAAAACGATTCCAAACACTAGAAAAAAACTTCTCGTCGAAATAAATAATAATTAAATGAATTATCTATTGAATTAAATATGTGTGGGATTTTAGTAACATACGTGTAATCGCGGTATAATTAAAACAAAATCATAGACCCACCTTGGTTTCCTGACTGGACAGGTGCTACTGGCGCCGTAAGACATCCTGGACTTCCGTCACGCCTGATTGCCTCAGGG
The DNA here is from genome assembly GCA_963693495.1 of Malacosoma neustria. Lineage (NCBI taxonomy): Eukaryota > Metazoa > Arthropoda > Insecta > Lepidoptera > Lasiocampidae > Malacosoma > Malacosoma neustria. The sequence continues at coordinate 7,739,925 of OY856373.1, forward strand.
GCACGGATTCTGCGGACGACGAGGAGGACACTGTAAGCTCACACGGTCGCCGTGTGAGCGTTCCGCGAGGAGCGCATCACCCTTATCAGAATCGACCCTTTTTCATTGCTGTAGGAGTAAGCTATGCAATGACTATCGCCTATGGGTGTTTGCAACGCCAGTGGTATCGCGAACACGCTGCTGTCCCTTATGGGTACAGGAATTGGGTCACTAATGCCGGAACACAACACAAGGTTATTACTGCGGTATACTTAAGACCAAAGGTTGTCGTCAGCCAAACAGGATTAGGGCCCTATCACGTAGCTAGGGTGGGTTGTTTTGTAGCCTTTTACAACAGGCCGACCCCGGACGCAGAGGTCAGTATTCTTTCTCCGCCCCTGCGCGGATAAAATTGACTTCTCTATCCCAACCTTGATTTTGGCCAGGTTTAAGAGTGAGCCTGAATGGACCACTATCACTATTCTGCGAGGCTTTTATGTCCGTGAAGGAGGTGGCTGTAGACTATGGCCCCGGAGGGCGTCCAATGGCTTCCAGCCGCCTTGGACAACGGTCGCAGTCGGTCCCTCCAAGGATCCGCCGCTCGCACTTACGTCGCGAGGGTAAGGGCACGAGTGGTGTTCCATGTGCCCTGCTTAATACTGATTTGATACTGGAGGGATTTTATTTTGTATATAATTGAAACATATCTTATTTATAATGCAATATAAAAATCACAACTACTCAAAAAAATACGTGTTTTTATTTTTATAAAGTGTCGTTATGTAATTATATTAAAATATATTTTTTTGATCAACATGCAACGTTATAATCGAATTGGAACAGACTGCGTGGGGTATGATGAAGGATTTGATACGGATACTCTTTTCAGCTTTGTGTCGGGGGTAACATTATTGGGATCCCCAACAGAAGTATACATGCACGGGACACAATACGCCTATATTATTGGAGCGATATTTCTAATGTCGTTTGTCATGACACAAATTTACCTACCAGTTTTCCATGAACTCAAGATTACTTCAAATTATGAGGTGATTACTATTTTGATTAAGTAGTTTTTAATTTTCATTATGACAACAGCGGCTATTAAACAACCATCCCCTTAGAGGGAATAGACAGTCTATTCACTGCCTCATCAAGCAAGAGCGGGGCCCGTAGCAAATTCTTTCGAATGAACCTTGATCTGTTATGGATTTTTGAGTAAAAAGTTGTAAAAATAATTCAGTACTCAATATGTTTATTTGCCGTCTATAAGTTACAGTGTTGTGGGTGCTTAATCGTACAGTAGATACTCATACAGACAGAGAAGAGCGGGTTTCCGGGCCCTTTTGAGTGGGGCCCGTAGCAATTGCTATTCTTGCTACGTGGTTAATCCGAGTCTATCCGCCATAATTCTCCAAAGCGGATCCACCAGGTTACACACACCGGTGACATCGGTATACAGGTTTCCTCACGATGGTTTCCTTCAGCGTCGGTACATGGCATTTATGCTATAATTTGCACATGGCACCGTGTTCTTCGAACCTCTAGATTGGTTAATGTAATACCACTGAGCTACCAGCTTCCAATCTTTATTGCTATCTGTGTATTAGAGATAATGCAACCAGGATTATACCCAGCACCTCTGCACAACCATATATGCACGTCCACTGAATAAAACTGTCTTAGCGTTGTTAATCGTATCAGCATTGTGACACGAATGTAAAAAGTGATGAACATAAGCTTTGAACCGTCATTTTCGAAAGAGGAAAAATAAAGAAAGGTTAAAAAAAGGGAGTCCGTCTTTAGTTTAGAAAACCTTTTCTGTTAAGGGAGAATGTGCTATATACCAACCAAATACCTATACCAACCAAACGAAACACGAATACTTAAAGATTACACTAATGCTTTTACTCAAGAAGTCTGTTGTGTGTGGACTCACCAGTCATGCTAGTCCGATCGTTTGAAGTTAAAGAAACGCGGTTTCAGTATGATTTTTTCACATACTTCAAAGATATGTAACCGTATGCGTTGTTGATGGTTATTGGCTGACAGAGGAAAACGAAGACCTCAAAGTAAAAGTTTATTAACAGTAATTAGTCAACAAACACACTGCACGGCGCACGTTAGAAGCAATCAGAGACAAGACTTGTGTCATAGAGTACAATAATATGCAATGTAACCATTGCTTTCCTAACATATGTAATCCGAAAATAATAAAATATTTTTGTTTACAGTATTTGTCCATAAGGTTTGACAATAGAGTCCGGCTGTTTGGTTCAGTCTTATTCGCATTTACTTTGGTAAGTAAACATTAAAATGGAATTTTAGTTTTTAAAATCAGACAATAAGTTTCATTTTGCGTTTCAGATTGGATGGTTGCCCATCGTTATTTATGTACCCGCTCTGGCTTTCAATCAAGGTATATTTTTAAATTGGTTATACATTTAAACCCGTTTATATGGCCATATTCTTGATAACAAATATCATACCTGTTATATAGACAACATCAATCAAGGTTCCGGCTGAATTTGTAGCTCAAAAATATCACCGGTTACGACTATCGATTTTTAATGCGATGAAGATTTTCTCCATGCAGGGACGGAGTAAGAATACTAATCTCTGCGGCCGGGGTCGGCCCGACGTAAAAGGCGACAAAAAACTCTAACTAAGTGGCAGGGCCCCAAGCCCGTCTGGATCGCAACCACCCCTGGTATATAAGTATGCGACGGTGACTGCTAACTGTTAAGTAGGCTGTCAGCCTGTCTGCTGTTCTTCAGCAATAAGAAAAGAAGAGCTTAAAATCCTTAAAATATATGTTCAAAGGACATATTGTTATATGTAATTTAAAAAGCTTACAACATTTGACGACCTCGGTGGCGTAACGGATAACGCACGTCGGTACGCTCGCGGAGGTTACGGGTTCGATTCCCGTCTCGAGTCTGGGTGTTTATGTATAATATGTATTTATTTACAAAAAAAAGTATATAAGTAGTATATCAGTTGTCTAGGGTCCATAACACAAGTGCTACTTAGTTTGGGACTAGATAACGCTGTGTGAATTGTCACAAAATATTTATTATTATTTATTTATAATATTATACTGCTTATAAAATATATTCAGGCGTTGAATTTCTTAGAAAATATTTGTGCACTGAGTTTAATATTGGAGGTTCAAGTATTGGTAACTATATTTACTTTATTACAATGTTAATTCTCTTATCAGGATACAATAAATCTTAAATCAAACCCTAAAAGGAAAATATTGTAGTCTTTACTATTTGTGAGATATTAAATTAGAAGATGTAATCCAATTCGCGGGTTGTAAACATGATTAAAAAATGTTTTATTGAAGATTAAATATTATTTATCTAATTAAGTTATTTCGAATGTATTTATTGAAAGAGTTTTCCCTTCATTTCAGTTACTGGAATAAATATTCACGTTATCACACCGATCGTATGTTTAGTATGCATATTTTACACAAGTGTTGTAAGTATAGCTTAGAACTTCAGCAAGTGTATAGTTTAGAATGACTTTTTACTTTGAATGCTTATTATACTATATTTTAATAGATAAATTAAATATCAACAATAGTATAATCTTTATTGATATATTGAACAGCAGACAGGCTGACTGCCCAATTAATTGCAAGCAGTTGCCGTCGTTTATGGATGTTTGTTAGTTGTTGAGGAGTATCAAGAACCTGGATCACTAATTACGGAACACTAGACAAGGTTATTATGGTGACATATTTAGATATTTGGGGTGGTTGCCAGCCCTACCAAGTGGTAGGGCTGGCAACAAGAGCTAAGTAGCTCTTGTTGCCTTTTACGATAGGCCACCCCCGGCCGCAGGTCAGTATTCTTACTCCGGCAAGATATTAGATATACAAACTTTCATATATGTAACGTAAATGTCTAGTGATCAGAAAAAGAATATGTTTGCCTGAAATCAAACCTTCAATCTACTTACTTCAAAGATTTCATCAATTATAGTACAGCTGTATTGGTTTTGATTGAATTGAAGAGAAATGTAGAATTGACTGTTGTTATCTTTATTATTATGTAGAAATAAGTAGTAATTTATTGTCATATTGTCGAATATTAATAATATTAAGCGAACAGCTCAATGATTTTATATACATATCATTGGAACAGCTCTGTGATGTACTCATGCACACACATCACATGTAATTGCGTATAAAGGTAGCGCGCGTGTGTGTGCTTTTTAACCGACCAAAAAAAAAAAACGGAGGAGGTTTTCAATTCGACACATATTTTTTTTTCTTTTTTTTAGGTATGACCACGCATAACTTTTGACAATGAAAGAGATTTATTTAAGCATGTAGTATAATTAATAAATTATAGCCACAAAAATTTATAAAATAAAAACTTTTTAACAAAAAATTAAACCGCCGAAAAAGCTGAAAAGCAAAAAATAATAAACCTTTTTTTATTAACCTTAATAACTAAGTTCTTAAACTATTGTAAATAACCTAAATAATTTTGAGTCGGCGCCAAACAAGCAAATTAATTAAGTTTGTACGTAAAGCGTGATGCGCGGCGGCGGCGCAGCGTGACATGCCCCTTCGCCGGAAAATGCCGAGCGTTAAGTTAATGTAGGCGAGATAGCAACCTGGCGCCGATTCAAAATTACTTAGATATACTTACCTACAATAGTTTAAGAACTTAGTTATTAAGGTTAATAAAAAAGGTTTATTATTTTTTGCTTTTCAGCTTTTTCGGCGTTTTAATTTTTTATATTTAAAACATTAACCTTGTATGTTTATTTTCTTCTTAAACTACTGAACAGGGTGGTCTTCAAGCAGTAGTGTGGACGGATGTAATACAGATAACAGCGATGTTCGGGGCTATGGCACTAGTTGCCATAAAGGGTACAATTGACGTTGGCGGCGTAGGGGTCGTGTGGCAGAGGAATATGGACAGTGGAAGGATCGAGCCACCGGAGTAAGATTTATTTCCCTATTATCTACATAAGAAAAACGTACATGAATATATTTTGCTACTATTATGTATTTACTATGTTTTTTATAGGTATTTTTAATGGTTACGATATAATACTTCTATATACGGATTTATACAATTGTTTGAAATGAATGTATCAATTGTTCGTTGATAAATTTGTATATACTTAAGTTAATTTTTTTATTGCTGTAGGACAGCAGACAGGTTGATGGCCCACTTAGAATGAGTGAAATGAGTGAAACTGAGTTGTTAGGACGTGTATCGCTCTGTGTTCCGCGATTAACCGCGAATATGGTAGTAGTGTGGCGAAAACCATCCATTGATATGGAACACTTCTCATGCGGAATATAAGAACAAAATTAAAAAGAAAAACGCACGGAAATCTATCGCAACTACATTGAAATTACCTAGAAAAGAAGTCGAAGTGAAAAAGTTTTTGTATGAAGTAGCGAGATAGGTTTTAGAAATATGCGAAACACGACACAGATGATGCCAAATACATTTTCCACAATATGTCTAGCTCTTGAGAATCTGTAGTTTAAAAGTACGCTTTAAACTTCCTCTTTCGTAGATACCTGGATAAGGCCTCATCATATGTCCTGCTAACGCTAATGCGCTGTCCCCCACCAGCATGTACGGGGTATCTGATCCATTTTGGATGAGTGGCTCAGGACCTGGTAAATTTAGTATATGTTCACTCATTGCTCTATAAAATGAAGTTTCCTGAATCATTCTGAACAATGAAACAATGCTGAAATTTTCTTTATAATTATAATAATCACTGCCAAAATTAGGTGGTGCTTGAATTAAGACATGTTTTCCGTCAATTGCTCTATCCAATACAATGTAGAAAATAACTCCATTATTATTGGTAGCCAGATATGACTCTTACTATCTTCCGAGACATAAAGAGAACTCGAAAGAGTTGTAAGAGCACGATTGCATGGATTTTTACATTTTAGATCAGAGTTCCCCAAACTTTTTTGTGTCGTAGACCCCTTGCCATGTTTTTCCGTGTTGGGTAGACCCCCTACTTACCTGATATTGATTTCCTGTAAATTTCTAACTGTAGTGAAGTTTAGTGTTAAAAACTTAATGTAAAAACACATGTTAATTTATACATTTATTAATTGAATTTAAATTAAAACTACTCAAAATAAAATTTTGTATCTGTTATGTAAAATATACGTAACATTAAATAAAAATAAAATAAATTTTTTACTTCATAGGTACTTTTATAAATAATGTATATGTTTTGATATTATAAGATAGTATGATGTAAGTAAATAGGTACTATCAGTATATGTGTTGAGATCCACTATCGTGGACCCCCAAATTTTTTTCGCTGACGTAGACCCCTTGCAGGTTGTCATAGACCCCTAGGGGTCGATATATACCACTTTGGGAATCACTGTTTTAGATCAATAAACAGCGATTTATACACACAATATTTTTACAGTTGGGATGTGAGTCCTTTAACAAGACACACCATGTGGTGCTTAGTGATCGGGGGCCTTGCGTACTGGGTGCAAGCTAACGCAGTCAATCAGACCATGGTGCAGAGATACCTTGCTCTGCCTACTTTGCGTGGAGCTAAATGGTAAGGCTATCCACAGAATAACAATAATATAAATATAAAAATGTTTTATATGACTTTTTCTTTGAAACTGTATGTACCTATACAGAATAAGTAATTAATTCAATATGTAATAATGGTGATTGTAGGTGTCAGGTCGTTCCGCCATTACATGAGTACACAACTGGAGCTAATATTAATAGTGTTTTTCAAAGGCTTGGCCAATTTGGTCTTCCTTCCTTCTTCATGAAAGAATGTCAATGTGTTATATAAAACACTTATCTATAAAGTAATATACACTAAGATATTTTCTTGTAAATATTTTAGCAATGAATATTGTGTACGTTCGCGTTTCGTATAATGTTTGATTCAAATATATAATAGTTCTTAGCGTAATGGAGGACTGCGTAGACGGGATCGTAGTTGAGATACTCAAGGAAGATACTAAAATTTTCACTCGATTATTTTGTATGATTTTAGCGCAGTATTTTTATTCTGCATTGGAATCTCAGTATTGTACTGTTTCTGCCTTTATTGTGGACTTCTTATATATGCTCGGTTCCATGACTGCGACCCATTACAAACCAAGGTAAGGACTTCAAAGACTAATGAATTCGATAAATTTAAAAGTAGAACTGTTAAAGAATTTTATTGTATTATATTTAATTATAGTTATACCGTAAAATAGAATATAATTTAAAGTAAATTATCCTACTTATTTTAAGTCTGAAAAGTTATTATAAATTCTAATTGAAGTTGATAATTGACTTAGACGAAGGCGATAGGTAGCAATTCTTCGACCCCAAAAAGTCCATACTAGTGTTTTAGCAGATTGTGACAATTGGAAGATTGGATGCTGAAAATCTTTTTGACCCAATTTACTCTGTATTTAAGGTTTTGATCACGCCCGCTCCGCTGGGCGAATAACAGGCAAAAGGACCGCGTTAGGAACTCCCGCATTCACGGCAGTCTTCATGTCCGTGATATTGCGGATAAATTGCAGGAGTGTCGGCTTCATTGGTACGGCCACGTTTTACGGCAACCAGCTACTTATGTGGGAAACAAATGTCTGGGATGGGTAGACCCAAGTGATGGCTTGACGTCGTAAAGGATGATTTGCGTGCCTATAGGCTTGCTACCAGGGATGCTGAAGACTGTGCGAAGTGGAGTAGCAAAAGTCGGAAAGCGGACCCCGGGTACCGAAGCGGAAGTTTAGATTGTAACCGGGGTATAACGCTGGTATGATGATAATGAATTTAAATTTCTTGATATCTGTTCAACAGAACAAATATTTTAACCCATAATGTATTTATTTTGTACACTTTTACAAAATTCCGGTATTTTATATACTGTTGCAACATAATGCCAACGTATAGATAACTAGATGACCCGGCAAACGTTGTTCTGCCATATGAATTAAAAAAGAAGTAGCCTATGTCCTTCTCTAAGGTCCAATCTATCAAGGTAAAATCTATGAGTATATCGAAATACATCAAAATTGGTTTGGCCGTGTAGGCGGAAAAGCGTAATAAAGAAACAAACAAACAAATTCACTTTCGCATTTATAATACGTTAAAAAGGGCTGATATTTCCAAATTTGCACTTTATTTTAGTTAGCTAAGGCTAAGGACCAACTCTTGCCCCTACTGGTTATGGATGTACTGGGTGATATACCGGGGCTAACGGGCGTTTTTGTGGCCGGGATTTTTAGCGCTGCGTTAAGGTTAGTATTCTTAGCCTACCAGTTTAGTTTATTTTAAATACGTACGATTATAATTATATTGATGTAGCATGTTCTATATCGATTTGAATTACAGTTAGTTCTTAAAAGTTGAACTATCATTGCTCATATTTTTAATCGCTTATTATTGTCAGTAAAAATATTTTCATTTTACTATATGATATTGCGCTTATACTTGTAACTCGCATAATGCAAGTGGCAGACTATATTAGATTAATTATATCTTAAAAACAAAAATTACAATCAAAAAAGGTGTTATTGTTATTTTATAATAAAGAGTGGTTTTTGTTTCATTCCATCAAGCTCAGCAATCAAGCTCAGCAAGGTAATATTGGAAGCTCGTCCAATACTGAGCTTGCACTCTGTTACGCACGAAGTTATTTATCTTCTTGCAGGTGCGGAGTAAGAATACTGACCCCTGCGGCCGAGGATGGCGTTTCGTAAAAGACCACAAACAACCCCAGCTAGGTAGACAAGCCCTGGATGGCAACTACCCACGTCTCTAAATATGCCACCATGATAACCTTGCGTTGTGTTCTGGCATTATTGATTAAGGTTCCGGTTACCCTATTTGAGGCTGGCAGCGCGTTGGCTTCTGGTGTTTTAGACGTCCATAGGCGACTGTGATCACTTGTTATCGAGTGGAAAGTTTGCCTGTCTACTGAACTCTCTTTATACGTGCAGGGACGGAGAAAGAAAATTGACATCTGCGGCCGGTGTCGGCCTGTCGTAAAAGCGATAAAACAACTCACCCTAGCTACGTGGTAGAGCTCCAAACTTGTCTAGATGGCGACCATCTTCGGTTTTAAGTATGTCGCCATAATAACTTTGTGTTGTGTTCCGACATTAGTGACCCAAGTTCTTCTACCCTTATGGAACAGCAGCGTGTTCGCGATGCCACTGGAGTTGCAAACACCCATAGGCGACGGTAACTCCTAAATTCTAAGTGGGCTGTCAACCTGTCTGTTGTCCTATAGCAATAAAAAACTCTCGCTTAAAAAAAAGGTATCTGTAGAAATTGTCATAAGGCGATAATACTGCGCGTGATTTAACGTCAATGCAATTCTGTGGCACTTAATTTTTTGGCATGCTGATAATATCACAAGAAAATAAATCAAATTGATTTACCTACATTTAGATTTTACAGGTGCAATTAACATCTGGCCGTTTAAAAGGAATATATTACACAAGAGCACCGTTTCTTAGCAATGTGTACCAATTAGCAGAAAAGGTTAACTGGGCTCGTAGATCTTGGCAAGATTTTTATAAGCTCTGATTTACACCACCTTTTTTAATTCTTCAGTAAATATAACCACGTAAGCATTCTGAATAATGTGTTTTTCATAAGATTTTATTTATGAAATAAAACTTATCTATTTTTAGTTCTTTATCAACAAGTCTCAATTCAATGTCAGCGGTAGTTTTGGAAGATTTCTACAAACCATTTTCCAAAAGAGAATTAACGGATAAAGAGACAGCTTGGTTGATGAGGGGTGTGGTTATTCTTCTCGGTACACTTTGTGTAGGTAAATATTTGGAAATGTAAAGATTTTAGCGTAACATATATTTTAGAAATAGTTTTCTTGCCTTGTACAATGTGATTTATATAAGAATAGGAACGTCAATGACCTTTATCTGTCAAATGTCACTAGGAAAGTACGGTTTGAACGAAACCTTATTTGCGTATCAATAATGATGAGTGGAATTGAAGTCATAATACAAGGAACATACCTAATTTTCTTTTTAACAACAGTTAGTGGAATAAATATTAAAAACCTTATTTGAAACACATTATAACAACTAACATTATGAATTCAGGATGTAAAATTAGAAATATTATTTATTTTACGTAATTATAACGTTGTTGTTGTATAATATTACGTTGTTATAACAACTAGTTGACCCGCAAACGTTGCTCTGCCATATGAATTTAAAAATAAAGTAGCCTATGTCCTTATCCAAGGTCCAATCTATCATCATCATCATCATCTTAGTGATCAATCCCGGTTGCAGCCGAAACTCTCGCTTCGGCGCCCGGGGTCCGCTTCCCGACTTTTCTTCTCCACTTAGCACGATCTTCGGCATCTCTGGTGGTCAGTCCATTGGCACGCATATCAACCCTTACGACGTCAAGCCAGCACTTTTTGGGTCTACCTCTCCTGCCGGGGCCCGGCGGTGGCGGCATGGCCAGACATTTGTTCCCCACATAAGTAGCCGGTTGCCAAGGTCCGGTTTATGACTATACCGAAATTCATCAAAATTGATTTAGCGGTTTAGGCGTGAAAGCGTAACAAACAAGCAAACTCACTTTCGCATTTATAATATTAGTTGATAGTTAAATTTTTTTATTAGTGAGGAACAGTAGACAGGCTGATAGCCTATTTAAATTAGTAAGCAGTTACCGTTGCCTATAGATGTTTGTGACGTTATGGGCATCGCAAACACGCTTCTGTCTCATAGGGGTACTGGAACCTGGATCACTAATGTCGGAACACAACATACGATTATTATGACGGCATACGTATACACCAGGGATGGTTACCATTCAGACGGGCTCGGAGACATACCATACAGAAAACATACATACCGATTGTAAAAGAAAACTTGAGGAAACAAGCAACCGAAATACCGGAATTTGTATCCACCTTGTTTTAATTTTGTTTAATATATGTCATGTTTTATGAGCTATCCACACACATTTTCCACTTTTCATTAGGTTCAACTGAACGTCTATGCGTGCCAAGAGGCAGATTTTCTTGGATCTATAAATGGTAATATATTTTCAGCTCTGGTATTTATCGTGGAAAAGATGGGGACCATTTTGCAACTGACAATGACTTTGGAGTCTATGACGATGGGTCCCCAACTGGGTGTGTTTACTATGGGCATATTGATGCCCTGGATTGATGCTACGGTAATTTAGGATTTTATAAATGACTTTCAGTTTTTAATATATAAGATAAAGTATTAGTTAGTTGCAACATCGTCTATGTTATATTTATAATACATTTTTAAAGTAGTTACTAACGCTTATTAAAAAAAATGGAATGCTATATTCAAAGATAAATAACACGAAGATAATGTATGTTAAGTATAGTATCGTTATAAAGTCATTGTATGTTATTCTTAGGATCGACAATATTGAATTGGTTAAGCTGTTGTCATTGTCGGCATTGTGTTTAACAAATAAATAAAATTATAAAGAAATTACATAACTGATCAAATAAACTATAGGAATATGAAAAGAAAATTTAAGAATGACTAAAATAAAGCATATAGCTGAATCAGCGTTCCAAAGAGCTTAAACGCTTCTAAATTCTTAACATCCCATATAACTTAAGCATTAGCTACATAGTAGTGCTAGTACTTTGTCCGCATTTTAATCGAAGTTTCTAATGAATATTAATAAAAAATATTTTGTTCTTTGTTATTTTATAACTTAGGATGCAATAAATCTAATTAAGATATATGTACATATTTTTAAAGAGAGTTTAACGTTCTACAAAAATATATATTTTATATTTTCCGCTAAGTTTATTGCTTAAAAAGTTTTTGGTGTTTAGTTTAGCCCTGGGAAGCACAATTCTAAAACATTAGTGCTAATGAAAATTTAATCCATATATTGTGTACTTATAATTTAAATTCCTTGAAATAAAAGTATTTATTTTTACGCAATGTTAAGAACTTGAAAATTTTAGGGTGCTCTAATAGGTGGTATAGCCGGGTTGATATCGATGTCGTGGTGGTGCCTCACTGCTCAAATGGCGATTGTCAAAGGACAAATACACAACCCCCACAAGACGTTAACAACAGCGGGATGTCTGTACAATTTTACGATGGTACCAACAAACAATATTGATCATTTAAGGTAAGTTTTAATAATAATAACAGCCTATAAACGTCCCACTGTTGGGTTCGGGCCTCCCCCGCAGGCAACGGGCAGTGTACCCGCCACGCTTGTCCAAGACGGGTTACACATACCGGTGAGCTCAGTGTACAGGTATTCTCACGCTGTCTTCACCGTCGGTATATGGCAATTGTTATAATATGCACATTAGGCGTAAAAAACTGCTTAAGAGGTGCATCACATCACGGTTCCGAAACCGGGACCTTTAGATTGGTGTCCGATTGCAATACCACTGAGCTACTAGATACCTTACTTAATCTATTTAATATAGTTATTTAATCATAATTAAAACGTACACGGTTTTATTATTCCATAATAACTACAATCTAAATCTACTAAATAATCTTTAAATTGTTTAATCATAAAATATAACATACTAGTTGATCCGGCAAACATTGTTCTGCCATATGAATTTAAAATAAAAGTAGCCTATGTCGTTCTCCAAGGTCTAATCTACGATTGTACAGAAATTCATCAAAATTGGTTCAGCGGTTAAGGCGTGAAAGCGCAACAAACAAACAAACAAATTCACTTTCGCATTTATAATATTAGTTAGGAAGTTTTTTATTTATTAGTCCAACGCAATCTATCTCTTACATGTTCCAATAGCAAGCTGTGTTTAATTACAATTCCACCTTGATAAAAAAGTGTGTACATAATATAATCTGATTTACATAAAATATATTGTTTACGGAACACATTTTATTGTTATTGATAGAGTGAAACATAACATAAAGTATTGATGAATATGAATCAATTGTTTTGCTACTTTTTCAACTTAAATACAATATTATTTACAAAAAAAAAATCGCTTCAGCTTCAAATTGTTTTCATTTGTATGACGTCAGAACTAGATTGGACAAGGAACAGGTATGAAAAATATTATTTATAAAACCGATATGATATGATTTTATAGCATGATTATTAGTGATTGCTGATTATAATCACCTTAATGGGAGTCCCACAAATTTTGCACGTAATACTCAACCTTAACGTTATCATAATTTGAATATTACCCGTATTTTGGATAAGATTATGAAAATCAACATTACTTCGTTTGAAGTACTGTGACGACACAATCAAAGTTTTAAGTCTATTTTAGTTCATGTATTACATGATAGGATATTTATTCCAATACACTACTTAGAATGCAACATGTTTCATATTTGCTTGTGTTGTGTAGCAGTGTAAAGCAATAACCGGTCAACATCTACAAAAATAAATAAAATTGGAGGGTCTGTTTGTAATATTAAAATAACCGCTTTTTACTAAGTGCATTCGGACGTATACACGGTACATATACCAAAACAACATTTTTTACAATTTTTGTCTGTTTGTCTGTCTGTTTGTTCCGGCTAATCTCTGAAACGGCTGGATCGATTTTGACGGGACTTTCACTGGCAGATAGCTGATGTAACAAGGAGTAACTTAGGCTATTTTTATTTAAGAAAACAAAAATGGTTTTAGTTAAAAGTGATCAGTTTCAGATTTTATTTAAATACAATTTAAGTTGACCTCAGATTTATATCATCAATCATATAAAATAGGGTTTAGCTTAGGCTGGACGAAGTAGGTTCGAACGCAGTTTGTATATTTCATTTATTTATATTTTAGGGTTTATAATCTAAAATAAACTATAAGATATATCCAAAAAATGCTGCCCAAAGTCACTATTCCACGCGGACGGAGTCGCGGGCACAGCTAGTATAAAATAAATTGTCACTGGTATGCGAGTGTTCGTAAAATTTTTCTCACTTATTATTCAGATTTCTATATATTACATTTTACTATTTTTCATTGCTGTAGGATAGCAGACAAGCTGACGGCCCGCTTAGAATTTAGCAGTTACCATCGCCTATGGGTGTTTGTAACGCCAGGGGCATCGCGAACACGCTGCTGTCCCATAAGAGTACAGGAACTTGGGTCACTAATACCGGAACACAACACAAGATTATTATGGCGGCATACTAATACATACCAAAGGTAGTCGCCATCCAGACGGGCTTTGAGTCCCTACCACGTAGCTATGGTGGGCTGTTTTACGACAGGCCGACCCCAGTTGCAGAGGTTAGTATTCTTTCTTCGCCCCTGAACATATAAAAATACATTACATTCTTATTCTTAAACTGATATTAATGTTACCTGGTGGAATTTTATCGCGTTCGGCTCTTGACAGCAATCAACGAAGTTAAAATTCTACAAGATGCAAAATGATCCCAATTATATAGATATAGATTATTCGGGCTAGGAAAAAGTTTATGGCGTTTATACAGTGAAATTCTACTGGTCTTCTTTGAATTTATTTTATACCAATGTTGACACTGATTAAGTATCTATAAAGCAATGCATATCAAATGTTTTCTCTCAAGCCTGCGTAACGTTTTTCCTTTTATCATAATACTAGCCATTTCCGACCGCTTCGCTGGTCAAATAACGGAAAAAAGAATATTGAAAAAAATATGAGAAGTTTTCGTAGCCATGCGCGCTAGACCGCTTGCCCCACTTCTCGGCGGCAAGAAAACACACATCTCTGAACATGCAGTGCTTATAAAAATCGTTGTTTCTTAAAATTTTAATAACTTTATAAATTTATTTATATAATGAATATTGTAGAATATAGCGAAGTTTCACATTATTATTTTCCGTATTTAAATATGAATAACTTACTAACCACTGAACCGATTATAAAATTTCATTCTGTACTTAAAATAACGGTCACCTTTAAACGCGCGCTATATGGTGCGTATTGTTCTTATTTATTTATTTACTAGCTGACCCGGCAAACGTTGTTCTGCCATATAAATAATAAAATGTCAAAAAATTAATAAAAAAAATTTGGAGGCGGGTCACCCTTATCATTTAGGGTATGAAAATTAGATATTGGCCGATTCTCAGACTTACCCTATATGCACACAAAATTTCATATAAATCGGTCCAGCCGTTTCGAAGGAGTACGGGAACGAACATTGTGACACGAGAATTTTATATATAAGATCTATCTATGAGAACTTAACTTTTTCTAGACCAAAAATTTGGGCAATATTTTTTATTGCTGTGGAAGAGCAGATATGCTGATGACCCATTTCAGAGTAAGCAGTTACCGTCGTAGCAGGCACCGTAGTAGGTCCCGCTAACACGATGCAATGCACTGCAATTCGCGATGAAGAACTGAAACCTAGTTTACTTAAGCTAGAACACAATTCAAGGGGTGGTTTCCACCCAAACTCTCTCTGGCCGACACGACAGTCCGATCCCAGCTGCAGGGATTATTATTATTACGCCCCTGCATGGAAAAAGATTTACGATATTGTAAATTTTATTACACACTTTCAGCGAAGAAGTCAATCCTCTACTACGTGTGTCGTATATGTGGTACACTTTGGTTGGTGCTATAGTAGCGATTAGCGTAGGAAGTGTCGCGTCGCAAGTGAATCGAGTCCGTGGTATACCTCATCTGAGTCCATCTCCAAGACTGTTGGCGCCACAACTACGAGGAATGTTTAAAGAGCCACCTCATCCGACGGATGAGCCGTTTATAAGAGCTTACGGAAATAAGGTGAGTTGAATTATGGTAACACTTATTATTATAATTTAACAAATGTATTGTTTTCGAATTCTCTAACAATGATTTTAGCTTGTTTTTATCTAAAACTAGTGAAAAGAACTTTGAAAATCACAATTGTATTGATTAATGTATGACTTGTTACTAAAGACCTCTCTGAAGAAGCTGTTAGAGCATTCTCTTAGAATTCCGACAGTTAGCTTGAAAACGACGTTTAAGGTATTTTATCTTCTTTTTTCTTCTTCTTCGTTCTTAGATTTAGTGCGATTCAATTAGTTAAGGCATCTATTATTCAGGAAGATTATATTAATAAGCATCATTACCCCATGTAAAATTTTCAGGAACAAAAACAAGACACAAATACTCTAAACATGGTGCCTGTAGCTAGTAATGAAGATATTGGTTGATTATTTGTAAGTGCTATGATGTAAAGCGATTGTCCTAAAAATAAAAATTGACTTCTGATATGTGAGTTTTAATTTCTATATACCTACTTTGATTTTGATGAAAAAGTTGTAACTATTTTATAGTGTAGTGATGATAGTATATTTTATAATGAATAGTATATATACATAATATAGTCTTAAACTCAGCTTTCAGTTGATTACTCTATATAGATTGTATTTTTACACATCTTTTTTAAAGTTAAAATATATAAATTAAAAGAATAACTTAGAATATTTTGTTGATGGGTGCAGTGATGTTTATGAGTTGGTTACAAAGGTGATTTTAATCATTTAATTATATTATGTAATTGCTGCAAGGTTTTATTTGTTTTTCATTGAAATTTAAACTCAAGTTATGTATAACATTTAAACTCTATTTTTTACCTTTCTCTATGTGTGCGTACTTAGTTATATACAACAATTTCATAAACAATCCCATAAAAATACACCACCCCTGATTTATGTACTCTGTGCCCGATTTACACGGTGCCCATTATACCCGATTTCGCTTTTACACGGTTAATAAATTAACGAATTTAGAAAAAATTATAAAAATGTACATAAAATATGGCGTATTCCCATATACACATCGTTAATAATATTTTTGGGTCTTATTCATTGTAGTACAGTGACGACTTCGATCAAAAATAGTCGAAGACTGACGACAATAACGGGGGACTGGGCGTTTTGTGAAATACGATAGATGGTTGTGGTACATTACAGAGAAATATCTGCCCTTAACATGTACATAATCATATGTTAACACGCATTTATTAGATTCATACGTATGTTAGTATGTGCCTATGTAACGGAAACTTTGAATATGATTTTGACCCCCTTCAAAACGTCGGATTAACTCGAAATTTGGCATACTTATCAACGACCGATGATAATGCAATTTAGTTTATTTAATTTTATTAAAATGGAGGTTTCGTTTTACACGCTTTTGTTGGGAATCTATCTTCCATGTAAATCGGAGAATAGCTGTATTTAGGTATATATCTACTACAATATCCTATATCTTTAAATGAGCAATTCTTGTATATATATACTTATATAATTGGAATCTCGGAATCGGCTCCAACAATTTTCATGAAATTTAGTATACGGGGGGTTTCGGGGGCGATAAATCGATTTAGCTAGGAATCATTTCTAGAAAATGTCATTTTATTCGCTTTTTTTTATTGGAAGAAAAATAACAAAAATGTGACTCTTCCTGACATCTATCGGCGAATTATAATACTATTTTTTTAAATTGCTTTAACGACACAACACTAAAGCTATTCCAGCAGATGGCGTTGTTAAGTAACAAGAAGTCAATGAGTGTTTGCTTTGAGGTTAGACTAAGAAAATCAATTGTTAATTTCCAAAAAACACAATTTATAAAAAAAAAACCGAGCAGAGCTCGGTCATTCGGATATTGGATATAAAACAAAAATAAATATGAAAACAGAATTAAATTAGGTCAATGAAGTGGAAAGTTAAGGAGCAAAATTTATTATTAAAAAATCATTGATCTTGTTTAAAATTATTAAAATCGTGTTTACAATTAACGCTAGAATCCTTGATTAGTGCAAGATAATAATTATTATCTATTCAGGTGGAACGCATTAATTAATAATAGACAAGTCATAAGTTGATAAAATACAAAAATTCCAATATTATTTTTATGGTACATTTTGTGATACATTTCGTATAATAAATATTTTAAGAATTTATTTTTGTAAATTATAACAGAAAAGAAACAACCATTCTACAGAAATTGACTTGTGCTTAATTTTTTAAATGCACAGTCAGCAATTTATAATATTTTGATTGATGAACAAATCTATTATTGGTTATCAAAATAATTCACCATTTTATATATTTTTTAATATTATAACAAGTAAATAAATTAATTATTATTTACAATTTATCTTTAATTGAAAAACAATATAGCATGTATATCATTCTTTAGGGGTGTACATCTTCGGGGCACAAGTCAACCTCACTTGCAAGTCGGCGCACCCTGCTGAATAACGGACGAAGCCCTAACGACGGCTTTTCTTTTGGGGTTGGGAAGTCAGACAGCAGTCGCCCCCGTAAAAGCCAAAATCAGCCAAATCAATCAATAGAAAGATAAGATTACGGGACTGTGTAAGGGCTAGGGCGCCGCCGCATAACGGCGCGCAAGAGCTTCGCCCGGCTCTTGCGAGAAGTGGACAAGGGCTACCGTGTCATGGGCGGGCACGGCTAACGTAGTTAGCCCCAACTCATGCAGCCAAAACATCTCGAAAGATCCGCTTCGCAACATGGAACATAGGCACGCTAACCGGACCCGCGAGAGAGTTCGCCAATGTGTTCTCCAGGCGGAGGGTGGCCGTGGCGTTCCTGCAGGAGACTTGGAGCCAGCAGATGCCGGTTCATTGGGAATGGCTACAAGCTGATCTACACAGGTGCACCTGGTGGGGAGATTGGGGTTGCCATAGTGCTCTCGGAGGACTTCCAGAACGAAATTTTGGAAGTCAAACGTCATAGCGACCGGCTTATGGTCGTTAGGGTGTTTATCGATGAGGTAGTTACCAACTTGATAAGTACCTACGCGCCACAGGTCGGTTGTGACGACGCCGATAAAATAGCGTTTTGGAATCTACTCGGAGAAGTGCTCCGTGGAATCTCCTATTAACACAGGGGATCGTATTCATCACCACCCAGATCTGAAAGGTCAAGTGGGTGATGAATATGTGGAATTTGCACGTGTTCACGGTAGATTTGGGTACGGTATCTTATCCGTGCAGGGGCGGAGAAAGAATCTAACCTCTGCGGCCGGGGTCGGCCTGTCGTAAAAGTCGACAAAACAACCCACCAGCTACCCAATAGCTACGTGGTAGGGCCTCAAGCCCGTCTGGGTGGCGACCACCTTTGGTCTTAAGTATGCCGCCATAATAACTTTGTGTTGTGTTCCGGCATTAGTGACCCAAGTTCCTGACCCTTATGGAAGAGCAGCGTATTCGCGATGCCACTGGAGTTGCAAACACCCATAGGCGATGGTAAACGGACGGCCTGTCTGCTGTCCTACAGCAATAAAAAAAAAAAACAGTAGCCGCAACGTGGAAGGGGAGGACATCCTCAATACGTGTGTGGCTGCTGACCTTGCCATTGTGAACAATTATTTCAAAAAAGACCCGAGCATCTTATCACCTACAACAGCGGGAGAAATGCTACCCAAATCGACTTTCTACTCACTAGGAGACACCACATCACCAAAGTGGCCAACTGCAAGATCATACCAAGTGAGAGTTACGCACGTCGAGCGCTTTCAGTGCCGAATCAGGTGGTGGCTGCTTGATGAAGTCACGTCCCAGGAGTTCGCCTTAGCCGTCTGTGACAAGTGCGCCGGTGGTATGGGCGAAACAGTTCAGGCTTACTGGGACAAGATTCAGGCGGCTATCCTTGGGTCGGCGAAGGAGTTGCTTGGGGTGTCTAACGGTGGTCGCAAGTGTGACAAGGAGACATGGAGACATGGTGGTGGAACGACACAGTCCAGAGGGAGACTAGAGCGAAGAAAGCCCTTTTTAAGAAGTGACAAGCGTCCAGGTCTTCTGAATATCGCGACGCAAACCGAGTGGCAAAGCGCACCACTAAGAGAGCTGTTGCCAGAGCCAGACGAGACCACCTTACAACCACTTTATGCTAAGTTGGAATCGTATGAGGGGCAGAAGCTCATCTATAAGTTGGCGCGCTCCAGGGTCAAAGTGGCACAGGACATTTCCAAGTGCCGCTGTGTAAAAGACCCTGTGGGTAACCTGATATGCGAGGACATCAGGCAGACAGGCTATGCTATGCGGTTAAGGAGAGATGGCGCTCGTATTTCCACGACCTGCTGAACACGCAGTACAAAGAGGTGCAGCCGCTAGATCTTCCTCCGAATCAAGGACTAGTGCCACTGGTAACGCCCGCAGAGGTCCAGAATTGTCTTCGCCGCATGAAGAATCGGAAAGCTGTTGGATCCGATGGAGTCCCCATCGAAGCCTGGAAATCGATGAGCTCTCATGGTGTGGGCATCTTAACCGACCTTTTCAACCGGACACTTCTCACCGGTACGATCCCGAGCCAATGGAGACTGAGTATCATTACTCCAGTCTTCAAAGGTCGGTGCAGGAGTGCGGTAGTTACCGAGGGGTAAGGTCATGTCCCATACCATGAAGTTCTTCGAAACGGTTATCGACTCTTGGATTCGACAGGAGTGCACTGTCTCGGAATGTCAATATGGGTTTCGGCTTGGTCACGGGACAATGGACCCTGTTTTTGCCCTAAGGACTGTCGCGGAGAAATACAGGGCGAAGAATACGCTTCTGTATTGTCTGTTTCTTGACTTGCAGAACGCCTTCGAAATTTAATAATACAAATAATATGTATGACAAACTAATACTTAGTGAAAAATAGACAATTGTTTTTTGTTGAGTTATATTTTTTATTACTATCATTTCTTGTATTGTAATTTTTTGGTTCTCATTCTTCCTATTTTACTTTTTATTATAGTCCATTTTCTAATAATAATGTATAATTTTAATTATTAATATTGTGACCACTAGTTTGCAGCGTCAGAAGATGACCCTCTAAGTTTGAAGTGCTATATGTTTAATGTAAGATGTTATTGTAAACACTTAGATGTGCAAATAAATATTTGAATTTGAATTATTCCTCACGTGATAATCTGGTGGGAACTGCGGTCCAAGAGGATTCCAGAGGCCTATATTGATATAATCCGAGACAGGTACTGCGATTCCGATTCCGTGGTTCGGACCGCTGTTGTTGACACAAAACCCTTCCCCATCACTGTCGGAGTACACCAGGGATCCGACCTTAGTCCGTTTCTGCTCAGTATGGTATTAGACGTACTGTCAGACAGCATTAGAAACTCACATGACCAGCCCCAATGGTTGCTCATGTATGCTGATGATATCACGTTGGCAGATTCGGACAGGGATAGGTTGGTGGGACGTATGAAAGCGTGGAAGGAATAGCTTGAGAACGTCGGTCTGAAACTAAATGTGGCGAAGACCGAGTACTTGGCCTACAACTCCACAGATCCCACAGCCGTGCGCATAGGCAGCGATACGGTCGAGCGAACGGAACAGGTGAAATACGGTGGGATCTCTATTTCACGCGTCTGGTGACATTGATTGCGACGTTAAGGCATGCATTGCTGCCGCGTGGGCCAAATGACGTGAGGTGACTTGTGTCTTTTGTGACCCTAAAATATCGGTTAAATTGAAGGGACAGGTCTATAAGACCATCATTAGGCCTGTCCTTTTATACGGAAGTAAAGCGTGGCGGGTGCTGGAGCGACACAAGCAGGCACTTCGAGTCACGGAGATGAATATGCTGCGGTGGATGTGTGGAGTAACACCTAAGGATCGCATTAGGAACTCTCGCATTCGTGGCAGTCTTCATGCCCGTGACATTGCGGATAATTTGCAGGAGTGTTGCCTTCGCTGGTATGGCCACGTTTTACGGCAATCGGCTACTTACGTGGGGAACAAATGTCTGGCCATGCCGCCACCGCCGGGCCCCGGCAGGAGGGGAGACCCAAAAAGTGCTGGCTTGACGTCGTAGGGGTTGATATGTGTGCCAATGACCTGACCTTCAGAGATGCTGAAGATCGTGCGAAGTGGAGAAGAAAACATCGGAAAGCGGACCCCGTGCGCTGAAGCGAGTTTGGGCTGCAACCGGGATTCAACGCTAAGATGATGATGTAAATCATTCTCTTAGTAACCTACATCTATTTTAAGACACTCTTTCTAATGTTATCAGTGAATTACGTGATTAAATTAATCAACGTTATTATTTGTTTTGGCAATTATAAGATTACAATCAGCGATTATCCCCTTTTATCTATGCGTGTTTTTAGTGGTTAATTACTTGTTTCTACAACATTTATTAATAGTTTTACAATTGTGATAAATAAAACCAACATATATTTGTTGTTTTTTATTTATGAAATCAGAATGGCCAGGAAGACCCAGTAGTCAGTCCGTATAATCCGCTTCTGTAAACAAACAAGATACACTTTATTAGACTTACTATGTAGCAATCTACATACATCAATATGTATTGTTATCGATAACTTTAAGGTCTCATGAGCATCGTCAATGCTTTTAAATTCCCTTAGACTGTCATCATTCCCTATTTTTAGAAGTTCGCTGAACATAAGTATCTCCTCATCTTCAATTTATTTTGTCCATTTTGGTCAACTGTCTATCGTGGTCGTCGCCTCTCTTACAGGGGGCATTCTTCACTTAGTTATCCAGGACGTCTTTAACTAAGAAGGTGTTTACTTCTATGAGTGTTGGTCTTTGGTACACACGGTCAGCTTCACTTCACTTTATTTATTTGAAATAAATGTTTTAATAAATTAGTTGAGCTTGTGTTAGAGCAGACAAACAACAAGTTGATCGAGAACGTGATCAAGTGAACGAGTTGATCTGAGATCCATCTTAAACTTTTGATAAAATATATTCATATATGTATAGATTACATACCCGCGCTTTGTAACGATGCCATTGCCCATATTGAAAGTGCTTCCAGAGCACTGAACGTTTTGGGCTTGGTTGATATTTGAGCACAATCTGCCAATAAGGTGGTTAGTGCGAATAGTAGAAGCCATGAGCTCAGGCGCACGGCTGTGGGAGCACGTGCTGATCCAGCATCCAGGCTGAGGGTTGCGACCACCATTGGGGTAGAAGTCGGCATCAGCAATAGAATCAAAGATACCAAGAAGTCCTCCGTCAGTGTGGATTGCTTCCACATATTGACCAGCATTGCGGTTTAATGCATTGGAGTTGCCTCCCCATAGAGGACCAGCGGGGTCCAAACCTAAGATTATATGAAAATTATTATTAAAATCATAAGAACTTTACAAGAGAAACAGGAAGACTGTTTATAATGTAAATACTCGTATATAATACAATTGAAAATAAAAATTAGTCTAACGTTACGATGACGTTAGCATCCTGGACAGCTAAGATGGCAGATCTGATCAGAGGGTTCATTTCAGAATTTCCGTTGCTGTTCCATCCGTGGACAAGGACAAACAGTGGTCGGCTCGCTACGTAGTTGGAGCTCCAGATGGTGTTTGCGTTGCCGTTGACAATCACTTGAGCGTTATTTACAAAGCAAGGCGTGAATATTGAAGATTAGTAGAAGCAAGTAGGTATGCTGTAGGTGGGTAAGTGATATCGACAAAATTTAAGGTTCCATAAAAAACTAAGCAGTTATCGTTTCGATAAAAGAGTTAAATTACTAACCAGTTACACGAGCTGGGCGAGCGCTGGCAGTGCGACCAGCATTACCAACAATGTGAGCACCCAAACTGAAGCCGATCAAATGCACATTATTCCAGTTAGTTCCAGTAGTGTTGATGAGCCAGATTAAGAAGTTTCCGAGGAATTGGCCAACACCTGGTACTCCGTTAGCGGCAGTCACGTATAAGGAGTTAGCAAGCTGGTTCCAGTCAACAACGATGACGTTAGCATCCTGGACAGCTAAGATGGCAGATCTGATCAGAGGGTTCATTTCAGAATTTCCGTTGCTGTTCCATCCGTGGACAAGGACAAACAGTGGTCGGCTCGCTACGTAGTTGGAGCTCCAGATGGTGTTTGCGTTGCCGTTGACAATCACTTGAGCGTTATTGGGGTTGCTCCTGGAATATTATTAATAATTTAGCAAATAATTTATAGTATATTTCCTGGAGTGTTCTGGAAAAAACATAATGTCTGGGTATTTTAGAGGCTATCCTTTATGTCGTATTTACGTTATAAATAAGTATAGAAAGATCTGTCTGTATATTTATGTCAATACTTCCTGTAATTCCTTCCTGTAAAAGCTGTTACCAACCTAGTGAAAAGCCAGTATTGATTGTTAGCACCATTTCTGGAGTTCAAGATGTCTTCTTCTACAGGTGCCTGCAGGTCTACCAGATGTGGTACACCTTGGCCATCGGGAATCCATATATAACGGCTTTCTCTCTCTACGTAGTGACTGTTGTCACCAGGTATCATGGGGATGGCGCTGCTTGCGCTAACTAAAATTAAACAAAAGGAAAAACAATGTTAGTGATATTGAATTAGGTATATTTCTCTCTTATGCCCGATCTTAAGAAATTCCGAATAAAATATGGTCCATAAATCTTTATTTTAAATGAACTGATTAAAATTTATACTCCTCTGAAATGTGTATTTATTATTTTAAAATTACATTGAACTTTTTTTTTTTTTGGTCTCGGGGAAAAACCTCTCTTGTCGGGTTCCCTCGGCCCGCGGGGACCGAGGGATATGTGGGACTCCGGGAAAGATGTTTGGACATCCGACTACCCACTAAAAAACCCCGCTGTTCTCCTATCGCCTACGCCCGGGCCCACGGATATATGGCCTGCCGATCTCGTGGCCCGGGCCGGCGGCGGCCGGCCCTTTGTCTTGAGGCGGGCCCCTTCTAAAGTGTTGGCGCCAGGGGGTCAGGGTTTCGTCCCCCCGGCGCTCTCCTAAGAACTCTAGGAGTTGAGGGGAGCCGCGGAACAGCACGCAGCCCTCACCCTCGCAAAATTACATTAAACTAATATTTTATTTGTTAAGGCAGTTATAGGTTGGTAAAAACCTATATGTACACTGTTAAATTTTTTTGTAAAATTACTATTTTTTTACTCAACATAAGATGGCTAAATTACTAATCAGTGTGTATGAATCTAAATTATAATAAAATTCGAGTAATTTTCAGAGACATATAAGAAAATCTACTAAGATGAGCTGTAATTTTACAATTTTTGAGTATAAATCTCACTAGTATTGCAATTTCACGGAACTGTTTATAAAATTTTTATAACAAACTTCGAAGATTTACAAATATTCTTAGTAATTTGAGATACTATTTTTTTAAATTACAAAATATTTTGTAATTCGAATTAGAAAAGTACCTAAACACATTCAAAACTAAGCATATGAATGTGTATACATATACAACATTGTGTATTAGTACTTTACTATAGTGTATTTATAAGTCTATGTATCGGCACGATCTTTTTTTTTTAATCGGTCTTCAAAACTGAATACATTTACAGGCTTACTTAAGTTTTGGCGCTAAGTCAGCAGGGTTCGTTGGCCAACGACGGCAGACAAACGTGGCAAACCTCAGACACACTCAATGTTTAAGAAAAATTTACTAAGCACTTCTACCATAAATTTTTGAATAAAATTACAAAACTGTATAGTAAAATTACTAATAAAATTTTCTGTAACCGCTTGGTAAATTTCAAAAATAATTTTGTAATTTTCTCAAATTGAGTTGAAGCATTTTGTTTAGTAAATTTATTAAATTATTTGCGTTAAAACTTAGTACACATTTTTGGTAAAAACACGAAAGAAAAATTTTACAGTTTAAGGGTTATTTTTTAAATTCATTACGTAGAACAAAATGTATTGTCAACTCACGCGCAATTAAGCCGGCGAAAACCACCAAAAGCTTCATGACTGACGCTCAGAGTAGATTTGATTATGAAATTAATTTCGGCCTTTTATTAGAAAATATTATCTTAAATCACACGTAATACGCTAATTAATATTTGATAACTTGTTTTATTATTATTATTGCAGATATTATGCTATCATTGATTTACTATCATTAATTTGCCTGCGTGAGTTATGAAACAGTACCGAGCCTTTTTTTATTGCTATAGGATAGCAGATAGGCTGACGGTCCACTTAGAATTTAACAGTTACCGCCGCCTATGAGTGTTAGCAACTCCAATCACGAACATACTGCTGTCCCATAAGGGTACAGGAACTTGGGTCACTAATGCCGGAACACAACACAAAGTTATTATGGCGGCATATTTAAGACCAAAGGTGGTCGCCATCCAGTCGGGTTTGGGGCCCTACCACGTAGCTAGAGTGGGTTGTTTTGTCGCCTTTTACGACAGGCTGACCCCGGCCGCAGGGGTCAGTATTCTTTCTCCGTCCCTGCACGGATAAAAAGCTTGATGCAGATCACACTACATTTGCTAATTGTATACCCAAAGTACGTAAGTGTGCACTAGGAAGGTTAGTAATCAACTTGTGGCTAGAATGGAAGGAAGCCGCCAAGCGGACATCTCAGCGTTTCACGCACTAGTAATGCAATACTCAAAAAACGTTTATTAGCTTATAACCTACCCAAAAGTCTCCCCGCAGCCACCGTAAATTGTGTTTAGGGACCATTTCAGCTTAGGTTCCACTCAGAGACATTCAGATTACTTTAACAGCTGAGAATTTGTTACTAGATCACCCCCGGACACGATGAAAACCACCACAAGAGCGGTAAAGGTGCAAGGTGTACTCTGTAATGGGGGGAGGCATTATATAGTATATATATGTATATTTATACATAAACTCCTAAGCTAGGTATAGGAATCGAACCCGTAACCACCACAGGCGTTCCGACGTGCGAAAACTGTTGCGGGGAAGGCAAGGAAGGGAAGACAACTATAACGATGTCCAACGATTTTAAGCCTAATTAGACTTGAGATCTCATCGCCTTAGTCATCTAAACTTTAGTAGCTAAGTGCCAAATTGGTACATTTAAACACCCGCTCTAGAAATGGTAGGTGAATTCAACAGACATGAATGCTCATAATATAAAAGAAAAAAATCCACATTGAATTGACGACAATCCCCATAGAAGCGAATGATAATCATTACCTAATCAACTAATATTTTTTTATTATCTCTGGCGATGTTATTCCGAATTTCGCGAGTTTAGATTTGCAAATGAATAATCATACCACTGATATTAATCAGCGTTATACGTGCCAATTCAAATATAATGTATTAAAATTAGTTAATTATTATAATATTTGTCTGTATAGTGTATATTATTTTATCTATGGTACGAGTTTACAGAATACTTACGCTCTCTCGTGTGTCTATGTGTAGTTATCAAGATATCTCTGTGTCTGTATAATATCAGTGCCAAGACACAAAAGCCACGAGCGGGTGTCAACGACAAACAGGTGTACGTAAGATTGTGATATATGTGTATACACATTGTCGATCCAGTGAAAGCATTTATAGGAACTTTACAATGGTTAATCCCGTTTGCATACAAAACTCATACTCTGCAGCCTAGGGTCCAATTTGGAATACTGTCAGAGCGCGAATATAGTGCGCGTAGATTACGTACTGATACCATCCACGTGTTTAATACAAAAAATGCATTTAATTTTCATGTGTTGAGATAATCGCCACATACAAAATAGTATAATATTTTAACAAGAGTGACTCACGTCAGGACGTCCAGCCCCGGAACAGTCTTGCGTCAGATTTCGTTATTTAACAGGATGTCCCTCATTGCAGATATATATAATAAAAAACTTTAATGAAACCGAATCTCACACTCTGATCAGAGAAAAACAAAAAAGATTTCCACATTTAATCTGCTTTACCTAGAATCTTAAATTTAAGTAGCCAAGGACCGGCAATGTTCTGATCGTTTGATCGGAGAGGGCGTCAGAAGTTAGACAATCTATGGTCCATAGATTGTCTAACTTCTACTCCATAAACAACAGTAGTTTTACTATGTTCCATAGTCTATGGAACATAAACTACTGTTGTTATTTATTTCTCTGTGCAGGGATAGAGTAGTAGAATACTGACGCTTGCAGTCGAGTCTGGATAGCATTCACCCCCGGTTATCCTATGCAGATGGTAGCGAGTTAACGCTTTTCCTGGCGCAGCAAAGACAACAAGCGAAAGTTACTGCTTACTACTAAGTAGGACATCAGCTTGTCTGCAATATCACATCAATAAAAAATAATAATTGCGCAATCATTTATTTGGTATTTATGTAAGATAACATACAAAGTCTTATTTCTCGTGTACAACAAGGATTTTTAAATACAAATTCTTAATTAACTTAAATATGAGATCGTTTATTAGTGTTTTAGAAAGGCCACGAGTCTCCAGTCTCAAGTCCGTATATGCCCTTCCTGTAAATATAATTTTATTAATGTAAAAAATAACGACTTATTTATTTAATGGAATACTCTAAATCGATGTAAGTTCTAATCGAGATAAATAATATGATGTAAAATGTGACGTAGGACGTTGTTATGTGTACTATTAATCATCGAACTCCAGGGAATCGAACCATGCAGGTGTTCTGACTAGCGAAAGCCGATGCGGCACGAAAGTCATCAATCGTTAACTATAGACGTAAATGGGATTTACAACTTAGATGAAAATGACTTTACCCTCTTTTATTTAGGAGCCCATTCCCCATTTTATAGTAACTCCCATTGCATTGATTATTTCTTGCTTGGTTCAAAGATGCGCATTCGAAACAGATAAAATGGTCATTACGGACGCTAGATGCAAATAGTTCGTAAGCTCGTGTATGTGAGCAGGTGCTGAACCAGCATCCTGGTTGGGGAGATTCACCGCCATTGGGAAAGCAATCCACGTGTCCTACGTTGGACGATATGCCGAGCATGCCGGCGTCGGTGTGGATAATTTCAACGTACTGTCCCACGTCCTTGTTAATCGCATCTTTACTTCCAATCCATAAGGGTCCAGCTGGATCTAATCCTGAAACGTTATAAACTTATTTACTATCATATTATAGTCTATTTTTATTGATTATTGTGGATTTAAGAACTTTTTAGTACTAAATATTATAGTCCCATCAAGACCTTTTCCGTGGTGCTTTTAACACACATATGCACAATTTTAGAAAACATAATCATGAAAAATTTCTGATGTGGAAAATAATAGTCTCGAAGGATTTTTAATACCTGTAATTCTCCCTGGAAGTCCGTTACAAGTGCGTCCAGCACTTGCAGCTACGTGAGCTCCTAGACTAAATCCGATGATATGGAGCTGTTCCCAATCCATACCAGTAGTTAAATGCAGCCACATTAAAAAGTTTCCAAGAGCATGGCCAATCCCAGGGACTCCATAGGAGGCACTGATGTAATTTGAGGTAGCAAGATATCGCCAATCGAGCACAATTACGTTGCAGTCCTGAGTCTCAAGAAAGGCGGAGGTAACCAGAGGGTTGATAGCGGAGTACCCATTGCTATTCCATCCGTGAATGATAACTTTAGTGGGACGAACGGGTTGGAAGTTGGAATTCAGTATACTGTCTTCATTGCCGTAAACAATAATCGTGTAACTACCTTGAGTTTCTCTAAAATAAACAAGATATATATTTTTTAATATTATAATACGATTCAAGACGACTTCTTTGACGACTCAAGTGAGGTAAACTAGAGTATGAAAAGAAGGCATACATTATTTTTGTTAGATAATATTTGCTTAAATATAAAAGGAATGATTTGAAACATAAGTAAGCAAGTATTAAAAGAAAAAAAAAACAGAAGTCTGTGGACAATTTAGTGTTTAAAAAGGCTGTTTATTAACCTGGTGTAAAGCCAATATTGATTCTTAGCTCCGTTTCTAGTATTTATTACTGCAGAGTCTAAAGATGCATTTAGATCTTGCAAATGGGGCACACTATTACCATCAGGTATCCAGATATATTGACTTTCTCCATCTACATAGTTTCTATTATCTCCTGGAATTGGTGACGCCTCAGCACCAGAGCTAACTGAAAATAAATAAAATATGTAATCATCTATCTTTTTTCCTTTGATATAATTGCCGACAGCATAATGTCCGGCGATATTCCGTATTCCTCTGCTATTATTGTATATACACCATCCATCTCAACATCCCTTTAGCCAGACTTTCCCATCACGCAACCCACATTCATAATTGTCATAGTAAATATATTTATTTCAGTAATGTAAATTAGTTTACTACGGTTAGGTATTCCGATAGGAATAGTCCCACCTTTTACACAGGTATGACGAAGAATGTTTTAATAAACGCTGACAGCTGTTTAAACACTCGATTTCAAATTCTAAAGGGGCATGCCCATTTTTGGCCAGGAAACGCCCAACAATATGGTTTTGTTAAAAAAAAAACATCATGTTTTATGATAATTGATCGCGGTGTTCATTTATCCAAAAAAGATTGCAACATATTATGTGCAAAAAAAAGTATTGAATGATAAAAATGAAAGGACATCCGTAATCCATTGTTTTGTGGATAAAATATTCACTAAGCAGTGTTGCCAATTATGTACTAATTTCGTCAAAATTATAATCGATACTGTTTATGTTGTTCGATTTATAAGATGTGATTAATATAATTAATTCCAATATTATTTGTTGTTTATTCGATACTTATTATGATTTTATGTTACTTGAACAAGCAATTTATTTATCTCTAGGTGATTAACCATGACTTCTAATATAAAAAATCATAATAAATAAAGATACTGCATAATTTAACTGTTTTTCTTATCTTTAATTAAAAATATGAATTTTCTATGAAGAAAAAGAAATGAAAAATTAAAATAATCATCTTTAGATAATAATCTTTGAAACACTTTAAATGAATTCGCTCTTTAATAAATTAATGATGAATTATAATACGAACTAAAATCGATATTGATCTATCGATTTTATTTTTATTAAGCGGCAACATCGAATCTGATATAATGACAGCTAGGCGGCTGGCGACTGTCTGTTAGACATGCGCAAAACAGTGCATCATGAAGTGATGTGATATGTCATTACATTTCGTTCCGAGTAATATTACATTTTACCATCACTTCAAACATCACGCGTGATGTCGCCATGTCGCGCTATTCGACAGCGCACTACACTTCAAACATCACGCGTGATGTCGCCATGTCGCGCTATGCGACAGCGCACTACACTTCAAACATCACGCGTGATGTCAGCATGTCGCGGTATGCGACAGCGCACTATCACTCCACAGTATCACTTCTGTGATATTGTAATGGCATGGCATCGAGCGATGTGATGTTTCGTAGTGATATTACTGATCGACGATGTGCGTCTTGAGGTGACATGAAAAAAAATTATTACTAATATATACAATGATTGCGTGTTTTTATGTACAGATTATACATACCTTCATATTTACATATTATATACATTCTTAAACATAATTTTACATGTAAACTTTTTTTTATAAATATACCTTTTTTTACTATGTATAATAATACATACATTAAGTAATGGTAAACGCTATTGATTTTTGTTTATTTTGTAAGAATATGAGACTAGTTTTATAGAATTATTTTAATTGTATGCCTAAATGTGGTATTTGTGACACGTAAAGTGTATCTATAATTACGGCTTGCGCCGCCAGATTTTCATGCAAAATGAACGGGCTTGAAAAAAATTATTTTGTATGGACAGGTGTATGGTTTTATTTTTTATCCTAATGTATATATAATCTTTGTAATTTACAATAAAAAATCTCTATGTCATCGCTTTAATTTTTGAATTATGATCGTATAAACACAAGTGGTGCTCAAATACGCGCTACCTCTGTATTCAGCGTATCGTAATTCTACACCATAGTTGAATAAACAAAATACTTAAATAAATAGCTTCATTCATATTAAACAATAGACATAAAAAACATAACACGTTGATGTTACAATGCAAAATGAATAGTTTTGTGAAAGGGACTCCCGGGGCGGAAGATATAACAATGGATGGGGCACGGTCATGTGGCAACCTCGAGTTTCGAGCATCTGAGATATACCGAACATTGCCGAACGTCAACGTAAGTCATGAATTGCAATTCGTACTTTCGTACTGTGCAATGATATGCCGCGCGGACAGCGCGTAATGTTTAGTGTGATGGGTGATGTTTAATTTAGTCGAGTAATGTGTGATACTACAGTACGCGGTCGGGTAATATTACGCGTGATACATTACTCGCATTACTTACACAAGTCTACTGTCTGTCACAAGACTCACAAGTCGATACTGTTTGCATTTGCATTACTTTGTATGTTTTCTTGTGGATTTCTTATCTAAGCAACGAATAACAACCATTATAAATGAACTCTATATTTTCATATATATTTTAATTAACGCTAATGATTCTGGTAGAAGTGTAATTAAAAAGTATTGTTGCAATTGTATTGTTGGCCGACGAACGGTAGGATGCTGTGCACAATGTTAAGACAGTAATATGTTATTTGGGTTGGGCACGGTAACGAACAAATATTTTCCTGCCTGCTCAATTCCTAGATGATGTACTGATCATATATGATACAAATGATGTATAAGATCATAAAATGCCTATTAGATCTTATCAAAACTTAATAATGTATATGTTGTATTTAAGCAAAATGATTGTTAAAATACTGATTTGTGACAATTAAATCCATTTTATAACTTAAAAATCCGGACTTTTTGTAAATCAATTCCTTTACTATTTTACTCTATAAATTACATATTATCATTTCCATATGCGTTTATGTATGTGCACCTAGGGCCGAAGTGTCTATGATCGATGGGCGTTCCCCTTTGATCTCGATTTTAAACTATGAGTAATAGTCCTATTCTTAGATATATTCACAATGTAAAATCATCGTTTTACACTCTCAGCATAGCATCCCAAAATATATTCTCTTTGAATCAGTTTTATGAAGGATGAGTTAGTAAAAAACACATAAAAAGAGTTTTAGATATGTCGTTAGTAATAATAAATAAAAAAAACTACTTACCTGCTACTGCAGTAACTAGTACAATGGCAATCATGTTTGTAACTGCAATCGTTTATTGTCTAGTTAAGTTTATTTATTGTATCTTTTTATCAATTAATAGTTTATCGATCAAGGCAGAATCAATGTTAATATGATAAAACGGATATTGAACTATATTTGTTTATAACAGTTATTTCTTGTTATTTTACATTCCGATGGTATGACTATTAAAAAAATATATTTTAATAATTTTGTATACATACAGTCTCGTTTACGAAAATTATTTTTAGTCTTTAGAAATTAGGAAATAGATAAAACGGAGGTTTGACACTAATTCTCTGATAGTGTTTATTCCAATAGTTATAATGTGAGGTGATTAACTATATTTTTTTATTTGAAAATACTATATTTCATAGACAAAGCCCTTATATATAAATAGTTTAAATTTATCAAACGTTTCAATGATCTTCCGGTAATAAAGTGTTGTAACGTAGTTAATTGTACTTCAGTTCGACCTTTGTTAAAGCTATGCAAATAAATAGCTTTGTTTTTTTTTCTTGTATAACAATTTCGTTCTAAGTTTCTCGTATTACAATGTTTTATATCCAATATATTAATATAAAATGCTTTGTTTGATTTCACCTCTTAATACCATGTGGTTACACCCATCGATACCATTGGTATAGTTATTGACCGGTATCGGTTTGAATATGTAACTGCATTTTCATAAATAAATGTTTTGCTCTAAGTTGTTGTCCATTTATATTGTAGATTTTTTATGGAAGCCTATTTGAGTGTATTTGTGTCATATAGATGAAAAAGCAAAATATTTCAATACGATTGAACGAAGTTTATTGAAATAGATTTTTTCTATGACTATTTTGATTAAACAAAAACTTTAATAGTTTTTTAGTTAAAAATACTACTATGTTATATAATACCTTTGGATTCGTAGTGAGGAACAATGTAATCTAACCGGACGAAGTTACGGAAATGTTTATTCATAAAACGCATCATTAAATTCTACGTAGTGTCATTAGTTTATTCCGTCTTCATAGATGCAGTCACTGTCCCATCTACATCCTTTTACCTAATCCCAAATCCGGCAGCACCCCAGATTTTTACATTCCGAGATGTGTAAGGATAGCTCTTACAAATACAATATACGAGGGTTGTTGTTTTTTTTTAATGCTGTAGGACAGTAGACAGGTTGACGGCCCGCTTAGTATTTAGCAGTTACCGTCGCTTATGGGTGTTTGCAATGCCAGTGGCATCGCGAACACGCTGCTGTACCATAAGGGTATAGGAACTTGGGTCACTAATGCCGAAACACAGCACAAGGTTATTATGGCAGCATACTTAAGACCAAAGGTGGTCGCCATCCAGACGGGCTTGAGGCCCTACCTCGTAGCTGGGGTGGGTTGTTTTGTCGCCTTTTACGACAGGCCGACCCCGGCCGCAGAGGTTAGTATTCTTTCTCCACCCCTGCACGCATAATGTTTGATAACTCCGTAACTTTTTCAATTTCCCGCGCAGTAACTTTAAATGCAACCAACATCAAATGCAATAGTTTGTGTGTAAGTGAATTTCAGGTGTTGATTAAGCACTATTTTATGGGTAAAAAAACCATCACTGAAACCAAGGAAAGACTTGATAAATACTATGGGAATTTTGCACCATCAATTTCAATGGTTAAGAAATGTTTTATTGAGTTACGTTGTGGTCGCATCAGCACAAGTGACGCCGTACGTCCAGGTCGCCCAAAAGAAGAAAGAAAGAAAGAAGAATTTTTTATTTAGGACATTAATTTAAACACATATGTTATAAATACAGTGGCTTCATATATACTCGTACGTCCTAAGCTGGACCTAGCTCAGCATGTGCATGTGCAAAAGAGGTCATCACGTCAGAAATTGTCGATAAAATTCATGGAATAATATTGGACGATCGGAGAATGAAGAAATATTATAACACCTTTTTTGAAAACCCCATGGGATAACATAATATTTTTTTGGGGATTTTTTTTCCATTAAAATGTCTTAAAAAACGAAACGTTATGAAACTTGGCTTGCAGATTATTTTTAAAAAACTTAATCGTTTTCTTAGCTCTCCAACAATGCATAACAACTGGTAACTTATTTCAAAGAAACTGAAAAATGATCACAAAGGAAGCAAACGGAAATTAACTAAACTAAACTAAACTTAAGGGCGTTCTTTAAAATGTCCATAAAATTAATTAAAAACAATACCTAATGTAAAGAAAACAATTGCATAATGCATATGGGGGTTAAACATTATCACAAATAGTCACCCCGATCACCTCCATAAGGGGACATCCATTAATTACGTAAGCTATTTTTCGATCAGTTTAGACTCCTCCCCCCCTTAGGTGAGATTTAGTGAGATTTGCCTGGACCCATCTCCCCTTATGTGAGATTGGCGCTAAAAATATTTTAATTTAAATTTATTTTTACTATTCGGGAAAATAATAAACCGTTCAGGTATACTATAGTTAATTTATTTAAATTAAATAAAATTCAAAGTAAAAAAACAGATAAAAGATATTTTTTAATATTTTATATTTTTTGAAGGTGAGGTGAGATTTTCGATTATCCCCCCTCGGTTTAAATGAGATTTGGTGAGATTTAATTCTGAGCTCATGTAATTAATGGATGTCCCCTAACGGGAATACGTCGAATTACCAATAACCCTGTATATGTTAATTGAATTATATAATATGTCAAATCCTTGTGGCTAAAATTACGTCGCACGTATTAAATATAGGAAATATGATTAACCTGTAAGATTTTACTCGAAATTTGTAGTTTATATGCAGTAATGTAATTATTACATGATTGATTGCTTATTCTCGAACGCAAATTACATTATATCCCGTGACATGTTTATGATCGGTTTGTTATGTTAAGTTCTTTTTTCATTGACAAAAAAACAGTTTCCTCACACTCGCATCTAGAAGTATTCCAGAGGATTAAATGGAGCTCACCGTGATAGCTAAGTTTAAGAATAATTATAAGCCTGGATTTCTATTTCATATCTTTGAACGTTGGTAATTTTTTGTGTAATAAATAAAAAGTAAACAAATACAAGTCTTTTTTAGGTTATTATTAGCATTAGTCATTATCAGCAAATAAAAATTTCAGCATAACCATCCTTACTCATTTTTAGACTATATTTATATTAAAATGCGGATGAGATCTGACTTCTCTTTGAGTTCGGGTTGGTCAGAAACAGCTGCAGTTTTTTTAAAGAAGTACTAATTTTTTGACAATATTTATTATTAGGATCTTTACATCTGCGCTCCTTAGACCAAGGGTTCCACGGTTGAGTTGGTTGAGAGACAAATGCACGTCAACAGTCGGTTGGATACTGGACCAACCGTAATTTGATTCACCTTAAAATGTGTTCCACATATTTCTCCATATAGAGATGAGATTAAGGCTCTGGGACATTATCTAAATTATAATTGCATAATGATTATTTAAGGTTTGACTTAGCTCCTTGACATTATTGTGTTTGTAATGATAAGATAAAAGTCAAAATTCATGATAATGACAATTATCATTGGAATATTTCCAGAAGGAGAAAAAATTAAATGTTTAATTTTATTATCAATAATTTAAATACTTAAATATAATACAGATTAATAGGGCCAAGAGCTGCTAGTCAGTAATCCGTAGAGACCGGTTCTGAAAACAGAGAAAATTAGATTTGTTATATGCGTACAGCTTTTAACATGATTTCAAAAGTACGTTTTAAATTGACTCGCGGGATATAGTGACTGCAGTCTACTTGTTTTGAGCATAATACTAGAAATGTAGTATCTATACAACTCAGTTAGTTTAAAGCCTATGTTTAGCGTATAGTTCGATATACGCTAAAATAGATAAATACATAAACATTTACGACTTCTAGACATTTCTAGAAGTCGTAAAAGGTTCACTCACTGAGGGTTCCTCGTTGTGAAGGCAGTCATGTCCGCAAAGGAGGCGGCGGAGCGGGAGCGGGAGTCCACCACCACACTCCCCTCCCGTCAACGCAGGCCACATCGTCGGCGCCGGAGGGTGAGCAATGACCTCCGGCCGCCGTGAAATGCGGCCGCGGGAGGCCCCTCGGAGGAGGACCCGCCGCCCGCACTATTGCCGCGAGGGTGAGGGCTGCGTGCTGTTCCGCGGCCTCCTTCAACTCCTAGAGTTATTACAGGAGAGCGCCGGGGGGATGAAAGCCTGACCACCTGGCGCCAACACTTTAGAAGGGGCCCGCCTTACGACAAAGGGTGGGCCGCCGCCGGCCCAGGCCACGAAATCGGCAGGCCATATATCCGTAGGTCCGGGCGTAGGCGATAGGAGAACTGCGGGGTTTTTTAGTGGTTAGTCGGAAAAATCCCGGAGTCCCACATATCCCTCGGTCCCGCCAGGCCGGGGGAACCCGTCAAGAGTGGTTTTTCCCCGAGACAAAAAAAGGTGGTCAAACGGCACAAAAAAAATTTGAAATCGACGAAAGGGTCGAGATAAATCGAGAAGTACCATCTCAAAAAGTTTGTAATATTGGCCTATTATAAGATAACAGCCTACCATTTGTTGCGATTACAAAAAGAGAAAAGTTGTATAAAGTTTTATATAGCTATGGCTGCATTAGATATTTTCTTACAAATAAATTATAAAAAGAACGTAATTATTGATAATTAGTATTTTTCTGCATAAGCATTAAGGGATAACTTTGGATTACCTCTCAAACGGTTTTTTGAGTTGGTATCTTCGCCGTGCGATATTCCTTTAAATCCAGATAACGAGCTGGCAGAAAATATATTTATATATTGAAATACACCATCGTGACCCCACTGGCCGATATGTCGCATCTCTCCTTTTAAATCACAGTCACGAACTACTTGGCGATTCTTATGAAGTAGCTTATAAGCGTCTCATGCAAGTTGAGCGACGTCTCGCTCGGTCTCCAGAATTAAGGTATTCTTATATTAATTTCATGAAAGAGTATGAATCAAAATATTTTATCCCACACTACTGTGTACTTCGTCCAACATCGAACACAACGCCCTTGCGTGTAGTGTTTGACGGCTCTGCGAAGACTAGCACTGAACGTCACAAATGATGCACTCCTGACGGGTCGCAAGTTACATCAGGATATCATAAAAATCATTACACAATTTAGACTTTATGACGTCTGTTTCACTGCTGACGTGTCCAAGATGTATCGAGCCGTGTTCATTGACCGCTCAGAGCGGAATTACCAATTTATACTTTGGTGTGAATCTCCTAACCAGCCTGTGCGTACTTACGAACTTAAAGCGAACACTTATGGACTTCTTAGCGCTCCCTTCATTGCTGTTCGCACCTTGCATCAGCTCGCCGCAGATTTTCCACCTTCAGAAGCATCTTGTGTACGTATGTACAAGGCTTTTATGTCGATGACTTGTTGTGGTCATCCCTTTCCGTTTCTGAAGCTTGTTCCCTTCAGGATGAGCTAATATCACTTCTGAAAAGCGCAGGTTTTGATTTGTGCAAGTGGGTTCTAGCTATAAACCTGAGCAGCTTTCTAGGATGTCTGAAGACCAGATTACTAGTATAAATTTTCAAAATGATGCGTTATTATCTTTGAAGTTTTTAGGCCTGACTTGGTTACCTTCATTCGATTCTCTTTCTTTTAATTATAACATAATAGATACAAAATATAAAATCCCTACAGACCGTATTAAAATTACTTGCAAGTATATTCGATCCCATAGGGCTTATATCATCATGCACTTTTGTTGCCAAATGTATCATGCAGGATTTGTTGATTACAAGCTAAGTCTAGGTTGGGACGATCCTATCTCGACTGAATTATCCAATAAATGGTTAAAGTTTTTCATCAAATTACCGTGTTTATCTGACCTTCGCATAGATCGCCTTCTTCTTATTTCTAATTTTGTTGACGTTCAACTATATATTTGGGTTTCGCGACGCATCCTCTCTAGGTTATGCAGCTTGCTTGTATTTCAGAAGTGTCGATACACAGGGTCAAGTTAAGGTTAGGTTACCAATGAGTAAATTCAGGGTGGCTCCTGAAAATAAAACCTTTACTTTCTGAGCTGCAAGCGGCCGTGCTGCTTTTGAAGCTTGTTAGTTTTGTCGTACAAAACTGCAAGAACTTTAATTTTTCTATAGTCTCTCTTAGTGACTCGACTATAGTTTTATCCTGGCTTCAAACACAGCCTTACAAATTAAAAACGTTCGTTGCTAACCGTGTTAGTAAAATTATTGAATCGGTGTCACCCAACTGTTGGCACCGTCTAAAAAGCGAAAATAATATCGCAGATATGTGCTCTCGTGGTCCTCTCCCTATTCAATTAATAGATCAGTCCAGAGAGTGGATCCATGGCCCCGTGTGACTATCAGATAACTCTGAAAAGTGGCCTATTAGTACATTAATTATTACGGATAAAACCGAAGTCCCTGAGATGAAAACTTTAGTCGACGCCTTTTGCTTTAACTCGTCTAATGAATAATAATGATTTAGAATTAACATTTAATAAATTTTCTTCATTTAATAAACTCACTCGCGTTATAGTCTGGTGTGTATGGTTTAAAAATAATTTAAAATTGAAAACTGGTGAACGCCTTTTCGGGCCCTTAACCACCAGTGAACTGGCACAGGCTCGTGATATTATTATTCGTTCAATTTAAATGAATCATTTTAATTTAGAAATTAATACTCTAATTAGAACAGGCAATGTATCTTTACTGCATAAGTTGCGTCCTTTCATCGATTCTAATAATTTCCTTAGGGTGGGAGGCATGCTTTTACATTCTGACCTTCCATATAATAGTAAACACCCAGTTACTTCCGAAGAAATGTCATAAATTATATTTACATGTAGGGCCACGTACGATAAATGGCATTTAATGTAAACAATTTTGGATAATCAATGCTCGTTATTCGATAAGTTTTATCAAAATGTCCTAATTGTTTTACGTTCAACCCCAGAGGTTATCAACCTTTTATGGATCCCTTGCCTGCCGCACGTCTAAAACCCGAAAAGGTTTTCAGCCACGTTGGCTGTAATATAGGTGGTCCGTTTTTTGTTAAGGAAAGTTTAAGGCGTAATGCGAAAGTGCACAAGGCCTCCCAAGCTTCTCTCCGATCTATCTTGTGATTGTTTTTAGCCACATTTGACAGGCTCGTAGCTTGCAGTGGTCTTTGTAAGTTGATATATTTCGACTGCGGACCTAATTTCATGGCATTCGGTAAACATTTGAAGAAAGTTATATGTCTTTTTAAACTTGTGTCTAATTTAAAGGAGCCTTTGCAATGGGTCTTAGAAAGAATAGAGGAGATTCATCCAGGTATTGAAATATAATTTCGTGTTATAATTGTGCGTACTAAATTTGGTCTCCTTAAAGGGCCTGTCAATAAAATTTGTCCTTTGCCCTACACTAATTAATTTCGTCATACACGTATTTATATTTATTTTATTAGTTGTAGAGTATTAGAATTATTTCTTATGTGTAATTTATTTTACTTTTATCTATTTATTTATCTTAACCTCTGAGTCCCATTCTCACCTATTTTCCTGGAAATCATCATAATGATTTCAGTGGGGGGCATGTTCGATCCTTGCATAAAAGGTATTTGAAATCCCGCCTCCTGATTTTTGTCACCTACCCTCACCGAGAGCGCTGAGGTAAATTGTAAAAGTGAGGGTGGGACGAAAGTAATAAAGTAGTAACGCGTGAGCTTCTAAACGTGCGGGACGGTCGATGTTCGACCTCCCTGAAGACATAGTATCGCGCAAACTCCTAAAAGTGCGGGACGGTCGACGTTCGACCTTCCTGAAGACGTAGTAACGTGTGAGCTTCTAAACGCGACGCTGAAGACCATTCTCTGCGCCGTACGCAATTGGATTCAGTTACTCCTTGGAACGTCAATCAAACACGGCGCATTGGGCTAACTGATTTATTGAGTTAATGCAGGTACCAACATAATAAATAAAAATATACAGTTGAACAACACTACATCTTTCCTCTCTCACAAAAGAAACTTTCCATTCTCGTAAACTAAGAATCATATACAAAACAAAACAATAACTAATGTAAAGATATGTACGCACAAACAATAACAGATAAACGAGCTTTGAACAAAGAAAACTATTCCATCTATTATAGACTACTACAATTAATGTTTAAAACGCTTCAAGCGCTTATGGGCCCGGAGTGCATGGGAGGATGCGCCCGCCGGGGGAGAACACATTTTGGGGGATGATACTGACGTAGGTTCTGATTCTTTTTGTGAAACAGCCTCCTCAAAGCCCTCCGGCACATCCTCGCACGCACTTTTGCACCCATCATTCAGTTCCTCACCGACCACAGGAGACTTGGTGTCGGATTCATCTTCGGAAAAATGCTTCTAAAGGTTGCAATCGTTGATCTTGCCTCCGTGCTATTAGTGCAATTGCATTGCAATAGCTTCTATCCACTTTGAGTGAGCATCGATAATGATTAAATAACGCTTACCACCACATTCGGCAAAATCAGCATGCAGCCGCT
Organism: Malacosoma neustria; assembly: GCA_963693495.1. Taxonomy (NCBI): domain Eukaryota; kingdom Metazoa; phylum Arthropoda; class Insecta; order Lepidoptera; family Lasiocampidae; genus Malacosoma; species Malacosoma neustria. The sequence continues at coordinate 7,781,287 of OY856373.1, forward strand.
GCCAAGGATGAAGCGGGAACTCCCACGAATGAAGGGGGGTGCACGCGGGGGAGTCGCGTACTGTCCTACATGCATCACACGAACGGCAAGTATTTTCTGTCATTATCTAAATATGGCCAATAGACGTAATTGCGTGCAATATTCTTCATTTTATTAATACCCATATGACCCGCGTGTATTTCATCCAACACTTGCTTTTGTAATGATGCTGGAATAATAATTCTATATTTATAAATTAAGCAACCCAGTTCAACAGCCATGTGCTGTCTCCTATCGAAATAACATTTCTCCTCGCTCCCCTGAACAGACGACGGCCAACCAAACATAACGAAACCTTTAATCCTACTCAATACAGTATCTTTTTCGGTTTCTTTAGCTATATCTTTGAAAGTAACAGGAAGAGATTCTTCAATCAAATTTAGATAGCTGACAGTGTTGAAGAAGCGGTCCTCCTGAGGTAATGGCAATCGCGACAGTGCATCGGCCGGACCATTGTCCGCCGTTCGAGTGAATTCAGTAATAAAATCGTAAGCGCTTAGCCGCATCGCCCAGCGCTGTAAGCGCCCCGCGGCAGTTTGTGGAATACCACTGTTTGGGCCGAAAATATACGTTAGCGGCTGGTGGTCAGAACGCAGGATGAATCGTCTCCCCAATAAGTAATGGTGGTGTTTAGTTACACCAAAGTAAATGGCTAGGGCCTCTTTATCCAGCTGGCTATATTTACGTTCGGCCGCGCTCAGTGTTCGCGATACATAGCTGGCGGGCCGCTCGCTGTTGTCCGGGCATTTGTGAGCGAGCACTGCACCCAACCCATAAGCACTGCTGTCTACAGAGAGGACGAGTGGGCGCCCCTCTTCATAATGTGCCAGTACCCGGTCACTCAGGAGAACTCGCTTCGCTTCCTCGAAAGAACGTTCGCAATCAGAATCCCATTGCCAGCTCTGACCCCGTTTCAACAAGTTATGTAATGGATGTAACAAAGTACTCGAATTGCATATAAACTTCCCATAGTAATTTAACATTCCTAGAAAACTTTTCAACTCCGTTACGTTTTGGGGCTTAGGGACCTTGGCAATGGCTTCCAATTTAGCTGGGTCGGGCCGTAATCCCTCCTTACTAATAATAAAACCTAAATACTTAACACTATCTTGAAAAAAACTACATTTACTAAATTTAATAGTTAGTCCCATGTTACGCAGGCGCTCAAGCACAGTCCTCACATTTCTTAGATTATTTTCTATAGTGGATCCGCTTACACAAATATCGTCTAAAAATGCGACGCACCCTGGCACCCCGCGTAGAGTTTCTTCCATTATTTTTTGAAATTTTTCGGGGATACATGATAGACCGTACGGGGTACGACGATAAGCAAACGTACCGATATGCGTGGTAATGGCTGTATATGGCTGAGACTCCTCAGCCAATAAACATTGTTCAAATGCATGGGTAAGATCGATTTTTGTAAACTTGACTCCCCCACTAAGTGTAGCGAACAACTCCTCGATACGAGGTAAGGGGTAGAAGTCTCTTTTTAATTTAGGATTAATAGTAATTTTGTAATCACCACAAATACGTATCTCGCCATTTGATTTAATCACTGGAACTATTGGGGTGCCGAAATTTGAGTAATCAACGCGGTAAATGGTGCCATCAGCCTGCAAGCGTTCCAATTCGGCTTCAACGCGCCTACGCAGTGCTAAAGGGACTGGTCGTGCGCGTACGTAAATGGGTTGATTGTTTGTTAACTGCAAACGAATGGTCTGTTTGCAGGTGCCCAACTTATCCGAAAACACGTCTGGAAATTCGGAACACAATTGGTTCACGTACCTATCCTCACAAATTTTATTTATGTTTATTTGAGAGATGTTAAGGGCCCGTAACCAGTCTCTTCCTAACAGAGGGCGTGCCCCGTTTTTTATAATGAACAGAGGTAAACAATTTACTTTTACACCTCCTAATTTCACATCTACATTTATGTAACCTAGGGACTCGATACGTGAACCTGAATAACTGTGCAATATTGAGTTATCCGACTTAATAGATATGTTAGAGAAATAGCGTTTGTACATATGGTCACTAATAGCAGAAATACGACTCCCCGTGTCGATTTCGCATTCCAAATAAATGTTATTAATGCACAATTTAATATAATACGGCTTGGTGCCGTTTGCCGCAACTACAATATTACACAGATCATCAGAATTATCATTATTATAATCATCACTTACATAATTCTGTCGTTTATCCTTACAGACTTCGGTATTTTTCACCATTTTGCAACATCACTTTTAAATGACCTCTTTGGTTACACTTATCACAATTATAATTTTTATAACGACACCGGTCCGCACGATGTGCCATTCCACATCGCCAACATAGCTGCGCTGGCATCGCGCCATATGCGCCGCCCGTGCCCCTTGCGCCGTACGTGCCTCTTGCGCCGTCTGCGCCTCTTGCGCCCCATGCTCGCGCCGTGCTGCCCCGTCTCGGCCGCGCGTAGTGTAGGCCTTCGCCCGCTTCGCCGCCTGCACCTGAGGTCGTCCCCGGTCCCGTGCTACCGCTCACCTCCGCGTGCCTTTCTGCGGCCTCCAACGCCAGAGCCAGCTCAATCGCCTCCTTATATTGAATTTTTTTCTCGGCAAATATTCTAGATCTCATCGCCTCGCTACATAACCCGGAGACGAACTGGTCTCGTAAGTTCTCCTCAAGCGATGAACACGACTGACATCTGCCGAAATTGCACGTAGCAGCTAGGTGTTTTAGGTCCTGTAGGTATTCCGACAACGGCTCGCCTACCCGTTGTCGGCGTAATCTAAAAACGTGCCGCTCCGCAATCTCGGATCTTTGCGGTTCCAGATGATTGGACACTAATGTCACCAGTTCCTCGTACTCTTTGTCCTCGGGGAACGTAGGTGCACAAAGATCACACATTAAAGAATACGTTTGTTCGCCTACAACCGTAATTAACATAGGCACTTTCAGTTCAGGTTTTACATCGTTTAATAAAATATATTGATTCACACGCCTGATATATGCGGGCCACTGTTTTGAATGTAAGTTAAACGGTTCTAACTTTCCAATAGGCATTATTTAAATCCAAAAATAGTATTCTAACGCGTGGTAATTAATAATCACGATACTCGTCGCCAGTGGAACGTCAATCAAACACGGCGCATTGGGCTAACTGATTTATTGAGTTACTGCAGGTACCAACATAATAAATAAAAATATACAGTTGAACAACACTACACTCCTAACTCTCATTGGCCGTGCTATAAGATTGTGTGTTCAGTGTGCGTGACATTCAGCTGGTGCCGTGCAACAGTTCCTCCGCGAGCGGACCTGAACCGATCCGGGAAGGGGTGGAATCAAGTTCAATGCGAATTTATTTGCCCACTGCAAGGTATTGCGTATCTGTAACTACCGCACCTCCCTCCCTCCTCTCTCACACAGTCCACTGCTCTCGAGCTATCCCTCTCATTCCTGTGCGGTGCAATTTCGCTCCGTCACCGGCATCGTACAATATTGCTTCTAAATATAATTATTCTAAACTAGCATACGATCTACATACACACAAACCATTTGATCTATCAGATCTCAATTCCTCGTGGAGGTTTTCATAAGTCTTCCTTACTGTATAGTACCTTACCATTTGTTACTAGTTAGATTCATCGCTTGACGTGAAATTGAAATTAATTTGTAATAACATATAAATACTACATTGATCAAAAAGTTTCCGGACTGACATATAGATGGCGCCACATCTGCAAAATATACTAAAGCATTCGATAGCGCCATCCTTTATAACTTTATAAGGTACTAGCAGCCCGTCCCAGCTTCGCACGGGTATTTAACAAAAAATTAAAAATTAAACCCTTCTATTTTTTTCGGTCTCGGGGAAAAACCTCTCTTGACGGGGGGACCGAGGGATATAAGGGACTCCGGAAAAGATGTTCGACTATCCGACTACCCACTAAAAAACCCCGCTGTTCTCCTATCGCCTACGCCCGGGCCCACGGATATATGGCCTGCCGATCTCGTGACCCGAGCCGGCGCCGGCTCACGCTTTGTCTTAAAGCGGGCCCCTTCTAAAGTGCTGGCGCCAGGGGGTCAGAGTTTCGTCCCCCCAGCGCTCTCTTGTAACAACTCTAGGAGTTGAGGGGGGCTGCGGAACAGCACGCGGCCTTCTCCCTCGCGGCAATAGTGCGGGCGGTGGATCCTCCCCCGAGGGGCCGCCCGCGGCCGCTTTCTACGGCGGCTGGAGATCGTTGCCCACCCTCCGGCGCCGACGACGCGGCCTACGTTGGCGGGAGGGGAGTGCGGTGGCGGACTCCCGCTCCCGTTCCGCCGCCTCCCTTGCAGACACTACTGCCTGGCAAAAGGAGGCAACGGCTGTCCATCCAGGATCGCCCCCGACCATGGACAGAACCAGGGCCGGGAGCGACAGGTCCGCGGCCAATTCCGGACGGGACTCGCATCCCCGTCGCGTGCTAGTCAGGCGTGAGTACGACTACCAGACGACACTCCAGAAAAAGCAGAGTCGCCTGACGTCGTAGTCGGCCCAGCAAGACCAACCGACAGCGAGGATGGAATTCCCGCCCCGGGAACACTCTCTGTACAGGCGCAGTCGAAATAGGCATGGTTTCGACTACCAAATCAGGTCCCAGGGTAGAACCCGGGACCCCAATCAGTATTCGCAACCATCCCACCGGGGACCACGCCACGAACAGAGAACTAAGTTGGAAAGGATGTAAGAGGTAGACGGAAAGAAAGGTAGGACTCTGTCGCCTCGAACGGAGAGGGGAGTGAAGCGACGGATACTCGGGCACCTCGGGTACGCACACCCGTGCACTCCTCGGACAGAGGAGCGCCCCTGAGGGCAAACCCTTCTATTTGCGTCAGGTTACTAAAAAAATAAAATTATAAAGAAAGTTTGAATATTATTATTTCTATGAGTTTTTATTTTAATGATTTTTTTGTTATTACTTTTTATTTATTTTCGTTATTTTTTAATAAGACTAAGTATCCTAATTTTTGTAAAAACCCCAGTGACGCACGCCTACATTGCATAAGGTGCTGCCTAGCTAGCCGAACAGGGTGAGCGGCTACCACGCAACATTTTTCTAATACTTACATTTTTAAACTCGTGATATCTTTCGAATGGAATATCCGAATTGAATAATTCAAAAAGTTATATAAAGGTATTGAAACAGTTTTGAATATGAAGTAATTTATTTTGATAAGGATTAGTTAGTTCAGTTCAGTTTTTGAAGGTGTGGCTCCAACGCCCTTGGCATTGATTTTGCCAATGTCTAAGTGGATTAAAGAAGTGACAGGTTTAATGGCGAAAAAAAAAGGGGGGGGGGTCAAACGCGGTGATCGGTTCGAAAGCTATCTGTAATCCTGAGGACAGTACAAATAAATAGTTATAAAATTGGTAACAATATTTAGAAATTAATAAATATTTGTTATAAATATATATTGTTTTTAATTAAAAATTTACTTAAAATGAAAACATGTTTGGAATGAACTAAAGTTAATAAAAAGTTGACATTAATGGGACGAGGGATATGTGAGGGTAATAAATCATAAATAGGATGAGAAATTTTTGGACAATTAAAGAAAATATGTTCAACAGTTCCTTCCTCTAATCCACATTCACATAGAGAGTGATCTTTAATTCTTATTTTTGCCAAAAAAACGGGGGAACAGCAATGTCCCAAGCGTAATCGTATAATTGAAGAAGTCACTTTTTTGGGTAATTGTTTAAAACGGGAAAACCAAGGTTTAGATGTTTTAATTTCAGGTTGTAAGGAGTAATAATGCCGCGCAATAGGACTCTCTCTTTGTTGCCAAAAGTGGTTCCACTTATTTAACATATCTAACTTAGTGAAAGCTCTTAAGTCACTGGGGAAGCATTTATTGTATGTAAATAGGCCTATTGAAGAAGCATTTTTAGCACATTGGTCGGCGAATTCATTGCCGGCGATACCACTGTGGCTGGGAATCCAAACCAATATTACATCGAAACCAGAGGAATAGCATTTGAAGAGAGACTCTTTAATTTTTAATGTGATGGGAAAGTTTTCTTTAGAGTGAAAAGGAAATTTAGCAATGTCCAAAAGGCAACTTAGGGAGTCCGTGAAAATTACTGCTTTGCTAATATTGTGGGATTCCACAAATAAAGACGCCTCAAGAATAGCGACAGCTTCGCCAGAAAATACGGAATTGTAGGAAGGAAGTTTATAATTTAAAATTATGTGGAACTTTGGTATCCAAACTGCTGCCCCAACAGAGTTGGTATGGTTTAGTTTAGAGGCATCTGTATAGATGTAGAGATAGTGTGGCCATTTTTCTGATACAATTTTGTTAAATATTATGTTTGATTCAACTGATCGATTTTTAAAATCCAAATTGAGAATAATTTTTGGTGTAAAAAGTAAAATGTCAAAACTAAAATCAAATATAGGATACCGAAATGTTTTAAAGATATTGAGGGAGAGGAATTTTTGGTATGCAATAACAAGAGGGGGAGGAAACTTATGTGTCCAGTAGGTTGAAGATGTGGTAAGGTAGCAAAGTTTATCTAGGATTGAAATAAGAGGATGGTTGAAAGTTGAAACAGATTTACAAAAATATCTATCTGCTAGAAATTGCCTACGTAGGTAAAGAGGGGGTTCCATACATTCTACCTGTAGGGCAGAAGTAGGAGAGGATTTCATAGAGCCTGTGATAATTCTGAGACATTTTGCCTGAATTCTATCTAACTTAGTAAGGGCCAATTTGTTGCAGGGTTCCAATAAAAAGCATCCATAGTCAAAGTGGCTCCTTATAATGGCATTGTATAATAGTCTTTGGTTGTATGGATGAGCACCCCATCTGATACCCGACAGGGCACGGAGAATATTTATATTTTTTTCAGCTTTCTCGCAGATGTATTTAAGATGTGAACTGCCAGAAAGCTTTGAGTCTAATATAAGTCCAAGAAACTTAACATGATCTTTAAAACTTATTGTCTCATTATTAATAGATAACCTCAAATCGGGGATAAATCTTTTCCTAGAAAAAACCACAGCAGAACTTTTACAAATAGAAATTGAAAGACCATGGTCAGTAAGCCAATTATCTAGGTAAAATAGGGCTTTGTTTAGTCGATTACAGGCTTCGGAAAGAGATGAAGAAGATGCATATAGCGCAATATCATCTGCGTATTGTAATATTTTGCAGAAACAATTTACTGATGAATCTAAATCTGAAGTGTATATATTATACAGGAGGGGACTAAGGACAGAGCCTTGGGGAAGACCTTTCCATATTCGACGAATAGGGAAAGAAACTCCTGGAACATGGATAGAAATAGATCTTTCCATTAATAAATTACTTATGATGTTTGTCATCCTCTCCGGGATATTAAGACGGGTTAATTTTGATTTGAGTAGTGAAAGGTCAACATTGTCATAAGCTGATTTAATATCTAAGAAGACACCGATCAGGTGCTCATTTTTAGAGAAAGATATACGAATATCCGAAGTCAAAATACTCAAGCTATCCATAGTACCTACCCCTTTACGGAATCCAAATTGAGATTTGGGTAGCAAATCACGGTTTTCGACTAACCACTCCAGTCTGTTTTTTAGGAGGTGCTCCATAATTTTGCACAGAACTGATGTGAGGGCAATGGGACGATACGAGTCTGCATTGTTAGGGTCTTTTCCTGGTTTTAGAATTGGGATAACAAGTTGTGTTTTCCATGACTCAGGAATCGAGCCAGTAATAAAAAAGCTATTAATTATTTTCAAAAAATATAATTTGATAGAATCTGATGACTTTGTAATGAAGGAATAGGGGATTCCGTCCTTCCCTGGAGCTGAGTCACGAAGATTATCTAGAGCACATAAAAGTTCGCTATATGAAAAAACGGTATTTAGCTTATCTTGAGAACTTAATGAGGGAGGAGAGATAAGAGAAGGGGATGGTAAACTATGAGCTGATGGGACAAAAGGAGGAGCTAGTTTATTTAAAAAGTCTGGGAGCCAAAGGGACGTATCATTTGAGCTGATGTTATTGTCTACTTGTGCTCGTCTAAAAGATTTAATTTTATTCCAAATTATGGAAGGGGGACATCTAGGAGAAATGGACTCACAGAAATTTCTCCAGCTTATTACTTTTTTCTTGCGAAGTAGTTTCTTGGTTTTGGCAGCAATCTTTTGATGGGCAAGGTAATTTTCCATGGACATATTTTTGGCAAATTTTACTTCAGCTTCTTTCCTTTCTCTAACTATGTAAGTGCATTCAGAGTCCCACCAAGCTGGAGAAGGAATTAAGTTTAAAGAAGAGTTTTTAAGGGGGAAACATTCCTCAGCAGATGACATAAGGATGGAATAAAATTCTGAGTAGATAGGAAGAGCATTTTCATAAGAGATTTCTGGAAGCAATTTTAGTTTATTTTCGACCATAATTGAGAATCGAGGCCAATCTGCTTTTGTAAGTCTGAACTTTAATAATGGTTGAGGACCAGAATGAGGAAGGGATGAGTCAGCTAGTGAACATAAAATAGGAAGGTGATCACTGCCATGGGAGTACGGCAGAACTTTCCAAGTCAGTAAACTTATAATAGAGGGGGAAGCTAATGTGAGATCTGGTATGCTAGGATTTTGGGAAGGGGAAACTCTGCGAGTAGGGGATCCATCATTTAGGATACATAGGTCAAAGGAGTCTAAAGTGTCTAGGAAGTTATTAGAGATGGCATCACAAAAGTGGCAACCCCAGAGAGTATGATGTAAGTTGAAATCTCCAAGAATAAGAAAAGGAGCTGGAAGGCAAGACAGAATGTTTGAAAATTCAGTGATTAAATCAACAGATGGGTGTGGAATGTATAGTGAAACAAAACAAATATTTATAATTTTCACAGCAACTATATTAAGGCTAGAGGAATGAGATGGAATGGAAAAAGAGGTAAATGAGAATTTTCTATTTATAAAAAGAGCACAACCTGCCCATCCATCATGTCTATCCTCACGAAGACATGTATAACCAGGGATCTTGAAAGTAAAACCTGGTTTAAGCCATGTTTCCGAAACTGCAAAAACTATAGGGCTATATTTGTTTATTAAATAAATAAGTTCGTGTTTTTTATTTTTGACATTTCTAGCGTTCCATTGAAGGACATTGACCATTATTAAAATAAGAAGAGATAAAATTAATTAAAATAGTTTGAATAAGTTGAATGACGTTGTTCGGTATTAATTCACTGAGTTTAGCTATTAAGTTCAAAAGCACAGGAGATATCTGGTCAGCGGACGAGACAGAAGGAGTTGAATTTTGAGAAGAAGGAGAATTAAGGGCACAACCATTGGGAAGACAAGAAGGAGACCGAGAAGTGATGTTATTGTGAGCAATTTTATCATATGAAGGCCCTGGTTCAGGTCTAGGTTTGCGTTGGGTCATAACAGTTTTTTTGTACGATATAGAGCTTGGTTGAGAATTGAGAGGAGATGAATCCATAGTTGGAATTGAGGAGTGTGTAGAAGGAGGGGCTAAATTTACATTTTTATGACCTGATGAGGCCACAACTGAGTAAGGGGTTCGAATAGGGCGGAATCGTTTAGCAGCTTCTAGGTATCCAATATTTTCTTCTGACATAATAAGTTTAATAGATTTTTGCCTTGCATGTTCAGGACAAATGGAATCTATAGCTTGATGTGGGCCAGAACAAAAAATACAAGATATATTTTCTTGAAGAACTTTACAGGATTGAGAGTCATGGGGTCCTGCACAGCGGAAGCAGCGTGGCTTAGATCGGCACTGATCACGTATGTGCCCAAAACGACAGCAGTTGTGACATTGTATGGATGGAAGTGTATAGATATCAACTGGTATGGACATATTGCAGCAATAAACGTATTGTGGGAGGGTTTGGCCTAAGAATGTAAACACAACTGTTCCTGTTGGTTCCCAGATTGTTTTATTGTCAATCCTTCTTTTTTTATTGAGCCTTCGAGCCTTAATTACGATTGTAGAGTCTGAACGGCAGTCTGTCATAGTCACTAAGTCTTCTAGTGACCATTCTAATGGAATTTTCCTAATTACCCCCATCCGAGTAATATGAAATTTGGGAACTAAGGCAGACAGTTTGTTGGCAGCTAAGAGAGGTGAGGAAACAAAATTATTAGCATCTAAAAAGGTTTTAAATTGGACCGAAATCTTACTACGACCTATACTTTTGATAACTTCAACACCCGAAACCTTAGATTTATATATAATCTGTGCTAGTTTAAGAGAACTGTTTAAAGATGGAAATTGGTCATTCTCTGAGCGTGAGACGTGAACCAAATATGGACCAAAATCTGTCTCAGTATATTTAAGATCAAAATTAGATTCAAAGCCGGGACGAACATATGTGTGTTGTGAAGAAGAAGAAGGAGCCACCAACCTCTTTTCCGGGGGCCCAGGAGAGACATCTCTTACTCGCTTTAAGTGGGATTTGTTTGACAAATTTAAACTTTCCAGGATTTCTATCGACACGGGGTCATGATCTTTATCTGGTGGAACTTTTTCTCCTACAGATGTCGACATAATAATAAAGTGGGAATAATTTAAAAATAATTAAATATAAGCCACCACCAGCACCAAAAGGGGAGAAGTAAGACCTAGGATCACAGAAAAGCTTTAAAAATTAAATTGAATTTCGCGGACACGTGTGAGACGTTACAAGACACCTGTCACTCCGATTTGATAAGGATTAATACCAAGATCCAATTAAAGAGCCTTTTCTAGGGGCGGCATTTTAATTAAATTTTTAAAATAAAAGAATACTTATTGTGGCATAACTATAATAGTTAGACATATGCTGTCGCGACACTTTTTGTAAATAATGATGTGTTCTGCAAAGTTGTAGTACATTATTTTATTCTATCATCAATAGTTTTCGCAACGCACGCGATTTAAATAATATTTTAGGTAATTTTTTTACACTTTGAGTTACATTATTGGAGTTTTAGTAAGGATCCCTAATTTTTTTGAAAATATAATATAGCCTATGTCACCCGGGGATAGTGTAGCTTCCCAACAATGAAATAATTTTTTAAATCGGGTCAGTAATTTCGGAGCCTATTCAAAGCAAACAAACAAACAATCAAATCTTTCCTCTTTATAATAGTAGTATAGACTAGCGACCCGCCCCGGCTTCGCACGGTTGCAATGCTGATACTATTTAGTATCAGCATTGCATTATAGTATATTTATACTACAGAATGTTATTATATACAACGTTAAGAGCTTTTTTGTCATTAGATAATACAAACATATTTTCTTTAGAGGTTACTCTTAAAACACTCAACGCTCAAACCTAAGCCTGCAACGTTGAAATTCTTTTTATTTTTATTTGAGCTCGATAAACGCGTGCCATCACTGCTAATCATAAAGTGCTGTAGAGCGAAGTTTTTTTTTCTTAAAGCTAAGGCTGTTGTTGTCACAAACGACTTCGGACAGCGACTACGGACGTTAAGGCATTCCAACCCCGTGGGAGCGGGGTCGATCAGCCATGGCAGCGTGCTCGGAGATGCGCCTCCTGTAAGGTGCGTTTCCGGCTCGACCACTGAATGGGGATAACTGAGAACTGTCAAGAATGGCAAGAGTTTTTTTTATTGGGGTCTATTCACCGGTGAAGCCGATTCTATTTTAATCTACTAACGTTTCGGAGTGCTTATAGCTGGTGGAGAAGAAACGGCGAAAGAAACTCCCCCGCAACACAGATGTGAGAATAGATATTCTACGTGTATATATGTAATGAGTGATTGCGAATCTATAGGCTGTGGGAAGCGGAAGGCATCCCTAAATCTATTCCGTTGGACTGGTCCATGCCGGAATGGGGTAGGGCGGCCATCGACGCGCTATTTATAAGCACGCGCCGCTGCCCCCCCGTCCGGTACCGCCGCTACCGCTATGTCCCTGCATTTTACTTAATTGGATAAGGATTAATGCTGTATTGGATAAGGATTAATGCTGTATTGGTTAAAATCGCTTCGTAAATAAGCTATTAATTCTCGTAAAAAGTAAAGGATAAAAAAAGGTTATTGTGGGTTAGGGTTAGGTTGAGGCCCGGACAGACCGGGCCAGCACTAGTGTGGGGCTGCGGAAGAATTTGGATTCCCGCGGCCCCGCGCGCACGTGTGAGGAGACACCGGGGTGGTGGTTTTAGCCGGTAGGAGTCCGGCATGCCCCTCCGCCTTTCCCCAGGCGGAGGTAGTCCATGAGGATTTCCCCGCCCCGCAAAAAAAAAAGGGTCTAAGAGATAGACATATACGATCGCGGACTTTTTTGTAGAACTTTTTAAGGTGTACAATACTGTAGTTCATTATTTTGATTTATCTCGTAGGGTTCAGCCAGCGTTTGTAATGTAAGCTAAAAAACAAAAAATTTAACAAAACAAAACCGCCTTCAGTAAAAAAAAACTATTCAAAAACAAATTAATATGCACTAAAAAGTAAAAAAATAATTGCAGATTCTTCTATCACTTAATAATCAACTTACTTTTTCTACTCATCAATATGTAGGTACAGTGGCGTAGCTACCTAGGGGCTAGGCGGGGCAGTGCCCCGGGGCCCTCAAGCTCAAGGGGCCCTCAAATCCTTACTAGAAATCTCGATCGAACTTAACTTTTGGAAATTTCTCCCATTTTCAAAATAAATATGACAGGTTGCAACCCCACTTTAATCATGACAACTCAGTTGAGAGAAATTCAAAAGTTATGCCTAGGGAATTCCCCTAAATTCTTTCTGTAGGCTGGCAGTGTTGTCAGTTTGACGGATAGTGATATGTGCATTTTATTATTTATATAATAAACCCTTGACTCTTCTCTATTTCGTTTTATTACCCAAACCTACAGGTTTGGGTATCGATATCAGCAACTCTAAATTATCCTCAATTTCCGATGGCAATACCGACAGCATCCGACCACTAGATTGAATGCAACCAAAACGACCGACGACCAAATGCTACCAAAACGACCACCAATGACAACGACCTCTTTAAACTTTTACTAAAACGAATAAACACTAAAATAACACTCAACGCTGCAGATGAAACTCGTATATTAAAAAACATATTGGTGTACCAAGTATTAATTGTAATATATGTTGTTACTGTTTAATATTTTTATTACCTGCCCTGCAGTGCACAAAAAGAGCTTAAGTAGCTTAGCATTTTTAAAGTATTTGTATATTTCATATTTTTATTTGATAAAACCTAATAGCAGTGGGGCCCCATTTTTTAATTTGCCCCAGGGCCCTTGGTTACCTAGCTACGCCACTGTGTAGGTATGATGTATATTACGATAATATATTGTAGTTACAATTATTGTTATTTTTGGAGTCGGTGTCAGCCAAGGTAGGTTTGGAACTACATACATAGTTATAAGTGAGATGTGCTTGTGTATTATTATTGCTAGGTATATTGTAGTGTTTAACACTACAATATACTATGTGTATGTAATATGTCGCTTAAAAAACATTCTTTAGGGGTTTAAGGTGCCTAAAAAAATAATGTGAGCTTTCGAATCTTAATATCACATTCTACTACTTTACTACCGAGTTGGTAATTAAATCTTTGATATACATTTTACAAAATTAACACTTAGTCCGCCAAATGACACTCCAAGTAGCCGTAGTAAATATTCAACACAGCTTTCTTTTGTTTTCATATTAATCAGTATTAGATTACTCACAGGCAACCAGGCCTACTACCACCACCAGCTTTATTTCTAATGAAATGATTACAATGACTTGAATGTATTAATTGCATAATACATCTGTTTTTATAATAACAATTATCGCCAAATTTTGTTATCTGGTGGTGACAGAAGCGAGATAATATATAGATATTTAAATATCCTTGATATTTCCTCTATAGAATATCGATTGTTGGAGACCTCCGAGGCGTAACGGATTCATACATCGAAATGTCTGTGGATATCACGGGATCGACGCCGATCCCAATCTGGGTATTATATATTTATTTACAAAAGTAAAGTTTATAAGTAGTATAGCGCTCTAAAGCCTACATTGAAACCAAATGGAGCTGTGTGAATGGTCGGATATATTTTGTCGGTATAATTTTTTTAGCTTATTATCATTTGGATTTGTCTTGGTGTAAGTCCAGTTACATATGAAGCTGAAGTACGGAGATCATTGTTGAATGTCTTTTTTATTGTGTTACTCCAACTAAAGGTTGGCAGTCTATATATTTATTTTTCAATTACTTATTTGGAGAGACACAATAGAGAGAGTATAATAATAATTCGTTTGTTGGCAAATAACACCAATTTTTTCAGTTGTCAAATTTAAGATTTAGGCGCATGAAGCTATTAGAAAGTAGAAATTCTTATAAAAGAGAAATATACGACAGTATTTGTTGTTATTTATTTAAAATCATATCCATTAGAAGGGCCACGAGTTGCCTGTCCTTAATCCATAGATGCCGCTTCTGAAAAAAATAATTAAAAGATCTTGTACTATATATTGTTAAGAATAAAAAAAATGATTTAAAGTGATACAAAACAATGAAAAAAATTATACTATTTTTTAAATCAGATTTTCATTTTATGGTTTTCTTGTTTTTCGTTTTTATTAATAACATATAATAATTATTAAAAAATAGCTCAATTTATGTGTTTGTCTGTCTTCTACAAAATGAAGACTTACCCGCGCTTATTCAAGATGCCATTGCCCATGTTTAAAGCAGCACCTGCACATTGGTTATTTTGAGCCTGGTTGATATTTGAACAAAGTCTGCCTACAAAGTGGTTGGTGCGGACACTGGAGGCGAAGTACTCATATGCACGGCTGTGGGAACAGGTGCTGATCCAGCAACCTGGCTGAGGATTCCTACCACCGTTGGGATAGAAGTCAGCGTTGGCGATGCGATCGAAGATACCAAGAAGACCTCCATCAGTGTGGATTGTTTCTACGTATTGGCCGTCGTTCGCATTTAGGGCTAAGTGGTTGTTACCCCACCTAGGGCCAGCTGGGTCCAAACCTGAAAATTTTTAGCTTATTAACAGAAAGTATTTTTTTTGTAAGTTTAACTTTGTTAAAGTCAGGTATATCAAAGTGAAAACGACGGCGCTGCTACGCAGGTCGCAGCGCGTCTTGGCCGTCAGGGCGATAGAGGATACCACACGGTGTCCTCTCTGTTGGCCGGATCCCCACCATGGGTCCTCGAAGCTCGTGTCCTCGCACTGTTATACCAATGGCGACGTGACGTGGCCGACAGTGGGCTCTCGCCCCGCGTCTCTTGAAGTTGAGGTAAAGCGAGTGGAACTGCGCGACGAGGTCCTCATGGTGGAGTGAAAGGAGCGTCTTGCATACTCCAGCGCGGACCTTGCCACCATAGAGACGGTGAGGCCCGTCCTGGCCGAATCAATGGAGAGGCGCCACGGTGCTCTGACATTCCGTCTGACGCAAGTCCTCTCGGGGCACGGTTGCTTCGGGAAGTATCTGTTTCGCATAGGGCGGGAGACGACATCAGGGTGCTACCATTGTGACGCGAGTAACGAGGTGGGCACGGTGGACCACACCGTCACCGCGTGCCCAGCGTGGCGCGAAGAGCGCTGCGCCCTCGTCGCCCAAATCAGTGCGGACCCGTCGCTCCAGGCCCTGATTCTGTCCATAGTTGGAGATGATCCTGGGTGGAAGGTCGTCATCTTCCTTTGCGAGGCAGTCATGCCCACAAATGAGGCGACGGAGCGGGAACGGGAGTCGACCACCACACTCCTCTCTCGCCAACGCAGGCCACGTCGTGGGCACCGAAGGGCATCCAACGCCCTTCGGCTGCCGTAGAATACAGCCGCGGGTGGCCCCTCGGGGGAGGATCCGCCACCCGCACTATGGCCGCGAGGGTGAGGGCCACATGTTGTTCCGCGGCCCCCCTTAATTCCTTAGAGCTAATAAAGGAGAGACCCTGACCCCCTGGCACTAAACACATGGAGGGGGCCCACCCTGATACAAAGGGCTGTCGTACGGAGTCCCACGTATTTATCAGTCCCCTAGGCCGTGGGAACCCGTCAAGAGAGGGTATTTCCCCGAGACCATAAAAATATATATTAAACTGCCATAGGACTTACATAACTGTAAAAATTTTAACATATTTAAACAAAAACTAAAACAGTTTGTAATTAACAACATTTAATATTAACACTTTTTAATATTAAAAACTAAAACTATTATATTGTAAAGACATGTCAGATCTTATGTAGCATACAGGTATTATGCTTTAAAGTTAAGCGAGCTTTAAAGTTCTTATGAGAAGTAAAGTTCTTTAAACTTATATGCTAAAAGTTAAAAGAAAATAGTGTGTGTCTGTGTCTGTGTGTGTGTGTGAGAGAGAGAGAGAGAGAGAAAGAGATATTGTAAAAGAAATGTAACATACCAGTAATACGCATAGCTCTACCACCAACAGTGCGTCCAGCATTTCCAACGACATGAGCACCCAAGCTGAAACCGACCAGGTGCACTTGGTTCCAATTTCCACCGGTGGTTGCTAAGAGCCAGTTCAAGAAATTTCCAAGGAATTGACCGATCCCGGGGACGGCGTAGTAAGCGGCGTTGTAGAGTGAGTTAGCAGAACCACGCCAGTCGACAACTATGACATTGCAGTCTTGGACAGCCAGAAAGGCAGGAGTGACCATGGTGTTGACGGCTGAGTTGCCGTTGCTGTTCCATCCGTGGACGATAACTTTGGTGGGGCGGTTGGCGCGGAAGTTTGAGTTCCAAATGGAATTTGCATTGCCATTAACTATAATCTGAGCATTGTTAGGGTTTTGCCTGAAAATTGATTAAGTTTATTGTAAATTAATTTTTACTTGGTAAACCAATGAGAGATCCTAACTCATGAGGAAATTAGCTTAATAGATATCATTTTAGATTACAAAGGCGATTAGCCTAAGCCTGAATATCTGTAATAAAGCATAATAATAGTCCAAAACGACCCACTATTAGACTTTAGCTGTAGAGGGACAAGCTTGTCCAGATTGGTGGTTTACGGTATACAGGTTTTCTTGCGTGGTTTTTCCTTTACCATCAACATGTAGCAATTACATTAATATATGCTACGAAAAAACTGACTAAGTGGTGGCATGTGGCAGTGGACATGTCCTTTGTGGAATTCCGCTTCTAAGTTAGTGTCTGAGTGTGACTTAATAATAACAGTCCATAACGTCCCACTCATCAGTGGCTCGGGCTTCCCCTAGAGCAGATTGGAGGGTTACACATACCGGTGATCTCGCTATGCGAGTAAACTAAGTGGTGCATGTATTCAAACCCGGGACCTTTAGGTTGATATCCGAATGCATAATAATACCACTGACCTACCAGATACCACATAGTTACTACATATCAAAATATTTAAAAAAAAGAAAAACTGATTAAAACCAACCAGAGAATAAGTGATGTGCATGTGATAAGTTAATATCAGTGCGTATTATTATATGATATTCTATTCGTGCAGGGGCGAAGAAAGAATACTAACCTCTGCGGCCGGGGTCGGCCTGTCGTAAAAGCCGACAAAACAACCCACCCTAGCTACGTGGTAGGGCCTCAAGCCCGTATGGATGGCGACCACCTTTGGTCTTATGTCTGCCGCCATAATAACCTTGTGTTGTGTTTCGGCATTAGTGACCCAAGTTCTTGTACCCTTATGGGACAGCAGCGTGGTCGCGATGCCACTGCTGTTGCAAACACCAATAGGCGATGGTAACTGCTAAATTCTAAGTAGGCCGTCAGCTTCTCTGCTGTCAGACAGCAATGAAAAAAGGATATGTTATTTATCATATTCTAAAACAATGTTGTGATTAGTCCAAAATTACCTAGTGAAGAGCCAGTATTGGTTGTTGGCACCATTTCTTTCGTTTAATAGAGACTCTTCGACTGGTGCTTCTAAATCAACCAAATGTGGGACACCATCGCCGTCTGGCATCCATATGTAGCGGCTTTCTCCCTCCACATAATGGCTGTTATCCCCTGGCACCAGCGGAATGGCACTGCCGGAGCATACTGGAATACATATATTTATTTTTATGCCTAAATTTGGTTTTTTGGGAAAGGATAATCGAAATCCTTATTCGAAATTCAGGCCGGCCAAGATCCGTCGGCCGTACTATACGAAATCGAAAAATTTGTTTTGAAATATTGTAAATTAAAATAAATCTTGAATAAAGAAACATAGAAAATTATTTTCAATTATCTATACAAATAAATAAAATTGGAGTGTCTGTTTGTAATATTAAAATAACAGCTTTTTACTAAGTGCATTCGGATGTACCTAGTCAGGTCATAAATTCTGTCACATGTTTAATGTAAAATAATTGTAACAAGTTTATTAATTATGTAACCATTCATATACCAAAATGAACTTAACAAAACATAGATTCTTATGACATTAAAGTTTATTCAAAATGACCTCCGTGATTTTGAATACAAGCCTTCAATCTGCGCGGCCAGTTGTCTATCGCAGCACGAACGAGGTCCATGTCAATATCGGCGGCTGCCTTAATCAAGGATGTCTTGAGTGACTCCAAATTGGGATGAGGCTTTGAGCACGCCTTTTCCTCCAAGTGTTGCCATATCTTGTAATCTAACGGATTCAAATCTGGACTGGAGGAGGGCCAGTCTTCGTGCCGGATGAAGTCGATTTCACGCGCCGCCAGCCAGTCTTGTGAGCTTTTCGCTCTATGAGCTGGCGCCGAATCTTGTTGGAATACCCAGTGCCTGTTATTGAACATGGTATGAGAAACAGGTTCCACAAGGTTCGTCAGGACTGTATTTTGATACACAACAGCATTCGTTTTTACACCTTTCTCACAAAAATGTACCTCTGTTAAGCCCCAATAAGAAACTCCCAACCATACCATGAGCGAGGATGGAAAATTACCTCGTTGGATACGCGGAATACGGTTGCTCGCTTCTTCACTACTGTGTGCGTACACCTTATCATTTTGTTTGTTGTAGCTCTCTTCTACGGTAAACATTTTTTCATCCGAAAAAAGAATTTCCCGATATTTTTTTCCCGCGTACCGCTTCAACAAAGCGCGGCATCTCTTCAGTCTCAGGTCCATTAGACGAGCATTCAAACGATGTCCTGTTTTTCTTCGATATGCCCGAAGCCCTAAGTCTTCATTTAACACCCTTTTCACCGTGGTTCTGCTTAACCCCATCTGAAGGGCCAACAGTTTCTGCTTACGTTTGGGATTTCTTTGAATTCGTGCCTTCACAGCTTTTATCACTGCTGGAGTCCTAACAGACCGAGGGCGACCACTTCTTGACCTGTCATCTACACTAGAGTCTTCATTGTATCGTTTGATGGTACGATAAACGAATCTTTTGGTAATATTCAAATTTTTCAGTATGTTAAAAATTTGAATTGGCGCGTAACCGCAACGATGTAACGCAATAACTGCAACACGGTCTTCTTTAAGCGTCCACTCCATATTTAAAAATGAGTAAAATTCTAAAAGTTATACATTTTTATTTTCATGAACAATTCGAAATTCTAATTCAATAAACTTTTTTGTGGTCAGCATTCTAAAAGAAAAGTTTTTACTGTGTGACAATACTTATGACCTGACTAGGTATATACAGTACATATACCAAAACAACATTTTTTACAATTTTTGTCTGTCTGTCTGTCTGTTTGTTCCGGCTAATCTCTGAAATGGATGGACCGATTTTGACGGGACTTTCACTGGCAGATAGCTGATGTAACAAGGAGTAACTTAGGCTACTTTTATTTTAGAAAAAAAATTCATTTTCTAATTCTAATTTAAGTTGACCTCAGATTTATATCATCAATCATATGAAATAGGGTTCAGCTTAGGCTGGACTCTGTAGGTCGGATTTCCAATTTAAGTTGAGCTCACATATCCAAAAAATGCTGGCCAAAGTCACTATTCCACGCGGATGAAGTTGCGGGCACAGCTAGTTAATTAATAAAAATTTAGGGTAGACGATATTCTTAGTTGTAAATTACGCATTAAATCACTCTGTCATTTAAATAGTATAATTGTTATACTAATTTTCTTGTTACATCATTTTTTATTGTAATTGTTACTCGTGTAATCTCAGGTCATTAGCAAGTTATGTTTAAAGTGATATAATAATTGTAATTTATGACATAAATATTCATCGTTTCCTAATTCCCATAAAGCTTGTTTATAGTTTAAAATGATAGAGATATCCGGAGCCATTGTACTTATTGTATATTATGCACGGATTGCAAATGTATGTCACATTTGGAACAATAAACACTCAGTAGGAAATTAGAAAGGGTTGAATAAGTACACTTATATTCATAATTAACAAAATATAACTCAGAACATTAATCGAATATTTTGTAGGATAATTTGACAAGTATGATATGAGAGACGATCGATACTGATTATATAAAATATAATCTACGGTAAGATAACATATGACCATGATTATAATTAATATAATGGCTTAAATTACCAATAATATTAAATAGCTTATTAATAATTTTATAAGAATCATTTTTATAGCAAGATGACGGTGGTCTAGTGGAAGGACCGATTAAGGGAAATAAATACAGTCGTTGTGTACAAATGTTTGCAATCTCAGCAACGTTCTTAAAGAGCTACCGTTAGCAAAACTAGTTAAATATAGAATCAGCAAGAGAGAAAAATTGACACTGGAAAGGGGAAAAGAGAACAGAATAGAAAATGATAAGAGAGGACATGATCTTCATAGAAAGAAGTCGGCTGCGGTTCCAAATCTAAAAAGTAATTTTAATCAGTTATTCGTTGAAATTGTAACAGAATGGACAATTCCATATTAGAGTTCCAAAATAATCAGCTTGTGAGAACAACAACGGCTCATGCAATGAATTTGACACTAAACAACTTATAGTATTTATACTGATTTTAATCATGTAACTAACATGTTTCTAAATATTCTATGAAAAATAATATTATTATTTAAAATAGGTATTATTTTAAAACTAACTCATTAGTCATAAATAATAATTATACGTGCAAGGGCGGACAAAGAATACTAAACCTCTGCGGCCGGGATCGAACTGTCGTAAAAGGCGACAAAACAACCCACCCCAGCTATGTGGTATGGCCTCAAGCCCGTCTGGATGGCGATCATCTTTGGTCTTAAGTATGACCCAAGTTCCTGTACCCTTATGGGACAGCGGCGTATTCGCGATGCCACTGGCATTGCAAACATCCATAGGCGATGGTAACTGCTAAATTCTAAGCGGGCCGTCAGCCTGTCTGCTCTCCCACAGCAATAAAAAAAAACAGACACTGCAACATGTTTGAAATGTCAGGAAATGACAAAAGTTGTTTAATACGATTACAATTTTTAACAATCGTAAAAACCTAGGAAATCATTACCAATTTTTTTTCGCGGCCCGCAACTTCATGGCTAGCACGTGTTTGTGGCCCCTTTGAAAAAAGGTTGAATACCACTGATATAAAGGGTGAATTCATAATAAAATAAAAAGTAAACACTACCTGCTACCAGGCCAGCCAGTACAAGGAGTTTGAAATCCATGATTACTGCACAGGGTGTCTGTCATCAGGCTTATTTATTTGGTTAGTTTATCTACAGGCGTAATTGATTAAGATTTTTTTGGCGATAATTATGTTTTGATGATTTTCTAAACTGTTATCTGAGAATTAAAATTATTGAACATTCCCTTTACAGCAGTAGGTAGTATCTATTTTCTTGTTTTTATTTTTATATAGTAAAAAAGTAAAATGAATGAATGATTAATTCGATGAATTTTAATTTATTGTTGTATGAGATACAACTTTTTTAATACAAATGTAGATCTGAATTGTTGACAATTAAAATTTCAGTACTCACTTAAAATAGAGATATGTTACCGTATGTATGTACACTTAATGGCCGTGTGGCCCCGGCCAGTGAAAAGAATAGGGTCACCCCAGGTCATTCCAAGGGAGTCGTAAAAGGAGATTGATTGACCTCCTTTGCCAGTTTGCATGAGACAAAAAAAGTGCACCTCTCAGTTTCCCTCTAGGGGTTGGGAGGTCGGACGGCAGTCGCTCCCGTGAAAACCAAAACCACCCAAGCAAAAAATGGTTAGTACAAGAAAAGGTCCGGTTACGGATAGGGCGTCGCCGCAACACGACGCCTAGAAGCTTTGCCCGACTTCTGTGACAAGTGGACAAGGGCTGCCGTGCCGTGGGCGAGCACGGGTAAAGACGTTAGCCCAATCCAAACTCCGCTTCGCAACATGGAACATTGGCACGCTAACTGGACGCGCGAGGGAGTTGGCCGATGTACTCTCCAGGCGGAGGGTGGCCGTAGCGTTGCCTGCAGGAGACTCGGTGGAAGGCCAGCAGGTCCCGGTTTATTGGGAATGGCTACAAGCTGATCTGATCTGAACGGTCATGTGGGTAAAGAATGTGGGGAATTTGAACGTGTTCACGGTGGTTTTGGGTATGGTAGCCGCAACGCGGAAGGGGAGGACATCCTCAATACGTGTGCGGCTGCCGACCTTGCCATCGTGAACACGTATTTCAAAAAGAGACCCGAGCTCAGCGCAGCAGCCGTGGTGTGCACGCGTCGTTGCATTCGTCGCATTTATCATTCCACGCGCAGCTCACCAGTTGAACCGAGTCGCCTACATTAAACACTCGTATACGCTCCGCTCGAATATCACAGCGTGCATCGCCACAGGTATAATGAAATTAAGACAGTGAGTATTTTTATAGTATTTTAATAAAAGAAGACATTAAAAATAAAAATTAATAACGTGTATGACCTCTTCTTGCAGCGATTACGGCATGTAATCGTCTTGGCATGCTATCCACCAGGCTTTTGATGGTGCCCTCAGGGGCGCTCCTCTGTCCGAGGAGTGCACGGGTGTGCGTATCCCAGGGTGCCCGAGCATCCGTCGCCTCACTCCCCTCTCCGTCCGAAGCGTCAGAGTCCTGCCTTTCTTCCCGTCTACTCCTACATCCTTTCTAACTTCGCTCTCTGTTCGTGGCGTGGTCCCCGGTGGGATGGTTGCGAATACTGATTGGGGTCCTGGGTTCTGCCCCGGGCCCTGATTTGGTAGTCGAAACCATGCCTATTTCGACTGCGCCTGCACAGAGAGTGTTCCCGGGGTGGGAATCGCATCCTCGCTGTCGGTTGGTCTTGCTGGGCCGACTACGGCGTTAGGCGACTCCCTGGTTTTTCTGGAGTGTCGCCTGGTAGTCGTACCCACGCCTGACCAGCACGCGACGGGAGTGCAAGTCCCGTCCGGAATTGACCGTCACCTGTCGCTTCCAGCCCTGGTTCTGTCCATGGTCGGGGGCGATCCTGGATGGACGGCCGTCGCCTCCTTTTGCAAGGCAGTAATGTAAACGGGGCACACACTGAATGGTTTAATATCGAAAAAGGTGTTAGACAGGGATGTGTAGCGTTACCGTGGCTGTTTAATCTGTTCATGAACAATTGCTTGACAGATTTAAAAGAGAATGAAAGTGGGTTGAGAATGAATGAGTTATTCGTCAAATGTTTTCTCTATGCTGATGATCAAGTTTTACTTGCTTGCACGTCTTCGGCCGAGGAGTTGCAGGAGATGGTAACTGTTATGAGTGGAGCTTTTGTTAGAAAGGGAATGAAGATGAATGTAAAGAAGACGAAAGTGATGGTGTTTGAATGAGATAAAACAGTGACAGACTGCAATATTGTGATTGGAGATGAACAAATTGAACAGGTGAATGAGTTTGTATATCTGGGTTCAAAGTTTACAAGAGATGGAAAGTGTGAGAGTGATATTGAAAGAAGAGTGAATGCAGGAAACATGGTGAATGGAGCTTTGCACTCCTTTATGAACAGTCGGAAAGTGTCTAACAAGGCTCGTCTGGCTGTGCATGAGGGAGTGTTGGTTCCGACACTCATGTACGGAAGTGAAAGTTGGGTATGGCAGAAGAAACATGAAAGCAGAATAAATGCAGTTGAGATGAGAGCGTTAAGAAGTATGATAGGAGTTAAACTGAATGACAGGATAAGAAATAGTGAGATAAGGAAACGTTGTGGTCTGAAATAAGATGTAGTGACAAAAATTGAGAAAGGTATACTGAGATGGTTTGGCCATGTTGAGAGAATGAATGAAGAACGATTGACGAAAAAAGTGTATAAGGCGAGTGTGAATGGAAGTGTTGGAAGGGGTAGACCTAGGCGGACGTTTCGAGACCAGATCAGGGACGTCTTGAAAAAAGGCCAGGTCAAGAGTACCCTAAAGACATTTTAAAGACATTTTATGAAAAATGATTTGCAAAAATTAATTCAAATCACTAACGTGCTACTAGGCCAGAAGTTTTAGACCCATGATTACTATAAATCGAATATATGACCAAGCCTATTTATTATTCATATCTAAACGTAATTGATTTATATAAGATCAACACCATGTTTTGATTATTTATTACTTTATCTAAGATTCCGATTCCGTTATACTCCGATTAGATTCCATTATACGTAATAAATTAGTATGTTTACGTCACGAGAAAGAATTTTCCACATAGATTAGATTTTATTCTACGATTTTCAAATTAACTTAATCTTAATTTGTAAAATTTTCAGAATAGCCTGGCCCTAAGCATCACGAGCGTTTTATTCGGATGAATTATTAAAAGTTAATACACGTGAGGTGTATTTTCTTCTTCTTTCTATTGAAGGTAGGCACAGCTCTGAATATTTGCCTTCCTTGGTCTTTGGCGGGGTTGAAAAATATAGCGATAAAATTGAATAAACTTTATTTACTTATTTAAGGTTTCATTTTATGCATCATTTTAATAATTATTTGCCTAGACGAGTTCTGTAGCTACTAGCTGAAAAACTCCGTTGTACTTGTAACTCCAGTCTAGTTCTGGATGTTTTGCAGCCACGATATCTTCCTGCGCCCAATAGTGTTCTTTCCAGTCAAGGCTCAGTCGGAGAACTTTGTATGTATGTGTATTGAATACTTAAGCTCAGGACCCAAAAGGCAATCTTTCCCGTTTTTATGTTCTGTGCATCAGTTTGAGTTGCCTGACCGGTCTCAGTTAAATTTAACTGTTAATATGCGTACCGGAAGACGCAGTGTTGGTAGGCCCCCCACAAGATGGACCGATGATCTGGTCAAGATCGCCGGGATAGGTTGGATGAGGGCAGCGCAGGACCGATCATCGTGGAGATCTTTGGGGGAGGCCTTTGTCCAGCAGTGGGCGTCTTCCGGCTGAAATGATGATGGTGATGATGATGCGGTAACTCCCAGCTTTCTTCGACCTACGTACTTGTACAACAGCGAAATCTTGAATATCTGTGTTAAGTATAAAATTGTCATACAACAGCAAGATGCTTAACGACTGCAAGGTAATTTAATTTCGGATGTTTTCGATAGTAAAATTCAATGTACTACCGAATAAGTTAAATCGTTGCCTACTTTCAAAAAGAAGACACTGACCAATAGTGGTCAGATAAAATGTGATTTGATTAATTCATCGATTCATTCATGACATTTATGTCATCGATATATGTATTTATGTTATATTTGTATGTGTACTTGGGAGTACTTGGCCTGTAACTCCACAGATCCCACACCCGTACGCATAGACGGTAACACGGTCGAGCGCACGGACCATGTGAAATACCTGGGATCTGTGTTTCATGCATCTGGTGACATCGATTGCGACGTCAAGGCACGCATTGCTGCCGCGTGGGCCAAATGGCGTGAGGTAACTGGTGTCATTTGTGACCCCAAGATGCCGGTAAAGTTGAAGGGACCTAAGACCATCATTAGGCCTGTCCTTTTATACGGCTGTGAAGCGTGGCCGGTGTTAGAGCGACACAAGCAAGAACTGCGTGTCACGGAGATGAATATGGTGCGGTGGATGTGTGGAGTGACGCGGAAGGACCGCGTTAGGAACTCCCGCATTCGCGGTAGTCTTCATGTCCGTGACATTGCAGATAAATTGCAGGAGTGTCGGCTCCGTTGGTATGGCCATGTTTTACGGCAACCGGGTGCTTACGTGGGAAACAAATGTCTGGCCATGCCGCCTCCGCCGGGCCCCGGCAGGAGGGGTAGACCCAAAAAGTGCTGGCTTGACGTCGTAAAGGGTGATATGCGTGCCAATGGGCTCACTACCAGGGATGCTGAAGATCGCGCGAAGTGGAGTAGAAAAAGTCGGAAAGCGGACCCCGGGCACCGAAACGAAAGTTTGAGTGGCAACCGGGACTAACGCTAGGATGATGATGATGTTATATTTGTATGTGTATGTATATAAAATATGATTTTATGTATATTTTAACGCAAAACTTTATGAACAAGCCATTTTATGAATTACATGAACCAGCCCCAAAAACTTTATGAACCAGCAGGGGACGATTCAGAAAAATGGCAGGCAGACCAACAGCTTCCGTTCTTTCTTCTGTTATGACTAGTAACCAATGGTTGAATGGCAGGCAGACCAACAGATAACCTCCGCACGCGACGACGACCGAACGAAAAAGAGAGGGCCTGGCACCTATTTGCGGCGCTTTATATAGAAGCGGTCGGCCTGTCCCTCACTCGTTCCCATTCCACACACCGGAAGCGACTCTCATTGGTCGCTTATATTACGGAAGTGACTCTCTTTGGTTGTCCAAACATTAGATTCTCATTGGTCGTTTATACTCCGGAAGTGTTACACTCTGGAAGGGATTCTTTTTGGTTGTTTTAAATATTAGTCAGTGTTGC
The DNA here is from genome assembly GCA_963693495.1 of Malacosoma neustria. NCBI lineage: Eukaryota > Metazoa > Arthropoda > Insecta > Lepidoptera > Lasiocampidae > Malacosoma > Malacosoma neustria. Next base: position 7,808,038 of record OY856373.1, read on the forward strand.
CAATAAGATAATTTTGAGTTCGATATTCATAATACACACACACACACACACACACACACACACACACACACACACATATATATATATATATATATATATATATATATATATATATATATATATATATATATATATATATATATATATATATATATATATATATATATATATATATATTCATTTTTATGTTTTATTATCTTTTGTTAGCCACCAGCTCCATAGTTATCTTTATTTTTAATCATTCCTCACATAGGTTTGCCTAGAAGAAATTGCTCTAAGCGATAAGGCCACCCATTGTTCAGTAGTTTGTAAGTTTATTTCATGTTCTTGTATATTTAAGGTGAACAATAAAGAGTTTTCATTCATTCATTCAATGTTCTATTAAGGTTATCTTGTTACCATAATCGATCATGCATTGTATTGTGATATTGACGAATATCATTACTACAAGTCGATCACATTACCTTGATAAAGTTTTATTAATTACATTATTTCGTAGATTTAGACGATAAGTACTGATTATAGATGCATGGAAAATATGTACAATTAAACATGCCATTTATTGCTGCCCACATTTTTCAATTATATTGATATATTTTAATAATTCTCTGTTATTTCTACCAGTGCCAATCGAATGCCAAAACTTATGTGAGCATGTCTTGGTGACAATTTAGACTAAAACAGTAACCAAGAATATGTTATTTTTTATTAACAAATATTAATAGTGATATTAGAAATAACAATTAATTTATTATTATACAAGATAAATAAATCTCTCAATATAAAACGTATAATCGTATTACTAGAAAAGTATAGCGGCTTGTTAATTTAGCATACGTAATTTACATCAGTGTAAGATAAGGAAACGTTGTGGTCTGAAAGAAGATGTAGTGACAAAAATTGAGAAAGGTATGCTGAGATGGATTGGCCATGTCGAGAGAATGAATGAAGAATGATTGACGAAAAAAGTGTATAAGGCGAATGTGAATGGAAGTGTTGGAAGGGGTAGACCTAGGCGGACTTTACGAGACCAGATCAGGGACGTCTTGAAAAAAGGCCAGGTCAAGAGTACCCTAAACCGAAGGGCATGTCCTCCTCCTCGAGTCGTAGTCCTCATATCTGAGGGTCGTGACCAACACCTTCCAGTCTATCACGTATGGTTGTTTTCCATTGCTTCCTGTTCTCAGCGCCGTGTAGTGCCTCGTAGACGGATGTGTCTAGTGCGGTGCGAACTTGATCCGACCAACGTGTCGGACTACGGCCATGTGATCGGCTGCCCTCGACTTTACCGGTGACAACTAACTTTTCCAAGTTGTCATTGTCTTTTCGGGCAATATGGCCGAAGTACTCCAGTATCCGCTTGAGACAGATTGTGGACAGCCTCGTCCTTATCTTTAGTTGCTGGAGTATGGACACATTAATTCGGAAAGCTGTCCAGGGTATTCGGAGCATGCGCCTCCAGCACCACATCACGAAGGGCATGTATGAAGGGAATAATGAAAGTGGACGAAGCGAAACAAGTAGATATGTAAGGATCGTAGCAAGTGGAAAGAAGTGGTCTCTGCCTACCCCTACGAGAAAGAGGCGTAATTATATATATATATGTATGTACTATGCTTTGACTGGGTTTTGGTATATTATATGGCACATTACAAACAAGTCACATTCGCTTTCTCTAAAATATAAAATAAATAAAATAGAAAACTTTGTCCATTTATTCATTTGGTGACAGTATATCTATAATTTTAATTAATATTATAATTCAGACGTAAAATATGTTATCAATAAAATTAATAATTAAAAAATAATAATCAAGGGCTTAGAATTGAACCTTTGCATTTTTTTGCACTTGCACTTCATTGCATATAAATAAATAGTCCAATTTTATATTATTGATTCCTATTTACTAATAGCCGTGGGGTTCAATAGATATGAGTAACTACTCTGTTTGCTAGTTCATGAAAAAACAAAGGAATCCGAAAGGGACCTTTTAATTTCCCTTTCGGATGTAGCCAGTCAGTTGTCACCTCTGGATAAACCAAATATAGCTGCATTTATTTTATAATTTTTTTCCTCTTTGTTAAGCAAAATATTTTGTCAAAGGTGCACTAGTTCATCGTTTGATATAGATAATAATGGCGTGATATTTTACTATCACAACATTAACTAGTTAATCGGATTAATAAGTTTTTATCTGATTATAATTTAAAAACCAAATTTGTTGGTATCTCATTATTTGAATTTGACGTGTTCCTGCTTTTCAGCGCTACCAATTCACGAGAATTCCCGTGATTTTCTGGGATAAGAGAATAAGATATATGTACGTAAAGATTAAGATACAGACAGTCATATTAAAAACAATGGCTTCTAAACCATATGTATTCATCCCACGATTGACTTATATCAGGAAAACGGTGTATTAACAGTTAGACAGTTATTTATAGTTCAGACAATTTTATCCTAACATCAAATAGTCATATACGACAAATCAAATCTAAAATCAAATAATCGGACAAAACATAAAAATTTTCCAATACATAAATAAAAAACTAAATATATCCATAAATTTCAATGTTACATAGGTCCCATTTTATAAAATAAATTAAACAAATTACTAAACTTTTATGAGCTAAATAAACATAAATGTAAAATTAAATTGATTGAATGGCTCTAAACTAAAACGTATGAAGATACAGAAGAACAGGTGCATATGAATCAGTCAAGCAACATCAACCAAAAAAAAATATATATATTAACGAAGTTTGCCGCAATCCACAGTCTTTATTTTTGCCATTTATTAATAGAGATGTGTATTATGAACAACTAGCTATGCCCGCGACTCCGTCCGCGTGGAATAGTGACTTTGGGCAGCATTTTTTGGATATGTGAGGTCAACTTATTATTAGAAATAAAACCTACAATGTCCAGCCTAAGTTGAACCCTATTTCATATGATTGATTGATGATATAAATCTGAGGTCAACTTAAATTGTTAAACTTATCATTTTTAACAAAAACAGTTTTTTTTTCTAAAATAAAAATAGCCTAAGTTACTTCTTGTTACATCCGCTATCTGCCAGTGAAAGTCCCGTCAAAAACGGTGCAGCCATTTCAGAGATTAGCCGGAACAAATAGACAGACAGACAGACACACAGACAGACAGACAGACCGACAGACAAAAATTGTAAAAAATGTTGTTTTGGTATATGTACCGTGTATACGTCCGAATGCACTTAGTAAAAAGCGGTTATTTTAATATTACAAACAGACATTCCAATTTTATTTATTTGTATAGATGTAATGTAATGTATTATGAACAGTGGGTAGTTTCAAATAAGTTAGGGAAATACTCTAAGAATATGTTTTATAATATTATGTAGTAAAAAAAGTAAAGTAAAAATAAATAAATAAGTTTTTAAGGTGATGGCCAAAGTTAGGGACCCCAGCAGCTGCAGACCCAGTATTGGCAAGAGCGCGCCAGTCCACAATAATGACATTGCAGTCCTGGACGGCGAGGAAGGCAGAAATGATGAGTGGGTTCATCTAAGTGTCGCTATTACTATTCCATCATCTGACTACAATGACTGGTGGGTCAGCCGCCATTATAGCTAGAACTCCAGATAGAGTTAGTATTTCCGTGGGTGATGATGCGAGCACTGTCGGGGTTGGCCCTAAAAGTGGTTTAGTAATATAAAGATTTATATTTCATACTTTCAATAAATTTGGAATTTATAAGCGTTAATGTAGAGTGCATCCAAGATCTCTTTGACTGACAATAAATATTTATTTTGAAACATTTTTTTTTCAAGATATTACTTTTAAAACTTCGAAAAATACCAATATTGGTTGTTGATAATAAAATATAGATAAAACTAAAAGCTAGATAAAATTAGGCTTCTGTGATTACAATCAGGTGTGAAGAATAATAAACAAAGATTTGTTGATAGTAATCGTTAGCTTGACCTTACTCCAATCATCTGGGGTTGGCACAGTTAGTCTATTTCTTTCATTTTATTCTATCCTGGTATTCTTCATCTATCACTTCACAAACTCCCATATCATGCATCACATATTCATTGAATTAATTTTTAAATCTACCTCTGCCCTTGAACCAGGTTAAACATTTTTCTAGTGACGTGGTCTGCCTTCCGATTCCTTCTTCAAAACCTTCCTTTCAATTTATCATTAATTTGGTTCAAGAACTCAAAATTCTCATCTCAAATCTCAGCATTCTCATCTTAACTGCTGTCATAATTAGTGACTTCTCCTAGTTTTCAACCCGATGTCAAGGTTAAAAAACATTCCTTAATAATACGTAATTAATTAAATCAAAATCCGTTACTTGATCATAGTTACAAAATATATTGATGATAAGAACAGTGTGCATTATGTTTTACCAGTACGGAATGCAAACATACATATATGAATATAATTTTTATGTCATCTATTTATCAATTTTTATTGCAGACTTCGCTAGTTCTGAGCTCTAGTTTTATTGTTCATGCATTAACTTCAAGATCGCAGAAAGATCAATGCAACTAAACAACAACATATATATATATATATATATATATATATATATATATATATATATATATATATATATATATATAAGGTGCACTGGGGTAATTCCGAAAAAGGGTATATTCCGAAAGTTCAACATTTCTACTAAGCGTAGCGATATCTTCCTATTGGAAACATTGGTTTAGACGCCATGTTGATTGTCCTTGCCGCATTAGTCGTCTTAAGAAGCTAGTGTCAACATTACGTCCCTGGCGTCAAGTTTTGTCAAGAGAGTGTATTTCGCGTCATTTTCGTGGATTCGCAATAACCCCAACATAATTATCTCGGTTTTCTGGTAAGTAATTGGAATATGTGCTTCTTTTTATGATAAATGATAGTTTTTACTGAATTAGTGAGTAGAAAATAACGTCCTAGCTGTGTTTTAAATTTTTTTTTCGTATATACCCCTCTGGGGTAATTCTGATGCAATATGATTCCGTAATACCCCACTTAGTTTTTCCATTGCAATTAACAGTGTTTCTCAAAGTGTATGTATGATCAGTTAGTTTGCAAGACATTATACGAAGTGTGCAAAATTTTATTTTTAATGTTTGTTTTGTTTTGGAAAGTGATTTTATATTAATAATAGTTACTTTTTACCCAATTTCCAAAAAGAAGGATAATATATGTTATACGATATCCTCGCCGATTATTAACCGATTTTAACTAATCTTCTTTTTATTCGGTGAAGGAAACGCGTGCCTTGGTTCCATATTTTATTAACTTTGTTTAGAGGTAATAAATTAAACAATTAACTCAAATAAATTGTTTGAGAGGTTTTTGAATCCTATCTCTGCGGTTGGAGAGTAAATAAGTCTGACTTACTATCAAATCCAAAATAGCTGCAGTGCAATGCAAATGGGTTATCTAGCTTTAATAAACGGCATTAAATTTTACTTCGCTTATGTATTAATTCACAGCAAAAAATGTTATGTAGTTTTGGTAGTGTAAGTGTCATTCAAAATAAAAATTTAATAAACTTTGAAAAATGTTAACACATCTCTTAAAAATAACACAATAATGTATTTGAAACAGTTTCGAAATTTGCCTTGACCGCCTCGTCCGGCATCTAGAGACGGAGGGGCCGAACCTGGCGGACGAACAGTTCGGGTTCCGCCAGGGGCGCTCCACTATTGACGCGATCACGCGTCTGAGGAGCCATGCGGAGGACGTGGTTGCTCGAGGCGGGGTGCTGTTGGCGGTGTCACTCGACATCGCCAACGCCTTCAACACCCTGCCGTGGAGCTGCGTGCGGGAGGCGCTCAAGTACCATCGTGTGCCTCCCTACCTCCGTCGTATAGTCGGGGCATATTTGGACGATCGTGCCGTCGTCTACCCGGTCCAGGGTGGGCAAAGTCGGCGAGAAGTCGTGTGCGGTGTCCCGCAGGGGTCGGTCTTGGGCCCTCTGCTGTGGAACATCGCATACGACTGGGTCCTGAGGGGGGTGCTCCTCCCTGACGTCGGCGTCATCTGCTACGCCGACGACACGCTTGTCACAGCGCGCGGGAGGAACCCTCGCCAGGCGTGCCTTCTGGGCACGGCTGGGGCTGCGCCAGCAAATGGTGGCTAGAATCCGGCGACTCGGCCTGGAGGTGGCCTTGAACAAGACGGAGGCCCTGATATTCTACGGGCGCCGCCAGAGGCCGCCACCGGGCCTGAGCATAACGGTGGGAGGCGTCCGTATCGCCGTCGGGCCGTCCATGAATTACCTCGGACTGGTGCTCGACGGGCGATGGAACTTTGCGGCGCACTTCGAGCGCCTGGCGCCGAGGCTAGTTCGGGCGGCAGCGGGACTCTCCCGTTTGCTGCCGAACGTTGGCGGGCCGGGCGCAGTGTGCCGCAGACTCTTCGAGGGAACCGTGCGGTCGATGGCCCTTTACGGGGCCCCAATCTGGGCGGATCGCCTGACGGCCAAAACGACGGCGCTGCTACGCAGGCCGCAGCGCGTCCTGGCCGTCAGGGCGATTAGGGGATACCGCACGGTGTCCTTCGAAGCGGCCTCCCTGCTGGCAGGATCCCCACCATGGGACCTCGAGGCCCGGGTCCTGGCGCTATTATACCAGTGGCGCCGGGGCGCGGCCGAGCGTGGCTCTCGCCCCGCGCCTCGCGAAGTTGAGGTAAAGCGGGCGGAGCTGCGCGACGAGGTGCTCATGGTGGAGTGGAAGGAGCGCCTCGCGCACCCCAGCGCGGGCCTCGCCACCATCGAAGCGGTGAGGCCCGTCCTGGCCGAATGGCTGGAAAGGCGCCACGGCGCCCTGACCTTCCGCCTGACGCAGGTCCTCTCGGGGCACGGTTGCTTCGGGAGGTACCTGTGTCGCATAGGGCGGGAGATGACGTCGGGGTGCCACCACTGTGGCGCGGGCGACGAGGAGGACACGGTGAACCACACTGTCGCCGTGTGCCCTGCGTGGCGCGAAGAGCGCCGCGCCCTCGTCGCCCAAATCGGCGTGGACCTGTCGCTCCCGGCCTTGGTTCTGTCCATGGTCGGGGGCGATCCTGGATGGACGGCCGTCGCCTCCTTCTGCGAGGCAGTCATGTCCGCAAAGGAGGCGGCGGAGCGGGAGCGGGAGTTGACCACCACACTCCCCTCCCGCCAACGCAGGCCACGCCGGCGGCGCCGGAGGGTCGGTAACGACCTCCGGCCGCCGTAAAAAGCGGCCGCGGGCGGCCCCTCGGGGGAGGACCCGCCGCCCGCACTAGTGCCGCGAGGGTGAGGGCTGCGTGCTGTTCCGTGGCCCCCCTCAACTCCTAGAGTTGTTAGGAGAGCGCCGGGGGGACGAAACCCTGACCCCCTGGCGCCAACACTTTAGAAGGGGCCCGCCTCAAGACAAAGGGCGGGCCGGCGCCGGCCCGGGCCACGAGATCGGCAGGCCATATATCCGTAGGCCCGGGCGTAGGCGATAGGAGAACAGCGGGGTTTTTTAGTGGGTAGTCGGATGGCCAATCATCTTTCCCGGAGTCCCACATATCCCTCGGTCCCCCTGGGCCGGGGGAACCCGTCAAGAGAGGTTTTTCCCCGAGACAAAAAAAAAAAAAAAAACCAACAAAGCAAAGTGTGAACATAAATTTTGTGCGTTCTATGGGCAGGCGTTTTTAACTTAGTTTCTTTTTTTTAATAACATTTTAATTCAGAATAAAAGAAAATATGCCGAATAATTCCGGTAATACAGATATTATAATATTTTTAAGTATATATTTCGTTTCCAGAGCCATCATGTCGCGAACTTATATACGAAAGAAAATAAAATTATACACACCACAATATTTAGCTCGCCGTGTATCGGATCGCCAGGGTAAGAAATGGAGAACTTACGCAATACAAAGTAGCGCAAGAGTACAAAATTCCCATGACGACTCTTTATGGAACACTTGAACACAGCAAGGGATGTTTAAATTATGTACGAAAACAGTGTATGAAGAAAGTTTTAATTTTGTTTTACAAAAAACACTGAATAAAAGTATTTTTATAAAAAAACTCTATGCTCTATTTCTTCAAGTGCCAATAGTTTAAGCTTAATTTGATTGACTGTAAAGGTTTATAAAAGCAGTTACCCCTACTGGAAGCCAACACGTTGATAGTGTCTCTTTGGTAATGTATTTTTTAATAATCTGCATTCACTATCCATCTTTATTTGACTTCAAATAATTAATTATATTAAATTAAATCTGGTAAAAATGGCTAAAATTATGGAAACATAACTTTATTACTATTTCGATGGATTATCGTTGTCGGCTTCGATGACAAAACTTGGTATCTCATTTGTCACAAGAAAATATAAAAATTACTGGAAATAAACTGGGTTACTGGGTGGTTACTGGGAATACACCCAATAAGTTAACTGAAATAGACTGAAATGTTGAGAACCACAATCTCTTCTTGGGGTAATTCCGAAATATTAGTTATGAGAAAATGATATTAGCGAAACTATTAGTAAAACTCGTAATATTTTGTGTAAGGGGTAAATACAATCAAAAAAGAAATACAAGCATTCAGTCAACGTACAATAAAATCCACTTTTAAATATTTTCGGAATAACCCCAAGATATTTTGTAATTTCCCCATATCTAAAAAAAAAAGAATTCAGTTATTAAAATGCTCTATTTAGCAAATGCAACTGCATATTTATGAATCTAATTTATCCAAAGGTTAAATCTTTTCATAAAGTTGATAAAAGATGCAAATTATTGCCAGTAAATTGAAACTACTTTATATAACTAACCGTAAACGTACACCTCTAGTCATCTCGTAAGAAATTATATATATATATACCTAGTCAGGTCATAAATTCTGTCACATGTTTAATGTAAAATAATTGTAACAAGTTTATTCATTATGTAACCATTCATATACCAAAATGAACTTAACAAAACATAGATTCTTATGACATTAAAGTTTATTCAAAATGACCTCCGTGATTTTGAATACAAGCCTTCAATCTGCGCGGCCAGTTGTCTATCGCAGCACGAACGAGGTCCATGTCAATATCGGCGGCTGCCTTAATCAAGGATGTCTTGAGTGACTCCAAATTAAAATGAGGCTTTGAGCACGCCTTTTCCTCCAAGTGTTGCCATATCTTGTAATCTAACGGATTCAAATCTGGACTGGAGGAGGGCCAGTCTTCGTGCCGGATGAAGTCGATTTCACGCGCCGCCAGCCAGTCTTGTGTGCTCTTCGCTCTATGAGCTGCCGCCGAATCTTGTTGGAATACCCAGTGCCTGTTATTGAACATGGTATGAGAAACAGGTTCCACAAGGTTCGTCAGGACTGTATTTTGATACACAACAGCATTCGTTTTTACACCTTTCTCACAAAAATGTACCTCTGTTAAGCCCCAATAAGAAACTCCCAACCATACCATGAGCGAGGATGGAAAATGACCTCGTTGGACACGCGGAATACGGTTGCTCGCTTCTTCACTACTGTGTGCGTACACCTTATCATTTTGTTTGTTGTAGCTCTCTTCTACGGTAAACATTTTTTCATCCGAAAAAAGAATTTCCCGATATTTTTTTCCCGCGTACCGCTTCAACAAAGCGCGGCATCTCTTCAGTCTCAGGTCCATTAGACGAGCATTCAAACGATGTCCTGTTTTTCTTCGATATGCCCGAAGCCCTAAGTCTTCATTTAACACCCTTTTCACCGTGGTTCTGCTTAACCCCATCTGAAGGGCCAACAGTTTCTGCTTACGTTTGGGATTTCTTTGAATTCGTGCCTTCACAGCTTTTATCACTGCTGGAGTCCTAACAGACCGAGGGCGACCACTTCTTGACCTGTCATCTACACTAGAGTCTTCATTGTATCGTTTGATGGTACGATAAACGAATCTTTTGGTAATATTCAAATTTTTCAGTATGTTAAAAATTTGAATTGGCGCGTAACCGCAACGATGCAACGCAATAACTGCAACACGGTCTTCTTTAAGCGTCCACTCCATATTTAAAAATGAGTAAAATTCTAAAAGTATACCTTTTTTATTTTCATGAACAATTTGAAATTCGAATTCAATAAACTTTTTTGTGGCCAGCATTCTAAAAGAAAAGTTTTTACTGTGTGACAATACTTATGACCTGACTAGGTATATATATATATATATATATATATATACCTAGTCAGGTCATAAGTATTGTCACACAGTAAAAACTTTTCTTTTAGAATGCTGGCCACAAAAAAGTTTATTGAATTCGAATTTCGAATTGTTCATGAAAATAAAAATGTATAACTTTTAGAATTTTACTCATTTTTAAATATGGAGTGGACGCTTAAAGAAGACCGTGTTGCAGTTATTGCGTTGCATCGTTACAGTTACGCGCCAATTCAAATTTTTAACATACTGAAAAATTTGAATATAACCAAAAGATTCGTTTATCGTACCATCAAACGATACAATGAAGACTCTAGTGTAGATGACAGGTCAAGAAGTGGTCGCCCTCGGTCTGTTAGGACTCCAGCAGTGATAAAAGCTGTGAAGGCACGAATTCAAAGAAATCCCAAACATAAGCAGAAACTGTTGGCCCTTCAGATGGGGTTAAGCAGAACCACGGTGAAAAGGGTGTTAAATGAAGACTTAGGGCTTCGGGCATATCGAAGAAAAACAGGACATCGTTTGAATGCTCGTCTAATGGACCTGAGACTGAAGAGATGCCGCGCTTTGTTGAAGCGGTACGCGGGAAAAAAATATCGGGAAATTCTTTTTTCGGATGAAAAAATGTTTACCGTAGAAGAGAGCTACAACAAACAAAATGATAAGGTGTACGCACACAGTAAAGAAGAAGCGAGCAACCGTATTCCGCGTGTCCAACGAGGTCATTTTCCATCCTCGCTCATGGTATGGTTGGGAGTTTCTTATTGGGGCTTAACAGAGGTACATTTTTGTGAGAAAGGTGTAAAAACGAATGCTGTTGTGTATCAAAATACAGTCCTGACGAACCTTGTGAAACCTGTTTCTCATACCATGTTCAATAACAGGCACTGGGTATTCCAACAAGATTCGGCGCCAGCTCATAGAGCGAAGAGCACACAAGACTGGCTGGTGGCGCGTGAAATCGACTTCATCCGGCACGAAGACTGGCCCTCCTCCATTCCAGATTTGAATCCGTTAGATTACAAGATATGGCAACACTTGGAGGAAAAGGCGTGCTCAAAGCCTCATCCCAATTTGGAGTCACTCAAGACATCCTTGATTAAGGCAGCCGCCGATATTGACATGGACCTCGTTCGTGCTGCGATAGACAACTGGCCGCGCAGATTGAAGGCTTGTATTCAAAATCACGGAGGTCATTTTGAATAAACTTTAATGTCATAAGAATCTATGTTTTGTTAAGTTCATTTTGGTATATGAATGGTTACATAATTAATAAACTTGTTACAATTATTTTACATTAAACATGTGACAGAATTTATGACCTGACTAGGTATATATATATATATATATATATATTTGTACGATGCCGGTCACGGACCAAGATTGCACCGTACAGGAATGAGAAGGATAGCTCGAGAGCAGTGTATTGTATGATAGAGGAGGGGGAGAGGAGCGGTGGTTAGAGAGACGCGAAGACGCGATATATTCACGCACACTAAATACACAATTAATTATGGCACGGCCATTGAGAGTTTGGAGTAACTGTAGGGATGTCGAACGTCGACCGTCCCGCGCGTTTAGAAGCTTGCGTGTTACTACGTGGTCAGGGAGGTCGAACAATCGACCGTCCCGTGCGTTTTGAAGCTTGCGTGTTACTACGTGGTCAGGGAGGTTGAACATCGACTGACCCGCTAGTTTAGAAACTTTCGGGTTACTACCGGTTCATTGAGGTCGAACGTCGACCTTCCTGCTAGTTTAGAAACTCACGCGTTACTTGGTCAGGGAGGTCGAACGTCAACCGTCCCGTGCGTTTAGGAGCTTGCACGTTACTACGTGCTCAGGGAGGTCGGATGTCGACCGTCCTGCTTGTTTAGAAGCTTGCATGTTACTATCATATTATTTCCGTCCCACCCACGCTTCCATCATTTACCTCACTGAGTGTGAGGGTAGGTAACAAAAATCAGGAGGCGGGATTTCAAATACCCTTTATGTAAGGATCGAAAAATATTATAATTATTAAAATATTTAAAATATCCTGTCTAGACTATAAAAATACTTATGTGCCACTAATCCTGCTAACACCACGAAAAGCTTCATATTTGAAAGTGCTAACATAATGATGGAGGTGCATTTATACAAATTGACCAAATCTTAATTAACCGCTTGCTTGATAACAGTGTTATTATAGATTATATACTATTATAAATACAATATTCGTATAATAGGCCGTATGTTTCGATTATCGTTACTATTTCTGGAATTTTTAAAATTGTTGTCTCCGAAAAAATTTTCTTGGAAAAAAACGTAAATTTTTTACAAATAAAAAGTTAGGTAATGATAAATAAAAAACACTGATTTGCTGTAGAGCTACATTTAAGTGAACAAGAAATATAATATTTATAATAGTTTTTTATAGCTGGAGTTCAGCAGACAGGCAGCCTACCTAATGACAGGTGCTCACCGTCGCCTAAGGACGTTTGCAACCTCAGAGGAAATGCCAACTCGCTGCCAGCCTCGATATAATATTATATATCGAGGCTGGCATACCTTATTATACCTTAGCTGAAAGCTCATTTCAAATCTGAAGATGATGTGATGTGATGAACGATTTTAAAAATCATTTCATACAGGAAAGAAGAAGCTTCAGAAAACGGGGACAATATTTTAAACAGTAGTAGGAGAGCTGATATCGGCGCGGTTGCCGTTCAAGGCGGGCTTCACATCGCGGCACCTACTCTCGTCCGGTCGGTGGGGAGCCGGGGAGCCGGGGAGCCAGGAAGCCGGGGGCCGGGGAGCGAGACACACTGCGATTTAGGGCTTGGTGAAATACGGACGTGCGCGCGCTATCGTATACCCATCATTACATACGAATTAAATTTTCCATTGGTCGTATAAAACGTATTTTAGTTTCACTTTTGATCCTTATTTCCTTAAAATAGATTTATCACTCTTATGCAATTTAAAAAAGAAGATGTAATTGCTAGGAGAAACGTCTTTGTCTTTTAAAATGAGATATATTTTTATTATTGTGTATAAATTTTTTATTATTGTGGAACAGCAGATAGGCTGACTGCCCACTTAAGCAGCTATCGTCGACTATACATTCTTGCGGCGTTACGGGTATGACATACACGCTGCTGTCCGCTTAGAGATAGTGGAACCTGGATCATGCCGGAACACAACACAAAGTTATTATGGTGGCTTATTTAGAGTCCGGGGGTGGTCACCATCCAGTTGGGCTTTGATTCCTAATAACTGCCTAAGGTTGTTTAGGAGCCTACTGTATCGTAAATAATAATAATATCTTTATTAGCAAAAACTACGGTTAAATAATCTAAGCTTATTTATTATTATTTTGGTAGATAATCATTTAAAATACACACCCTACATATAGCTGCACAAGTTTGACTTGTTATTAAATTTTTTTCATTCAATCAATTTTAGATTAACTGATTGTTATCTGTAACAACAGCTTGAACTTCCATATCTACTTTAAAATGTGATTAGATACTTTTTCTCTTTTGAAACGTTTCATTCCTATTATATATCTGAAGATGACAGTTCGTAGCCTGTATTGAAGTTTTTATTTAAGCTTCAGCTGTATAACAAAGTGCGTACAACGGTTTTCAAAAGTCTGTACGCTTAAAAGAGATACGAATACGAATCTGGGTGTTTGTTGTATATTGATTTACATATCAAAATTACTTTGTGTCTAAGTTGTCTAGGACTCATAACACGTGCGACTATTGCACTTAGCATACATTTTAATGTACTACTTTAGTCCCGAACTGTGTATGTGCAATAAAGAATTATTATTATTATAAAGTGGTTGTTGATGTTAAAATTTTAAAACCCAGGAAGTGTAAACATCAAATTTTAAAGGCAATATGTTGACCGCAGCGGTCAGTATTATTTTCCGTGCAGGGGCGAAATAAGAATACTGACTTCTAAGCCCGGGGTCGAAATGTAAAAGGAGACAAAACAATTCCAGCTTGGTGGTAGGGCCCTAAGCCCGTCGGGACGGCAACTAGGGATAGTTTTCTGTCTATATACTCGTAAATACCACAATAATAACCTTGTGCTGTGTTCCGGCATAAGTGAAGACCATTGTAGTTCCCCTACGCGGACTGCAGCTTATTGGCGTAGTCAGCGTAACTGCTTATTATTAACTGGGCCGTCGTCAGCTTCTCTACTGTTCCTCAGCAATAAAAAAACAGGGAACTTGTTAATTTTTATTTTAATGAATACAAAACTAATATTTATAAAATTAACAAGTACTTATAATTTTGGGAAATAAAAATATTATAAAGTAACAAGTTACGTGTTTTGTACAGATTTTTCTGATTTTCTATATTTAATGTAGTACTCATTGAGTAAAATACCGTTTTATGTACATTCTTTAGAAGTTAAATTTTATCAACTCAGTATTTTTTTCTGAGCATAATTATTTTGTTAATTACGATATGAAAATGTAAATAAATATACTTATTTTCTAGAAATATATTCAAATAAATATATGGATAAATAAAAGATGTTATACCATAAATCATTTATTAATATTATAAGAATCGATTAAAAAGGCCATGCACTGCCTGTTCTCAGGCCGTAGAGTCCGTTTCTGTAACAATAAACGATATTTAAAGATAAAGGCGCTATTTATATTATTAAACATTAGCGAGGTAAGAATTCCATATAATTCAAAATAGTCGGCTACAGCAGCGTCCCGGTAAAGGAATGTGGGAATTAAGCTCGGGTTATGAGAGAGAAGTTCAAGGGTACTGTACATTGTATTTACGAGTAAATTGAAGATGTAGGCATTCATACGAGGCATCTGGCCGTGTCAGAACGAAGTTTGCTGACGAGACTTTTCCAATGCGGTTCAGATCAGGGTTAACAGTTTTAAGGGCGTTATAGTCAAATTGGATTAGTAACAAACGAAACACAATAGAACAGAATATCCTTTACTCAAGATTTTCCTGTGTAACATTTGAGATCAAAATGATCGGGAAGTAAATTAGGTCTCCTTAATTCATAAAACTGGACAGTGATTTCACTTGACTGTAATCCATAGATAACAAAATCCAAAATACTGACGTTGTAAAGTGAATATACGCTATTGACTCACCCTCGTTTGTTTACGATGCCATTGCCCATGTTGAATGCAGCTCCAGAGCAGTTTGAAAGCTCAGCATCCCAAATGTTGTTACATCTCCTCCCGACTAAGTGGTTGGAGCGGACAGTGGAGGCAAAGAGTTCAGTTGCACGGCCGTGGGAGCAAGTACTGATCCAGCAACCAGGTTGCGGGTTCATACCACCGTTAGGGTAGAAGTCGGCGTCACCAATGGGGTTGAAGATGCCGAGGAGGCGGCCGTCAGTGTGGATGCATTCCACATATTGACCAGCGTTGCGGTTGAGTGCGTTTCCATTACCGTTCCACAGAGGACCAGCAGGATCCAAACCTGTATATAATGAATCCTCGTCAAGAAATATGAATTGACAAATTGATAATAAGTATAAGTAATAAACCATACGTACCAGTTACACGAGCAGGTCGGCCGCCTGCAGTGCGCCCGGCACTACCGACGACGTGAGCACCCAAACTGAAGCCGACCAAGTGCAGGTTATTCCAGTTTCCTCCAGCGGTGTTGAAAAGCCAAATTAAGAAGTTTCCAAGGTGCTGGCCAACGTTAGGGACTCCAGCAGCCGCAGTGTTATACCCAGTATTGGCAAGAGCGCGCCAATCCACAACAATGACATTGCAGTCCTGGACGGCGAGGAACGCAGAGGTGATGAGTGGGTTCATTTGAGTGTTGCCGTTATTGTTCCATCCATGAACAATGACTTTGGTGGCTCGACCACCGTTGTAGCCAGAACTCCAGATAGTATTAGCATTTCCGTGGGTGATGATGCGAGCGCTGTTGGGGTTGGCCCTAGGGAAATCGAAATAACCATGTGTTAAAAGTTTACGGTAATGTAACCAGTTGGTTTTTCTCTGCAAATAATTCGCTTTAGCGTCGGCGACAAAGAGTTATGTACGAAAATGGCGCACACGTGTTAATGACGTGTGTGTGTATTGGCATGTTAATGCCACCCAAATTTACTCTAGAAAATCAGTAGGTACAACGAGTTTAATTAAAAATAATATAAAACTTTATCAGGTTTCTAGTTGCCATGCTGAATACCGTTAAGATGGATACATCTAATTTTAGTGATAAAATAAGAAGAAAACAATTGTTAATATATATGAATGAAAAGATTAAACGTCTTATTAAATTGTTTCATTCATTTGGTTATTAATGTCTATTTTGTGTTCAATAATAATTACTAGCCTTGGCCTAGGTTAGAAAATATATTATAGCGTATGTAATGAGCTATAGTTATAGCTACAAGTAATTACTAATAGTAGCTATAACTTTCTATTGGTAAAAAAACCAGAAATATTTATTATATTCGGTGAGAAATATTTTATATGCGAAATAGATAAATTCTCTTGATTATATTAATTATAAATTTACCTGGAGAAAAACCAGTACTGGTTGTTGGCACCGTTTCTCGTCTGCAACAGTTGCTCATCGACAGGTTCTTCTAAGTCAACCAGGTGGGGGACACCGTCGCCATCGGGCATCCATATGTAACGGCTTTCCCCTTCGACGTAGTGGCTGTTATCCCCAGGGATTTCAGGGATGGCGTGACCCGAGCATACTTTGAAAGAGGATTAATTATTATTTTTTATATTCGCCAAAATAGGAATTTCAGTTTTAATTATTTTTGCAAGTACAAGGATGACATTTAAGATGTGTAAATTTCTACTTACAGATAATTGATTTGCTATCAGTCGGTATTAAACAAGAAACATCGTTTACGCATTATACACTGTTATTTATATCTCTAAATGAGCTTTTTAAATTCTTGTACTATGGAAGATTTACATTTAGGTACTTTTCTCAAAGGTCATTGTTAAATTCACCACATAAATTACTAGACAAATTGTCCGTAGACGACCCGGAAATGAATTAGAGCCTTAATATTGAATAATAATATTGAATAATAGTGAATCGAAAAATTCAATGCTTCTACTACTGGATATTATTAACAATATTTGTAAAAATTTGAAAGTTATTCTTAATGAAATTTATGCTTATTTTAATTTTCTTTATATAGGAATACTTAGAAAATACTGAAATAAATATATCCCAACTTATATTATTATTATATAAAACATAGTCATTTTAAAGTCGGTGAAGAACCCGTCACTTGGGTTCCTTCGTACTAGGTGGTGCATATTGCTAATCAATGAGCAAAACTGTGTTCTAAAGGCTTTAGGATTTTAGTCATAAGAGACTGCGTCTGTAAAAACAATATTTAACCAAAACTTATCAAACAAATTTTCACCAATACACAGACACACAAAACTGTAGCTACAGTTTCTTCCTGCGACTGTGCTAAACTAAATCATAATTCAATATATTGCTTTTTTTAACGGAAAATTTAATTTACTTACATGCCACTAATCCTACCAATACCACAAAAAGCTTCATTATAATATTGTGCTGGCAGTATATTATGCTGTAAGCCCTATTTATACAAATCATAATAACACGAATCGCTGATTTGATAACGGCATTATTGATTGTATTATCTTTATACACGTTAAAAGAATTTAGCGAATTCATTGAAGCGGTTATTTGTTAAAAATAATCTTTTCATTATATTAATTCAAAATGGTCGTAATATCACGACCACCATGAGTAAGACTACGTAGTACGTCACGACTCATATATATGAGTAAAGGCTTTTTTTGTTGCTGTAGGACAGCAGACTGGCTGGCGGCCCGCTTTGAATTTAGCAGTTACCGTCGCTTATGGGTGTTTGCAACGCCAGTAGCATCGCGAACACGCTGCTGTCCCATAAGTGTACAGGAGCTTGGGTCACTAATGCCGGAACACAACACAGGGTTATTATGGCGGCATACTTAAGACCAAAGGTGGTCTCCACCCAGTCGGACTTTAGGCCCTATCACGTCGCTAGGGTGGGTTGTTTTGTCACCTTTTACGACAAGCCGACCCCGGCCGCAGTCGTCAGTATACTCACTCCACCCCTGCACAGAAAAAAATTGGTGAGGTTTATTACAAACATTATTAAGTATTCACCACTTAAAAACTGTGTGTATAAAACTATTAGCGAGTAATATAGTCCTGGATCCGGGGTAAATTTTTGCACTTGATTACTATCAAGCTAGTTTTCTGTGAGTAGCTTTGTTTCGATGAGACGCCCAACAATTTCCTCTGCAAAAATTCTCGATTGTGGTAGCTAATAGAGGTAGCAAGGATAAAATATGTCGATTTGATGATTCTCGAAAATTTAGTACTAACTGGGTTATTTTTTGTATGTGTGTATTAGTCAAAAAATGTAAACGAAGAAACAATAATTGATGGCAAATATGAATATTATTGGTTTGATGGTCCCCAGTCCATCTTTTGAAGAATTGTCTTCTGACATACAAGGTACCCTATTAATACTATTGTTATTATTTATTGATTGATGATTCATTATTATATAATTTACTTAATTTTTTTATGTTATTACAGAGTCAGATATCACGAATGAGGAAAATGAAATAGATGAAGATGACAGCGATGTTAGTAGCGAAGATAATGAAGATTTATCACATGAATCTGATGAAGATTAATTTTTTTTATGTAAATACACAAATTTTTGTACCTAGCTTACTAAAAAATAAAGTTATTTAAATTTTAAAAAAGATGTTTTCATTGTATCTTATGTTACAAATAGGAAAACGAAAAAATGACAATTCTTGTCGGACTAGTGATATATATCTGTCTTTTTGTGGGACATTGTTTCATTTGGGTAGAGAACACACTAACCTATTATATAATATTTTTGTTCTACAGTTAGTAATGAGAAAAATAGTTTTGTAATATTAACAATTTTTAAGCGTAGGACCGGGATAACGTACCACGCAATTTGTAGGACAATATGACTGTTAAATTACCTATATAAATATTAACTAAGATTAAAAAACAGCTGGTTAATAATTATTTTTGATGACCTCGATATCGATACATGTTGGAAGGAGGGGACTCTGATCAAACCATACATTTTGTATGACAAATATTTTTTCGAATAATTTAGATAATTATCATCAGATTTAACAAAAAAAAAAGCAGTTAGTACTAAATTTTCGAGAATCATCAAATCGACATATTTTAACCTTGCTACCTCTATTAGCTACCACAATCGAGAATTTTCGCAGAGGAAATTGTTGGGCGTCTCATCGAAACGAAGCTACTCACGTAAAATTAGCTTGATAGTAATCAAATGCAAAAATTGACTCCGGATCCAGGACTAATACACACATACAGATAATTTTATACATAGGCAAATCTAGTTTAGATTGCTAGTATTGAATATTGCAAAATCTTAAAATAACAAGATTACTTGTGAAGTAAAATTTTTCAATCACTCATGTTAAGTGTTTGAAAATTTAGTACCGTCTGCAAATCGGATTAAGCTACACAGATAAGACATTTTTTCTTTTCATCAGCCTTAGCCACCACCAGCATTGTGGGTCCTTTATCTTGATTCGCAGAACTGATTGTGTAATCAGTTTGCATATTTATAATGATAAAGATTTTAATTGATCTGAATACTTTCAGGCACTAATAAATAATTTTTAACAGAATATAGAAAAAGAATTCCATGTCTTTTTATGGATCTCTTTAGAGAAATTCTCTTTGTATCACATTTAATGGAAAGACTTACTAGTTCTGAGCTCTAGTTTTATTCCACCCCTTCCCGGTTCGGTTCAGGTCCGCTCGCGGAGGAACTGTTGCACGGCACCAGCTATATTCAAGCACATTATTAATTATGGCACGGCCATTGAGAGTTTGGAGTAACTGAAGAGAGGTCAAACGTCGACCGTCCTGCGCGTTTAGAAGCTTGCGCGTTACTACGTGGTCAGGGAGGTCAAACGTCGACTGGCCCGCTCGTTTAGAAACTTGCGCGTTACTACTGTTTCATTGAGGTCGAACGTCGACCGTCCCGCTAGTTTAGAAACTCACGCGTTACTTGGTCAGGGAGGTCGAACGTGAACCGTCCCGCGCGTTTATAAGCTTGCACGTTACTACGTGCTCAGGGAGGCCGGACGTCGACCGTCACACTTTTAGAAGCTTGCGCGTTACTACGTGGTCAAGGGGGTCGAACGTCGACCGTGCCCGCACGTTTAGATGCTTCCGCGATACTACTTGGTCAGGGAGGTCTAATGTCGACCGTTCCGCACGTTTAGAAGCTTGCGCGTTACTATCATATTATTTCCGTCCCACCCACACTTTCACCATTTACCTCACTGAGAGTGAGGGTAGGTAACGAAAATCAGGAGGCGGAATTTCAAATACCCTTTATGCAAGGATCGAAAAATATTATAATTATTAAAATATTAGGTCTTACCCTTTACCTATGAAATTGCCGTTTTATATGAAAAAATTTAAACGAATTTTTTTCATATATTTTTTATTTGTATTAATCGAAGTAATCACCCATGCAATCAATGCATCTTTGCCAACGCAGTGGCAGTTTATTGATGCCCTTCTTAAATAAATCAGCTGGACGGGAGGCAACAAATTCTTCAAAGGCATTCTGTACTGCCTCTCGGGTATTGAATTTTTTTCCCGCCAAGAAGTTATCCAAATTCTGGAAAAAGTAGTAGTCTGTACGCGCAAGGACTGATGAGTAGGGCGGATGACGGAGAACTTCCAAGCCCAGTTCTTGCAACTTGGAAACCGTCTGCTGTGCAGTATGAGGTCGCGCGTTGTCGTGCAGGAGCAGCGGAGACGAGCGATTGACCAATGCTGGTTGGAGATGTGCCAGCTTCTCCATTATTGTGTACAGTTCTTCATAGTACACATCTGCTGTAATGCTCACCCCGTTTGGTAAGAAGCTGTGATGAATCACACTAGCGGTAAACCACCAATCAGTGAACATCACTTTTCTAGGGGTAAGTTTTCGTTTAAGGCATTGTTTAGGTGCTGAACCAGGATCCAACCAACTTGCTGAGCGCTTGCGGTTATCAAACGGAATCCATTTTTCATCTCAGGTAACAATGCGGTTCAAAATTCCTTCATTTGTGCATCTGTTGAGCAGTGCAAGGCACGTCTCGACGCGTACTTCGCGCTGGCGATCGTTGAGTTCGTGGGGCACCCATTTGTTAAGCTTTTTTACCTTACCAATTTGACGCAAATGGACCAATATTGTTTTGACGCTAATGTCGAAAGGTGCTGCTAATTCAGCCGTAGATTGTGTATCATCAGCTTCCACCATCGCCTTTAATTCGTCATTGTCGACCAAAGTCTTCGGACGACCGCGAGGTTCATTTTTCAGGTCGAAATTCCCAGAACGGAAGCGAGCAAACCAATAACAGGTGGTGCGTTGGTTTGTAGTGTTAGCTCCGTAAACGTCGTTGATTTTGCGTGCCGCTTGTGCCGCGTTGCTGCCACGACGGTACTCATATTTCATAATTACTCGAATTTTTAAGGTATCCATGATGACGAAAAATATTGAAATGCGATGAAAATGTAAAACTAATCAATAACCAAATGACTACTTTCGGAAAAAGATTTCCATGTTTTTAAAATAAAATTAATTTGAAATGGCCTGTTCTGCAAAACGGCAATTTCATAGGTAAATATCTATTATCCTATCTGTCTAGACAATAAAAATACTTATGTGTCTCTAATCCTGCCAACACCACGAAAAAGCTACATATTTGAAAGTGCTATGCACACACTATGCACCCGGATGGGAAAGCTCATGGAGGGAGTGCAGTGTTGATTAAAAATAATATTAAACATCACTTGGCTAATAGCTACTGTACTGAAAAATTCCAGGCCACAAGTGTGGTGATTGAGGACTGGTTAGGACCACTCACAACATCAGCTGTATACAGTCCACCTAAACATACCATTAAGCAGGAAGAATATGATGATTGTTTTGAATCGTTAGGTCTAAGATTTTTGGCTGGCGGTGATTTTAATGCGAAACATATATTTTGGGGTTCTCGTCTAATAACCCCAAAAGGTCGTCAGCTGCTAGCAACTATTAAACAACTAAAACTGAGCGTTGACTCTACTGGGAAACCAACATACTGGCCCACTGACATAAAAAAGAAGCCAGATTTAATTGATTTTTGTGTTATGGAAGGTATTGCTATGTAATAATTATATAAACTGTATATCTAGTACTGACCTATCTTCTGACCACTCCCTGATCGAAATACTACTTAGCCGTAAGATCATAGAAACCGAAAAACCATGTCGATTATATAACCGTAGAACGAATTGGGATTACGATTCCGGGAGTTAATAGCTAACTCTATCAATGTTAAAATACCACTGCGAACGGAAGAAGATATCACAGAAGTGGTCGAACATTTCAACTATGTTATACAACAAGCAGCCTGGGAGGCTACATCTCCCACACCAACTGTTGCTAGTGAAGGGTGTGAATGCTCATCATCGGTTAGAAAACTTTTACATGAAAAGCGAAAAGCTAGGAAGCGATGGCAGACGACAAGGTACCCTGGTGACAAAAGAATCTATAATAAACTTACTGCAAATCTTAAAAAACTGCTTAGCAATGATAGAAATCAGAACCTTGCAATATACCTACAAAACCTGGGTGCTAAACACACTACTGACTATTCGCTATGGAAAGTGACAAAGAACATCAAGAGACCAATCAGTCACCAACCACCAATGCGCATGGCAAATAATCTGTGGGCTAATAGTGATACCGAGAAGACCCATGTGTTCATGGCACATTTACAAGAAGTTTTCAAACCAAATTACGATAGTGGGTCCAGAAAGACTGAAATAGTGTCAAAAATCATAGACGAAGTACACCAACTTGAGCTGCCGATTCTACACCCGGAGACTAAAGAAAAGAGTACAGCAAGATTTACTCTAATTCTAAGAATTATAAGGGCTTGTCACTGGACAAGTACCTTGCAGTGTCATTTTAAACTTATAAAATATTGCCGAATGTCCCACATGACAGATTGCAATATATACAATAAAATTAAAAAAAAAATTTGAATGTGCTAACATAGAGTAATGATGGAGGTGCATTTATAGAAGTTGGCCAAATCATAATTAACCGCTTGCTTGATAACAGTGTTATAGATTATATTATAAATACAATATTCGTATCTAACCATGTCTAAATGTTGGCGTTAGGCCGTAAGTTTCGATTATCGTTACTATTTCTGGAATTTTTAAAATTGTTGTCTTCGAAAAAATGTTCTTGGAAAAAAACGTATTTTTTTTTAACAAATATATAGTTTTAGGCAATCTATCTTATAGTATAAATAAAAATGGATCTTCGAAATGTATGTACGCTTATCACTCTCGAATGACTGCACCAATTTACATGATTCTTTATTTTGTGTATTCGTTATGTGAGAGAGAGAGAGTAAGAGCTGTGATATGGGTACGACATCACTGATACACTACATATATAGTTTTTTTTAATAAATAAATACATATTGCCATCCAGACGGGCTTGCGACCCTACCACGTTGCTAGGGTTGTTTTGTCGCCTTTTACGACAGGTCGACCCCGGCCGCAGAGGTTAGTATTCTTACCCCGCCCCAGCATGGAGAAATTGGGAATTGATCTATCAGAAAATGATTCAAATCCAACAATTAGGTGAATTATAATATTTTTTTTCTAAATATTTGAATTTCAAATCCCTTTCTTTTTTTTTGTTACAGACGAACAGCAGACAGGCTGACGACCCCTTTAATAATAACCAGTTACCGTCGCATACAAATGTTCGCGACGCTAGCGGCACCGTTAATACACTGCTGTTCGTACAGGAGTTTATTTCCTGGAAAGTTCACTCAATGTCGCTTAGTAAGGGTTGCCTTTCAAGAGTCTATATTTACAATTTAAAAAACACGTATAATAAATAAAATAAAATCATAAATCTTAGACTCTAGAAACTGTCACAACGCTCGCGATGTGATGCGATTCGAAAAGAGAACACGGTTCATAACTCACGCGATTCGAATTGGGAATTAAGAGTAAATTTGTTAAATAAATGATACGAGTACACCTTCAGAATGAAATAATTATAATTTATTCAAAATAAATGTTCCTAATCTCTTGCGAAAGGTGGCACCATATTTGTCAGGAATGTGTAGATTCCGGATCCACTGTAACAAAAAATAAACTTTAAAAACATGTAATATTTAGGAATTACTATTAATATGCGTATAATTATCAACTATTGAAGTTTTCAGTTGAACCTAAGATAGAGGAAACATTGTGGCGCGGCGACGAGGAGGACACGGTGGACCACACTGTCGCCGTGTGCCCTGCGTGGCGCGAGGAGCGCCGCACCCTCGTCGCCCAAATCGGCGCGGACCTGTCGCTCTCGGCACTGGTTCTGTTCATGGTCGGGGGCAATCCTGGATGGACGGCCGTCGCCTCCTTTTGCGAGGCAGTCATGCCCGCAAAGGAGGCGGCGGAGCGGGAGCGGGAGTCCACCACCACACTCCCCTCCCGCTATTGCAGGCCATGTCGTTGGCGCCGGAGGGCGAGCAATGACCTCCGGCCGCCGTAGAAAGCGGCCGCGGGCGGCCCCTCGGGGGAGGATCCAGCGCCCGCACTATTGCCGCGAGGGAGAGGGCCGCGTGCTGTTCCGCGGCCCCCCTCAACTCTTACAATACAGGAGAGCGCCGGGGGGACGAAACTCTGACCCCCTGGTGCCAACACTTTAGAAGAGGCCCGCCTTGAGATAAAGGGCGGGCCGGCGCCGGCCCGTGCCACGAAATCGGCAGGCCACATATCCGTAGGCCCGGGCGTAGGCGATAGGAGAACAGCGGGGGTGTTTTAGTGGGTAGTCGGATGGCTGAACATCTTTCTCGGAGTCCCACATAGCCCTCGGTCCCCCCGGTCTGAGGGGAACCCGTCTAGAGAGGTTTTTCCCGGAAACAAAAAAAAGGTAGAGGAAACACTATCTTTGATTCGTCGCATTCTGTCCTACTATCCGTTTTCCTTCAAATATTGTTTTTAAAATTTTAATTAGGCACGGAAAACGTTTTTATTCTATGTAAAGGAAATTGAAATAATTTGTAAATTTTTATCTTCTTTACAATTATTCTGTTTTTGACTTCTTACATTTATTCATCTAACAATTTTTACATCAATCTGTAAACCACGTTTATGGAGTTTTGGTACAGCTCTAATATTATTAATTTTGGTTCGATTGTATTAATTTGTGAATTAAGGAATACCCTTATTATAATTATGTTGTCTCTTACCTGGTTTTCGCTTCAGTTCCACCAAAGATAGCATCTCTATCGCCAGAACATTGCAAATTCAAGGCTTGTTCAAGACTCCCACAGGCGGTACCAACAAATCTGTTACCGCCGTTCACTTCCCTGGTGACGGATTCAGCGTAGTAGATATATGAATAAATGTGGGAGCAAGAGACGTCGCCTCCACAAGCAATCTGCTGGGCGCCACCGTTGGCGTAGAAGTCGAGGTCGCCGAGAGCGTAGTCATAGCCCCAGGAACCAGCGCTGGTGTGCAGGACCTGAACGATGCCAGCGGCATCGGCACTGAGCTTGTCGGGGTGGTGGGTCCAACCGGTCAAAGAAGGATCCAAAGCTACAGAAATGAATTTTATTTCATTACTCGCGCAAGCTTATGATTTTTATAAATAAAATTGTCTAGTTCTATGTTGTCATTTCTATTAACTGATAGTGATGGCTTATCTTTCAAATCAATTTATGAAAAATAAATTTTCATTTGCACGTGCAAACATAGATTAAGGTAAAGCTTACATTTTTATTACAAAACTAAATATATATATATATATATATATATATATATATATATATATATATATATATATATATATATATATATATATATATATATATATATATATATATATATATATATATATATATTGTTAGGAATATCGAACTCAAAATTATCTTATTGGCAACACTGACTAATATTTAAAACAACCAAAGTGAGTTTCCATCACTTCCGGAGTGTAACACTTCCGAAATATAAACGACCAATGCGAATTTAATGTTTGGACAACCAATGGGAATCACTTCTGGAATATAAGCAACCAATGAGAGTCGCCTCCGGAGTGTGGAGTGCAAACGAGTGAGGGACAGACCGACCGCTTCTATATAAAGCGCCGCAAGTAGGTGCCAGGGCCCCAACCACACAATACAAAATACACGTAGAATAGATGTGTTGCGGGGGAGTTTCTTTCGCCGTTTCTTCTCTCCCAGCTATAAGCACTCCGAAACGGTAGTAGATTAGAATAGGATCGGCTTCACCGGTGAAGTCGATAGTCCCTAAATTAATAGTATTCTTGCCATTCGTGGCCGCTATCAACTGTCCCCATGCAGCGTTCGAGCCGGGAGCGCGCCTCACAGGAGACGCGCCCCGAGCACGCTGCCACGGCTGATCGACCTCGCTCCCACGTGGTCGGAATGCCTTTTCCGCCCGGTGTCGCTGTCGTTAGTCGTCTGAGACGATGACAGCCTTAGCTTTAAGAGAAAAAAAAAGCCAGGGCCCTCTTTTTCGTTCAGTCGTCTAGCAAGACTAATGCACTAAAAATCATTAAATTCCAATTCAAAACTAGTTTGCTTTATAATTTAATCATAAACATTTTTTTTATTTAATTACTGAGACAGGTTGCAGCCCACTTAGCAAGCAGTTGCAGCAATAGTAAGCAGTTACTATCGCCTATGGATGTTTGCGACGCTAGGAGCACCACGAGTACGCTGTAGTCCCATAGGTGTACAGCAACTTGGGACACTAATGCCGGAACACAACACAAGGTTATGGCGGCATATTTAAGACCAAGCGTGGTTGCCATCCAGACGGGCTTGGGGCCCACGTATCACGTAGGCTTTTACGACCGGTCGACTCCGGCCGCAGTCGTCAGTATACACACAGAAAAAAATTGGTGAGCTTTATTACAAAAATTATTAAGTATTCACCAATTAAAAACTATATGTATAAAACTGTTAGCGAGTAATACACACATACAGATAATTGTATACATAGGCAAATCCAATTTAGATTGCTAGTATTGAATATTGAAAAATCTTAAATTAACAAGATTGTGTAAGTAAAATTTTTCAATCAGTCATTAACATGATGTTTGAAAATTTAGTACCGTCTGCAAATCGGATTAAGCTACAAAGATAAGACATTTTTTCTTTTCATCAGCCTTAGCCACCACCAGCATTGTGGGTCCTTTATCTTGATTCGCAGAACTGATTGTGTAATCAGTTTGCATATTTATAATGATAAAGATTTTAATTGATCTGAATACTTTCAGGCACTAATAAATAATTTTTAAAGAATATAAAAAAGAATTCTATCTCTTTCTATGGATCTTTTTAGAGAAATTCTCTTAGTATCACATTTATTGGAAAGACTTACTAGTTCTGAGCTCTAGTTTTATTATACATTGTTCATGCATTAACTTCAAGATCGCAGAAAGATCATTGCAAACTGTTTAATTGCAATTTATATACAGGGTAACTTTGACAAAACCATCCAAATTCACATAGAAGAATCTTTAGTATAAGTTATGAGAAACATGTATTTTAGTTTAGTATCACATAGTACAAAAATGTTGAGTATCAGCATCACAAAGTCATCCAAAGAACTCGCAATTTACATAATACGGCGCGCAAGTGTCAATGACCTCTCCATCGGTACCGCAAAAAACTGTTACAATGACCTAGTACGAGGCCGAGGACGGCGGTCATTGCATCTGTGCGAGTGAATATGCACTACTTACTTACGATATTTACGTGGGAGTGACAGAGACAGGTAATAACAGGTTAACGTACGGAATTGGCACCATTTGACTATTTTGTACGATTGAATTAGTGACCATATTTTCCTTGGAATGAAATATTTTATGGTGAAAATTTGACATACAATTTTTTTTTGCAAAAATAGGTTCCTTAAATGATGTTTAGTGCGTAAAAAAAAATTTGGATGGTTTTGTCAAAGTCACCCTGTATATTATATTTGTAAGATGCCGGTCACGGACCAAGATTGCACCGTACAGGAATGAGATGGATAATAGCGCAAGAGCAGTGTATTGTATGATAGAGGAGGGGGAGAGGAGCGGTGGTTAGAGAGACGCGATATCTTGCAGTGGGCAAAGAAATTCGCACCGACCGCTCGCGGAGGAACTGTTGCACGGCACCAGTTATGTTCACGCACACTAAACACACAATTAATTATGGCACGGCCATTGAGAGTTTGGAGTAACCGAAGGGAGGTGAACCGTCGACCGTCCCGCGCGTTTAGAAGCTTGCGCGTTACTATCATATCATATCCGTCCCAACCACGCTTTCACCATTTACCTCACTGAGAGTGAGGGTAGGTAACAAAAATCAGGAGGCGGGATTTCAAATACCCTTTATGCAAGGATCGAAAAATATTATAATAATTAAAATATTTAAAATATCCTGTCTAGACAATAAAAATACTTGTGTGCCACTAATCCTGCCAACACCACGAAAAGCTTCATATTTGAAAGTGCTAACATAATGATGCAGGTGCATTTATACAAATTGACCAAATCTTAATTAACCGCTTGCTTGATAACAGTGTTATAGATTACATATATTATAAATATAATATTCATATCTAACCGTGTCTAAATGTTGGCGTTAAGCCGTATGTTTTGAAAAAATGTTCTTTAAAAAAAAAAACGTATATTTTTTAACAAACAAACAGTTTTAGGCAACCTATCTTACTTATATAAATAAAAATGGATCTCCGAAATGTATGTACGCTCATCACTTTCGAATGACTGCACCAATTTACATGATTCTTTGTTTTGTGTATTCGTTATTGTTAGGACAATGTTTGTATAAAATGAAAATTGTAAAAAAAGTTGCTTATATTAATTATTTCAATGTTATTTTAGAACATAGTCGCACTTAGGATAGCAGATCAAGTGACAGTTGCCTTCAAACTTCACACTGATACATCAATTCTTCGAAGTGTTTCGTGTATTTAGATTTTTATCATAGTGATATTTATTATTATCGATAAGAAAATGCCACCAGTGAGGCGTCAAAATATCGACCGTAGCACGCGCGACGCAAAACGCGTTCAGAATCTTCGAAGCAATGAAACTGAAGAAGAGCTGTGTTATGGGTACTACATCACTGATACACTACATATATAGTTTTTTTTAAGTATATAAATACATATTGCCATCCAGACGGGCTTTTTTTTTATTGCTGTAGGACAGCAGACAGGCTGACGCCCCGCTTAGAATTTAGCAGTTACCGTCGCCTATAAGTGTTTGTAATGCCAGTGGCATCGTGAATACGCTGCTGTCCCATAAGGATACAGGAACTTGGGTCACTAATGCCGGAACACAACTCAAGGTTATTATGGCGGCATACTTAAGACCAAAGGTGGTCGCCATCCAGACGGGCTTGCGGCCTTACCACGTTGCTAGGGTTGTTTTGTCGCCTTTTACGACAGGGCGACCCCGGCCGCAGAGGTTAGTGTTTTTACCCCGCCTCTGCATGGAGAAATTGGGAATTGATCTATCAGAAAATTATTCAAATCCAACAATTGGGTGAATTTTAATATTTTGTTTTCTAAATATTTGAATTTCAAATCCCTTTCCTTTTTTTTATTGCGGACGAACAGCAGACAGGCTGACGACCCCTTTAATAATAACCAGTTATCGTCGCATATAAATGTTCGCGACGCTAGAGGCACGGTGAATACACTGCTGTTCGTACAGGAGTTTATTTCCTGGAAAGTTCACTCAATGTCGCTTAGTAAGGGTTGCCTTTCAAGAGTCTACATTTACAATATAAAAAAAACACGTATAATAAAAAAATATTCCAAGTCCTAACCCCCCTACCCCCTCAATCGTATAACTCAAAGGAAAAGCATCATATACATTACATTGGAATCATAATTCTTAGACTCTAGAAACTGTCACAATGCTCGCGATGTGATGTGATTTGAAAAGAGAACACGGTTCATAACTCAGTCAAGAGATGGCCCACTCTACAGTATTTTTTTTAAATCTACCCTTTCTTTATTTATTGCTGTAGGACAGCAGACAGGTTGACGGCCCACTTAAAATTTAACAATTACTGTAGCCTGTGGGTGTTTGCAACGCCAGTGGCATCGCGAACATGCTGCTGTCCCATAAGGGTACAGGGACTTGGGGCACTAATGCCGGAACCCAACACAAGGTTATTATGGCGGCATACTTAAGACCAAAGGTAGTCTTCATCCAGATGGGCTTTAGGCCCTATCACGTAGCTAGGGTGGGTTGTTTTGTTGCCTTTTACGACAAGCCAACCCCAGCCGCAGAGGTCAGTATTTTTTCTCCACCCCTGCACGGATAGAAACGTAAACGTATCAAGACTTTAAATTATTAGGGTTATCTCACGATGTCGATGCGGCAAATCCACTAAAAATCCAGGTAACCCAAGGCATGCAGAATTAACTTTTTGTCGTTACTCTATAAAACTTTATTTTAATTTTACTTAAAATTAGCGATTTGAATTAGGAATTTACAGTAAATTTGTTAAATAAATGATACGAGTACACCTTCTGAATGAAATAATTAAATTTATTCAAAATAAATGTTCCTAATCTCTTGCGAAAGGTGGCACCATATTTGTCAGGAATGTGTAGATTCCGGATCCACTGTAACAAAAAATAAACTTTAAAAACATGTAAAATTTAGGAATTACTATTAATATGCTTATCAACTATTGAAGTTTTCAGTTGAACCTAAGATAGAGGAAACACTATCTTTAATTCGTCGCATTCTGTCCTACTATCCATTTTCCTCGTTTGTGATCTCGTTCATCCCTTCAAATATTATTTCCAAAATTTTAATTAGGCACGGAAAACGTTTTTATTTATGTAAAGGAAATTGAAATAATTTGTAAAATTTAATCTTCTTTACAATTATTCTGTTTTTGACTTCTTATATTTCATCTAACAATTTTTACATCAATCTGTAAACCGCGTTTATGGAGTTTTGGTAGAGCTCTAATATTATTAATTTTGGTTCGATTGATTAATTTGTGAATTAAGG
Source organism: Malacosoma neustria (assembly GCA_963693495.1). NCBI lineage: Eukaryota > Metazoa > Arthropoda > Insecta > Lepidoptera > Lasiocampidae > Malacosoma > Malacosoma neustria. The sequence goes on from OY856373.1 coordinate 7,839,347, forward strand.
AATAAAATACCCTTATTATAATCATGTTGTTTCTTACCTGGTTTTCGCTTCAGTTCCACCAAAGATAGCATCTCTATCGCCAGAACATTGCAAATTCAAGGCTTGTTCAAGACTCCCACAGGCGGTACCAACAAATCTGTTGCCGCCGTTCACTTCCCTGGTGACGGATTCAGCGTAGTAGATATATGAATAAATGTGGGAGCAAGAGACGTCGCCTCCACAAGCTATCTGTTGGGCGCCACCGTTGGCGTAGAAGTCGAGGTCGCCGAGAGCGTAGTCATAGCCCCAGGAACCAGCGCTGGTGTGCAGAACCTCAACGATGCCAGCGGCATCAGCACTGAGCTTGTCGGGGTGGTGGGTCCAACCGGTCAAAGAAGGATCCAAAGCTACAGAAATGAATTTTATTTCATTACTCGCGCAAGCTTATGATTTTTATAAATAAAATTGTCTAGTTCTATGTTGTCATTTCTATTAACTGATAGTGATGGCTTATCTTTCAAATCTATTTATGAAAAATAAATTTTCATTTGCACGTGCAAACATAGATTAAGGTAAAGCTTACATTTTTATTACAAAACTAAATATATATATATATATATATATATATATATATATATATATATATATATATATATATATATATATATATATATATATATATATATATATATATATATATATACCTAGTCAGGTCATAAGTATTGTCACACAGTAAAAACTTTTCTTTTAGAATGCTGGCCACAAAAAAGTTTATTGAATTCGAATTGTTCATGAAAATAAAAATGAAGAACTTTTAGAATTTTACTCATTTTTAAATATGGAGTGGACGCTTAAAGAAGACCGTGTTGCAGTTATTGCGTTGCATCGTTACAGTTACGCGCCAATTCAAATTTTTAACATACTGAAAAATTTGAATATAACCAAAAGATTCGTTTATCGTACCATCAAACGATACAATGAAGACTCTAGTGTAGATGACAGGTCAAGAAGTGGTCGCCTTCGGTCTGTTAGGACTCCAGCAGTGATAAAAGCTGTGAAGGCACGAATTCAAAGAAATCCCAAACGTAAGCAGAAACTGTTGGCCCTTCAGATGGGGTTAAGCAGAACCACGGTGAAAAGGGTGTTAAATGAAGACTTAGAGCTTCGGGAATATCGAAGAAAAACAGGACATCGTTTGAATGCTCGTCTAATGGACCTGAGACTGAAGAGATGCCGCGCTTTGTTGAAGCGGTACGCGGGAAAAAAATATCGGGAAATTCTTTTTTCGGATGAAAAAATGTTTACCGTAGAAGAGAGCTACAACAAACAAAATGATAAGGTGTACGCACACAGTAGTGAAGAAGCGAGCAACCGTATTCCGCGTGTCCAACCAGGTCATTTTCCATCCTCGCTCATGGTATGGTTGGGAGTTTCTTATTGGGGCTTAACAGAGGTACATTTTTGTGAGAAAGGTGTAAAAACGAATGCTGTTGTGTATCAAAATACAGTCCTGACGAACCTTGTGGAACCTGTTTCTCATACCATGTTCAATAACAGGCACTGGGTATTCCAACAAGATTCGGCGCCAGCTCATAGAGCGAAGAGCACACAAGACTGGCTGGCGGCGCGTGAAATCGACTTCATCCGGCACGAAGACTGGCCCTCCTCCAGTCCAGATTTGAATCCGTTAGATTACAAGATATGGCAACACTTGGAGGAAAAGGCGTGCTCAAAGCCTCTATTGACATGGACCTCGTTCGTGCTGCGATAGACAACTGGCGGCGCAGATTGAAGGCTTGTATTCAAAATCACGGAGGTCATTTTGAATAAACTTTATCTATGTTTTGTTAAGTTCATTTTGGTATATGAATGGTTACATAATTAATAAACTTGTTACAATTATTTTACATTAAACATGTGACAGAATTTATGACCTGACTAGGTATATATATATATATATATATATATATATATATATATATATATATATATATATATATATATATATATATATATATATATATATATATATATATATATATATATATATATATATATATATATATATATAATGTATATATATATATATATATATATCTTATCTTATCTTATTTTGGGGCCGAGAAATATCTCGGACACTTCGACCCAATGGGATCTTTTGTGTTCCCCTAGATAGCAATCACTCCTCTCCAATCTCCTTGAAGATCTGCTTCATGAGCCTAACAATGAGGTATGGAGATAGGAGCCTGTAGTCTTCCGGTGTTGGATATCCTACCCCCAAAAGATTCATTCGCCTCCTGGCCAATGCATCACATGTACACAGTAGGTGTTCCATGCGTTCTGTATGTTCCCCACACAACCTGCACATGGGTGTCGCGGTTAGACCCATTTTCATGAGCATGTTGTTGGTTCCAAAGTGCCCAGTAAAGGCTCCAAGCAAGTAGCGTATTTGCCCCCTGCTCATGTTCCAGATGGATCCTCGTGCTTTGTACGTGGATCCCAAAAATTTTTTGGAGTGTTCCAGACCGATTCTAGTCAGCCAGTGTTGTTGTTGACTGCGGTCTGCAAAATCCCTGAATGTGGCCTTCACGAGGCTAGTCGGAATGCCTACACATGGTTCCGGACCCATAAAATCATTAGTTGAGCCCTCTCTTGCCAGTTCATCTGCCATTTCATTGCCATGTACTCCCTCGTGTCCCGGGACCCACATTAATCTTACCCTGTTATGCCTTCCAAGTCCATTCAAGGTTTGGATGGCATCCAGGACAAGTCTGGAGTCAACTTTGAAGGAGGCGATGGCCTTGATTGCAGCTTGACTGTCACTGAGAATATATATAGATTTGCCTCTGGTGCCTCTATCTATGTTCTCCTGAGCACAGGTTATAATGGCATATGTTTCAGCCTGGAATACACTTGCCATTTTTCCCAAGCTTTTACTACATTTGTAGTCTTTCGCGTATACTCCCGCCCCTGTACCTGATTCCATTTTGGATCCATCAGTGTACCATACCAGACTATTATGTTCCGGTGGATCTGGTCCCTTTGTCCATTCCAATCTTGTTGGAATTTGGACCCTGAAAAGCCTTTCAAATATAAACCTGGTTTGCATTTTATCGGATATCATATGTGTTATCCGATCCAGGTCCTCATTTCCATCGAATTTTGTATGGTTGGTTTTTGGCTTGGTGGAGTCCCATAGGCCAGCTACTGCAAGGCGATATAGTGCCCTCCTTGCCTCAAGTTCAACCATAATATGCAGAGGAGGAATGTTAAGATATCTCTCCATAGCTGCCGTAGGTGTTGTTCTAAAAGCACCCGTGATTCCAAGACACACCGTTCTTTGTAGCCTATTGAGTGTCTCTTTGCACGTAGTAAGTTTTATTCTGGGCCACCATACTACGCTGCCATACGTAATGATGGGTATTATCATTATCTGATAAAGCCATCGTATCACTTTGGGTTTTAGTCCCCAGGTTTTGCCATAAGTGGAACGACACATACCAAATACTCTCAGAGCCTTCGCCATTGTCTTTTCCACATGAGTCTTCCACCTGAGTTCCTTATCAAGGGTTATGCCTAGATATTTGACCTCGGTGGACCACGACAGTTTGGTTCCATTAAGGGAGGGATTCCCTAGACTTGCTAGTGTCCTTCTCCTTGTAAATGGTACTATAACTGCTTTATTTGGATTAATGGAGAGGTGGTTCTCCATGCACCATTTCTCTGTTATCTTCAGAGCCTTTTGTAATAATCCAGAGACTATGTTCGGAAATTTACCATTGACCATTATGGCTATGTCGTCAGCATAACCTACCGTGTAAAAAGGTCCGGTGTTGAGTTTGGTTAGTAGTGAGTCTACTACCAGACACCATAATAATGGAGACAATACTCCGCCTTGAGGGCAGCCGCGTGTTGTTTTTGCGCTAAGTTTATCTCCCATTAGTTCCGATCTGACTAGTCTGCTTCGTAGCATATAGTCAATCCAATTGCATATAGTGTCACTGACACCATGTTCCTTTGCAGAATTGCGAATAGACTCAAAAGTTGTTTTGTCAAAGGCTCCCTCTATATCGAGGAAGGCCCCTACACATACTTCCTGTCCTTCTAGTGCAGCCTCAGCTCGGCTTACAACGTAGTGTAAAGCCGTTTCTGTTGATTTGCCGGGGTTATACGCACATTGTAACCTATGTAGAGGGAATTTCTTCAATGGCCCCTCTCTAAGATGCCTGTCTACCAGTTTCTCCAGAGTTTTCAGCAGAAAAGATGATAGACTAATCGGCCTATAAGCCTTAGCTTCTTCATAAGTGGGTTTTCCAGCTTTTGGTATGAAGCTAACCCTGACCGCTCTCCAAGCTTTGGGTACATAACCAAAGGCTATGCAAGCTCTGTAGAGCCTACAAAGATGAGGAGTTAGTACCGAAGTACCTTCTTGCAGCAATATAGGGTAGATGGTGTCTGGGCCGGGAGATTTAAAGGGTTGGAAGCCCCCTATTGCCCACTTTAGTCTGTTTTCATCTACCACTTTCTTTGCCGTGAGCCAGTCATTTTTGGTCGTATGCCTTGTGAGCTCGTCCCTTGTGACTGGTTCCTCTTCGTCGTCATTGCGCAATTTGCACCCTGGAAAGTGAGTCCTAAACATCACTCTAAGGGTGTCCTTTCCAGTTTCCGTAGACTCCCCATTGACATCTTTTACGGACGCTAGTGGGTTTGCCTTTGTCATGGACATTGCTTTGCACAACCTCATTCCGTCTGGTAACGATTCGATGGAAGTGCATTGCTTTCGCCAAGTTGTTCTTTTAGCCTTGCGTATCGCCGTGCTGTACCTCGTCAACATGCTAGAGTAGTCAGAAAAATCTTTTCTGGCTTTTGCATAGTTGAAGGCCTGTCGTGTTTCCCGGCGTAATTTCGCCAACTCAGGGGACCACCATGGTTCCTTTTTGCAAAAAGCCTTTTTCACTGGGCAGTTATCCTCCCATGCGCCTAATATGGTCTTCTTAATCCTGTCAGCTTCAAACTCTATATCTAATACGGAATTGAGCTTACCTCTCGGGCTTCCTAAATTAACTTTTAGGTCCCTCTTGTATAGATCCCAATTCGTATTTCTTGGGTTTCTTCTTCGTGTAGTTTCGGCTGTACTCGCCGTCCTATACCTAAAGCATATGTAATTGTGATCAGACAAAGAAATTTCGTCCGATACATGCCAGTTTTCAATGTGTACACTAGCTCTGTTAGAGGCCAGTGTCAGATCGATGACTTCAGCTCTCGCTGAATTCCTAAAGGTGGGTTTATTACCTGTGTTAAGGATTTGTAAAGAGGTGCTTACCGCAAAGTCCAACAGATCCTCTCCTCGTTTGTTGACATCTGAACTGCCCCAAACGATATGATGAGCATTAGCATCGCAGCCAAATATGAGGTCTAAGTTTCTTTGGCTGCCATAATCAACCAGTCTTCTAATTAGTGGGGTTACTGGTTCCTTTTCTTCGTAAGGGAGATAGGCGGAGGCTAGGATAATTTTCCTTTTCTCTGTACCCGTCTCCACATGGATCATAGTTGTTGTTAGATCCCTACAACAGAAAGTACGCAAAGGCATTGCCGCTATATTGCCCCTGATATAGATGCAAGTCCTTGCGTCATTAGTTGGACAGTCATAGAGAATTGTTCCCCCTGTCCCACCTAGGCCTTTCACAGTCCCCTTATATAAATAAGGTTCCTGTATCAAGGCAATGTCATACATATTTAGCTTTAATTGCCGAGCCAGAAGGGCAGTGGCAGCTCTGCAATGATGTAAATTTATCTGTACACACCTTAGTCCCTCCATCTTGAAGTCCTGGTGGGTTCGCGTGATTGTAGGAGGTCCTCAGTATTTAGGGTCCTCCTTTAATGCCTGGCCCTCTTCAAGAGTGGCCGGCGAGCGTAGGCCCTCCTCCATGGGGGCCGGCGAGTATAAGCCCAGGGCATGGAGGTCCTCCAGAATATCATCGGAGTCCGCCTCAGATTGCCTGGGCCCGTCCTCCGGTTCCTGCTCCACGCTTTGAGCCATATCTTCTTGCGTGGCCACCCCATCTCGTGGTAATGGTCCATCCTCGGAGGGTGCCTTCTTCTGCTCCGCGTCAGGTCCCTCTCCCTTATCTTCTTCCAGGAGTTTGAACGAGTATTGTTCAATTCCTCCTGGAAGAGAATAGCCCGAGGCCTTGATTACCCCAGCCGATGCTCTGTCCATGAGGACGATACGCCGGATGCCGGATTGCTCAATCAGCGTGTTCACGACTTTCCAGTCGTCCGTCCTCAAGTCCGGATTCAACCGCTGAAGCAGTCGAAGGGCTCGAGCACAATCTTTGAGGGCCAGGTTCCTGCTCTTCCATGCCATCTTCACTGGCTTTGGAAGGTCCCTGGCATCTATAACTTTGAGCTTCAGGTGCCCTAGTTCTACATTTTGGATGGCATCCCGAAGCCACTGTGCTGCATCAGAGTTGCCGCAGGAGACATGTACTGCACCCGCAACAACTCCGGGAGCAACCGTTAAAACAGGTAGAGGATCCGGGGCTTCCTCCAGTTTCTCAATTATGAGCTCCTGGATTGGCACCAGATCCTCCACCGTCAGGTACTCTTTCGGGTACTCAATGGTAACGATGGCAAGTTTCACAGCCGCCACCGCGTCCCTAAAGGATCTGGTTGAGGGTGATGGCCCTTGGGCCTTCACCCTCTTGGCAGTCATGTCCTCCCCGTCGCCACTGAGAGCAGCGCGCGGCCTTTTGGATGGTCCTATCGTTGGAGTCCCATCCAAGGCAGCCTGCTGCCTGAGCTTCTGGCGCTTCTTCCTCTGCGCCCCAGATCGCCGAGAGGTGCTGCCTCCACCGGGTGCTTGTTGCCCGATGGACTGTACTGCGCTCCCGTCTCTCAACGGCCCCGCAGCGGTCCCACCCTTTGACAGTTCTTTGACAGTCCCGCCATGAGACGGTCCCGCCGCATTCCTGTCTCGGGATGGTTCCGCTGCAGGCCCGCTTATTGACGGTCCCGCTATTGAGAGTGTGGTTCCGGCTTGCGCCTGTCCCACCTTGCGAGGTGCGGACCCGGCTTTCACCGGTTCCGCTTTGTGTGGTGCGGTCCCGGCTTTCGCCGGTTCCGCCTTGCAGGGTGCGGGCCCAGCTTTCGCTGGTTCCGCCTTACGTTGAGCGGTCCCAGCTTTCGCCGGTCCCGCCTTGTGGTTTAAATTTTTTTTTATGTTCTCCATAAAGGATCCCGATTAATTATTTCGTCTCTCAACTGCCCCACCCGCCATGGAGTGCTCAAACGGCGATGCTACGATAGCACCAGGGTTCCGTTGAGAGATATAGCCCCCCTCTATCAGTTGCCCACGAGACCGCACAGCACCAACCGCACCGCTACCACTAGCAATATGAGCGAGCACTGCCGTCTGCAGGCCCCTGATAGAAGCGAGCTAGCCTGGGGTCGTCTGACCGTACCCCGCAGCCGATTGACTGTAGCCGGCTCAGCTACAGCCTCCCGTGTAAGAGGAAATCCAGACCAAAGTAGTATGTTGCCTCAGAGACGTTAAACCGCCTACGCTCATCGGCTCAACCACCAGGACTCCTTCATCCCCCCGTACGGGTCCCCGCGCACGGCACAAACACGCGGGTGGTTGCGTCCTCCTCCTCACCTCCTCACCATCAGTCTTGATTGATGATGAGGCCGCACGTACCAACCACATAGTACATGCAGTTAATATATAATAAATAAATATATACTTTATATTAATACAAATACATAAAGAAGTATAATAAATACATATACATATACATAAACATAATAGAGTGGTCCTGAAAAGGCCCGTTTTATTCCCTCCCCAGCCCAGTTCCATTCATCGCCCATCCAAGATGCTCAATGACTAGAACCGGACCCTTCCCCATTGGTTGAAATTAGCCGTTAACTCCAAATGCTCACCGCAAGCGATGAGCATTGGGGGCCACCGTTGCCCGGGGTGCGCCGCAAGGAGGCTTTCAACATACACCCCTATATATATATATATATATATATATATATATATATATATATATATATATATATATATATATTGTTAGGAATATCGAACTTAAAATTATCTTATTGGCAACACTGACTAATATTTAAAACAACCAAAGTGAGTTTCCATCACTTCCGGAGTGTAACACTTCCGAAGTTTATACTTCGGAAGTGTTACACTCCGATACTTTCGGTCGTTTATACGACCAATGCGAATTTAATGTTTGGACAACCAATGGGAATCACTTCTGGAATATAAGCAACCAATGAGAGTCGCCTCCGGAGTGTGGAGTGCAAACGAGTGAGGGACAGACCGACCGCTTCTATATAAAACACCGCAAGTAGGTGCCAGGGCCCCAACCACACAATACAAAATACACGTAGAATAGATGTGTTGCGGGGGAGTTTCTTTCGCCGTTTCTTCTCTCCCAGCTATAAGCACTCCGAAACGGTAGTAGATTAGAATAGGATCGGCTTCACCGGTGAAGTCGATAGTCCCTAAATTAATAGTATTCTTGCCATTCGTGGCCGCTATCAACTGTCCCCATGCAGCGTTCGAGCCGGGAGCGCGCCTCACAGGAGACGCGCCCCGAGCACGCTGCCACGGCTGATCGACCTCGCTCCCACGTGGTCGGAATGCCTTTTCCGCCCGGTGTCGCTGTCGTTAGTCGTCTGAGACGATGACAGCCTTAGCTTTAAGAGAAAAAAAAAGCCAGGGCCCTCTTTTTCGTTCAGTCGTCTAGCAAGACTAATGCACTAAAAATCATTAAATTCCAATTCAAAACTAGTTTGCTTTATAATTTAATCATAAACATTTTTTTTATTTAATTACTGAGACAGGTTGCAGCCCACTTAGCAAGCAGTTGCAGCAATAGTAAGCAGTTACTATCGCCTATGGATGTTTGCGACGCTAGGAGCACCACGAGTACGCTGTAGTCCCATAGGTGTACAGCAACTTGGGACACTAATGCCGGAACACAACACAAGGTTATGGCGGCATATTTAAGACCAAGCGTGGTTGCCATCCAGACGGGCTTGGGGCCCACGTATCACGTAGGCTTTTACGACCGGTCGACTCCGGCCGCAGTCGTCAGTATACACACAGAAAAAAATTGGTGAGCTTTATTACAAAAATTATTAAGTATTCACCAATTAAAAACTATATGTATAAAACTGTTAGCGAGTAATACACACATACAGATAATTGTATACATAGGCAAATCCAATTTAGATTGCTAGTATTGAATATTGAAAAATCTTAAATTAACAAGATTGTGTAAGTAAAATTTTTCAATCAGTCATTAACATGATGTTTGAAAATTTAGTACCGTCTGCAAATCGGATTAAGCTACAAAGATAAGACATTTTTTCTTTTCATCAGCCTTAGCCACCACCAGCATTGTGGGTCCTTTATCTTGATTCGCAGAACTGATTGTGTAATCAGTTTGCATATTTATAATGATAAAGATTTTAATTGATCTGAATACTTTCAGGCACTAATAAATAATTTTTAAAGAATATAAAAAAGAATTCTATCTCTTTCTATGGATCTTTTTAGAGAAATTCTCTTAGTATCACATTTATTGGAAAGACTTACTAGTTCTGAGCTCTAGTTTTATTATACATTGTTCATGCATTAACTTCAAGATCGCAGAAAGATCATTGCAAACTGTTTAATTGCAATTTATATACAGGGTAACTTTGACAAAACCATCCAAATTCACATAGAAGAATCTTTAGTATAAGTTATGAGAAACATGTATTTTAGTTTAGTATCACATAGTACAAAAATGTTGAGTATCAGCATCACAAAGTCATCCAAAGAACTCGCAATTTACATAATACGGCGCGCAAGTGTCAATGACCTCTCCATCGGTACCGCAAAAAACTGTTACAATGACCTAGTACGAGGCCGAGGACGGCGGTCATTGCATCTGTGCGAGTGAATATGCACTACTTACTTACGATATTTACGTGGGAGTGACAGAGACAGGTAATAACAGGTTAACGTACGGAATTGGCACCATTTGACTATTTTGTACGATTGAATTAGTGACCATATTTTCCTTGGAATGAAATATTTTATGGTGAAAATTTGACATACAATTTTTTTTTGCAAAAATAGGTTCCTTAAATGATGTTTAGTGCGTAAAAAAAATTTGGATGGTTTTGTCAAAGTCACCCTGTATATTATATTTGTAAGATGCCGGTCACGGACCAAGATTGCACCGTACAGGAATGAGATGGATAATAGCGCAAGAGCAGTGTATTGTATGATAGAGGAGGGGGAGAGGAGCGGTGGTTAGAGAGACGCGATATCTTGCAGTGGGCAAAGAAATTCGCACCGACCGCTCGCGGAGGAACTGTTGCACGGCACCAGTTATGTTCACGCACACTAAACACACAATTAATTATGGCACGGCCATTGAGAGTTTGGAGTAACCGAAGGGAGGTGAACCGTCGACCGTCCCGCGCGTTTAGAAGCTTGCGCGTTACTATCATATCATATCCGTCCCAACCACGCTTTCACCATTTACCTCACTGAGAGTGAGGGTAGGTAACAAAAATCAGGAGGCGGGATTTCAAATACCCTTTATGCAAGGATCGAAAAATATTATAATAATTAAAATATTTAAAATATCCTGTCTAGACAATAAAAATACTTGTGTGCCACTAATCCTGCCAACACCACGAAAAGCTTCATATTTGAAAGTGCTAACATAATGATGCAGGTGCATTTATACAAATTGACCAAATCTTAATTAACCGCTTGCTTGATAACAGTGTTATAGATTACATATATTATAAATATAATATTCATATCTAACCGTGTCTAAATGTTGGCGTTAAGCCGTATGTTTTGAAAAAATGTTCTTTAAAAAAAAAACGTATATTTTTTAACAAACAAACAGTTTTAGGCAACCTATCTTACTTATATAAATAAAAATGGATCTCCGAAATGTATGTACGCTCATCACTTTCGAATGACTGCACCAATTTACATGATTCTTTGTTTTGTGTATTCGTTATTGTTAGGACAATGTTTGTATAAAATGAAAATTGTAAAAAAAGTTGCTTATATTAATTATTTCAATGTTATTTTAGAACATAGTCGCACTTAGGATAGCAGATCAAGTGACAGTTGCCTTCAAACTTCACACTGATACATCAATTCTTCGAAGTGTTTCGTGTATTTAGATTTTTATCGTAGTGATATTTATTATTATCGATAAGAAAATGCCACCAGTGAGGCGTCAAAATATCGACCGTAGCACGCGCGACGCAAAACGCGTTCAGAATCTTCGAAGCAATGAAACTGAAGAAGAGCTGTGTTATGGGTACTACATCACTGATACACTACATATATAGTTTTTTTTAAGTATATAAATACATATTGCCATCCAGACGGGCTTTTTTTTTATTGCTGTAGGACAGCAGACAGGCTGACGCCCCGCTTAGAATTTAGCAGTTACCGTCGCCTATAAGTGTTTGTAATGCCAGTGGCATCGTGAATACGCTGCTGTCCCATAAGGATACAGGAACTTGGGTCACTAATGCCGGAACACAACTCAAGGTTATTATATACACACAGAAAAAAATTGGTGAGCTTTATTACAAAAATTATTAAGTATTCACCAATTAAAAACTATATGTATAAAACTGTTAGCGAGTAATACACACATACAGATAATTGTATACATAGGCAAATCCAATTTAGATTGCTAGTATTGAATATTGAAAAATCTTAAATTAACAAGATTACTTGTGTAAGTAAAATTTTTCAATCAGTCATTAACATGATGTTTGAAAATTTAGTACCGTCTGCAAATCGGATTAAGCTACAAAGATAAGACATTTTTTCTTTTCATCAGCCTTAGCCACCACCAGCATTGTGGGTCCTTTATCTTGATTCGCAGAACTGATTGTGTAATCAGTTTGCATATTTATGTTGATAAAGATTTTAATTGATCTGAATACTTTTAGCTTATCGAAAAGTTACAGCAAAAGTAATTTAAAAATTTCATAGAGTAAATATTGATGAAAGGATGCTGGAATATATGAAGTTATGAAAATCAATTAAATTATAAATATATTATATACTGGGATAATTTCACACACAGCGTCATCTGGTCCTAAAGAAAGTAGCGTAGTACTTGTGTTATGATTACTAGATAATTAATATACTACATGTTTACTACTATTTTGTAACTGAACACGGTTAACAATTTGTAACAACTGTTAAAATGAATCGATACGGCAAATGAATGAGAAAAGCGCAACACCAATAAAACTCTTTGACTGCACTGTTTTTTTTTTTTTTTTTTTTTTTTTGCTAAGGCTGTCATCGTCTCAGACGACCAACGACAGCGACACCGGGCGGAAAAGGCATTCCGACCCCGTGGGAGCGGGGTCGATCAGCCGTGGCAGCGTGCTCGGGGCGCGTCTCCTGTGAGGCGCGCTCCCGGCTCGAACGCTGCATGGGGATAATTGATAGCAGCCACGAATGGCAAGAATACTATTGATTGGGGACTATCGGCTCCACCGGTGAAGCCGATCCTATTCTAATCTACTACCGTTTCGGAGTGCTTATAGCTGGGGGAGAAGAAACGGCGAAAGAAACTCCCCCGCAACACATCTATTCTACGTGTATTTCTGTAATGTGTGTTTGTGTACGGTTACAGGCTATGGGGGGCGGAAGGCGTCCCTAAACCTATTGCGTCGGGCTGGTCCATGCCGGACTGGGGGGGATTGCGTCCGCGAGAGCATTCGCTTCAGCGTCCTAGAGATGGGGTCGCGTCTATCCGTGAGCACGTTTCGCGGTCGGCGACGCGCGGGGCGTGCTCGGCGGTTGGGCGTGTAGTTGACTGTCTCCACCACCAGTGGATTGGGATGGTGGGGAGCGAGACCGAAGAAGGATCGCGAGAGGGATACCATGTACTCCTTCACGGGAAGGAGCTCCAGGTCGCGGTGTAGGTCCGCGTTGCGCATGTAACGTGGCGCTTGGACTGCCATGCGCAAGAACTTATTCTGCAGCCGCTGCATCGAACTGATGTAGCATTTGCCGGCATGGGCGAAGACTACGCTCGAGTACGTCATGATCGGTCGGATGCAGGTTTTGTAAAGTGTCACCTTATTTCTAAGGGACATCTTACTCTTCCCGCATATCATTGGGTAGAGGCGACCGAGCACAAAGTGTGCTCTGTTCCTTACCGTCCTGATGTGTTTGCTGAAGTACAGGCCTCTATCTAGAGTGACTCCTAGATATTTGACCTCATCAACCCAGGGGATGACGCGGTCAAATAGCTTTATGGGGAAAAGAGAGTGCCGACTCGTGCGAGTCGGCCGACTCTCATTTTGAGTGCGGGGACCGCGAGCGAACATGATCGCTGCGCTCTTGTCCGGATTCAACTCGATCCGCCAAGTGCGGAACCAGTTGCCCAGCGTCTCAACCGCCGTGTTGAGACGACTGCAGATCCGATATTGATTGATATCGGATGTGAAGAGGGCGGTATCATCTGCGTATAAGGCGAGATGTACCTGTGGGGTACGGGGCATGTCGCTGGTGTACAGCGTGAAAAGTAGGGGGGACAGAGCCGAGCCCTGGGGGACTCCGGCTCTGATGGGCTGGAGAGATGAGCGCGTGCCCTCCACTCTGAAGCGGAAGCTCCGATCAAGGAGAAAGTCTCGTAAGATGAGCACGAGTCTATCTGGCACTCCCAGTTTGTACAGCTTGTAAATCAAGCCGTTGTGCCAGACCTTGTCGAAGGCTTTCGCCACATCGAAGAAGACAGCACCCGTCTTCCAGGGTTTGGGGGCGCGATTGAAGTTCGCGAGCACGTGCTCCGTGATGCGGAGCACTTGCTGGGGGCACGAGTGTCGGGCTTGAAAGCCGAACTGCTCGTCGGGGATCAGCTTATTTTCATAAGCGAAGTATCTGAGTCTGCTCAAGAGGAGGCGTTCGTACAGCTTGCCCAGCGCGCTGAGCAAGCTGATCGGACGGTAGCTGCTAGGTTTCGTAGCGGGTTTGACTGCACTGACACTCTTCAAATTACATTTATGTCTCTACTCTATTCAACGATTCAGGTAATGGGGCGGTGCGGCGAGGCATCGCACGGCCGAGTGAGTCCCCACCCCCGCCGCCTAGCCACGGCCATTAGCGAGCGGCTCATAGCTCGCGGTAAATCCCCGAACAACGCGCTACTCCGTGCTATACACATATTATACATAAATACCCAGATAATTTTGAAAATGTCAACATTTGTGATAAATAATATCAGAAAATTCTCAGGTTTCTTACCAATAATATGAGGAATATTTCCGTTAATATTCCTAGCTGCTATACCAGCGATATGTCCTCCAAGACCCACACCAACGATTCGGATTAATTGAGGGTTGTAGCCGAATTGGCTGATGAGGATATTCACGAAGTTAGCGATCACTTCTCCGGCTTGAGGTGCATTACCAAGACCCTCAGTGTACATGGCGGCTCCGTTACTCCAGTCAACAGCAATAATGTTAACGTCCTCAGCCTGGATGTGTGCTGAAATTTGTTATTCATAGTTTAAAATAAGGTATTTCTTAATGTCTAAATCGCTTAGAATACCAGTAATAGTACTGGTACGTAAAAAAGCAAAAAAAGATGATGTTTATACGACAAGCCCTGTTGACAGAATATTGTACATAACATAGATATAATATGGAATTAATAATAACAGTAACATATGTATAAATAATAGATAGCGAAGGTTTTACATTAAATAAAAATTAATATAAATTACAAAGTACTAAAAAGTCTTTAGGAACTTGAAATTGAAATCGTCACTATAAAGTTATATTTCAAACACCGGAAAGACCTAGGCATATTTCCGAAGATGACGAAGTCAATGACGTTTTGATTCTATACTTGTACATGTATTTCAGATTCTTGACACATCATTTTGCTGCAGCGATTCAAATTTCACATTTCTAAAGCTTTATCGGTTTTATTATAGTAGATGGAGTTGTTCACCCACACAGCTTACTTCTCTTTGATACTGGAACCACTCGGAAATTAAATAAAAAACAATCATGACATTGACTTTTTTAATTGATATTGATTGATAATTGATTGATTAACAAACTGAGGTACCTGCTTCGAATCAACTCTGAACTTGGAACACAACCGACTTTCATCTGATATGACGATGATCGAGTGTCGAATATTTAACAAATCTGTAATTTATTCTAGTAAAATTTTATTACCGTTTATAACAAAGGCGTTGAAATTTCCTGAGACTGACTCTCCATTGCTGTGTATAGTGATGACAGTGGGTTTAGCGAGCTGGAAGGACGAGGTCATGATGGATATGACTGAAGGTAACAGGGGCTGGCTCACCTCCGGATTCATCCTGGTGAATAATGTGAATCTTTAATTATGAATCATCAAATACATATGTCTGTATTTATTCTATATGGAATATCGAAATCTAACGAAATTAAATTCGGTGTTGGCTACGCGGGTCCGTTATTATGGAGTTGAAAATACGTTAAAGCACATACTCGTCATGTGGTAGTATTCTATTATTATTATTCATGTTAATTAATCATATTTATATTTCTCATTATGTGGAACTCCTAAATTCTTATTGTATTATTCATTCACTTGTTATTATCGTCCGAAAAAGGAGTAAACTAATCAATTTGATGTTCTTTGCACCATACTCCGTTCTGATTCTGTACCATAAAGGTAAGCAAATATTTTTGGTAGATTTCATTAGGTCGTAGTGTGTGAATAATAATAAAAACTAATTATTTGTTTATTGGTGAAATCCAGTGGTCTACTGCTGGACATAGGCCTCTCTTTTGAGGTTACTTTTTTAAATCTATTTTTGGGCGTCAAATTAGATAGATATCCAGTGGGGCGCTCATATATCTAGCCTTGCAGGTAAGCTTAGCTCTGCCGCATATGCGATTAGAAGAGCAAAAGCAGTTCACGAATGTGGACACTGCAAGACTGACATACTTTAACTACTTTCACAGTATTATGTCGTATTGTATACTTCCCTGGGGTAAAGCCGCGGACTTAGATACAATCTTTTCAGTAGCCAGTTTATCAACTAAAAATTTTAACTGACTAATATTTAATATTTTTCATGTACTCGATATAATTGTTTTATAATACTTTAATTTATAGAAGTAAATCAATCTACACCGTCTCAAACTTTGTTGTCGCTGAAGCGAAGAAATCTCATAAAAAATATCCTATCTAATAATAATTTTAAAAATTCCAACGAAGAAGACATCAAATGTCAAAAGCCAACCACGAATTAATTACGCTCGAGCTTCAGCTCGAGAATATGGATAAAAAGTTTTAACGATAAAATTATGTTAATAAACGAATAAATTACTTCCTTATTGTGCAATACACAAAATAAATACAGGACAAGAGAAAAATATATTTATAATCATAATATACTACAAATAAATTGTCAAGTATCAAATCCATAAGAATAAAATTATAAATATAAAAAAGATTCTATTCTACAAACACATAAAACTGGTGACTCTTAATAATGTGGAAAAATAAACACAACAAACAGTACAACAACAAACCTGGTAAATAGATGGAATATGACGTCCATATCCCCCAGATTGAATCCGGATGCTGTAAACATAAATAAATAATGTTTATTATTCTAAAAATCTCTTGATTTCTTTTTTCTTCTAGTAAAGCTGATTACATTGGAAGTATTCCATCGTAGCCCAAAATAAGTAGCTGTATCAATATAAATATATATATATATATATATATATATATATATATATATATATATATATATATATATATATATATATATATATATATATATATATATATATATATATATATATATATATATATATATATATATATATATATATATATATATATATATATATGTAAAGAGAATATCATCTCTTTAATGTTATTGTATTATGGTTAGGTTGTGTAACCAGGACATAATCCCTTTTGATTTAACGCGCTTAATGTCATGTGTCATAGAAGTGTGACACATGACATTTGCCTACAAAAAAGTAAACAATATTTACGTTATTACGTTACAGATTTGATTTAAATAATTTAATTAATAGATAGAAAAGCAAGAGTTATGAGAGACGAGTAATCAACTTTAATTGTCGTTTCTGTTATTTTTACAGAAACAAATTTGTTTGATTTATTCGGACCATCCAGACTGAAACAAATAAATAATATTATAAAACGACAATTTTCGTCACAAAATGAAATTGCAATTCGAGTTCAGAGCTGTGGCTTCTCCAAAGGACTGTAAAACTACAGTAGTAGCTGTAACCTCAATTGTCACAGAACAAGGGGAAAAATATGTTATACCAGATGACCTCATGTATGCAGATTATCATGAAGAGTTGACAAAGACGGAGACTTTCAAAAAGGTAAAAAATTCATTAGGAAAAAGGCATGATGAGTTAAAAATATGGATAAAAATTTCAAAAGAATTAGAAAAGATATATTTAGATGATGAAGGAAATATCCAGTTTGGAGGGAAATATTTAAAACAAACACTTCAAGAGAATATTAAAGAAAACTCGAGCTTGGAAAAAATATTAGAAAAATTAATTGAAAAATCAGAAAAACACGAAGAAGAAAAAAACTTAAAACATATTGTAGATAAATTTGTATTAGAAAAATTTAATTATAAAACATCTAATGTTAGACAATGGTTACATATATTCGAAAAAGAGTGTGGAAGATTTAAAATAGAAAAAGATAAAACTAAAATAGAATTATTAAGAATATTTTTAGATGCAACTTGCCAAGATTGGTATACTTCTACTGTAATAAAAGGAGAACATGAAAACAATTGGAATACGTGGAAACAGATATTAATAGAAACCTTTTCAGGTAAGGGATGGAGTAGCAGGACATATGCTCATTATTTTAAATACAAAGAAGGTTCAATAGTACAATATGCAATAAAGAAAGAACGATTATTATTAGAAATAAATAAGGACATGGACGCTGATACAATGATAGATAGAATTGCATTTGGGTTGCCAGAATTTATTAGAGAGAAGATCGCCAGAGATGAAATAGAAAATACAAAAGATTTAATAAATGAATTACAGAAGCTTGAAGGGATAATAAATAAAAAGAAAACATTTAAAAAAGAAGGTAAACCAGAACATAAATTCAGAAATGAAGAAAAGAAACCATGTATGACATGTGAAAACATGGGTAAAGGTATAAGATATCATCCAGAAGAAAAATGCTGGTTTAAACTAGAGAAAAAAGAGAAACCTAAAGCTATAGGAAGCAATTCAGTAATAGAAGTAAATTTAAATACAGAGAAAAAAAACTAATAGTCACACCATTGATCAGACTTAAGCTACTAGTTGAGAATCAGATAGAGATAATGGGAACATATGATCCAGGTTCTCAAGTATCCTTGATAAACTCGAAATGGATAAAAATAAAAGAGAATAGAGAAGATTTAAACAAGATATTCTTGAGGTCTGTCAATGGTGTGAATCAGACAAATGGATTGGTAAGAATAAGAATAAAAATATTTGATATAGAAAAAATAGTAGATATATATGTAGTTGAAAGAGAGGATTTTGAAGATTTTATAATAGGATTAGACTTAATTCCTATGTTTAAGTTGAGGTTGAATGAAAATTTAGAAATCTCACAGAAAATAGAGAAAAAGTTAGAAAAACCAAAGATAACATTAAGTGAAGTTACAAATTGTTCAATTAATTTTAATGAACACGTGGAAACAGAAGAATTTCAAACAAATATAGAACATTTAGATAAAGATAAAAAAATGAAGATAGAAAAATTGATAGATAAAAACAAATCAGTGTTTGCGAAAGACAAGTATGATATTGGGACTGTTAACGAATATGAAGCTAGAATTGACTTAATAGTGGAGAAATACTGCAGTAAAAGACCCTATAGATGTAATATAAAAGACAAAAAAGAAATAGAGAAACAAATAGCCAACTTACTAGAGAAGAATTTAATCGAAGAATCTTATAGTCCTTTTGCTGCACCCGTCACACTAGCATATAAGAAAAATGAAGGAAAGACACGTCTGTGCATAGACTTTAGAGATTTAAATAAAAACATTGTCCCTCAGGCACAACCATTCCCTTTAATAGATGATATAATAATAAGAGCCAGAAATTGTAAATACTTTACGACACTGGACATTAACTCAGCTTTTTGGTCAATACCACTAAGAATTGAGGATAGGAGGAAGACGGGATTTGTAACACAAGATGGTCACTATCAATGGACATGTCTACCGTTTGGCTTAAAAACGTCTCCAGCTATATTTCAACGAATTCTGAGTAGCATATTAAGAAAATATGGACTAACTGAATTTTCAGTGAACTATATAGACGATATCTTAATACACTCACCGACGTTTGAAGAACATCTAAA
Organism: Malacosoma neustria; assembly: GCA_963693495.1. Taxonomy (NCBI): domain Eukaryota; kingdom Metazoa; phylum Arthropoda; class Insecta; order Lepidoptera; family Lasiocampidae; genus Malacosoma; species Malacosoma neustria. Next base: position 7,858,788 of record OY856373.1, read on the forward strand.
TCATATTGAAAAATTATTAAATGCAATAAAAAAAGAAGGACTCAGGTTAAAATTTAAAAAGTGTACATTCGCTGCTAGTTCGGTTAGATATTTAGGACATGTAATAGGAGAAAATACGGTTAAACCGTTGAAAGACAACATAACGTCAATAAAAAATTTCCCAATTCCTACTACACAAAAGCAAATTAGACAATTTCTGGGGAAAATAAATTTTTACCATGAATATATAGAAAAGAGCTCAATATTACTAGATCCATTACATCAACTATTAAAAAAAAATGTAAAATTTATATGGACAGAGGATTGTGAAAAATCTTTCAGAAAGATAAAAGAAATGCTATGTTCCCAACCAGTGTTGGAGATATTCGACAAAGACCTTCCAATCAAGATATAAACAGATGCATCACTTGAAGGTATAGGCGCAATACTAAAACAAACACAAGAGGATGGAAAAGAAAAACCTGTGGCCTACTTCTCAAAGAAACTTAATGAAACGCAAAAAAGAAAAAAAGCTATTTATCTTGAATGCTTAGCTATAAAAGAGGCAATAAAGTACTGGCAACACTGGCTGATAGGGAGATACTTCGAAATATACTCTGACCACAAACCACTGGAAAATATGAATATAAAAGCACGAACAGACGAAGAATTGGGCGATCTAAGTCACTATCTATCTCAATACGATTTTAAAATTATATACGTCCCAGGTAAAGATAATAAAGAAGCGGACTGCTTGAGTAGAAACCCTGTTCTAGAATCAAATACAGAAGAAGAGGATTTATTAAAAACGGTAAATTTTATTGAAATAGATGAAATAAAATTAGATCAGATGAATAATATACTATTACAGAATAAAAAAGAAAAATTAATAGAGAAAAACGGAATATATTATAAAAAAGTGAAGAAAAGAGAGAAAATCATATTATCAGAAAAATTCAGTATTGATTTAATTAATAAAATACACAAGGAATGGTGTCACACAGGAATAACACAAACACAAATGAAAATATGTCCATATTATACTGCTAAAAATTTAGTGAAGAATATAAAAAAAATTTGTAAAGAATGTTATATATGTATTAAGAATAAGTCAAGAGGGCAACATAAATTCGGCTCAATGTCACAATTAGGACCAGCGACCAAAGCTTTCGAAATTATGTCCATAGATACAATTGGAGGATTTGGAAGCACTAGATCAACAAAAAAATATATTCATTTACTTGTTGATCATTTCACGAGATATGCGTTCATTTCAACATCAAGAACTCAAAACGCCGCTGATTTTATAAAACTAATTCAAACTGTGTTAGACATAGAAAACATCGGAACAATCTTAACGGACCAATATCCTGGAATAAATTCGAAAGAATTTAAAGATTATTTAAAAAATAAAGGAGTGCAATTAATTTTTACTGCAATAAATGCACCATTTTCTAATGGTCTGAATGAAAGACTGAATCAGACATTAGTAAATAAAATAAGATGTAAAATAAACGAAGAGAAAAAGAATAGAGCATGGACATCGATAGCGAGAGAATGTGTGAATAAGTATAATATACTAGAACATACAATAACGGGATTTACACCAGAGTATCTATTATATGGCACAGACACCAGTAACATACCAGAAGAGTTAAAAAGAAAGAAAAACGGAGAAGACTGGATAAGAGATAAGAAATTAGCATTAGAAAGAACACAGAGATCACATAAGTATAACGAAAGTTTATTTAATAGAAACAGAAGACACCATGAATTCAACGAAGGAGATATGGTATTCATAGAGAATGGAAACAAACTCAATAGGAAAAAGCTAGAAGAACTAAGAATCGGCCCATATATAATAGAAGAAAAAATTTCAAACTCAATTTATAAAATAAAAACTGGAAAAAGAAATCAAGACACGAGTCTATTCCACGTGACAAAACTAATTCCAATGTTTGAAGTTGAAGCTGATTGAAAAATTATGCAATTTTCATATCGTGGAGGGGAGATGTAAAGAGAATATCATCTCTTTAATGTTATTGTATTATGGTTAGGTTGTGTAACCAGGACATAATCCCTTTTGATTTAACGCGCTTAATGTCATGTGTCATAGAAGTGTGACACATGACATTTGCCTACAAAAAAGTAAACAATATTTACGTTATTACGTTATGTACAGATTTGATTTAAATAATTTAATTAATAGATAGAAAAGCAAGAGTTATGAGAGACGAGTAATCAACTTTAATTGTCGTTTCTGTTATTTTTACAGAAACAAATTTGTTTGATTTATTCGGACCATCCAGACTGAAACAAATAAATAATATTATATATATATATATATATATATGGGCAGCAGCATCTTTCCGTGAGAGCATCACCAACTGCGAATACTGCGATCGCCAACCCGCCTGCCAAGCGTGGCGATTATGGCAAAACCCCCCCCTAAAATGACAGATACACACAGACCCCGGCCCCTAGTCCCCGGCGGCCCCGTTCGTGGTGGTCACGGTAGCAGCCACATAAGCGACGGGGCAGGGGGTGCGAAGAATCCCCGGGTTCGGATTCGCTACCAAGAACGACGACCTTTGGCCCTGGCAACATACAATGTCAAGACACTGCGGACCAACGAGAAGTTGGAGGAACTGGAGGAAGTTTTGAGCAGACTGCGATGGGATGTTGTGGGGTTATCTGAAGTCCGAAGACAGGGAGAGGACTCAATAATCCTAAATTCCGGAAATCTGCTCTACTTCCGGGAGGGCGACCAACTGTCCCAAGGTGGTGTCGGGTTTCTCGTTCACAAGTCTCTTGTGAACAACGTTACTGAGGTGGGGAGTGTTTCGACTAGGGTAGCGTACCTAATACTCAAAATTACCAAACGGTATTCGTTGAAGGTCATTCAGGTTTACGCTCCGACTTCGACACATCCTGACGAGGAGGTGGAAGCCATGTATGAGGACATCTCAACAGCCATCCACACTTCTAAAACCCACTTTAACGTTGTCATGGGAGACTTCAACGCAAAATTGGGGAAACGTAGCAGCGATGAGTTGAGAGTGGGGCAATTTGGGTTCGGAAATCGGAACACCCGAGGCCAGATGCTGGCCGACTTCATGGAGAAGGAGGACCTGTATATGATGAACTCCTTCTTCATGAAGCCAGAACAACGCAAATGGACTTGGATTAGTCCCGATGGTGCCACCAAAAATGAGATTGACTTCATTATGTCGACCAAAAGACAGATATTCAATGATGTCTCTGTGATCAATTCGGTGAAAACTGGGAGTGATCACCGCTTAGTAAGAGGCACATTGAATATCAATCCAAAATTGGAGAGGTCTCGACTGGTGAAGTCTACGCTCCGACCTGCACCCATACAGATCCAAAACCCGGTAAACTTTCAACTCGAATTGCAAAACCGCTTCGAATGCCTCGGTGACTGCGTTGACGTGGACGAGTATAATAACAGGTTCGTGGAAGCTGTTCAAACGGCCGGGTCTAAATTCTTCAAGGCCAGCCGTTCAAAAAGAACCGGAAAAATCTCAGATTCTACTCTCAAATTGATGGATGTGAGACGTCAAATGACCCTTCAGTCCCCGGACGATGCTTCCCAGTATAGGCAGCTAAATAGACAGATCTCCAAGTCCTTGACTCGCGATATCCGCCGCCATAACACAGACTGTGTAAAGGCGGCTATAGAGCGTAACAAGGGCTCTAAAGTATTCGCACGAGACTTGTCTATTGGGCAGAGCCAACTGACGAAGCTGAAGACCGACGACGGCAGGGTCGTTTCGTCTAAACCCGAACTTTTGAGGGAAGTCGAGAAGTTCTACGGACAGCTATACACGACCACACGGGCACCTGTTAACAACAAGGCTAAAGACCCAAGAGCCAAATTAACCCGACACTACACCGTAGATATCCCAGACGTCAGTCTGTACGAGATTAGTGTGGCCCTTAAACAGCTTAAAAACAACAAGGCGCCGGGTGATGATGGAATTACAGCCGAGCTTCTGAGAGCTGGTGGTACTCCTGTGCTTAAAATCCTCCAGAAGCTATTTAATTCCGTCATCCTCGAGTGGTGCTGTTCTTCAAAAAGGGCGACAAAACCCTTTTGAAGAACTTTAGACCGATATCACTTCTGAGCCATGTTTACAAGCTGTTTTCAAGGGTCATCACGAATCGTCTCGCGCGCAGATTTGACGACTTCCAGCCTCCCGAACAAGCCGGATTCCGAAAAGGTTTTAGCACCATAGACCACATACATACGCTGCGGCAGGTTATACAGAAGACGGAGGAGTATAACCAGCCACTATGCTTGGCGTTCGTGGACTATGAGAAAGCCTTTGATTCGATCGAGACCTGGGCGGTGCTTCAGTCTCTCCAGAGGTGCCACATTGATTATCGATACATCAAAGCGTTGAAGTGTTTGTATGAAAACGCCACCATGTCAGTCCGTCTCCAGGATCAGAACTCGAAGCCTATCCGACTGCAGCGGGGAGTCAGACAAGGCGATGTCATATCGCCGATGCTGTTCACTGCTGCGTTGGAAGATGTCTTCAAGCTTCTGGACTGGAACGGACTGGGCATCAACATTAACGGTGAGTACATCACTCACCTTAGATTCGCAGATGATATCGTAATCATGGCTGAAACCATGGAAGACTTAAGCCATATGCTTGATGGCCTCAATACAGCTTCCCAAGGAGTAGGTCTCAAAATGAACATGGACAAGACGAAGATCATGTCTAATGTCCATGTCGCACCTACCCCCGTAACAGTTGGGAACTGTACTTTCGAAATTGTTGACGAATACGTCTACTTGGGTCAAACGATCCAGTTAGGCAGGTCCAATTTCGCGAAAGAGGTCACTCGTCGAATCCAACTCGGATGGGCAGCGTTCGGGAAGCTCCGTAAAATCTTTTCGTCCCAAATACCGCAGTGTCTCAAGACGAAGGTTTTTAACCAATGTGTGTTGCCAGTGATGACATACGGAACGCAGACGTGGTCGCTAACTATGGGCCTTATGAGAAAGCTCATGGTCGCTCAGAGAGCAATGGAGAGGGCTATGCTTGGAGTTTCCCTGCGAGATCGAATCAGAAATGAGGAGATTCGCAGGAGAACCAAAGTAACCGACATAGCCCGGATGATTGCAAAACTGAAGTGGCAGTGGGCTGGGCACATAGCTCGAAGGACTGATGGCCGTTGGGGCAGAAAAGTCCTCGAATGGCGACCGCGTACCGGAAGACGCAGTGTTGGTAGGCCCCCCACAAGATGGACCGATGATCTGGTCAAGATCGCCGGGATAGGTTGGATGAGGGCAGCGCAGGACCGATCATCGTGGAGATCTTTGGGGGAGGCCTTTGTCCAGCAGTGGGCGTCTTCCGGCTGAAATGATGATGATGATGATATATATATATATATATATATATATATATATATATATATATATATATATATATATATATATATATATATATATATATATATATATATATATATATATATATATATATATATATATATATATATATATATATATATATATATATATATATATATATATATATATATATATATATATATATACAGCTACGTATTTTCTTACCTTACAATTAAGGTAAATTTTCTACCCGTTTTATTTTGCGTCACTAAAGTATAGAAAGCAATAGTTAATGTACAAAACCAAGATTTTTAGGTCCCGAGTTGACTTTACCAGCTATCTGTAGTGCTTGCTAAATTTATGTACTGGATTTGAAAGGCCATACTGCCGGAATGAAGTATTAAGGAAGGCGATACTAGAGCATTTTATGTTATTGGACATTTAAAAAATTTGTGAACTATGTTGGACTACTAAACACGTGGACATTGTTTTGTAATCTCAACAACATTATAACATGATTTGTAAATTTAAATAAATCGATTAAAAAAGTCGACAAAACTAATATTCGCCTCATCAATACGACGGCAAGCACCACCGAATTAATATACTATCAATAACTATCCATCTACCCACTATCATAAAAAGAATCTTCATGATGACCACATGGCTGGCTCAGTGTCTATCTGGTGTGGTATGGCCGTGTTTGCGGGTTTGATTCCCACCCAGTACAATATATTTGTACAACGTAAATATTTTTTTCTATTATAGTCTAGGTATATCAAACAGTCAATTGTCTGTTTGTAAAAATACGATACTGGTTCATCTGGTCCTGTAATTTTCTAAAAAAATACCGGCGGTAATCATTATTAACTAAAACTTTGGATGAAAAGGCTAAGAGAACCATTATTGACATAAAAAACAAGTCGACCCCTCCGTGCAATAAGTCGGTAATGTACTATTATGGACTTTTTGCTGTTATGTTAAAATCGTAATCTATGGGTCGGAATACATATTGTGAATTTTTCTTATAATTTTCCTACCTACATTATCGGAGATATTTGGAATAGCCATTTTGTTGTAGGGAAAATTGTAAATACATTAATGACGAGAAAAACATCATTACACATTAATACATAAGTGTTTTTCTTTTCGGTATTCGGTGAGTTGCTATTACTGGGTTATTGTAGTGAATAATTTGCAGTAATTTCCGGTAAACGCATATACCATATTTATTTCGTAAAACATTAATCAGTAATAGCAAATAACAAAGTTTTTAGGAAGAAAATCGGTTATTAAATGTTTCGTAACATTTACATACCTACTGTTCGTTTCAAATTCGAACATCTCGATACCTGTATTCAACATTACTGTGTATAGAAAATTACTAGAATAACTTGGTTACGATATGTTACGTTCACTAGCTATATTAATAATAAACGTTATAAAAGTCGATAGTATGCTGTTACAAATCAACACTCTTCATAAATTTACCACAATAATCCCGTAGGTTACGATTGCAGAACAATGAAACTTTTCTCGATACTGTAAAAAAATATTTTTCATATTGCAGCCGACAGAAAGCATATAATTTAAATCAGATGACAAAATAGCATTTCATAAAAAAATAGCTTTCATTTGATGTATCAATGACCGTAATACTTTCAGAGGTTAGAAAGTTATTAAAGAAAAACAGTAAATTATTTTTCCTGTAAAATTTGCTTTTTTCGATTACCGACTTATTGCACGGGGGGGTCGAAGTGGTTTAGACGTTGAAAATTAAAGACAGCATACAGTTAGGTACATGTCTGAACAGTAAAAGTGATAATACCTTGATTAAATTCAGTAGCAAGATCGATAAAAGTATTAAAGGATTATTGCAACCTCTTTTATCATTTAGATTACGAATTATGATCATGTAATCAAAAACCAATTATTCAATTCTGGGTAGGGATTTTACATTATTAGCAAATTAAAAGAAAACATTATTAAAATTCAATTGGAAGTTGACATTAGAAATACTTGTTTGTGTTGAAAAATATACTATTAAATAATATTATTTGGTTTACTTATAATATTGTATTAGATCAATAGAAATGAGTTTAATAGAAATGAATTAACTTAGACCGTGTATTTTGAAGTGCAGGTTTAACGATGAGTGTTTATACATGACAATTATTATTATTACATGCAGAGTAGGTTAAAAAGTATAAGATACAAGACATAATTTGAACAAACACCTTCTGAGTTGTGTAGCTGATACCACTAAACTAAAACGTCTTTATGTTGTAAATATTGCAATGAAACCAAATAATTAACTATTAAAACTTAATCTGTATTGAATAACAAACTTTGTATCAAATGTTATTATATACTGTGTAAAGTCTATATAAGTCTATTGTGTTCAGTACAACAATGCATTTAGAGTGCTTATGGGGTTGCCACGCCATTGCAGTGCATCGGCCATGTTTGTAAATGCCCGGGTTGATGGTTTCAAGGCATTAATCAGGAAAAAAGCGGCCTCAATGCTACTGCGATTGCGTGGCAGCGCCAACAGCATTCTTAAAATGATTTCAGCCCGCTACGATTGTGCTATTCAGAAGCATTGGATAGCTATTGTAACGGGGAAAATGTAGTGTTGATTAATTTAGAATCACCTACTAACAATTCTAACTTATTGTTAAGAATTTTATTATTATATAACTAACCCACTAATAACTTATGGATAAAAATAATGTCTGAAATAAATGATTATTATTATTATTATAACGGATTGAGCTTTTTTGGGTGTTATAGAGATTGGTCGTTAAATGGAGAGAACTACATCACCTATATTTTCTCCCACCTGTATTGAGCGTATTAATAAAACTTTTTCATCAATACTCAAAGATTTTCGTTTACTGCCTGCCATGTTTACAGGTGAAAAGTCTGTTAGCAACTGCGATTACGATAACGTGTAACAACTTAACAAAAGTATAGTGACAGCGGTAAAGATGTGCAAGTTCATCAAACAAAAACAAAATACAAAATTTCTTAGAATTTCCGGTATGTCAGTCGAAGTAAACACGTAATAATAGTACAGTAATAAAGTTTCAATTCTTAGGAATTTCGGCTACTTAGAAAGTACTACTTAATGATTTATAATGCCGTATTATTGTCGTTAAATAGAGGGAGCGTGAGGCTATATAGTTTATTATTGTATAGAAAACAAGGTAAACCAAACACAGTCCAGAAATTTCGTCGTTTTAAAGAGTTTGTCGTTAAATCGAGTGACATTATAAAGAGTTTACGCTGTATATGTATTGTTCATATCGTATATTTTAGCATACATATTTTGTTAAATGTTAATTAAAAACGTATGTTACATTAGTACGTCCTTTTACTAAATTATTTATAGATAATATTATTTATATCTACTTTATTAATAAATAATTAAAAAAATTTAAAATTAATATACAGGCAAATGATTATAATATTTTAGCAGAAGGTACACACTTAATCCATTCTAGAAATTATACCTTATGTTCTTGTATCTTAGTTACGTCTTTATGATACGTCATTACCTTTAATAAACACGATCGATTACACAGTTAAAAAATTGCTTAGTAAGTTGATTTAAGACTTAAACTGAAGATTTTGACAGTCCTACCTGCAAACGCAGCGGATAAGATCACAACGCACTTTGCTATTCCGTACATTTTGATGTAACTAACCGTGTAAATTGTAAAACTAATGGTCTTTATACTTATATTTTATCAACGATAAAATCCTTCGTGGAATATTTAATCCCAATTGTGTTAATCTTAACGTTTAAGCCATAAAACTGTCAAATAGATAATATTAAGGCCGCTACTTCCTTTAAGTTTTTTAATTTAAAAATAGTATTATTATAATGATTAAAATGAATGGAAAATATTGATATTGGAATTATGGTTCCGAAAACTACAAATCCGGATTAATGACGTCAATGATTCTATAAACAACTTATTATTTGGTTAATGTCTTCTGTGTATTAGATGGTTTAGATAGTTAAAATTAGTTTTTGATAACAAGTATAAAATATCTTGTAGTGGGAAATTTTCGTAAACCAATTGTAATAAACTACTGGATACAGGCTTTCCCATATTTTCCTTAAATTTTAGTCTCTTATTTTTCCTAGCCAGCCTTGCCTTAAATCGATCCATCAGACTGAGGGGACGTCCTACATTTCGTTTGCCGAGACAGCGTAAAAAACAAACAAACTCACATTTGCAGATTTAAATGTATATAATGGGGTCTCTTAATAAGGTGGCAGACGATATTGTAGCAAAATGGACAATAAAATAAATTTATCATCTATAAAAATGCCTTATATAAATCACTTATATAAATCAAATATATTTATATGTATTATATTATAATGCAATAGATAAAACTTAAACCAAAGCGTAGGATCTGTCACTTATATAAATATATATGTTTTTTATACAGTAGTTGCTTGTCATGGAGGTAAGCGTAGTATACGCTGGAACTGGAGAGTCGTGCAAAGTCTTTATTTATAAAATATTTTTATTCCAAGCGAAATGTTAACTGGTAACGTATTGATACGTACAACTACACGTGTACGTGTATTGTACGTTTGTAAACGGCTAGTATATAGGAAACAAATGGTTAACCGTATAAGTTTAACATGAATGTTGGTAGACGTCGTGAATTTCAATAAGAAAGAATAAGACAACGGACTCTATACAACAAGTGAAAATTTCGGAAGCAACATGAGAAGATAATTATGAATTATTTATGGGTATGGTTATAATGTCACATGATTTTAATAGGTAAATTTGTAAGTGTAAAGTGTATCAAAATATCCAATCAGCGTTACAAATGCATAAAAACGATTACGTTCTTGTATCTTTATAATTTTGATGATAAATAGCATCTAATCTAATAAAAATAGTATCTATCTTAATAAAATGCAGTTTGACGATTGTGTGAAAAGTAACTTTATAAACTGTACAATATACAAAATTTTACTGCGAAGATCTTCGTTTTAAATTCTTCTGTTAGAATAGCAACAGTAATACCACTCTAGTTCTGTGTCCGATTACTAATATAATGCATTGAAGAAATAAAATTTCTGAAAATTGCTTTAAATTTACCTTTTTTATATCAAAATCATTATACAACCACTCTTTAATTTGGATATTCAAACTAAATGTTTATTAGAAATATAAGTTAATATTGTATTTTCTTTTTATAAGAAACTAGCTGTATTTGCGGATTGACGTATACAAATCAATTAGTAACTTATAAAATTATAAAATCAACTATCTGATTCGGAAGATTAATTGGAAAATAAAAGCAATGAGCGTGGTAATTGCAATTGCCGTAGTTCGCCTGTCTTGCACCAGGCGGCGCACGGTTAAAATGTGCGATTTGGAAGTTACAGGCGCCTGTTAGTTTTAATTAAAGATTGTTGTTTTTTAAGCAGTCCGTTGAAAAGTAAATAAGATACATTAATGTATGTATGCTAGATTTTAATTCACACAGAACTTAATTAGTGATAGTTTTGGCTAACATTTTTTTTTTATAAATATATCGAATTTTATTTGATGCTGTCCAGAATTTAGTTTAAATTCATTCATCTTTCTTGTTTTACTTCTTTTACATGTTCGTTGAATGTGAGAATAATTTATTTATTTATATTGAATATATTACATTATCAAATTATCTGACTTGATTATTTTGTTAATTATCAAATATGAAAATTATCAAAATTGACCAGTCAGATAATTTTGGCTATATGAAATAGATCGATAGTGGCATTTGTCCGAAAACCATGTTCATATTAGGAATATTGATATTCGTGAGCATCTGTAGTATTGGGAACGGTTTGTAAATTTGTATAGTTTAAACTCTAATCATTATCTAATTATATTTTTGTTTGATTTGCAACAAATTAGTAATTTTATTTAAAATATTCATTATAGTATTTACTTAGTATTTTATTAATAAAGTTTTCTAATGGATACTAAGCTTTTGCCTTTATAACTTGTGAGGGATTGTAAATACATTTTCGTGTCTTGCTCGTGTTTAACTGTTTCAATATTTTATATATAAATTTCCAACTTATTGATACTCTACATAAATAAAATAGCAAATTCATAAACTAATAAAAAAGTAATTTGCTTACTTTAAACTCAATTTCTATATTATGTTATGAATGAATGAATGAAAACTCTTTATTGCATGCAGATACTCAAAATTAACTTAAAATAGGTATACAAAAATATAATGCTGTATGACAATGGGCGGCCTTATCGCTTAAAGCGATCTCTTCCAAGCAACCCTCCTATATTATGTTATTCGCTAGACTACAGACTAGAGTGTTTTGTAAACCGGACTTAGTTTTATTATTATCAAGTTTACTTATCATAGATCATTGAATTTTAAAAGTAGATGCTTATTTGTGACGTAACATCAATTACTTATTTGTCACGTAGATTGTCTATTAAATTACAAAATTTTACTTTACCATGATAGACAATATTAATTTCAGCTTTCCCAAGTCCAGTTCTTCAGAAATTGGACGAGGGTCTGCGTTACAACTATGAAATTGACTCTACTGGTACCCTCCATTTGGTTGACACCTGGATGACATTGTCTGATGTACTGGAAGCTGCGAGATTTGATCCAGTTAGGTCAAATGTGTACCATCTGTTTACAAGGTAAAGAATATTAAAAATATAAAAGTATCAAATATCAAACAGGATTCACTATCGTTAGAAACTGATTTACTGATTTGTAACACTTTCATAAATTTTCTTGCAGTTATTCATCGTAAAATTACTTTTTACGAGTTTCAAGAGCGTGTTTATTTTTATCATTATTCATGTTTCTATTTTGTTCTACTACTTATGTTGCTACATGGCTTCTAATCCCTTATTTTTATACCGGGGAACCCAAATAACTAGTACCATCAGTACCATGTCGAAACTCCGGGGAAAATTGACGTGATTATGTCGATCTCATCGTTTTAACTCTACAGCGGCTATATTGAAGACTGGTCGAGATGTGAAGGCCAGCGGCGACTGCAACGGCATACTGACTAAAACCCTGGTCGCCACCTAATAAAGCCTTACGTGGGGATATCACAGGATCGACTTTTGGTCATTGCCCTAAGATTTAGAGTTGAGAACTAGGTGGCAGTTACCCTCGACAAATCCAAAAAATAAATAAATTATTAGTTTGTAAACTCACGACTGTTAAAAGCACAAGACGTAACATAAAATTTCTTGGAAGTCTCTGCGAAATGGTTAATAATTTTATTTATTTTGATGAAATATGTAATGATTAACCAAACAATTTCATTAAAATAAAAAAATGAATACTAATAAGTAAGTAATAAGCTAAAAGTATTGAGATCAATTAAAAATCTTTATCATTACAGTTCATAAAACAAACAAATAAAAATTAAAAATATGCAAACTGATTACTGATCAATTCTTTTTTTTTATTGCTGTAGAACAGCAGACAGGCTGACGGCCCGCTTAGGATTTAGCAGTTACCGTCGCCTATAGGTGTATGCAACGCCAGTGGCATCGCGAACACGCTGCTGTCCCATAAGGGTACAGGAACTTGGGTCACTAATGCCGGAACACAACACAAGGTTATTATGGCGGCATACTTAAGACCAAAGGTGGTCGCCATCCAGACGGGCTTGAGGCCCTACCACGTAGCTAGGGTGGGTTGTTTTGTCGCCTTTTACGACAGGTCGACCCCGGCCGCAGAGGTTAGTATTCTTTCTCCGCCCCTGCACAGATAAAAAGATCAATTTTGCGAATCAAGATAAAGGACCCACAACGTTGGTGGTAGCTAAAGTTGATGAAAAGCTAAAATGTCTCCTATCTTTGAAGGTTAATCCGATTTGCATACCGTACTAAATTTTCAAACACAACATAATATTTTACTTACATAAGTGAATTGTTATTTTAAGAGTTTACAATATTCAATACTAGCAATCTAAACTGGATTTGCCCATGTATAAAATTATCTGTATGTCTGTATTATTTGCTAAGAGTTTTATACATACAGCTTTTAATTGGTGAACACTTTTTAAACTATTTAGTTAATAGTTTTTTTAATTAATAAATAGTTTTTTTAATTAGCCTCACCAATTATTCTCCGTGCAGGGGCGGAGTAAGAATACTAACCTCTGCGGTCGAGGTCGACCTGTCGTAAAAGACGACAAAATGACCCTAGATACGTGGTAGGGCCCCAAGCCCATCTGGATAGCAACCATTATAATGTATAAGTATCATCATCATCCCAGCATTATGTCCCGGTTGTCCCCGGTGCCCGGGGTCCGCTTTCCGACTTTTTATAGTCCACTTCGCGCGATCTTCAGCATCCCTGGTAGTGAGCCTATTGGCTCGCATATCACTGACGCATATCATATCACTTTACGACGTCAAGCCAGCACTTTTTGGGTCTACCCCTCCTGCCGGAGCCCGGCGGAGGCGGTATGGTCAGACATTGGTTTCCCACGTAAGTGTCCGGTTGCCGTAAAACATGGCCATACCAACGGAGCCGACACTCCTGCAATTTATCTGCAATGTCACGGACATGAAGACAGCCGCGAATGCGGGAGTTCCTAACGCGGTCCTTCCGCGTTACTCTACACATCCACCGCAGCATATTCATCTCCGTGACACGCAGTTCTTGCTTGTGTCGCTCTAACACCGGCCATGCTTCACAGCCGTATAAAAGACAGGCCTAATGATGGTCTTATAGACCTGTCCCTTCAACTTTACCGGCATCTTGGGGTCACAAATGACACCAGTTAACTCACGCTATTTGCCCCACGCGGGAGCAATGCGTGCCTTGACATCGCAATCGATGTCACCAGACGCGTGAAATACCGATCCCAAGTATTTCACTTGTATAAGTATGCCACCATAATAACCTCGTGTATTCCGGCATTAGTGACCCAAGTTCCTGCAACCCTATGGGACAGCAGCGTGTTCGCGTTTCTCCTAGCGTCGCAAACATACATATGCGACGGTAACTGCTTACTATTAAGTGGGCCGTCAGCATGTCTGTTGTTCCTCAGTAATAAAAAAAAGAAAAATAGCAGTAGTCCAAATAGCTCAATTACAAATTTAATTTTCAGAGAAAACCCATCTATCAGTCAGCCAATAGTGATGGGCAACAGTGGTTTCCTTGTTACGACTAACTTTAAAAGCTCAAGAAGGACTATCGTACTAATTCATGGATGGATGGATTCAGCGACATCTGATTTCAATAGTGTCCTAGTCCCAGGTGGGTTTTACAAATAAGAATTAGAATCGCAATAATAAAGTGCAGAGGCGGAGAAAGAATACTAACCTCCGCGGCCGAGGTTGACCTGTCGTAAAAGGCGACAAAACAACCCACCCTAGCTACGTGGCAGGGCCCCAAGCTCGTCTGGATGGAGACCACCTTTGGTCTTAAGTATGCCGCCATAATAACTTTGTTATGTTCCGGCATTAGTGACCCAAGTTCCTGTACTCTTATGCGACAGCAGCGTGTCCGCGATGTCACTGGCGTTGCAAACATCCATAGGCGACGATAACTGCTAAATTATAAGCGGGCCGTCAGCCTATCTGCTGTCCTACAGCAATAAATAAAATGTGTTTGCATACAGTAGAAAATGCTCAAAATGGTTAGGCATAAAATTCTAATATTTTTGGTCGTGTGATCCCTGATATAAGAGTATGGTTATTTCATCGTTTATCAAAGGAATCACAATGAACGACTAATATATAATAACATTACTCATTTTTGTAACTAATAAATAAGATAAAAAAGGATACTTTTTTTACCTTTAACGAGACTATACCTGCTACTTTTGAACCACATCTATTCCAGTATTTTTAATCGATGTGAAAGGTGTGACTTGCGCCCACATTAAGCAGGGGTACTTCAGGGGGCTACATCAGGCTCGAGAGTATAAGTTATAGCTGCAACAAGGATCATGATGATAAAAAGTCTAACTTACTATCATACTCGTATGTTACAATTAAAAAGTTGGTATTCTTACTGCCTACCTCGTACTAAGTTAATGTAAAAATAAATAAATAATGTCTTTTAGCCATATTTTTTTCAAACTAGCTACATTCAGGCTCATGTATGCAATCTAATTTATGTGGACAATGTAAATAAAAAAATACCATCACATTTTAAAGATAACGTATGATAATTTTCGTGATATGGTAAAAAACATTTGTAATATTTCTCTGTAATATGTTTTGCAGCATTTCTCGCCGCAGAAGATGTGAACATTATAGTAGTAGATTGGAGTGCAGGTGCTAGCTCCATCATTTATAGAATAGTGATTGCTAACACAATTGCTTCTGGAAAAGCTGTGGCTGAACTTATTGATTGGATCAATATAGAGACGCACTCCAGTCCAGAACAATATCATATTATAGGACATGGCTTTGGTGGTCACCAAGCGGGTATTGTAGGAAGAAATGTTAATGGCAATGTAGCGTATGTTACAGGTACGAAATTATCATACGAAATATAAATATTTTTATAAGAAAAACGAATATCGAGCTTTATGATATCAATAGCCGATATGTTTTTAGATTATGATATTAGTTACGTACTAATTCGTAGATAGTCTCCTGCGTTACATGTTTAGAAATGTGTTTTTTTTGCGATAACCTCCATGGTATAACGGCTAACGCACCTCAGAATGCTCGTGAAGGTCACAGGTCACATTCCCATCTCGCGTCTGGATGTTTATTATATATTTATTTGTAAAAGAAGTGTGTAAGTAGTGTATCAGTTATCTAGAGCCCATAACACAAGTGCTATGCTACTTACTTTGGGGCTATATGGCACTGTGTGTATTATCTCGGAATAGTTATTAATTTTATTACATACTAGTTGTGCCCGCGACTCCGTCCGCGTGGAATAGTGACTTTGAGCAGCATTTTTTGGATATATCTTATGCTTTATTTTGGATTACAAACCCCTATAATCCTAAAATATAAATAAATGAAATATACAAACTGCGTTCGAACCTAGAAAGTCCAGTCTAAGCTGAACCCTATTTTATATGATTGATGATATAAATCTGAGGTCAACTTAAATTAGTTATAAATTTCCAATACTTATCATTTTTAACAAAATCTATTATTTTTTTCTAAAATAAACGTAGCCTAAGTTACTTCTTGTTACATCAGCTATCTGCCAGTGAAAGTCCCGTGAAAATCGGTCCAGCCGTTTCAGAGCTTAGCCGGAACAAACAGACAGACAGACAAAAATTGTAAAAAATGTTGTTTTGGTATATGTACCGTGTATACATCCATATACACTTAGTAAAAAGCGGTTATTTTAACATTACAAACAGACCCTCCAATTTTATTTATTTGTATAGATTTAAATTAGTAAATATTCTGATTCATAAATTTCTTCAATAGTCCGATTGTGTTCATGCTTGATTGTTAGAACCTATTTGCTGACAGCCAGTCGCTATATTGTTGCAACAGTTTATCCGTGCAGGGGCGGCGAAGGAATACTAACCCCTGCGACCGGGGTCGGCCTGTCGTAAAGGCGACAAAAAAACCCACCCTAGCTACGTGGTAGGACCCCAAGCCCGTCTGGATGGCGACTACCTTTGGTCTTAAGTATGCCGCCATAATAGCTTTGTTGTGTTCCGGCATTAGGGACCCAAGTTTCTGTACCCTTATGGGACAGCAGCGTGTTTGCGATGTCACTGGTGATACAAACACTCATAGGCGACGGTAACTGCTAAATTCTAAGCGGGCTGTCAACCTGTGCTGTCCTACAGCAATAAAAAAAAGATAAAAATAATAAGTACAAGCTACCTTTCTACATATTTTCACCCTTACAACTTACTTATACGCAAATAAATATATTATAGACAAAAATCGTATTCAAATAACTAGAAACTAAAATTATTTTATCCGAGGCATTTGTTCTTTCAAAGTCTATATTTTTATTTACAAATGTTAAGATCCATATCTGGAGTATAGAATTATTAGTAAATCGTTGATAATACTCTCTTAAGTTTGCCTGTTACTTAACATTCGTAATTAAAGTGTGCTACTGACAGTGCATATTGACTATGATAATTTAACTTACATTTAATTTAACTTACTTAAAGATGGATGGATTGCGTAAAAGATGATATGATGAAAAAGAATGTGAATATTGAGATGACAGCTAACAAAGAAGAGTGGAAGGTCTCTCCTTGTGCCGACACCACATTGTTGGGATAAGGGCAGAAAGAAGAAGAAGAAGAAGAATTTAACTTACCTTTCAAAAGCTATATTATTTATAGCATATTTCGTTTCTTTGGTCTTTAATACTCTTTATTTATTATAAGGCATATATTTCAGGCTTAGACCCAGCCCAAATTGGATGGGTCAATCACTTAGATCGTTTCAACCCAGACGATGGACTGTACACTGAAGTAATTCATACAAATTACGGCATTCATGGATATATAGCTGACTTAGCTCAAGTGGATTTTTACCCTAATGGTGGCATTTCTATGCCTGGTTGCGATTCAAATGAATGTGATCATGCGAGAAGTTTCTTCTACTTTGCCGAATCTTTATCATCAGGAGGATTTACTGGACAGCAATGTGTAAATTATTTTGCTGCTGTTATGAATAGATGTGATTTATTACCCGGAATACTACAAATGGGTGGTATCAGACCTAAAATTGGGTAAGTTTTGTTTGTTCACGTAAACGTGTCTTTGTTCTTTAGGATAAACTTCATGGTTAAACATTACATAGGTATTCATCATTTTTACTTAGTCTCTGGTGAAATTAAGACATGGTTTATATTTAAGTTTTTTATTTACTATACATAAGAAGATATCATAAATATAAAAAGTGACTATTTAAAAAAAAACTATGTGTGTCAGCTCCAACGCACGACTGCAGTTTACTACTTAAGTACGATTGTCTAAACATACGCAAAAAGAGTTTATTTAACTGAAAAAAGATTAATACCATATGAAAGAGTAAATTAACAAATTAATGAAAATAATATACATATATAAAAAAGTTTTCAAACAGTTTTAAGTTCAACCTAATTACAACTATGGCAGCTAGTAATAAAGTTACAAATCTCCAAAACATTATCTAATACTTACGATCATTCGTCATATAAAATGAGCAAAGCAATAAATTACTCTTGTCACTTACAAATGAAAAGACATATTATGTTAAACAACATTTAATGTGAAATCAACCTTAAGTTGTAACAAATAAAGTAATTTTTGCCTTGAGAGATACATCGTTTTGTTTTGTTTAGTGTGTTCCGGTGCACGCGCACCAAAAACGTAACGAGGTCATTCATTAGTAGATTTTACTCTCACATTTTTCTCATACCGGACGCCTTATATATGAAAATCGATTCTTAAGGAGTAAACTCCAAAAATCTGCCTTGTGTAGCGCTTCTTGCGCTCTAGTTCTTACTCTTCCCTCTAAAAATATATTATCCAAAATATTAAGTAAATTCTGTTCAAGGCACACATTAAAAATTGAAAATTTATACTTATCTGTTTATAAATTTGTAAAATAAATGATTAACCATTTTTTATTCTTTGCAATGACGTTTATCAGCTTATGTAGTGACGGATATCACTTAGTTTTTAATAATGATAGCTAAACTTATTTATTTTATTTAGTAACATAAACGTATTTGTTTAATGTTTTATATTTCATTTTATGTATTGTTTTTGATACAGTTATATAACTTTAACAAGAACATATAATATTAAAAAGAACTTTAATTATTATACATTGAACTTCCTATAATCTTGGAGATTACCTCCTTATTTAAATAATTTATCTCCTTTTTAAAATTGTTCATTCCCAGTTATATACAGTTTTACTTTAGAGTCTGGAATATGCTTCAGTGTTACCAATACATAGTGCAAGCTTTCAGTACGTCTCATCATTTTTATGCTTCTGTGACTGTTTTTTTCTCATCAAAGATTCACAAGAAAATATATATTGCTAAATCTAATTGACTAACAGAGAAAATAGCCGTCTCATCCTATAACCCTGAAAGGAACAGAATGGTGTCCTTCATTTGCTACCTGTTAGCAAGAAGACGGAGTAATTCTAAAAGGATTATTCTTACGGCCTTTTAGGTATTAAATGTAGGACCCAATTCTACCGTCAACCAGGACCAGGCGTCCTGTTATTTATCTTTCGTGTTTTATCATTTAAATGTGGTGAATCCGGCTTGTAAGTATAGTGGGTACTTTAGCTAAGAAATTCGTTATTTATCTTGGCATTCTATTACAGAATACTAGTTTACAGTCTTTTGTGATATAAATTACTATATATTTTTAAATGAAGAGAATATTCTCTCGATATTGATTTTATTTTTTGTTTTAGAAGTCGCGGTGTATACTGGTTGGAAACCAATGCAGCTCCACCATTCTCTAAAGCGTGAAAAAAACAACAATTTCTTAATTTTTTTTATTACGAAAATAAATTCTTATTCTAATCAATAAATGCATTATAAAATTTATTATTTACATAGTATCATCCTAAACGTAATACTAGAAGATTAGAAGGTAAACCATTTTATAATAATCACATCTATTTTAAATAGTCATATGAATACTATTGTTAATTGTAACACTGAATATTGATTCAGAATCGCGCAATAAATAAAATACATCTTTAGTTCATCTAAATAGAAGAAAGTCCAGTGCAATTATTTGTATGCAGATTTTTAATACAGTATGTTCGGATTTAATGTTGCGTTTAATATTTTAGTAAGTAAATGAAAACAATGTAATTGAATTCTGTTTGATATAGTTACTGTAAGTACTGGCGGATTTTTTTTATTTGTACTTATAGTTTAATCATTAACATCCATATCACAGTTGATTAGGATGTTTTAGACTCTTCGAAGCTCTGGCTGCCTGCGATGAAGTTCCGGTAGGCTTTGAAGTGGTCGTTACTGTTTTTGTTGCGTTTAATTTATTTGGAATATCTAAAAGACTGCTTAGTAATGCAACACCTTGTTCAGCAGTTTGGTAAACACCTAGAAGAAAACTTTCGGCATCGAAACCATTGGGATCTTCAGTGTCGTTTTCAGCTTCTTCTTCTTCTTCTGTTGTTCTGAAATTAATAAATTTTCATATTAATTATAAGTGGATCTCAAATAGTTTCTATTAAAATATAGAAAATACTGATTTTAAGATGATGATTTGAAGATTGAAGTGGTGAAGACGGAGTAACTGGATTATAACCCAGACAGATCCCAAACAGTCGATCATAAATACTTGGTTGTAACGCGTTTGATGGCTTATGACATGTGTTTTTATTATATAGTTCAAGTATTATAAGAATAAAGAATTAATTGTAATTGACAACTAATGACATTTGGGTATATAAACATTGTCGCACTCGGCTAATAAAAATTATTATATAGAGAAAAGTCGTTTTTATAGCTTCCACTGCGTGCCTTCTTCACCATTTAACAACATGAAGTCTGGTATTTCTGCTGTCTGAGATTAGTAACAACCAGCTGGCTACGAAGAAACGGTTAAGTATACCACTACCTACATTCCCCAGCAGGCGGAGTTTAAATAGGATTTCTGATATAAAAAAGTGTTATCTAATGAATACAATTAGCAGATTTATCACTCGGAAACCATGCCAAGAAAAGAAAAAAATAGTTAAGTAGACACAGTTTTTTAAAGAAACGTATACATATACGTTTAAAAATTTGACTTATAATTTTACAGATCTATCCACCAGAAAACATCATTCTTGGTTGTGAATAATAAATACATCATGAATTAACCTGCCGAATAATGCTCGCGCGCTACCCATTTTCAAAGATGCAAAGCTTTTGTTTGATCAATGGCCCACCCCGTTGCGCGTTGTTCTGAATATTTATTCAACTTCCGTTTTGAATATTTATTTCAACTACACAATAATTCATAATTAATTTTTGAACATATTTGATTCTGTTTTTTATTAGTATGTACGTCATTTTGGGAACTCACGTTTCAGTTTCCGCTGGAGGATCTTCCATGGCCATACCCCCATCAGTAGATTTGAAACAGCCAAGCGGGAATTGCATTTGACCATCTCCTAGTAATTTTGGTTCCAGTTCAATGCATCCTCGAAGTCCGTCTGCTGTTGGTGCGAGGTCACTGAACTTGGCACACACTTGTGCAAATTTACCAAATACTTCGAGACAAATTGGAGTTGGATTTGATCCTGTAATAACAAATTTTAAATTTACCAAGAGTTTATTAAAATTATAAAAGTGTTGTAATGAGGTTTTACTTCATTTTGTAAGACCTTGTTAAGGCCGTCGATCAAAGATACAAAAGCAGGACTACAGATATGCTGCACTAGATATGCAGAGTAGCCCGAAATATGTGCGCCAGGATCTCTAACATCCGCAACAGCTTATATAACTAATATTGAAGACAAAATTCTCGAATTATGTGTGGCAGACTTAATCAGGGATAAAGTAAGCAGAGAACGAATAGTGTTTACCATAATTTAATTTTGAGAATTCGATTAGCTAATAATTATTTACCGGTAAAACATTTCCTATAATATTGGGTTATCGAACAATTTCAATTCAATTTTCAATATTTGTCAAAAGCTGGTTTCAAGAAGTGTTTTATGTTTACTTAATAAATAACACTCCTACCAAGCCATTCAGACTTTCACAGGAGAAATCTTCAATTGCAAGTAATTGCGGATGTACTTTCTTGCTTTCTATGGAAATGAGGTTCCTTACTGTTAATTATATATAAAAGCTACACGATCCTACTATGCTTAACCGTGCTCATATGTGTGTGAGCTCAGTTCTGATTGTGTTATCTCAATCATGATAATAACGCCTAGTTTATTGTCGATAATACTGATAACAAAATAAATATAGAGTTTGGGTTCCCAAAAATTAAAAAAAAATGTATTTAGAAATATGCAAAATTCTCTAGGCTATTGTAGTTATAAATTTAATAAACCATTTGACGTAAAATAAATTGATTATTTAAGTTATTAGCAGTACTTTGTTAATAGTGCTAACTGCAATATTTGTTTATCTTAATAAACTTACTAGATTCTGTTTATTCTATATGTTGTTGTGCTACAGAATATATTCGCATTGAAGAGCCATATAAAATATGTTTATAGGTAATAATATTTTAACCTTTATTTATTCTTCGGTTAGTGACAAGAAGTCCTGGTGGAAATTTAGAAGATTAACTGCTGCAACTGTTTCAATGATAGTAATTTAATTCCTAAAAAACTGTAGCAGGGTTGCAAACTCTGCTATGGTACCCTGCTAACATATTATGTCTACGATGGGAGCGCAAGCCGTGGGCTGTCCATCAGTCATTAGGCATTTTCAAGAATATAAAAGATTGACAACTCAGCATTTACAATTGAATGTGAATAGTGATGGTTTGACGTCGTAAAGGGTGATATGCGTGCCAATGGGCTCACTACCAGGGATGCTGAAGACCGTGCGAAGTGGAGAAGAAAAAGTCGGAAAGCGGACCCCGGGCGCCGAAGCGAGAGTTTGGACTGCAACCGGGATTCATCGCTAAGATGATGATGATGAGTGATGGTTTTTTAGATTATCTCCAACAAATTGATTTAAAAACAGATGATAAATCTAGAGTACAAAGTATAATCTTTTTTTTAATTGCTGTGGGACAGCAGACAGGCTAATGGCCCGCGTAGAATATAGCAGTTACCATCGCCTATGGGTGTTTGCAACGCTAGTGGCATCGCGAACACGCTACTGTCCCATAAGGGTACAGGAACTTGGGTCACTAATGCCGGAACACAACACAAGGTTATTATGGCGGCATACTTAAGACCAAACGTGGTCGCCGTCCAGATGGGTTTTGAAGCCCTACCACGTAGCTAGAGTGGATTGTTTTGTCGCCATTTATGACAGGCCGACCCCGGCCGCAGAGGTTAGTATTCTTTCTCCGCCCCTGCACGGATAGAAATCAGTAATCCAATAATAAATAATTAAAATATTTTGCTTATTTGACAATCAACATAACCGTCAATTTTTACCTTGTATTTTTGAACTATGGATCAAATTTTTCCCGTATGACACTTTTACTGAGAATCCTTCATCAGGCGATAAATATTTCATGTGCACGCATCCTGAAATATAATAAATTTTATTATCTTATGAGATAAAACATTCTTTAATGTTTCACTGCTCGAAATGCTCGCTTTTTATTGCTGTAGGACAGTAGACAGGCTGACGGCCCACTTAGAATTTAGCAGTTACTGTCGCCTATGTGTGTTTGCAACGCCAGTGGCATCGCGAACCCGCTGCTGTCCCATAAGGGTACAGGAACTTGGGTCACTAATGCCGGAACATAACACAAGGTTATTATGGCGGCATACTTAATACCAAAGGTGGTCACCATCCAGACGGGCTTGAGACCCTACCCCGTAGCTAGGGTGAGTTGTTTTGAAGCCACAGAGGTTAGTATTCTTTCTCCGCCCCTACACGAATAAAAGACGGACAGGATTGGTATGACCCTCGATTATTAATAATTCTAAACACGTATTCACGCAATTTTTATCCTTTTCGAGAATAAAAATGCAGAACAAAACTTAGCAGCAACAAAGTAATGCTTATGTTAATGATACCAGAAGTTTTTAATATAAGTACCTGGTCCACCGAGGTCCACGAAAGTGATGTTAAAGTTGGCGCAGCAGACGCAGGCAGGTCCTTTGCATAGACAATTCCGATTTGGCTGATCACTCCTTAATTCAGGCACTTGGATGAGTTGGGTACCGTTATCAAAATCCAAGAAATCTGGAGAAAATATTTTCAAGCTTATATACAATATAATGCAATTATATGTAACGTACGGCAAGCAACATGTTTCTGGCCTGAAAGAAGAATTGGAGTGTCCCATAACTTTCCTAGCATCTCGTAGTGGTAGTTCACAAACAAGGCCCTCATTTTCTTGATGCTCAATGCTCAGCATATTTACGGTAAAAATTACTTTTAAATATTAAAAGAATTGATTGTGAACTTAAACACCGACAAACGCATTTCTGCATGATTATAAAAATTACCACGTAATGAGGCTGGTAGGAGGAAGCTTAATTCGACCATACAGAAAAAGTTTATGGGGATTTATTACGTGTATGCTTTAGAATAGATGAAAAATTGGTATTGGATGTTTTTTAACTAGATATAATTGATACGTACACATACACAGACACAATAAACCATATATTTAAATCATATAAATATGTTGTCCTTCGTGGGGATCTAACCACTTTAGCGACTTTGGTCAGTGATTATTTTTATTGGCCATAAATGAAACGATTGTTTTTTAATCACAAATAATCGATATTTAATACCGAAATTAATGCATATAGTTTTTAATATATCGTATGCATTTTACTCGTATATAAAGATTTTGCTACTAAAATAGTTCCAAATTGTAATTTTGATTTCATTATGTTCAACAAAACTGTTTTTTTTTTCGTTACAGGTGACCTAAAAGGCTAAAAAGTATAATAAATAAATCACATAATATTGTATTATCCGAATATTATATAATAGAAAAATTACGCCAACATAACAATCAATCTCCGAAACAAAAGTTATTATTGTTTGGGATAATGAACCGTAACGAAGTATGTAAGTGAAAGTTTGAAACGTTCTTACAAATATTGACTCATAACCACTTTCTTTAGGAAGGATTTGATACATTTTGATCAGATTAATAAACTTAGTATTAAAATCGTTATATTATTCAATAATATAGATATTAGATAAATACTTTGTGCAAAAATACACGAGATTTATAAAAGTTTTTTTTTCATAGGATCTATGTTAAATGCCACAATAGTAAACACAACTTCAAGTTTATTGAAACGAGTTTGTAAGTTATTCTATTTATCTGACTTGGATTAGAGAATAATTTAAAGTAATTCTTATAATGAAGCCTACATAAATCAATAAAACTAAAATTCGAGTGCATTATTTGATAGTCGATTCTTTTTTATAACCGGATGTATAAGTCATTCAAATAGGAAATTCCCACAAAGAAATCGAATATAAAATAACATAAATTTAAATGTGAATCATTAAGATGTGCAATTAAAATTTATTAGGTTAAATTGATGATAAATTTCGAAATTATAATTTGTATTCTTTATATAACGGCGACATAGATTCCGAGCACAATTAGCGTATTCAAATTAATTATAACTGCCACTTACATCCTTTATCATCCTGATCGGTAGAACAGACTTTCTATACACAGCTAAAACTGTTGTATGATAATTTATGTATTGTAAAACTTTAAGGATTAATTCTAATGATTTTAAACCTCAACACGTACTCACCCAATATATTAGCTCCTAATACTACCCCGGAAACCGCAAATAACAGCGTCAATTTCAGTTTAGCTGACATGTTGACTCCCAAATGAATTATGAATTTTAATTTTCCACACAATTTATAAGGACTACTTAGATGCTTGGAGAGTTGGAAAGAGGCGATCGTCGTGACAGCCGCGCGAGCACTGCTTCTTCAATTCGATCTCGCTATGGCCGTTTCACCTCACTCACAATAGAAGGTGAAATTTAAATAAAGCATATCTATATTGGATGCATCAGATGCATCTAGAAAGTTGGTGCTAACAATCAAATATTTATTTTTCTATACTACGTACACAATGCATCGATAATATTATTCATATATTGTTTGCTTTTCTGGACTCACCTGTTAACTTTCTCCGTGAGTCTCAATAGAAAAATGTAGGTTGTTAAACTCAAAAACAAGTTTTAAAAATTCAGAATTTTAATGTAAATTATTATTCAATTTTGGGTTCTAAAGACAAAATGACCGTTTAAAATTTTATGCTTGAAATACTCGTTTATATATTGTAAACACAATAGCTTAGGAAAGTGCAGCTAATAACAATTTGCATCTCATTCTCATATTCGTTATGCAAAAGCACTTTGTTTATATCTTTTTTACTATGTATCTTCAGTTTATTTAAGACTAGTTGACCCGGCAAACGTTTTTCTGCCATACAAATGTAAAAAAAAGTCCTTCTCCAAGGTCCAATCTATGACTATACCGATATTCATCAAAATTGGTTCAGCGGTTAAGGCATGAAAGCGTAACAAATAAATAAACTCAATTTCGCATTTATAATATTAGTTAGGATGTAGTACGATTTAATATTTCAACATACTTCTATTGCTTCTGATTCAGAACCTTGTATCTATTGTGGAAAATTTTACTTTTACGTTAAATCATGATTGTAAGCCAAACTTAGAGTAATTGAAATGCTTACGCACGAGGTAAGAAGAAAACACAATTCACCAATAATACCAGATGATGATAAATCACTATAAAATGTAACAAAGAAAACGCCATATGTTTGTGACTGAATTTCTTTTAGTCTCAATAAATATTAATTACAATTATAACCGTATTACATTTAAGATTCCGTTCTTTATAAATACTTTAATTAATATAAAATGGTAAGTGACGTCGTTAAATTATGGATATATGCCTTTATAGAAAGCTGATCCACTTTTCTATGCGCTTGACTATGTGTATACATTTTATACTGCCAAGTGCACAGCGTGCCACTGACCCATATACAGGTCAACGTACGCTGTAGCACACCATATTACATTAGAAAAATTTTATGCTTGACATGCAGATAATTAAGATATTGTCTGAAATGAAGGTTGAAAGAGGTAAATGGAGGCAAGGGAATTTTTGATTCGGCCGTTTTTCGTGATTAAATCTTTTTGTGGATCCTCTGTACCAAGGGGTATGTGAGACTCTTAGAGCCTACTGACTAAAAAAATCCGAGGTCCTACTATCTCCAAGTGTCTGAACCGACGGAGCGGTAGCCAGTAGACCGTGGCCCTAGACAAAGTTATTTTCGTGCTTTAACGTTAAACTTATAATAGTAAATAAAAATTAAATATAATATTGTTGATGATTGATTTCGATTTTTACATTACATTATATTCAAATAAATTACTGTTTAATTTATAGTTTTAAAAGTACTAAATCTTAATGTGAAAGTAGACATAATGTAAATTGGTTTAAATTACAAATAAGTGCAACGTATTTCACAAGTCATTAATAACTTAAAGACGTTTAAATGACATGACTCGTGAAAGTTTAAATGACATTCAAAACCTTTTAAAATTATTCTTTACATTCGATTATAAAGAAAATTGTGGTTATTAAATTTATGTCAAACAATTAAAACATTATGCATTACATGTATTATTACGAAACCTATTGTACCATAACATCTGCTAACAGTTACCTTGTGAGGCATATAACGTTTAAATATAAGAGCAAACAATAACATAAATGTGGTCACAGTCCGATTTGACCACTTTCACCACGTGAAAGTGACCATGTCTTGCCGGCACGATAGAGTGGGCGCCATCGGCTGTGCTGCTCCGGGTTATAGTCCATTCCACTTAAATTGGATTTGTTTATATACAAAAGACCAAATTAAATTTATGAACACTGCGCTGTTTCATTTAGAGTTTTCATAATCTTAAACGGGAAGGTAATTTGAGTATTGAGACCGCGTGTAATGCGTGTTCTGAGATTTTCAAGTATTAAAATCAAATACACTATAATAATACTAATAATATTTCACTGTGAGTGTTCGTAGTAAATTAATAACATCAAGTGTTATTCTGAGATTTTGCAAGATCTAAATATTATATTCAATATGCCTACGGAAAAATGTGACACCTGTCGGAAATTCATGTCATCTACAGAAGACTATAAGACCATAGTCATGTGAACTGCTACATAGAGCTTGTTTAGCCCTCCCAGCAAAAGGAAAAGTGGCCGCTTGGCATTACCTTGCTTGTAAGGCACCAGAAGATTTGGCAAACAGGATGGTTTAAAAAAAATCCGGTAATGAATCTAAGGATCTTACCATTAAGGATCATCATCATCCAAGCGTAGTATCCCGGTTGCAACCTAAACTTTCGTTTCGGTGCCCAGGGTCCGCTTTCCGACTTTTTCTACTCCACTTCGCACGGTCTGAAGACCGTGAATGAATGAAGCATGCTGAAGCATCCCTGGTAGTGAGCCCATTACGCCCATTACCATTAAGGATATAATGGACGAAATAAGAATCATGCGCCGCGACTTTCTTGATTTAAAAAAAAATAATAGATATGAGAGCTGAGGGGCAATATTTCAATTTCCGCATCAGACAGCTTGAATCACGATTGAGTTAGAAATTTCAGTGTCCATGCAAAGTGGAGCTCAAGCTGTAGTGGAAAAAGTGATAATTCATATAAAAGATGAACTGAATGAAATAAATTAAGATTACCTAGCAGATAACCTGGAAATCCGAAATATTCCAAAGGTAAGCGACGAAAATCCTTCGCATCTGATTATGTCGGTAGCCAACAAGTTGGGTGTTAATATTGGATACGTGGAACGGGTTACAATCGTTCTGATAAATTATTATTATTTGCGTAAGGGAGAAAAAGTACCACGACCATGAATTATCGTGGTGCGTATATGCAATGAATTGCTATTGAAAGCTCGAGCTCATCGGGCAATGAATACTGGAGACTTTGGATTCCCCGGAGAGCCAAACCGCATATACGTCAACGAATGACTGACTACAGTGAATAGAAAGTGGTTTGGTTTGACATGTAATATGGTCCGTCAAAACGGCTGGCAATTTGTCTGGGTCTCCAAAGGGTGAGTGCTTTGTAGGCGGAAAACGGGAGAAACGGTGCTCAGGATTCGAAGTGCTCGCGACGTAAAAAAATTGTATAATTTTTGTTTTGAGTCATTAGACAATATTGTGTTCTTAACAATACAATATGTTTTTTTTAATGCTGTAGGGCAGCAGATAGGCTGACAGCCCGCTTAGAATTTAGCAGTTACCGTCGCCTATGGGTGTTTGCAACACCAGTGGCATCGTGAACACGCTGCTGTCCCATAAGGGTACAGGAACTTGGGTCACTAATGCCAGAACACAACACAAGGTCATTATGGCGGCATACTTAAGACCAAAGGTGGTCGCCATCTAGACGGGCTTGAGGCCCTACCACGTAGCTAGGGTAGGTTGTTCTGTCACCTTTTACGACATGCCGACCCCGGCCGCAGAGGTTAGCATTCTTTCTCCGCCCCTGCACGGATATGTATAGAGTCACCTATGATTTCTGTTAAGGTTCGTACTGAAAAACAGCATCGAGTCGATTTTTTGTCCATTTCGGCTCGGTATAATGCTAAGTGCGGACCTTATTGAATAAAAAGAGATTATTCACAAAAATAATGTCTATTTTTGATGTGTAATTAGTGTTTATCAATTATCGTTCTTGTCTTTCTTTACAAATAAAAAAATCTTCTTTTTTTCTCAATAATCTACTGGATAGTAGTAGTTTCAGTTTATACTCTGTAACCTGAATTAGCTTTTTTAAAGTACAAACGGAATGCGGTGGAAAATAAATTGCAGGTTTAATAATTGATAAATTTTTAAAAATGTAACCTATTAGTTTTTATGTTATATAAAAACGTAGCTTTTATTATACTACGTATATACTTCTACTTACGAGGAATACATTCCGGTTGCATCCATGCTTATTTACTATAGGAAACTTCTATACGACTATTTACATTTGTGACCTTATTTGACACTTCCTTTGGTAAGGAAATAACGAAAAGAAAATATATGAGAAATTTGGGAGAATATTTCGTTCCATATGGTGACTGACTAGTCAGTATGACTTTTCCAAGCTCAAAACGAAAATTTCATGAAACACCATTCTTTTCTGTGAACTAGAGAACTAAGAAATCCATTAGTCGCCTTTTACGACTAAGTGATAAGAACCAGAGACTTATCCATTTTGGGATAGGTATAGATATGATATTAATATTTGCCTCTGGTCAAAACTATACGGTCCAATTCTACATATTGTTTTTGTTTTTTACTACTAACAGGCGAATAAACTGTACATAACGTGAGAGCAATGTACTCCTTGGTTCTAGAATTTACAGTGAAAATTTAAAATGTATTTCTGAGAAAGATTTATGAGGCTTTTTTATTCATTAAATTGGAATTATATAATATTATAAACCGAAAGTTTATTATGTTCGTTATTCTTTCATAGGTAACTAACAGTTTTATATCATAAGTATGACTACTATAGCAAGTAATTGTGACCATATCCTGAGTTCCCCTCATATTACATACCATGTATGACTCTGGTAACACATATTGGATACCACTTGACACGGAAATCTACATAAGCTCAACAGTTGTCTACCATCTATCCCTTATTAAAGAGTGAGGAGTGAAAGAGACATGAGCACGCCAGTTTTCCTTTCTCGATGTTTGTTATACGTCACTGCACATTTCTCCGGGTACAACTCAAGGTGGTTATATCGTATCAGTGATTCTTGGATCGGTGTCGTCTGTTTTAGTAACGAGTAGGCGGTTACAATATTTTTTAATTGATTCTATCTTCTAGTGACATCGAAAATAATTGTTATCCCTTTTTTATTACTGGAGTAATACGGTTAAATGTAAGTACAGATTATTAACGTTTTAATTTCTTATTCAGTATATATAAAATTATTTGGATTATTGTATATGCAAGTAATTTTAAATACAAGTGACTGTTTTTATACCCATCAAACAATTCCTTATTAGACATGTTAGTAAACAACGCTGTTAACAAAAAATAAGTTTAGTTATTGTTCGTTTGTTTGTTTTAGTTAATTTCCGAAATGGTTATCTCATTTTGAAAAGATTTCTACTGTTAGATAGCTAATATGTAAGATACGTTAATGTGTGAAAAGTTCATGTACACTTTCTCCTTTACCATCATTCATCGGAATGCATACAAATAAAGCTGCGGGCACTGTATAAAACAAAATTACTTTTAATAATATTCGTATATAACGAATAAATCGTGTATCGCTGAAGATAAATAATTAAGAAAAGAGTTCAACGCCTTCACTATAATTTTGAAAGCGACAGCTTACAATTATTTAGTATTTCTATATACCGTCAATATTTGGAACTGGTTTTTGTATATAAGGATACGATATAAAATCCAAGATAGACTAAAGTTCAATTAAATACATACGATAAAACTATCATACGATCTCGCTATCATAATAGATGAACTGCAAAGTAAATATCAAACAATTAAACTAAATACAAAAATACGATTTATGTTTCTAGAACTTTCAAAGGGGGCTCGGCTTCAAGATGAAGCTCTCCCTGGTGTTCGAGCTTCTTCTTATATTTGTACTCCTCGCTTTCGCCGCCTCAAAAAGTGTCAGTAAGTATATCTACTCAATAAAAAACTTATTCCCTTATTTCATATCTAGTTGGAAAACGCTAAAATAGATCTTGCGTACAGACTATATTAACATATTATTTATATTAACATAATATGTAGTAATGTTTGAATACAGAATTTTAGAGTCCGTATTACTAGGAAATCTATGTAGACCTTGTGGTACTCTTGTGTGGTAATATTGCTAGATATGTCTTTAAATATTTAACAATACAAAATTTATTAACAAAAATCGCTGTTTTTATGTTTTAAAATCTAATATAATTATATTCCGGTTAATGTTTTATGACTATGCATTAGAATTAAATATAAAACCTTACATAAACATAATTCAGACACTAAAATTAACATGATATTTCTACAAAAAATTACGTAGTAGAAATCCGTGAAAGTTTTACAATTGCCTTTCATAGTTGTTTTTTGTGCCTACATTGGTTTGTAGTCAGTAGCGTGTTTAACGTTTTTGTTGTAGTTATTTGATTCCTACACACCAATTATTTGACACATCAGTCAATGTTATTGTATATTTGTAATTCTTAAGTTAATCATAAAGTTCTACAGGAATTTTATGATAATAAGTTTAATTATAAAAGTACGAGGAAGTAAAATTGAACTTGTGCCGTAAACCATGCACGTTTATTAAAGTACGATTAGAAAAATATACAAAATATAATTTGCTTCGTTTTCATTATGTAATAAATTATCTTAAGTTGTACATTTTGATGGTATGAATATTTATAATTTGAAATTTAATAATATTTAAAAAATAAATTTGGAGTTGAGAAGAATTATATATTTATAATGTTACATACTCCCGGTCATAATTGATCTTTCGAAAATTATATTATGTTAGTTTCTTATTTTATAGATCTAAAAACAATATTGGTAACGAAAATTAAGATTATATATATAAAACATTTTTCCATAGAAAAACAGGTGAACAACAGAAAGAGTATTCAAAATAAAAGTAATGAGGATAAAATAGAAGACAACACCATCAACAAGTATTGTAAATGTATTGAGGCATATTGCAATTGCTGCAGAGACTTCGCCGTACCTGTGGTGAATCTAAATGGACCAGGTACGAATAATTAGTTTTATAAACTATATTTTGATGTGTTATACTTGTTAAAATATTTATGATCATAAATTAAATTAATAATAAAGTTCTAATTTTAAAGTTTGTATTCATAAACAAACAGTTGTTTTGTGATGAGACAAACACAATCTTGCATTAGTTTTATAACTAGTAGTACAGAATAAAGAGAAACTACCTAAACTACTATTACTTTGTTTACCTTTTTTCTACACGCCTCGTCGTTGTATTTTTTAAAATAATGTAGGGTAGGTTGTTATTATATATAAAAATAATGCTTCTTAAAGCTCGACGTAATAAGCTCCGAAATGGAATAGTTGGTTTATAATTTGTTAAGAGACGCCTGTCGTTGGAAAACTCAACTCTGATTAAAACCAGTGAACAAAAAAATTGACACATTACATTTTTTTGTTAACATTGAGCTATCAAAAAGTATTCTTCAAAAAATATAGGATGATAAATTAAAGTATAATGATAAAATAGGGACATATCTAAGAAAGGCTCGAAATCATAAGAGGTGAAACATACCATTTATTATACCATTTTTTCAGATAAAAAAACAATTTACAATTTTGGTTGTGAAATAAGGAAAAAAACAAGAGCAAAATATTATAAGGATATAATATGTATTTTGTTATTTCAGGATGTGCGACTTTGTCGTATTTGAAAGGCGACAAGATGTCCGTTTCTTTGAGCTTTGGAAAGAAGGTCATCGCAAATAGGACTCTATCAGGTAAGTCAAAACATCCGTTATATGTTTAATAACATATTAATCACATGCAATTAATATATCTTAGTGTCCAATTGGAAAGTTTGTACGAAAGTTATTGATTGAATTAATAAAATATACTCATATAATATATTGGAAATTATAAAATGTATATAAAACTATATTATAATAATTCAGGTCGCAAACCCAGTCCAGTCTGCATGCCTTTGCCGGGACGTGTGTCCAAATTTTGTGGACGAGTTTATAATATTGCACGAAATGGCGAAGATTTTAGAGCATGTCTTGGTTTGGAGCTTCAATCAAAGAATACCGTTGAAGCTGCTGTAAGAGTTTCGTGCTTCAAATTTGGTCCACGTGGCGTAATATCAGAACCCGCGGATCCATTGCCGCTTGTCCCTCAGGATGAGAAAGTAGAAGAAGACGATGATGATGATGACGACGATGACGATGATGATTTCGATCTTGACGATGATGATGATGATGACGACGAAGATGATGACGATGATGGTAATTGATTTTATTAATTGAATGATATTTTAAATTGATTATGAGGTTGAAAAATTAATAACACATACTAGGCGTAATTTAATTTGAGTAATTAAGTAGTTATTGAATTACTTCAGGTGAACTTGACGCTGTCAACGATGTAGATGCTGCTGACTATACAGGTTTTAGTCTATTAGAAGAAGATATACTAGGTGACATATTTGGATCGTCAGGTAACAAGAAACCGAATAAAAATAGGAAAAAACAAGCTCCTCCTTCGTCTACTACAACTACAACTACCACAAAGCGCCCAAGAACAACAAGGCGTCCAATTCGTAGACCAGTAACACGAACAACTACCTCTAGGCCTGTAAGGTCTACTACTCCAAGGATCCGCCCAGTGTCCAGAAGACCGACACGCAGACCAAGTAGGAGACCTGAAAATTCTCGTCCTAACAGAAAACCTACTACTGCAGAAAACTCACCTTCTAGCCCATCATATGTTTTAGAAGAATCATCGACAAAAATTACACCTGTTATGGTGCCAGTTACTTCTAGTGTTCAAACAACACAGGAGTTGCAAATGAGTTCAGAAAAATTGGAGAACTTCCCGCAAATGGTCTCTGTAATTCCGGTTCAAAAACTAGAAACTACTATGAGTATGACTACTCAAAAAAGTGTTACTGATCTCGACGATTCCAGCCTTGCCATGTCATTAGCCCATATAACGGGGCAATTATCTGCAATGCCAGTAACACCATCACTATCAAATGAATTAAAGGTATCGAACATGCCAGTTCACGGGGAAGAAATGATAAAGTTTGAAAAAATGGAAACAATCACTCCCAAGGCGCAAACTACAGCTGCTTTTACATCTGTCAGTTCCGAAGATGAAGATTTAAAGAACGATGATATGATACAAATTGTTCAAAATCTTGAATCCCAATCTGAAGAAACTACCGAAATTGATCAAGAAATTCCAGTTATAGATGAAACTAGAGGTTATCATTATAACTACGGATATCCCGTACCAAGTGCGACTTATGAAGGGTTAGCTTTGCCTAAGAAAAAAAACAGGGGTGCTGAATTTACAATTGAAGATTTAGATGTGCTCGATTTAACTCATATTGGGGAAGGGATTGGCCAGGAATTGGGTATATTCGGTAGTAGGAAAAGGCAACAAAAGAAATATAACAAAGATAAAGATAATGAAAACCAAGTCAAAAATGGAAACAAGGAAGGCGATGAAATAGATGATATCATCGATACCTTTGACGCTATGGGTGACACTTTAGCTTTAAGAAAATCAGGAAACGCCGAAAGGAAAGGCAGAAAACGGCAAAACAAGATGATGCGTGGCTGGTCTCTAGTATAACAAAGTACCGCATGTAATTAGTTTTATTCATAACTTATCTCTATTAATTTATTTTTCGTGTGTTCTTGTGTGTAAATAGTATTTTTATGTGGTTATTTATTTTGCATGACTGATCAGTGTATACTGTATAATTAAATAAATGTTTAAATATGGTATTTTTATTTTATCTGTGATAAAAAATTGAATATCTAATACAAATTGTTTTTTAACATACATTTTATGTTAAATATTTTGTGTCCTTGTCTTTGCCCTTCTGAATATTTCATGCAGAGGGAGCAAATCTCGAAAGACCCTCAATATCCTAAAATATAAAACAGAATTTTTTTTTATTGCTGTAGAACAGCAGACAGGCTGACGGCCCGCTTAGGATTTAGCAGTTACCGTCACCTATAGGTGTATGCAACGCCAGTGGCATCGCGAACACGCTGCTGTCCCATAAGGGTACAGGAACTTGGGTCACTAATGCCGGAACACAACACAAGGTTATTATGGCGACATACTTAAGACCAAAGGTGGTCACCACCCAGACGGACTTGGGGCCTTACCACGTAGCTAGGGTTATTTTGTCGCCTATTACGACAGACCGACTTCGGCTGCAGAGGTCAGTATTCTTTCTCCACCCCAGCATGGATAAAAATAAAATGAAAAACCAACATGCCTAATGATTTGATACATCTCCTAAATTTTAACAGATGAAGAAGGTGAAACAGTACAATAAGAAGAAAACCTTGTAGAAGTAATAGAGCTACCAACTGCTACAACTGTAAAAGTACAACCAGATCAGATCAGATTGATCAACGACTCAATCAGATTGTGCATCTAATTGTCACACTACTTGCATAACGGTGAATCTAACAAAGATTTCTATGAACTGTGTGAGGTTGGTGTTTAAAAAAGAACTACGAGGTGTGCAAAAACAGACACAAATTAAGGATTATTTTAAAATTAAGTAATTACTTATTACATATGTAACAGTTATAGAAAAACGTATAGAACATGAACACCAATACATTTTATTGTCTTTGTAAAATGCTTTACTTTATTTATTATGACTTTTTTATACAATTCAATCATCTGGCCCTTTGATTTTTAATAGTGCCGAAATAATGAGATTCTACTGTACATTCCTTTTGTAGTTTTTCGTAATTTTAGATTGTATGGTACATGCACTAAAATTTTATCAATGTGTGTTTCCATAAAGATCACATAAACTAGTCTTTTGTTAGCTCATAGCTATTGGTGAGTTGTATGTGGTTCCACTAAGACTTTCAAGGCGCAAGTCAATCTGACCTGCCCGACCTTACAACAAAACAGACTGGAAGGCATTATTTTCAGGGTTGAGAGATAAGGCGCTTCCACCTCTTTAAAATCTAAATTAAGTTCAATGTTTTGCATCTGTTTTCATTAAACTAGTCTGGAACGAGATGAAACATTTTCAAGAATACAGGAAGCCCTTGTAGATATGCAATTGTGATTTCTTTTGCAAATATTATTACAAAATTAAAAATCAAATACTTTCTATAAAACAACGAATTAAACCTTTCACTATATAAAGCCATATTATACTGTTGATAT
This sequence comes from Malacosoma neustria, assembly GCA_963693495.1. NCBI lineage: Eukaryota > Metazoa > Arthropoda > Insecta > Lepidoptera > Lasiocampidae > Malacosoma > Malacosoma neustria. Next base: position 7,895,796 of record OY856373.1, read on the forward strand.
TTTTCACCAATATACAAAATACTATACTTTAAACTCAGCAGAAATTACTTGGTGATTATGCATTTTGACCCTAATTTGGATCGAATCAAAAGCACGACAGTCTAAGGCTACTGACATCACTAGTTGTGCAATATTTTTTTGTAAAATAAAAAGGAAGTTTCTAGTCATATATATATATATATATATATATATATATATATATATATATATATATATATATATATATATATATATATATATATATATATATATATATATATATATGAGAGGTATTATAAATAGATAAATAAATAATTAACTTGTTTATTATTAGAAACAGTCTTGAAATTTTTTTTAGTTTGGCTTGCCTAATTGTTGTTGTTATTTGAACGCGCTTCAATCTGAACATTTATTTCTGAATTTCTACTAATATCAATGTTTCACTATTTACTAAAACTTGTTATATTTATATAATAAAAAAAAAGATATCATCACTCTTTATAACATCAACAGACCAGCTGCTTCGGTAAATAGTTGAAACTAGCAGAGGGAGAGGATGGGTTTTATAAATATTTTATTTACTGAAATATTATTTAAGAAAATCTTGAATTTGGAATTGCAAACAAACACTTTAATTGTATTCACTTGTTTACACTTATGATAATTAAGTTGACTTGTGTCAATACATAATACACACAGGCTACTCGAAGTAATGACTAACGATTATATCAACAAAACTTTCTGGGGGAAATAAATTGTTACTAAAAGTTACATAATTATACAGTTTCTTCCAGTCAGTAAGGAATCCTGCGCCAGATTATTTGGACGTGTCAAGAAAGTGAAAACCGCATTATCATATTCGCGGTGTTGTGCAATGTGATTAACTTTACATACAGTAACCACAGACCAATATATAATAACTGATTGTAGACTATAAAATTCAATTTGTGTTACCACCATTGAAAGTGGTCATCAATACAGTAAGACCACTTTCTCTCATGCACGCTGGAATTAAAGACTTGTTCTGAACTCCGACAGGGCTTATTAGATTCTTTCTAATTACTTAAATAACTTGTCGCATTTTCAATTTGTACTGTTGATAGATCATAGTAGCACAGACGTATTTTATCATAGAGAATGGAAATATTAAAATATAGTTTGTTGATATTGATTTATATTTTCCTTATAATTTGTCAAGAAGGCTTAGGTAAGTACATTCAATATTTAAATAAATTTATTGTTATTTTGCAGTTTTCTTTTTGCAATTGTTTTGCAGCATCATTTGCAACCCGGGGGGCTTTTACTGGAATTAATGAGACCCGATCCCCATCCTCAAAATATCAGAATAGTACCCTTCTATTGCCTGCGTATGAGGCAACAGAAGGCGTTATCTGTTTGTTGCCTTTTACGACGCCCTAAAATGAAATGATGTGCTCCTATTATTGTAGGCTGGTATCCATATGCCCATTTTATGAGAAGAGTGAATAAAACAATTAATAATTTTACAGGTGCGTCAGTTTTGAAAAATAAAGGCTACGAAGTTACCAACATAAAGATACCAAAGACAATATGGAAAATGGCTTTAAGACCGACACCTGTGCTTAAATCACAAGTAACTATAGTCCTACCAGTAAACGTCCCACAGGATGATGAAGGAGATTTTGAAGAAAATGCGGAAGAAACTGTACCTGAAAATGATGTAATAGAAGAACCTCCAGTTAATGAAGTTGAAGATCCAGCAACTCCAGTTCAACCACCGTTGAACAATCCTGTTTTGCCGCAATTACCCCAGTTACCACAACTACCAAATTTGCCAGAACAACCCAGTAATGATGATGTCACAGGACAAGTTACAAGATTTCCATGTTCTTGCGTGAGGAGACAATGCGGTTGCTGTACTGGTTCTGTGCTTGAAAGGTTCCGTACTAAAGCCTGTGGTAATATCACATTTATACCGGAAGATTTCGTTTTTGATGTAAGATTGAGCGTTAATAATAGTACGGTCGCACGTCAACGGGTTTCAGGTGAGATGGAAGTTTTAGTGTTACTTTTTAAAAATTTATATATTTGTTAATCTATTATTTGAACATTATATTTCAGCTAGTGATCCACCGCCAATTTGTTTCAATCCAAGAAGAGCTCCCTTTGTTGAAGTTTGTGCAGAAATCTCAAACATTCGTATGAAAAATAGAAATGCCTTTGCTTGTCTCGATATTAACGCAAATATAGCTGGCTTCCAAATATTTTCTAACTCCTTTAGATGTTTCAGGTAAATTTCAAGCCCAGTAATAATTTATTGGTTAGTTTAATCATGATATCCATTAAGTTTTGTGGTTAAAATTAGAAATATTTTTCAGTACAAATATACTAATTGACGATAATAATTAAATATTCTATTAAATTATATAGATAGTTAGCATTGATATAGTTCACGCGTGCTCTCCTCAATCTAAAATTGACGCGGAAGAGCGCCGGGGAATGAAACTCTGACCTTCGACGCAAATCGTGAAAGAGGCTCACCCTGACACAAGGGGTGAGCCGGCGGAAGCCTGGCTCACGAGATTGATGGGCCATTTCTGTTGGTCCAGATCTTTAGTGGGTAGTCGGGTGTCGGACATCTATCCTGTAGTTTCACATACTCAGCGGGATCGATTCCTCCCTCGATCTTGCCGGGTCGAGGAGACTCATCATTCATAATAGTTTTCCTTGGAAAAATATTGTTAGGTATGTCTATAAAACTAAGATAAGTTTTGGTTAACTTTCAGTTTCGGCTCTTCTGGAGTACAGACTGGTTTAAAACCGAGACCTGTTTCTTCTGGTCCAAAACCAATAAGTTTATTTGGAATCGGCGGTGAAGAAGAAAGTGGCTTCATAGAGAATGCAGCTGGGGCTGTTTTCGGCGGTAATGGTAATAATATATTGGGTGGTGCCGCGGAAGGAATATTTGGTGCCGGTGATAATGACGGTGGACCACTGGATGCTATTGGCGACGCTGTAGGAGGCTTTTTCGGTGGAAGAAATGTATAAAATTGCCTGAAAAAGTATTTAGAATAAATATACATAAATTATTTATTTATTGAAATTTAAATAAAATGAATTGTGAAATAATTGTGTTTTTGTGATCATGTGAATCATTGTGATTACTCACAGATACGTATATAATACTCGAAATTACAGGTATTAACTATTCATTGTAAATTATCATAGCGTCCTAACTCTGTCCTAACAGAGTTTATGACGATTATTTATAGCCAGCGAAACAAGTATGTAAGGATCGTAGCAAGTGGAAAGAAATGGTCTCTGACTACCCCTACGGGAAAGAGGCGTGATTATATGTATGTATGTATGTATTTATAGCCAGGGCTTAGATCCCACGACCTTCCAAACTGGTATGCCATAGCCACCACACCACAGACGCTTTACTTGTTATATTATTTTTTATGACACCTTCTTGCAAATTCTGTAAAGTATACAATAGTTTTATTGGACATATTTTTATTATAGAAACCCAAAGAAAATACAAGCAATTTCTATAAATAAATTTCATAAAACTATTAAGCAACGGCTTTGTGGGGAAGAATAACTATTAGATATTACCTAGTCAGGTCATAAATTCTGTCACATGTTTAATGTAAAATAATTGTAACAAGTTTATTTATTATGTAACCATTCATATACCAAAATGAACTTAACAAAACATAGATTCTTATGACATTAAAGTTTATTCAAAATGACCTCCGTGATTTTGAATACAAGCCTTCAATCAGCGCGGCCAGTCGTCTATCGCAGCACGAACGAAGTCCATGTCAATATCGGCGGCTGCCTTAATCAAGGATGTCTTGAGTGACTCCAAATTGGGATGAGGCTTTGAGCACGCCTTTTCCTCCAAGTGTTGCCATATCTTGTAATCTAACGGATTCAAATCTGGACTGGAGGAGGGCCAGTCTTCGTGCCGGATGAAGTCGATTTCACGCGCCGCCAGCCAGTCTTGTGTGCTCTTCGCTCTATGAGCTGGCACCGAATCTTGTTGGAATACCCAGTGCCTGTTATTGAACATGGTATGAGAAACAGGTTCCACAAGGTTCGTCAGGACTGTATTTTGATACACAACAGCATTCGTTTTTACACCTTTCTCACAAAAATGTACCTCTGTTAAGCCCCAATAAGAAACTCCCAACCATACCATGAGCGAGGATGGAAAATGACCTCGTTGGACACGCGGAATACGGTTGCTCGCTTCTTCACTACTGTGTGCGTACACCTTATCATTTTGTTTGTTGTAGCTCTCTTCTACGGTAAACATTTTTTCATCCGAAAAAAGAATTTCCCGATATTTTTTTCCCGCGTACCGCTTCAACAAAGCGCGGCATCTCTTCAGTCTCAGGTCCATTAGACGAGCATTCAAACGATGTCCTGTTTTTCTTCGATATGCCCGAAGCTCTAAGTCTTCATTTAACACCCTTTTCACCGTGGTTCTGCTTAACCCCATCTGAAGGGCCAACAGTTTCTGCTTACGTTTGGGATTTCTTTGAATTCGTGCCTTCACAGCTTTTATCACTGCTGGAGTCCTAACAGACCGAGGGCGACCACTTCTTGACCTGTCATCTACACTAGAGTCTTCATTGTATCGTTTGATGGTACGATAAACGAATCTTTTGGTAATATTCAAATTTTTCAGTATGTTAAAAATTTGAATTGGCGCGTAACCGCAACGATGCAACGCAATAACTGCAACACGGTCTTCTTTAAGCGTCCACTCCATATTTAAAAATGAGTAAAATTCTAAAAGTTATACATTTTTATTTTCATGAACAATTCGAAATTCGAATTCAATAAACTTTTTTGTGGCCAGCATTCTAAAAGAAAAGTTTTTACTGTGTGACAATACTTATGACCTGACTAGGTATTTTGATGACCGCACAGACTGGAAATTATTATATTGCGATAAAATTAACTTGTATTTTTTCCCGATGTAACTATAAATTTGTAAATATAGGTTATGGTGAATAACGAGTTATAGATATCAACTAAGATTGCAAAAAATCGGTGGTAAGTTTGTTTCGCCATTTCTCCTCTAGCCAGACATTTTGTGTTGAAAATTAACTTCTTGACATTCAGTAAGCGTTCTTTAAGATTCTAAAATGAATTAAATGATTTTGTTATAATTTGATTAAAAGGCAGGTCACACGTCAATATGTGACTCAGTATTATTATATTCATGATTACGTTTACAAAACTTATACAACTAATATATATTCAATATAAGTAGAAGTTTGTACTGGGAATTTTTAGTTCCTATAAATTTTACGTGAAAGTAGGTGATCAAGTGTAGAGATAAGCAGATCTTTCTCAGCGGCCAATAGACCGGTTGGTTCTTAGTATACGAATTTAAGTGCCTGTTTTGTTCAAACGCCCATCGTACATGTTGGTTTCTCTCACAAAATATCGGAAAATGGTGATATTCTTTTTACTTCTTGTAAGCTGCCATATATGGCAAATTTTTGCAGGTAATACGCATATTTATTATATTTTATTAACATTTTTATATTGTTTGAAAATAAAATATTTGTTGCAGTGCAAGAAATAACCTTAAATGATACAAAATTATCCAAAAATTTACAAGAAATCGAGATACCGGACAGCGACTTGTTGTTGCTCAACAACTGGTTTCAAAGAAATGCTTCACTTTTGAGAAGTAATTTAAAAAGGCAAGCCGAAAACTCAACGAGTTCGAGTTCATCAAACTCAAGGAGATGCCAGTGTGCTGCTGGAGTGTGTAAATGCTGCACTGGATATGTAATGGACTTGTTGAGGCAGAAAGCTTGTATGAAAATTACTTACCACCCCGGAGACTTCGCTTTCGATGTTGCCATGTCTTTTAATGATAGGATACTTTATGAAAATTCTATGTCTGGTAAGCCTTTAATTATTCTAGAAAGCAAGTGGTTAGTGTGTATTTAATTGTATATGATTTTCACTTTCTTTTTCAGGGAAAAACCCTAATCCGATATGCATAAACCCACCACGGATGCCAAATTTAAAATTTTGCGCGAAATTTTATAACGTATTTTTTCCGGGCCGTAACTTTCACTTCTGCTTAGCTATGACAGGACAATGGCGGGCTTTTGAACTTTACAACATCGTTTTCGACTGCTTGAGGTACGTACCTACCTTTTGTCACATATTGTTTATTTATGAGTTTATTTAGTTTATGTATTCATGAAAATTCTCTGATCTTATAACTATGAAAGCAAATACACTTTAAATGAAAATAAAAATCTAAACTTGACAGTCATCATTAGCTGCTTAAATTCACTGCTGGACATAGCTTGTCTCAAGGTACGCTTCTTAGCTTGATTGTTGGTCTGTTACATCTCTCACTCCATTTAGATGGAGTGAGGACATGGCGTTATTCAGTATGTGGTCTCCACTCAAAAGCTAGTTTGTCAAAGGTGCATTTATCATTTACGAGTTGTAAAAATATTATAAATAAGATTAACATCGACTTATGATGTTTTTGAGGCAGATTTCCTATGTGTTAGGGCATCAAGCCCGTCTGGATGGCGGCCCGCTTAGAATTTAGCAGTTACCGTCGCCTATGGGTGTTTGTAACACCAGTGGCATCGCGAACGCGCTGCTGCCCATAAGGATACAGGAACTTGGGTCACTAATGCCGGAACACAACACAAGGTTATTATGGCGGCATACTTAAGACCAAAGGTGGTCGCCATCCAGACGGGCTTGAGGCCCTACCACGTAGCTAGGGTGGGTTGTTTTGTTGCCTTTTACTACAGGTCGAACCCGGCCGCAGAGGTTAGTATTCTTTCTCCGCCCCTGCACGGGGGAAAATGAGAAAATGTGCAGAAAATGAGAAGTTTTCATACAGAACTATAACATTTGATATTTATTTTTATTTTAAAGGATGGGAGCTAACGGTGTCGCTATGGTGAAACCAGATGAAGGCGGCGGCCTGCCTATGCCAAACCCACAAGGTGGTGTGGATGCTGTGATAGATGCAGGGGAAGATGACATTGAGGATTACGATGAGAATGGTGTACGATCACTTATAAGTGACTTGTTCAGTATATGATGATGTATAATTTAATAACGATTATTTATTAAAACTTTTTTATATCAAACTAGAACTTATGTAACTTTCACACATTTTTTGCTGAAAGAGTCGTATAAAGTCACTATCATTTCAATATTTGAAAAAAATAGTACTGCGACAGTTTACCTAGCGCTACTGCGTACAAAACTAGACAGCCGAGTATGTATATATGCTTGTTTTATTAATACTGAACAACTGATGTAATACTTATACACTATTCTTTTGTAAATATATATTACACATAAGTATCCAGAGCCAGGACGGAAATCAAACCCGTGACCACCGCTGGTGATCAACGGGCAAAGTTTGAAGACCTGTGTATCGAAACGGCTAACGCATGTCGGTATAATAGCGGAGAACTCATGACGGGTTCGATTTCCATTTTGCGTCTGGGTGTATATTTTAATTTATTTAGAAAAGAAATGTATATATGTATTATATAAGTTATCTAGTTATACAGTAGTAATTATAATTTATATTTATTTATTTACAATTTATTATCCGTGCAGGGGGGAGAAAGAATACTAACCTCTGCGGCCGGGGTCGGCCTGTCGTAAAAGGCGATAAAACAACCCACCCTAACTACGTGGTAGGGCCTCATAGCCCGTCTGGATGGCGACTACATTTGGTCTTAAGTATGCCGCCATAATAACCTTGTGTTGTGTTCCGGCATTAGTGACCAAAGTTCCTGTACTCTTATGGGACAGCAGCGTGTTCGCGATGCCACTGGCGTTACAAACATCCATAGGCGACGGTAACTGCTAAATTCTAAGCGGGCCGTCAGCTTATCTGCTGTCCTACAGCAAGTAATAAAAAAAAATTATAAAACGCCCATATGAACATCAAATGTAGTTGCTATATAGTTTATTTTATAAAGATAAATCGACGATCTTCTGAAACATAGCACAAACCAGAAGTATATAGAATTAAAAGTATTTTTACATCTTACGGTTTTCACTGTGGTGATTATTGCATTCACTTTTGACCGTTGAAGAACTGTGGTAACAAGGCATATAAAATCCAATCAAGTGATCAATTATCGAAAATGCTTATCCCAAGTGAAATTTAATATGGTTGTAAACACGGCAATTGTACGTCCGTATCGATCCGGTGCGCAGGAGTTTCTCTAGAAAGTCCCGCAAGTCAGTTGCGTTCAGGCGGCACATACTTCGCATACAAATTGTACCCTTGCTAGTATTGACTTAGGTTATCAGCGTGCGGTCACTCGAATCCTGTCTCTAGAGACAAGTAATAGATTGATTCGAACGAATTGTAAGCGAAATGAAAACGAAAACAAATATCAGTATTATAATTTTTGCTGTAAGTTGCGTGGTTTGCATATCAGGTGAGTTATTGATATTCATAATATTTATTTTGAGTTTAAATTTTTTTGTTAAAGTCACACAAAGTCGTGAAAATTAATTTTAAAATTGAATCGAAATATGTATAAGTATTTCATATTAAGAAAGTGAGTATAAAAGTCGAATATATAATTACGAGGATATTGCATGTTCAAATTCAGTCTTATAAGAAGATCCTTATGTAATAGCATTCTATAATAGTATTTAAAAAGACAACAAATTGTATAGACTTCGTAATTTTAATATATTATTATAAATAAAACTAAAAATTTAAGCACAATAACATTTGCTGTGTTAAGAATATTTATTAAATTAAGAATTTTTGCGTAATTATTTAAAATCTTTTAGTACAATATTAAAATATTGATACATGTAAGTTATATAACATATATAATATTTTTTTTTTATTTTTTTTAATTTTAGCATTTTCAGCAAAACAAAAGCGACATTTTTTTAATAGTAAGCCAGATGGCGTAATGGATGTAACAGATTTCTCTATTTATTATGATTTGGAAACCAATCAGGTGAGTCATTTTAGGTCTATTTTTCCCAACATAGTTATTAATTATATTGGAAATAAATACTGAATATGTGCTATCAATACAATGTACCAATGTATGTACAATAAGACTATTATTTTCTAACAATATTATTATATTGGGATGTGTTGCAAAAGAAAACTTGTTACTTTTTCAGCCCATAAAGAAAATGATGCCTCGCCCATGGTATAAACCTGGTTGGATGCTGAGGCTACCATTTAGAGGTGGACGATGCAAGTGCGATGAACTGAAATGCTCTTGTTGTACGGGAATAAGGATTGAGAGTATTAATTTTGATAGAAGCAGTAAGTTTTATAATTACGTAGTAGTTTAACATCTTTGACGACCTCTGTGGCGTAACGGATAAGGCATTTTGGTACGCTTACGGAGGTCACGGGTTCGATTCCCGTTTCGCGTATCTTGTATCGCGAATCTTGTAGAGGACCTCTGTAGCATATCGGCTAATGTGTATCAGAATGCCTGCGGAGGTTACAGGTTCAATTCCCGTCTCGCGTCTGGGTGTTGTGTGTACTATGTATTTCTTTACAAAAAAAAGTATATAAGTAGTATATTACCTGTCTAGTATCCATAACACAAGTGCTATGCTACTTATTTTGGGACTAGATGGCGCTGTGTGAATTGTCACGAAATATAATATTTATTGATTTGATTTATCTTAACATGGGCCCTAACTGAGAATTCCTACCTAAATATGCTCCTCAATACTGGAAAGTTAAGGGACAGAAAAATCTACAGGTTTTGTAAGAGGCAAACAAAGGCCTCTGCACCTGTCGTGTTTTTGTTGTTCTTTGATGCATAAACGAAACTTCAAATTGGAGAAAATAATTCTTTGAATCGAATAGGGAATTTACGTTGCCGTACAGGAACCCGGGTCACCAATGCCGGAAAACAACACGTGGTTATTATGGCTGCAAAGTTATAGATGGTTGCCATCCAAACAGGCTTGGGGCTCTACCACCTAGCAAGTGTTGTTTTGTCGTCTCTTACGACAGGCGAACTCCGGCTGCAGGTCAGTATTCTTACTCCATTCCATTCCATTCTTACTCCAAACCAGCACTTCGTGGGTTTAAACATATACGTCAGGATATTTGTTCCTCAAGCAACCAATAGCCGTTGTTATTATTATGTACGAGTATTAAAATATCTTTCGATTTTCAGCTTGTGTAAATTTATCATTCGAGCCTGAAGAATCTGTCATCAGTATGGAAGTACTGATGAATAACAGCACAGTTTTTACAAATACGTATTCAGGTAATAAATGACATGTTAATAATAGACTGGAAAGTCTCTACGTTTAGTCAATATTGTTTCGATAGATTTTTAAATCGCAAAACCTAACTGGAGCAGGCAAATACAGAGATATTCATAAGATTTCTGTCATCATGTTATCTCGAATAAATCTCAATCTACTAATATGAGGAACTTACAAAGATCTACTCTATTGATAGTAGATATAATAATATATTTGGACATCTACTTTGAATCAAAAGAGTTTCATTAAAAATTACAAGGATTGTTATATTCATAATAATTATGAACATTTTAAAAACAAATGCTAGATAAGAGAAATATTTGTGAAACATTTTATTTTATTGGCGCATAATTATATGTCGGCTATTGGATTCTTCTCAATGTTTTGCATCTTTAATGACTTCAAATAATAGAATTTTGAATGGTATAATATCGTTTTTTTTTGCAAAGACATTGTTTAATAACTTTTTACTTTTTTAATAGAGATGATTTGTATTTTGACTAGGATTCTAAAGTCTACATTTACAGTCTACATTTTTAAATATTGCAGCCCGAAACCCCCCACCTTTGTGTGTCCCTGTGCCAGTGCCGTACTTGCCGCCAGGACTCGTCGACATGTGTATCAGACTTTTTGACATCAGCGTTATTATGGACAAGTTGCATGTTTGTATGGACATGGATACGAGGGTCGACAAAGCTCCCGTTTTGGTAATAGTTTTTATTTGATATAGTTTTTTTTGTAATTTCATTGGTGTTAACTCCTGGTCGCGGTCAAGCGTGAACGCAACTTGTATTATATTTTGAATTAGAAGCTTACTTCTTTGTAAAAGGCACAAAGATTCGCTTTTTTCAGAATGTTTTATCATCATCCAAAGCTATGAAACTTTGAAGAGATTTGGCTTAAATTTATTCTTAAATAAACAACTGCCACTGACTTCCCTAACCTGAAAAGAAAAACTTGCCTCAGAGCCACTTTCGTTATTTGTTTGCATTAGTCTGAGGTGACTAAAGCTGTAACGGCGTTCGTAGGATGATATGCACCTCCTATTTCGCTTGATATACCTACGTCACACAAGCGTTGATCTCTTGTTTATATTTTGTACGATTTAATTTCATAAGTTTTATAGTGTTATGGGCTCTGTCAAAACCTTGGATGTCCAAAATCAAACTTCATCTTACGAATAACCTCATTTCGAATCATATCTCTAAGAGAAACACCCAACATAGACCGCCCCTATCCCGTTTTCAGCGCCAATGTCTCATACTTCAGCTTCTTGCTTGGGTATATATAGGAAATATTTTTTATCCGTGCAGGGGCGGAGAAAGAATACTGACCTCTGCGGCCGGGGTTGGCCTGTCGTAAAAGGTGACAAAACAACCCACCCTAGCTAGGTGGTAGGGCCCCAAGCCCGTCTGGATTGCGACCGCCTTTGGTCTTGTATGCCGCCATAATAATGACCCAAGTTCCTGTACCCTTATGGGACAGCAGCGTGTTCGCGATGCCACTGATGTTGCAAATACCCATATGCGACGGTGACTGCTAAATTATAAGCGGGCTGTCAGGCTGTCTGCTGTCCTAAAGCAATAAAAAATGGTACAATAAAATTAGAAAAAAATTTATTGCAAATAAATATTATAGGTCCTTAGGCTCCGGTCTGACTATGATTATGATGAACTCAATGGTTTGTGTACATATAGCAGCCCATCAATATTCCACTCCTGGGCTCGGGTCTAAGGGAACAGACGTATACTGTCCTGCTTTTCTAAGGTGAATTTGGTGAAGGGTTATGTATATATTAAAATAAAAAAGTATGTTCTAATAAAATTACATATAGGTACTCCATTTTGATTGTATGGATATGGGGTTAAGCGGAGTGAGTTTATCAAAGCCAAGCGGATCGGGTGGATCTGGAGGAAGTTCTACCTTGTCTGAAACTACCACAGACAAGCCAGCTCAACTCGACAGCGACATATACGACCCAGTTACTGAAGATCCAAACTTTATAATAACGCCATCCTTTTATAACAACTCTGTAAAATATATTTAATTGATGTTATGATTATTATTTATATTTAAACTACATATTTATTACATTAAAGAATTGTTTTGTGTGTTTATTGTGTCTAATTGTTTTGTTGTGTTCCGGCATTAGTGACCCAAGTTCCTGTACCGTTATCAGCAGCGTGTTTACGATGCCACTGGCGTTGCATACACCTATAGGCGACGGTAACTGCTAAATCCTAAGCAGGTCGTCAGTCTGTCTGCTGTCCTACAGCAATAAAAAAAAATTATATTTATGTATAGTATACTAGGTGACCCAGCAAACGTTGTTCTGCCAAAAAATTTAAAAAATAAAACCTTTTGGAGTAAATTTTCCAGTTTTAGATTAGTAGAAGATATAGTTCAAATAATTTTTACTACCAAAATTTGGTTTATACATTTAATGTGCTTAAGAAATAAATTATCAATTTTTATTGTATTTATGGTTCACTATTTCGGCGTTAATGGCTTATACATAAAATATAGGTATATACTGTCGCGGGCTTTTTGTAGGACTGTTTAAGATAAACATTTCCATTACTTAATTTATATGTGTAACTCTAACGGTTTTTGCAGTGCACGCTAGAATAGCTCGCAGATGGTAGAATTTTTTCCTACTCGACACTTATCGTTTTATTTTGGACAATTCACACAATGTGTTTATAAATTATAGCCTATGTGTTATTCTGATGTGTAAGCTACATTATTGTAAAGTTCCATTAAAATCCATTCTGTAGTTTTTGCGTGAAAGAGTAACAAACTTACACTCTTACAAACTTTCGCGTTTATAATATTAGTAGGATTACTGAAGTTATACTTCTTTTGGCACGTTTGGTAAATTATGAGAGTAAAATTTCTACGATGCGCGTGCACACCGACAACGACATGATAAAGTAAGCTGATAACTGTCTACCAAGTTTTCGTGAAAACTCTTAACTATATTCAAAGTAGTTTTTCAAATATTCATAAATCTACAACGCGTGTTTTTTAACAGTGAAAATGAAAAAATATATATTCATAAATATACGTGTGTAAGTGGTTTTAAATTGTATATGGTGGTGAATGAAAGGCCATTGTAAAATTCGTGATAAAAGTGCCGTTTACCTTAAAAAAACTTGTTTAATTGCATTTATAGATTTGAGGTTGATTGTGTATGTATTCTTTTTATTAATTGTTTACATTATAATTTGTTTTTTTATTATACTATCAATCATTTTACAAACAAAGATTTGTATCATACGGGATGTAATGTTTAGCTGTTTGTTCTGTTACGCCAAAGAAGTATAACTTCTTACGTACGTACATAAATACACACACATACACACACGCACGTTTTTTCTTCAAGTCTAAAATATCGGTTGTTGACTTTAGCAAGCCTTTTCGCTCCAATGCCATGTCAATGCGGTCTAACTATTCATCACTAAGAAGGCACAAGAAATAGTAGTGATGTAAGTATATGAGCTAATCTGGTCATTTTACACTGGTACTTTGACAATGTCGTTAACAACAAGGTTCCCCTGTCCGCGCTTTTGCTGCAAGGATATGTCTTGTTCCACGTTAACTCCCTGAATCCCTAGGATTGAATAAAAGAGCGCTGACGGTCAAACACCTCACTACTTAGAACACATCATTGTACCCTCGTACAAAGGACCCTTGACTCACAGGGCAGCTTGGTACCAGCTTGTTATGTTTATTGAACTCATTCGTTCTTTCATATATACCTAGATGTAGGGTTCAGAAATAATTGAAAAAATAAAAACAGCAAACGTACTACATACCACAAAACCGGTAATTAAATCTGTGCTGTCTGCATAACTAGTGAAATAAAAAAGTTGTCAAATTTAACAGAATTATTAGTTTATCTTTAGCCTCTTTTAGTAATATCAGTCATTACCTACCCTCTTTATGATATTTTACATAAAGACTACTTTTCCTGTCCATTTCCTTAAAACGACAATTTATCATTTATTTATTATATTGTCATCAGGTCTTCAGAATACTTTCAGTTGAATTATTTAATTTACCTAGCATTTGACATAAAGTCTAATGTCGCGTCCGCATGCTTGACAAACGTCAACAAGCCGTCACATAGTCAAACGTGTGGATAGAATGTTTGGATTGGTTTGCGTAGGTTTGCAAGCGCTTGTAGCCGATCCGTCGAGTATCTGTTTTTCTGTCACAAATCAAAGAGAATTTGCTGCAAGAGCTTGCGTCGCGTTCACACGTTTGTGCGCATATGCACTGGTAGTAAACAGGCGTTTTTGCGTTGTGCTTCGGTTGAAAAATGAGTGATTGGTCAAATGAAGACGTCATAAGCTTCATAGAATGTTACCAGGGAGAGCCATGCATTTGAGACAAGGATAAAAAAACTAGCCAATGCATGGAGTCGCCCTAATAACTCATAGTACTACCTTATTAACTATACTCATACAATAAACCAGTGAAGAAACTGAAAACCAAGAAAGAAATAAAAGAATTCTAAAGAAATTACTATAGAAATAAAAGAATTTTCTTTCACTTGTTTTCTTGTATTTTTAATAAAAATAACTTAAGCCAAATGTTATGGCCAACATATCAACCTCTATGTCCGTCATGCTTGCCTCTTCAGAACAAATTAACGCACTCGCAAGCGTGTGGAATGGCGACGTTTGATTCCCAAAACAAGCCAAACGTTTGTAGAGTTTTGGAGTTTGCGGCCAACACCAAGCGTGTGGACGCGGCATAAGACATTGGCAAAATCAATGATGCCTAAAGCGTTGAAACCAAAAATAACAATAATAGAATACTAGATGACATAGCTGTCAGTCTGTCAGTGTTAAGTTAACTATAATGTCAATGAAAACATTGAAAACTGAAAACCATTCATTGGATATTGATATTAGGGAATTGGGGACTTGATAAATTGAAATTATATTTGGCTTTTTCATGAATTTAATGAATTATCCTAAGTTAGTTTCTACAAAATTAAGGGTAATTCAGTTTATATATAAGCTTGTAGATTCTCAAGTATACATATAATGAGTGATAACGATGATTATGAAGGTGACGGGTTAGTAATCGTAGGATAGTGGTATGCTTTATGCTATGCTGGCTTTTTCCCCATTGTTTAGTTGGTTTTAATTCATTCTTGTGTGTGCCACAATATCTCAGCGCATTTACACACTAATTTATTTGTTTGATAGGTGTTGCAGCATGTAATATTTTGCATTGAACTCTATAATAATAATATCATCATCATATATCCAGCGGCACCAATTACAAAAACCTAAAAGATTTAGCTATTTAGACTTTACTTATACTACCTAGTGCATGTTTGATCCTTTAAATCATTATTAGTCTGCTTAAACCTACTTTGCATCATTTATGTATTAAATCAGATTTTCTGAAACAAATCACTGAAGGATTCTGGTTGTCATACTATATTGAATTTCAGTGGAAGATCAGTGCTGGTCAAAATTACCAGCGAGTTGCTGAGCTGATGCCAATTTATGAAAATAATTACATTAAGTTTTTAATCATTTTAGTTTTGTGGTATCTGTGATTTTCCTAAATAGAATACATTTATTTCTCTCTCTTTATAATAATCAAAAATATTGGAATTGGAACTCTTACCGAGGACATAGATTTGATTCCTGTCCCATGTCTGGGTGTTTATGTATATACATAGTATATCAACTGTCTGGTTCCCATAACACAAGTGTTGTGCCGCTTACTTTGGGGCTAGATTGCGCTGTATGAATTGCCTAGTGTATTTATTATTTGCTACTTACTATACACAGTGTGTCCATTAATTTCTGAGACATGAACCATATCTCAACATCTAAATCTCTATTACATGTTAAAATTTCATAATATTTTGTTGACAAATAACAAGGATTTGACAGTCCTCCCTATATAGTTTTGGATGTAGTTTTGAAATTCCAACATACAACGAGTGGTCATTCAGTGCAAAACTTAGTAAAAGTGCACCAGAAACATTCTAATTGATGCAATAAGTGTACAACGATCAGTGTTTGTCTTGAGCAAATATTTTTTGGGGTACAAACGTTTCTTGGATGGCCAAGTATAGCTATGGGATGATAAACGTCATGGAAGACCAATTTCAGCTTCCACACCTGATATTGAAATAGTTTGTGATTATGTTGCAAACGTTCGCTATGCTTCTTCAAAAATGATGCAAGAAGCTTTGAAATCCGGCAAAAAACCCTTCCTCTCATTCTGCAAAAAAGATTTGGGTAAAACAAAGTTTGTTCCACACACTGACAGTGGAGCAGAAATCACTTTGTGTTAATCATTCCAGCCAAATCTTGCATTAGCACAAATGATCTAAACTTCCTGAATAATTTTTTACTGGGGATGAAACATGGTGCTTACAATATTAGCACCTAAGTGCAAAATGTAATATGAAAAATCACCACAATCCAAAAAAACGCATATCCTAATTCAAAAATCAAAACAAATATCATCACTTTCTTCAATAGCAAAGGCATCATCCACAAAGCAAACAAACACAAACAACAGACACATAAAGCAAACAGATGCATATTAACTCAAACTTTTAAGGTGTTTGATGGCCTAAATTCGTCATACTCGACCCAAATATCGCTATCCAGAGAAATGGTATTTGTTTTAAGAGAGTGCGCCGAATCACAACTCAATCTTTATTCATCATTTTTTGGTTAGAAATCAAGTCTGTGTTTTGAATGAAATGAAAATTGAAACCCACCATATTTGGTGCCGCGTGACTTCTTGTTTCCAAAGTTGAAAGGATGCTTTTTTGGAGATACTGAGACCATTAAAACTGCTTTTAAATTACTATTGAAATGCTGTAAAGAGTGTATTAAAGCGAAAGGAGAATACATTGAATTTAAAATTTGTTAAACTCAAGATATCTTGTTTCAGTTACAATTTATAGAATTAGACCTGGAATTTGATGGATGCACTTTGTATATATTATATTTCTATCATCTTTTCAACAAATCAACCCTAATATACATAGTCTGATCAAAAAATAAACGTTATTTTCAATTTTTTCAAAAAGTATTTATTCATCAATAACTACCTTGTCCCCTTCAAAGAAATCCCCCTCAGCATAACCCTCAGATATAATACACTTATGCCAGCGTTTTTTCCAATCCTCGAAACACTTCTGAAACGCGCTTTTTGGTATCGCCAACAACGCCTGTTTCAATTTTTCTTTTATCTCCTCAATCGTAGCAAAACGCTTCCCTTTCATCGGTGTCTTCAGTTTTGGGAACAGGAAAAGTCAGTGGGGGCCAAGTCCGGCGAATACGGCGGTTGAGGCATGATAACGGTTTTGTTTTTGGCTAAAAACTCACGCACAAGCATCAATGTGTGAGCTGGTGCATTATCATGGTGCAAAATCCATTATTGTTTTTTCCACAATTCTGTGCGTTTCTGACGAATTGCTTCGCGCAAACAGCGCAAACTTCAAGGTAGTATTCCTTATTGACCGTACGACCTTGTGGCAAGAATTCATGATGCACCACACCATTGCAGTCGAAGAAAACAGTGAGCAAAATCTTCACATTTGACCGAACTTGACATGCTTTTTTCCTTCTTGGTTCTTCTGGACACTTCCATTGGGATGATTGGGCTTTGGTTTCAATGTCATAGCCATACACCCATGATTCGTCACCAGTTATGATCTTTTTGAGAAAATCTGGATCGTCGTTGACGATATTCAACAGCTCCTGAGCGATGTCCATGCGACGTGTTGACGTTGTTGACGTGCTCGGGCGACCAGGACGAGAATACATATTTTGGATTATATCACTTTGTTTCAATATCAATACTACTATGCATATTGTGGATGTGGATGCTGTGATAGATGCAGGGGAAGATGACATTGAGGATTACGATGAGAATGGTGTACGATCACTTATAAGTGACTTGTTCAGTATATGATGATGTATAATTTAATAACGATTATTTATTAAAACTTTTTTATATCAAACTAGAACTTATGTAACTTTCACACATTTTTTGCTGAAAGAGTCGTATAAAGTCACTATCATTTCAATATTTGAAAAAAATAGTACTGCGACAGTTTACCTAGCGCTACTGCGTACAAAACTAGACAGCCGAGTATGTATATATGCTTGTTTTATTAATACTGAACAACTGATGTAATACTTATACACTATTCTTTTGTAAATATATATTACACATAAGTATCCAGAGCCAGGACGGAAATCAAACCCGTGACCACCGCTGGTGATCAACGGGCAAAGTTTGAAGACCTGTGTATCGAAACGGCTAACGCATGTCGGTATAATAGCGGAGAACTCATGACGGGTTCGATTTCCATTTTGCGTCTGGGTGTATATTTTAATTTATTTAGAAAAGAAATGTATATATGTATTATATAAGTTATCTAGTTATACAGTAGTAATTATAATTTATATTTATTTATTTACAATTTATTATCCGTGCAGGGGGGAGAAAGAATACTAACCTCTGCGGCCGGGGTCGGCCTGTCGTAAAAGGCGATAAAACAACCCACCCTAACTACGTGGTAGGGCCTCATAGCCCGTCTGGATGGCGACTACATTTGGTCTTAAGTATGCCGCCATAATAACCTTGTGTTGTGTTCCGGCATTAGTGACCAAAGTTCCTGTACTCTTATGGGACAGCAGCGTGTTCGCGATGCCACTGGCGTTACAAACATCCATAGGCGACGGTAACTGCTAAATTCTAAGCGGGCCGTCAGCTTATCTGCTGTCCTACAGCAAGTAATAAAAAAAAATTATAAAACGCCCATATGAACATCAAATGTAGTTGCTATATAGTTTATTTTATAAAGATAAATCGACGATCTTCTGAAACATAGCACAAACCAGAAGTATATAGAATTAAAAGTATTTTTACATCTTACGGTTTTCACTGTGGTGATTATTGCATTCACTTTTGACCGTTGAAGAACTGTGGTAACAAGGCATATAAAATCCAATCAAGTGATCAATTATCGAAAATGCTTATCCCAAGTGAAATTTAATATGGTTGTAAACACGGCAATTGTACGTCCGTATCGATCCGGTGCGCAGGAGTTTCTCTAGAAAGTCCCGCAAGTCAGTTGCGTTCAGGCGGCACATACTTCGCATACAAATTGTACCCTTGCTAGTATTGACTTAGGTTATCAGCGTGCGGTCACTCGAATCCTGTCTCTAGAGACAAGTAATAGATTGATTCGAACGAATTGTAAGCGAAATGAAAACGAAAACAAATATCAGTATTATAATTTTTGCTGTAAGTTGCGTGGTTTGCATATCAGGTGAGTTATTGATATTCATAATATTTATTTTGAGTTTAAATTTTTTTGTTAAAGTCACACAAAGTCGTGAAAATTAATTTTAAAATTGAATCGAAATATGTATAAGTATTTCATATTAAGAAAGTGAGTATAAAAGTCGAATATATAATTACGAGGATATTGCATGTTCAAATTCAGTCTTATAAGAAGATCCTTATGTAATAGCATTCTATAATAGTATTTAAAAAGACAACAAATTGTATAGACTTCGTAATTTTAATATATTATTATAAATAAAACTAAAAATTTAAGCACAATAACATTTGCTGTGTTAAGAATATTTATTAAATTAAGAATTTTTGCGTAATTATTTAAAATCTTTTAGTACAATATTAAAATATTGATACATGTAAGTTATATAACATATATAATATTTTTTTTTTATTTTTTTTAATTTTAGCATTTTCAGCAAAACAAAAGCGACATTTTTTTAATAGTAAGCCAGATGGCGTAATGGATGTAACAGATTTCTCTATTTATTATGATTTGGAAACCAATCAGGTGAGTCATTTTAGGTCTATTTTTCCCAACATAGTTATTAATTATATTGGAAATAAATACTGAATATGTGCTATCAATACAATGTACCAATGTATGTACAATAAGACTATTATTTTCTAACAATATTATTATATTGGGATGTGTTGCAAAAGAAAACTTGTTACTTTTTCAGCCCATAAAGAAAATGATGCCTCGCCCATGGTATAAACCTGGTTGGATGCTGAGGCTACCATTTAGAGGTGGACGATGCAAGTGCGATGAACTGAAATGCTCTTGTTGTACGGGAATAAGGATTGAGAGTATTAATTTTGATAGAAGCAGTAAGTTTTATAATTACGTAGTAGTTTAACATCTTTGACGACCTCTGTGGCGTAACGGATAAGGCATTTTGGTACGCTTACGGAGGTCACGGGTTCGATTCCCGTTTCGCGTATCTTGTATCGCGAATCTTGTAGAGGACCTCTGTAGCATATCGGCTAATGTGTATCAGAATGCCTGCGGAGGTTACAGGTTCAATTCCCGTCTCGCGTCTGGGTGTTGTGTGTACTATGTATTTCTTTACAAAAAAAAGTATATAAGTAGTATATTACCTGTCTAGTATCCATAACACAAGTGCTATGCTACTTATTTTGGGACTAGATGGCGCTGTGTGAATTGTCACGAAATATAATATTTATTGATTTGATTTATCTTAACATGGGCCCTAACTGAGAATTCCTACCTAAATATGCTCCTCAATACTGGAAAGTTAAGGGACAGAAAAATCTACAGGTTTTGTAAGAGGCAAACAAAGGCCTCTGCACCTGTCGTGTTTTTGTTGTTCTTTGATGCATAAACGAAACTTCAAATTGGAGAAAATAATTCTTTGAATCGAATAGGGAATTTACGTTGCCGTACAGGAACCCGGGTCACCAATGCCGGAAAACAACACGTGGTTATTATGGCTGCAAAGTTATAGATGGTTGCCATCCAAACAGGCTTGGGGCTCTACCACCTAGCAAGTGTTGTTTTGTCGTCTCTTACGACAGGCGAACTCCGGCTGCAGGTCAGTATTCTTACTCCATTCCATTCCATTCTTACTCCAAACCAGCACTTCGTGGGTTTAAACATATACGTCAGGATATTTGTTCCTCAAGCAACCAATAGCCGTTGTTATTATTATGTACGAGTATTAAAATATCTTTCGATTTTCAGCTTGTGTAAATTTATCATTCGAGCCTGAAGAATCTGTCATCAGTATGGAAGTACTGATGAATAACAGCACAGTTTTTACAAATACGTATTCAGGTAATAAATGACATGTTAATAATAGACTGGAAAGTCTCTACGTTTAGTCAATATTGTTTCGATAGATTTTTAAATCGCAAAACCTAACTGGAGCAGGCAAATACAGAGATATTCATAAGATTTCTGTCATCATGTTATCTCGAATAAATCTCAATCTACTAATATGAGGAACTTACAAAGATCTACTCTATTGATAGTAGATATAATAATATATTTGGACATCTACTTTGAATCAAAAGAGTTTCATTAAAAATTACAAGGATTGTTATATTCATAATAATTATGAACATTTTAAAAACAAATGCTAGATAAGAGAAATATTTGTGAAACATTTTATTTTATTGGCGCATAATTATATGTCGGCTATTGGATTCTTCTCAATGTTTTGCATCTTTAATGACTTCAAATAATAGAATTTTGAATGGTATAATATCGTTTTTTTTTGCAAAGACATTGTTTAATAACTTTTTACTTTTTTAATAGAGATGATTTGTATTTTGACTAGGATTCTAAAGTCTACATTTACAGTCTACATTTTTAAATATTGCAGCCCGAAACCCCCCACCTTTGTGTGTCCCTGTGCCAGTGCCGTACTTGCCGCCAGGACTCGTCGACATGTGTATCAGACTTTTTGACATCAGCGTTATTATGGACAAGTTGCATGTTTGTATGGACATGGATACGAGGGTCGACAAAGCTCCCGTTTTGGTAATAGTTTTTATTTGATATAGTTTTTTTTGTAATTTCATTGGTGTTAACTCCTGGTCGCGGTCAAGCGTGAACGCAACTTGTATTATATTTTGAATTAGAAGCTTACTTCTTTGTAAAAGGCACAAAGATTCGCTTTTTTCAGAATGTTTTATCATCATCCAAAGCTATGAAACTTTGAAGAGATTTGGCTTAAATTTATTCTTAAATAAACAACTGCCACTGACTTCCCTAACCTGAAAAGAAAAACTTGCCTCAGAGCCACTTTCGTTATTTGTTTGCATTAGTCTGAGGTGACTAAAGCTGTAACGGCGTTCGTAGGATGATATGCACCTCCTATTTCGCTTGATATACCTACGTCACACAAGCGTTGATCTCTTGTTTATATTTTGTACGATTTAATTTCATAAGTTTTATAGTGTTATGGGCTCTGTCAAAACCTTGGATGTCCAAAATCAAACTTCATCTTACGAATAACCTCATTTCGAATCATATCTCTAAGAGAAACACCCAACATAGACCGCCCCTATCCCGTTTTCAGCGCCAATGTCTCATACTTCAGCTTCTTGCTTGGGTATATATAGGAAATATTTTTTATCCGTGCAGGGGCGGAGAAAGAATACTGACCTCTGCGGCCGGGGTTGGCCTGTCGTAAAAGGTGACAAAACAACCCACCCTAGCTAGGTGGTAGGGCCCCAAGCCCGTCTGGATTGCGACCGCCTTTGGTCTTGTATGCCGCCATAATAATGACCCAAGTTCCTGTACCCTTATGGGACAGCAGCGTGTTCGCGATGCCACTGATGTTGCAAATACCCATATGCGACGGTGACTGCTAAATTATAAGCGGGCTGTCAGGCTGTCTGCTGTCCTAAAGCAATAAAAAATGGTACAATAAAATTAGAAAAAAATTTATTGCAAATAAATATTATAGGTCCTTAGGCTCCGGTCTGACTATGATTATGATGAACTCAATGGTTTGTGTACATATAGCAGCCCATCAATATTCCACTCCTGGGCTCGGGTCTAAGGGAACAGACGTATACTGTCCTGCTTTTCTAAGGTGAATTTGGTGAAGGGTTATGTATATATTAAAATAAAAAAGTATGTTCTAATAAAATTACATATAGGTACTCCATTTTGATTGTATGGATATGGGGTTAAGCGGAGTGAGTTTATCAAAGCCAAGCGGATCGGGTGGATCTGGAGGAAGTTCTACCTTGTCTGAAACTACCACAGACAAGCCAGCTCAACTCGACAGCGACATATACGACCCAGTTACTGAAGATCCAAACTTTATAATAACGCCATCCTTTTATAACAACTCTGTAAAATATATTTAATTGATGTTATGATTATTATTTATATTTAAACTACATATTTATTACATTAAAGAATTGTTTTGTGTGTTTATTGTGTCTAATTGTTTTGTTGTGTTCCGGCATTAGTGACCCAAGTTCCTGTACCGTTATCAGCAGCGTGTTTACGATGCCACTGGCGTTGCATACACCTATAGGCGACGGTAACTGCTAAATCCTAAGCAGGTCGTCAGTCTGTCTGCTGTCCTACAGCAATAAAAAAAAATTATATTTATGTATAGTATACTAGGTGACCCAGCAAACGTTGTTCTGCCAAAAAATTTAAAAAATAAAACCTTTTGGAGTAAATTTTCCAGTTTTAGATTAGTAGAAGATATAGTTCAAATAATTTTTACTACCAAAATTTGGTTTATACATTTAATGTGCTTAAGAAATAAATTATCAATTTTTATTGTATTTATGGTTCACTATTTCGGCGTTAATGGCTTATACATAAAATATAGGTATATACTGTCGCGGGCTTTTTGTAGGACTGTTTAAGATAAACATTTCCATTACTTAATTTATATGTGTAACTCTAACGGTTTTTGCAGTGCACGCTAGAATAGCTCGCAGATGGTAGAATTTTTTCCTACTCGACACTTATCGTTTTATTTTGGACAATTCACACAATGTGTTTATAAATTATAGCCTATGTGTTATTCTGATGTGTAAGCTACATTATTGTAAAGTTCCATTAAAATCCATTCTGTAGTTTTTGCGTGAAAGAGTAACAAACTTACACTCTTACAAACTTTCGCGTTTATAATATTAGTAGGATTACTGAAGTTATACTTCTTTTGGCACGTTTGGTAAATTATGAGAGTAAAATTTCTACGATGCGCGTGCACACCGACAACGACATGATAAAGTAAGCTGATAACTGTCTACCAAGTTTTCGTGAAAACTCTTAACTATATTCAAAGTAGTTTTTCAAATATTCATAAATCTACAACGCGTGTTTTTTAACAGTGAAAATGAAAAAATATATATTCATAAATATACGTGTGTAAGTGGTTTTAAATTGTATATGGTGGTGAATGAAAGGCCATTGTAAAATTCGTGATAAAAGTGCCGTTTACCTTAAAAAAACTTGTTTAATTGCATTTATAGATTTGAGGTTGATTGTGTATGTATTCTTTTTATTAATTGTTTACATTATAATTTGTTTTTTTATTATACTATCAATCATTTTACAAACAAAGATTTGTATCATACGGGATGTAATGTTTAGCTGTTTGTTCTGTTACGCCAAAGAAGTATAACTTCTTACGTACGTACATAAATACACACACATACACACACGCACGTTTTTTCTTCAAGTCTAAAATATCGGTTGTTGACTTTAGCAAGCCTTTTCGCTCCAATGCCATGTCAATGCGGTCTAACTATTCATCACTAAGAAGGCACAAGAAATAGTAGTGATGTAAGTATATGAGCTAATCTGGTCATTTTACACTGGTACTTTGACAATGTCGTTAACAACAAGGTTCCCCTGTCCGCGCTTTTGCTGCAAGGATATGTCTTGTTCCACGTTAACTCCCTGAATCCCTAGGATTGAATAAAAGAGCGCTGACGGTCAAACACCTCACTACTTAGAACACATCATTGTACCCTCGTACAAAGGACCCTTGACTCACAGGGCAGCTTGGTACCAGCTTGTTATGTTTATTGAACTCATTCGTTCTTTCATATATACCTAGATGTAGGGTTCAGAAATAATTGAAAAAATAAAAACAGCAAACGTACTACATACCACAAAACCGGTAATTAAATCTGTGCTGTCTGCATAACTAGTGAAATAAAAAAGTTGTCAAATTTAACAGAATTATTAGTTTATCTTTAGCCTCTTTTAGTAATATCAGTCATTACCTACCCTCTTTATGATATTTTACATAAAGACTACTTTTCCTGTCCATTTCCTTAAAACGACAATTTATCATTTATTTATTATATTGTCATCAGGTCTTCAGAATACTTTCAGTTGAATTATTTAATTTACCTAGCATTTGACATAAAGTCTAATGTCGCGTCCGCATGCTTGACAAACGTCAACAAGCCGTCACATAGTCAAACGTGTGGATAGAATGTTTGGATTGGTTTGCGTAGGTTTGCAAGCGCTTGTAGCCGATCCGTCGAGTATCTGTTTTTCTGTCACAAATCAAAGAGAATTTGCTGCAAGAGCTTGCGTCGCGTTCACACGTTTGTGCGCATATGCACTGGTAGTAAACAGGCGTTTTTGCGTTGTGCTTCGGTTGAAAAATGAGTGATTGGTCAAATGAAGACGTCATAAGCTTCATAGAATGTTACCAGGGAGAGCCATGCATTTGAGACAAGGATAAAAAAACTAGCCAATGCATGGAGTCGCCCTAATAACTCATAGTACTACCTTATTAACTATACTCATACAATAAACCAGTGAAGAAACTGAAAACCAAGAAAGAAATAAAAGAATTCTAAAGAAATTACTATAGAAATAAAAGAATTTTCTTTCACTTGTTTTCTTGTATTTTTAATAAAAATAACTTAAGCCAAATGTTATGGCCAACATATCAACCTCTATGTCCGTCATGCTTGCCTCTTCAGAACAAATTAACGCACTCGCAAGCGTGTGGAATGGCGACGTTTGATTCCCAAAACAAGCCAAACGTTTGTAGAGTTTTGGAGTTTGCGGCCAACACCAAGCGTGTGGACGCGGCATAAGACATTGGCAAAATCAATGATGCCTAAAGCGTTGAAACCAAAAATAACAATAATAGAATACTAGATGACATAGCTGTCAGTCTGTCAGTGTTAAGTTAACTATAATGTCAATGAAAACATTGAAAACTGAAAACCATTCATTGGATATTGATATTAGGGAATTGGGGACTTGATAAATTGAAATTATATTTGGCTTTTTCATGAATTTAATGAATTATCCTAAGTTAGTTTCTACAAAATTAAGGGTAATTCAGTTTATATATAAGCTTGTAGATTCTCAAGTATACATATAATGAGTGATAACGATGATTATGAAGGTGACGGGTTAGTAATCGTAGGATAGTGGTATGCTTTATGCTATGCTGGCTTTTTCCCCATTGTTTAGTTGGTTTTAATTCATTCTTGTGTGTGCCACAATATCTCAGCGCATTTACACACTAATTTATTTGTTTGATAGGTGTTGCAGCATGTAATATTTTGCATTGAACTCTATAATAATAATATCATCATCATATATCCAGCGGCACCAATTACAAAAACCTAAAAGATTTAGCTATTTAGACTTTACTTATACTACCTAGTGCATGTTTGATCCTTTAAATCATTATTAGTCTGCTTAAACCTACTTTGCATCATTTATGTATTAAATCAGATTTTCTGAAACAAATCACTGAAGGATTCTGGTTGTCATACTATATTGAATTTCAGTGGAAGATCAGTGCTGGTCAAAATTACCAGCGAGTTGCTGAGCTGATGCCAATTTATGAAAATAATTACATTAAGTTTTTAATCATTTTAGTTTTGTGGTATCTGTGATTTTCCTAAATAGAATACATTTATTTCTCTCTCTTTATAATAATCAAAAATATTGGAATTGGAACTCTTACCGAGGACATAGATTTGATTCCTGTCCCATGTCTGGGTGTTTATGTATATACATAGTATATCAACTGTCTGGTTCCCATAACACAAGTGTTGTGCCGCTTACTTTGGGGCTAGATTGCGCTGTATGAATTGCCTAGTGTATTTATTATTTGCTACTTACTATACACAGTGTGTCCATTAATTTCTGAGACATGAACCATATCTCAACATCTAAATCTCTATTACATGTTAAAATTTCATAATATTTTGTTGACAAATAACAAGGATTTGACAGTCCTCCCTATATAGTTTTGGATGTAGTTTTGAAATTCCAACATACAACGAGTGGTCATTCAGTGCAAAACTTAGTAAAAGTGCACCAGAAACATTCTAATTGATGCAATAAGTGTACAACGATCAGTGTTTGTCTTGAGCAAATATTTTTTGGGGTACAAACGTTTCTTGGATGGCCAAGTATAGCTATGGGATGATAAACGTCATGGAAGACCAATTTCAGCTTCCACACCTGATATTGAAATAGTTTGTGATTATGTTGCAAACGTTCGCTATGCTTCTTCAAAAATGATGCAAGAAGCTTTGAAATCCGGCAAAAAACCCTTCCTCTCATTCTGCAAAAAAGATTTGGGTAAAACAAAGTTTGTTCCACACACTGACAGTGGAGCAGAAATCACTTTGTGTTAATCATTCCAGCCAAATCTTGCATTAGCACAAATGATCTAAACTTCCTGAATAATTTTTTACTGGGGATGAAACATGGTGCTTACAATATTAGCACCTAAGTGCAAAATGTAATATGAAAAATCACCACAATCCAAAAAAACGCATATCCTAATTCAAAAATCAAAACAAATATCATCACTTTCTTCAATAGCAAAGGCATCATCCACAAAGCAAACAAACACAAACAACAGACACATAAAGCAAACAGATGCATATTAACTCAAACTTTTAAGGTGTTTGATGGCCTAAATTCGTCATACTCGACCCAAATATCGCTATCCAGAGAAATGGTATTTGTTTTAAGAGAGTGCGCCGAATCACAACTCAATCTTTATTCATCATTTTTTGGTTAGAAATCAAGTCTGTGTTTTGAATGAAATGAAAATTGAAACCCACCATATTTGGTGCCGCGTGACTTCTTGTTTCCAAAGTTGAAAGGATGCTTTTTTGGAGATACTGAGACCATTAAAACTGCTTTTAAATTACTATTGAAATGCTGTAAAGAGTGTATTAAAGCGAAAGGAGAATACATTGAATTTAAAATTTGTTAAACTCAAGATATCTTGTTTCAGTTACAATTTATAGAATTAGACCTGGAATTTGATGGATGCACTTTGTATATATTATATTTCTATCATCTTTTCAACAAATCAACCCTAATATACATAGTCTGATCAAAAAATAAACGTTATTTTCAATTTTTTCAAAAAGTATTTATTCATCAATAACTACCTTGTCCCCTTCAAAGAAATCCCCCTCAGCATAACCCTCAGATATAATACACTTATGCCAGCGTTTTTTCCAATCCTCGAAACACTTCTGAAACGCGCTTTTTGGTATCGCCAACAACGCCTGTTTCAATTTTTCTTTTATCTCCTCAATCGTAGCAAAACGCTTCCCTTTCATCGGTGTCTTCAGTTTTGGGAACAGGAAAAGTCAGTGGGGGCCAAGTCCGGCGAATACGGCGGTTGAGGCATGATAACGGTTTTGTTTTTGGCTAAAAACTCACGCACAAGCATCAATGTGTGAGCTGGTGCATTATCATGGTGCAAAATCCATTATTGTTTTTTCCACAATTCTGTGCGTTTCTGACGAATTGCTTCGCGCAAACAGCGCAAACTTCAAGGTAGTATTCCTTATTGACCGTACGACCTTGTGGCAAGAATTCATGATGCACCACACCATTGCAGTCGAAGAAAACAGTGAGCAAAATCTTCACATTTGACCGAACTTGACATGCTTTTTTCCTTCTTGGTTCTTCTGGACACTTCCATTGGGATGATTGGGCTTTGGTTTCAATGTCATAGCCATACACCCATGATTCGTCACCAGTTATGATCTTTTTGAGAAAATCTGGATCGTCGTTGACGATATTCAACAGCTCCTGAGCGATGTCCATGCGACGTGTTGACGTTGTTGACGTGCTCGGGCGACCAGGACGAGAATACATATTTTGGATTATATCACTTTGTTTCAATATCAATACTACTATGCATATTGTATTAAGATCTAATTGGATGTATAATATATTTATGACAATCTTTCTATTTATGTATTTATCATATGATTTAGAGCAATGGAGTCGCTCGGAGTGACACCAGAGGTTACATACAACTGGGTTGATATAACATCAGACTTCTTCGAACATATCCAAGGTAAGTTATTGTAATAATAATATTGTTGTAATTTCTTTTTCATTCAAAGTCCACTGTTGAGATATTGATGTTTTGATGATGTTCATATTACTTTCACATACAATTAATATCACTAACATTATTTTGCCATATAAATTGAAAAAAATACATTTTAGATCATAGGAAAATGCATAACTAAATGTATATACACTTCTCATCAAAAACATCTAAACACCCCTAAAGTTTGGTTTTGAATGAGTTAATTTTTTTTACATTTAACCAGAAATATAAATAATGTCAGTTAATTGTGGATAAGGTATATATCACTGGTAGGAAGTCACAGTTTAGTTAACAATCACACTCAGCTCAGAGCTCAGTTAATAGTCAGATAATTTATGCAAAAAAAAAATGTGATTAAGTGCAGAAATTCAGATGGAATACAATACACATCGAAGACAATCTCTACATTCATTTATTGGATGAAAATTCAAAAATTTAAATTCAATTTTGGAGTTCTGGTACACCATTGTGTAGACTAAAGTGCCAGCTTCGCGTAGTTTTTTAAATGATATCAATCCTCTTTTTAATTTAAAAGCCGCCCCTGAAGCCGTAGTGTTTCGATTTTTTTGATGAGAAGT
Organism: Malacosoma neustria; assembly: GCA_963693495.1. Lineage (NCBI taxonomy): Eukaryota > Metazoa > Arthropoda > Insecta > Lepidoptera > Lasiocampidae > Malacosoma > Malacosoma neustria. Next base: position 7,925,863 of record OY856373.1, read on the forward strand.
ATGTAATGTATATATTTAACAAATTTCATGACTTCCTCAACATTATAACACTGTTATTTAATTTAAAACTTAATAAGCTCTTTATTAAGCATTGAAATGAGAATTAAAGAAATGAGTTATTATAGTTATGCATACTGTATTTAACAGATCTCCAGTTGGGAGAGTTATTACACGATGGCCTCCTGTTTGGTTTGTTTGAGGCCATGTCAGCCATTGAGATGATGGACCCAAAGATGGATGCTGGAATGCTCTGTAACAGGGGTAGCCCTAAGCCATTAAACTTCCAACAAGCAATTGCTGTGAGTATTATTAAATTAATAATTTTTAAAAATGTAATTCAACAGTAATTTGGAGACATGTTAGATATATATTTCTTAATATTAATAATATTGTTAAATTAAATTCCATAGATTAATAGATAAATATTTAGAATGTTATTTTTTGAAAACTGTCTTATTGTATGGTTATCCGCACTATGTCAAGTCTATGGTCATGAACGCTAAAGTTCTCCAGAATATTTATTTTGCACACAGGGAATGTGGGATGAGCTTCTTTCTATCCGAGGTTTACTTACTTTAAGATATTTTATTACTTTACGATATAGGATATTTCTGAAAAAGGCGTTATTAAATTTCTATGCAATCTACAACATCATAGCTATCTAACATACACAGATGGTAGCGTGTTAGCGGTGCTCCTGGGGTCGCAATCATCCATTGCGTCCATCCATAGTGGGCTGTCACCTTGTCTATTGTCCTATAGCAATAAAAAATAGGATGGTTCTGTTTAGCATGACTTGATTCAATTATATATTTTTGAAAATATATATTTACATTTGTAGCACATAGTATAGGGCTCCTTTGATTAAAATTATTACAAGTCATTCATTTCTTGAATCCTAATAATATAAACGTGAAAGCGTGTTTGTTTGCTACGCTTTCAAGCCTAAGCCGATGAAACAATTTTAATGAATTTCGGTATAGTCATAGATTGGACGTTTGAGAAGGACATAGGTTTTTTTTTTAAATTCCTATGGCAGAACAACGTTTGCCGGGTCAACTAGTTATTAATAATTAAAAATTTATGCAGAGATGTACACACTAAATTGACCAGGTTTAAATTTAAATTCAAGCTAGCTCAATGCTATTACATTTGGAGACTAAACTAGAGACTCTGGGTTCAAATGCCATGGTAGCGTGCACTGCTTAGGCAGTTTTTCTGGTATAATGTGTATTATAGCATATACTTGCTATATACAGACAAGGAAAACGTTGTGACTAACCCGCCAATCCACCTTGAAAAAGTGTGGTGGGTATACTATCCATCCCCCTAAGTGGAGGCCTGAGCCCAGCAGAGACCCTATGGGCTGTTATTGTAAGTTTAAAGTCACACAGTAAAACTCCAGAAATCCAAAAACAAAATAAGATACAGTTAGAAACCTAAGAAATTAGCTCTTCTTATCTCTAAATAAAATTTAAGTACTTTATTCTTCGCACCGGCGGCGGCCTCACAATAACCCATATTTCTCTTAATTAATATACTTTTATGTATTTCAGGCTGGAAAATTGAAGATAGATGACCTAGATCCAAGTGAAATAATAGGAATAATGGATGCAACAATGGCATGCATTGTTTCATGGCTGGAAGGTCATTCTTTAGCACAGACAGTGTTCACAAACTTATATTTACACCAACCACATTCAATAATCAATAAAACTCTCAGGGCATACTGTATTGCTATATATAAACTTCTGGATTCAATAAGAGAATGTATTAATAAGTAAGTACTGATATATTTCTTTTTATTATTGGCATGAGCTGGAGGAAGCCTTTGCAAATAGATACTCCAAAATCTTCTTTCGGCCCTTATCCCAACTATGTGCGGTCGGCACATGTTCTCTCTCTCTACCAATCTCCTCTATTAGTCGTCATCTCAACATTCACACCTTTTTGACCCTATCTTTTATGCAATCCATCTATCTTTCCTTTGCTCCACCCCTCCTTTTGTATTCATCCACTCTCATCTCTAGCATTTTTATTGTTACATGACATTTCTTTTCGCATTAGCTTCTCAATCACTGGTGCTATATTCAAACTTCGCCTGATGTATTCATTTCTTACTTTGGCAATATTGAAACCGATTTGGACCTATGGAATACAACTGTGGGGTTCCACTTGCAATTCCAACATAAATATTATGCAAAGAGTGCAGAACAATATTCTCAGACAAATATCCACATGAACATCTGAATCTCAATACCGTAAAGGAAGAAATTAGATTGAACTGCACGAAATATAAGTCCAGACTGGAGAACCACCCAAATCGTCTGGCAGTGCAGCTCACAGTACCAGAAACTTTTAAACGACTGAAAAGGCGTAGAGTGCTGGAATTTGAAAATCTTTAGACATTAATAAAATGAGTGGACCCTCGCTGGAGACTTACCATTGGACATAGAAAATACACTCAGTCATCCCATCTGCTCATAGTCGAAGGACTGATTGCAATATTAAAAAAAAAATTCTTACTTTATTCATTATTGTCACTCTACTCATCCATCTAAACGTTCGCATCTCTGCTGCATTGAATAACCTTTCATCCTTCTGCTCTGTGGAGGAAAGCCTTGCTTGAATGCCACGCTTGGTCACTGGGGAAGAGGGGGTGGGGCTATCGTCACGTAGTCAATATCTTCTAAAAGAAATCTCACCCTTTTTTGAGCTATATCCAAATATCGCCCGCAGCATTTATAGGTTTTACTTGTAAATAAAAGTATGTATGGACTTTTGGCGTCACATGGCAAGCGCTGTATTAATAAACACGGTACTTACGTATTAACACCACCGCAGCCACAGAATTTTAGGCATACATATTTATATGGGTGGTCATAAAAAAATAACAACCATAACCGACACAGGCTATTTGTAGGTTACGGTTTTTTCATGACCCATCTGCATCTATGTGGCTAAAAATCTGTAGCTGTGGTGGCGTTAATACGTAAGTACCATAAAGACAAATGTGAGTCAAATTTTTTAAAACTTTCTATTTGTAAAAAGTGATTCAAAAAGTATTTATGAATTATTATGTGAAAACTAGAGGGGGTCTTCTCATATACTACGGATGGTCACAAAAGGGAGTAGTATAAAAATTGACAAAGAATAGATCACGTGGCATGGGGGTACATTCCCTTAGGCATCTATAGGGATATTTTCCTTTCCAGACTACTTACTATGCAGTTTTTATTGTACTCATTTTGGTACTGATTGTGCTTATTGTTTTCTAGGGCTCAAGTATTTGAAGAGGAAGATTTCCAACCCATGGGCTATGGTTATCGTCTGGGCTCAAACCCACAAGCAGGGAGCATGTACGATGCAAGTCTTGAAGTCAGTGAACAAAAATGTATCGCAATGCTTCGAGAACAAGAAGAGGAACTCAATAAAAAAACTAAAAGTGTGAAAGATGTAAGTAATTATCCACTCATATATGCTAGGTAGTAGAGCTCCAAGCGCTGGCATGGCAAGTACCCTTGATAACTAAATATACTGCCATAATAATCTTGCGTGTTCCGACATGAGTGACCAAATTCCAGTTCCCCTACGCGGATGGCAGCATTCTAGCGATGCTCCTGGCGTCGCAAATATCCATAGGCGACGGTAACTGTTTACTATTAAGTGTGTTCTCAGCATGTTTGCTGTCCCACAGCAATAAAAATCTCATAGCTTTGTAGAATAATTAGTTTTATATCTCAATTAATTTGAAAGCTTATTAGTATTTTCCAACATCAGTTCCACATTGGAGAACGGTATATAGGCAGAATGCACACAAGACAGTTGTTGGGGCTGAAGGACCGTAAAAAGAATGGTGTGGTAAACACCAAACTCGAAAGATGGTAGCCGCGATGCGGGAAACAAAGGTAGTGCGGGTTCGATAATTATATGTAGAAAGGGAAGGAGACGGAAATACCCAGCAAGTCAGAAAGAGCGGCGACTCACCATAGGTTCTTCGATCTGCTACCCTCCACGGCTGGTTCTATGGTTTGTAGTCTAAGACTTTATAGTCAGCGGTTCACAAAATAATAACACATATATAAAATCTCGTGCGTCACACCACACCGACGTGATCACCAACGTCGTTATATAAAAAATATATTAAACTCTATTAACAATTTTAATTCTACATAATTTAAAAATTTGATTAATTTCATTCTCGAGTAAATATGTTTTTCTTTCATTATTTTCTCTACTCCGCTTTCTTTACGTATTATCTGGTATAATTTAGACGATTCAATTTATAACATATTTCAGATTAAGAAACTTTTCATAACCTGTCGCAATCATTTTTCCCAGTTGGTTGTATCAATATTGAACTTTTGGTCCTGGCATGGTAAAAAATAGTATACAATCTACGGGAGGAAAATAACCCTCAACTCGCGTTTAGTAACCTATTTTTCAGAATCCAAAGTAAAAAAAATAGTCTATTTCTTTGATCCACCCAACAAAGTGTTGCAGAGGAGCGTTGTTGACAATGTATGCATTTATTTATAAACGAAAATTATAATTGGTATATCAGTTGTCTAGTGCCCATAACACAAGCGCTCTGTTGCTCATTTTGGGACTAGATGGTGCTGTGTGAATTGTCTGTATATGTTTAATTTTTTATTCTCAGGCTAACGACCTGTGGCCCGCATTGGCAGCTAGAATAAGATTTACGAGGATGTTCTACCAAGCTCTTCTTTTAATAACGAAAAGAGACTCTCAGTCTGGTGCGGATTGTGTTGCATTATTGAATGGATGTTCAGAAATGATGAAGGTTATCATCAAAACCGCGGGAAAGGGGACACAACCTGTGGAAAATTGTGAGTGAAGTATCAAATTTATTAATAGTCACAATACTAGTCGTTGTCATCCCCACAAGGGCCAGAGATACCAAAAAAAACATATTGTTGAGATTTTTTTTCTAACCTTTATATTTTTAAACATATTAACATCACATTGTTGGGCAACTTGGTTGAGACGGACGGAGAGTATAACACTGCCATTGTATTGTCTGATCTGGGTCTGCTGGTTTCTTCACATGTTGCCTTCACGTTTTGTAGTGGCACTTAACAGTTAAAAAAGTGTGTGTATGTAATTCACTCACGGCAAGGGAAACTTCAGAAAAGTAGATTACATTTCATATATCAGTGTATAAAAGCTACGAAACTCCGAACAGAGAGAAGAATAAGTATTATAGGAAACACTATACTTGTATTCTATCTTAGGGAGCGTTCAAGTATTACGTAATGCAATTTTTGGAGATTTTTGACCCACCGTCCCCCCATGTAACGCGCTGTAACGTTTTTCTCTGTAGTACCCATAGTAAAACAAGACCCCCCCGCCCAAATTCGTTACGTAATACTTGAATGCTCCCTTATCCTCTCGCAGACTAAATCCTATTTATGAATGTGCTTGTCTCTTTTTGGTCTCGCTTTTTTCCTTTCATCGAATCAAAGAAAGACCTAGAATTAGGTGGACATAGGACCTGAAATCTCCACTATGATAGCAATTTGAGTGTGAGTTCCAACTACTAATCTACTGCGTGCTTTAATTTTTTTATTTTGCTGAGTAACAGCAGATACGCTGACGGCCCGCTTAGTAGTAAGCAGTTACATCGCCTATAGATATTTGCGACGCCTTGGGCACCGGGAACATGCTATTGTACCATAAGGGTACTGAAATCTGGATTATTAATGCCGGAACACAACACAAGGTTATTATGGCGGCATACTTATAGACCAAGGTTGGTTATGCACCCATTTAGGAGATTTGTTTGCTTTTATCGGCGAGTGTAATGAAATATAATTTCATATTTTTTATGTTACACAATAATTAAATTAATTCATTGTGGCCATTGTCATCTCATAGATTAAACCGCTTTAAGACAAATTTACTTATTTGGTGGTGTAAAAGTTATGAATACCTTATTTTTTATTCAGTATAAACAGTTGAATGTAATGACGTATAATTTTTAGCTGACTATCCAAATCCTATGGGCTTTGAACCCATGATCAACCAACGGCTTTTACCACCAACGTTTCCGCGATACACACGTATTAAACCTCGGGGAGAGGCGCTGTTGTACTTCGATGAGCTTGTGACGAAATTACGTCATGCTTGGAAAATCACTTCGTGCACGAACTTCCACACTGCTTTGGTAATTATTTTTATATTTGATTACGCTAGGAAAAAGTCAGTTTTTATCTATGGCTAATGACTAGATCAGAAATTATATTATTTTTATTTTGAATTCTAGCAGTTCGCTAGAAATGCTATATTTTATATGTATACTTAGAGTAACTCAATAGCGGATTGTTGTTTCGACGAATTGTCGCTTGAGAACGGCGATGTGAAGCTCAATGTGGCGAAGACTGCCTGCAACTCCACAGATACCACACACGTACGCATAGGCGCGATGACAAGATCGAGCGAACGGATCAGGTGAAATACCTGGGATCTGTATTTCACGCGTCTGGTGACATCGATTTCGGCGTGTGGTGACTGGTGTCATTTGTGGCCCCAAGATGTTAAGTTGTAGGGATAGGTTTCTAAGACCATTAGCCTGGTGGATGTGGGAAATAATGCGGTAGGACCGCGTTAGGAATTCCGTCATTCGCGCCTTCAGCTACATTTCCGTGATATTGCGGATAAAGTTTAGGAGTGTCGCTGTCCTTTGATGATATGGCTACTTTTTACAGCAACCGGTCGCGCCCTGGTCGTAGACCAAAAAAGTGTTGGCTTGACGCCGTAAAGGGTGTAATGTGTGTAAAATATACCTAGTCAGGTCATAAGTATTGTCACACAGTAAAAACTTTTCTTTTAGAATGCTGGCCACAAAAAAGTTTATTGAATTAGAATTTCGAATTGTTCATGAAAATAAAAATGTATAACTTTTAGAATTTTACTCATTTTTAAATATGGAGTGGACGCTTAAAGAAGACCGTGTTGCAGTTATTGCGTTGCATCGTTGCGGTTACGCGCCAATTCAAATTTGTAACATACTGAAAAATTTGAATATTACCAAAAGATTCGTTTTATCGTACCATCAAACGATACAATGAAGACTCTAGTGTAGATGACAGGTCAAGAAGTGGTCGCCCTCGGTCTGTTAGGACTCCAGCAGTGATAAAAGCTGTGAAGGCACGAATTCAAAGAAATCCCAAACGTAAGCAGAAACTGTTGGCCCTTCAGATGGGGTTAAGCAGAACCACGGTGAAAAGGGTGTTAAATGAAGACTTAGGGCTTCGGGCATATCGAAGAAAAACAGGACATCGTTTGAATGCTCGTCTAATGGACCTGAGACTGAATAGATGCCGCGCTTTGTTGAAGCGGTACGCGGGAAAAAAATATCGGGAAATTCTTTTTTCAGATGAAAAAATGTTTACCGTAGAAGAGAACTACAACAAACCAAATGATAAGGTGTACGCACACAGTAGTGAAGAAGCGAGCAACCGTATTCCGCGTGTCCAACGAGGTCATTTTCCATCCTCGCTCATGGTATGGTTGGGAGTTTCTTATTGGGGCTTAACAGAGGTACATTTTTGTGAGAAAGGTGTAAAAACGAATACTGTTGTGTATCAAAATACAGTCCCGACGAACCTTGTGGAACCTGTTTCTCATACCATGTTCAATAACAGGCACTGGGTATTCCAACAAGATTCGGCGCCAGCTCATAGAGCGAAGAGCACACAAGACTGGCTGGCGGCGCGTGAAATCGACTTCATCCGGCACGAAGACTGGCCCTCCTCCAGTCCAGATTTGAATCCGTTAGATTACAAGATATGGCAACACTTGGAGGAAAAGGCGTGCTCAAAGCCTCATCCCAATTTGGAGTCACTCAAGACATCCTTGATTAAGGCAGCCGCCGATATTGACATGGACCTCGTTCGTGCTGCGATAGACAACTGGCCGCGCAGATTGAAGGCTTGTATTCAAAATCACGGAGGTCATTTTGAATAAACTTTAATGTCATAAGAATCTAGGTTTTGTTAAGTTCATTTTGGTATATGAATGGTTACATAATTAATAAACTTGTTACAATTATTTTACATTAAACATGTGACAGAATTTATGACCTGACTAGGTATATGTGTGTCAATGGAGTCACTAACAGGGATGCCGAAGATCGTGCGTAGTGGGATAGTTGGAAAGCGGACCTCGGCCACCGAAGCGGAAAACACAATTGTTATTTAACTCTAAGATGATGATGTTTAATCGTAGCATTTCTTATCAAAGTAGTTTTTTCATCTTATACCTGTCGCAAAATTTTATTTAATATTTTTATTCGAAGGACTTCTTCATGGAGTTCAGTCGTCAACGCGCGTGTATACTATCCCGTTCAGCGTTACAGCTGTTGTACTTGAGCCCGTCTCCTGCGAGTGCGGCGTCACTCGCCCAAGGAAACGGCTCGGCCCCTCATAATGCGTTCCTGGAAATACTTCGGGATTCAATCAAGAATTTCGTGAACCCACCTATTCTTACGTCTAGATCACCCTATACAAGTACGCCACAGGTGAGGAAAATTATTTATTAGAATTGATTTTCCTATAGCTTTGTATTTGATAACGTATTTAATTAGGTTTATTTTTATAATTTGTTCAAATAGAAAAGAGTCAAGTAAATATCTGCCATATTGCTAAGCAGTTTGTCAGTAGCGTTTTTGTGGATCGGTTTAACAAACTATGTATAATTTAGTTGTACTCGTGCACTTAATTATCTATACAAAACATTAAAAGAAGGTACAAAATTAATACAGAGATAATTTAATATAACCTTCGTTATGAGCCAGTCATTCCACTTTGTCCATTCGAAAAATTGAAATAAATAAATAAAAAGAAATATGGATGGAGAAAGAATACTAACCTCTGCGGCTGGGGTCGGCCTGTCCTAAAAGGCGACAAAACAATCCACTTTAGCTACGTGGTAGGGCTTCAAAACCCATCTGGACGGCGACCACCTTTGGTCTTAAGTATGCCGGCATAATAACCTTGTGTTGTATTCCGACATTAGTGACCCAAGTTCCTGTACCCTTACAGCAATAAAAAACCTCTACGAGGGGCAGCGTGTTAGCGGCGCCCCTGGCGTCGAGATGACGTCTATAGGCGACGGTAGTTGTACTGTGTACAATAAAAAAATTACTATGACTTGTTATAGGCGCGGGAATTCGTGGAGAACTTCTTGGTTCGTTGTGTTCGTCCGTTCGCCGTTTTGCTGCAAGTGTGCGGCCACAACCGGGCGAGGCAGAGGGACAAGCTTGCCTTGCTTTTGGACGAGTTTGCAACGTTGCAGGAAGAGGCAAGTTTATATATTTATCTATACTTTTCTATGTGCAGGGGCGGAGTTGGAATATTAACCCCCTGCGGCCGGGATCGCCTCTCGTAAAAGGCGACAAAACAACCCTAGCTACGTGGTAAGGCCGCAATCCAGCCTGGATGGCAACCACCTCTGGTCTATAAGTATAACCATATAATGATATACCACTTATCTCAATATCTTTAAAACTACACCCGAATTATTTGAAATGTAGTATAGTTATTCATTTTAGGATGTAGATGCCTATTCTAAATGTTTTTTTTTTAATTTATATGTCCAGTAGTAAATATAAATGAAACTTATTCTTCAATTTATTCATCATACATGTTAACTACATGTTCAGTGTTCCTTTGTCAAGATCTATCTCATTTTCTTGATATACACAATAGCAGTTCTGCCTAAGGATAGTTTGATGTAATGATTGAGCGTACGGTTGATTATATGATTATTGAAGTGCTTAAAGTCATACATTCAATATATGATGGCCGTTGCATGACGGCTTTCACTTGCCTGAAAGCCTGTTGGGGTCACGGATTTGATTTCCGTCCTGTATGTGTATGATATATATATTTACAAAAAGTATGTAAGTAGGACATCAGTTGTCTAGTATCCATAATACAAGCGCTCTGCTGCTTACTTTCACACTAGATGGCCTGTGTAAATTGTTGCAATATGTTTGCAGGCAGAGAATGTAGACGCAATAGTAAGTGGAGCGGTCGGCGGAGGCGCCCGATCCTGCTTCGGCACCTGGGTGCTGTACCACGTGCTCAGGGTCATGATAGCATACCTCCTCTCCGGCTTGGAGTTGGAGTTGTACAGCGTTCATGAATACCATTATATATTCTGGTAAGTGATTAATAATTACTTAAAATTTAAAATAGTCAACAAATTTGTGTTAATTCCTGATAAAGCTCCTAAAAATATGAGCGATACCCCCCCCCTGCAGTGATCGGCAACCTTGTCATCCAAGAGAACCAAATAGAATTAATAATCAATTGAAATTCATTCAAAGATTCATTCATTTCGTGGAATACCGAACATCATCATCGTCCCAGCGTTGTATCCCGGTTGCAACCTAACTTCCGTTTCGGTGCCCGGGGTTCGCTTTCCGACTTTTTCTACTCCACTTCGCACGGTCTTCAGCATCCCTAGTAGTGAGCCCATTGGCACGCATATCACCCTTTACGACGTCAAGCCAGCACTTTTTGGGTCTACCTCTCCTACCGGGGCGCGGCGGAGGCGGCATGGCCAAACATTTGTTTCCCACGTAAGCATCCGGTTTCCACTGGTCAGAAAGGTTTACTTGCAACCCGAAGGTCTTGTAAAACCCTTCTCTTACATTGTCGTGCAATAAACATAGTGAAAATTTTCAGGTATCTCTACGAATTTCTATACGGCTGGTTAGTGTCAGCTCTTGGTCGAGCTGAGGGGTTAGCAGGGGAAGCGGCCAGACGCGGTGAGGGGAAGAAGAGTGGTGCGAAGAAACAGAAGAAGCGCAGACCCTATGCGAAGGAGGGGCTCATGTGCCAAGTCATGCAGAACATGTGCGGGGGATATTACAAGGTCAATTAGGAATGTTTTCTCCATGTAGGTGCGGAGTAAGAATAAAAAGCCGCAGGGGTTAGGGCTGGGGTCGACCTGTCGTAAAAGGCGACAAAGCTACCCTAGCTACCTGGTAGGGACCCAAGCCTGTCTGGATGGCAACTATCCTTAGTTTATAATAATTGTTTTGTATTCTTGCATTAGTGACCCAGTTTCCAGTATCCCTATTCGCAAACATCCATAGGCGACGGTAACTGCTTACTACTAAGTGGACTGCCTGCCTGTTTGCTGTCCCTCAGCAATAAAAGAAAATGTGTGAAGGCACTGTGCATTTAGACCTCAAAAAAGTACACATTTGAAAAACTTTTTTCGTTCGTCAAGCAGCCGGTTAGTGTGTATGCGTTTTTTTTACTTGTCCAGCTAAATTTACTTATGGCACTAATTTTGTTGGTTCCAGGCCCTCGTTGCGTTCAAACTGCAGGGTAAGATAAAGCAACCGCAGTCCGAGTTCGACAACGAGGCGGTGCGCTACAAGCACAGGTTCGCGCCGCTGGCCGTGCTCACGCCCCCGCAGGTGCATTACCACGAGTACTGCGAGATGACTCAACCCATACAGTAAGTTATACTTTTAAATTTTTTTTTTTAATAAATGTGTGATTAAAAAAGACTGGTTCATTACAGAATATTGGGATTTATTATATAAAGAGTGAAAATAGTGCAATTTGTGCTATATTTAATTCTTCTTACTCGTGGTCATCATTACTGAAGGTTGTGCCCGTCTTGAAACGCTTTTGAAATCGATGACGAGCTGCTTCCACATCACTCTTTCGTTCGGCTATCTTCAGAGCAGTGGAAACAGTAAGCCCGGTTATCAATTTAATATGATCAGACCAACGGGTAGGTGAATGTCCACGCGGTCTTTTGCCATCAAACAAAGATACAAGACATTTTTTCGGATTTTTTTTTATATTTTCAACATAGTCTCTATTTATGTATAGAATTAGTGTATTTATGTATACTTCTTTATACTATCTACATGTATAAATATTTGCAAACCTTCCCACACATTACATACATTTTTATTTATTTTATTAATCACTCCTATCCATCCAAAGGTTGCCTGGAAGAGATCGCTTCAAGCCATAAGGCCGCCACTTGTACAATGTACTATTTTAAAATATATTATGTAATCTGTAAATTTTTGTACAATAAAGAATAAATAAATAAATAGTCTCCTTGTAACTCTATAATAGAAGTCACTTAGGCCCAGATCTGGTGAGTAAGGCGGATGGTCAAGCAGTTTAAACCGTAATTCGTGGATTCGCCATGGCAACCGCTGAGAGGTGTGAGGCGACGGTGTGTTGTCTTGGTGAAAGATTTTCTATTTCTGCAAATGTGCCCGTTTTTCCGCAAGTTCTGCCTTCAGCTTGTCAAGTAATGATGCGTAGTAAGCTCCTGTAATGGTTTTTCAACAGCTTCCTCATAGACAAATGTTCATGTAAAAGAGCGTACACACTGCCGTATGATATCTTTACGGTGTCAGCTATCTCACGCAATTTTAATTTACGGTTTTCAAAAACGATTTGGTGGACTTTTTTGATGGATTCCGGTGTAATTACCTCATTTGGCCAGCGTTCAGCATCTTCAGTCTGTACGACCACGTTTAAACTCAGCACACCTCCGACAAATGGTTGTTGTTGATGGAGCAAAGTCCCCGTATCAATTTTCAAGCCATTGCCGAGCTTGCACTGTGTTTTTTTTCATCAAAAAGCAATGATAAATCAACACGAAATTGTTCCGAATCCATTGTTTTGAGAATATCAAGACTAGCGTCACTTAAATCACTGTAACTCGTGGACCAAACATCAGAATGTCATAAATTTATACAGGTATCTTATGAAGGTTGGTACTCATGAAAAATCATACGGAACTTTTGATGGCAACGCCATCTATGAGTCAATCCCGGGACTTACTGATCCACGTGTTTAATATGTATTTACAAATGCTTTATCCGTGCAGGTGCGGAGAAGGAATTTCCGACCTCTGCGGCCGGGGGTATGTTGTGTTTCGGCATTAGTGACCCCAACTTCCTGTACCCTTATAGCAATAAAAAAACCTCTACGAGGATGGCAGCGTGTTAGCGGCGCCCCTGGTGTCAAGATGACGTCCATAGGCGACGGTAGCTGTACTGTGTACAATAAAAAAATTACTATGACTTGTTATAGGCGCGGGAATTCGTGGAGAACTTCTTGGTTCGTTGTGTTCGTACACAACAGTTCGTTCGTTGTTGCCCCTTAGGGACAGCAGCGTGTTCGCAATGCCACTGGCGTTGCAAACCCATAGGCGACGGTAACTACTAAATTCTAAATGGGCCGGCAGCCTGTCTGCTATCCTACAGCAATAAAAAAAGCAAAGTTAATATATCAGTTGGCTAGTATCCATAACATAAGCGCTCTACTTCTTACTTAAACTAGATGGCTCAGCCTGAATTGTCACAGTATACTTATAAGTTAAATTACTTTATAGGTATATCCCAGTAGTATCGTAATATATGACGACCTCTGTGGCACAACGGATGCACTTCGGTACGCTTGTGGAGGTCACGGGTTCGATTACCGTCTCGCGTCAGGGTTTTTATATATAATATGTATTTATTTACAAAAAAAGTATATATAAGTAGTATATCGGTTCTTATATTAGCTTCTAGTTCTTGTGTTAGCCATAACACAAGTGCTATGCTACTTAGTTTGGGACTACATGGCGCTGTGTGAATTGTCACAAAATATTTAAAAAAAATATTTGTTACAGATATGAAAACCCTGTGATATTGTACCTCGGCGGATGTAAACATTTCCAACAAGCTCGCACATTATTGGAAACAATCACAACACCTGATCAGGAAGTAAGTTTACGAGAATTTTTTATGAAGAGTTGGATAAATGTACATGTATTTTTTTCTAGTTGGGATATTATTGAAACGAACTCCTTCATTGCACTACACAAGCCTGTCTGGATGGCTACCACCTTTGGTCTATCAGTATGCCGCCATAATTGTGTTGTTTAGGCATAAGTGACCTAAGTTTCTGCACTCCTATGGGATAGCAGCGTGTTCGCTGTGTCTCTAGCGTCGCAAACATCTATAGGCGACGGTAACTGCTTACTATTAAGTGGGCCGTCAGCCTGTCTGCTGTTCTTCAGCAATAAAAAAAGTTCACTTTTTCTATATTATTATAGTTTATCCTTTTCTCTCTTCATCTTTCTTCTTCCTCAAATCTTTTCACCCAACGACTCATAGTAATCACAGTAATCTTTTGGCGTAACGGCTAACGTACCTCGGTATGCTTGTAGAGGTCAAGGGTTCGATTCCTGTCCAGCGTCTGGGTGTTTATGTATAATATGTATTTATTTACAAAAGAAAAGTATATATGTAGTAAATAAGTTGTCTAGTATTCATAACACAAGTGCTATGCAACTTAGTTTGTATGTATATGGCGTTGTATGAAATATCCCAATAATTTATAATTGTAACCAATGAGAAAAATATGCACCACAACAATATAATTAATTAAAATATTTGAGATATATGCGGGCCATTCGAATATAGGGCCAGAATATTAGCTCTTGCTTCAATACTTATATTAGCTTGCATATTGATGGTATTGATATTTAACTAAACTGCAATAACAGTAATAACACAAATACTCGTAACTAAGTTCATCAACCAGTAACGTCAGTTATTATTTCTCAGCTAGTAAATATATTTCAAATCCACTCTCAAATAGTAATTTTTTGCATAACTTCGTTAAAGTTAGTTATTTATTATTATAATTATTCTACTAAAGAAACATTTTCTATTCGTATCAATATTTATAACTCATAAATAAAACACAAGAAGCCAATATGCCCTAATGCAGATCCGAACCATCATCTTAATCTTACATAAATAAGTAACCATACGCTTAAACCACCAAGCTACAGCGCCGCTGAACTTTTGAACGTCACTGTACCTGTAGATTTACTGCAATGTTAATATTGTTTTCTTCCACAGGTAACAGATCTGTTAAAAGTAGCCAAAACTAATTTCGTCGTGTTAAAAATATTAGCCGGCGGCCACAAGAGGGTGTCCACAGCGCCCCCTGAGTTTGATTTCTCTGTACATAGACATTTTCCAATTATTAAATTGTTGTAAATATATGAAATCCAAATATATGAAACGTTTTATGGAAAACACAAGTAAATATTTAATCCTGAAATTGCGTCTTTTTTCTTATAAGAATAGATTTTTTTTATAAAATTTACGGCCTTGGCCTTTTAACGCTCTCACTGTATAATTTACGAGCGTTTCAATTACACGTGTATTTTCTCCGTGTAGGGGGGAAATAAGAATATTATCCCCTGTAGGCAGGGTTGGCATATAGTAAAAGGCGAGCAAACAACTTTGGGTGGGTGGTAGGGCCTCACGCCCGTCTGGATGTCAACCACTCCAGGTCTATAAATATGCCGCCATGTTAACCTTGTGCAGAGTTCCGACAAAGTGACGTTCCAGTTGCCATAAGCAGGCGTGTAAGCGGTGCCCCGGCGTCACAAACATCCATAGGCGACGCTAACTGCTTACTATTGAATGGGCCGTCACCCTTGTCTGTTGCTCTTCAGCAATAGAAAAAAACTTGTATTCTTAGAGAGTGAAAATATTGTTTGTTCGCCGGAGTTGGATCGTATCTCATACCACGCAGTCGTAGTAAAACAATATACTCGGTCAGAGATGTTTTCAAATATTGTGAGGTGTAATGGGCTCCACCACGACCTATTTGAGATTGACCGAGTTTGAGTCAATAAGATCAAATCAAATGTTGTTAATTTTTTTGTTAGTTATCTTGGTGGAAGAGATACATTTTTATCTGTGCAGGGGAGGAGAAAATACTGACCTCTGCGGCTGGGGTCGGCCTGTCGTAAAAGACGACAAAACCACCCGCCCTAGCTACGCTACGTGATAGGGCCCCAAGCCCGTCTGAATGGCGACCACCTTTTGTCTTAGGTGTGTCGCTATGTGTTGTGTTTAGTGAT
Source organism: Malacosoma neustria (assembly GCA_963693495.1). Classification (NCBI taxonomy): domain Eukaryota; kingdom Metazoa; phylum Arthropoda; class Insecta; order Lepidoptera; family Lasiocampidae; genus Malacosoma; species Malacosoma neustria. Next base: position 7,941,811 of record OY856373.1, read on the forward strand.
CCAAGTTCCTGTACCCTTATGGGACAGCAGCGTGTTCGCAATGCCACTGGCGTTGCAAACACCTATAGGCGACGGTAACGGCTAAATTCTAAGTGGGCCTTCAGCATATCTGCTATCCTATAGCAATAAAAAAAGACATGTGATAGGGATTAACGCTAACACAATCGTTCGGTGATAGTACTATTCGACATCGGACTTTTTCGTGGAAACGAAACAGGGTAGTGTGAGACTCTCCGTGCAATGCGCCCGTGTGTCCCCTTCTCTAGGTTGGGGAATGCACGTCGCTGGTATACCCACTAAAAACAACCTGGTGTTCCTTCACACACCTTGAGTGCCGAGACCGCGGGACTCGACAAACTAGTCCACGACCTGGACTGTCGCCGGCTTGCTTTTAGGAGCCTCTTCAAAGCTAGGTGATGAGCCCCAACATCTTCCTTGCGCACGGGGGGGGGGGGGGGGGAACCCTCGCGCGCCCCTCAGCCAACTCGATACCAAACCTTGTAACAATTGGATACATCCAGGTCATCACCTAGAGGATGATAATACGAAAGATTTCAAAAATTACCTTTTTCCCTATAACCATTCGGAAATATGTAGTAATTCTAAGGCGCATGCGCGGTACCTTTTGTTCTTATTGTATTAAAGAAACTTGAGTACTGCGCATGAGTCTTTATTAAGTTTTGTGTCTGTATTAGTCATTTTGTATAGTTTACATTATATATTTGTTTATTGTAATACTTTAATTATTTACAGGTAATAAATTGTGAGAAAAATGTTATTTATGTTATTCTCCATGAAGGGGCAGGGTAAAAATACTGACCCCTACGACCGGGGTCGGCCTATCGTAAATGGAGACAAAACAACCCTAGCTACGTGGTAGGGCTTCAAGGCTTTGATGGCAACCAACCCTGTTATAAGTATGCCCCTATAACCTCCTTGTGTTATGTTCCGGCATTTGTAACCCAGGTTCCAGTACCCTTATGCAGACAGCAGTGTACGCAGTGCTCATAGCGTAGCAAACTGCTTACTATTGAGTGGGCCGTCAGCCTGTCTGCTGTTTTTCAGCAATAAAAAGAGTACATTATAAGCTTTAAAAAACATTACTTTTAGAGTCTATTTTGAACTATCACAGAAATGTTACAAATTATAATAGTTGGGGTCACAAATGTCTAGCTTGATAATGAGTGGAATCTGATGACGTAATCTCTCCTAGATTTACTAAATGCGTACACAATAAATGAAACATTGCTTCCCATGTAAGAAGGTCCTCAACATTCCCTCTGAAATGAAGATTCAGATGGTAATTTTAGTACGTTATTCCTCCTAAAATTACCATAAATTACCAATCCAAGACTAAATATAAGCATGCAAATATGCAAAAATTTTACTGTTCTCTTTTTAACGTTCAGGAACACTGGTAGCGTTGAACATGCTTTTTATTACGACATCCAGCAAAAATATCGATTAAGTACTAATAATAATAACGAATTATAAGGAAAGGAAAAATATTTCCCATACTTAAACACGAAAAGGTTAAACTAAAATTTTCTAGTAACAAATTTATTACTTAAGCGTCTGTTTATGTATTTGCACAAGAAAAGGGCCATGGGTAAGTATCTATTCTAACGACGTATACCCACGACGAGGGGACATCCTAACCACGTATGCACGGGGGTACAGCTTGTAATAAATTGAAATCAATTTAATCAAACTAAATGGTTTACTTTCCAAATGCAGGCTCTACTAGCCTATACGTGAACGTTTTTTACTCTGTATTTTAAACATGACCTCTGTGGAGCAACAGCTTTCGAACGTTAGAATGCCTGCAAGAGTCATGGTTTCGATACTCGTATTCGGTTAGTTTCGAGCGTGGTGGTTAACGTATTTACAACAAAAAAAGGGTTAAGGGGCATAGACAACTGATGACACTGTAATCGATAATACTGCGAAAGGAAGACAAAATGTGATGAATGTTAAGTTCTGACAATATTGGATAGCGGATAGTTACAGAAATAGAGATGCCTTGAAGAATATCAGAGGTTATTCAATCATATTTCCAGAGCTTAACCAATAAATATTAACAAAACAATAATGGTCGGATACTATCTATAGTTATCGATATTTTTAAATACTAACGATAATATCGATAGTGACTTCGGAAATTGAAGATATACACAGGCTATAAAAGATTTTAGTATGTTTAATGACAATAATAATAATAAAAAAAAACTAGAAAGTACTGAACGATTTCAAAACTGAACAAATTCTTCCTTTTATTAATTACTTAAAAATGTCAAATCCTAATTATTGACCTTTTTTTAATGATTTTGCATCTAACATGCTAGGTTAATTACAAAAACTCATTTACGAATGGAAAAATTTATTACCGGAAATTGAGTATCAGAACAAGTGTGTAAACGTTCTCTGATAGATGCCGTAAATGTCCGTCCTTATACGACGCGTAGATACTCCATTGGCCTGATTGGTAAGTGCGATTGGAACGGATCTCAAATAGATGTGGTCTCATATCCCACGCGTGGTACTCAATTTTTCCGTTCGTAAATGAGTTTTCTTTGTAATTAATTTCGATAGTATCGATAATATATCACTACTGATACTATCGATAGTATCCGACCATTAATTAACAACAGTGCTGTAAAAATCAACGTGAAATATAATATAACTGGTTTATTTGGTTAAATACATAAATAATTTACATTAATTAATATATTGATTACATTGGGCATATTCAAATTTAATCGATTAGATATTATTATATATATTATCGATTATATATAATAAAACGTATTAAATATATAACAAGTTACATAACAGGCTGGTTTAGAAACAATAGTTTTATGAATTTTGAACAATGTAAAAAAGTATCGTTCTAAAGTTGATAAACATTTTTTAAACAACGAACACGATTGTAATTAACGAAGTTATACATTTTGTTTTAAATTAGAGTTATTAGAAGAACTAACCGGATCCACATCCGGTTAGTTCTTCGTAACCAGATGCGGAGTTCAATGGAATCGGAACTGAAAGTTTCTTTTAATATTATAACGTAATTATTGTGATGTACTTGTAATATTGGTTTAAATATACGCAGCTTTGTGATGAAAATGAGAAATATTTTCCTTATTTTACATTTCACAGACACATCAGTTTTGCTGCTTTTTCTTCTTATTATAGGTGTTTATATTCTATGGTATAATGCATAAGTTTTATTTTACAACGGCAGTTAGAATGACCTCTTTAAAACCACTTAACCCTGGAAAATGTTTATATCGAGCAATACAATTATAATAATTGTGGGTCATATAAAATAAAAACGTTACTAAAAGTGCAGATGCAAGGTAATTAAATTGTTAAAATACTATTTTTTTCTGGAATATCGGTAGAATAAATTCATTCTTCTTCTTCTGTGTCAGCGTCAGATACATCTGTATAGCATTCTTGATCCGGTTGAGTTATCTTTAAAAAGTCGTTAGACTGCGGGCCTGTAATCAAAATTGCACTTAATTTTTTGGGTAGAGTTTAACTTGAATAGTTCAGCATTCAGTACTCAGAATTAGCCCTTTATTCAGTCATAGAGTACCTAGTGCAAAAATATGCGAACAGAACACCCGTAGAATAGGCTCCATGTTTTACCAAACTGTGTGGTAGATATAGCCCGCTAATTGTAGTAATATAGATGGTCAATGCAACGACCATCGACCACGTTTATATGACGACCTCCGTAGCGTAACAATTAACGCATGTCGGTACACTTGCGGAGGACACAAGTTCGATTCTCGTCTCGCGACTGCGTATATAGCGTCGGGCGCGGTCAGTATTTGGATGGGTGACCGCCTAGGAAAATCGCGTGACAGTGGATTTTTGTTCTTTTTTTATTCTTTTTTATATGTTTAATATTAACTTGACCTGTATGTAATGGAAATTTTCGGAATTTGATAACTAGCTGACACCCGTGACTTTGTCCGCGTTGCTTGATATATTAAAGTTGTCGTCATGAGGCAGAGGTAGAAGAGACGTCTCCTCTCTCCTACGTGTGCGCGCTACTCCGCTTGCCCCACTTCTCCGTGGCACACATCGAATCGTTGTTTCTTAAAACCTTAATAACTTTATATCAAATGCAATCGCAATAATTTTTTTTAGATAAGTGCAAAGTGTTTAAGAAATAAAACTGAAAATTTAATTGAAATCTATCCAGTAGTTTTAATATGACTATCTAGAAATTGATCTTTTCCAAGGAAAATGATAGAACCCAGTTCACTTTAAAGTAAAATGAAATGTATGTGTGAAAATGTTTTTTCATTTTCATTCATTTCATTTCACTTTAAAGTGTCTCCACGATACCTTCAGTGTACACCACGTTTGCCGCGAAGTCTTGCACAGGTGTTGGGGTTACAGCTCGTCTTATTCCTGAAGGTTCAGGCTGCTCTTCCTCGTCATCACTCTCGATGATTATTTCTTCTTCTTCACACTCTTCTACCTGCAATAACTTATAACGTGACTCGTGTCCTTAATTTTTTCTAGTGTGGGGGATTTACTACTTATTGCGTAAGTCCCATTTTTTGTTACTTTTTATATCCACTGGACTTTGAATAAATATCCATAAGATATTTTTTTTTGTGGCAGCATGTGTTGAATATGAATATTAGACGAGGAAAACTAGGCAGCTGCCTTTTTGCTAGGTGACCTTAGGGATTATACCGTGTACTTGTCTTTTAAATGTAAACCCTGGGGATGTTTCAGCATGTTTTACTTTCCAAGTCAAGTTTTACGACTTCCTAAAAACCAGCCATCAAGAACATATGCTATGTACTCTATTCCAATTAGGAAGTCCCATTTGACAGATGTCAATAATCAAGTACTAGTAAAGTACCGCTATAGTCAATACTCGATGATATTAATCTTCGATTACTATAACGAACAAATTAGAATCGTTATAGTTATAATCTACCTGTATATCCTAAAGGGAAATTATTTGGCTTTATAACCTCTTGAAGCTGTAGTCTGTACCTGAATATCGAATGACTGTTGTTTATTCTTGAATTCTAGAAGAGCGGCAGATAAAGATCGTTTCGTCTTCATTGTACTTGGTGAAGGAGTACCTAAATCAGGGCTGCCATCATCTACTTGGAAGGTCACTTCTAATTCCGTAGGAACTTTTGCATTTGCCGATAGCCTTCTTCGGCGCAGCTGACATTCTGGCTCATCACCCATTACTTCTGAAACGTATTTGTAAATTTTGTGTGTAAGGTTAAATCAAATAGAATGATTTAATTTGCTAGAAACACACACCGTTAAGTTACTTTATTTTATCACGAGGATCCAGTTACTAAGAGGTAATTGTTTCATTATCAGATCAGTACAATAATGATCATGATGGTTAAGCTTGAATATCGGTACCGCGAAATATTACCACCCGATGAAATGAAATATCATACGAGTCATCCCACTACATCATCCCCAGTTGGTTATTTTCAATTTGACACCAGCATTTAGTGTTCTGATTAGTGTTTCATTAGATAGCTTATTTTAAAAAAGGACAATCATGAGTTTGTAGAAGTTTGTGTCAATCTTATATTCATTCCAGTGGCATATTCATTTATTACTCCGGTAAACGTTGTTCTGCCATATGAATTTAAAAAAGGCAGTTTATGTCCTTCTCTAAGGTCTAATCTATGACTATACCGAAATTCATCAAAATTGGTTCAGCGGCTTAGGCGTGAAAGCGTAACAAAAAACAAACAAACTCACTTTCGAATTTATTATTTCTCTCAGTGATCGATTCTATAATGTTTAATGATTAAATATTCTTAAATGAAAATACTAAACAATATTATTTAAAACAAAGGAAAAGGCACAAACCTTTTACAGGCGGTGGGAACTTCACAAATTAGCTATTGAATTTTACACTAGTTTCTTGCTCGACATTAATTATTATCGGTAATTACCAGTCGACGGTCTCTACACGATTACAAAGCGGGTACACCTAACTTGCTGAAGCCATATAACGTTAATCCGGTTCGATTTTCAGCAAGGCATAACATTTTTGCTCCTAACCGACTGTATAAGACCTTGAGTAGTTTTGTCACCTTTTATGACAGGCCTCCCCCGGCTGCAGGAGCCAGTGTTTTTACTCCATCCCTGTTCGGAGAAAATAGAGCTATAGTAGCAATAGTACTCATTTACCTATCTATACTTTTTTATTGCTGAAGAGCAGCAGGCAGGTTAATGGTCCACTTAATAATAAGTAGTCACCGTTGCCTATGCATGTTTCCGACGCTAGGGACACCTCGAACATGCTGCTGTCCCATAGAAGTACATGAACCCGGGTTACTTATACCAGAACACAACAAAGGGTTATTACGGCAGCATACTTATATACCAAGATTGGTTGCCATCCAGACGTGTTTGGGGCCTTACCACGTAGCTGCTAGGGCAGGGGTATGCAGGGGTCAGTAAACCCCTGCATACCTTCTTACATCTTCTATGTTTCTGTCACAGAATCTCGGACTACTCAGCTCCAAATTGGTTTTCCCCACCTTAATAGGATTGATTAAATCACTTACTTCGTGTCACGTCACAATTGGAGTATAATGCATGATTTCCAGAGCATAAAACTCATCTAAATTGTCTCAAAGACTTGTTATGATGCATGCCGTTTTTTGCATGTCATTTTATTTTTTGTATTCTTTAATTTGTATATGGTTACATAGTAAGATTCTGTAATTTTGTGGGCCAAAAATGTATAATTTTCAGTATATCTCAAGTTTCTCTAACTCAAACCAAATTCAAACCAGCTGACAATCCTGGGAAGTTAGTAGGGCTCCTGATATTACATTTGCAATCCACTTTAGAACTTGTCCAATCCGTCACATATCCATCCTTTGATAAACATGGCTAGCTACTGGTTGATGTTAGTCGGTTATGTAACGCAAGAATATTCACAAGAGAACACTTTAATAGATAAACTTAATTAGTATTTTTTTTTACTTTAACGAGACGACTGGGTAGTACGACGAGATTTATTAACCCTAAATGAATTCCTTTAGCTTCACCTACGAATTTTCATTTATCTGTTTAGTCCCGGATCCAGCTGGTCAAAGTAGCCGCATCGCAAAGGTCTGTAAATACCGAAATATTATATATTTCAGATTCATCTATGAAATGTTTTGAATAAATCGTCTATTTAGTACCCAAGAGTGTGCTACCCCTGCAAATAAAACTTGAAGGGTTTCATCGCTTTCTACATAAACATACTCGTCATATAATAATATCTTATTATATGACGACCTCCGTGACGTAACGGCTAAAACACTTCGGTACGCTTGCAGAGGTCACAGGTTCGTGTCTTGCGCTGGGTATTTATATCTAATTTGTAATTATTTATAAAAGAAAGTTATGTATATTATATATATATATATATATATATATATATATATATATATATATATATATATATATATATATATATATATATATATATATATATAAGTTATCTAGTACCCTTAACAAGGAGAGTATGCAAGTAAATTTAAATAAAGAGTGGTAGACAAAATGGTTGAGATGGATGATATTGTTGAAATATCTGTTTACATCAAGGATCGGATCGTAGCCTTTATCTATTCCTTCTGGTGGTAGATGCAGAAAGATCATTGGTGTATACTCTGCCGATGATATTGTGCGGAGAAAATGCTCACGATGTTCAGAGTAGATTGGCTAAATGGCAGGAGAAGTTGGAAGATGTTGGGTTGTAGATAAGTAGAACCAAAACTGAATATATATTTTGCGACTTTGGGGGAAATTCCGTCTTCACTCCGATTACCTTAGGAGACGTGTCTCTGCCAACTTGCTCCAACTTCCGGTACATCAGATCATTAATCCAGAATGACGGTGAGATAGGCCGAGATGTGAAATACAGAGTAAATGTAGGATGGGTGAAATGGCGACAGGTCTCAGGAACAATTTGCGATCCACAAGTGCCTTTAGACTTAAAGGTTACATTTATAAAACCGTAATAAGACCTGTCAAATTATATGGATCAGAATGCTGGTCCACAAAAGGAGAAGTAGAAAGGTGCAGTGCATGAAAGCATGCAGCAGGGATGCGAATGTTGAGATGGATGAGCGGAGTTATAAAATGGATAAAATTAGTATATTAGGGGAAGGCAAAGTAAGAAGTTAGCCTTGTATGGCCATGTAATGCGAAAAGAGGAGCGTCATGTAACAAGGAGGATGCTAGAAATGAGAGTGGATGGATGGACTGCGTAAAAGACGATAAGATGAAAAAGGATGTGAATGTTTAGATGACAGTTAACAGAGGAGAGTGGAAAGAGAGAACATGTTGTGCCGACCCCACATAGTTCGGATAGCGCCTCGCGCACCCCAGCGCGGGCCTCGCCACCATCGAAGCGGTGAGGCCCGTCCTGGCCGAATAGCTGGAAAGGCGTCACGGCGCCCTGACCTTCCGCCTGACGCAGGTCCTCTCGGGGCACGGTTGCTTCGGGAGGTACCTGTATCGCATAGGGCGGGAGATGACGTCAGGGTGCCACCACTGTGGCGCGGGCGACGAGGAGGACACGGTGGACCACACTGTCGCCGTGTGCCCTGCGTGGCGCGAGGAGCGCCGCGCTCTCGTCGCTCAAATCGGCGCGGACCTGTCGCTCCCGGCCCTGGTTCTGTCCATGGTCGGGGGCGATCCTGGATGGACGACCGTCGCCTCCTTCTGCGAGGCAGTCATGTCCGCAAAGGAGGCGGCGGAGCGGGAGCGGGAGTGGACCACCACACTCCCCTCCCGCCAACGCAGGCCACGTCGGCGGCGCCGGAGGGCCAGTAACGACCTCCGGCCGCCGTAAAGGGCGGCTGCGGGCGGCCCCTCGGGGGAGGACCCGCCGCCCGCACTATTGCCACGAGGGTGAGGGCGGCGTTCTGTTACGCGGCTTCTCTCAACTCCTAGAGTTATTACAGGGGAGCGCCAGGGGGACGAAAGCCTGACCCTATGGCACAACACTTTAGAAGGGGCCTGCCTCAAGACAAAGGGCGGGCCGGCGCCGGCCCGGGCCACGAGATCGGCGGGCCATATATCCGTGGGCCCGGGCATAGGCGATAGGAGAACAGCGGGGTTTTTAGTGGGTAGTCGTATGGTCGAACTTCTTTTCCGGAGCCCCACATATCCCTCGGTTCCCCCGGGCCGGGGGAACCCGTCAAGAGAGGTTTTTCCCCGAGACCAAAAAAAAAGAGCGGGAAGAAAAAAAATGGTTCTCATGATTATAAAAATATGTATTCATAAAAATTCGTATGTTTAAAACTATTTATTATATTATATACGCAACTCATACAAAGTGCTTATTCTTATAAATCTAGATAACATCAATTGAGAATAAATATTATATTTTTACCTACATAATCGGAGTAATAATTTTTAAAATAGATTTACTGCCCAAATGTGTTGATGGTTAAAGAATGTAAAACTTTTTTCTTTTTTTTTGCTGTGAGACAGCAGACAGGCTGACAGCCCGCTTAGAATTTAGCAGTTACCGTCGCCTATGGGTGTTTGCAACACCAGTGGCATCGTGAACACGCTGCTATCCCATAAGGGTACAGGAACTTGGGTCACTAATGCCGGAACACAACACAAGGCTATTATGGCGGCATACTTAAAACCAAAGGTGGTCTCCATCCAGACGGGTTTGGGACCTACTTATTCTTTCTCCGCCCTTGCACGGATGGCGTCTTGTCGCACGCACATATTTATATGTAGTACAGAAATTATTTTAGTTTAGTTCATAAGATTTATGTAAATGGGATATTATACGGACTTTAATTCAAGCCGCCGCTTACTCCCGAATCCCAGGCAGCAAAATTTTTCTGGACATCTTCATCTTCTGGTTTTGTCACGGTTTGGGCCGTTTCTTCGAGCTTTGACCATGAAAATCCATTTCTCGTCACCAGTCACCATGCGTTTCAGAAATGGGTTGATTTTGTTTCGCCACTTTGGATGCTATAGTTAAATGGTTTTCTGCTAACAATCTTCTTCTGAATTCAGGTAAAACCAAATATATTAAATTTACAACACCTAATGTTACACAAATAGACTTCACTATTAATCTAGACGGTAAATTGCTGGACCTTGTTCCGTCAACTGTTTTCCTAGGAATTACGGTAGATTCTAAATTGCAATGGGGGCCCCATATACAGGCTCTTGCAAGTAAATTGAGTTCAGCAGCTTATGCCGTTAGACGAATAAGACAGTTGACTGATACTGAGACTGCTAGGCTAGTGTATTTTGTATATTTTCATAGTATTATGTCTTATGGCATTTTACTATGGGGGTCTGCGGCAAATATCGAAACTATATTTATTCTACAAAAGAGAGCTGTTCGCGCCATTTATAACCTAGGCGGTCGTGATTCGCTCCGAGAATTATTCAAGAAGATATATTCTTACGCTACCATCATTATATATTCTCACGAACATCATGTATATTCGCAAAAAACATGTTGCTCTATTTCAAGAATAGTGACGTCCACAGCCTAAATACTCGCAATAAACATAAACTTATGGTACCGGGATTTAGACTTATCAGAACTAGTAAAAGTTTTATTGGAAATAGTATTAGATTCTATAATAAAATCCCATCCCACATTAGTGAATTACCCGTCAAAAAGTTTAAAGAGGTAGTGAAACGCACTCTACTCTCCAAAGCATATTATAGCACGAAACAATATTTGGACGATAAAAATGCTTGGTCTTCGGTCCGCTCCTGCATACGGCAATGTTTTTTTTTTAATGTATGTTCATTTAGGTTATTCTCAGCTGTATCCTTTTAAATACTTGCATTTCCTCGGCCTACTGACAAATAATATATCAATTTCGTGTTGTATAATTATTATATACTTCATATTAAAATAATAAAATGTTTGTACAAATTACATCCATGGAGTTTCTTGTCTGTTCTTCTCCATAGGATTCACTTTTGGAACAGACACCTAGCTTTTGACGTTTTAAAAGTGCTTGTTACTCAGACCTATTTGAAATAAAAAAAATTGACTGACTTTCAGTAACAGTATTAGAATAAACTTATAACAATATTAGAATTAATGAGAGTAAATACTATACATATTTTCAGCAACCTGGTTTACGTGTTTGCCTTTAACAAAGAGAAGCTGTAAAATACTGCTGGTGTACATCTTTGACGCGCGCTCAAACCAGAATGAACCAACCAATCACAAAAACGTTAGCGAAGCTTTTTACCCGATTGGACTTACAAAGGCTATCTATTAGAAAACTAATGGATTTCTTTTTACTATATTTACATTTTATTATTATATACCTATTATTTTACCAATATGTAAAAGTAGAAATTGCTTGATAGTGATACTTTTTTTTTGTGACTGTGAAACAGCAGACAGGCTGAGGACCCTCTTAATATAAGTAGTTACCGTCGCCTATGTTTGTTTTTGACGTTAGGAGCACCGCGAACACTATGCTGTTCGCATAAGGGTAACTGGGACCTGGGCTACTGATGCTGGAACACCACTCAAGTTTATTTTTGCGGCATGCTTATTGGTTAGGAGTGGTGGCCATTCAGTGGATTTGAGACCTTACCAGGGTTTATTTCTGACCTTTTACGAAAGGCCGACTCCGGCCGCAGGGGTCAGTATCTCCTGCACGGAGAAAACTCCTTGCCGACTCAACTCGACTCTCGAGCCCAATGCCTCTGAAGTATACTTATAATAACACCCCGTAACGATGCTGCTGTGTTCAGGTCCTTCTCTTAAGATAACGTACAGTATGCCAACTACGCTTGTCCACGGCTAATTAGTGGATTACACACACCTGTGATCGGTATAGTGGTTTCGTTACGATATATGCCATCATCGTGACAATTATAAAATAAAATATGTACCTAATGTACATAGTGCGAGAAAATAAAAAGAAAAGAACTTCCTAAAAGGTGTAAATTCACGTAAATTCTTAGAGACGGAATAATTATTGCGACCTAGATATGCTCTCCATAATATATACGACCTAGTTTTGTGAGGTCGAAAGCTATGCACGAGATCAAGGTCCAGCTAGTAGAACATATGAATATGCTTATAATGATTAAAAATACTAGCTTTTATTATTTTTTGCAAATTATATTCTATCGACTTTCAATCAATATTTGACCTCTAGTTTGGTCTCCAAGTGTGCTACCACTAAGCTGACAAAAACAGTGCTAACTAAAACTGACTAAAACGGCTTAATTTGTCTAATAGAGTAACATATCATTAAACAATAATCTCTTACGAAACTTGTACTTCGAAGCACGCTTCTGTATTATCACAGGGTTTATTTTGTCTTTATCCTGAACCCTTTTGTTATATGTATACCACTCGCGACAGCTTCTCTAAATTAAAACAACCTCATTATATGCTTCCACAAACAATTGTACACGCTTCAGCTGCAGATATCTTCTTTAACAATAAAACCATAAATTCCCGTAAATGACACTTATTAGGGACAAAATTTGATATTTTTGACGAAAAATACTATATGACTACGGAGTCACTAATATTCGAAAGTTGCGTTGAAGATGGTCATACTATATTATGATACATACATTATGATACATTTGATAATTTCAACGTATCCTTCTAGTGGGGCCATTTTTTATGTAACTATAGAAATACAAACTTAAAATCAAATAGTATTGCTACTGTGTGGTATATGAATTAATAAATTATATAAATAATTATTCCATTTTTAGCGACTCTAGTCAGGTGATGGAAGTAGCACTCTTCTTATTTTGTTGAAACTACACGACTATTGTTTATTATAACATCCTGTACAGTAAGGAAAATATTTCAAGAACCCATTTTCATTGACATTGTAGATGTCATCAAATATGGAATGATACGCGAGAAATGTTACGTAGTTCGATAAATTATATCCTTAAAAAGTTGCCTTGATTTCCTTCGATAGTTGGTATAAAAGGAACTGCTTCATGCAGTTACATGTCATATCAAGAGTTTGCTGATACAACAATGAGAGCGGTTTTGTTTTTGTGCATTGTACTGGCGGCAGCTGGATTAGATGCCCATGTGAGTATACTCGAAATTTAATCCAAAAAAAATACAGCAATGGATCCGAAGTAGCAAATTTTTGCGAACAAATTTAGAAAACATATACATAGCTCCCCATTTTTATTATTACTATGTCCTTTTTATATTTTGTTCAATAGTCACAAGGTTAAACTGATTACGCAGCTTTTCGTATCTTTAGCATCGTAGAACACTTTACCAAAATTATTATAGCATAAGAAAATAATAACTAAAGCTATATGTCTTTATCTGTTAAGTTACATCTTGTTTGAACGTTTCATATGTTCGATACACACATAGAGTTTTACCATTTTCGATAATTTGATTATTGCCTAAAACAAGTTTATGTCCTATGCATAAATAGACAGCTGTTCATTGCATTATCATATCAGGTTAGGTAGGTAGGTAAAAAGCTTTACGAATTCTAAAGATATAAAGATGAGGTAAACATTTTATTTTTATTTATACTTGACCTTAATTATGGTCAGAATTCTTTCCAAGTTTTATTACACTGTGCACATAATAATTATTAACGTAAAAATCAGTCATATTGGCTCTTCGAGTTGAATGCAGGCAACAAAATACAGGCTTAATGTGTTGTTACTTAATATTTTTTTATATTTTCAGACGGTCCATCTTAATGATTCTCAGAAGGATAAAGCTCACCAACTCACAATGGCATGCATAAAAGAATCTGGTGTCAAACCAGATGTCATATCCGAGGCTAAAAAAGGACACTACGCCGAAGACGATGGTCTCAAAAAGTTCACTCTTTGTTTTTTCCAAAAAGCTGGAATACTAACACCTGATGCTAAGTTGAATGTGGATACAGCTTTAGCCAAATTCCCTTCAGGTGTTGATAAAGCAGATGCAGCTAAAGTACTACAAGAATGCAAGAGCAAAACAGGAAAGGATAATGCTGATACAGCGTTTGAGATATTCAAATGTTATCATCATGGAACTAAGACGCATATATTGTTTTAAGAATGTTGTATTAAATTATTTAATTAAATTGTAATAGTATTAAACATATAAATGTGTTTTAATGATATAAATTACAACCAAATTTACTTTGCACATAATAATACGTTTATTACAAGTTATCATTTAATTGATAAAGTGGTAATATCAAATATTCAGTTACCAGATTTTTGATGTGGCAAGGCTCCAAACCCGTCTGGATGGCAACCACCCTTGGTCTAACGGGGTTTTCACTAAGTACAAACGGAGAAGTACCGCTTATTGTGTCGGGCGGTTTAAATATTAATATTATAAACCAGTGATATTAATTTTCAACGGTATAAATGTTTAATGGTTGAGTGTGGATTGATTCCAGCAATCAGAGAATCTACTAGAGGCACTTCTTGTATAAATCATATATCTACATGTGTCTCATTCTTTAGCGATTAAGAACCCTGTAGGCATCGTCTGTCCATGTGATATAACTGACCACTACTCTGTAATGATTGGCATTAATATAAATAATAAAACTTTGCCTAAAATTATAATATCTGTCACAATAAGAGACATTGATGGAATTAGAACGGAGTTCTCAGATATGGACTGGAATTATAGTGAAACACATTGAGAGGTTGACAAAGAACTGCCTTTTATATCATTATAAAAATAGAACGTCTACAGATGCATCAACAGATGGCACTGCTAGTAAACAATAAAAAGTTTACAGATGGCACTGCTAGTAAACAATAGAACGTTTACAGATGCTTCAACAGATGTCATCACTAGTAATTAAATGACTAACAAACTGTTATTGTAGATATATATTTAAGAGGAATTATATTTACAATTGCTCTAATGTAGATATCGCACTGTGTAAATATTATAGAATCTGTCGTAGCGAGAAATACAAAAGAAAAACGTATTGGCAGGATGCAACGTAATCTAAAACCCTGGAGAACTCCTGGGCTTATCAGATGCATGAAGGATAGGGTCAAACTACTCATCCGAGCAAAGCGGGAGCCTGATAATGCTGTGCTACAAGTCTCTTAGTTTTTTTGTAAGTCTTTTGCGAAAAATAAAACTTTAGTACACAGAGAAAAAATATTGCAGTGTAAAGATAATCCTAAAAAAAAGTGGAAATCAATCAGGAACGTTTGATCTCTACCGGATAAAAAAGCTGCGAGTACACAATTATTAAATGCAAACGATAACATAAATGATTGTAATCCCGTAGATCATTGCAATGAGTATTTCACAAAGGTCGGACTGAAGCTTGCTGATAAAACTTTGCAAATCGAAATCTGATCTTGCTACGGAAGTTACAGTACAGGGTAAAGCTAGCTTATTTTTTATGAGCTCTACTGATCACAAAGAAGTTATGAACTTAATCACTAGTCTTAAAAATGACAAATCGCCATTAATTGATAATTTAAATAATTTAATCTGTTATTAAAAATATTGAAGATACTATTGCACCACCACTGACATGGACTATTTCATTATTAATTGTTTCTTCCAAATTATTAGAAAAATTAGTTTACAAAAGACTTGCGAATATTTTAGCGGTTTTTCAGTGTTTTTCTCACTTCCTCTAACGACACATTCCTTACCGCAGTTCGATCCGCTGAAGTGACGCTACCAAAGCGCGCTGCAAAATGTGCACATCCAATAATTAAATTAATTGTGCATTCAGAGGAATTAATCCAATATAACTCAATGCAATATAAGTCGTGATACCGTGTAAATTCGACGCTGATACACACGGACCCTAAAATAGATGACAAATAAATTTAGCGATGGTACACACGGGGCGTCCAGTGGATGCCGGATATATCCGGTGCTGGTAGTGAAAGAGCTAATATACCCATTTCTAATTTTATCAATTTTCGTAACTCTGCATATCCATCTTAGCATTCGCATCTCCGCAGGATGTAACATCCTTTCATCCCTGTTCTTTGTGAAACAGCATTCCGAAACACTTACTGAGCAGATTGTCTTTCAGTTTCAGGTTCGAAGCTTTCATCTCCTGAGACGATGTTAAATTTAACATTCGAGTCACTACCGTTGAAATTTTCTAACATTTTGTGACACTAGTTCATTCGAAGGCGTTTCTGGTCTTTGGTCAAAATAAGGGGAATCTATCTGGTGTAAAGCTTCCTGATGTCTAAATCATCAACATCATCTGAGCTAAAGCTCAGAAGTTTTAAAGACTTATAAGTCCCGATTGCAACCCAAACTTTCGGTTCGGTGATCGGGGTGACCTGACCTGGGACACCTAAATGTTCCTGTAATATTTTATGTAATTAACTCATATTAATGACTAAGCTTGTTCGAAATCTGCTGGCAGGTTCTTTCTCTACCATGCATCGCACGCACTGATGTTATCTTCAGATGGCACTGATGAAGGACGTCACACAGATTATAACTGAGATTGCTGCGCCGACACTTTAACTCATTAAATCATAGACAATGGCGTAAGATGCGGCTTCGTAATAAAATGCCAATCAAATTCGTAATAAATTATGGACGAAAAATTTTCTCGCTCTTTTTGTTTAGTTTATTTTGAGGTGTAACAAGACTTTTTGAATTGACGCCAATCCTTAAAAATAAATGCAAAATATCACATTAAGTAACAAAATAGTTACTCGATATTTAAAAAAGGTTGCTTTGTCATGTTTGTAGCTGGCCGGTTCTAAAAACTTCCAGTACCACCTAGGTAACAACGATTAATATAACTTAAGATTTGAAGTTTCAGTCAAGTTAAATAGCTAAATTATAATTTAATATTTAAATAAATGGTTGCAATAAGTCAAAATATTATTTATTTTGATGTAAACATAAAATCTTAATACAATGGTGTAAATATTTTTTATAGTCTTAACTCAACACTTAAATGACCTTTAGGGTTCATCTTAAAAAAATAATAAAAGGAATCCAAAAAAGACCAATTTTATTCAATAAATTAATTAAAGCGTAATTTTCTATTCCGTTATAATCATTGTTGCTTTATATTATTATACTTAAATAAACCTGGTTCTTATGAGTAAATTAATAGAACACAAAACAGTGTTTATATTTGCGTCAAATAAAATAGATTATTACTTCTTATTATATTTCACCCATCTCGTATTTGAGAACCAGTTGAAGCCGGAGGCACGTTGATGAATATTGTCACAATGACAACGCAATGTTAAATAGCGGCTGAATTTTTGTGCCTTATATGTAATATAAAACTTTGAAAATTAATAGTACAAGTGACTTACTACCGAACTATGACCAAATAAGTTTCTGAAAGCAACGTCTCCATGTTATTAATAATATTACCACACTTATAGCTATGATGGCTAGGAAAGTAATGTGTTAGCCTTTTATTCTATTTCTACACGGAACTATACAGTACTTTAAATTATCTATTTTTAAAGTCAGTCAACTAAGGGAATATAGTTTCTTATAATTTTGTGGTATGTAGGAACAAAATACATTGAATAAGTTTTACGACAATATTTCTAATTTAGTGTTTAAAATCACTTTGTCTATCCGTGTGTGTTGGTTATGATATTTTTACATAGTTATAAAATTTAATTGCCATTTAGATGCATTTTTTAATCTAAAAAAACAAGAGCGAATTAAATACTTTGAATCTAACAGTGTGACGGAGAAATGGTTCTAAAATGTTATTGGATTTAAAATTATGTTGAACATATTATAATATCCAATTTTGTACTGAACCATTCGTATGCGCAGCCGTCTCGCCCATACACATTTCTCAGAAATATATAAACGCGAACAAATTACCAATTCCAACATTTCTCGTTTACATTTTATTCCTTTAATTTATACTTAAAAATGAAAATAATATTTGGCACTTTAGTGGCACTTGTTTGCCTTCGTTTCGGGTATTTGCTTCCTAATTGGGTGAGATTTGAATTTTTTTTTTACATTAATACAAATATTTTCAGTAATGATACGTGCTTGAAGTGGTGCTGCTGAGCTACGGAATGTTGGAATTTACGAAGTCCCCCCAAGAACCCTAGAAAAGAAAATACTATGCAACAACTTGTACAGCAAGAGACTTGTAGGCATTTCATATCAAATTTGATCTTAACATTTTTAGTAATTAGTATGATAACAGCAGTTTCGGTGGTAATGAAACTAGCCTTATACCAAATCGGTTCTTAAATAATGAAAAAAAATATCAATATAACTAGCCGTTAAATATATAAATATTTTCAAATTGAATTAATTATTTCCTGTTACCCATCCACTTTGTCTTCTTCCTCGTCTCGTATCTTCATCCTTGAGGAAATTTTTTTCCGTTGAATTTCTTCTTTTGACAGCTGTCAGTATTAATGAGAATGATACTTCTTGTATTCATATGTTCAATAGAAAAACAAAGTACACTATCAGTATTTTCTGTTTGAGTGATTCGAATTTTAAATGGTGCACTAAGTATTTGTAAATCGAATAAAAAAATGAGAAAAAGTTAACGGAATTCAAAAAGTAAGTATCCTAGAACCATGTACTATGTAAAAAATTCTGCGACAAATAGTTGCAGTCCCATCCTTCCATTAAATTAGAAAGACTGTCAGAAATAAAATTTACAATTATTCTTAATTCATAATTGCTTGCATCAATCATTGCTATGCAGATGATAGCACCGGCGATGCGCGGTACACTGGTCATGTAAATCTCTCTCCTGTGGTTTTGGAAGAAAGTCGGGTCAGACTTGTGTCTGAAGTACAGAACTCTCTAGAGAGAGTCTCTGAATGGGGACGACGAAATCTTGTCTAGTTCAACCTCTCCAAGACGCAGGTCAGCGTATTCTCTGCCAGGAAACCCCGTTCGCACCTGCGCCACAGTTTCAAGGAACCTCTCTTTCCATCGCAAGCAGTATTGGGATCCTTGGTGTCGACATCACGAATGATGTGCAGTTTAGGGGACAATTGGAGGGTAAAGCGAAGCTTGTCTCCAAAAAGCTAGGTGTGCTAAACCGGTCCAAGCAGTACTTCAGTCCAAGGCAACGGTTTGTGCTATATAAAGCACAGGTCAGACCGCATATGGAGTACTGCTCACATTTATGGGCTGGAGCAACCGCCTGTCAGCTCAATCCCCTAGACTCGATCCAACGGCGCGTAGTTCGTGTTGTCGGCGATCTGTACAACGGGGGGTGTTCTGAAGAACTATTTAGGATGGTGCCCTCGTCGTCTTTCTACCACCGCACTGCCCGCCATCGGCTGGGTGTTCATCCCCATTTCTTGGAGCCTCTTCTTTCTTGTACGAAACGGTTCTCCAGAACGTTCATGTTGAGTACTCTCAGGATCTGGAATGAGCTTCCGGCTGAGGTTTTCTCAGCGCGGTATGATATGGGGTTCTTCAAAAAAGGCGTTATAAAATTTCTTCGAGACCGGCAAAACGTTGGTAGTGCCTCTGGTGCTGCAAACGTCCATAGGCGACGGTGACCACCTGCCAGGGTGGGCCGTTTGCCTGTCTGCTGAACTCTAACTATAAAAAAAAAATTTAGTCACATGCAAGTAATATTGCTTGAATACAGACTAGTTACAATTGTGTCTATGTATTCGAACGTCATGCAAGTCAAAATGTTTGTTTGATCTGGTAATAGCAAAAATATTTCTCATTGAATGAGAAATACTAAAAGCAGCAATACTGTCGACTTACTGACAAAAAGGTTAAAAGAAAATCGGTACACGATATAAGCAATAAATATCCAAGATATTTAAGCATAAGTTTGATTAAATTTTAATGTGTTTGTAATGATCAATTTTGTTTACAGCGCCCATTGCAATACCCAAAGGAAGAACTTAAAACGCTTTTGGACAGTTCAGCGATATGCGCTGAAGAATTGGGCACCCCAAAAGGAGCTTTAGAGCTTCTAAGTAATCAATCTTACGAGGATAGTGAGGCGTTTAAAGATTTCCTTTATTGCAGTACAGTTAAAGCTGGATTTTATACAAACGATGGCAAGCCGATATCGGAATATCTAAACAAATTGTTCAAAGACGATGATGTGCGAATGGTACTCAAACAATGCTCCAAAAGCGTTAGCGAGGAAAGACCGAAAGACATGGTGTTCAAATACTATACATGCTACTTACAAAATTCACCTGCATTATTAGTTTTTTAGATTATTAGTAAGTCTTTGATTCAATAATTATTTAAGTTGTAATGACACGCCTGTTTATTATTTGAATATTATTATTAAATTGCTGGTTTTGATTTTGAAGTTATTTGGATCCGTTTTCGCAATTGAAATATGTAGGAATTTAGTCCATTTTATGTGTAGATCAGATTGTTACGCAATATTTAATTACACCTGTTTTCTAGAGCTACTTTTAGAACATTTACTGGCCTCAGCCTACCGTTTATAGTCATTAAATTGTCTTAACAAGTAATTTTTAAATAATTTTTAAGTTATTAAATGTATTAACACGAGATAAGTAATAAATGGTAATGTTAAATTTAAAAGAAATGAAATCATATTTATTGTGTAAAACAAAATGTAAATAAAAGAAAAAGAAACGATAAAAATGGAAAAATATTTAATATAGTAGGACGAGACGAGTACTTCGTTGTGCGGTCATCGCTGGCCACATCTCTGTTAACAGCACAAACGACCGATAAAATCACGCCGGTTTACTCGGCTTGCGGTGTGGTAGTGGTATTTTGGTTAACTCAAAAAATGATATATTTATTTTTCCATACCTTTTTGTAAGCACAGAAAATGTTTCGAAAAGACCTAAAGAAGACCGGTAGTTGAGGGCACAGAATTTCCTTAACTCTTAACCTTAATTTCCACCCGATCTCAATTAGTATTCACCCGAATTCAAGAAGAGCCCCTCCACCTCGAGGAAGTTTACAAGCCTGAATTAAGTACCTAAGGCTTATGTTTATCCTGAACCTTTTTGACGGCAAATTTCTGCTCACTGCTGTAGTTGGAAGTCACTAAACCGATTACGAACTTAAAACTTAATTCCACTTTAAATATCAACTGTTTTTAAATTAAACTCTTCACCTTTTTTCCGAAAAGACACAAGGAAAAGTGTGTCAGTAGATATTTTATATTTTTATAGCAGCCACTTATCTGAAAGTAACCAAACGTTGCTTTGTTGTTTGTGAACTAGTAAAAGAAGCAATTGATATGTCGTCTTTGTTTTTTGATACTATTTTTGTTATATGGGATGTATTTTATTCAAGTTCTGGATGTATATCAGAATATAGACAAAGTTTGATTTAGAAATAAGAAACGGTAACTTTACGTACTTCTTGAGGATATATAAATATATGACACTGTAACGACTAACAGTTACACTAATTTGGCAGGGATTAAATCAATGTTCCCTTGTCATTGCAAATAAAAAAAATATAAAATTGTGGTATATACTGGCTGGTAGTGCCATATCACGAGTTTATTTCATATTCTGCTTACGATCTCGGTAGTGTTCAAAGCTCTAAGGAGCAGTGCCAGCGGGCTACGTGATTAGTAGTGTTGACTAGTTATGCAGTTAAATAACCATATTCCGAGGAGGTTAAATTTATATTTGGATTATACTCAAGAGAAACAGAAAGTTAAGTTTTAATTAAGTTAATATTTCATTAAACTTAACTAAAATAAATCCTGTTTAAATTAATAAAAGTGGTTTTGTGATTTGGAAGTATTTTATTTAAATGCCCTAATATATATCTGTGAACATTAATAATGTATTGATAAAAAAAATCTTGTATTCAAAAATAAGTATTTAAAGCTAAGTGTTTCAGATCTGATTTGACACACAGTAGCTGTAGCAGTAGTATATACTAGTATACAGGTAGTATGGTTTTATAACAAGTGCATAGAGATGCGGGTCGTCAGGACTCATTTCGTTTCAAACCAGCAAGGCATCTTCTCTTCATCTTACTCCATGATGGCCATCTGATGTTGCTCTATTATAGCTAGAAAAAACAGGTTGAAAATGCAGAAGGAAAGTCAGGGAGATTTATATAGAGGCGTGCAGAAATTTTGCCGATTGGTTCTAAAGTGAATGCAGGGGATATAACGGGATCAATCTATCGGATGTTGATTAGTAAGCTATTAAATATATGTTAGCCAAGGTTTTACAATTATTTTTATGAATAGTTCATTTTAATGTACATTATTTCTGGTTGGTAAAAAGAATAAAGGGGCTTCTGGAGAGTTGATATATTTATAACTAAACTTTTGCTAGTGCACAAGATAAATATTTGGTATTGTTTGGAGATTGGAAGAATTGATGGCACTCCCATTACACCTGTTCCAGCTCATTTTTTTACTGTCTTGATCAAAGAAATGAGGAGTCATCGAGCGAAATCAACAGATTTAAAACTAATAAAGAAGCGATCTTGACACCTTTTCTGTTAGGTCGCACTGCTCCAAGCCCGTCTGGAGCATCTACATAAGAATAAAGTTGATGCTATGCATTACTGGGACAATTCACATATCGCCATTAGTCCCAAAGAAAGTAGCACATCATTTACGTTATGGGTATTTGATCAGTTTTTATTTTGTAACTAAATACATATTATGAGCACCCAGGCGCGAGACGGGAATCGGAATTAGAAACCGTGACCTCCGCATGCGTACCTGCGAAGTTCGTTAAGATAAGATAAGATAAGATAAGATACTTTTTATTGTCAGAACTGTGTACATACAGAGATGGTTTACATTTAGATTGTTTCAACAGTTTACCCCTTAGGGTGTACAATATTATTATACACGAATATAGCCGCTACGTCACGGATGTCGTCAAAGCAAGAGGAAAATAAAGCTGTCGTTTTTTCTAGAAAGTACTAAAGTATTTACTCATTAAATTTTCTTCATGAGTACTTCTTTATTTGTAAAATTACTTACGACGTTCTACATAAAGCTAAGAGTTGGGATCGGGGTGTCAGTCGGTAATCCGTCTGGCCAACACCTCAGCTACTAGCACAAAATGGCCATGAGGCCGACAACATCCAACCAACTTCACCTGGCATAATACTGTTGCTTTGTTAACATTTATTAATTTGTATCTCTTAGGAAAAAATAAAATTAGAAAGATCTACTATAAAGACGAGCGCTAATTTTACCCAACAACAAAATCTCCCCAAACTAAAAAATTACAGCTATGCTGCTTTATAAAAGAAGATCAGACAAATATGATACGCTGAATCTAATAGTGTAATACTAATTCACAATAATCTTGAACGTTTAATGTGTTGCTAAAAAGATCGATGTCTCATAGCTTTTTTTTTTGAAGTGAAAATTTCTTTAGGCGCGTTGAACACTTTTTGGGTGAACAAAAAACATGGAACTCGCGTCATCGTCTCCGAACACGTTCCATGAGCTATTTTTTCCAGTAATACCAACCTTATTAATAATGGCTTAAGGTTTACATATTTATTTATTTATTCTTTATTGTACAAAAATTTACAGATATAATTACATATATTTTAAAATAGTACATTGTACAAGTGGCGGCCGTTTATTCTACAATGTAATTTTGAAATGATTGCATTGTATTACATATACATATCTATTTGAATTGCAACTTTGTTACAATGAAATACAGTTGAGTTTTTGAAGTGAAAACTTCTTTAGGCGCGTTGAGCACTTTTTGGGTGAACATTTTTCGGTTTGTAAAGAAGTATTAATGACCAATTTCTACTTTAATCTTGATCATAAACACTTCTTTATAAACCAAAAATAATTCGAAAATAATAATCTAATAGCTCGACTATACAACTCAAAAGTTACTTAGTTTTCACTTCTATCGCCAGTCCCCAAAGATTGCCCCGCATGTTTTTTTTATTGCTGAGGAACAGCAGGTGGTCTACTTAATATTAAGCAGTTATTATCGTCTATAGATATTTGTGAAGCTAGGGGCACCGAAAATACGCTGCTGTCCGCATATGGGTGCTCCAACCTACTTAAGTTACGAGAATTCAAATACATAAATTGTAAATGGTTTTACAAGAATATTACTATTTAATAATAATAAATCAGTATAAAATATAGCTAATTTGAGAACCCGAAAACTACAAAAGAAATACATAAGGCTAAAAAAGAAGATGCACAGGTGAATTTTCCTGATAACATCTATAGTAACTGAACACCAGGTCCTTTGGTCTCTCTCCGGTAACACTTTCGGAGCATTGTTTAAATACAATCCTCACATCATCATCTTTAAAAATTTTGAATAGATTTTCCCACATCGGCTTGCCACTGTCTGTGTACATTCCAACTTTGACTGTACTGCAATAAAGGAAATCTTTAAATATTTCACTTTCTTCATACGATTCATCTTTTACCAATTCCCAAGCTCGTTTTGAGGCACCCGATTCTTCAGTACATTCTGCTACAATATCTAAGAGCCTTTTAATTTGATCCTTTGGGTATTGCAATGGACGCTGTAAATAAAACAATTGATTTAAGTATACTATATTAGTAATAAATTAAATAATTTAATAATAAATAATTTTACTATTTATAAAAATGCACTGCCCGCCATCGGCTGGGCATTTATCTCCATGAAGCCTTTTATTTCTTAAGAAATGTTTTACGTACTCTCCGGATTTGAAATAAGCTTCCGGCTCAGGTTTCTCCAGCGTAGTAACTAATAATCTAATAGCTAAACCGAAAATAATAATCTAATTGCTCGACGATACAATTCACACGTTACTTAGTTTTCACTTCTATCGGCAGTCCCCAATGACTGCCCCGCATGTTTTTTTATTGCTGTAGGACAGCAGACAAGCTGACGACCCGCTTAGAATTTAGCAGTTACCGTCGCCTATGGGTGTTTGTAACGCCAGTGGCATCGCAAACACGCTGCTGTGCATTCTTATGGAATGCAGGAACTTGGGTTACTAATGCCGGAACACGACATAAGGTTATTATGGCCGCATACTTAAGACCATTGGTGGTCGCTATCCAGACGGATTTGAGGCCCTACCACGTAGCTAGGGTGGGTTATTTTGTCGCCTTTTACGACAGGCCGACCCCGGCCGCAGAGGTTAGTATTCTTTCTCCGCCCCTGCACGGATATGATTCCTAATGTTAAATGACTTATTTAAATATATTTTCATAAATTAAACTAACTAAGCTAAACGCGTCCTTACGTACCCGTAACGTGCATCAAAGTAATAAATAAATAATAAAAATCGCGGAGTTTTAATAACAAAATATTATTTAAAAATATTTTCTATCCAATTTACAGAAATATATCAAAATATATTTATGAAAAAATGTTTTACATTACATTGAAATCGGTTCAGTCGTATTCATAAGACTGCATGACACCATCGAAGCTCAAAGATCATCTAAGAAGGTGTCATCCTCATAAAATAGGTAAAGATAAGATATATTTTCAAGCATTGAAGAAAAAATATGAAAAGAGACCCACCGTGCACAGTATGTTCGCTTTAACGTCTGAAACGGACACTAAAGGTACGCGTCCATTGGCCCGCGCCGGACGCACCGCACGCAACGGATTTTTTTGCTTTGTATGATTTCACATAGTGCTGCGTCCACTATCCGCGCCGCCCGCACCGAATGCCGGCATTTATGATAGGCAAATCCGTTCAATCCGTTGCGTGCGGTGCGTCCGGCGCGAGCCAATGGACGCGTACCTTAAAGATGAATCAATCGATGAATGTGGGGAATTTGAGCATGTTCACGATGAATTCGGGTATGGTAGCCGCAACGTGCAAGGGGAGGACATCCTCAATGCGTTTGCGGCTGCCAACTTTATTATCGTGAACACGTATTTCAAAAAGAGACCCGACCATCTCATCACCTACAAGAGTGGGAAGAATGCTACCCAAATCGACTTCCTACTCACTGGGAGACACTACATCAGTAAAGTAGCCAACTGCAAGGTCATACCCGGTGAGAGTCTCACTGCACAAAACCGTCTTCTTATCATGGACCTCTGCGTGAAGCCCAAAGGCAAACGTGTCGATCGCCTTCAATGCCGAATCAGGTGGTGGCTGCTTGATGGAGTCAAGTCCCAGGAGTTCGCCTTAGCCGTCGGTGAAAAGTGCGCCTGTGGTGAGGGCGAACCGGTTCAGGACAGGATTCAGGCGGCTATCCTTGGGTCGGCAAGAGAGGTGCTTGGCGAGTCTAAGGGCAGACGCAAGTGTGACAAGGAGACTTAGTGATGGAATGACTCAATCCAGAGGGAGACAAGGGCAAATAGCCAGATCTCCTGAAGATCGCGATGCATACAGACCTGCCAAAGGCACCACTGAGAAAGCTGTAGCCAGAGTCAGACGAGACCACTTACAACCACTATACGATAAGTTGGAATCATCTGAGGGGTAGAAGCTCATATATAAGTTGGCGCGCTCCAGGGTCAAAGCGGCACAGGATATCTCCAAGTGCCACTGTGTGTGCAAAAACCCTGGGGGCAACTGTTATGCGAGGACCTCGCGGTGAAGGAGAGATGGCGCTGGTATTTCCACGAGCTGCTGAACACGCAGCATAAAGAGATGCAGCCACCAGATCTTCATCTCCCGGCATATTCATCTCCGTGTCGCTACAGCATCGGCCACGCTTCACATCCGTATAAAAGGACAGGCCTAATGATGGTCTGATAGACCTGTCCCTTCAATTTAACCGGTATTTTAGGGTCACAGATGACAGCAGTCACCTCACGCCATTCGGCCCACGCGGCAGCAATGCGTGCCTTAACATCTGAGTCAATGTCAACAGACTCGTGAAATACAGATCCCAGGTATTTCACCTGTTCTGTGCGTTTGACTGTGTCGCCGCCTATGCACACGGGTGTAGGATCTGTGGAATTGCAGGCCAAGTACTCGGTCTTCGCCACATTGAGTTTCAGACCGCCGTTCTCAAGCGATTCCTTCCACGCCTTCATACGTCCCACCAATCTACCCCTGTCCGAATCTGCCAGCGCGATATCATCAGCATACATGGGCAACCATGGGGGCTGCTCATGTGAGTTTCTGATGCTGTCTGATAATACGTCTAACGCTGAACAGAAACGGACTAAGGACGAATCCCTGGTGTACTCCGACAGTGATGGGGAAGGATTTTGTGTCACCAATAGCGGTCCGAACCACGGAATCGGAATCGGGGTACATGTCTCGGATAATGTCAATATAGGCCTCTGGGATCTCTTTGGACCGCAATACTCATCAGATTATCGCGCGATGAATATTGTCGAAGGCCTTCTGTAAGTTTAGAAATATTATTTTATTTTATATATTAAGATAAAATTTGAGGTAAAAAGGCTACAA
Organism: Malacosoma neustria; assembly: GCA_963693495.1. Lineage (NCBI taxonomy): Eukaryota > Metazoa > Arthropoda > Insecta > Lepidoptera > Lasiocampidae > Malacosoma > Malacosoma neustria. Next base: position 7,969,142 of record OY856373.1, read on the forward strand.
CCTTCTTGCTAAACAAGATTTTATGTCCTGGCGTAATCTTTTTCTATTTGGGGTCTGTGGGGTAGATTCCAATAAGCCAATTTGTAGCGAACAAAAGAGGCTAAAGTTTTAAGTAGGAATCACTATAAAGAATTAGGAAGATTCTATAAAGTAAAACTATTAACAACTCACCTTATTAGGAAACGAATACGCTAAATTAAGGCAAATAACGGCCAGTAAAATGCCAAATTTTATTTTCATTTTTAAATATTCGTTGAAACTAATAAAATTTAAAGAAGATGTAAATGCTAATAGAACTGTTGAAATCGGCAGATTGCTTGCGTTTATATTGTAGCAATCCTCACATGTCACAGCATGTGCTTCAAAACGTGTATGCGTGAGACAAACATTACATACATACATTTGTTCAGTACAAAGTTCGATGTTATGTTTTAACTAATTTTGGTATAGGTCCAATAAATTATTTATCAAAGATGATTTCGACAAGATTTTCAATTAAAATTTTTTTACTAATATTACTACTATATCATTACTAGACCACAGTTACTAGAATCCTTCTTCCGGCATGAGCCACGGTATTGGTCGTACTATTTATTTTTCAGTCGGTCTAGCCATTACCCGGTAGGCAAACAGTCGGGGTTTTTAGTGGGTAAGCGGGCAGAGTGCCGTATTCCCCCGACTTCTCTGTAGTCAAGAGCACATGCAAAATTATTTTCTTTTAGAAAGAAAAGTCTTTTCTAGAATAAAAGACAAGTAAGGGCAAATTAAGGCTTTTTTTCCATTTATTGGACAAACAAGCAGTATTTATATGAGGATTAGTAAATTTTCTTATTTAATATGTTAGTACTAATATAAACCCAACAACATTTGTCACAAGTTACATAAAAAAAAGTTTAACATGACTAAGAACTAGCAACAAAAGAAATTACTTGGATGTGACATAAAAAAAATATTTGAATATTGAATAAAAACTATAAAGAAATAAATTGTGTTAAAAACTTAGTCAGAGATTATCATGCTTATTTCATTTGTACAATCAAAGCGTATTCGTAACTATCCCCAACCGCCAATTTTGTGCAAATCATCAGCTGAGACGGTACGAGTACACAATAATCACTCCATGATTCAGTTGCTCGATAGACTCGGAATCAGGATAATAAATGATGCAAACTTTAGGTGGCTTTCGTCAAACAGTAGACGACGGATGATTGTCGTCCTATGATATATATGAGAAGTATGTATCTTTTAATTTGAGTTTGAAAACAAACTCTTTATTGTAATAAGATAAACCAGTATGGTATTTTCAGACGTTGGCTTTTAAGTTTCAAAAGATGAGTTATAATTAGTTGAGTAAACAAAAAAAAATTCGCAGGATTTATTTTAAATCCAGTTAGTGTTATAAATTAGTTATTTAATAAAAACATTAACGGAGTAAAGATGTTTTGAGATATCTATATGAAAAAAACCGCCTTAAAAAACTATTTCAAAACAAATTAATATGCACTAAAAAGTAAAAAATAATTGCATGTTCTTCTATAACTTTATAGTCAACTTACTTTTTCTACTCATCAATATGTAGGCACGATCTATATTACGATAATATAATGTAGTTACAATTGTTATGTTTGGAGTCGGTGTCAGCCAAGGTAGGTTTGGAACTACATACGTAGTTATAGGTGAGATGTGATTGTGTCGCACGCGCGACTTGACGAAGGTTTCTCGTATTATTATTGCTAGGTATATTAGTGTATATATTGTAGTGTTTCCTTGGCTGACACCGACTCCAAACATAACAATAATTGTAACTACATTATATTATCATAATATAGATCGTACCTACATATTGATGAGTAGAAAAAGTAAGTTGACTATTAAGTTATAGAAGAATATGCAATTATTTTTTACTTTTTAGTGCATATTAATTTGTTTTGAAATAGTTTTTTTTTGGAGGCGGTTTTTTTTGTTAAAATTTTTGTTTATTTTTTGATTTTTAGTGAATTTGAAGTACACTAACTAATTTGTCTGAATGTAGGTAGATCTACTAAATGTGCTACTCATATGAGACAGCGCCGTTTAAATGAAACGAACGAAGTCAGGGAGAAACATCTATCTCAAAAGAGACTTGCGAAGAACGCAAAAATAAAAATGTGGTTTTACATGAAAAAAGTTTTGAACAGGGAAAATATCAAAAAACGTAGTCACTGTCTCGGCTTGATCAACGATCGTCTATCGAATGAGACGGAGGAGCAACATGCCCATCGACTCAGATTTTTTTACATTTACCTCCCACATCCGGGATCGAACCCGCAACCTCATGCGTTACAGGTCGGTTACTTTGCCACTCCGCTACCACCAGTATTTTATATGGTTATTACCATTATTGATGACCACGTATTATTGATGAGCTTTATTAAGCTCATCAATAATACGCAAAAGTTTCTACCACCCACTCGGCTACCACCGCTTTCCACATAATACACCTTAAGTAATGTAATTAGAACGCTTGCGTCATTGCAATGCAGCAACAAACGTAAGCGCATTACAATTTGATTACAGACAGTTAGATATTCTGCCACGGATCGCACCCTTACTGTAAGCCTTTAAGGAGTTCCATTGATCATCATATTCGACTACGACAATTACTTGACCATAACGACGTTACGGTTGGTGACTCAATTGTCCGGACAGCCTATAAAAGATTCGGCCGTGTATCGCTAATTTGCTCCTAAGAATTGAAGAGTTCCGTTATTTTGTCATGAATCCCATAATCAGAACCTAACCAAACTTTCATCAAACTACCCTTGAAGTACATTCAAGGGTATTCATTCATACAAAGTACTTTCCAATAAAAAATGAATCGTTGAAACCGGTTGGCGTAATATTGAGTAATTCGTCCATTTGTCGCGCACACGCTTATGCAAATTTAAGACTTATATAGTTTTCTCATGGATGTCATCAGAACTGGACCAAATTGAAATGGGACCACACGGTAAGCACCAGCTTTCATATAAAAAAAGAATAATCAAAATCGGTTCGCCTAGTCGAAAGTTCTGAGGTAACAAACATAAAAAAATATAGATGAATTGATAACCTCCTCCTTTTTTGAAGTCGGTTAAAAACACTTGCGAAATTTTTAGGTTTTTCAGTGCTTTTTTCACTTCCTCTAACCCAAGGATGAGCAACACGCGGCCCGTTAAACATATTTATGCGGCCCGCCAAGCATTTCTCAAATTGAATTTATTTTATCGACTTTCTCTCATCAATATATAAAATTAATATATAATATATAAAATTAATTATAATAAAATGGTAGTACATATAAAACCGAAATTTTTTTTATGGTGAGTTACTTGTCGACGACGTTTTTAAACATGCAATACGAACGCGCCGCGTCTGCGCCATTTTTTTTGTGACGAAATACACACTTGTCGATGACTTGTTCAAACATGCAATAAAGAACAGTCTATCTATCTATCAAAATTAAAAAAATAGACTTTTTGAGAAGTAACAATTTAACAATGGAGACATTTTTAGCGGGCTGTGTATTAATTAATACATACCGGAATATTTACGACCTCGAGTTTTTACTGGTGACACGGTTCATAAAATTACTTAAATTTACTATATAAACGGGAAGAGACGTGTTCTGTGGTTTTGTATAAAAATTGTTTGTTAAAAGATCGTACGTCACATATTATTTGTAAAAATGAGAATAGAAACACTTGTTTTATTATCTTTTATAATGGGGACAATGAGTAATAATCAAGTGAGTACAAATTTTACCATTAAGAAGTTCTAGCGATAATTTCTTGTGAGTGAGCGACCGAGAAGTCATTCAGATTTACATTATGGAAATACTTGGTAGCGTACCTCAGGCTCCAAGCTTCGTATCCAAAAAGAAAACACAGTGAAAAGTCAATAATGGGTGAGGGCCAGCCCATGTCCTGTCCAGTTCTTGGATAACATGATCTTGTCCTTGGATAATATGAGATATTGTCATTCCAGCTAACTTATGAGCTGGGGGAGTTCGAAAATTATTAGCATAAAAATCATTGTAGATTCTTTAAATGTTTAAATTTCTTTAAATTTCTTTAAATGCCAATGAACATGTCTTAAAATAAGTTTTTTCTTTTCATGCGGGAAATTTTGTGGTAGGACACCAAGCCCGTCTGGGTGGTAAGCACTCTTGGTTTTAAGTATGCCATCATAATAACCTTGTGTTGTGTTTCGGTGTTAGTGACCTAGGTTCCTGTACCCATATGAGACAGCAGCGTGTTTGCAGACATCCATCCCCTCGTCGCACACATCCATAAGCGGCGGTAACTGCTTTTTTTTTATTGCGTAGCACAGCAGACAGGCTGACAGCCCGCTTAGAATTTAGCAGTTACCGTCGCCGATAGGTGTTTGCAACGCCAGTGGCATCGCGAACACGCTGCTGTCCCATAAGGGTACAGGAACTTGGGTCACTAATGCCGGAACACAACACAAGGTTATTATGGCGGCATACTTAAGACCATAGGTGTTCGCCATCCAGACGGGCTTGAGGCCCTACCACGTAGCTAGGGTGGGTTGTTTTGTCGCCTTTTACGACAGGCCGACCCCGGCCACAGAGGTTAGTATTCTTTCTCCGCTCCTGCACGCATAAAAGACTGCTTACTGTTAAATGGGCCGTCAGTGTTGTTCCTCTTTAATTAAAAAAATGAAGGAATATTCTCTAATACAAACTAAACATATTACCAAAATTTCATGATCATCGAAACTTCCGTAGCCAAGCATCAAGGTTGCTATTTCGACTTATAACTAAAAAAATAAGACATTCAATTCTACATTTGCTTATATGATATTTAAAAGTATTCAACAATTTGTACCGGCTTACATTGTAGATATTTCGTATCTTCCACTATAACTAGATATTAGCTGTCGTACTTTGCAATGAAATCTTTTGTATCGTATTATAATTTTGAGAGTAATAATAAAATGGTAAAAACGGTTAAAGATATTCTTAAAAAATAATTATAAACAAATAGTAATTAATGCATTATTGCTTATTAGATATGATATAATGCGTAATAAGACCCAGGAAAGGAGAAGAAGAAACAGGCCAAAAGCAGAAAAGGAGTATATGAAAATGTTTAGCAGTCAATTCGGCCCAATATTTTTAAGTCAAGAACTTGACTTTATCCCTCTATTGCATAAAAAAGTGCTTCAAATGTTTTTATGTTTATTTTAATATAAATAGTTATTAATAGTTTTTAATTAATATTTTATAATGGATAGCTGTCTAGTTTACATAAAACATAGTTCTATAACGGCTATGTTTTACTCAAAAACCATTAGCTGTTTTATTTATTAGCACTCAGGTTTAGTCCAAGGTAATGAGCAACTTGTTAACGGTGAGAACGTTCATTATCATTAATACAATAATAGTTAATTACAATAGCGTGTTGTTTGTGTTGTAACTAAAAGGAAGTTTTATTTCAAAGTAAATAAATCATCATCTGATTTCTTGGAATAACTACCTGATAGTATTATAAATATGAACATTTTAACAATAAATTGTTCATATATCAGTATCAAATAAGACTTTTGTGGTAGACATTAAAGTTGCAATTTAGTTGAGTTTGTCTATTTTACATTAAATGTTATCAGTTTTATCATCAAAATAACATATGAAACGAATTGAGGATATTTAAAAAATAATTTAAAAGCAAAATATTTATTCTTATTTAAAATATATTCCCATATAAAATATATTTATTGCCTGCACTTATTTTAAGTTGGCTTGAACTTCTCAGTGTCTTTCCAATCTTGATGGTCACCTTTATACCCATATTTTTTTTACAATCTACATTTTTGTTCAGTTTACCTATTTTGTCTGTATTTTTCACACTTGTTCCCAAAACTTTCTACGGGGAATTGGACATCTATGTCAATGTCCAAACAATTAAATATCTGGCTAAAATAGTTTCATGATTTTATTCTTACGGTTATGTTACTCTTGTAATCATATGGAGTTGCGAATTGAGAGAATCATTTAAAATTCACGCAACAAAGAATTCTGTAGTTTGGTACAAAATTATGTGGTGCGAATTTGATTCTAATGTATTTTGTGACATAAAAACACACACACACAGATTCATTATGTGTCCATTAATTATGTGTAAAAACGAAAGTGTGCGGACTAGGGTCGGCGATTTTGATAATGATTTTTTCCTCGAAAGTACACCTAAAACGGAGACGATCTTGAAAGTTTGAGCCCGATATTTGCAAATCTGGCCGCTGGAGAATTTTATTAATTTAAAAAAAAAAGCGATTTTTCACTAATTTTTAAATATTTGTATCTCAGCTCCTATGTATATAACTTAAAGACTCCTGCCAAGTGGCATGGGTGTTTGCAACGTCAGCAGTATCGTGAACACGCTGCTGTCCCATAAGATTACAGGAACTTGGGTCACTAATGTTGGAACACAACACAAGGTTATTATGGCGGCATACTTATGACCAAAGGTGATCCAAAGGGATCCCAGAGGCCTATATTGACATTATCCGAGACATGTACCGCGATTCCGATTCCGTGGTTTGGACCGCTATTGGTGACACAAAATCCTCCATAACTGTCGGAGTACACCAGGGATCCGTCCTTAGTCTGTTTCTGTTCAGCGTGGTATTAGACATATTGTCAGACAGCATCAGAAACTCACATTAGCAGCTCCCATGGTTGCTCATGTAGTCGTGGTGAAGACCTGCAACTCCACAGATCCCACACCCGTGCGCATAGGCAGCGACGCAGTCAAGTGCACGTATTGCTGCCGCGTGGGCCAAATGGCGTGAGGTGACTGGTGTCATCTGTGACCCTAAAATACCGGTTAAATTGAAGGGACAGGTCTATAACCATCATTAGGCCTGTCCTTTTATACGGATGTGAAGCGTAGCCGGTGCTGGAGCGACACAAGCAGGCACTGCGAGTCATGGAGATGAGTATGCTGCGGTGGATGTGTGGAGTAACGCGGAGGGACCGCGTTAGGAACTCTCGTATTCGCGGCAGCCTTCATGTCCGTGATATAGCGGATAAATTGCAGGAGTGTCGCTTTCGCTGATATGGCCATGTTTTACGGCAACTGGTCACTTATGTGGGGAATAAATGTCTGGCCATGTCGCCACCACCGGGCGCCGGCAGGAGGGGTGGTTAGACCCAAAAAGTGCTGGCTTGACGTCGTAGGGGTTGATATGCGTGCCAATAGATTGACCACCAGAGATGCCGAAGATCGTGCGAAGTGGAGAAGAAAAAGTCGGAAAGCGGACCCCGGGCGTCGAAGCAAGAGTTTGGGCTGCAACCGGGAATCATCGCCAAGATGATGATGACTTAAAACCAAAGGTGGTCGCCATCTAGACGGGCTTTGAGGCCCTGCCACGTAGCTAGCGTGGGTTGTTTTGTCGCCTTTTACGACAGGCCGACCCCGGTTGCAGAGGTTAGTATTCTTTCTCCGCCTCTGCACGGATAATAATATATAGCTATTGGGATGTACAATTTAGGTTAGTGGCATGTGAGTTTTTGTTAATAAGGGATTCATTTCCACGGCATCTATAACGCCTTTGCTTGAGTTTTTAATAGGTAAAATACTTAAGACTCGTGCATGCTTCTTTTTATTATGCAAAGAAGTGAAATTCGATATAATTCTTGTCGTCATCCAATCGTTGTCCACTGCCGGCGAGATCTATCTCTTCAAATTCAGTCAGCATCCCAGTTCCGTGCCTTTCTCGCCCAGGCTCGACCAGCAACCTTGGGCAGTTCGTGAGCCCAGTGAGTCAGGAAACGTCTTACATCGGGCTTATCGAGACTCAGTCGCCATCCCAGGATCATTTGTTCCATCTCTCACAGGTCCTGCAACAGACGTGACCGATTTATTGCTACTTCAGTTTGCATATTTTGCGAGATATGTCGGTCATTTTGTTTTTTTACAGGGATTTTCATTTCTAATTTTGTCCATGAGAGACAAACTCAACATAGCTCGCTCTATAACCCGCTAAACGACTTACAATCTGTGAACCAGCATCGTCATCAGTATTCAACACCATGTAGATGAAATACAAAAACGAATGGTGCCCTTTCGGTCTCGCTGAGCTGGCTGGATGAGAAATCTATCAGATTTTACGATGCTCTAGGAACGAGATGGGGTAACCTTTTGGTGGAGATGCAATAATAGTGCACTAAAGATGATCTAAAGTAGAAAAATGGATATAAAAAGTAATATTTATTTATATTCAATATATTTTTTTCAGGTCGATTACCAACTACCCTCAGGACTATTACAGTCGGTACTACAAATAGTAGTCCAATGTATGTTTCAGACAGAAATCACTCCTGAAATATGGGATACTATCAAAAATAACACTAACAACCATGACGCCAATTTCAAGGAGTTTATATACTGTTTGGCGTTAAGAGTGGGTTTCGTTGATGAGCAAGGACATCCCGTGAAAAGCAGATTGTATGAAGTTTTTAATGATGATACACTAAGGATGACAATTGATAACTGTGAACAAGAAGCAATTGGGGATCCAGTGGAGGCATCCTACGGGTTTTATATGTGTTCGAGGCAGCATAAAGATATGCATATGCTGATTTAAGACAATGTTATGTATTTTTAATATATTTTGTAGTTATATGGCGACGTAAGTAAATAAATCTTCTTCTTACTGTCCTTATCTCATATTATATGGGGTCGGTACAACATGTTCTCTCCTTTGATTCTCTTCTGTTACCCCTATCATCATACAAGATATATCATCTTTTTTTGGTACTACTCCTGTATCCATCCAGTCTCATTTATATCCTTATCCTTGTCATATGGCATATTTCTCTTCGCATTATAAATAAGCTAATAATTAATATACTGTGTTAATTCACATAGTGCCACCTAGTCGCAAAGTAGGTAGTAGATCAAACCTCTAGCAGAAGTTTTTCTTTAGTAAATAAAACCAAATTGGGGACGGAAATCTAATGCATTTTAAATACATATAATGACAGTATATAACGTCTTATTTCTGTCCACGGGCCTCCTTCTACAGAAAATGGACAGTAGCTCTGCCATACTTGTTCAAGTCGGATGCGTTCTTCATGGTGTTTTTCCTTGTTGCTAGTACATGGCAATTACGAGTATGTAGGCCACTACTGACGCCATAACTCTTTTTCCCTAATGCCCCACAAGCGAACGAAATAGTCAGACACCTTCAACCCACGGGCCTAATGACCCAAATATCGACGGGGATCCAGTACTTGCATAGGTTCAAGCTTAAGGAGAATTCCTCGTGTATCTGCAAAGAAAGGATGCCAGAAACAATGTTGTATATCCTGTTTAAGTGCCCAGTTTTAGGTAGAAGAGATGATCTGGGTAACCGCAAAGGACATAGGCGTAATAAACATAGGCGTAGAAGGCATAAGGGAGCTTATGACAAAAGCACACGGCGAAGTAATCATTGAGTACTATGTTAATACGAGTATAGCAAGGAAAGTAGTAAAGAGGAAGTAAATAGGAATTAGAATATTGGCATATTTCATTAGCATATATTTTCTCCATGCAGGGGTGGAGTAAAAATACTGCGGCTGGGGTCGGCCTGTCCTAAAAGGCGATAAAACAACCCTAGCGTCGTGTACGTTTATTTATTTACTCATGTGATCGTGGTAGGGTCGCAAGCCCGTCTGGATGGCGACCACCATTGGTCTATAGGTGAGCCGCCATAATAACCCTGTGTTGTGATCCGGCATTAGTGACTCAGGTTACAATACTCCTGTAAGGATAGCAGTGTGTTCGTCGCAAACATCCATAGGCGACGGTAACTGCTTATTATTAAGTGGTCCTTCAGCCTGTCTGCTGTTTGTCAGCAATAAAAAAATGTTTATTGTTAAAATATTAATTTTAACAAGCTAACAATTTTTATAGTTAACAAATCAATTGACTGCACAAAGGGCGGCCTTATCGCTAAAAGCGATCTCTTCCATACAACCCAGACCAGGATTAGTTAATGGATCATCATCTGTAGGTAAAAAAATTGACATCAGGGAGTAATGTTAAATAGTATTATAATATCCAATTGTGAATTATGAGAATTTTAAGTGTATATTTTTTGTCCGTAGGGTATTTGTTAGTCGAACTGAGTCATATATTTCACAAAATTGAAATGACCTGAATACAAAACGCTTAGTGAATCAATGAATAAATGTATATTTACTCTTAAATTACTCATACTCATTGTTTCAACGGACGATTGGATTGTCCTGTTGTGACGTAAGTCCTGGGCTATAAAAGCCTAGAAAGATGAAGTATTCTCTTAACACGCCACCTTGATACAGCTTAACGTTACGTATTGAAAATATTACTTAAAATGCAAGCGCATTCGGGTCTGTTAATTTTTGTTTTATGGGCCGCTTTATTCGCCGGCGAAGCAAACTGTGCCAGGGTAAGCTTGTTTGAAATCTTGCTTTTTATAAGAAACACTTTAGGGCCTAGTTATTTAAAGTAAGTTTAAAAAAATAATAGTTCTTTATTTTGTGCATGTTTGTTTCTTTCTTTTAGAATTTTACAATTTAGCTTACTGTATTACGTTTAGGTCTTCTTCATTTTGTAGTACAATAATCTTAAAGCTACATTTTCCTTTACTTATTCTTCTGCTTGTTTCCAGTTTAATACTGTTTCCCTTTGATGTTGGTGTTTTCTTTCTTGATATCTCTTTATTATTAGTATTTTCTTTTTATTGTTTACAGTAATACATCTTTTTTTTTTCTTTTCCCGCGGAAGTTTTCCGGGTCATTCGTCCTTTCTTTTGTTTTCTTTTAATAATTTACATTTTGACAATCTATAACATATATTTCTATAACATTTATTACTAGACAATTGATATACACACTTCTTGCATACTTTTGCAAATAAATACATATTGTACATAAGTACCCAAGCTGGGGATAAAGATTTAACTCATGACCCTTACAGGCGTTCAAAGTGCGAAAGCTGTTACGCCACGAGGTTCTTGATTATTATATCTATTGATTATCTTAATCTTGGTTGTTATTTCTTATATGAATTATCATCATCATTAAAATAATTGAATCATAAAAAAATCTGTTTTTTACAACTTTTTGTTCTTGAGATGGAAATGTTTAATGGGATTCCCATTTAATGCACCTCAGTAGTTGACAAGGGGACGCACTTCGTTGATATATCCACTAAAACCACATCCAAGGTTCCTTTACTACCGGATGCCCGAGCAGAGTGATTTACTTTCACGTGCGCGCACGTCTCAGGAGGGCTGAGTGAATTAGGTCGACCGTGGTGACTTAAGCCAGCCGTTCCTGTATCAACCAGGGTGTATGTGGCTTATCCCAGCTGCCTATGGTTTCTCACAGAACTAAGAGTGCGCAGTGTTACGCGCGCCCCGTCTCCGATTCGAAATGGGAGTTAGCCAAATATTTTCGACTTAACGAGATCGCATATAAAAAAATATGGATTTGTAAATGGGTGTAGTTTCTTAAATTATAGCCAAGATATTTGTGTCACTTACAAAAAAAAAAATTAAATTTAGGTTATTACCGGAAGTGTGGCGACAGCGTAAGTAAAAAAAATGCAGGAGTATTAAAGCTAAGCCTTCTGTGGCCTTCCATGCAGGCAGGCCACGTTTTTATGACACACTAGGATACTGTATTGTTATTTATGCGTGGGTAATCGGAATAACAAACTAATAAATGTTTTTAAACTAATAAATATATTTAAGGCACTGAAAATTTGGATATTTACAGATATTTCTATACTTTCAGAGAATCATAAAAGCACCTCCAGAGTTAGCAGGCCCGATTGTAGAAAGCATCTCAGTATGTATTCATGAAACGAACAATAACCCGGAGAAAATCATGACAGCAATCAAAGAAAACAGAGTCGAAGAGAATGATGCTTTCATGAAGTTCTTGGACTGTACTTTTCAAAAATCAGGTTACGGAAATCCAGATGGTACTATGAACGTCGAGAAAGCTGTTAAAGTGTATCCAAAAGACGTGGACATGAAAACTGTATTTGAAAATTGTAACAAGAACAAAGGTAGTTCAAGATCTGAGACTACGTTTAAAATGTATAAATGCTACCAAAAAACGTCGCCAGTACAATTAGCTTTCTAATTTAAATATATTAAAGTATTTCCTCAAATTTGTTTCCTTTATTATGTTAATTAAACTTTATTGTGAGAAGGAATTTCCTATATAAATATATGTTGAACTAAAATAAACGTCTCATTCAATTGAAAAAACTAAGTCTTGAATTTTTATAACTTCAAGATCCTGAAGTTAATGTTCAGATTTTTAATTATATTATCAGTTGAAAAGTCCCGAGACCAATTAAAATAAAATAGCCTTTAATGTTGTTCTTAGTTTTTTTAAGTAGAGTTATTATTCGCCTATTGCTTGTTTAACTTAATTATTTAGAATTTCTAATTATATTGGCAAGCGGTAGTTATTTTGGTACAACTTGTCTTCCGACAAAGGCCTCCTCTAATAAAAAACATTTTATTGATTCAAAATTCAAATTAAATCGTCTACATAGTTTCTCTAATAAGAGAATTAGACTAACTCCAGAATATTTTACCGTTTACCAAAATCTATCGACGGAAGCTATCGATCTGTCTTGAGTGTCGATTTATCTTTGGCCTGAAAGTAGGCCATTGTTTACTAAAGCAAATCTTCAATTGAACCAAATTTCTCGTGAGCATTCTTTTGAAGTCTGCGAGGAGGTATTACATTGTAAATGTGCATAATAGTGATGCATTTTTTTAAAATATAACCTTGTGTCTAATATGAAAGCAATCGAGCACTATGTTATACTCGTATTCTTATATAAAAAGCCATATTATTGTTATTCGAAAAATAAAGATTGAATAGTTGATATACTACTTGCATACTTTTCTATTGCAAATAAATACATATTGTACATAAGTACCCACTAGGGATAGAAAAAGATAACTCATGACCTTCTCATATTGAAGAGTGAAAGTCCAAAATAACGTAATCAGACTCATCGCCGAAATTAACTAAAAATATCTATTAAATTAAATTAAATTAAAAATTTACGGCTACAAAAGCAAGTATCGAACAGTGCGTGGAGTCTGCCACCTAGATATTGAGCGGCTGTGTAGAGGAATCGTCCTGGGACTCCATCAGGTAACCGCATCTAATTTTTTTTGCTGTACGACAGCAGACAGGCTGACGTAAGGAAGAGATTAACAAAAAAAGTTAAATTCGCAAAAAAGCTATGTCAGTTAGACCCCTTATTTCAGGGGTTTTTCTCGATAATTTTGCGTATATTTTTTAGGCATTGTATACTACTATATACACTGTCATCTATAGATAATAATAAGTATATCACATAAAGTGTTTGTAGACTTCCTGAAATTATACGTATTAACTTTAATATCAATTGTTCAAATTACCTAGTACGGTGAATACAATTATTTAATTAAATAGTTTGCGTTGAAATCTTAATGTATGTATATTATGCACAGTTTTAATTTATTTATATAAATATATATAATATTAATTTATTATAATTTTAATATATTTATATAAGTATAAATAATTATAAAGGAAAACACAATTATACATTATATTTACAGTATTTATAGTATAATTTCCGTCAGATATCATAAATGTTACATAAAGTTTTATACTACTATTAACAGATTACCTGCCATTCAAGATAAAAAAAATTCTGAGGTACCGTTTGCTTTGTGGGTAATTCTTGGTTAGGCATACATGAATGACTGAAAGACCCAAGAAGTGCTGGCTTAACGTTGTAAAAGGTGATATACGTGCCAATGGACTACAGATGATAATTATGTATACATACATTTTATACGAGCACATAAACACCTAGATTTGGGACGGAAATAAACGGGATGTACCCTCCCAATATGTTAAAGTATTTAAGCATAACTTCTATAATATAAATTGGAAGAAATCACAAAACATTTCAAAATTTATTTTTACATTTTTCCACAGACAGTTTTAATTCGCAATTCGTTTTTTTCTTTTTCGTAACTTATCGATAATATCACAGTGGAATTTTCTTAAAAACATTTAAAATATCCGTGGTTTCATGAGGATTGTTTTTGATAGCTTGATTATTTACAAATTTTATATCGTGCAGGGGCGGAGAAAGAGTACTGATCTCTGCGGCCGGGATCAGCCTGTCGTAAAAGGTGACAAAACAACTCATCCTAGCTAAGTGGTAGGGCCCCAAGCCCGTTTGGATGGCGACCACCTTTGGTCTTAAGTATGCCGCCATAATAACTTTGTGTTGTGTTCCGAAATTAGTGACCTAAGTTTATGTACCCTTAAGGGACAGCAGCGTGTTCGCGATGCCACTGGCGTTGCAAACACCCATAGGCGACGGTAACTGCTAAATTATAAGTGGGCTGTCAGCCAGTCTGCTACTCTGCTCTGTAGGATACTACAGCAATAATGCCTGCCCCTGCACGGATAAAAATTGTTTTATATTGAATTATGTTTATATGTATTATGTGTATTTTTATTTATTCTTTGATATTCATAAATATTTTTTTGTTTAATAAAAACATTTATTATTATTTTTACACGCGTTATCTTCCACAAAAATTTTGTCCATTCAAAGGTTGCCTGGAGAGATTGCTTTTAGTGTGCTTTTAGCAATAAGGCCGCCTATTGTACTTAACATAATTTTAAAATATCCGGATGACCGAGCTTTGCTCGGTATTTTTTTTTATAAATTGTGTTTTTTTGGAAATTAACAATTGATTTTCTTAGTCTAACCTCAAAGCAAACACTCATTGACTTCTTGTTACTTAACAACGCCATCTGCTGGAATAGCTTTAGTGTTATTCGCCGATAGATGTCAGGAAGAGTCACATTTTTGTTATTTTTTTCCAATAAAAAAAAGCGAATAAAATGACAGTTTTTAGAAATGATTCCTAGCTAGATCGATTTATCGCCCCCGAAACCCCCCGTATACTAAATTTCTTGAAAATTGTTGGAGCCGATTCCGAGATTCCAATTATATAAGTATATATATTATATAATATATATACAAGAATTGCTCGTTTAAAGATATAGGATTAAATTGTTTGCTGTAATTGTAATGGTATAATATAAAAAAATATTCTTATCTAATTAAATGCTTCTATTAATAAAGAGTGAAAATATAGGATACACGCTATGTGGACCATTATTTAAAGATCCATTTGAGATGGAACATAAAAAAGGTATAGAGAAATAAAACATAAGTAGGCAAAATAAATAAAAGGTATAATAATACGACATTCATTTATTGTTATGGCGGTTCGAATTAGCTAGTTTATAATAAACTAGCTGTGCCCGCGACTCCGTCCGCGTGGAATAATGAGTTAGGGCAGAATTTTTTGGATATATCCTAAGGTTTATTTTGGATTACAAACCCTATAAACCCTAAAATATAAAATAAATGAAATATGCAAACAGGTGTAATCGAATGCAACTGTTACTCCACGGGCTTCCGGAATACGTAAGTTCGATCCTACAAAGTCCAGCCTAAGCTAAACCCTATTTTATATAAGTGATAATATAAATCTGAGGTCAACTTAAATTGGCATAAAACCTACAAAGTCCAGCCTAAGCTAAACCCTATTTCATATAATTGATGATATAAATCTGAGGTCAACTTAATTGGATTTTTAAAATTTCCGAAACTGATCATTTTTTACCAAAACTATTTTTTTTAAATCAAATTAGCCTAAGTTACTCATTGTTACATCAGCTATCTGCCAGTGAAAGTCCCGTCATTTCAGAGATTAGTCGGAACAAACAGACAGACAGACAAAAATTGTATAAAATGTTGTTTTGGTATATGTACCGAGTATATATCCGAATACACTCAATAAAAAGCGGTTATTTTAATATTACAAACAGACTCTCCAATTTTATTTATTTGTATAGATAGTAGTAGTTTGGCGGGTCAGCTAGTTGATAATAAATAGAAATATTATTTTAAACCAGAAAATCTTGCTAATATATATTAATGTACTAAGTCAAATATGAAGAATAAAAACGAGATGTCATAAAAATAACAAAATGGTATAACATACGAAAAAACTATACAATAACAAATAAGAAACTGTAAGAGATATAAGATTGTAAAAAATAAAAGGGAAATCGATATAAAAAAGGACATAAATAATATACAGACGGGTATAAAAAAGAAATAGACGGAAAAAACAAGACAACAATAATTTAAACAAAAATTCTGGCCATGCCAGGAGGATATTAAATAAGCAGATAGGCTATCGGGCCGCCTGACAGCAAGTGGTCGCCTATGGTTGTTTTCAATTCCAAAGGCATTGACTACGTTCTGCTGGCTTACAAGAAATTTATTTATTTGGATAACGGCTGTTTTGGAAACCCCAAAGCGTATCGCGATGAGGAAACCTTTGCCGGAAACTTATTATAAATCTGAAGAGTACACAAAATATACGTTCTTGAGAAACATTTCGAAAAGGAAAAAAGAGTCTTCACGAAATGGGGATAAACACCAACCCAATGAAGGGCAGTGTGGTGGTAAGAAGACGGCAAATTCACAATTCTAAATAGCTTCTAAGGAAGCTTCCTCGTTGTACAGGCGGTAGATTATGCAAAGAGACACAGTCTCTCCGAAGGCTAGCGTGTCTAGACTGTTAAAAACCTCTGTCTGACCTTGATACCCTAAAAGAGAAAACCAAATGGATCGCTTTGATTTACTGCCTGTTTAGCACAACTTATCCCCTGAGACAATGGTATTTTTTAAATTATTGTCGAATATCTGATGGTCTGCTTAACAGTAAACGGTTATCATCTTCTATGGATGACGAATCTTCACCCTTGGTGTATAAGTATGCGAGTAAGCTATAATAACCTTGTATTGTGTTCCGGCATTAGTGACCCAGGTTCCTGTATCTCTATTGGACAGCAGCGTATTCACGGTATGCAAAAATTCATACGCAACGGTAACTATTTACTATTAAGTAGGCCATCAGCCTGTCTTTTTTTTATTGCTGTAGGACAGCAGACAGACTGACGGGCCGCTTAGAATTCAGCAGTTAGCCTCGCCTATTTTGCAACGCCAGTGGCATCGCGAACACGCTGCAGTCCCTTAAGGGAACTTGGGTCGCTAATGCCGGAATACAATACAAGGTTGTTATGGCGGCATACTTAAGATCAAAGGTGGTCGCCATCCAGACGGGCTTGGGGCCCTATCACGTAGCTAGGGTGGGTTGTTTTGTCGCCTTTTACGACAGACCGACCCCGGCCGCAGAGGTTTCTTTCTTCGCCCCTGCACGGATAAAAATCTGTTTGTCTGTCTGTCTGTTGTTCCTCAGCTATAAAAAAAGCTAGGGTCATTTTATTGCCTTTTACGACCCCCGTTCATCCCCGCCGCATATTCTTACTCCACCCATGCACGAAGAATTACATTCTTAAACATTGAGTGTAAACTATAGTCAAAATAATCCATTTGCTGCATTTTAAGAATCGATATAGTTTCAATATGGTGAATTAAAATTGATGCGGTGGGAATGATGATGAATTATACGGTGACCTTATTATCATTTCTGGCCAGTAACTCATCATAGTTTTAGATGATGATCATAATCAGATGGTATAATTGTTTTTATGAGTTTTTGTATTATTTTTTTTATATTAGAGTACCATTGATTGTTGATCATTTTAATATGTTTGTTTGTTTGTTCTGTTTGCTAAAATTAAAATGTTTTATAATTTATTCATGGAAACATTGGTATTACAAAGATACTGCATCAAAAAAAGTAAATGATTAATGAATCGTGACTTTACAAATACGAATTTGTGTTTTGCTACTCGTAGTAAAGGTTAAATGTTATGTTTTATACTAAAGGTTTTTTTAAAAAGTATCTATAAAATATATTATGTATATACGAAGTATTCTTACATCCATACTAATATTGTAAATGTGGAATTAAGTCTGTCTGTCTGTGTAAATGTTGCTTAAATCAACAAACCAATGTTGAGATAGATTGGATCTTGGAGAAGGACATAGGCTACTCTTTTAATTTTTATGGTTTGCTGAGTCAGCTAGAAATAATAGGGGTTAAACTGTGAAATTGCCGTTGTATAGTAATAAATACTCTGAAGTGGCATAAAGCCTTCTGGTGTGAGATTTTCAAGTGAATCTTTTTTCACATCATACTTACGAGTTTTTATTTTTAAAAATGTGCAACATTTGATTTTCGACTTTCAATTGTTTTTGTTATTCAGCTCAGATCTGAAAGCTGGATACTTAAAAAAAAAACGAGTCATTTTTGAATACGAGTTCCGACGCGGAACTAACGCGGCAGAAACGGTTCGCAATATCAACGCTGCATTTGGAGATGTGGCTACTAATGAACGCTCAGTGCGTTTTTAGTTTAAACGCATATGAAATGGAAACTTCGACTTGAAGAACGAACCACGTGAAAGACCACCCATACAGATCAATAACGCTGAATTGAAGGAGATGGTGGAAGCCGATCCGAGTCATACTACCCAGGAATTAGCGGCATGGTTTAACGTTACCCTACCTACAATATTGACTCATTTGCATCAAATTAGTAAGATAAAAAAATATGAAAAATAGGTGCCTCATGATTGACGTTGATGATGACTGACCTGCAGTAAGAAATGCGTGTTGAAACTTGTATTGCCTTGTTGAATCGGTACAAAACTGAAGGAATATTGGATCGAATTGTGATATCTGAACTTGAAATCTTATAACAACCAGCAAAGAAGCATCGATGTGTATAAAAAGTTTTAAGTACCTAATAAAAAAGATACATAAAACATAAAAAAACAAGCACTTACATGTACAGAACATTTAATTAAAGCCGGAATACTCGACATTTATATACTTACATATAAAACAATACCTAAAAATAATTTTTTGGAATTAAAAATTTTAAAAACAATTGCGTTGTTCGGAAAATAAAGTTTTATTTTGTAATTTACATAGTACACGATAATAAGAACAATTTATTTAAACTTAAAATATTACCTACCTGAAAATAAAGAAACAACAATTAAAGTATTTTTTTCAATTAGTCAATTCCATCTTCCTAAATTTACAATTTTTATAATTATCTAAAAATACAAACTTAAAATTAAAATCAAGACATTTTTGACTACTGCCAACATAGCTGATTTACCGACAGAAGTTAGTGGCCATTACTTCTAGCACCATCTATCAACTAAATGTTAATATAGGGTACTCTCGGGGCGGGCCTCTTCTGGGTTTGTAGTGCCAGGGGGTCAGGGTTTCGTTCCCCCAGTGCTCTCCTTTGTCTACCCTAAGAAGCTGATGAAGGCCGCGGAACAGCACGCAGCCCTCACCCTCGCGCAATGGTGCTGGTGGCGGATCCCCTCCGAGGGGCTGCCCGCTGTCACTTTCTACGGTAGCCGGAGGTCGTTGGAAGCCCTCCGGCGTCGTCGACATGGCTTGCGTTGGCGGGAAGGGAGTGTGATAGTTAGCTCCCGCTTCAGCTCCGCCGTCTGCTTTGCGGACATAACTACCTCGCAGAAGGAGGAGACGGCTGTCCATCCAGGATAGCTCGCCAGAGCATAGCTCCAGCTCGTCACACAAAATACTGTTGCTGAATTAGAACTTATGTTAGTAATAATTGTAATTAATTTAAAATAAATCCACTTGGGAACAAATGAATGTACTAAACCGAAGGCACTCACAGAGTGAAACCTGATTATATATATTACAAAAACATATAATAAAAACCAGTCATCTAAGGCTCAGTTTTTATTAAATTGTATGTACAGACCGTGTATATAAAAAGGCAAAGCGAGAAGTTGAATAATCAGTCTATAATGATGTCTAGATACCAAGTATTATTTTTTGTTGTTGCCTATTTCAATTTGGTCTGTGCGGGCTCGAGAGTAAGTAGATATTTTTTATTCTTTGCCTTGAAATGTACTTTTTTGTATAGATTAATTATTCATTAGCGTTACTAGCTTTATTTTCGCCTATCCCATTTCGATCTATATCGAGTATCAAGTATCGATCATCAATCAATCGAGTATCAGAATAGTCTCATGACTTTTCTATATCTGCCATATATACATGTTACTTTTGTGACAGGGGAATAGACAGATGTACACTAGATGAGCTATATATCTATAGATACCTCAAGAATTTTTTCACATATGTAATGTATGATGGAAAGTCACTCCAAGACCAGAATATTATATATGCGTCATAAAAATATTTTCCTTCCGAGGTGATCAAACCCTCAGATACAAACTTACTCAATTCAAAATCGATTTTTAAAGTGGAAATTCTGTTTAGATATATTATACATTGCAAAACTTAGACCACCAAACAATATTTTTATGCTACCGAAGCATTAAAAAGGTGCGAGAGGCAATTTAAATCCATTCCTTGTTTAAGTATTAATTGCCAAGGGAGAACGTGTGTTAAAATGCGTCGTAATATGATACTTAGTCATAACATTTATTAACATTAGTTATGCTTGAGTGCCAAAAGACAGAACTGGAATTTAAAAATGTACTAAAGTGGCAAAATTTATTTCAATATAAGATCTTACATATCACCTATTGAATATCAAGAATCTAGAATCTAATACCGCTTCCAATACAAAACGCTAGAGAAGGAACATCGAAACATACTCCCCAGCGAGTATTTTTTAGTCTTATTTCAATATTTTTTATTGTGTATAACTTTAATTACAAAGTGAAATTGAAGGAAAAAAAATATGAGTTAATATAATATCAATATAATTATTTTTATTCCCAGTCTATACGGTCGTCAATATAATATTTAATGGTCTAATACTCTTTTCCACACAGACGTTGCTTAATAGCTTTTTTAAACTTATTTGTTGAAAATCTTTGAATTGCATATTTTCCGGAGTTTCTTGCATCTTTGCTATGAACATCACTGAATATATTTTTTATGTAATTTTTTTAACATATAGTACATTTTCCAGTGCAGGGACGGAGAAAGAATATTAACCTACCTACCTAACGGCCGGGGTCGGCTTGTCGTAAAAGGCGACAAAACAACCCACCCTAGCTACGTGGTAGGGCCCCAAGCCCGTCTGGATGGCGACCACCTTAGGTCTTCAGTATGCCGCCATAATAACCTTGTGTTGTGTTCCGGCATTAGTGACCCAAGTTCCTGTACCCTTATGGGACAGCAGCGTGTTCGCGATGCCACTGGCATTACTAACACCTATAGGCAACGGTAACTGCTAAATTCTCTGTCTGCTGTCCTACAGCAATAAAAAAAAGTCATAAGTGTAATTTTTTTACGACACAAACTGCTGAGCTCCATATGTTTGCCAATCGATGAATATGAAAACCCCACTGTAATTTTGAATCCATTGCAATACCGAGAAAAACGGCCGACTCTATGGTTTCCAATGCTACACCATTTAATAGTATATCTAGTTTTCTACCTTTTACATTAGGCAAAGAGAAACTAATACATTTTATTTTATTGTTATTTATTAATAAATTATTAATACCAAACCAGACTACTACATTGGTTAATGCATTGTTTACCTCGTCAAAAGAACTCACCTATCTATTTATCTTATTTATTACAGAGGCAGGCAGGCTGACGGCCTGCTTAGAATTTAGCAGTTACCGTTGCCTATGGGTGTTTTGTGGCACCAGTAGCATTACGAACACTCTGTTGTCCCATAAGGGTACATGAATATTCTATAATATATCTCTGTGGCAAAGCATTATTTTCAGCCGCTCTGATACTATTGAGTTCCAAGTATAGTGAAAAAAGTTTATCTATTCATTCAAACTTATACATTTATTATATTTCAGACTACTTGTTTCCACGAGCCAAATAAACTAACTTAGTTATTTTACACATTTTTGTTACAGCCAAAAGTCATCTTTGCTCCAGAAGTTCTACAAATACTTAGAGGGTCGATAGTCAAATGTATCGACGTTTCAGGTATAGACCCGGATGTAATTCATCTCACCGAAGAAGGTCGATACAGAACCGATGAAGTCTTTGAAAAATTCGTTCACTGTGTATACTCTACAGCAGGATTCAGTAATAGTGATGGCAGTGTTAAAGTCAAAGAAGCGGCTTCTCTTTTCCCAAAAGAACATAGCGATGTCGAGGATGTTTTAATAAACTGTAATCAAATTATCAAAGATGACCCTGTTAAGACTACGTCTAATTTTTTTAAATGTTTCCAAGACAATTCACCAGTAATTATGGTGATATGCTACGAAAATGGGGACAAAAATAAAAATGTATGCAAATAAATACTTTATCACATGAATATATTTTTTATTATGTATCTTATAAACGCGTTTACGTCACATAGGGCTATCGACTATGTCTACACGCAAAAAGCTTTGCGCAGGACTAACGTGATTTGTTATATAAATCCGAACTAGATACTCGTCTACAATTATTATATATATTTATCTTAATACAGTAACATCCCTGATATAAAGAATCAACATTCAAAAATATACTATTCAATAAAAAAAAATTAACAGGGGTAATAATCGTTCATGCTACTATAAAAGAATCCACGTTTGCTAACTGTAGAGTTATGTTAAAAAATTCCTTATATAAGTAAATAGATAACCAGAGGGATAGACATAGGTAAATTAGCAAAAACACTAACTTGATTGTATCCATCTCTCATTCAGTTATCAATTTACGAGTACATGCACAGTCGAAGCAGTACGTTTATAGTAGTATTTCTACCAACTCTGATATGATCGTTATATGATTGATGGACATATTTCAGAATATATTTCATTTTGTGTGAAATATAAACAAACACACACACACACACACACACACACACACACACACACAAACACACACACTGCACACAGACACAACAACGCGCGCGCACATACACATACTCGTGCTTGCACAATTATGTGGTAGGGCCCCAAGCCCGTCTGTCGCCCATATTGTCAAAAGTCACGCTAGAAATACTGTTCCATACTCCAGTCTAAACATTTCTTTGGGTGGAGCCTTTTTACGATGCCGGTCATGGACCGAGATTACACCGTATATGAGAAAGATAGCTCGAGAGCAGTGGACTGCATGAGAGAGGATGGGATAGGAGCAGTGGCTAGAAAGATGCGATACCTTGCAGTGGGCAAAGAAATTCGCACTGACCTTGATTCCACTCCATCCCGGTTCGGTTCAAGTGGCGGAGGAACTGTTGCACGGCACCAACTCAAGGCACAACACTGAACAAACAGATTTAATGGCACGGCCAGTTAGAGGTTGGAGCAAACATCGACCGTCCTGCCAATTTAGTGGTATGCGCGTTACTATCGTATATTTCCACCCCACTCTCGCTTTTACCATTTTACCTCACCGAGAATGAGGGTAGGTAATAAAAATCAGGAGGCGGGATTTCAAATACCCTTATGCAAGGATCGAACATGCCCCCCACCGAAATAATTATGATGATTTCCAGGAAAATAAGTGAGAATGGAACTGAGAGGTTAGATCAATAAATATATAAGAGTGTGATAAATTATACATAAGAAATAATCTTAACACTCTACAACTTATAAAATAAATAAATAAGTGTATAATGAAATTAATTAGTGTAGGGCAAAGGACAAATTTTATTGACAGGTCTTTTAAAGAGATCAGATTTAGTTCGCACAGCTACAACACTAACGATATTATCAATACCTGGATGAATCTCCTCTATTCTTCTCAAGGGCCATTGGTACAGGCTTTGTTAAATTAGATTTTAATATGACTAGATCACCCACGTTTACATTTGAAGCAGTTGAGCACCATTTTGCTCTCTGTTGTAGAGTATGAACATAGTCGTCTGACCAACGTTTCCAAAAACTCTCCAAAACCTTCTGTAACAATTGCCATCGTGACAATCTATTTAAAAGCAGGTCGGTTACGTCATGTTTTGGTACAGCTAGTAGATTCTGACCCACCAAAAAATAACCTGTGGTCAAAACATCGAATTCATCAGGATCATTAGAAATAGCACATAGCGGCCGAGAATTCCTTATTGCCTCGATTTTACAAAATACTGTTGTCAGTTCTTCAAAAGTTAGGGATCTATCTCCAATACTACGGTAAAGAATATGTTTTGCTGACTTGATACCAGCCTCCCAGATTCCACGCATGGATGCTGAATTTGCAGGAAGGAAGCGCCAAGTTATATTGCGAGTGGAGAGTCTATCCAAGATTGAATCTTTATTAGATTAAAGTTTAAAAAGGTTGTAACTTCCTTTAAATGTTTATCTGCTGCGATGAAGTTAGTTCCGCGGTCAGAATATATAGTCATAAAGACCACAACGGGCTATAAACCTATCAAATGTGGCTAAAAACAATCACAAGATAGATCGGAGAGAAGCTCCAGGTGCACAGCCTTTGTTGAGAAACAAACAAAGAGACATAAATAGGTCTTGTGTAGCTTCGCATTACGCCTTAACAAGAAACGGACCGCCTATATCACAGTCAACGTGGCTGAAAATCTCTTCAGGTTTGAGACGTGGGGCAGGCAAGAGACCCATCAAAGGTTGAGAACCTCTAGGGTTGAACCTGAAACTATTAGGACACTGATAAAACTGATCGAATCACGTTTCGAGCATTGATTATCCAAAATTGTTTACATAAAATGCCATGTAACGTACGTGGCCCTACATGTAAAAATAATTTATGATAATATTCGATTATCATGGTGGCATGACATTTCTTCGGAAGTAAAACTGGGTGTTTCGTATTATATGGAAGATAAGAATGTAAAAGTCTGTCCCCCACCCCGAGGAAATATTAGAATCGATAAAAGGACGCAACTTACGCAGTGAAGATACGTTGCCTGTTTTAATTATAGTTTTCATTTCAAAATTAAAATGATTCATTTGAATTGAACGAATAATAATGTTACGAGTCTGTGCCAGTGCACTGGTGGTTAAGGGTCCAAAAAGGCGTTCACCAGTTTTAAAATTTAAATTATTTTTTAAACCTAACTATAACACGCACGCACTAGGCTATAACACGAGTGAGTTTATTAAATGAAGAAAATTTATTAAATGTTAATTCAAAATCATTAATTATTATTTGTTTATTAGACGAGTTAAAGCAAAAGGCGTCTACTAAAGTTTTCATCTCAGGGAATTGGGTTTTATCCGTAATAATAAATGTACTAATAGGCCTCTTTTCAGAGTTATATTATAGCCACACGGGGCCATGGATCCACGCTCTGGACTGA
Source organism: Malacosoma neustria (assembly GCA_963693495.1). Classification (NCBI taxonomy): domain Eukaryota; kingdom Metazoa; phylum Arthropoda; class Insecta; order Lepidoptera; family Lasiocampidae; genus Malacosoma; species Malacosoma neustria. Next base: position 7,994,447 of record OY856373.1, read on the forward strand.
TCTACTAATTGATCAGGGTTCTCCCTCCGTGGTTTTCTGACCACGAGAACATATATCTGTCATGTTATGCCAACAGTTGGATGACACCGATTCAATTATTTTACTAACACGGTTAGCAACCAACGTTTTTAATTTGTAAGGCTGTGTTTGAAGCCATGATCCAACTATAGTTGAGTCACTAAGAAAAACTATATAAAAATTAAAGTCCTTGCAGTTTATTTTGTCTTCTTATTCCAACAAACTGCCCAGTTGACGCTGGGCGAACACGTCCACGGTTTGACGGACCGCCTTTTGTGGCGCCGTATCTACAGAAACTAGATAAATTAGATAAAAAAGATAATTGGCGTTCGTGGATTATGAGAAAGCCTTTGATTCGATCGAGACCTGGGTGGTGCTTCAGTCTCTCCAAAAGTGCCACATTGATTATTGATATATCAAAGCGTTGAAGTATTTGTATGAAAACGCCACAATGTCAGTCCGTCTCCAGGATCAGAACTCGAGGCCTATCCGACTGCAGCGGGGAGTCAGACATGGCGATGTCATATTGCCGAAGCTGTTCACCGTTTTGGACTGGAATGGACTGGGCATCAACATCAACGGCAAGTACATCACTCACCTTCGATTCGCAGATGATATCGTAATCATGGCTGAGACTATGGAAGACTTAAGCCTTATGCTCGATGGCCTCAATACAGCTTCCCAAGGAGTAGGTCTCAAAATGAACATGGACAAGACGAAGATCATGTCTAATGCCTATGAGATGGATGGGTCAAGTAAAGGCTGCAGTGGACGTCCCAGTACACGTGTGCTCCCGAAAAGCAGCTGTCCGGGAGGAATGGAGACGGATTGTCAGGCGTGTGACTGAAAAATGATGACCACGACCATTCTGACAAGAGCGCAACGAAAGAGAAGATGAATTACCGATAATCGGATAAGCAAATATTCCAAACTATATTTTATTAAAGCAATAATAATTTTTTTGATGTTGTGAAACGGTTCACAGGCTAACAATTCACGTAATAGCAGTAACAGTCGCCTAACAATATCTGTGACGCCAGGGGCACCGCTAGTTTGCTGTCGTCCACGTAGAGGGGGATTGAATTCAGGACATTAATACACGACATGAGGTCATTATGACGGCATGTTTTAAAGTCAGGCTTGGTTTCCGTCGGAACATATTTCTAGCCTTACTATTGGCCAATATATTGAGCTTTCTAATATCTGCCCTTTCATTTTTCCTTTCATGAGTCCTTTTTTTACATTCCGGAGAAACTTACTAGTACCACTTCGGAACTTGAAAAACTAACGTGGTTATGTCAAAATTATCTCCTCTATCTTATGGTGGCTGCTTTTACGATGGTGTAGGCCAGTCGCTGTGATAGCAATCTGATTAAAACCCCGGTCACCATTTCAATCCATTTTTAATTTTTTATTCATTGCTCAACAACCGTGGCTAATACATGTGTGGTGCTGGATAGTCAAAATAACCCCCGGTTTTCTGACAACTTGTATTTGTAAATAATAATCTATCGATTGCTTAATTTTCAAGTTCGCAGATAGCAAATAAAGGGTTCGATTTTCTTTTTGAGTTTGGGCATAAATTGGCTACAACTCCTCTAAAGCCAAAATTGAGCTACGTATTTTTTAAATATTGTAAAAAAAGATTGTATCGTGGTTACAACGCAGCCATGGTTCAAACAAAAAGTAAATAATTTAAAATTATATGAAAAACCTACGAATAAATAATAAGACTTAATATTTATTCGCAGTTTAAAACTTATTAATAGTGTGTGAAGTTAAAATAATGGTTTTCTTTTGTTTTTCTAGCCAGGTGTTACTTTTGAAGACGAAACTGCACAGAGGATTAACGGGGCAATAGTTTAATGCATCGCTGAAACTGAAATTCACAGTGATGTCGTAAATTAGATAAAGGAGGATAAGATTGAAGATAATGACTTGTTCAAGAAGTTTATCTATTGTAGATACGTAAAATCTGGATTTGCTACAGCAGACGGGCACGTGAAGGTGAAGGAAGCAGTTTTGGAATTTCAGGAAGAGTATGATATATTGACAGTTATTAAAGATTGTTTAAAATGTTTACCAATATTTTAAATGTTTCCAAATAAATCACATATACGAATGGTATTTTAATCGATCATTTGATATCGTAATATTTGTTAGAAATAAATTGTAAAATGATGAAAGATGATTTTTTTTACTTCCCTGAGTTTGGTAGCTTCTGAATAGCGTCAGAAGAGTAAGAGAATTCTTCTCAAGTATGTGAGCTTTGGAATCTAAGGGGAACCAATAAAACCAGTCGGGAACCAATAAACGAACCGCAAATGAGGCTCTGTGAACCGTGGTCTTGGCGGTATATCCAAACCTGGTTATTTGTAGCTCTAAAAAGGCATTGATGACAATGTCATAACATGGCAGCAGCAACGTCAGTGTGAAGTACTTTTCTAATGAACTGTCTACATAATTTACGCACATATTATGAAAAAGCGAAATACAAATGGAAAATATAAAATTATGATCGCGATTGAATTTTCGAGATTGTTTGCAGTGATATTGTACAAATGTATACTATCTAACGAAATTGAATGCAATACCCATGAGATATTTGCATTCGAAGATACCACAAAATATGGTAAAAATACAATATCAATAAAAGAAAGAAAAGGACTTATCCGGTCCAGGATGTTTTAATGAATTTTGTAAAGGTAAAATGCAACATACTACGTCAAGGTGTGTAAAAATAATTTTCACCTTGAATAAACCGAAAACGAATAATTAAGTACGAAAAATTAGTATAGATCAAATTTATATAATTTCTTTTTTGTCTGTGAGATCATTTTGGCGTATTTTACAATATGCTAAAAATAAGTTGGAATCGATTAATGAGTCACCCCGATTCCCCGTGAAATGGTAGGCATTGAAAGAACAAAAGTACTAAAATTATTAAAGATACAAGACGATAAAAAGCATTTACTCCATAAATAATGTCATTGTCAAGTAAAGTCCAGTCATTGACGAGCTCTGGCGTAACGGATAACGCACGTCGGTATGCTCGCGAAGGTTACGGGTTTGATTCCTGTCCAACGTTTGGGTGTTCATGTGTATATGTATTTATTTACAAAAGAAAAGTAAAGTAGTAGTATATCAGTTGTCTAGTATCCATTTCACAAGTGCTATGCAACTTAGTTTGGAACTAGATGGCGTTATGTGAAATGTCGCAACATATTTATATTAAAAAAACATGCGGGACAGTCTTTGGGGACTGCCGATAGAAGTGAAAACTAAATAACTTGTGAATTGTATCGTCGAGCTATTAGATTATTATTTTCGGTTAATAAAAAATTGTTTATGAACAAGCATTAAAGTTTAAATTGGTCATTAACACTTCTTTACAAACCAAAAATTGTTCACCCAAAAAGTGCTCAACGCGCCTAAAGAAGTTTTCACTTCAATAACTCAACTGTATTTCATTGTAATCATTTAAAAGTTACATTATAAAATAAACCTTACGTCAGTATTAATAAGCTTGGTATTACTCGAGCAAAACTCCGTCTTACGAATTTTCGATCAGGACACGTGACCTGACGTGAGTTTAACATTTTTTACCCATCACAAAATATGCACAACGTCGCTAAAGAAGTTTTCACTTCAAAAATGTTTCTATTGTTATTTTTTTATCAGGTTTTGTTACAAAACTAAACGTTAGCTATGTTACTTTTTATTCTGTGATTAAAAAGATCTTTTTTATTTAATTTAAGGAAAGAATACTGAATGTCAACACATTTTTTTAAATAAACTTATTGAATATTATATAAATCTTAATTACTCGTATAGCACTAAAAATGGTTCCCAAAAACTTCGTTATAAAATATGTTTTTATATAAGACTTTTCTAGTTTATACAAGAGCTTCATTTCATAATGAATTTTATGTGATAGCGTAAAAATTATATTCCATTGTTCAATGTAAGTTATTCAAATAAGTTCCTTAAAAATTTAATACACACTAAGTACTAATTGTATTCAAATTTAATGTACATAATATGTAAAATGTATAATATTTTTGATTGAGAGTAAAATATTTTAATGGAGCTACGAAAATAATGCCTACAACTTCGTAGTCCTACTTCGAATCGGAAATTTAGCTTGCAAGAGATATTATAAACAAAAATATATTTCAAAAATATGTTAACCCTAGTTTTTACTAACCATACAGAATCGAATTGAGTTTTTCTACGCACAAGACCATTTTACCGTTAAATTCTGACAATTATCTGATATCAAATTTAATGATGTATTAATATATTTATATTTGATTTTCCCTGTAATAACGTCATTAATAATAATAATAATAATATTTTGTGACAATTCACACAGCGTCATCTAGTCCCAAACTAAGTAGCACTTGTATTATGGGCCCTAGACAACTGATATACTACTTATATACTTTTTTTGTAAATAAATACATATTATACATAAAATTATAGTTAAAAAAACTAAAAAACACGCTTTTATAAAAAATCAAACTAAAAGGTAAAAAATAAACTTCAATAAATTTAAATTAAGGATACTGGGATTAACAAAAAAATGAATTTTATTGTAAAAAAGTGTGTGTATGAGACGGATGAATGGAGTTACAAAATGGATAAAATTAGAAATGAGTATATTAGAGGAAGTTTGAAAGTAATAGGTGATTGAGAAGCTGAAAAGTAATAGGTTAGCCTAGTGTGGCCATATAATGCGAAGAGAGGAGTGTCATGTAACAAGGAGGATGCTAGAAATGAGAGTGGATGGATACAAGAGGAGGGGTAGACCAAAGAAAAGATGGATGGAATGTGTAAAAGATTAGATGGTTAAAAACGGTGTGAATGTTCAGATGACGGCTAATAGACTGGAAGTAGAAAACATGTTGTGCCGATCCCAAACGTAGGGCTTGGGAGGTGCTTGAGTGAACGGCCAAAAGCGGGCACATATTGGATGTTTTCTAAAAACCAAAAATTTACATTTTCTGGTCATAGTTTGGACAGGCAAATTGCCTATTCGAAAGTAGATCGGTGCCTAGAGACATAAGAACACCAGAGGCATTGCCAACCCGTTGCAGCCATTTCAAAAGACGAACTGGAACCTGAATCACTTACGCCGGACTAAAACACAAGGTTATTATGGCATCATGTTTAGGGACCAATGGTGGTTGCCATCTAGACGGGCTTGAAGCTATTCCAAATAGGAGAACTAAACTATGGGTTAATTATCAACAAGATATGACGCTTCCGCTGTTCTTGTTAGCTATCTAAGGTCCAAGCAATATTTCAGTCTAAGGCAACGGATTGTGATATACAAAGCATAGGTCAGACCGCATATGGAATACTGGTCACATTTATTTATGGGCTGGAGCACCCGCCTGTCATCTCAATCCCCTAGACTAAATCCAACGGCACCATTTCGCGTACGACACGCTTGGACTTCGGAGAGACTTTGCGTCTCTTTGCGTATTCTGCCGTCTGTACAAGGGGAGTGTTCTGAAGAACTATTTAGAATGGTGCCCTCGTCGTCTTTCTATCATCGCACTGCCCGCCATCCGCTAGGTGTTCATCCTCATTTCTTGGAGCCTCTTCTTTCTTGTACGAAACTATTCTCAAGAACGTTCATGTTGCGTACTCTCAGGATTTGGAATGAGCTTCCGGTTGAGGTTTTCTCAGCGCGGTACGATATAGAGTTCTTCAAAAAGGCGTTATAAAATTGGTAATGCCTCTGGTGTTACAAACGTCCATAGGCGACGGTGACCACCTGCCAGGGTGGGCCGTTTGCCTGTCTGCTGAACTCAAGCTATAAAAAAATCTGTTGAAGATAATAGAGGAAGGAATGTTTTTTGTTTATATAAAATTATGTTTTCGTTGGGAAGATTAGTCGCATTAAGAATATCTAATGACAAGTCTATTATTTAAAATTTTGCTGTAGTATATGAAATAGGAGGTGCATTAAGATATACATTTTATTGGAATGTATAGCGCGCGGATCCGCTGAATCGCATCGCCGTGGTCGCTCGCGCGCTATCGTAAAGCCTCGGCTAAAATCGTCGCCTTCGTCCTCGCCGATAACGTTCGACTCGCCTCGGTGGCGTCCGGAAAGCCCGTGGCGTCACTCCACTCCACGCTCCGCAGGCGTCATGAGCGCATGTAATTGTTTTAAGTAATTCGCTAGCCCACGTTTGTAGGTTATAAGTTTACACTGGCTGCCCAACTAGTGGCCTCGAACCTATTTTCGAATGAGAATCAACCCACAATGCCGAGGAATACACGAAATACACAAGTAATTGACGGGACGAGTGCAGATGAAAGCGAACACACCCGCAGCGGATGCGCGCCGGAGCCACGTGCCCCGGGCGCCCCTGCCGCCGCTAACGCCGCCCCGCCTCGAGACGCCGCGGGCACCTATACGAGTGTTAACACCGAGAACTTCCTCGCCGGTGTGATGGAGTCCTTCGCCAGGATGCAAGCGGAGACTAACCGCACCCTGGTGGAAACTCTACGATCGCTCCCATTCAATGGCGCCTGGAACTCGCCAGCTTCGACGCCAACGCCCGACGCCCGCACGCTCAGCGAGTACCCATCCGCGGGCACTGGAGGTAACTTCTCCAAGTGCACCGCGAGGTTCAACGGTAGCTCGCGCGACGCCGAGGTGCTGGAGGCGTTCATCGACGCAGTGCAGGTATTCAAGGAATGCGCACAGGTGAGCGACGAACACGCGCTACGTGGTCTACCCATGCTGCTGGAGGGCGACGCGGCCGTGTGGTGGCGTGGCGCGCGCGCCGGCGCTACCACCTGGACGGACGCCGTGGCACGCCTGCGCGCCATGTATGGAGCGCCGCAGCCGGCCTACAAAGTGCTACGTGAAATCTTCGCCACGGAACAAAAAGACTCGGAACGAGCGGAAGTGTTCATGTGTCAAGTGCGTTCTCTAATTGTAAAATTGCCTTACGCAATACCAGTGTGCATGCAAATCGATATGATTTACGGACTGTTGCATCGCCGCGTTAGAAAACGGCTACCTAGAGATAATATCAGTGATATGGATAGTTTCGTAGAGAAAGCGAGGGCTATCGAAGACTCGATTCGCGAATTAAGTGCGTGCACCTACTCAGCGAACCCGGACGGGTCGGCGTTGACAAAGGCGACCACTCGCGAATCGTTTCAGTCGCACGTACGCGCGTCGCGAATATTCGAACACGAACCATCTGAGCGCGGCACTACTACGGGTCCGAGCGGTACTACCGGTGCAAAACTCACTTTGAACTCGAAAGAAAATCCGAAACGTGATAGGCGCGTTCGTTGTTCATTTTGTAAGTTTTACGGCCACGGTGTAGCAAAATGCCGTAACCTACAAAGTAAAGTTCATAAACCGCAATCTGTCACCGCTATTTCCGACGACGAAAACACTAATACCGGGCCTAACCCGATACGTTGTTACGGATGCGGCCAACCAGGCGTTGTCAGGTCGAAGTGTGACAAATGTAGTGGCAAAAACGTGCCTCCCAGATCCGTCGATTTTAATATTGTGGTCGACGACGAAACCGCACGCGTACGTTCCGCACCCGCGCCGTCACAACCCACGGTATCAGTCGTTATTGCGAATAGGATAGGTGTCGCGATACTCGACACAGGGGCGTCTTGCAGTATTGCCGGTTCCACGTTGTATGGAATACTACGAGCGGAGGGAACCGTATTCCAGGAGACGGAACGCACCATCGGGCTTGCGGACGGCTCCCGCCAGCTGAAGACGGTCCTCGCAGCGACGGTGCCGGTGGAATTGGAAGGTAGAAAGGTAACCACCGAGTTCGTGGTGTTCCCCGGAGAGAATACCCGAACACTATTAGGTCGCGAGTTCATCGCCGAGGCCGGGGTCATAATGGACATGGCCCAGGAATCATGGTATTTTTCAGATAACACCGGTCAGGTATTTCACTTCGTGCAACCCGTCGTGACAAGTCCAGACCTGATGCAAGTGGAGGTTTCCGACGTGTCCTTACGTAGTGACGAAGCGACCACGTTATCGCCAGAGCAGCGGGACGCGCTGAACGCATTCTTACGCGGGAAAGCGGACCAGTTTGCTACTGAGGGGCCTCCCACGGACTTCGCGTCTCATAAGATTAAGGTAAGTGATAACCAAGAACCCCTAGCTTCGCCACCCTACAGATTGTCGCCGTCGAAGAAGGAGGCCTTGGAGAAAGAGCTGCAGAAACTGCTCGCTGCCGACGTTATCGAGGAGTGCGAGTCCCCGTGGGCCGCTAACGTCGTCCTGGTGAAGAAGAAAGATGAGAGCTTCAGGCTCTGCGTTGACTACCGTAAGCTAAACGCCGTTACGGAGCCTGACCGCTACCCACTCCCCAGGATCGAGGACGTTCTCCACGCCGCAAAGACCTCCAAGTACATGACAACGTTGGACTTGCGATCCGGATACTTTCAGGTGAGCGTCGATCCCGACAGTAGGGACCTCACCTCCTTCACAACCCCTTTAGGCACATTCAGGTTCAAGCGCATGCCCATGGGACTTCGTAATTCTGGTGCCACGTTCCAGAGACTGATCGACCGGTTCAAGTCCAATCTACCAGGCATCACCTTGGTAGCGTACCTAGACGATCTATTAGTGCTGTCCGAGGGCTCGTTCGAGAGACATCTCTCGGACCTAGAGGCCGTTTTCAATCGTCTTAGCATGTTCAACCTGCGAGTAAATCGGGAGAAGAGCTGCTTCGCAAGGGAGTCCGTCAAATTCCTCGGCCATGTCATCGTGCCGGGAGGTATCCAGGTAGATCCGGATAAGACATCGGCTATTTTTAATATGTTGCCTCCACAGAACGTGAAACATCTGAAGTGCTTTCTGCAAACCTCGAGTTGGTTCAGACGCTTCATACCCAGTTATGCCGAAATCAGCGCACCTTTAACGTCTTTGCTGAGAAAAGGGAGCACCTGGAATTGGGGCCCCGACCAGCAGAGTGCGTTCGAGACCATTAAATCCCTCTTAGTTACAGCGCCAATCCTCCGCCAAGCTGATGATAGGAAACCTTTCGTCTTGAGGACCGACAGCAGCGGGTACGCTCTCGGAGCGGCTCTGCTGCAGGGGGAGGGAGTCGACGAGCGGCCTGTCGAATATGCCAGCCGTCTCCTTACCGCTGCCGAGAGGAACTATAACACGACGGAGCGCGAGGGCCTAGCCGTCGTGTGGGCAGTCTCAAAGTTTCGAGGGTACATTGACGGAGCAGAGGTAATAGTGAAGTCTGATCACCAGCCGCTCAGGTGGCTCATGAGTCTGAAGTCACCGAGTGGGCGATTGGCCCGATGGGCGCTCGCCTTACAGGAGTACAATTTGAAGATAGAATATACCCCAGGTAAGGCAAATGTAATTGCAGATACCCTGTCACGCCCCGCATGTGCAGCCGATGCCGATTGTGACCTGTGTTTCGCAGTAGTCGACCTGCCATCGCGCAGCCCCAAGGATGTCCGGGAAAACCAGCTCAAGGACCCTGAGGTACGTAAAATCGTTGAAGCCATAGAATCCGACGATCCGTTTAGGGGGAGGGCATGGGCTGACAAAGGATACGTCATGGCCGACGGCGTGTTGTACCGTTATGGCCCTGAAAATGAAGATGACGATGACGCGAGCCTGGTGGTGCCGGAACACGAGCGCGAAGACGTGCTAGCCGAGTACCACGACGCCCCTACAGCTGGTCATTTCGGCGTAGAGCGAACGTTGCAGCGTATCATAGGTAAGTACTATTGGCCAGGAATAAGAGCCTATATCACCCAGTACGTGAGGAACTGCGTGGCCTGCCAGAGGTATAAGGCGGACACACGAAAGTCGCGCCGATTCGAGGTGCTTGCGGTAGATTTATTTGGGCCGCTGCCAGAGACACCCTCTGGCAACAAGTGGATCCTCATCCTGGAAGATACCTGCACCAGGTGGGTAGAGTTGTTCCCTCTTTCATCAGCTACCAGCGAGGACTGCGCCAAGACTTTAGTGAACGAGGTATACCTGCGCTATGGGGTACCCAGGAGACTGATCAGCGACAACGGCGTGCAGGTTGTCAGCGAGGTGATGCAGCAGACGTGTCACGTTATGGGCATCAAACAAGCGCTAACGTCATTCTACCACCCGGAGTCGAACCCCGTCGAGCGCAAGAACCGCGACCTCAAGCCGCAACTCGCCATTCTGGTAGGCAAGGAGCACGACACTTGGGATGTCCACCTTCCCGCGATACGGTTCGCCATGAATTCCGTAGTTACAGCCAGTACGGGTCATTCGCCTGCTTACCTAAATTTCGGGCGCGAGATGCGCGCACCCGCCGATGTGTTGTCCGACATGCGGGCTATCCTCGACAATGATAATGTCGTCGCGTCGATAACACCGTTCTTTAGGAAGCTATCGACCGTTTTGCTCGATGCACGAGACGTGCACGAGAAGACCCAGACAGCCCACAAGAAATACGCCGACGAGCACCGTAGGCCGGCGCCGGACTACAAGGTAGGTGATCTGGTGTTATTAAAGACCCAGGGCTCCAACGACACGAGTAAGGGACAGACACCAAAGTTTATCCCTCGTCGCGACGGCCCATACCGGATCCAGGAAGTGGTCGGGGCCACAACGTATGTCTTAGAGCGTATTGGTGACGGTAGCCCGATGGGCCGGTACCATGTTTCGTTGTTAACACCGTTCATTGGACCCATTCGACTGCCTGTCCGAGAAAAGCGCAAGCGAGGGAGGCCTCGCAAGCCTAACCCGGCTCCGGGGACGTAACGCCTGGGTTAGAGGGGGAGGATATAGCGCGCGGATCCGCTGAATCGCATCGCCGTGGTCGCTCGCGCGCTATCGTAAAGCCTCGGCTAAAATCGTCGCCTTCGTCCTCGCCGATAACGTTCGGCTCGCCTCGGTGGCGTCCGGAAAGCCCGTGGCATCACTCCACTCCACGCTCCGCAGGCGTCATGAGCGCATGTAATTGTTTTAAGTAATTCGCTAGCCCACGTTTGTAGGTTATAAGTTTACAAATGTTTTATAAATACAAAATACAATCCACACACCTTTCAACTTGTCTATCGTTCATATTATAGCAATTACTCAGATATCTATATAAATATCCTATATCTTTAAACGAGCAATTCTTGTATATACCTATATATATTTGGAATCTCGGAATCGGCTCCAACAATTTTCATGAAATTTAGTATACGGGGGGTTTCAGGGGCGATAAATCGATCTAGCTAGGAATCATTTCTAGAAAATGGCAAAAGGTGGCGTTTGAGTAGTCCCAATTTAAACTGAAAAATGACTCTTCCTGACATCTATAGGCGAATAATAATACTAATTTTTTTAAATTGCTTTAACGACACAACAACACTAAAGCTATTCCAGCAGATGGCGTTGTTAAGTAACACGAAGTCAATGAGTGTTTGCTTTGAGGTTAGCCTAAGAAAATCAATTGTTAATTTCCAAAAAACACAATTTATAAACAAAAAAAAAATACCGAGCAAAGCTCGGTCATCCGGATATTATAGTACTTATGTACTTACCAATATTATAATGTACACAGTTCTAACAATAAATAAAGTTTTGCTGGGGTAATTCTTACCAGCTTCTGGTGATTCGGGCGATCCTAATCAGGATACCATGACAATCTTATGTAATTATTGAGTAGTCATCGTATTTTGGCAAGTGTGCAAAGTTTGAAATTGACATCTGCAACTTTAAATATGTTAGAATCGTGTTATACGTAATATTGTTATAAATATTCCGTTACATAGATGAATTAAAGTCAAGTTAATATTAAGTGTTGTCACAAATTTCGACTAGTGTCCCCAATAACTTTTGCCGATGGTTTACTCAAAAAAATACTGATGCTTAATTCAAAGTGTAAGTTCAAATCTTAGAATATTAGATCAGAACTAGAATTAAATTTTCTGTAAATTTACTGTACAAATATTTCTCCCCAAGTAAAGTAAATTCCGCTTTTGGAAATCCCTTTAAAATAGGTTTTTTAAATAAATCATTAAATAAATCATTATTATTATTATTATGTCGGAAATAAATCATTTATATCCGACATATTTATTTATTACTCAAAGAAAAATAAGACATTCAAAATAAATGAATACGATAAATAATTGTTTTTTTGCTTTTTCAATGTTAAAATCATAATATATTATATATAAAAAGGAAAATATTTGAAGATTAGCATTATACATTTAGAAAAAAGCATAACCGATACAATGAAGATTTTATTTGGGGTTTTGTTTATTGGGATAGTCTACGCTCGATCGTCGGATAATAGAGTAAGTACAAACTATTTAGATTTAAAAACGTTGTCAAAGATATTATACAGACTATAGTATTAAACACCGTATACTTGTATAAACTTATAAAATATACTCCCTTGGAAAAATTTATTTGAATCTTTCTTGAAATCCAGTCTAGTTTGTGATGGGAAATATTCAATTTTTGTGGGAAGGAAATAAATTTAAACTATGTAAAATTTAACGTATTTCATTTCTGACGACCTTTTCGTATCGCTGCTACGGTTTTTGCACGCTGGAACTCCTGCAAGAGTGCCAGAGATTACCTTCTGAGTCTGATGTTTATGTATAATGAGTATTTATTTAGAAAATAAATAAATATAAGTAGTACATTAGTTGTCTCGTAGTAATTTTTTCTGAAAAAAACTCATTTTTGAGTAAAACACCGCGGAGTACTCGGAGGTTAGTTGGGATCCGTGAGACTGTCCGCTTAAAAATGCCGTGTTTCTCCTATCGCCTAGTGGCTGGGCCAACGAATAACTGGCCGGGCTATCTCGAGGCCAAGTCAGCGCCGGGCTTCTCTTTAGCCTCGTCAATGATTTGTACCAGGGTTTCAGATTTTCAACCCCCCAGCACTCACCGGTGTTAATTCGAAATTGAGGGTAGTACATAGGACAGCACGTGAGCTCTCACTCCTCTGGCGTTATTGTTAGGTTCTGTCCTTAAGGTGCTCTTAAAAATTCGGGTTCAAAGCCGTGATTGCGTCCCCTTCCTGGCGTGGTATTCACCTGACGTCACAGTCACAGCAAGAGGCTAGACGACGGGCTAATAAGCTGGACGTTAGTGCGCAGGTCGTTCGATGGGAAGAGTATCCAGTACTGAGGCAAATGCGAGAAGGTGGCCACCTATCGAAGTATCAAGTAATTCTTCCAAAGGGGACCTCGTATCCAAAACCAAGAACCTGGAATTTACGTCCAGCGTGTGAGGTTCTGTATCTCTCGCCATAATTTCGGCCAACTCCACAACAGTACAAGCCTGAGTTGAAGACCCAAGTTTATGAGGTGGATGAGAAGGCAGATTAAGTTACAGAACATAAAAACAATATGAAAACGTTATTCAAAAAAAGTAATTACAAAAATAATAAAATAAATTAAAAGTGTAAAAGAACAAAGAGATTGCAACGGGAATTTTTAATACCGTGCAATCTTGATTACAAAGAAAAACTATAAAGTTATATGATAAATATATTAATAATAATATCGGATTTGGAACCCACATGTTGGGTAAGTGTTTATCCAAAATGTGGGTTCGTCTTCAGGGACGTCGAACGTCGACCCTCCCGCGCGTTTAGAAGCCTCAGCCGATACTACGTATAATATTTTCGTCCCACCCTCGCTTTTACTATTTAACTCACCGAGAGTGAGGGTAGGTAACAAAAATCAGGAGACGGAATTTCAAATACCCTTTAGTCAAGGATCGAACAATTATTATTTATTTATTATTTTTATTTGGTTTCTTTCACGCTGCTCTTGATTTTCTCTCATAGTACTATTTCCGGTTCAAATTATTAATTTACTACTTTTTACTACGAGCTTCCTATTTTTGTTAGTTTCATAATTATAACAGTTTTTATTGTACTGTATCACCCTCACTTTTAGTACTTAAAACAGAATTTTAGTCAAAAGTAAATTATTTAAATCTGCGCGTTTCACGAAGAACAGATGTTCTTGCATAGATATCCAGCTTTGATTGGCACCTTTTGAAATATTTTGATTTTCAGATTCGAGTTAAATTTGACGAGGAAGTCACGAAAAAAATATATCAAGTTGTAGATCAATGTATTGCAGAAACCGGAGTCGATGGCAATGTTTTACAATTAGTCCGGGATGGGAACTATATGTCGGAGGACAATTTCAAAACTTATATCCACTGCTGCTATGTGAAAACCGGCTATGCTTATCCAAATGGACAGGTCAAAGTAAAAGAAACTTCCGAGCTCTTCCCAAAAGATTATGTGAATGCAGTAGCTGAAGTTATAAAAAATTGCGATAAGGAACATGACGACCTTGTTGAAAATACTTACCAGTCCTTTATTTGTTTTCAAGAAAATTCTCCAGTGCGTATGGGTCTGTAGGTAAACTGTATTATGAGGTAGATAATAAAAAGGTTTTGAACATTTCTTTTTTTGAAGTACCTAACCTATTTAAAAATTCTGACGTGTTTGAAAAATTGAATTATTTGTATATTTTATTTAGATTTTATTTATATATTTAGATCTTATGATCTAAAATAAGAGTATTTCTAACATATAATTCACAATTCAACTCGTGTAGTGAGTACAAAAAAGGTTAGCTAAAGCTAAAGGATAAATCCTTGGATTTAAGAACCTCTAGACTGGAAGTAAACTCTGGAAGAAGCAATGAGTAATATTCAACAGCATGGTTTAGACTTGGTACATGGGAGGTATAGGGACCTAGAGATCAACCTAAAAGTCACGCGTTCAAACCCCTTGATAGCATGCACCGCTCAGGCAGTTTTTATCACTTAATATGCATATTACTTATGGTTTAAACTTTACAAGCATGTAATGTTGTATAAGTAAAACATATATTTTACTCGATTGTAAAAATAATGAAGGCATAATAAAAGACAGCGTCATGGCCATAACTTTCAAACAAAAAGCAAATAATTTCGAATTAAATGGAATAAATATTAGTATGTGAAAACTAAAATCATTCTTTTCTTTTATTTTTATAACCCGTAACTTTTAAAGATGAAACTGCATAGAGGTTTCGCGAATCAATAGTCCAATGCATAGTTGATACCGGAATTCAGACTGATGTAAACTTAATTAGGGAAGGCAAGATTTTTTTATTTATTTATTCCATAACAATACTTATAACTATATACTTAAATTAAGTTGACAATTAAGTTATAATCAAACAATATTAAGGTCATCAAATAAAATTCTTGATTGAAGAAGATGACTTGTTCAAAAAGTTTATCTATTGTGGATACGTGAAATCTGGATTTGCTACAGAAGACGGGTACTTGAAGGTGAAGGAAGCAGCTTCCGAATACTTTTTTATTTTTTATTGCTGTAGGACAGCAGACAGGCTGACGGCCAGCTTAGAATTTAGCAGTTACCGTCGCCTATGGGTGTTTGCAACGCGAACACGCTTCTGTCCCATAAGGGTACAGGAATCTGGGTCACCAATGCCGAAATACAACACACGGTTATTATGGCGGCATACTTAACACCAAAGGTGGTCGCCATCCAGACGTGCCTGAGGCCCTACCACGTAGCTAAGGTGGGTTGTTCTGTCGTTTTTAAGTATACTAACCTCTACGGTTACGGCCGGCCTGACGAAAAAGGCAATAAAATAACCCTAGCTACGTAGTAAGGCCCCAAGCCCGTCTAGAAATATGCTGTCTATAAGTAATTTTGATTAATTTTATTTATTCTCTGAACTACGAGTTCTTGGTTCTGGTCAGTTTTGGAATTCTAGTTATAAATATAATGAACTAAATAGTTCATCTTCACTTTGTCAACCAAAAATCAGTATTTATGTAAAAATTAAATTATTAAGACGTGACGATGGCTAAAACATCAATCAAACTTGTGTTGCCGCGGTTTTATTACCGAGAAGGACAAACAGTAGGTTGGTCTAAGGTCTAATCTTTTTTAAATCAAAATAATTTGGGAGGGTCGTGAGGTCCGAACCCGCAACAAAAATAGGTGAACTCTATCACTTCGGAGCCATAAAACACAACGACTACTTTTGCTAGTTAAGAATACAATAAAAAACTGTGTTGACCGTTCAATATCGTCTATTTAAAAACCAGAAAACAGTCGCTTCTATTAAAACCAAATACAAGTACATCTATTGCGGCATTTTTCAGTGTCATCTTGGTAAAAAAATAACTAATCACTGAAAATAACAACGCATAAAGCACACTGAATCCAACACATTTGAATACACTAATAGACTTAAAAGTATTCAATGCGATCCTTAACATTATATTACATGTAAACTATAAAACTAATTTATTAGTAAGAGAGAAAAAAATATAAAAGTAAAGAAACAAAAAAAGAAACAAATGGTAGAACACCTACGCGTACGTAGTTTTAAGCCGCTGGATTACGTAGCTTGCAGCACTGATTAATGTAGGCAGAATCTAGCCTAGACGCAGACATGTTCAGAGTGGTAGAGTACTTGCCCGCACCCAGTGCACCAGTGAATCACCGCACTTGCGTGTTGTGGCGTAAAAACAGTCCACACGGGCTTAAGCAAACATGCCTGAAGTGTTACAGAAACAAACAGCCCCAACAGCAATCTGTACGCGTTGTTGTGTTGTATGCGAAGGGTGATCAACTTAAGCGCATAGTGAGGCTACAGACTGTACGTGTAGAATAAAGTGCAGAATGCTCTAAATAATATAAACTTTCACGACACTGTCACGCAATCACTCTGCAAATCTGTGAGCAATCATATTCGCCCTTATCAAAAACGCCCTTCGCTCTCTTTCTGTCGTCATCGTCTTTGAGGTTGGCATTCAGCATACAACCTAAATATTTAAATTTCTGCACTATTTTTATAGGTATTCCGTTCAATGTAATTAATAGTAATTGGGGCATTAATAGTAATTGGGCACAGGTGACACGTTGCAGGTCTCAAATACTATTGTTTTTATTTACATTATACACTATTCCACAAGCATTTGCGTATTGTTGACAAGTAAGAGTTTTTAAGATCACAGGCCGTCGTACATAGTAGGATCATGCCATAGGTATAACTAACATCGTTGAGAGCTATTCCGTTCACACAGCATATAGCATCCTTGCCTGTGACTGAGAGCCTCGACCAAACCATTCACATACAGGTTGAAAAGCATTGGTGAGGTTGACTCCTATTACCTGACCTCGCAATTCACCTTTATGGTTCCTGACATTAGACTTTAATGGTTCAGAAAGTACTGGCCGACGCAATGGGCTTCAGCTCGTCCATTACGTCGGAGCGGGCCTTTTTCATAATGTTTTCGTCAGGATTTCGTCCCCCGGCGCTCTCCTGTAACAGCTCTAGGAGTTGAGGGGGACCATGGAACAGTACACGGCCCTCCCCCTCGCAGCAATAGTGCGGGCGGTGGATCCCCCCCGAGGATACTAGGACCTATATAGTAACCGCCCTTCTTTACTTTGGGGCTACATTTTTACACGCTTTATATTAGCTTCACTTGTATGTATGTTTGTAATTATTTGTTACATTTGTAACCGACTCTTTTGGGGGCGATTTTGACCCACATTAAATTGTTAATTGTTTTTTTGACAATTGTTGTGTACTACAGAGGAACAACTGAAACGATGGAACGAGCACTTCTCCAATCTGCTGACTCAATGCCAAATCCAACCAATAACTGCGTCAGACAACCCCATACCACCCCTAAATCTGTCAACGACTCCACCAACATACGCAGAAGTAGTCACCGCCATTAAACAGCTGAAGGCAGGGAAGGCACCAGGGATTGATAACATCAATGTGGAGCTATTAAAAGCGGATCCGGCTAGGTCAGCCGAAATACTTTATCCGCTGTTGCAGCGTGTTTGGGAGATGGAGCGTGTTCCCTGCGAGTGGAAGCAGGGTTTGCTCGTGAAGGTACCAAAGAAGGGGGACTTGTCACTCTGCGATAACTGGAGGGGCATAACGCTGTTACCCACTGCGGCTAAAGTTCTGGCAAAAATACTCCTCAATCGAATGTCCCCAGAGATTGCAGGAACACTTCGGGAAGAGCAGGCTGGGTTCCATTCTGGCAGGTCATGCATTGACCACACGAATACCTTGCGCAAACTTATAGAGTCGTGCGTGGAGTGGCGGGCCGAGCTTTTCCTTGCTTTCGTCGATTTCGAGAAAGCGCTCGATTCCGTGCAGTGGAGCGCACTGTGGTCCTGTCTCAGGTAAAGAGGAATACCCAGCAAGTATATAGGTATCATTCAGTCTCTATACAACGGTGGCATTTGATATGTGTTCTTCTACATGGTAGGGCCTCAAGCCCGTCTGAATGGCGACCACCTTTGGTCTTAAGTATGCCGCCATCATAACCTTATGTTGTGTTCCGGCATTAATGGCCCAAGTTCCTGTACCCTTATGGGACAACAGCGTGTTTGTGATGCCACTGGCATTGCAAATACCCATAGGCGACGGTAACTGCAAAATTCTAAGTGGGCCGTCAGCCTGTATGCTGTCCTACAGCAATAAAAAATGTGTAAACTGGACAAGAGTGGCGAGTTCGTTTCTTCCAGGTGAATACTTGAGCCCAGCAATGAGACAATGCGAATATTTTTTAGACAATGAACACTAGATTCACTTCTTCCATTCTGCTTCTGAAGTTCTCATTTTGGAGTTTCTGTTGATTGAGACATGACTTAACTTTTGCATGCCTATTTGCGTTTAAAATAACGAACACTAATATTAAATTCTTCCTTTTTGCTTCCGAATTTCTCATTATAGAGTTTCCGTTGATTGAGACGTGATCTTTGCACGTCTATTTGTGTCAGTATCCTATCGCTGTGAAACAGCAGTCAGTCAGTCAATAGCACCGCTAACACGTTGACGTCTACGTAGGAGAACTAATGCCGGTACATATCACAAGGCATTTTTATAGACCAGGGGAGGTAACCATCCAGTCAGACTAGAGCCCTATTACCTGGCTTCTTTGTCGCCTTTTACGGCAGGTCATCCCTGGCCGCAGAGTTCATTATGTACTCGCCCCTGGCCATGTGTATCTGTTCAAAGGCCACGAAACTATCGTAAGTTAGTTAATCGAGTCTTGTTATAGGATTTATGCGCACCTATTTCTGGCAACACCCTTTTTTGTCACTCTCTTTTCTTAAATCTGGAGCTAAAGAAACTAGATTATTTAGATATTAGATTAGCTTTCCTAAGCCTAAAAGATCTTATGCTAGTTCGTCGTTCCTTATTTTGAAGAATACGACAGCTAGAAAATGGTGATGGCTTGACCCAAGTTACTGTTGAAACCCTCACATATAACAAATATTCTCTATCAATAAAAATATTTTTGGTAGTTGTCAGTTATATTATTGTAACAATTGCAAGTATATCTTGTACCTTGCTAATCAGAGTATTAAATGCCAAAACATAGGGTTCCCACTCAAACATAACTTAAAATATTTTTTATCAACCAACAAAACGAAATCTAGAAGATGTGATTTATCAAAACTATGTACAGTAACTTTGAACACGAAATTATTATTTTATATTAATCAATGTCTCGAGTCATGGATTTATATAATTGAATACCAAACAAAACATTATTTTGATAAGAAAGTAAGTGACGGTATAACTTATACAGATATTAATTCATTCGTTAATTTTGATGGAATATGTAAATAGATTTTCTATCATACCCTTCAGAAACATTCTTGTAATTAAAAATAGTCTAGTGTATTTAGTAAATATACTATAATATACAAACTCATAATAAATAACTCTTGCCCTGCATTTATTTATTAATTCTATAAGAAAATTAAATTACTATATTATGTAAGTTGGTGGCTTACTACACATTATATTAAAATGTGTGAGTTTAATAATGTGTGTATTGTAAAAATTACTCAATACTGGGTTCTCGTTAGTTGATTTAGATTTTCTAACACAGCTTAAAGAACAATAAATAAATAAATAAAAATTGATACAAGAAGGTAAAATTCAAGAAAGTAAAGTTCATGGATTGAAGATTCGGACAACCTTGAATAAAAAGTGATACAATAACGGGAATCACATTATAATAATAACTCTAATAAGAATTTCATTGATCTAGTTATACGAGTGTATAAAAGCATTGAAGAATTTGCGAACTCGTACAGTGCAAATTGTCTGTTACATAGAGCAATTTCGAGCCAATATGTTTTTCCTATACACAATCTTTTTAATAGCTGCTTTTGCAGTATTTTGCTCAACACAACCTGTAGATGTCAGGGTGAGTAATAAGAAATAAATACACACGCAATTCACACACCGACCTATAGTCCTAAGCTTGTGTTTTATAACACTTGTATTATGGATACTAGACAACTGATATACTACATATACCTATATATATTTTTATTTTGTAAATAAATACATATTATACATAAACACCTAGACGCGAGACGGAAATCGAGCCCGTGACCTCTGCAAATGTACCGAAATGCGTTACCCGCTACACTAGGGAGGTCGTCAAGATTTTAATAGCGAGATTTTTTTATGGCTGAGGAATAGCAGACAGGCTGACGACTCACTTAATAGTGTGTAGTTACCGTCGCCTATATACGTTTGTGACGCTAGGGGCACCGCGTACACGCTGCTGTCCCGTAGGCGTACAGGAACCTGGATCACTAATGCCATCCAGACGGGCTTGGGGTCCTGCCACGTTAGCTACGTGTGTGGGTTGTTTTGTCGCCTTTTACCACAGGCTGACCTATTTTATTTTTAATATAATATCATATTTTAACTAGTTCTATTTATAATATATAATTTTTATGTTCTAGCCAAACCATTTATTCGCACCGGAGACAACACTGAAGCTCCGAGGGGCTTCAACACTATGCCTGGCTGAAACTGAAGCTGACCCACATTCATTAGAAATCATCAGACAAGGTAAATATTGTCTGGATGAACCATTTAAGAAGTTTGTCCACTGTTGTTACAATAAAGCCGGTTATACGTATAGCGACGGAAGCATTAAGATTAGCAAAGCGGCTAAAGATTATCCGGACGAGTATAACATCACGAAAGTTATGGAAAAGTGTGATTTCAAAATTAGGAATGACCCTATAGAAACAACCTTCGCCTTTTTTAGATGTTTCCAGGATTCATCACCCGTAACTATTAAATTTTAATAATGTCTAAAATCTGTTCAGAATTAATTCCTAAACCTAGGAATATATTATTAAGCACAATTATAAAGTTATACGCTTATGTACTTATACATTTGCATGTAATTTTGATGTCATGATCTTAAAATATTAGATCATTGGTATTAAAATTACGTTCAATAAATTATGTACTACATATATTTAAGGTTTAGTCAGATATTAGTAAATTAATTTAAGTTGTTTTATTATAAAATAAATATAGTATAAATAAGGTATGCAATACAATAAATAAGATTAAAAAAATTAAATTTGCGTATATTTTATTCGCTAAATATGTAACCCCCCCGATATACGTACCAAGGGGCTCACTAACAGGGATGCTGAAGATCGCGCGAAGTGGAGTAGAAAAAGTCGGAAAGCATCCCCGGGCAACGAAACGAAAGTTTGGGTGGCAACCGAGACTAACGCTAGGATGATGATGATGATGTAAACCGAGGTGAAGCAAGTGTGTTAAAATTACATAGTTTCATTTCTTAGCCCAGAGATAAATGAAATATGTGTACATTTTGCACCGGTACCATTTTTACATCCCGGGGTAAGTGATTTATTAGTACCACGCTAACACTGACGTAATTGTGGCTTCATACAATATCATCACTTGGCTAGCATACGACAGCTTGTGGTAGTCAATAATAAACTTAGTCGCTACACAAGGTTATTAATGGGATCATCACAGGATAAACTTTTCATCATTACTTTGTGACGCTGTACATTTATGGGCCTAGAATGGACATAATATTATGTCCCTTGACCTAGAATCCCGTATAACAAAGTTTTTTCGTATAGCAAAATGCACCAGTCGGCATGTGAATTTGACTTCGGTTTGTAGGTCTTGGTCGTAAAAAAGTCAAACTTTTACATTATACGCTCGAATTTAAATTTATAATCTACAATAACATGAATATATCTGTACATTTAGTTTGAACAAGGTTCATCTATACTGCATTATTTTAATGTCTTTTTTTTATTGCTGTTGGACAGCAGACAGGCTGACAGCCCGCTTAGAATTTAGCAGTTACCATCGCCTATGAATGTTTGCAACACCAGTGGCATCGCAAACACGCTGCTGTCCCATAAAGGTACAGGAACTTAGGTCACTAATGCCGGAACACAACACAAGGTTACTATGGCGGCATACCTAAGACCAAAGGTGGTCGCCATCCAGATGGGCTTGAGGCCCTACCACGTAGCCAGGGTGGGTTGTTTAGTCGCCTTTTACGACAAGCCGACCCCGGCCGCAGAGGTTAGTATTCTTTCTCCGCTCCTACACGGATAAATGTCTGTGATTAAGTAAATAAATTAAAATTAAATGAGAGGTATCTGGTAGCTCAGTGGTATTATACTCAGAAACCAATCTAGAGGTCGTGGGTTCGAATCCCAAGGTGGCATGCACCGCTTAGGCAGTTTTCCTCATCTAATTTGGATATTACTACTTACTGAAAGAGAAGAAAACTACACGAGGATACTTGGATATCGAGAATATTTGTGTGGCCTATCAATCCATCTAAGACAATTGCTGCGGATGCACTGTAAGCTTTCAGTAGAAAGAAGCTTAGTCCCTGATGTGGCATGTTGTATAAGCTTATCTGAATGCCACATCTCCCATAAACACAATACTCGTAATGAATCTGAATTTTTCCATTTCATAGTCTTATGGTAACGAAGTGTTTTTTAAATCGACGTATATTTTTGTGAATGAAACACATACAATTTAATGATATAAACTGACATTTTATGCCCCATGAACCATAATATGGCCAATTTCATAATTTGTAAAGTCAAGTAATTGTAAAACTTGTTGACAAATATGGTATGTCATAGCCAATCTATAAACGAAGAGAGACTGTCAAATACATTTGCCATAGTAATAAAATCTAGCTTCATCTACCGATATCATGGATTAGCTAGTAAGTATACCTGTTGCTAGAAAGAGACATATACTATGACTTATCTGCAGAAACGGCTGGCTCAGTGGCTACGAAAGTGGTAGGTTATGGCCGGATCTGCTAGTGCAATTCGCATGACATTACTTGTTTCCGTAAATTTTACGTTCTTGAAAAACGCTACAAAAAATGTTGTCACCTGGTGTTTAAAAGAATCTATTATGTCTAGAAATTTGAAAATAGACTGTTTTTAAAAAGTACTTTTACATTCGGTGGGCAGATGATATACACGTTTTTGTTACTGCTCTTAAAAATTATTCTAATTTAAGGTTCATCAATTTTTAACAGTAATTCTCATGCAAGTAATTAATATTTAGTGTTGTCTACCTGCCTTACAGCTAAGTACTCTATTTCCTATCTATATATTTAACATTTAGTGAAGCCATTTTTTAACAGTTATAAAAGCTATTCAAGAAACAATTAGCGGGTTGAAGGAGATTTATGAAGCACAAGTGTCTCAATTTGAAAATGAATTCAAGCAGGTATCTTCTTTGGCCCCTGAAATTTATAACCTTGCTACCCAATTTTCTAACTTTAAACAACACAAACATTCAACAACCTCCAAAAGCAAGTGGAGACGCTGGCAAATAGTGTAGATAAGGGAGCCTCAAAAGAAGAGTCCTAGAAGTTAAGATTAGACCAGACCTTTCATGTGCTTCGCAGCAAGGCTAAGAGGTAGGGGTCTCCTTCTGACAGCTATTTATGGGAAGGAGAAGAACGTCACGGTGCCACTCTTTGCAGAGGTAGGACATGAATGATGTTATGCATAACTTCTTCCTTATTAGGAGCCGGGAGGACCAGCTAAAGGCTGATGTACGTAGTGTGTGTTAGCAGCCGTGTCCCTGACCTGACTGAGTACTTCTTACTTGGTCGAAAAGTGTCAACCAGGACACCTTCACAGGTAGATGCACGAGCTGTAGGTACCGCAGAGCAATGACTAAAAAACGATGTGACCAAGATTCTATAGTCTTGGTCACAGGATCGTTTTTTGGCTGTATCGTACTGCTGTATATATATGAAGATCGGGGTTTTTAATGGGTATGCCGCCTGGAAATCTTTTGCTAGCTTTCTGTGTGGTCGTAGTAGCAGGGTAAAAAACCCCAGATACCCGCGTAGTCTTCCCAGCTGTGCAGCAGCTAGCAGGTACCCTCTAAATCAACATTAAACAAACGAAGCTCTGAAAAAAAAGTCTTACAGAAGGCAAAGATTAAACGCAGAAGTTTGGAACTGTGATAATACGAAGCATACTTTGGATGCCGATGTGAAAGCACGCAATAAAAAAATGTAGTTATTGAATACACATTAGTTTTTTTTATTGCTGAAGAACAGCAGAGAGACTAACGACCCACTTATAATAAGCAGTCGCCTATAGATGTTTGCATCGCTAGGAGTACCGCAAACATGCTGCTGTCTCATAGAGCTACAGGAACCTTAGTCATTAATACCAGGACACAACACAAGTTTATTATGGCGGCACACTTAAGACCAAGGGTGGTTGCAATCCAGATGGGCTTGAGACCCTACCACGCAGCTAGGGTTGTTTTGTCGCCTTTTACGATAGGCCGACCCCGATCGCAGGGGTTAGTATTCTTACTTCGCCCCTGCACGGAGAGAAAGTTATATATTGTCACCTAAGAGTTACATTTACAAACATTAATGTGATAATCAGCTGTTAATACGGTAAGCAAATAATATTGTAATATAACGCATTGCAAATTATCATTACTGTTGTTTATTCTTAATAATAGAGCGTTAAATAATTATAAAATACTATAACAGTGTCAGAACATAAATAGTTAATTTTTGAAACAACTGTATTTACTTAATTAACTCATTTATAGTTTGGGTTACTCATAACTGTATAATATCTTTGCTTTATTACGGTTATTTTTAAGTAAAAAGTAAGTACTTTATAAAACTGTATGGTCCGGACGCCGAGCAGGAAGAATTTCGTACGTTGACCTGTTATTATCTGTCTCTGTCACTCCCGCGTAAATATAATGCGGCTTCGCTTGCACAGAGCAATGACGGACAGCGGTCATATTATTAATGTCTCATTTCTCAAATTAGTTTTTAATTTTCACCCAAAGATATTCTTCTCTCAAAAGACGACAGTGAAGGTGCTATCGCAATCTGACTTGCTGAGACTGGAGCTGATGCAAGGACTTTAGAAATTATCAGACAAGGCCTATACGAGTAGACAATACCTTCACGAGTCATTTAAACAATTTATCTACGCTTATGAAAAAGTGGGGTATATTAATAGAGACGGTTCTATTAAATCATGTAAAGCAGCTGAAGAATTCCCCAAAGAATACGACATTGTGCACGTTATTGGGAAATGTAATGAAATTATCGAAGAAGATCTCGTTGAAACCACATTTATATAATTCAAATATTTTCAAGATATATCTCCTGTATTATTTAATATATAATTATTGGTAAACTGCATTGAAAGTAATAAAAAATATAAATTGATAAGTGATGTATGATGAATATATGTATTAAGGAAAATAACGTATTTACTATAACTATTGTTTGTTTTGCTCGTAATTTTTCTTGCGTTTAAGTTCGGACATTATAAGTAACGATAAATTACTGATCACCGACTGATATTTTTAGAACTTGGATTGGGTATCGCCTAAAGAGAATGGACAGTATTGATTTCACAATCTTTTCAAGTTGGCACAAAAAATATCTTCAAACACAGGAATCATACTTTTTCTCGTTTAGTCGTCGTTACTTGATTATGTTCAATATACTACTAAAAGATGTTTATAAATAATTTAATGTTGTAAACATTCCAAATATAAGGTTACAATGCTTAATTACATCTAGTGCATTATAATAAAACGTAGTGGAGTAATTAATAAAACGTAATTTTATTTCATTTATTTTCTGATTCAAGTTGACTAATTGATTGATGCAGATTGATGTGGATATAAATAATAATATTTATAATAATAGTAATAAATATCAAACACTACAAACAAAATTTATATTAGTAATACTGACAGCTAGCAGGTACTAACAAGGAGTTTCTTTGACTTCATTTTCTGAGGACATACAACTTATATCTTCTATATCATTTTTAGAAGTACTACTGCTATCACTACTGTAGTCTTCATTGTATTCTTCATACTCATCATCGTCCACAAATGCAAGATTTCTTATATCATAAGAAGAAAACACTTGCTCTTGATCCACTGGTTGTAAAATTTCTGAGCCTGGTCCAATTATATTATTATTTTTCAATTCATAATACCGTTGTCTATCTTCCATTCTATAAAAGTCAAGACTTTGTTGTTTTTTTATCAGATTAAAATGCTCATCCAATGGAACGAAGTAAGTCTTTATGTAGCCAGCTCCTTTAACGAAGGTTTCGCCTCGGTATGTCGTTAATATGTCACACTCGTCTAGTATTATTGCTGTATTTTCGGTCACCTGGAAGATATCGTCATATCTAAGTATGGCTGAATAAATATCAAGCACTATAAACTAAATTATGAATATATGGATAATTGATGTTATCTTATAATATATATTAATCTTAAGAGATATGCGTGCCAATAAACTCGCTGCCAGAGATGCCGAAGACCGTGCAAAGTGGAGAAGAAAATGTCGGAAAGGGGATCAAGACCTCCAAAGCGAAAATTTGGGTTGCAAACGGGATTCATGGCAAGGCTGATTATGATGTTTACCTGAATTTTTCCAGTTTCACCGGTAGAGTCCATCCTAGAAGCCATATTTACAGCATGACCCCAAATATCATACAATGGTTTTAATGAACCAACAACTCCAGCCGCGACTTCCCCATTAGAAATTCCTGTAAAAATAAAATGATTAAGAGTAATATACATTGATGACTTAAGTATTTAGTAACTAAAGGTATTTAGTATAATTTTTGTACCAATCCTTAAATTGACTCCATCAAAACTTTGGAAAGAACCTCTGTTAAAATTTTGTAACTGCATCATCATTGCAGCTGCAAACTCTACCATTGTTACAACTAACGCTCTGTTGTAAGGACTATTCTGTGGTGCAATGGAATTTAAAGATATTGAATCTAAAGATTCTCTTCTATTTGGGTCTAAACCACAGGCAGCCATGTATGTCCATCCCGCCATTTTAATTTTTTCAACTTTGTACGTCGACGCTCCAGTAAGCAGCAGCTGTAAGATAAAACAAACATATCAAATTGGAATTAGTCAAATATAATTCTTTAATTATAATCACAAATATATACGGAATAAATAAGCAGCTATAATTAGACATTACAAGTAGTTGTTGAGCAGGTTTTTTTTAATATTTTGCTTTTAATGATTAAATAAATAAAAATGTTGCAAGTACCCTATCAAAATCCGATATTATTTCATCTAGAATGCTTAATACGAATTTGTCAGTCATATCACCGTTTGATTCTACCCCCAGCTTATAGTCTGTTAGAGATGCAAACATTACTGCCACATTATCATATTTCTCATAATATAATTCATCCATTGATCTATTTAGATTAAGGTACACTTGCACTGGAAATAAAGAGTTTTAATTAACAACTTATAATTTTAAATTACATGTTAAAATATTAAACTTTACACGTTACACTCACCTACATGCGCTGGTAGTATATTTTCTAAAAGCATGTTATTCACTTTTAGCATAGTTTCTGCTTCTTTCTGTTCTTCACTTAGCTGCAATTGCCATAAATGATCTAATCTATTTCTGTATTCAGTAGTCCTATCAATCCAATACAGCGTTATCGTTACGAACACAACGGAAAGAGTATGCGAAATTCTAGGATCAAGACCAACATTCCATGTTGCATCTTCAGCGAACAGTGATGACTTGATTTCCCATACTATCCATAAATAGAAAAATGTCATTCCACCAGCGACGATCCATTTAAATATAAAGAATACTCTACTAAAAAGAAAATTCAACAACAACGCCAATCCCCAACATTGGGTTACGTGCTAAAATAGTAAAAATTTCATTAGTTTGGTGCTTTTAAGAGAGTATAAAAATAAATATAAGAAACAATGATTACCCACGACGATATACAGTTCGAGAGAACAGTTTCAGCTACAGATGGCTCTACTTTCACCTCCGTACAACCGATGACATTGATGACGGATGTTGCAGCTAGCCCAACGCTAATTAGCACGTATATAATAGTACGTATTTTTGCTGATCGTATTATATTTGATGATATATCATAAGTCCATCGCAAATATTCGTTTCGAGGCTCTTCAATGCCTTTGTATTTCGTCCACAGAAATTGGAACCATGTGAAAGGTTGTAGTATAATCAAAACTAAGAAAAGTACTGCAAAGATCATCCATGTGTACCATTGAAAACCTTCAAGCCTTTAAAATAAAAAATATATAAAAAAATTCTTAGTAAAATTTTATAAACTAGAACATCTATAAGTCGAAAACCTGCTAATTAAAAATGTAGTGTTCCCTGCCCTTAAACCTCTGAAACCTTGAAATCCTAACCCTCTGTAAGTCTAAATAATTTGTGAGTCTCTGTAAGCAAATTAAGTACTTAATTTCGAGTACTTACGAGTAGCATTTTGGATTTTACAACTTTCAAAACTCGATTATTTGAAAATCTATTTTAAGGACACACTGATAATATACAGCACTGTTTTATAACCAGGATTTATTTACTACTTTATATAAGTCGAATGTTTCCTTACAAAATTTATTTAAGTCAAATACTTCCGTAACTCAAATACTTCCGTAACTCAAAAACTCTGTAATTCGAATTTTTTGGCGTCTTCCTTTATTTTCGACTTACAGAGGTTTTACTGTATTATAAATTATTATTTCTATGCTGGTAAATAAATATACTTACCAGTTAGTTGTCAGTCCATTAATCAAAAATATTAAACTTAATATTACTAAACAACAAGTAATATAATACTTGAATAATGGGTCCGGAAGAACTATAAATGCTTTTTCTAGTTGAAAGCTTTTATACATCAGGGAAAACTTGTTCAGTTTAGATTCCTTTTTGAAGTATTCTCTGTAAGTAGAGCATTAATTATTACAATAACACTAAATAAATAATAATAAACAAATATATAATACTATTATGGTTTTTGTGTACACGAGCGTGATACATAATATTGATGCACATTAATCAAAACTAGAATAAGATTTGTGTAGTCATTCATACGTTTATTTCGTCCTTCTAGGGACTAAACTCACATATATGATTACACAAGGTCACTTATGTAGTTGCTGGCTTAATCAGCTGAACTCTTTACTTGAATTTTTATACTGCCAAACTTTTTATATATAAATATATATTTAGTATATAGTACAAAATCATAATAAGAA
The DNA here is from genome assembly GCA_963693495.1 of Malacosoma neustria. NCBI lineage: Eukaryota > Metazoa > Arthropoda > Insecta > Lepidoptera > Lasiocampidae > Malacosoma > Malacosoma neustria. The sequence goes on from OY856373.1 coordinate 8,023,963, forward strand.
TGGAAAGCTATAAATTAAAATATTTTTTAAATATATTTTCCTGCAGTAGATAGTTGCAGTACATTTCATTTTAGAAATACCAGGTGTATCGAAAAGTCATTACCGGGTTTTTCGAAAAAAAATCTACGTAATTTTCAAGAGTATGGAAAAATTTATTTATTCAAAGTATTGGCCATTTGATACTATACATCTTGCCCATCTTTCATGCAATTTATGGATACCATTAAAAAATGGTTGTCTTTTGAGAAAAACCACTCATTGAGCCATTTTCTAACTTCTTCGAAATCGGCGAAGTGCTGCTCTGCAAGCGCGTGTCCCATTGATGCGAAAAGTTAATAGTCGGACGGAGCAAAGTCTAAAGAGTACGGCAGGTGCAATAATATGTCCCATCCAAGTGCTATCAACGCTTCCTTGACCGGTTTTGCTTTATGAGGCGGTCTGTTATCGTGCTATAAAATCACTTTACCGTGTATTCGGGCACATTCTAGAGGTTTTTCGATCAATGCATTTTTCAAATTGATCATTTGTCGTAGGTAGCGATCACTATTGTTGATCATTATGTTTTACCAGATTTCAACAGTTTGTTATACGCCACTCTGCTCCCACCAGACATAGAGCATTGTTTTGTGACCAAAATTTGGCCTTGGAGTCGATGGACCGGCTTCGCTAGGTGATAACCACGGTTTTTTACTCTTAGGGTTTTAAAAATGAATCCACTTTTCATCACCGGTCACTATTCGATACAGAAATGTCTTCCAAACATACCTTTGAAGCAGGATTTTACAGACAATTTTTCGATTTTCCATTTGCCTGTCATTCAATTGATGTGGCACCAGTGGCGGATTTGCAGTCTTGGCCGCCCTAGGCCCCAGGCCATGTAGTAAGTACCAGATTGTGTTAGTTAACATGGGTTATCAGTACTATGAACAACAATAATAATAATAACAACAATAATATTGTTTAACCTACGAACGCACGAACGAATTTTTTTAAGGATCGCGCGTATAACAATATTCTTCCTAAATCACTTATATATAAGAAATAAATTATACGTACATTTTATATGAACGAAATAATTACTTCACATTACATTATCTATATTTTATTTATAAAAAGTACAAAAGTGATTATTGTCATACGATGCGGTGCAGTGCGGCCCACCATAATGTGAGCGAGCCTTTAGAATATTTACGTACTTTGAGTTATTTCTTGTTATCATCAGTGAATTTTTTGTCACGATTGGCATCCCCTAATATCTGGCCGCCCTAGGCACGGGCCTTAGGGCAAATCCACCACTGTGTGGCACCAAACTTTCCATCTTTGGGTTTTCCCAATTGCTCGTAATCGGTCGCTAATCGTATCTTGGGCCACATTTAACGTTTTTGCCAATTATTTTTGAGTTTGGGTGGGGTCTTCATCCAATAACTCCTGCAGTTTCGCATCTTCAAACTTTTTCGGTCTACCAGAACGTTCTTTGTCTCGCACATCGAAATCACCAGTTTTGAATTTTCGAAATCACGCCTCACATATTTTTAAGGTTTTAGAATGCTTACTGTAACTGTCTACCAGCAAACGATGACTTTCAGCGAGTTTTTTCTTTTAATTAAATAAGAAAAGTAATGCGTGCCGTAAATGCATGTTTTCAGGCATAAAACTTGGCATTTTCAAAGAAGTATAAATCTATGACGGTGTTACTTTCCTAAAATATAACATGTATTGCTTTGAAGCTTGACGTCAGTAGAATAAAATAACATATGTGTCAAATCATAACATTGCATACTCAAGCATAGCGACATCTGTTAGAAAATCCGGGAATGGCTTTCCGGTACAACTGATACATTGCGAATTCGTACACTGAGATCAAAAATTACCCGGCTGGATGGCGACCACCTATGGTCTTAAGTATGCCGCCATAATAACCTTGTGTTGTGTTCCGGCATTAGTGACCCAGTTCCTGTACCCTTATGGGACAGCAGCGTGTTCGCGATGCCACCCCATAGGCGACGGTAACTGCTAAATTCTAAGCCGGCCATCAGCCTGTTTGCTGTCCTACAGCAATAAAAAAATGTTTTGCAGTAATATAAACGTGTTCAAAGTTACAGTAGTGGTCAAATGAGTATCAGTCAAAGCGTAACATCAATATTGCAACCTATGGACCAAAGTGTCATTGAAACTTAAAGCGTTACTGCGTCGTTTTTTGTCAGCAGACAACAGTGAAATAGAAACGATGTTGTTTTTTTTAAATTTATAAATTTGATTTAGAATTTATAAGGTTGTTGCTATATGCTGGTAGAAGTATAGAACTCTGTGAAAACGCATACATAAAATTTTTATATATATTTGAAGTATACAAAATGAACTTACTTGCCATTAGTCATATCCTCAATCTCTTTGGCCATTTGAGCATCAGCGGCTTTCAACATTTGTTGGTATTCCACTAAATTCTCGTCCATGAAAGTCGTTGTTCGTCTCACATTTGAAGAGTTTCTAGTTTCCGATCGCTACTAGAAATACATATAATTTATCACATTTATGGTTTTTCATACTCGTTTTTTAAAGAAAATTTTTCATTTTTCAATGCCTGCTACAGATATCTATCATCCGCATAATGCATACAGAATATTATAATACTTCCAATATTTTTTATTTTTATGTTTACTTTATGTGGGGCTATTAGCTGGCGTGCTTTGAGCTAACGACTATTAGTCGTCAACTCAAAGTCACACCTTTAGCCATATTATCTTCCACGCTATAGTGCTTTTATTCTTTGGTTGAAGCCATTTTTCCATTGATATTTATTTATTTGGCACAGCTGCTTAGAAGGAGTTCAGTCACATACACACGCACAGAAGAATTATATATAAAGATAAATTGAAATATAACTATATTTTATAACTATCTTATTTCTTATCTATAATACGTGGTTTATAAGCGGAAGTAGTAACAAGTTCAATTTCCATTGTGGATTCAGGAAAATAATGTTTTCACATAATTTGTTTCTGCATGGTAGGGCCCCAAGCCCGTCTGGATGGCGACCACCTTTGGTCTTAAGTATGCCGCCATAATAACTTTGTGTTGTGTTCCGGCATTAGTGACCTAAGTATACCAACGAAAACCTTCTCTTGAAATTTCCATTTGTTGATCAAATTGATTTTATTAACTCACTGTAAACAAAACAAATAGCACTTGTACATCAAAACGTTGTGAGTACGTTTATGCTAAAAAATGTCAAACTTTATTATGGTGTTGCCAGATTTTAGCTATTGAAATTAGTGTTGCCAGCTCCCAAAATATAAATAGTACCCTATGTAGTGTATTTGTTCGCGCTGATGTTGGGTCTGGCTAGGCAAAGAGCTAGCGAAGGGGAATGAATATGAATGGAACTCACAATTCTCGTTACTCGTCCTTATTTCGCGTGGGCCCACTGATGTTACACTCTTCAGATTATTGAAAATGCATACAGCTATATATATTATTTACAACTTATTTACTTATAAGTTCCTGTACCCTTATTGGACAGCAGCGTGTTCACGATACCACTGACGTTTCGAAAATCCATAGGCGACGGTAACTACTAAATTATAAACGGGCCGTCAGCTTGTCTGCTATCCTACACCAATAAAAAAAATTATATACATAAATTTATTAACACGAGCGAAAAGAAAATATCGCCAGAATCTTAAAATTGTCGATGTAAATAATCTAATCAGCAGTGCAACATAAGTTGCGTTTTTCAATGGTTTATTTTTTTTAATCTCATTTACAACTTAACTATTAATATTATTACACTAGCAGAATAAACACAACTTACTCTTGATATTGACGTTTTGGGAATAATTTTATTGAAGCCGACCGATGCTCTACGAAATGGTTTATAATCAACTGCCTGTGAACATATTTAAAAAACATATTATTCAAATTGTCCTACATCGTCATTATCAGCCTATTAAAGTCCATTGTAATTTTAGAGCTCAAGGTGCATTAGCAAGTATTGTCACTTCTTTATTAATAATTTTCCTGAACAAGGCGACAAGCAAAATAAATGAAATAGGTGTCGATGAATTGTTTTTTTTAAATGTTTTGCCTTTATTACCTAAACAGAAAACGAGCAAATGAGCAAAAATAGTTAACCACCCCTAAACAACTTCCCAGGAAAATGATAGGGTAGTTCTAATTTTTTTAACCACATTAATGTCAAATGTCATTAAATAAGACTATGGTATAAATCACTTACCCTTACTGGTCTTGAGAGTAGAAAAGTTTCCAACTTATTTTTCATAATAAAAGGATCGTTTTGAGATTCAAAGTTTGGTTCTATTATATATTCTCTTGCAAAGTCTAATATCAATTCTAATGTTTGCTTTGTAATGTGCACTTTTCTGAAATATCATATAAAAAGCAAAAATTATTTAAGGAAACATGGTGAATGGAGCTTTGCACTCCTTTATGAACAGTCGGAAGGTGTCTAACAAGGCTCGTCTGGCTGTGCATGAGGGGGTGTTGGTTCCGACACTCATGTACGGAAGTGAAAGTTGGGTATGGCAGAAGAAACATGAAAGCAGAATAACTGCAGTTGAGATTAGAGCGTTAAGAAGTATGATAGGAGTAAATCTGAGTGACAGGATAAGAAATAGTGAGATAAGGAAACGTTGTGGTCTAAAAGAAGATGTAGTGACAAAAATTGAGAAAGGTATGCTGAGATGGTTTGGCCATGTTGAGAGAATGAATGAAGAACGATTGACGAAAAAAGTGTATAAGGCGAGTGTGAATGGAAGTGTTGGAAGGGGTAGACCTAGGCGGACGTTTCAGGACCAGATCAGGGATGTCTTGAAAAAAGGCCAGATAAAGAGTACCCTAAACCGAAGGGCATGTATGAAGGGAATAATGAAAGTGGACGAAGCGAAACAAGTATGTAAGGATCGTAGCAAGTGGAAAGAAGTGGTCTCTGTCTACCCCTAAGGGAAAGAGGCGTGATTATATGTATGTAAATTAAAATTATTTAAATAAATTGATAATTAATAAATGTAGAGATAGTAGAGAAACGTGTAAAGCAGATTTTGAAATTAATAAAGTTCTTTTGTCAAGCGTATTGACATATTTTGCTGTAATAACTTTAACAATTTTAATTACAGTAACGCAATGACACTTTTGGTTCCATACAGAAACTCCTTAAGTATTTTAGATAATGATATTACTCTCATTACACTAACTTTATTAATTCGCACTAATTAAAATTTGTGTAAAGTAAGTTATATAATTCAGGTAAGATAATATAAGTCAGGTAAAGCATTAATGATCGCATACAAGTGAATAAACAGTTTTAGTTACCCAGCTTTTCCAGTAGATTCCATCTTATTAGCAATGGTCACGTCTTTGGACCAAATATCATACTGCCATTTCCTAATACCAATTAGTCCGCTTAAAATCTGTCCAGAGTGGACGCCGATTCTCATATCAATATTAAGGGATCGCTTTTCTCTAAAAAATATTACATTTTAAAATTTAATAAAGTACAAACCTGTTCTTTATATTTTAATGCTTATCTTTAATGACAATATGCATAATAAATAACATTATTATTAAAAACACGTTATGAGAAGACGCTGTGTTCTGGCATTAGTGACCCAAGTTCCTGTACCCTTATCGGACGGCAGCGTATTCGTGATGCCACTGGCATTGCAAACACCCAAAGGCGACGGTAACTGCTAAATTCTAAACGGGTCGTCAGCCTGTCTGCTGTTCTAAAGCAATAAAAAAAGCAATTAATCTAATTGTAAAATTATCACGAAAAACATACTGTGTATGCACAATATTAAAAAGTTTTAGATTTTTAGATTTGCCGTAAACTATTTTGAGGGGTTTATTTAAAAATATTTGTGACTTATTTCCTGTTATTATTTTGCTTATCACTATAAATTCAATAGGAAAACCTTTGTATTTGTTTTGTAATTCTTAATCTTGGTGATGAATAAAAAGTTATCTATTTAACTAATTAAATATATATTTACCTTACATCCTTGATAATATGAATCATTTCCAGTCCCAAATCTACACAATTTTTCGCATGATAAATTGTTGGCTTTGGAATTCCACTAACGCAGTAATAGCAATCGCCAAGAAATTTTATCCTCAACACATCATACTCCTGTAAAAATAAAGTTAAATTATTCATTAATTAAATTGAAACCATTACTTATTGTCACTGATAGCTTAATACAACTATAACTAACCTCGGAAGCTTCATCAAATCTGCCGAATAGTTCATTCAATAGCTCCACCATCCGCATTGGAGACAATGTTGTCGATATCATTGTGTAATTGACTACATCGGCATACAGGATGCTTACATTATCATGTTCTTCCACATACAATTGGCTGAAAAATAACTAACTTTTATCGTTCAATTCTTGTTTAAAGCCTAGATGATATATCGCCTTATGATTTTGATAACTACTGTCACTCTCGCGTAAGGTGATGGTAAAAAAAGGAAGGAACGAGAGGCAGTATTGCGTGTGTCTACTTAATTAAAGCAAAATTCAAATAGAAATATTTGATTTAAAGCATAAATCGTATTAATTTTTTTGCAAATACTTAAATCAAATAAATTCAGAGTTAAATTGTGAAATTTGTATTTAATGTTAAAATCTATATAGCTGGATATTTTTATTATAAAATTCTCAATTACTATTTAAACGTTTACGGAAATACAATATAAATACTTGAAAGATCGTATCGCGTAGCTCATATTGTGATTCTGTAGTCCTAAAAACATAGATCTTATGTCCTGTCGTACTTTGGATACAATGTGTTCTGGAAGTATGCTCATCATCAATCGCTCCTGGAAAACATATTTTAGGAAATTATACAACGTGGCCATCACATCATCGGAGGTATTATTTCGAAGCATTTACTTATATTAGTAGGAACTTGTACTTAGGAACCTGGGTTCCATTCATTCATTCATTCACTACGGTAAACATCAACGTGCTTATAAAATGTAAATTGATAAATCCGTTTTTGACTTACAATATCTGGATTTTTAGGCGAGCTAGCCTGGGACTGCTCTCCGTGCAGGGGCGGAGTAAGAATACTACCCCTGCAGCCAGTGTTGGCCTGTCGTAAAAGGCGACAAAACAACTACGTGGTAGGGCTCCAAGCCAGTCTGAACGGCAACCACCCTTGGTCTATAAGTATTTCGCCATGATAATCTTGTGTTGTGTTCCAGCATTAGTGACTCAGGTTCCTGTACCCCTATGGGACAAAAAGTCATAAGCGACCGTCACTGCTTACTATGAGGTGGACAGTCAGCCTGTTTGCTGTTCCGCAGCAATAAAAAAAAACTGAACGTGTAATACTGAAAGGAGAAATTTCTACATTTTCTTTGCTGTTTGTATATTATCAAAAATGGTAACCTACTTGTTACTTGCACAATTATATAGACAAGCGTTGGGTTAGCCTTATTATTGGCCGAGACTACTTGGATAAAAATAAGAAAACGTATTATAATTGCATATGCAGAATACATGGCATGACATGTTAGTTGGTTTGACGATAGTTTAGTGTACGAGAAGACCTTTTCACAATCACGGTTTATGAATATGCTGGAGAATACTATTGAAGAAAAGTACGCGAAATGTTTAGTAATTAAAATAAGTCAGCGACTAAATACTGTCAGTTCACACAATGCAATCAAGTCGCAAAGTAAACAGTACAGCGTATGTATTCTTGGTACCAAACAAGTAATATATAAGTTGCTTGCAAACTTTTTTGTAAATAAATATATATTATATACAAACATCATAACACTGAACGGGTCTAACCTGTGCAGGGGCGGAGAAAGAATACTAACCTCTGTGGCCGGGGTCGGCCTGTCGTAAAAGGCGACAAAACAACCCACCCTAGCTACGTGGTAGGGCCTCAAGCCCGTCTGGATGGCGACCACCTTTGGTCTTAAGTATGCCGCCATAATAACCTTGTGTCGTGTTCCGGCATTAGTGACCCAAGTTCCTGTACCCTTATGGGACAGCAGCGTGTTCGCGATGCCACTGGCGTTGCATACACCTATAGGCGACGGTAACTGCTAAATCCTAAGCGGGCCGTCAGCCTGTCTGCTGTTCTACAGCAATAAAAAAAAAACCTGTGTACCATATGTTCAGGAAATCAAACGTATGAATCTGTTGCGCTGCATAGGTTATGAAATCCGTAAAACATAGTTTAAACCATGACTAAATGAAATCAAATCAAGTATTATACAGTTAATCAATGAATGAGTCGAGAAATTAAATTTTGTGTGTAAATCATTATCACATTTAAGTTACCTCTTGGTCTTTTACGAATTTCAAACGTAGCGTACTTTCAACACAAGCTCTTCTATCCAAAAACGATCGACGTGTCACGATCTCGTTCATAAGTCGAAAATAAATACCCATCAAATTCACACCAATCAAATAAATGATGTCTGATGATACCTAAAACACCGTACATCGTACATAATACAATATTTTAAGTTATTAAGTAAAAACACTGCCCTTTGCGGCCGGAGGCATCGTAATAGGGGGCAAAACAACCCTAGCTAGGTGGTAGGCCTCCAAGCCTGTCTGGATGGTAACCTACTCTGTTCTCTAAACATGCGTCTATAATAATCTTGTTTTGTGTTCCGCTATAAGTAACCCGGGTTCCAGTTCCCCTACATGGAGGGTACCGTGTTGCGTCCATAGGCGACGCTAACTGCTTACTTATTAAGTGAACCGTCAGCCTGTACTGTTCCACAGTAATAGAAAAACTAAATATTTGTAAAGTTTATGTTTTTGTATTTCTTAAGGGGAAAAAACTGTTATTTCATTATTGCGGATACTTGTACAGTGTACACCGCTGTACAGGTATGTAAAATTTGTTTTAGACCGTAGCGAAGGGTACTGTCTGTTCTCACTACGGTGATGTAAACACCAACAGTGAGATGTTATTGGCAATTTTTATTAATTTTTATTAAAATTCCTTTATTAGCTGAACAAGAATATTGTAATAAATATCGTAACATATTATTATTATACATCAAAGTTTATCACCATTGACAATATTTCTAATGAGTCATTAATTTTCGAAAAGATTCGTTAATCCTCGCTTAATCAGTATATAAAGGAAAAACAACGATAAATTATTTTAAATAAAAGCATAAAAAACATATTAAGCGACACATCACGTTCATGTAAAAGTCAGTTTGTATTAATATACGTAATAATGTATATTAAACTGAAAAAGTCACTCATTGCGAATTCCGTCCCTAAACCTAGTTCCTTATTCAGCAAGTGTACTTGCTAATATGCGAAATTGACTTAGGTCTCGAGGCGCCTTACATTCCTGTCTATCACTAACATTACTAAGCATGTAGCAACAGTCTTCATTATTGTTGATGCCTACGAACATTTTCTCGCAAAGTTATGATTAGGTTAGTACAAAAGGCAACTGACAAAAAACAAAAGGTCTGTATTAAATACAAGTAGTAGTAGGTAGTAGGGGGTACCTAATAAAGCACTCCAAGAATACAACCCGATGCCTGCGGTTAGCGAGACTATTAAGATAGGGTAAAATAAAAATGAATTGTTAAATAAATGTTAGTAAAACGAAACTTACATAATACAAACTCACCACAATGTTTATTTGTGGATTCTGATCGTATGTGAAAAATGCAAAAACTAATACGTAAAATAAACTAACTAATACACCCAGAAATATAGCCAGAAAGTTATTTCGCATTGGTAAAAATATGTATATTGACAAAAGGGCCATCGTAGCGTATGCAGGTCTCAGTGCTATACCTTCAAATGAGCTGTAAATACTGACAGCGATATCTGAAAATAATAAAATTATTACACAGTATTGGTAAAATACTATTAGTAAATAAGGAAGATAATCCAGATCGTGGAAACACCCATAATTTAAGAACGGGTCTGTTTCAGTTGTAGTAACTTTTTACTTTTTTTAAAGACAGACACCCTTATTAGTACTAACTTACTAGGGGTGTTCAATAAAAAGTGATAATAAGTATGACGCAATTATCTTTTATTAAATGTTATTTTTATTTTAACGTAGTCATCTTTCAGGTTGATACATTTTGTATATCTTTTTACTAAAGGTTAAAATTCCTTTAAAAATTTTTTTCTTCTTGATCTCTTAAAAATCGTGTACCGCGGCGACTACTACGTCATCATCTTCAAATTAATGGCCCCTGAGATGTTCCTTTATCGTAGAAATAGGTAGAAATCACTATAAGCTGGGTCCGGTGAACATGGAGGATGATTCTCCAATTTGAAGCCAGCTTTTTGAATGGCAGCTATCGCAATTCTGACTTGTGCGCGGGGGCGTTATCTTGGTGAAACAAAACAACTTTAGCAAGGTTGCCACGCTGTTGCTTGCGTATTTCCTAACGCAACTTTGTTATTTGTCCTGTGTAAAAAGTCCCAGTAATAATGGGTCCACGATTAAGGTATTCCATCCTTACCACCCCTTGGCTATCCCAAAAAAATAGCCCATGATACCGGCGGATAGAATCGTCTTATATTTCTTCAGAGTTGGAGATGACGGTATCTTCCAAATCGTGGACTGTTTTGTATTTTTTTTTCTTTCCAAGGAGAATTTATCGCATTATCCCTATTTATTGAACACTCCTCGTATACATGTGTATATTGATAGGGATTTAAAAAAAACTGCTTTGCAGATCGTATAAAGATGAATAGATAAAATCAATTAAGTGACGTTAACGTGTACTAGCCAAGTTTTCGGTGGGCATGATACCGTAATTCATAGTGATAGGTATGAAAGGTATGATTATTGTAAAATAAAATTTACAAGGCAAAATAAATGAATTAAAAAAAATCTAAAATTCAGAGACTATGAATGTATAAAAATATTATTCAAAATCAATATAGATATCAATTAAAAGGGCAAAATATAACGTAAGTAAAATATAAAAAATCCAAAATGATCAATCATTTTTATTTTTTTAAGATGATTACAGTTATCTGTTATTATCGGTCATTAAAATATAAATGATAATCAAATGAATAATAAAGCCAATCACAAATAATAATTTTATTGTACTTCCCCTGCATAGTACTGTCTATAGACAATGTACTTCAAAATTGTTATAAAACGTATAATGTATCAAGTAGTATTTCAAAGGGCAATGAGAAAGGAAAATGAATCGAGCCTAAATAACTTATTTATGACATTAATATTTTACAAGGTTGTAGTAAATCAAAATAGACAGAGTTGATTGGAGTGTAATTATATTTTTGATGAAATTCTATAATGTATGGAAATATATCAATAGCGTCTTACCTGTCAAAACTAAGTCCAATGTAATTACGAATGTTACAAATATTGGTACCCATAAGCATTTTTTTCTCATCGGCTCGTACAATTTTTTCCATAAGAATATGATTGGTATTGTTATTCGTAGAACATACATAGCCATCGTTAAGTATGTTGAACTTGATTGTATATCCTGTAACGCATCACTAATTGAGACATTACAAAAAAAAAAAACATACGGGGCAGTCTTTGGGGACTGCCGATAGAAGTGAAAACTAAGTAACTTGTGAATTGTATCGTCGAGCTGTTAGATTAATTATTTATACAGGGTGACTTTGACAAACCTGTCCAAATTTTTTTTACGCACTAAACACCATTTAAGGAACCCATTTTTGCAAAAAAAAATTGTATGTCAAATTTTCACCATAAAATATTTCATATAGGATCATTAATTCAATCGTACAGAAAAATCATATGGTGCAAACAGCGTACGTAGACCTGGTATTACCTGTCTCTGTCTCTCCCGTGTAAATGAGTAGTGCGTATTCGTTCGCCCGGTGCAATGCCGCCGTCCTCGGCCTTTTACTAGGTCAGACGGAGAGGTTATAAACTCATAACTTTTACTAAAGATTCTTCTGTGTGAATTTGGACGGGTTTGTCAAAGTCACCTGTATATTGTTTTCGGTTTATAAAGAAGTATTTATGATCAAGGATTAAAGTTTAAATTGGTCATTAACACTTCTTTACAAAACAAAAATTGTTCACCCAAAAAGTGCTCAACGCGCCTAAGTAGTTTTCACTTCAAACATTCAACTGTATTTCATTGTAATAAAGTCGCAATTCGAATAGATATGTATAAGTAATACAATGCAATCATTTAAAAGTTACATTATAAAATAAACCTTAAGTCATTATTAATAAGGTTAGTATTACTAGAGCAAAACTCCATATTACGAATTTTTGATCAGGACACGTGACCTGAGGCGAGTTTAACATTTTTTACCCATCACAAAAAAGTGCACAACGCCGCTAAAGAAGTTTTCACTTCATAAACCTTAAGAAATATTATTATAATCATAAGAAAATTTATTCTAATTTACATTTCTTCCTTTGTCATGAGGTATCTCCAATAAGTAGAGGTCTTTTTAACTGTTAGACGATAATGAATTTGTTCATTTGAAGAACAAACACAGTCAACTATAATTGGAAGCAAAGATTCCTGGACCCATAAATATTACTGAAAATATCTAAAATTGAGGACAGATGACGAAATACTTGTAGGCTACGTAGACTTGTTCAACTCTTTTGCTTTACCTAATAAAAACTAGGCCAATAGAATAATGACAGTATATTAAAATTTATATATTAAAGCTGTGACTTACCTCTCCATACGTGCCAGCTATCACTAGTATTATATGTATTGTTGAGAAAAATACTAGTAATGAAACATAAATATATATCAAACTCTCTCTTAATTTGTCGTCATATTTTCTATAGAGACCTTCTAAATCTTTTTGGTCAAATTGATCCTGTAAAATATAGTATGGTATTAAATAAATGTTAATTTCATGGAAGTACGTGGTATCCAAATGATATCGTATTTGCACCGATTAGAAAGTTCTTATGCAGTTTTTCTCGCGTAATGTGCATATTGTAAAAAAATGTAATTTATGATACATTAAAATGTACTGTAATAAATCTAAATTATAATATTTTGAATAATAATGGGATGGGATAAAATAAAGGCCGTCAGAAATGGATACTTTTGAAAATGTCTGTTTTTCTTTAAAAACTCTATATTATACTCGTAGAATAGGAATCACGTGTGCCATTTGATATTGTACTTTAATAACATGACCCTTATTAAAACAAGATTAAACGTTTATCAACTTAATAATCTAAGAGATATTAGTACTTATAATCGATGTTCATCTGCTAAAAGATGTGCATTATTCCTAGTAATCAAAATGATAATCAAGTTATTTTTATATTGCTGTAGGACAGCAGACAGGCTGACGGCCCGCTTAGAATTTAGCAGTTACCGTCGCCTATGGGGGTTTGCAACGCCAATGGCATCGCAAATACGCTGCTGTCGCATAAGGGTACAAGAACTTGGGTCACTAATGCCGGAACACAACACAAGGTTATTATGGCGGCATACTTAAGACCAAAGGTGGTCGCCATCCAGACGGGCTTGGGGCCCTACCACGTAGCTAGGGTGGGTTGTTTTGTCGCCTTTTACGACAGGCCGACCCCGGTTGCAGAGGTTAGTATTCTTTCTTCGCCTCTGCACGGATAAAGAAAGACAAGTTATTATTAACACAAAGTAAGAGTTCTACAATAATTCGTATGATTGTGATTCTGAAAGTAATGTTATAAATAAAAAAAAAATACTGTGACAATTAACACAACGCTATCCAATCTCGAAGTAAGCAGCAAAGAGCTTATGTTAGAGTACTAGAACAATGTATTACTTACATATATGCGAAAGTCATCCTTCTTCTTCCTGTCTTTATCTCAGATTTTACGAGTATGGGGTTGGCACAACATGTTCACTCCTTCTACACTCCTTTGTTAGCCGTCATCTCAACATTCACGCCTTTTTTCGCCATATCATCTTTTACGCAATCCATTCAGCTTTTCTTTGGTCCACCTTTCCTCCTGTATCCATCACCTCCCATTCATATCATTTTTTTAGTTATATGGCATTCTTAACTTAGTATTACATGACCAAACCGCGCTAGTCTGTTACTTTTAACTTTATCAACCACTGATGCTACTTACTCTTGTATACTCATTTCTAATTTTATTAATTTTCGTAACCCCACGCAACCATTTTAGCATTCGCATCTCCGCAGTACGTAAAACCCTTTCATTCCTCCCCATTTTGGCCCAACATTCCAATCCATACAATACTATAAATACAGGCTTTATTACAGACTTGTAAATTTTACCTTTGAATTATAAAAAAAGTTTAGCGAAAGCCATTAATGCCATGGCTACAGTCGTAATATTATAATAACACCCATATGCCTGCTATAACATCCAATGTTATCTAACATCTAATGTTATACTATCAATTGTTTGTTATCTTAACGTACAATTTAGATATTTTATGTTTGTCATTTAATTAAATTTCTTTTTATCAAAAGATGCTATATATAAGATGATATATAAGATGATATATGCTACAATATTTAATTACTATCGTAATTAAATATTGTAGCATATACATAGCATACCCTCAAATATTTCCAGTTCCACTGTTTCCCGCCGGCTAATTCCACCTCTTGTGTCCTGAATTCGTGAAGTGACGATAGAACGCTGGTGGCGCGATTAGAGTTCATAGAGTACCTCGCAAGGAGTTCCAAGGCACCGACTTGCAGTACGACCGATCCAGTAGTTCGGGATAACGCACTGTCGTCCTAAGCAGATAATTTCAATAAATAATTATTTATATCCGACCAGTTATAATTTGTATCCTTGCAGGGGCGGAGAAAGAATATTGACCTCTGCGTCCTGGGTCGGCCTGTTGTAAAAGGCGATAAAACAAACCACCTAGCTACGTGGTAGGGCCCCAAACCCGTCTGAATGGCGACCACCTTAGGTCTTAATATGCTGCCATAATAACTTTGAGTTGTGTTCCGGCATTAGTGACCCAAGCTGTACCTTTATGGGACGGTAACTGCTAGATTATAAGTGGGCCCTCAGCCTGTCTGTTGTCCTACAGCAATAAAAGAATGGATATCTAAGGGTATATCTATATTGCTTTTTG
Source organism: Malacosoma neustria (assembly GCA_963693495.1). NCBI lineage: Eukaryota > Metazoa > Arthropoda > Insecta > Lepidoptera > Lasiocampidae > Malacosoma > Malacosoma neustria. Next base: position 8,039,048 of record OY856373.1, read on the forward strand.
TCGATAAAGTCGGAAATGACTTAATCAATTTTAAACAATGTCTCACTTTAAGAAATTTATTTTATTCAGAAATATCATATCTTTGATCATAATAAGTGGATGTAAGTAAGATCAAAACGAATTTTATTCTTCCAAAACGCATATTAAAATTGATCCTATGTTGAATTCATAACGACATTATTAATCCTAACTAATATTATAAATACGAAAAGGAGTTTATTTGTTTGTTTTTTACGCTTTCACGCCTAAACCGCTGAACCGATTTTGATGAATTTCGGTGTAGTCATAGATTGAACATTTGAGAAGGACATAGGCTACTTTTTTTCAATTCATTTGGCAGAACAATGTTTGCAGGGTCAAATAGTATATATCACAATTAATTTAATAATTAGAATATACTTTTTGTTTTAATACAATTGTTTTTAAAAGATCAAGAATTAAATATATATCATATACCTTTATTTTATTTTTATTTTAACAAGCCTTTATTCACTAACCAAATCAAATTTACAGTTTTAGCATCTAATTATACAAGCTAATTAAAAGAATAAGTAAAATAAATATTGGATTACATTTATATACTAAATATAATTATATATCAAATGAATTATTCAGCAACCAGTTGGTCAGGTTATCTTTCGACATAGGCCTCCTCTAGTTTCTTCCATTCGTCTCTGTCACGAACGAATCTTCGCCATTATTTTGGTATCTTCCCATCTTTTTATTTGTCGTCCTTTTTGTCTTTTTCTATTTCTAGGATTCCATTTAATTACATCTTTCATCTTTTTCATATTATATCACTTATCAAAAGTCACACAATTCAGTCCTAAAATGCTTGATAAGGCGCAATTATTTCTACAGTTATAAATGTTGAACCAGTTTCAAATAGTTGACGATCAAATCACTTACCATGATTATTATCTTGTGTACATTTTCTAATACACTTAAATATAGTTTATTTTTAATAACACCAAAAAATAAGTGTGTTTCCGTATAACAATAATTGTCTACTGCAAATACACTTATGCGATACACTGATTAATGCCGATAAGCGCCACTATGGACAGAGATATTATTAGATTATGATAATTATTATCGTATTAACAAGTTCAGCCATGATGAATTACAACTACTGAAAAATTCACATTTTATCATAATAATATCACATTTTACATATGGGTCGCCCCTCGTAAAATAACTTTACACATCATGTACTAATTTTCTTTTACTGTGTCATTATTTTGATACTAACTATAATAGTACATAATAGACTACAAAGTCATAATTAAAATATTCAGTTATTTGTTAAATAATATTTTGCATTTTAAAGTTTATTAAATGTTAAATTTAAAATAGCAGGACAATTTTTATTTTCTTATTACATTTAATACAAATAATTTTCTCCAAAAATATTACAGGCTATGTTTTCGCGAGCTTTTTATTTCTTAAAATTATTTGTAAATAATCGAGCAATACGAGAATAATTTTAATAACACAATCCACAGTTGAATGGGTTCAAATGTCAGAGATACACTATTTCTCAAAACTATTTCAAACTCCGTTGTGAGCAACAGAATTGTGTTAATAAGATACCAATTATATAATTTGTAAATTGGATTGCGCACTTATTATTCTTTTGAAAATAAGGATTTATGGGTAAATATTAAACGTTTTTGTCACTATGTATAGAAAATAAGTACATGTATTCAATGTATCTGAAATTATGGCCGAATCAACTAATGAGCTTAAGCTCTTGAGTTTGTTCGGTCATATTTTCTGTTCTTTATCTTTTCCTTTTATGATCTAATATTTAGTTCCACATGTCGGTGTTATACTTATTTATATTCAGAGAGATTCCTTAAAGAATTTATTTTCCTCTGAAATGCTCTAGCATACTAGTTCAGCGGTGAGTTTTTATGGATCATAGATAGTAAAATATAATCAGATCACATGCCAATAAAAATTCCTTATTCAATTATATAGGAGTATATAGATACTTAAAAATAGACATTACGACATTATAAAGATAAAGTTCTATACTTTAGTTATAAAATAATATTACAATAATTTCACAGAAATTTCTCTAGAAGTCATTAATAAATTTATCTATAAACGGAATTTAATATTGGGATTCTAGGATTACGATTTATTGATAAATACTTAATAGTTTCTAGAATATAAAAGTAGGTTATTAGTAAAAAGGTTAAATGTACTACTAGAAAAATGGCGCATGTATCCGTGAGAACTGAACACTTCAATGTGTTACATTATGAAGTCACTGCTAATTGGTTGAGAAGTTCGTTTACTTCTCTGGCTTATTAACTCATCGAAATGGGCGTCAAATTACTGCCTTAACTTACGTAGAATTAAGTTGTAGATAAGTAATACCAACTGCATTGTATGTTATATTTTGGCATTATTTGTTGAAAACAAAAATATTTCTTTTTGCAGACATGCTGATGACCCACTTAGAATTTAGCAGTAACGGTCGGCTATAGGTGTTTGCAACGCTAGGGGCATTGCTAACACGCTGCTAATCACGTAGTAGTACTGGAACCTGGTCACTTATTTTTGATCCAGGCAGGGGTGGAGAAAGAATACTGACTGACCTCTGCGGCCGGGGTCGGCCTGTCGTAAAAGGCGGCAAAACAACCCCGCTACGTGGTAGGGCCCCAAGCCCGTCTGGATGGCGACCACCTTTGGTCTTAAGTATGCCGCCATAATAACCTTATGTTGTGTTCCGGCATTAGTGACCCATGTTCCTATACCCTTATGGGACAGCAGCGTGTTCGCGATGTCACTGGCATTGCAAATACCCATATGCGACGGTTACTGCTAAATTCTAAGCGGGCCGTTAGCCTGTCTGCTGTCCTACAGCAATAAAAAATACTTATTCCGGAACACAAGACAATGTTATTATGGCGGCATAATTAAAAACTAGGGGTGGTTGCCATCCCGACGGGGTTGAAGCCCTCCCAAGCTTGGATTGTTTATTCACCTTTTACGACATGCTGACCCCGTCGCAGAGGTCAGTATTCTTTCTCCACGCATTAGGAATATACTGATAATCAAAACGATGGAGAAGACAATTAATGATAGTTATGATGACCTCCACACAACTTTTGCTATTAGGAACAGTTACGGAGTCAAGAGTTCCATTCTCGTCTCGTGTCTAGGTATTTATATAGTTACAAAACAACAGGATATAAGTAGTATATCAGTTGTTTAGCGCCCATAACACAAGCGCTCTGCTACTTCCTTTTCCGGTTATTTCGACTACATTCTGTGATTCAACTGTGATATGGGTCATCGCCATCTTGAAAGTTCGTTGGGCCTCAAGCTGACTCATGATTAAATTTCTCGATTACAATGTATCAAATTAGCACGCTCTAATTAATTTATATAAAATATTCCTAAATTATCTTGACAATAACTTGTGTGCCATTAAATTCCAAATTTACCAAGTAAATTATACCGTCTGCCTCTGAATGGACCCCTAAACTTCCAGAGTACCTATCTGGAATTTTAAAAGTAATCGGTGTTTTTCTGCAACTCTACCACACAATACAAACTCAATCACATCAACACTTGCTTACATAACACATGTTAGTCAAGATATTAGTTCAAATAATACAGAAAATTAGGATGTTTACACGGTAAATACATAATTAGTATAATTTACTTTCTTTCAAAGACACTTTCTTAGGAGTTTTTGACCGGAAACTTTTACTCGAGACTGTTGTTTTAAAATATTTAGTTTGATTATTTTCTTATGTGTCTACTTTTGTGTCAGCTTACAACCAGCTAAAAAACTTAATTAATATAAAAAAATAGCCTTCGAATTGACCAATTCAAATATTATTGGGTCTGTTTGCACAAGAAAAGAAACTTTTTAGAAACAGAATGGGTTCAAAGCGCAGAAGTTTAGACATAAAAGTAAAAGATTTAGACTTTGTACAATTAAACTCCTCAAAGACGCAAGTCTACGTAATCTCTGCCAAGAAAACTCCACTCGCACCAGCGTCACAGTTCCAATGAGCTCTTCTTTACATCTCAAACAGTGTTGGAATCGCTGGTGACGACATAACGAATGATATGCAGTTTAGGGTACAACTAGAGGGCCAAGCTAAGCTTGTCTCTAAAAAGCTTGGTGTGCTAAACTGGTCCAAACAGTATCTTACTATACGCAACGGCATGTACTATACAAAACAGATCAGACCGCATACTGCTCACATTTGTGGGCTAGAGCAAAAGTCTTCTTCCTGAATCCCCTAGACTCCATCCAAAGGCACGCAGTTCGTGTTGTTAATAATCACATACTCACAGGCGGCCTAGACACGCTTACCCTTCGCAGAAACTTTGTGTTTCTTGGCGTGTTCTACCGTCTCAACGGAGAATATTTTGATGAACTGTTTGGAATAATGCCTTCGTCGTCTTTATACCATTGTACTGCCTGACATAGGGTGGGTGTTTTTTTCATTTCCTGGCGCCTTTTTTTTCCTGTACGAAACGGTTCTCACGAACGGTATTCTCGATGAAGTACGATATGTAGTTTCTCAAAAAAGGAGTTATAAAATTTCTTCGAAGTCGGTAGCGCATTAGCAATGCAGGTGTAGCAAACGTCCATAGGCAACGGTTACCATCTGGTATCGGGAGGACTATTTGCCTGTCTAAAACTCCAGCTATAAAAATCACAACAGTTGTATGACTGAGCCAGCATATACTTAATACTTTTGAGAAAAACGTAATATGTTTAATTATTATTAAATAAGATACCAAATAGTATCATTTACTGTTCTATTCCGCTTTTAAATAAATGATTATACAAAAAACATACCAAACTATATTAATCAGATAAAAAAATAAAATAAACTTTATTTTGTATCTTACAATAGAAATGTATAGCAGACAGGAGGCAAACATGTATAGAACAATATAGTAATCATTCTTGAATAAGGTAAATACTGCCATCTATCGTATAACTACGAAACTTGTCACATCTAAGAGGTACACAATGTTTCAAGAATAGTTTTACCTAAATGACGTTAGATTACGCTACCATAACTGTGATTTTAGGAACTGCTAAATGATTAATAGTAATAATATCTTCGATCAATAATATTGATCGAAGAATAATATTATCTCAAACACTCCAAGTATGGTTGTAAAAAAATTATTATAAAAATAAATAAAAGCGCCATCTTTGTAATAATTTTTGTATTAGTAACACGTAGGTAATCATTATTAAGTTTTAGAAACGGGCGTCGCGTCACTTCAAATATTAGTGAAACCTATTAATAGATAGCGCTTTATATTAAAGCAAAATTTTAGAATACTTTCGTTTTACTTGCTCTTAAAATCTTAAGGATTGTGGAAAATTTTCAATAGTGTAAAGATTTCTATTTTAAATATTGTGGGAATGTTCTTCAAGTGAAATTTAAAAGCCCTTAAAATAAAAATACTTAGGTCTATCCTGAAACTGCGCTTTTAAGAGAAATCATTTTATACAAATAGTTATGCTATTGTGTATAATAAATAAATAAATAATAAATAAGCCTTTATTACTGTAGAATTACATTTACATCTATTATTTATTATATTTATTATAAGTGTTTAGTTGTCGGCATCCGGTTTCTCCACTACAGCTTGTCCTTCGACAAAGGCCTCCTCCAAAGACTGGAGGAGGCTATTGTGTATAAAACCTATTTATTCGTGCAGGGGCGGAGAAAGAATACCTTTGCAGCCGGGGTCGGCCTGTCGTAAAAGGCGACAAAACAACCCAAACTAGTTACGTGGTAGGGCCTCAAGCCCGTCTGGATGGCGACCACTTTTGGTCTTAAGTATACCGCCATAATAACCTTGTGTTGTGTTCTGGCATTAGTGACCCAAGTTCCTGTACCCTTATGGGACAGCAGCGTGTGCGCGATGCCACTGGTGTTGCAAACACTTATAGGCGACGGTAACTGCTAAATTCTAAGTGGGCCGTCAGCCTTTCTGCTGTTCTATAGCAATACAAAAGAATATAGTCTTAACGTGGCACCCTGTGACTTTTATTACCAAGAACCAAAGATAAGCTTCGAGGTATTCCCTTTACGAGCGCTGAAGGTGTCATAAATGCGTTTGAAAATGCCACAGAAGACCCCTAAGGAAGAATGGGCCCACTGCTTTTCTCAGTGTTTCCATCGAATGCAAAGATGTATAGAGAGGCACGGAGACTACTTCGAAAAGCAATAAAGGTATCGGGCACCTTTCTATATTGAGCTGTTTTTTTTAAATTTCCGAAGACTTTTAGTGTGACCCACACATACAACATATATTTATATTATATATACCTATTTCTTATATAGGTAAGAAATACATTATAAGGAGGTATAGATACATATGGTTTAAAAATATACGCAACACTTTTGATTCGTTATGCTCATTTTATAGCGGTCCTGATCGTCATATGTTTAAAGTAGATTTGATGCACCTCACGATATAAGGGCTATATTTATTTTATGTTTTTTGAAGGTCAAACTGCTGTAATCATTTTTAAGATCAATTATTGCAGAATTGATTTGATGTAAGAACCATTTGCATTATCTAGTGCCTTCCCACAAACTAATAGTCTCGGGTAATAGCCTGAAAGAAAGAAGAAAACTTGGACGACAAAGTGGGAAAATCCTATTGAACATTCAATGGATCGGTGTTCGGACAGTACATGACAGACCATCTATTTTTTCGTAGTGTTGACGTCTCCGCAGCGCACATAAATATGAGGAAAACTAGGATCCGGACAAGTTTGGTCTTTGTATTCTTTACATCAAGATTTCTCCATAAAATTCTATAATACGTCCATTGCATTTTTAGTAAGCGATTACTAGATACATCTTTTCACTTCAGCCATGCAATCTTTGCTGAAGGATATCAATTTTCTAAGATATATGTATCTTGAGACTCATCGCATAACACTTTTTTTATGTGATAATATTGTAATTATTACCATAATGATGAAGCTAGATTCACACTAGATTAGCTTGGAATCAAATATGAAATGGGATATTAATGGCTCTTCTCATCTGCATTCCTAATTTTGCAAGCCATAGCCAGAGACCAGTTCGTTGACCAGCCAGTGCACCAAATAATAGTGGAGGTGAATATGCATCCCGTCTTGATATGACAGCTCGAAGAAATATAAAATATATTTTATACTATTTATAATAAACAGAACAAATAAAGGAAAATCACCACAGAATTTGGGAGATGCTAATAATATCTAGTGTACCTCAACATACTGAGCTTTTGAAAAATTTTTTTTTATTGCTGCAGGACAGCAGACAAGCTGACTGTTCACTTAGTATAATAAACAGAACAAATAAAGGAAAATCACCACAGAATTTGGGAGATGCTAATAATATCTAGTGTACCTCAACATACTGAGCTTTTGAAATATTTTTTTTTTTATTGCTGCAGGACAGCAGACAAGCTGACTGTTCATTTAGTATAATAAACAGAACAAATAAAGGAAAATCACCACAGAATTTTGAAATATGCATATGTTTTTATTGCTGCAGGACAGCAGACAGGCTGACTGTTCACTTAGAATTTACCAGTTACCGTCACTTAAGGGTGTTTGCAACGGTAGAGGTATCGCTAACACGCTGCCATCCGCGTAGTGGTACTGGAACCTGGTCACTTATTGCGGAGCCCAATACAAGGTTATTATGGCGGCATACTTATACACTAGGTGTGGTAGCCATCCAGACGGGCTTGGAACCCAACTAGGTAGCTAGGGTTGTTTGGTCGCCTTTTATGACAGGCCGATGACGGTCGCAGGGGAGAAAAAACATTCACCAGTGAAAATGAAAAATTATAATAAACAGCAGATCCGCCGCAGAATGTGGGAGATGTTAATAATAACTAGTGTACCATAAAATGCCTTGAGGTTTTGAAATATATTAGAGTTTATTTTGATTTCTACTATTATTGTTCTCTTTTGATGCTAATATTTTACCACAAAGTAAGCCTTTTGAAACACTTATTGTAAGAAATTTTACCAAATTTGTTGTTTACGTGAACGATTGACGCCCAATCCTCTTACCTAGAAAATAAACGGTGTATTTATATCACGGTCTAAACAAAATAGCAAAATAGTCAATTTATTGCCTTTTATGGCTCTATAGGTAAGTGATAAATTATTTTTAATTAAAGCCGGCCACACGGACGATATTAACCTCTTTTATTAAACTTTAATATTTTAACAAATCATACAAATACCTTTCATTAGTTTTTACTGTTTAGCAGTACATTACCCAATTTGCTAGAAAATGTCACTGGATAATTTTTCTTTGCGAAACTTCAATTATTTTCAATCTAACTTTTACTTTGGAAAATTGCAAGAACTTATTATTTTACCTAGAAATGACAAATATTGCGAGTTCGTACCAACATTTATATTGTGATCGAATTATATTCATGTTTGTTTTCTTTTAGAAGCTGCCTCACTTATAGTCACATAATTTTTTAATATATTGGCAGACTCGACCAATTGTTTTTAATGATTATATACCTAATGATATGATTATATATGACCTGAAACATGGTTATATACACCTACGTCGTGCAAGGGATCTGCATGTGGGAATGTTTTCAGTGGAAACTGATTCGATTCACGTCTCGAGTCTGAGTGAGAAAAATACCTATGTAAGTAGTTTATCAGCTGTCTAGTCTACAATTCTGTGTAATATTTTGGTACTAGATAGCGCGGTCACGTGAGTGGGGGCTAAAAGCAACTAATGGATTACTCTTTTACTAGTAATGGATATGGAATATATAGTAGTTAGTAGATGGAAGAACACTATCCGCTACGGCCGGGATCGTCCTCTCGTAAAAGGCGATAAAACACTAGCTACGTGGTAGGGCCCCAAGCTCGTCTAGATGGCAACCACTATTGATCTATAATTGATGTATTCCGCCATAATAACCTTATGTATTGTTTTCCTGCATTAGTGATCCAGGTTTCTGTACCTCTACAAGATAGCAGCGTGTTCGTAGTGCTCCTAGCGTCGCAAAGATCCATAGGCAACGGTAACTGCTTACTATTAAGTGGGCCACCAGCCTGTTTACTACCAATAAAGGAAATTCAGAGATGGGCCAATCGATCGCTCCCGTAAAAAACAAATCCAGCCATGCCTAAAGAGAAAATTAAATAGGTATTTCTGGTCAAACATTAATAGTAGAAGCACCCCAGTTTTTTTACTAATGTTCAACGTTTATTATTACAGATGTTAAGTAAAACACTGACCAACTAGACAAAAAAAACAAAGAAATAGTTCGATTGTTTGGATTGCATTTTTTTACATTTTAATCTTCTTAAAATCTTCCGATTTTCACGGTAGTTAAGTCAATTTTATCTATAATCTTATCAAAACTAAGTTATATTTGATCCATCTGGAACATGAGCAGGGGGCAAATACGCTACTTGCTTGGAGCCTTTACTGGGCACTTTGGAACCAACAACATGCTCATGAAGATGGGTCTAACCGCGACACCCATGTGCAGGTTGTGTGGGGAACATACAGAACGCATGGAACACCTACTGTGTACATGTGATGCATTGGCCAGGAGGCGAATGAATCTTTTGGGGGTAGGATATCCAACACCGGAAGACTACAGGCTCCTATCTCCATACCTTATTGTTAGGCTCATGAAGCAGATCTTCAAGGAGATTGGAGAGGAGTGATTGCTATCTAGGGGAACACAAAAGATCCCATTGGGTCGAAGTGTCCGAGATATTTCTCGGCCCCAAAATAAGATAAGATAAGTTATATCTGATCTTATTTCCAAAGAGCGAGTTTCGTATATAATAGGGACTTAACAGTAAGATGATGGTGATAACCATCCATAGAGACCAAAGACTAAAGAGGTAAAGGAAAAGACCAAATACGATATGGATGTATTATGAAAAAGATGATATGGCAAAAAAAGATGTGAATGTTCAGGTGACGACTAACAGACAAGAGTAGAAGGTGAAAACAAGTTGTGCCCCCCACATAGCTAGGATAAGGGCTGGCATATATAATTTTACATGAAAAGAAATGATTCCATATAAAACATATTTATTTTTCGACGAAGCTTTTTGGTGAAAGTACAACCCTATACAATATCCACCCGGTAGTATCTAGGTAAAATATTTTAGCTTATAAAATCCTATATTACTAGAGATTAATTTAACTAAAACGCACAAAACTATACACAGTCCCGAGAAACAGCTTTTGACAGCGTGGCTTCGGAGCTTATGGGAAAATTTATAGAAAATTGCATGCACGTTGCGTCTACAGGGTGCGCGGGAAAATGCGGGGGGTGTATATTTAGAATGGCTACAAGGCGCCAGCCGGCAGTTCACGTTACGTACTCGTAAGAATGGTACGTGTCAGTCTTCCCCTTATCCTATCGTAACCGATTCCGAAAAGATATTAATATTACGTTTGTGTTGTGTTGTTGAACTGGATTACGTGCCATTGTGTTAATCTGTGAACTTATTAATTAAGGGACTTCATGAATTAACTATTCAATTCTACTTTTCTGGATGTAAGGTACGTATTTTTAGGTTCAATTATGAAAACTGTTCATTTTAGGTAGAATATTTAATTTGTTTTTAATTGATATAATAATTTTTCGAACCACCTAATCCTTAGGTTTATACTATTTTATTACTTTTACATATATTTTATTGTGTTTAAATGAAATTAAATTTTAATCCAATACAGTTTTTATTGAAATTAAATGTTTAAAAAATGTGACGATTACATTTGGATTATATATTTTAATATAATTACCTAATACGTAAGAAAGCTTTTTCAAAATAACGAAAACTGTTAAATTTTAGTATGTAGTGATGATATGTTGATAAAATATTAAAATACAACATAGTTATTGGAGTTACGCAGTTTCGTGAGGTCCTTCTGAAGTCATAAAATATTTTATGATACATATAAATCTTATTATTAAATTTATACACAAAACAATTACAGTACGGTAATAAGTTATCAGTAAGTTACCAAATTAAACTAATAAAATTGATTGGATGAAAATGCCAATGTGTTGAATTATAATTTTGCAACTAATCACAGGAGCGAGGAGTCCGAGGAGTAGTTTTTAGTTTCTATTTATTTCCTCCAATTCGTAGACCAGAATGTTTTTATTAATTAATTTCTAAATTTTAGTGCAATATTTTTGATGTCCTAAATTACATGTGTCTTGTCTAGAAATTATGAGAGAAATATTAAATAATATAATTATATTGATTATCATCATCATCATCATCCAAGCGTAGTATCCCGGTTGCAACCTAAACTTCCGTTTCGGTGCCCGGGGTTCGCTTTCCGACTTTTTCTACTCCACTTCGCACGGTCTTCAGCATCCCTGGTAGTGAGCCCATTGGCACGCAGATCACCCTTTACGACGTCAGGCCAGCACTTTTTGGGTCTACCTCTCCTACCGGGGCCCGGCGGAGGCGGCATGGCCAGACATTTGTTCCCAACGTAGTTAGTTAGCCGGTTGTCGAAAAAATAATATATATTGATTATACTATGAATAATTTCGTAAAAAAATATCAGTGACATTTACTTGACAATCTTTATATACATATACTTCTTCTGTGCATGTGTATGTTACTGAACTCCTAAACGGCTGGACCGATTTTAATTAATTTTTTGTGTGTGTTCATGTGGATTCAAGAATGGCTCACAATTAGGTCCACTACATAATGTTTTTTTAAACTTTAAGGCAGAAAAACGACCAGTTCAGCTAGTATTTATAAATAATGGAAATCGAAATTGACACAGCTCAGGAGTGACGTCATGGCTTTTGTAATATCGAGATCGAAAGAGAACTTACAAAAAGAGTTTCATCTTGTTGCTAACATAACAAATACATACCTTACACCTTCAACAATTCACATGAAGCTATGAAAAGGCCTCAATCAGTTTTCGATGGGCCAAGGGATAGACTTCACAAAATACTTAATTACATATGTGTGCTTATTTTATGAAATAAGAAAAGAAAGAAGGGCACCGACACGAAAAAGACATAAAAAGTTTTGCTCTGTAATAATACTGAATAGCGGAACCAAATTCGAAAGCTTGGAATGCGCTGAAAATAAAACGCGTATAAAAACAAAAAGTTGGAGTCTGTTTCCAATCTGATATGTTGTGTATTTTTTTATTGCTGTAGGACAACAAAGACAGGTTGATGACCCGCTGTGTAGTTAGCAGTTACCGTCGCCCATATGTGTTTACAACGCCAGGGGCACCGGTAACTACCACCTACCAAAATCATCATTTATATATTTGAATAAACTAATCATGATAGAACTATATACACTTTTATAATTTTTGCTACTCGCTATTATAATAACACTAAGTAACCCAACAAAATTAGTTCTGCCGTACAAATAAAAAAAAAAATTGGGTAAATTTCAGTAAAATCCGGAAAATATACAAGTATTTATATATATTTCGTATAATAATTTTTATTATAATTTTTAATTAATATTTTATTTATGTAACCAACTTATTAAACATTTAACTGAAAGTCGATGACTTACGATTAGAAACGAGACATTTAAAATGTGAGATAAATTTCCAACAGCTAGATAGTATGTGTAATGACAATTTATGGTTTATTATGATTGGGAACGTACCTATTTATACATTAATGAGTTATTGGCTTTTGATAAAGTGGTACGTTACGTTTTTAGTGCTGTATTATAATTTTCATGCCGGAAGATGTTTATTTTGAGATAGTTTTATAAATTCATTATTATCATCCATTTACTTTATATAATTTAGCTTCGTATTTCGGGGTTTTACGTACGTTTTGTTCGGGGTATTTCCTATCCGTGCAGGGACGAGAAAGATACTGAGTTTTGCAGCCGGGGTCGGCCTGTCGTAAAAAGCGACAAAACAACCCATCCTAGCTATGTGTTAGGTCCCCAAGCCCGTCTGGATGGCGACCACCTTTGGTCTTAAGTATGACGCTATAATAACCTTGTGTTATGTTCCGGCATTAGTGACCCAAGTTCCGGTACTCTTATGGGATAGCAGCGTGTTCGTGATGCCACTGGCGTTGCAAACACCCATAGGCGACGGTAACTGCTAAATTCTAAGCGGGACGTCCGCCTGTCTACTGTTCCACAGGTATTTAAAAATATATATTTTCACAATCCAGGATTCATGCCTTTTTTAGGACTTTCATGACTTTTTGGTTTTAGTAGGACGTCTAACTCGACAAATTTTAATATACTCGTAATATATCACGTGTCATTTTCTAGCACATTCTCGAGGTTGATGTAAACAATAATAAAATATATAATTTTACTCAGATGAATTTACATTTAATAAAGGCAGATTGCCCTTGATTGAGAATAATTTAAATTAAAAAAAAAAAACAAAAATTAATTAATATTTCAAATAACAAAACCATGATTAAACAAATTGAGTTAAAATTGTACCTACTAAAATTTTAACGTTGTAAATTTTTCTTATTCAATTCTATTAAGCCGTGTGATCGCGGCCGAAGAATAGAATCGGGTTACCACATTTCATTTTAAGACTTCTCCTTCTACTAACTAATATACAAAAGAAGGTATACTTCTTTTGGGTTCGGTTTTCCTTTAGGGGTTGGGAAGTTGGATGGCAGTCGCTCCCATAAAATCCAAAGCAAATTCACATAGAACAAGGGCGTATGTGCTTCCAAAAGTTTTGTTTAAATTGTTCTAAGATTTATCGCAGTACAGCCGTTTGTTTTTATTTACGAACTGTGTCTTCAAATTCGTATTTTATTATATATCACAAGTGGCCACCCTTTCGTTCCTTTCCCACATTATTAAGGTCTTCCTCCAGTTCAGCGGAATATTTAACCCACACAGCTCCTATATTTTGGTATGTTTCCGCATCGGTAATTCTTTTGTACTGTTCTTTTATAAAATTTAGTAGATTGTAATTCTTAGAATGTATTAGTATTTTATGCTTTACTTATTTTGCCAGCGGTTTCCACGTAATTGCCTCTATATTATTCTAGCTGACCCGGAAAACGTTATTCTACCATATAAATTATATAAAAAACAGAACTTAATCATGTTCATCTTCTTCAAGTTCCATTTTTGCAACAAAAAGTAGCCTATATGCCCGAAAGTTAAATTTATCTCTATACCGAAATTCATCAAAATTGGTTCAGCAGTTTAGGCGTGAAAACGTAACAGACAGAGTTACTTTCAATTTTATAATGTTAGTATTACTTATATATCGTTCTTGTAATTTGTATTATGTAAATAATTGTTTATTGTGACAATATTATTTTTAATATATGTTTGCATACAAGAGTTGCTTGATTCTACCCATGTTTGCATCTCAAGTTAATCTCACTGACAAGCTTTAATGTCAGGTATGCTTTAAAAGGTTGGTATTCCCTTCTTATTCGAAGACCAAGATCATAAAAGCCAAGTCAAGAAGACGATAAAAAGAACATTTTATTATTATTGTCTAGTTTATAGTTTAAAATTTTTTTATATGTGTATAATTTAGTATTTTTTGAATTTTTTATATATTAAGTTAATTAATTCTATTTTGATCTGCTACTTTGTATTTTGTATATTTACAACTTTATAGTCATAATTTTAAAGATATAGATAATAGTAATCAACATTTAGCCCATTATTAGTATCTACTTATAATAATTCAAATATACTTATTTTATTCCATTTTCTTTGTAATTAAACTGCTACTCTGAAATTCCTAAACTTTTCCCAAAATACCTAACTATAATAGATAAGAAGATTGTATAATCAATAGCAATAATACATAGAAAGAATCTATATAGGTACCTAGAGTAATGTAAAATAAATAAACCTTTAATCATCGAATGTTTGCTGTGAATTCGGCTTTCGGTCAGCTAGCGTGAGTCGGTGGAGCACGCAAGGAATTCCACTTTGTGAACGTAACGTGGATAATTCGGAGCTCCAAGCCTTTAAGAACATCATACGTTCCAAATGGAAGGCTAGAATACGGACGGAAACTCCGTGTTTACTGTGAATTGAGCTACATAACAGAATAGTTAATTGTGTTCAGAGATACTTGAAATTCAAGTAAATTTGCTCTTTATACGAGATTGTACGAATTAGTGAATCTTGGGGAAGTGTTTTTATTAATGTAAGATGTTATACAAATTCTACTAGACAACTTTATTTATAAGTTACGAGAGATAATAAACAAAAATATATTTGCCCGAAATAAAGTGAAATTTATAATCTTATTTCTCGGATATTTCATTTATTATAACACCTAACTACTAATAGTCATAATAGATATATAATATAAAATTTATCTAGAAGTTAAGAAGTAGCAGAAGTGAATGAGAAACAAGAAAGGAGTGAAAATTATCGAAAGGAGGAGTAGACTAAAGAAAAGATGTATTGCGTAAAAGATGACATGACGAAAAAAGGTGTAAATGTTCAAATGACGACTTATAGAGGACAATGGAATAAGAGATAATCTTGTGCCGACCCCAAGTATCGGATAAGGGCAGGAAGACAAAGTTAAAATACATAAAATTACGGTGATACTAGTACGCAAAAAATTCTTGCTATGATTTTACTATGATCGTAATACATTATAAATCAACTTGAGTTTTGTTTATAACGGAATTCTGTTTGTCAAAAGCTTAAGTAATGTCTCATTGTTTATAAAATTAAATAATTTTAAGTACAAAAGCCGTCAGACGAGACGCGATTGCAGTACCCGTGAGTCTTACTTAGCCAGTTTTTAATCTGTAGATAAAGTCGTTTGACGCTCTGAAATTTAAATTGGAAAACTAGTTCCTCAATCAACTTTGCCGATACGCAAACACTGGAGGGTAAGTAAATTAAAATGTTCAATTAATATTTTCTTTTCAGTCATGGATTAACTAGATTCTCACGGGACATGATTTAAGTAAACATTATAATTTAAGTCTCATAAATTATATTTTTCCATCATCATTCATCATCATCATCTCAGCGTTCATCTCGGTTGCAACCCAAACTACCGTTTCGGTGGCCGGGGTCCGCTTTCCGACGTTTTCTACTCCACTTCGCACGGTCTTCAGCATCCCTAGTAGTGATCCTATTGGCACGCATATCACCCTTTACGGCGTTAAGCCAGCACTTGGGTCTACCCCTCCTGCCGGGGCCCGGCAGAGGCGGCATGGCCAGACATTTGTTACCCACGTAAGCATCCGGTTGCCGTAAAACGTGGCCGTACCAACGGAGCCGACACTCTTGTAATTTATCCGCAATGTCACGGACATGAAGGCTGCCGCGAATGCGAGAGTTCCTAACGCGCTCCTTCCGCGTCACTCCACACATCCACCGCATCATATTCATCTCCGTGACACGCAGCCCCTGCTTGTGCCGCTCTACCACCGGTCACGTTTTACAGCCATATAAAAGGACAGGCCTAATGATGGTGCTGAATGAATGATGGATCTCTAAAGTTTAGTGAATTATAATATATTACATATATACATAACTTTGCTGTGAGCGCCTATGTGCAAAAAGCAACAGGATAGTGGATCAGATAGCAATTGTCCCTTTGTATCCAAAATTAAAATAACCTCATATTATTTTTCTGTCTCTTTTCAAAAGAAAAAGACACGTAAGGAAATCTGCACAATGAGTTACGTAGGAGTTTTCCCGTTTCAATAGAACCCTCTACATACATATTCGTATATATTATAAAACAAATTTTAATCCTTATGCATAATTTTAAGGATATACTAATAACAAACAGTGATATTAAGATTTAAAGAGGAATATTAGGACGATGAAAAGTTTTTTTATTTTATATCGGAATCTATTACATCTGAATGAATTACGTAAAAAATAGATAAACTATGATTGTACAATGACGGATACAAGATGAGTGCGTCTTTTGTATTAAGCATTGTTTTGGTGAAGTCAGATATAATTTTATTTCTTTTATTCTCTACTAATAAAGAAACTTTATCAAATGAAAAAATATTTCAACAGGAGCCATAAAGCCTCTTATAATGGACATTCCTGTGCGTATCTTAGAATACTTGATTATCTACAATCATAAAAATCATCCTATCAAAATCCATCTAAAAGCTTTTATCCCGGTATGCATAACAAAGCGTAAAAGCTGCACTCAATCGGACCATAAATAGCGTTTATAAAAAACCAAACATGTTAAAACAAAAAGGTACAAACCATTTACGTTTCCTAATTAAACAACTTTTATAACACGATGATATACATTCGTATCTTGAAGGCAATAAAGCTTGTATAAATGTTTATAAGTATACTATTAAGTATTACTACCAATTAGTTGATAGCAAGCGGTTGCCTTTGATCGGGTTTTGACGATGAATTGGTGCGACCGCCTCGAAGCCTGTTTCTGACCACAAACACAGAACTCACATATTAAACATTCTCTAGTAACGCATATATTATATTGCTCACACAGTTCGAAATCTAGCCAGACAGGCTCATATTGCTAGCAGAATTTTTAATTCAACGGCTGGAGGATATGAGGCAAATATAAATTTGACAATTGACTAACGATAGGATTTGACATTTAAGAGCTATTTTGAATTCTAAAGTAACAATTTCATATCATTCAAGTTTGATACAGTCGTCAAGCGTTCGGGACATGCGAATTTGATACGCTATTATTTGGCAAACGGAGAGAAAGAATAACAATTAGTTCTACCGTTAATTTTATTTTAAATTCAGCCTCTATTAAAGGCTATGAAATTATTGTGCATTAGCACAAGTGAGTAAATATTGTCTGTAATCGAAGAGCTGGATTCAGAAAGGGTCATGTCTGTAGAAATCAAATTTAGTCATATATCTTTCTTGCATTTTTGTACCATAAAAAGATTTAGTGTAAAAATTCCCGCAGAAGATTTGGCATTTGACTATATAGATTTGGCATCAAAAGTCCATTTTGAGGAGAAAACAAAGCTTTGCAAAAAAGCAAACCAGACGTGTGTAACTATAGTATTAGGTGAAAAATGTAAACATATTCGTTTACTTCTGTACTCTATCGTCTTTTATGTCAAAACCCTGGCCAATGTATCTAAAAATCTAATATTCATCTGAAATGATAATCTCCATTCCAATCTAGCTTTGTTAATACTAAGAGGCAGTAATTAATGGGAGATCGTCTCGAGTAACGTTGATTAGGGATCTATTAAGGATCAATAGAAAGAGAGAGAGAAATTAAAATAAACTATGAATATTGATTGATAACAATATACAAAGTAATAGTTGAAGTGGTTTAATTAAATACAAAACTAGCAACAACTTAAAACCTGATTGTCAAATATGATCGAACTTAAGACGAAATAAAGCATTCGTTTATAAAAACTGTTTCAAATTTTGATTTGTTTGGCGATTCTTTGTGGAAATAGCAATTAAATCAATATGACGTGTATCTAATAAGCGAAATACAATTAATTCACATTCATTCTAATCTCAAAATCAAAAATCTCTAAAACTATATACCCGATTGACTTGAAATTTGGCATATTAATTTTGCGATGTAGACGCTCACAAAGAATGAATTTTATGGAAATCTATCCAAAAGGTAATTTTATTAATTTATATGGCAAAACAACGATTGCCGGGTCAGTTAATGTTTGTATAAAAATACTGGTATTAGGTTATACATATGTACACGTGTTATACATGCACAGAATTTGCTTTAATTTTTATAGTTTTTATTCAGCGATGTTACGGATTTGAAGCATGTGTTCATTTTTATGACTATTAGCGTTCTGCCTATTTTACGTTACATGTTACATCCAGTGTGATATATTACTAATCCTGTAACCACAGACAGACAGACGATTAATAAATTTGTAAAGAAGATTTTATTCTACTTTTCAGGTAAGCATCATTTCACGTCTACCATAGCAGTCTACATTTTTAGGTAAAATTTTTACATTTAAGTTCTTGAAAATAACTGGTCATAACAACTGCGACGCTCCAGGTTCTGTTTATTTTCTTCCTTTTAATTGTTTCGTTCATTTATTATTTTTATGAAGATAAGTTGTTTTAAAATCGGTCTACTACTTTTTTATTTTTGATGTCTTATATAATTGAGAATATTTAATGGGGTTTTTGTTTGGTTTTGAATTAATTTATTATTACGCCCAAAAACATACCCCTTAATAATTGTATAAGTTTATTGAATTACAAATCATGTCAACTACTAATATATCTTACAACTTCTATCTTTATCTCATACTTCTTCTTTTCACTTACGATTCTTTATTTCTCTAAACCTGATCGGTATACGTAAACTGAGTTTTGCCCGGGGACATAACCACCAGGTGTGGTTAAAATAAATAGCGTTGTATATTTATTACATGGCCAACGTTCGTCCAATTATTACGATTAATTGGCTTCCTGTCAGAATTCAACCTCTTTTTATATTGCTATTACATATAAACTAATCTATGACTCATCGCCTCAGGCCTTCTCTTCACTATACTTTATGAAGATTCATTTTTCGAGAAAAAATTATTATGTATCATCTGTAATAACATGTATTTACTTGGAAGTCATTCTGATGGCCGGTTTTGAAATATGTTTGTGTCATACATCATGTATGGACTGTTTTAAATTAAAAAACACACCGCACTCAGAATTGATTTAAAATCAATTATTTGATAATGCTGCAAAATTTACAAAAAGGACATTGTGATATAAAATGATAATTAAGTACTTATTATGGGCTAATGTGTAGCCTTCAGATTCTTCCAGAGAGAGACGCACCGGGTTCATAAGAGGATTGCTGGGTGCCACTATTGTGGCGCGGGCGACGAGGAGGACACGGTGGACCACACTGTCGCCGTGTGCCCTGCGTGGCGCGCGGAGCGTCGCGCCCTCGTCGCCCAAATCCGCGTGGACCTGTCGCTCCAGACCCTGGTTCTGTCCATGGTCGGGGGCGATCCTGGATGGACGGCTGTCGCCTCCTTCTGCGAGGCAGTCATGTCCGCAAAGGAGGCGGCAGAGCGGGAGCGGGAGTTGACTACAACACTCCCCTCCCGCCAACGCAGGCCACGCCGGCGGCGCCGGAGGGCCAGTAACGACCTCCGGCCGGCCGCTTTCGGCTGCCGTAAAAAGCGGCCGCGAGTGGCCCTTCGGGGGAGGACCCACCGCCCGCACTATTGCCGCGAGGGAGAGGGCCGCGTGCTGTTCTGCGGCCCCCCTCAACTGTTGATCCAGGAGAGCGCCGGGGGACGAAATCCTGACCCCCTGGCGCCAACACTTTAGAAGGGGCACGAGATCGGCAGGCCATATATCCGTGGGCCCGGGCGTAGGCGATAGGAGAACAGCGGGGTTTTTAGTGGGTAGTCGGATGGTCAAAAATCTTTCCCGGAGTCCCACATATCTCTCAGTCCCCCCGGACCGGGGGAATCCGTCAAGAGAGGTTTTTCCCCGAGACAAAAAAAAAAAAGGATTGCTGCTATTGTACTATTGTATTTCTACAAATGCATTCATTCAAATATGAATATATGACTTGCAACGAAGCTTGCCATTTCACGAACATAAATTTAAAATACTCTGCAGTAAAATATTTAAAATAATTCCAGTTTTACTTTCGGCCCATATCAATCATATTATATTTAAGTCATAACATTTCGTTTTGCGAATTAATAACCTGTGCTTAACTGTGGAATGTTAAAACGTCTGACTCAGTGTAGAATATTTAAAAGAATAAAATCATTTACAATCAAAGGCTTGCATAATAAGGCTGATGACGAACGTAGGTCAATCAGGTCATTTTGTAACATTAAGCATTTTATTGTGGAGCCATATTAAGATTTTGTTCGATATTCTGATCTATTTAATTAACTTGATTATAATTCTATATTTTCTACGTGGTAGGGCTCCCAAACCCGTCTGGATAGCAATTACCCTTGGTCTGTAAGTATGCCGCCATAGTAGCCTTGTGTTGTGTATCGGCATTAGTGACCCAGGTTCCTGTACCCTGTGAAATAGCAGCGTGTTCGCACAACAAAACAAGAAAACTGTAAAATAAGATTTCTTCTATTCTACTCTTTTACCATCAATGAGACAGCGAGTTTTAAACCGTGTGCAAATACTGCGCTAAGAAAACTTATCGGAATTTAAGAACTATAATTAGTAAGTAATCGAAGTAATTGATTTTTTTTTCATACAATAGTTTTTTGCTGAGTTACAGCAGACAGGCTAATAGCCCACCTAATATGCGTAAATAGTAGGCAATTACCGTTGCATATGGATGTTTGCGACGCCATGGGTACCGCGAACACGCTGCTGTTCGCATATAGGTACAGGATCCTGAGTCACTAAAGTCGAAACACAACGCAAGGTTGTTATGGCGGCATACTTATACATCATGGGTGGTTGCAATCCAGACGGGCTTCGGGCCCTACCACCTAGCTAGGGTGGGTTGTTTTATAGCCTTTTCTTACCGCGGGGATTAGTATTCTTACTCCACTCCTGCACGGAGTTCGTTCTTACGTGTATAGTTTCTGAATTCTATTAACCATAATATAACCTTTAAATCTATGTACAAGTGATTTAACATTTGAACAAAAACCAACGACATAATAATTCTTATTAAATAGTCACATTTTTAGAAGCCAAGGTCAATAAGGTGACAAGTCACAAATCAAAGCTAAGTTAAAGCTGCGTGTAAAACTGTACAATTTTATTCCATTATCGGTCGAAACGCTAACCTAACGCGCTTTCCGTGTAATCCATAAAAGCGTCAAACTTATTTCGACGATTAGTGAACTGTGGCGGTCTTATATCAGGAACATTTTTGTACTTGAGTATAGAGTTTGAGGTTTTGATTCATTCTTTAACATATATAATAATGTAATTAAGTTTTAAATGAAATGTAAGTAATCGTACCAAGTTATTTAGAGGCTTATGCATAATATGAGCTTCTAAACAACGGTCGAAGCCTTAATATAATATAATGCCACTGGAGTGCCAGAAAACAATTTTATTCTTTTCTAAAACTAATTATGCACCCTTTGGCAGCAGCACAGTGTTCGCGATGCCACTGGCGTTGCAAACACCCATTGGCGATGGTAACTGCTAAATTCTAAGCGGGCAGTCAGCCTGTCTGCTGTTCTACAGCTATAAAAAAATGGAGAAACCGAATAGTGTCCTTTCTTTACAGTCTACAAACGAATAAAAGAGTCAATTATGGAATAGGCCTAAAGTTAAAATATTTACTGTAATTTTTATTATTTAAATTATTCTTATTTATTTTTTAAATTATTTAGTATAGTTTATATTATTAAGTTTCGCTTTCGTCGGTTATTAAAATACAATAAAAAGATCTTGATCACCACCGTGTTTCAACGGCTTTTGAATCTCGGAACGCCTTACGAGTAAGGCATAGGAGTAAGTCCTGAGTCAATGGGTTTGTGTGTAATATGTATAACATTTATTGACTAAATAAAAGTCGTCATCATTATCATCCTGGCGTTGTATCCCGGTCACAACCTAAACTTACGTTTCGGTGCCCAGGGTCCGCTTTCCGACTTTTTCTACTTCACTTCGCAAGGTCTTCAGCATCCCTGGTAGTAAGCCCATTGGCACGCATATCACCCTTTACGACGTCAAGCCAGCACTTTTTGGGTCTACTCCACCTGCCGAGGCCCGGAGGAGGCGGCTTGGCTAGACATTTTTTTCCCACGTCAGCATCCGGTTGCTGTAAAACGTGGCCTTACCATCGGAGCCGATACTCCTGCAATTTATCCGCAATGTCACGGAAATGAAGACTGCTGCGAATGCGGGAGTTCCTAACGCGCTCCTTCCGCGTTACTCCATACATCCACCGTAGCATATTCATCCCCGTGACACGCAGTTCTTGCTTGTGTAGCTCTAATACCGGCCACGCTTCACAGCCGTATAAAAGTATATAGTATATTAATTGTCTAGTATCCACAACACGAACGCACTGTTGCTTATTTTTAATAGAAGGTGAATTGTCATATTATACATATGTATGTATATTTCATTTTTTCAAATGGTATAATTTTCTTTACAACTAATTTGTAAGTTACTCCAATGTGTTGTTATATTTGTGGTTATAGAAACTTGATAAAAGGAGCTAACAATAGTAACTTAGCATTAAAAGGTTGTGCCATACAAAGCACACAACTCACGCTCACTGGAGCATGAACACGAAAGATATGAATAAATTATTAGGGCGGACTTAGAATATTGTACAGTCTGTAATACAAGCCCTGTACTTAGTACCCAAAGGATTTACATATTATAATATCTGTCAATTTTCATTTTTGAAACCGTATATTAAGTTGACTTATAAAATAGGGCTGGTAAACCAGCTCAGCGGTGCTTTTTACCAGAAAATTCTGTGCATCTCCAGGTATACCGCCGTGACCACCCTGACTATACTTAATTGTCCAGATGAGCCTGGACTCAGCACAATCAGTTTACCCTGGGCAACAAAAAATAAGACTCACAAAATGTTATTTCCCATACTTAACTAAGATTTTTTATTTATTTAAAGTTTAATACTTTTTTGTAGTTTTTCTACTATATCCTTAGAACATGTAACCTTTTCTTTCTATTAAGTGGTTCATCTGTTCGATCTTAAGACCAACTTTCTACTTATAAAGGATATTTTTATGATTAATCAACAACATGTTAGCAATAGTTACGTTTTAAATGTCTTCATTATCATACATAATAAATAGATATAAAATATATACAAACTCATAGTAAAGTAGTACTTGATAATATTTAATACAATCTTTAACTCGAACCTCGAAAAATGTTTATGTTTCCTTCCATTCAACCCCATAAACCTCCGTTGCTCGAAATCGGAACACTCTATAAGTAAGCGAATTCATTACATATTATCCCTCTATTACTCGAAAAACTAAATTGGACCTATGTCGAACATACAAGAAATAATGTTTGATTTTACAATCTTTACAAATCGATTATTTGAAAACCGACTTTAAGAATATACCTATAATGCATAGCGTTGTTTCTTCTGGATTATTATTTATTTCACCTCTCAACTAAAAAATTAGTAGGAATAAATCTTAACCTCTATAAGTCAAATATTTCCTTACAAAATTCACTTAAAATCCTCCATAATTCGAAATCTCTCAACTCGAATTTTTTGGCGTCTCCTCTTAAGTCCGACTTACAGAGGTTCTACTGTAATTTGTTTCTTATTTTAAATTTAATATCATGAACTATTTTCATTAAGATCAAGAAGTTTCATTTTCACTTCAAAGAAAATTATTTCTCTAAATATATTAATTTGAAATGTTTTTTCATTAATTTCCCTTGTCTAACAAATATTAAAAATTAATGACTGTGTATTTGGTATGTTTTATTGAATCAGCTTGTGTTTATTCTGCGTACCCAATTTTCCGTACAATTAAACAAAAAAACAAACAGTGAATTTCGAGCACTTTCTTTAATATTTTAACATTAAAATTAATGTTTATTAAAATTGTATTTAACTAAAACTATAACTGTACTAAAATAAACAATGTTATAGCATGTTTTTGCACAATGAAATTTTTTTGAAGTGTAAACTTCTTTAGCGGCGTTGTGCATTTTTTTGTGATGGGTAAACAATTTTAAACTTGCGTTAGGTCACGTGTCCTGATCGAAAATTCGTAAGATTCATAAGACGGAGTTTTGCTCCACTAATACCTAATGACTTAAGGTTTATTTTATAATGTTGACTTGATCGAAAATTCGTAAGTAGGTGTTTTGCTCGAGTAATACCAAGCTTATTAATAATGAATTAAGGTTTATTTTATAATGTTGACCTGATCTAAAATTCGTAAGACGGAGTTTTGCTCGAGTAATACCAAGTTTATTATTAATGACTTAAGGTTTATTTTATAATGTAACTTTTAAATGATTGCATTGCATTACTTATACATATCTATTCAAATTGCGACTTTGTTACAGTGAAATACAGTTGAGTTTTTGAAGTGAAAACTTCTTTAGGCGCGTTCAGCAATTTTTGGGTAAACAATTTTTGGTTTGTAAAGAAGTGTTAATGACCAATTTAAACTTTAATGTTTGATCATAAACAATTTTTTATAAACCGACGATACAATTCACTAGTTATTTAGTTTTCACTTCTATCGGCAGTCCCCAAACCCCGCATGTTTTTTTTTATAAAGTTTAATAACAGATTTCATTTTTATAAATATTCATTATTTAGTAACGCTTTTTATCTGCGTAAACTTTGAAATTTTAGAAGAAATATTAAGCAGAATTTACTTATTTTGCTTAACATTAGAGTTTGTGATTAGAAAAACGCTTAAAAGTAGTTCTTACTTTTTTTGATATAGTTTTAAAACAATACGTTTTATGAATATTCATTCAAAGTAAGTGCACTCAGCCATGAACAAATTGATGCTTTAATGAATTTTTCACTCTCAAGCCACGAAAGTCATTGTCCATGTATACAATGAAATAATCTACAAATATGCCTTTATCCCGGTAAGAAACTACAATACATCAGGGTTAAGGGTGTGCGATCAATAATCAATATCCGGCTAGAATTCGCCTCTTCCGATCGCCGGATGTGCCGGATACATAGTCTAGTATGGATTACGTGGTTGGTACTACACTAAATGTAATTAAACGTAGTTCTTACATCCAAGGATGAACAACAAGCGGTATAAGATAATGAAGTAACTTTTAATAATTATGATTAATTAAACTTCTCGAAAGATAATAAAATATTGCGTAAAACATGGTTGATAATGAACTATTATTATGAAGAAAATATAATACATATGACGACCTCCTTGCGTAACGGCTAACACACGTCGGTATGTTTGCAGAGGTCGTGGGTTCGATTCCCGTATAGCGTCTGGGGGTTCATGTATAATATTTATTTATTTATAAAAGAAAAGAATATACGGTTATTGGTAATCCCGTTAGGAGGTTGTATTTTGACTTATTTTTAAAAATTCTAAAAAACATGATAACTCAAAACTGGTTAACTTTTGCATAATGCATATGGGGTTAAAATTATCGCAAATATTCATCCCTATCACCTCCTGACGAGAATACGTCGAATTACCAATAACCCTGTATGTAGTATATCAGTTGTCTATTACCCATAACACATGTACTATGCAACTTAGTTTGGTACTAGATGGCGTTGTATATGAAATGTCCTAATATTTATATTAATATATTTGTTATAGACGCATTCCAAAATAATAACAATTTTGAAGAAGTTTTTAAAACAGAAATCTGTTTTCAATGGCTAACAAAAATATTCTAAATCGTTGGAACAAAGCAATTTGTACTAAGTTTCTAATAGAATTAAGAACAATATCAAAAGAAAATTATGTTTCAACTAATCACGTGGCTTTGATCGAAACTACCCCATTAGGAGGATAATTAATTATTATTAAGGGATTAGCATATATGTATAAATGGATCATAATCAAATCAGATACAACGATTGACGATAATTAGAATAATTGTATACTCAATCAATTGTTTGTATAGCCTTATTAAGCTTCATTTTGAGTAAAGTATACCATGTATAGATGAAACTTTAATATTAGAAGAAAAAAAAACACTTGCATTAAGTTAAGTGACATTTCATATGGTACACATTCATAATAAAAACGACATCTTTTAATAATACGATGAGATACAGTAATTATATTTTTAAGAATATACAAGTCTATAATGTAAAAATACATATACGTTTTAAGACCCGAGATATAGACATAATACAATTTTTTAGCTTATTTTCTTTCTCTGAAATTAATAAATGGTAGTTAAATTTAAAAAAAATAGGTGTTTTATAAAAATAAGTATTTTATCGTATTCCTATATTGATAACATAACTCCATGCATTTATATTCTATGAAGTAAGTAGAACATTACTTCTTTCTGTCTGTCAAACTGTTTAATCACTCTATTTACTTCAATATTTATTTTCTTAATATAAGAAATGTATCCATTCAAATATCACGTATTATAATAAGTTTGTCAAACCAAAATAAGATCGCATCATAACAAAAGATATCCATCAATGGTTATGCAAAGCGAGGAACGATGCTTTGCGGTGACTATTTTAGATTATTTTTTGTATAACGAAACAGCCTTTTAACACCTTTAGTTACCGTTGCAAGATTCTTGGGCTACATCAAATTTGGAAGTATTGCCGGATATTATAAAATGTAGTAATCACTTGTAGTTCGTTTTGTTATAATATTTTTTTTTATTTAAGAGCTAACGCTTTTGCCTGTGGAGCATCTGGCAGTTATCTCTATAAAGTTAATTTTCCTTGACTTCTTGATACGACTCGACATCCAGTCCTTCCTTTGCTTGTTCCATAAATGTCCTTCTTGGTCTCCCTTTTTTACTCATTCCTTTGGATTTTCCTTCTATGATGGTTTTCATTAGATCGTCGTGTCTCAGCATCTGTCCTCTTCTCATTTCGTCATACTCTTCCTCTTTAGTCCTATTCTCCATCTAGCTTATCTTCAGCATTCAACATTCATAATATTAGGAGTATGCTTCATATTTAGGTGAAAAATTTTGATTAATATATAATTAATTTTTAATTTGTTCGGCATAAATATACCTACTTTGGCAAATTACACAGCGCCATCTAGTCGCAAAGTAATCCAGGATCCATCCAGGATCGCCCCCGACCATGGACAGAACCAGGGCCGGGAGCGACAGGTCCACGCCGATTTGGGCGACGAGGGCGCGGCGCTCCTCGCGCCACGCAGGGCACACGGCGACAGGGCGTTTGCGTTATAGGTACTGGCAACAAGCAAAGGCAACAGATGTAGCCTCAGGACGCGAATCGAACCCGTAACCACGAAGGCGCTGATATATAATGTATGTGTTGCTGGTTGGAAATTTCGTTCTCTTGTCCTCGGTTCTACACTCTCAAAAACTTTCAAATTTGTCTACAAATATTTTTGCATAGGTTCCATGAATATGGGATGTTTAAAACAAATTCAATTATGTTGAAACTCTTCATTTCGTAAAAGTGCTTTGTGTATAATCAACAGTAAACATATTTCCAGTCTATAACTTATGGTCATGAGTTATTTATAGTCATGAGAATTCCTGTTAACTGTCCATAGATCACACAAAACTTCAACATTCAAAGACAAATGAAATGTGTTGGCAATAAATTGTAGAATTCGCAAAATGCGCCCATTCCTCCACATTTTAGGAAATTACGCTAGTCTCTCTTTTTATATATGACAAATTTTTGTATTTCGAACATTGGTCTTTTTATGATCCTTTTATGGTAAGATATCACTGGTTCTTAAAACTATAAACTTTTTATTTATTTGACATGTTTTTTGTGTCGAATATTTGTTTTTTCTGTAAACATTAATCGACTAGTTTCATAAATACTCGTATACCTTGAAATATATAAATGAAAATAAAAATAATAACTCCTTTTGTGCTGGTCTTTATCTTTTCTTTATTTATTTCAAATTTGGAATATGCCAATTAGTCGTTTTGTTAATACAGCTTGTCTTCCCGACAAAAGCCTTCTCGAAATGCTTCCGCTTTATCTCTTCCATATTGAACCTGCTTCTTTTGATATCTTCTTCGCATCTCTTGGTCTGTCTTTGTTTCTCTTACTGTCTCTTGAGTATTATTTTGTTATTAATTTATATAATTTATCTTTTTACATACATACATATAATCACGCCTCTTTCCCGTAGGGGTAGGCAGAAACCACTTCTTTCCACTTGCTTTATCTTTTTAATAGTATTAAATAATTCATAAATTGTTATATATTATTTTCTACTAGAAAACCTGTATTTTACAAACATACAGATTCTGTGATTAATACCCTTTGCATGCTATTACTCAAGTAACTCTGTTAATACTATATTCTTTACTACGCTAGAGTAATACTTGCTTTAATCTCACCAAATTATGTAATATTGGCGCACCGCAAGGTAGCTTTGCATTTCCTCCCACGAAAGTGTTCTCCCGATTTAATTGTCTCTGCAAATAATCTAGAACACAAAGTAAAGCATTACATAATAAACATCCTGCGCGCACAGTCTAGTTTGTTTGTTTTAAATAATTTATCTTAAAACATACATAATTTATTTTAATATCCTAGGAACAACTTATTTCATAGACCATCACATCAATTTTCAAAATATAAATGTAAGATTATCCCATTTTCCGGATAAGATTTTCCCATCGCAGTACAATATAGGGTTTTCAAAAAGGTGTCATAGATTTTCTTACAGGCTGGCAGCGCGTTGGAAATGCTTCTGGTGGTGCAAACGTCAATAGGCGACGCTGACTACCTGCAATCGAATGGGCCGTTTGCCTGTCTGCTGAACTAAAAAACTATAAATATCATTATTATATTCGTTTACTAATTCAATTTGAGACAAGAGGTATATAGAACAAACAACTAAGCTATTAATTATTAGTAACTTAAATTACTATATAAAACCAATTACTCTGGCGTTCAAAAATAAATCCGAAATAAAACAAACAAGTACCCAATTAATCTTACACTGAAAAGTAGCGTAAGGAAATATTTAATAAGTAATTTTATGAAAACAGACGTTTGAATGACGAAGATAATATAGTGTCTAATATTGTTGAACTGTGTTAATATTAAATATAAAAATACAAATATATGTATAATATATTTAAAATACAGAATTACGTGAAGAGTGTTTATCTATGTGGAGAGTAGGTAGCGTCGGGTTCGATGTCCCTGCGATCGCATCTCGCTCGACCGCGCCGCAGGTGTACGCAATGCACCTGCCGGCCGCCAACTTACCATAAAATGCGATTCGAACCAACCCCGATGAAACAAAACCTCATCTCGCTCGCACTCATGTTAAGGGATCGTACAATCACGGCCGACATTAACTCAATATACGGGCACATGGTCGAGCGGAATATCAGTTTTTACTGGACGCAAAAACTATCGAGATTCCGAGTCTGGGTTAGCCCGCTGTAATCACTCGCTAGGGACTTTTAAAACAATATCTTCTCTGTATATTTCATCGAGCAGGTGTAATTTATGTGGTATTCTCTGCTCCTTTTCTTTAAGATTTGATTTTCTACTCGTCCCTTCGGCATTGATCGTTCCAGTTTTGTTTTTCCTGTGTCTACGGAACGTCTCGCCGTGTTTTGTGGTATTTACTTTGAGTTAAAATTGGATTTTGCTCCCCTTTTAACCTTTTTTACGTTCACGTTGTACTGTTAATCGTACGATTCACTTCGACAAATAAAAAATCAACAACAATATGAAGCACGGTGGAAGACATGGTCATAATGTAAAGCATTCCATTGTAGTCTTGGATTAATAGGCGTCCAACGGATTGCAATATCACAAGATTGAATCTTTAGGGAGCGTGTCTGAGTCTTTCATTCGTAAAATAACGGTTCATTACTTTTATACTTGGAGATAAAATCTTCGATTAATTTTCGATGTTTAAACTAGATCTAGGAAAAGACGATTTAAGTTTCAATGTGTTACATATAATAATAACTCAGAACGTCCCAATACTTGATTCGGATATAACTCTCAAAGGAATAGGCTATATATCGACCGTTTGTCCAAGGTGGATTACACTAATGATCTTGGTGTCCAGGTGTCATCGACAAAGATGTGTCGATGTTTACTTTCAGTATTAGTAGTGGCAGTCATGTTACACACATCTATACAAATAAATAAAATTGGAGGGTATGTTTGTAATATTAAAATAACCGCTTTTTACTAAGTGCATTCGGACGTATACACGGTACATATACCAAAACAACATTTTTTTACAATTTTTGTCTGTTTATCTGTTTGCTTGTTCCGTCTAATCTCTGAAATGGCTGCACCGATTTTGACGGGACTTTCACTGGCAGATAGCTGATGTATCAAGGAGTAACTTAGACTTATTTTTATTTTAGAAATAAAAAATAGTTTTTGTTAAAAATGATAAGTTTCGGAAATTTATATATTCCAATTTAAGTTAAGTTATTTATGTCATCAGTCATATGAAATAGGGTTTAGCTTAGGCTGAACTTTGTAGGTTCGAACGTACGTATTCCGGAGGCGCATGGCGTAACAGTTGCATTCGATAATACTGACAGTTTGCATATTTCATTTATATTTTAGGGTTTATAGGGTTTGTAATCCAAAATAAACCATAAGATATATCCAAAAAATTCTGCCCAAAGTCACTATTCCACGCGGACGGAGTCGCGGGCATAGCTAGTTTAATACATAAATATGTACATTAAACAAATATAATTTATAACCTATTGATCTAGGCATCAATAACTTTAAAATATAAAGGTCGTTAATCCATTATTTTCCTTAAATATGTATTTAAAACAGAAAATTGAAAACTTTTTTTTTCTGCTTTATTTAGTTAGCGTACCAAGCGAATACATATGTAATACTTAAATCTTATCAAATGCAGCACGACATTTTACAATTAGGTATTCCGATAACATACATTTCATTAACATTATTCTTAGAATAGATAACAGTTACAAAACAGTAAGTTGAAATCGTCAACTCGTCGTAGAATACATTATCTAAATTACCAAAAGCGATACGTACGCGTGGTTAATGGCGTGGCATGAAACAAGACGGAGTTTTTAAAAGCAAAGTCACGCCTCGGTCTGATGAACAATACATCTTAATTAAAACGTTAGTACAAGTCGAAAATTCGTCTACATACCATATAATTACTTAATTATAAACGCTGCTGGCGGTGAATCAATAATTTAAAAGTGAGTTTTCTAGGAAGTTTATGGTAGAATGGACTCTTTGGAGGTGCAAAAGTGTAAATAAATAATGAAATCGCGCTTAAAGTGCCTCTACAAAGTGAAAGAAGACTAGACTAAAATAATTGTTACCAATGGATTGTGTTGGAGTTATTTCAGCGTTGTTATTTAGTGTTGTAGCTGTTGTCTATGAAAAAAAATTATATTGTAATAACACTTATTTTATTTTTCATTGGGTTTTCGAAACGTATTTCTTAATTGTTAACTTTCTTATATTCATAAAGAAATATACTATAATTTTCTTGAAAAAAGTTGAAATCCCAAACGGCAGAAAATAGAGAAGTTTATATGTGTTACTAGCAAATTTTGCCAACAAATTTTGGATTCTGACAACATTGCCACTTTAGATGTCGTGACCAGAATACATCAGGTGCATAGTCATCAGGGATGATTTTGTATTGATATTTAGTTCTTTAGATTACACGGATATGTATAAACTATTTTGTTTCACCTAGAACCTTATTAAAAATGATTGAACAGTTAATGTACCGGTATCTATTTACAATTAGCGGAAGGCCCTATTTCCTTAGAATAGCTTGAAATATTCATGGCATAATTATAACAAGTAATTATTGTACTGTGGGATGAATGCGTGTCGGTAGTTGTTTGTTAATTTACCGCGGCACATCACGCTAACAATAGGTTGGTCCTCGGCGCGTTGCTTCGAGTTGTGCTCGTTTTGCTTTCTCAACGTTCTTACTGGTCTAGACGTAATATTTCTAAGGAATGATAATACCGACGCATAGCTTGTAATTGTCATTGATTTATCGCTCACCGAATAGTAGAGTAATATTTTGAGATGATACAAACTAAAATATTTATCATACTTCAACTTGAAGCAAATGGCAAAATTTATTCAAATGAACATTTCAAATATAAACGAATTGCTCGTTTGCAAGCAATCAGTGGATAACAAGCTTAATCGTCGTTTAACTGGAAACCTGGCTTCACAACAAATCAAATAAAAGCTCTTACTTTGAAGGCAAATATGCGAGTATATTAAAACAAAACATCAACCGCACTCATTGCCAATTCCAGTGAGCGGCCTCGGCGCCACTCCTTAACATTCACCGAGGCAGCCCCATGTGGTAGGTGTATTTAATCTGAATTATTCTGAACTGACAGAATATCTTAGTAACAAAAAAAAAACAATAACTTGAATACCTAAAAGGGTTAAAGAGAACTCTGTGTTTGGCGAAGAATATTAAAATGGCAGGATGTCTTCTGAACCATGCCGCGTTTATGCCGGATCGCAAATATTAACCGCTTGACTCATTTTTCATTAAAGAGAAGCGATTTTGGACAGGATGACTGATGCGCACGTGATTTTGAGGAATAATGTTGTTTATTAAAATATGAACGGAAATGTTAAGTTCGTGATAGGAAGGGACCGTTTATCCCTCGCATACAAATGAAAGGATATTCTTTATTTGAACGCATAAATTGACTACTTAGCCGATATTTTATAGCATGCTAGTGATTTATTACACCTTATTAATCGATTGTAGTCGCATTATATACTTTGAAGGATAACGAAACGAATGTGGGGGACGTTCAGTATTAAAAGTATCCATAAATTTCTTTGACCGATTTTTTGAGGGCTTTGGGAGCTTAATTATGTCTACGTCTCAAATTAAGCGACTTATTGTAGAAGCTGTGGTTAACGAAGTCGCTGTTCTAAATGCCGCATTATGACAAAAAGATTCGTTCTCAGATCATGTCAAAAAAGGCGAGGATGCTTCCAAATCGTTAAAACAATATCAACCAAAAAAGAAACCCTTTTTAGTGTTTATAAGAAATTCTCTTTCACTGCGTAATGACTATCATTGTACATTTAAGATTGTGTTACTAAAATTAAGTTGCGTGCCCGGATTTTTCCTCGAAGTCGTTTTTGTAACATTGTAATTTGATGTTTCCAGTAAACTCGATGTACACGTATAATGTGTCACGTGTGATGTGAAGTGGCTACAAACACCTTGCTTTGTCACTAATTTGCTTGAATTTTTATCTAAATGCTAAATCGAGACAATAGTACTGGGAATGGGTTTGCGTTTTTACTGCAATTCTGCGGCTTAACGTTTTTGTTCACACCTGCGGTTCGCTCCAGTTATGAGATCTTGCTTCGAAAGAACCTCCGTAAGTTAACGCACAAAAAGTTTTATATTTGTTTTATTACCTTTCTTCGCCATGTTTTATATTTCCTTAAGTCTTGCCTATAAACGATCCGCCCTTCCAACAATAAGACGTCAAAATGTCAGCTATTGTGCTGTTTTAATGAAAACATTTATTTTTCATAGACACAAAGAGGTTGGGCACATTTATCTTTCTCAGCATTAACGCGCTAAAATCGCGTCGCAGTGGTGTCGCCATAAATCATTATCATCAAACAGTTCTCTGTGCCGGCAATGTCGCCTTTCATCGGACGCTTTCAATCTGGTCCTTTATTTCATTACAATAAGTAATTCACTCGCCTACCATTCGCTCACTTTTCGGTAAACATTCACCGAAATTGGCAATAAATTCTCGTCTTAAAATATCGCTCGGGAAGCGTCTCAACGTAGTCTTATAACAAAAGACTACTGGGATGTCGTCTTATGAAGATGTTCACTTGGATGTTTTGTTTGGCGCAACAATAGTTTTATTTAGCTGTGAGCCCACTGCCCACACGCCTTGGTTAATGGCCCAGGATTGTATGAAGATATAAAAATGAATAGCGTTCCATATAGAGGCTAATAATAAGTTCTCATGAGTATGCGATCGGAGACTATTGTCCGGGATTTTTTTGTCTGTGAAGCTTTGGATAATGGGGTAGGTGTCAATCGCGGTGGGATAGGCAGGTGTATGCGAGACCCTAGTCCCGCTCAGAAATAAAAATGCTCATAATTTCATTCCGCAGCTGCCCGTCAAGCGGGCATCGGGTAGGGCCGACCGGCTCAGTCGCTATCGTCCTTTTTTAGACGTATTCCACAAATACATAACCAGACAGTCATTATTTTTAATTTGTGCCTATTCTGTTACGCTTCACGTATATTTATATTTTGGATAATGGATGTTAATTAGAACGTATCGTATTAGGGTCTTTTTACTACAATTAGTATATGCAAATAAAAATATATGTTATATTTATTTGATAGTGTTCAGTAAAAAAGGAAATCTGCATACCAATATCATCGATCGAGTAACTCGCCAGTCAGCTTTGGACTAGCGTGGTAGGTGAATGTCCGTTCCCTTAAAGGGAAGCCTGAGTCGCGCAGTGAAACGTTATGAGCTGTTGCTTATGGGTAAACATAAGAGCATTGTTAATACCTGATTGCTTGCAAACGAGCAATTCGTTTATATTTGAAATGTTCATTTGAATAAATTTTGCCATTTGCTTCAAGTTGAAGTATGATAAATATTTTAGATTGTATCATCTCAAAATATTACTCTACTATTCGGTGAGCGATAAATCAATGACAATTACAAGCTATGCGTCGGTATTATCATTCCTTAGAAATATTACGTCTAGACCAGTAGAACGCTGAGAAAGCAAAGCGAGTACAACTTGAACGGAAGATCTCTGGAACCGAATCCCCAGAGTAAGGAAACTATTTGAAATATTGTTTTCAAACATATCCTGTCTTGGATTTGGAGCTAAAATGTTAAGGTTGATGTGGCTAGATTACTAGAACAGGCAGGTCTTATTATATCATAAACTTCTGACTAGTTAAACACATACATTTGGCATATTATATTGTATTCTAATATTCACTTTAATATTATTAATGACTTTGTTATTTACACTGAACTACTAAATCCCTTACGGAACGATAAATTGAGGTCGGTACGTTGCGATCAACGCTCCCGAAATCAATTCCACGTTTAATTAATCAACATCAAATGCTTTAATAATTTTGTTTCAATGTAACGTTACGGACGAGTGTTGAGCAACCCCGCTGTGTTTAATTCGATTTTCATTATGTTGTTATCAAAAATCTAGCTGGTTATGGCGCACCCAACGTTCACCTCTAATGCCCTACTGAATAAAACATAAGATTCGATGAGGTAGGATTTAAAGTGTAAATACACTTCATTATAATAGTGACTGTATGCTAGTACATAATCCAAGACGCGCATGCATAGGATCATCTACGAGTTTAATTAAATCTAAATAACATCTTATATATACACAATTAAAGGGGAAGTAGAAAATAATATGTTCAGTTTGTACCCAATAGGGGAAGAAATGCTCAAGGCAACATTATGGTGAGGCTAATGTAGAGGTAAATCCAAGGAAATTACGTTCGGTCTCAGCTAGTTAAATATGATTATATTGATTTTGGAGCTTTACTTTCGCGTAATATGTTTGAGACAATATTGGATATAGGATATTGTTTGTTCGCATCTCTCGAATTACAGAAATGTCACAAGTTTATACGGCAGTAAATAATTAAGATACCTGTAATTTCTTCCAATTATTTATTACCCATATACCATACATTGTAATATTACTGCTATATTTAAAAAATCTAGGTTATATAGAAAATCCTACGTGAAATACTCAATATTTGACTATTTTATGATCGTGCTTTGCTTATGATTATGTTTAATAGAACAAAAATATTTTTTAATTGACGGTATCATTTGATATTCTCTTTCATCCATTGGTCTAATTCTATTTTAATATCAAAATCGACAAGTTTTGGTAAATATGCCAATATATGATTAAAAATTAAAAAAAAAAAAACAAATGGGAAATATTTATTCATTAAGACGACACTAAGTGCTAGCGACCTTGAGCGAGTGGGAGGAGTTTGAGCTAGTGAGAGTAGCACGCGCGGGGCCCCCCCGCAACCCGCATTGAAAATTCGCAGGCGACGTAATTGTATATTTTAGAGAAGTTCGTTGGGTAACCATACGTTACAGATTATGAAGACTATCTAATAATCATGAAATTTTTAACCGCTTATTTAATATTAGTTAGGATTATTGTTTCATGTTCTGTATCTTATATCATTCCCTGTGGTAGGATATAATATAATATAGGTATTTCAATAAACGGAAAATATAATTATATCAAACGAACACAGGTTTTCTGTCTATAGGTTTTGTAACTATAAATAAAAAAGTGAATTAGGTATTTATAGGATTTTATTTAAAACTCCTCGAAATTTAATACTTTCACAGCAACTATACTGTCTTCTTTTCAGCCGTCACTGCTCGTTTTTTTATTAGTTTGTTTTTATTTTCTTTTTCCTCTTCCTTTTTCCTTTTGCGTCCGTGTATGGCACTAACTATATAAGAGGGGTCCCTAATTACCATATTCCTCGTATATCTAGGATCAACCAGTTCGGGAAGCATACAATCTGTATAAAACTTAATTAAATTATTTTTCATTTTAGTGTCCCAAAAAGCGTCATCCTTGTAAATTAGTTCAATTTTTACAGGAAAGTTTTCACCAGACCAAATACCAAGCATACATTTATCTTTTCCTGTTATATGCAGCTGTCCCTGTATTTGATACCACCAATTATGTTCTTTGTTTATTATGTAATTACCGTTTACCAGTTTTTTATAAAACAATATTTTTTTTTCATGGATGGCTTTATCTAGTCCTAGTTTGTAAGCTGTGAGTGGACATTTTATTTCTAAAATGGTGTTTTTATTAATAATACCGTCTGGTGATGCGCCGAGGAAGGGTATTTCTTCATCAAGAAAAAGTCCACACGGTTCTATTTTAATATTTTCTTGTTTCGACAATTGTTCTTTCGCAAAATTTTCGTTGTCTTGTCCATGTTTTATAGACTTAATGTGTCCTATAGACTCTTTATATAAAAGATCTTTAACTAAATTGCAGCAACTTATGTCATTGCGTCTTTTTATAACACGTCCAAAGTTGGAAGCGGTCAAAATCCGTCTTCGTAGTTCTAGCCACTCACTAGAACCACTTTGTAATATAGTCTTCCTTTCTATTTGTTCTCTTTGTTTGGCAGTTTCGGCCAAATTTGCTAAAAATATTTTTTTTGATTCCTCTAATATATCATCATCCATATCCGGTCTTGAACATTGCTCACCATAGTTTTTATTACTTTCTGTGTAGTGTTCATGTAATCTCTTCTTTATTCTATGATAATTTTTTGTTAAATGTAGGCGTTTTTGTTTACGTATTTCCATCTTTTTTAATTCACCATTTGGACTCCTGCCCGTGATTGATTATTGCAACAACGATAAAGGTTTATGGGTATTAAATGATAAAGCAGCTGCATTACAACGCATATGGTATTGGTTCTTCTGGGAAAAATTTACCCGCTTACCCCCTACAAATTTTGCAACAATACTATGGAAGCGCTCCACAGTGTTGCTGTCAACGTCTTCAATCAAGCTTCTTGCATGAGCAGCTATATGTGTCAATACAAATTTTATTCTATGCCACAAACTGTTTGTGAAAATATCTCTGTCTATGTTGTCATCTTCTCCCATTTTCGAGCAAAAATATGTCTTACAATTAGTATGAACTCCAAATGCATGTTCTGCGGCTAACATGATATCATTATGTAAACTAGTGACATTGCCAGAATTTTTATAATTTCTTATAGCGGTTACTATTACCTTTCTTATTGACAGTATTCTTTGTTTTGTTATATATTTTCTGTATTTAATTAAATATTTCGTGTCAGTGATAAAAGCTTGTAACTTATTGCAAAGGTTTCTTAACAGGTGGTTGCGGCATTCGATTTTTTCAATTGTTATATTTTCATACGGTCTTGACTGTAACAATTTTGCATAAGTATTTGCATCACCATCTGATATTAACCTTGAATATATTAAATTATGCATTTCTATGCTGTTCTTGAATCCTTCTACCAAGATCGTGGATTCCATTCCAGTTGAAGGACCTGAAAATAAAGTAATAATTATTCCAACCATAAAATTTTAGTTTCTTTATTATTATTACAACATATTTAATATTATGAATTTACCAGAATAATTTTTATAGCAAGCATGCTCCTTAGGTGTGACATTTTTCTTGGCAGCTTGGGCGCATATGCAGCAGTATTTATTCTCGTTCTCAATATCCATTTGAAAGCTTTCTTCCTGCTCAGCAAATATCGTTTCGGTTACTTGAGAACTGTAACAGTTATAGTAATTAATATAAGTTAATAGAATTAGGTTTCAAATATGCTAAAATCAGAATATTGAATTAGATATGCATTTACTTGTCAACAATCTTGTTCTCATTTTCATTGTCAATATGGGAAGATCCTTTAATCACTCCAAGCGTTTCCGTAAATTCAGACCTACAATATAAATGTATTTATATTTAGTTATACAGTGACAATAGTAATAGCATTCAAGTATTTTTAAAACTCGAATCCGGACTGTCCCGACTACGATGTAGTATTGTCATACTACACTACAATACACACCTCGTCTCTGTCTCCTCATTTACGTCGCGATTATCTTTGTTATTATGTAATCTCCTAAAAAGAAAATAATGTCACTTAGTAAAATAAAAAATAATAATATATGTAACAATTAAATGTTATGATTAATTTATCTGGTCCAATTTACATCAATGTGCTAAAATACACAAATGATAATTATGATTGAGAACACGTTACTTACCTTAGTAATCTATTTTTTGCGAGCGTTTGGCGTTTCTTTTTTAGTAATCTAGATTTACCAGCCATTTTAGCGCGAAACTTATAATAGAGTTAAATCGTTTAGTGATTGCTCCGAGCGTCAACGTCTACCCGTGACAGTGGTCAGCGATGCACTGCCGCCCGTCGCCCGCAAGGGCCCCTGCTAACCCGAGCATAAAGATTATTCGAAAAAGCATAATTGTATATTATCCTTTTACTTTGAAATAAAAAGTCGTATATTAAAAGATGGGTAATTAAATTGTGTTTAAGATGGTGAAGGTTTCATAAAAATACGCTTGATAGTTTTTACGTGATTCTCAGATTTTTATCTGCGTTAGACCTAACTTTACAAATTAATTACACTATGTAATATAAACATAATCTAAAATATTCACATATTAAGTTATTGAGAAAATGCTCAAATTTAACATATATTTTTTCCAGTTCATTAACACCACTCGTTTAGATGTGATCTTCAGAATAAAATCATTAAAAGT
The DNA here is from genome assembly GCA_963693495.1 of Malacosoma neustria. NCBI lineage: Eukaryota > Metazoa > Arthropoda > Insecta > Lepidoptera > Lasiocampidae > Malacosoma > Malacosoma neustria. The sequence goes on from OY856373.1 coordinate 8,079,055, forward strand.
CTCTTGTCGTCGCCTTAATACATAGCTATCTAATTGCGGTAAAAATTTTCGTTAAGTGATTAAATAGCCTATTATTTTACGTTCCTTTACTTAACAGTTTTTTCCTGAGTAAGGTGGAACAACTACTTATAATGAGATAGATGTTTTTATTCGGGATTTGTAAATGGATAATTGGTATGATACCCCAACGTAAACTATAGTTCGAATATATTCGAAAGATATTCACTTTCTGCTGCTAGTGATCAAAACGATTCATTTGAAATCTAAACATCATTATCATTATAAAAACTAAATTCATTGCTTTTTATTTGACAGATTTTCATAAACCACTTCATAAATTTCATATTAAATCTCATTCTTGTTTTTCAAGCTCCGATACATGTAGCTGTCTAAATATATACAGAAGTAATAATTTTAAATATTAAGGTGTTATTATCGATGAACACCTCAATTGGCAAAAACAAATTGACAACTTATGTGCTCGGGTCCCCAAGATTAGTTTTGCCATAAAAAAAAACTTCGTGTCTTTGCGAATTCAAATATACTTAACATGACCTATGATGACTTGTGTAATTCTATACTTAATATACGTATGCCCGTATGGGGTGGGACATATAGAACGTATATCATCAAACTTGAAAGAGCTCAAAGAGCAGTATTAAAGGTCAATGAAATTTATACTTTTTTATATCCAACCTCACTATTATATCGCCAAAGTGAAGTTCTGTCAGAAAAATATTTGTTCTTTGCACAATATTAAAAAAGCACACTGAAGTACTTAATGCCTTATTTAAATTAGATATATCGAGTAGAAGGAGACTCAGACTCTATAAAACACTTATAAATAGAACATCATTTGCTAGTAAACAATACTCAGTATTCAGCTAATATTTATATAACAAAATTGATAAAGAAATTTACATAGCAACATTAAATAAATGTGAAATTAAAAATAAATTTAAATCATGGCGATTAAGACGACACTAAGTGCTAGCGACCTTGAGCGAGTGGGAGGAGTTTGAGCTAGTGAGAGTAGCACGCGCGGGGCCCCCCCGCAACCCGCATTGAAAATTCGCAGGCGACGTAATTGTATATTTTAGAGAAGTTCGTTGGGTAACCATACGTTACAGATTATGAAGACTATCTAATAATCATGAAATTTTTAACCGCTTATTTAATATTAGTTAGGATTATTGTTTCATGTTCTGTATCTTATATCATTCCCTGTGGTAGGATATAATATAATATAGGTATTTCAATAAACGGAAAATATAATTATATCAAACGAACACAGGTTTTCTGTCTACAGGTTTTGTAACTATAAATAAAAAAGTGAATTAGGTATTTATAGGATTTTATTTAAAACTCCTCGAAATTTAATACTTTCACAGCAACTATACTGTCTTCTTTTTCAGCCGTCACTGCTCGTTTTTTTATTAGTTTGTTTTTATTTTCTTTTTCCTCTTCCTTTTTCCTTTTGCGTCCGTGTATGGCACTAACTATATAAGAGGGGTCCCTAATTACCATATTCCTCGTATATCTAGGATCAACCAGTTCGGGAAGCATACAATCTGTATAAAACTTAATTAAATTATTTTTCATTTTAGTGTCCCAAAAAGCGTCATCCTTGTAAATTAGTTCAATTTTTACAGGAAAGTTTTCACCAGACCAAATACCAAGCATACATTTATCTTTTCCTGTTATATGCAGCTGTCCCTGTATTTGATACCACCAATTATGTTCTTTGTTTATTATGTAATTACCGTTTACCAGTTTTTTATAAAACAATACTTTTTTTTCATGGATGGCTTTATCTAGTCCTAGTTTGTAAGCTGTGAGTGGACATTTTATTTCTAAAATGGTGTTTTTATTAATAATACCGTCTGGTGATGCGCCGAGGAAGGGTATTTCTTCATCAAGAAAAAGTCCACACGGTTCTATTTTAATATTTTCTTGTTTCGACAATTGTTCTTTCGCAAAATTTTCGTTGTCTTGTCCATGTTTTATAGACTTAATGTGTCCTATAGACTCTTTATATAAAAGATCTTTAACTAAATTGCAGCAACTTATGTCATTGCGTCTTTTTATAACACGTCCAAAGTTGGAAGCGGTCAAAATCCGTCTTCGTAGTTCTAGCCACTCACTAGAACCACTTTGTAATATAGTCTTCCTTTCTATTTGTTCTCTTTGTTTGGCAGTTTCCGCCAAATTTGCTAAAAATATTTTTTTTGATTCCTCTAATATATCATCATCCATATCCGGTCTTGAACATTGCTCACCATAGTTTTTATTACTTTCTGTGTAGTGTTCATGTAATCTCTTCTTTATTCTATGATAATTTTTTGTTAAATGTAGGCGTTTTTGTTTACGTATTTCCATCTTTTTTAATTCACCATTTGGACTCCTGCCCGTGATTGATTTTTGCAACAACGATAAAGGTTTATGGGTATTAAATGATAAAGCAGCTGCATTACAACGCATATGGTATTGGTTCTTCTGGGAAAAATTTACCCGCTTACCCCCTACAAATTTTGCAACAATACTATGGAAGCGCTCCACAGTGTTGCTGTCAACGTCTTCAATCAAGCTTCTTGCATGAGCAGCTATATGTGTCAATACAAATTTTATTCTATGCCACAAACTGTTTGTGAAAATATCTCTGTCTATGTTGTCATCTTCTCCCATTTTCGAGCAAAAATATGTCTTACAATTAGTATGAACTCCAAATGCATGTTCTGCGGCTAACATGATATCATTATGTAAACTAGTGACATTGCCAGAATTTTTATAATTTCTTATAGCGGTTACTATTACCTTTCTTATTGACAGTATTCTTTGTTTTGTTATATATTTTCTGTATTTAATTAAATATTTCGTGTCAGTGATAAGAGCTTGTAACTTATTGCAAAGGTTTCTTAACAGGTGGTTGCGGCATTCGATTTTTTCAATTGTTATATTTTCATACGGTCTTGACTGTAACAATTTTGCATAAGTATTTGCATCACCATCTGATATTAACCTTGAATATATTAAATTATGCATTTCTATGCTGTTCTTGAATCCTTCTACCAAGATCGTGGATTCCATTCCAGTTGAAGGACCTGAAAATAAAGTAATAATTATTCCAACCATAAAATTTTAGTTTCTTTATTATTATTACAACATATTTAATATTATGAATTTACCAGAATAATTTTTATAGCAAGCATGCTCCTTAGGTGTGACATTTTTCTTGGCAGCTTGGGCGCATATGCAGCAGTATTTATTTTTCACTGCCATATAAATAATTTTTCCAGTTCTTTTCCCAATTATCGCAGCTGCGCCTGATAGGGATGAGTAATTTTTTTTATAAGATCTTTTTCCCCAACATCCATCTGCAATAACGTCAATATATGGAATGCCATTTTCAGTAACTCTACCGTCTTCCAAAGCCATTTGACGTTCTTCATTAGCGGCTTCATTCATAGAATTCAAAGCTTCTTTTTCCCAAACTTTGTTAATTGTTCCCATTCTTTTATTAAATAACTCATAGGATATATGAGGCAAGTCCATTGCTGCCAATAATTCATTAAGCTGTGTATAGCCACAACCTATTGCCACTGCACCCGCAACTGTATTAATATTTAAGTCAATTTCAGGATCATTGCAACAAATGACAAAAGTTTCGTTACACATGTTGCATTTTAGTTTTAGTTTAGAAACAAGGCCCAGTTTTCGTTCAGATATAATTTCTACAGATTTCAAACCACAGTCTATATTACCATGTGAAGATATTTCTTGAAGCTCTTTAAAAAAATGTTTAATATTTAATATTCGCATTCCATTCACTATTTCTTGATTATTTCTGAAAAGGAAATATACATAATAAGAATTTTGCAATATTAAACAGAATAAGGCCTTTAACATTTGTTTTGTAATATCTTTTATTGTTCACATTCTTTGCTATCTATCACTCACGGGTTCTGCAATATTATATTGAAAATTTTCCCCTTTTTTATTAATTTTATTTATCGAGAGTTTTACTATATAAAACTTTATATTGACAGACTATCCTGACATCATAGAAATAATAATACGTTTACCTGACCGAATTTGACTTCTCGTTTTCAATATCCATTTGAAAGCTTTCTTCCTGCTCAGCAAATATCGTTTCGGTTACTTGAGAACTGTAACAGTTATAGTAATTAATATAAGTTAATAGAATTAGGTTTCAAATATGCTAAAATCATAATATTGAATTAGATATGCATTTACTTGTCAACAATCTTGTTCTCATTTTCATTGTCAATATGGGAAGATCCTTTAATCACTCCAAGCGTTTCCGTAAATTCAGACCTACAATATAAATGTATTTATATTTAGTTATACAGTGACAATAGTAATAGCATTCAAATATTTTTAAAACTCGAATCCGGACTGTCCCGACTACGATGTAGTATTGTCATACTACACTACAATACACACCTCGTCTCTGTCTCCTCATTTACGTCGCGATTATCTTTGTTATTATGTAATCTCCTAAAAAGAAAATAATGTCACTTAGTAAAATAAAAAATAATAATATATGTAACAATTAAATGTTATGATTAATTTATCTGGTCCAATTTACATCAATGTGCTAAAATACACAAATGATAATTATGATTGAGAACACGTTACTTACTTTAGTAATCTATTTTTTGCGAGCGTTTGGCGTTTCTTTTTTAGTAATCTAGATTTACCAGCCATTTTAGCGCGAAACTTATAATAGAGTTAAATCGTTTAGTGATTGCTCCGAGCGTCAACGTCTACCCGTGACAGTGGTCAGCGATGCACTGCCGCCCGTCGCCCGCAAGGGCCCCTGCTAACCCGAGCATAAAGATTATTCGAAAAAGCATAATTGTATATTATCCTTTTACTTTGAAATAAAAAGTCGTATATTAAAAGATGGGTAATTAAATTGTGTTTAAGATGGTGAAGGTTTCATAAAAATACGCTTGATAGTTTTTACGTGATTCTCAGATTTTTATCTGCGTTAGACCTAACTTTACAAATTAATTACACTATGTAATATAAACATAATCTAAAATATTCACATATTAAGTTATTGAGAAAATGCTCAAATTTAACATATATTTTTTCCAGTTCATTAACACCACTCGTTTAGATGTGATCTTCAGAATAAAATCATTAAAAGTCTCTTGTCGTCGCCTTAAAAATGGACTATGCCAACACAGAAAATTTTATTTACATTAGAGAATAATACATATTTATCCTAGCTAGAAAAATTCACACCTACACATACGCACATAAACACACACACACACACACAGAAACACACACACACACACACACACGCTCGCGCGCGCGCACGCGTGCAGTTACACACATTGTAAAATATATATAACATTCATTTTTGCAGAATTAGTTAATTAAAAATGGGAAAGGAAACTTGCCCCAAAGATACAGTTAGATCTGGAGCAAGTGGAATCAATTATTTTATCTACTTTTAGTTTTTATATAAGTTTGTAGTATTTAAGTTTCATCCGTATAATGTTTGGTGCAATAACTAAAAATGAATGAATGACATTTAGTCTTCTTAAAACTTAGCTACTTAGAAAGATGGCGGTTTAGCTATATTCTTATTTCTAGTTGGTTTCACACAGTGCATGTTATAAAAGTAACTTACATTTATTCTATACTAGCTGACCCGGCAAACGTTGTTCTGCCATATAAATAATAAAATGTCAAAGAATTAAAAAAAAATTTGGGGGTGGGTCACTCCTAACATTTAGGGGGATGAAAAATAGATGTTGGCCGATTCTCAGACCTACTCAATATGCTCACAAAATTTCATGAGAATCGGTCAAGCCGTTTCGGAGTAGTATGGCAACGAAAACTGTGACACGAGAATTTTATACATTAGTATGACTTACACTGTTTTATACAATAGGTAAGAATTAAATCGTTGTGAATCAAATTTTTCTCCGAAAACGACCACCTTTATTACAAATGTTGTCTACACAATCACACACATCACTCGACCTGTCCACTTATCCCGTAAACCTTCTTAAACTCTGGTCTCCAACCAATTTATTTTATCTGCGGATAACTGTTATCGAGGGATAAAATATTTACAGCACAATAAAAGCGTCTCTCAAAGAATTATTGAGCTAATAACAGCGATAATTAAATTTGAAAAACGACGAGATAAGTTTGATGATCCTATTACTTCGTTATCTATTAGTTGAATTTTGACACCATAATATAAGATTTAAATAAAAAATTAAGGAATACCATCACATTATTTAATGATGTCCAGTAGTTTAGCTTATGACTCCTAAGTAAAAGCTTTAAAAGCAACTGTCATAAGTCATTTGGGTCATTGAAATCCAGTGTGCCATGATATTTTATTAATTCACCGATTTTATTTTGATATATAAAGTAAGCGTATAAATCAGGGAACACCAACTTTGCGAAAACTTTGAAGTTTAACGCGAATTCAATTTATAAAGTAAACAGTGCCACCCCAAAGCTGTTTATTAAACTAACATTTACACGAAACAACAGATATCGAGTAGGTACATTGAACCTATTCGTTTGTAGTGTTGCGCAGTTTATTAATATTCTTTACGTACACACGAAAATGGATAAAACTTTAGACGAACAAATTATTCTTACGTTTACAATTTATGCGAAGTTATTATTGGATTGGTGCTTCCTTTATCCGTATATATAGATGTTGCGTCGTAGATTATAAATAGAGTAGAATAAAAACACTTTATTGCAGTAAAATTTATAAAATTAATATTCCAAATAAAGTTAGTCTCTACAATTCGGTCATATCGCTGTGAGCGGTTTATTATAGACTTGGCGTAAGAAACCAAACTTAAACTCTGTTTGAATGACTGATCCACGGTTAAGCCTTCTCATAGACTGATTATGATTCTTATTTATCATATTCATTAAAAAAGTAAATTTTAATATTTGAATCAAATGTCTAAAAGTCTATTTTACTTATTACTATAATTACTCCTATCACATATACCTTCATTTATATGAAATGTACGATTGATATAAAAACTAACGTATATTCTGATATTTTTTAAATTTCCTCGTTTTTTTATTCAAAAATTAAAAATGAATAAATTCTTTATTTTCTCCCAAAACATTACAAGACAGTACATACGAGTATTCATATAAAAGTGCAACAGGTAGAAAGTGTGCTATAAAAGTTTATAGCTACTGCTCAATGAAGTAGAGGGAGACAGTAGTCCAAACTGAGCAGGAGCCCGTCCTATGGATCTCCTGGCCTCTTCTCTCTTTCCGTTGACATAAGGAGAGCCATTAAAACAAAACAATTATGTAATTGTGGGGGTGCGCGCGTGCATGCATGCATGTGTGTGTGTGTGTGTGTGTGTTTGTTTGTTTGTAGGGGTGGGAGCACACACGTGCGTTTGTGTGAAAGGATTTTAGCAATAAATAAATAAATAAAATGCGTTGCATGATTAAAGTTAACTTATTACAGATTGTAACAACATACAATAGTAGGAAGTTTACTACTTAATTATTCAACTTTAAAGTATTTTAATAAGAGATTCCGTTTAATTAACTCCTACGTGTGTTTGCTTTATCGTGATCTTTGTTATATGACATATGTGAGTATTTTTTCAACAAAACATTTAATATAAATAGTTTTCTCACTGTCACAAAGCTTTACAACTGTAATTTTTTTATCATTCAGATATTAATTATTAAATCAAGCCACGTGTAACCAATTCTCAAAAAACACATATGAATGTAAACAAGGTTATTTTGGCTATTAAATTCTAGTTGTCTCCCAAAGCAACAGGTAATGTCCGCATGTCTTTTCTTTTGCATAAATATTTTACATTTTCATTGAGACTTCGACTTGTTACTTTGTCGTCGGCTATGAAATGACCGGTATGTTTTGGCTCGAGTGACAGCGGACCTTTAATTTTTTTTAATAACTTTAATAGTAGTAAATACCTATACAGATGTTTATAATCCAAATTTTAACGCCCTACTAATATTCAAGCAAACGTTATTATTATTAAATTGACCTTTGATTTATTTATTTTTTCATGATAATGATTATTCCATGTAACATTTACTATCTAGATGGAGTTTCGATGTTAAATACTATGGCATGCTTCGATGCCTCCTGGACGAGAATTTTCTTTTTATTGGCTAAAGAAACACAAGAAATAAAATAACTTTTGAAAGAACTAATTACATTTAGTATAAAAATTTAATATACCTTGATTTTTGTTAATAAATGCTTCATAATTGTGAATTATGTAGACTGTTGAATTTAATAACTACAATAATAATTAATGTAACGAGTAATCTAACCGCTATCACTCAGACCACACTCCAAGGCAGTTGCCGTCACGATTGGCTCGTGGGCGCCCTGCTTTAACAGGGGTGGTCTACAATTCAATATGCTTTGTGTGCTTAGTTTCCTATATCGTAGATTTACCGCAACGATTAGCGTTCATGCAAAACGTACTTCACGTCATGGTTCGAACAGATTGATTTATGGTAGCTATAATATTTCTCTGTTTGTTGCCCTTAAGATGAATATTAATAATGTAAAACTATTTTCTGTAAGATACTTGCTTCTATTGATAGAACATTGAGCTCTATTGTTATAATAATGCAAATATTTCGAGATTATCATATATGACAGAAGGTGAAACAATAATTTTCTAAATACTTCTTTATCAAAATAAAGATAAATCGATGTCATTAGACCTTACTAATAGGTTTTTAAATACCGGAAAAGTACGTGTATTGGTTTCACTATAACTTTCTTCATATATGCTGATGGTGTGAATTGAATTAGTGAAGTAGCAGTACTTGAATGTTTTTATTGCAGTAGAACAATAGATACGCTGCCTCTGAAGTGGGCACTTAGGAGTAAGCAGTCACGTGGCCTATGGATATTTGCGACGCCAGGGGCACCGCTAACCCGCAGCCAGCCACGTAGGGGAACTGGAACTCAGTGATGCCATAACGTAATACAATGTTATTCCGGCTTTATATTTAGAGACGGGTTTCTGTCACATTTTACAAGCCACCCCCGATCGTAGGGGTAGATATTCTCCACCTCTGCTTGGACAAAGACTTGACTGCCGCGTATTTGTGCACAATAAAAACCAATTTAATGATTATTACAATACCTTATAAATCTTAGTTATTCTTATACTGGAAGGTAAATTAAGATTCAAAACTTCAATATGCACCATAATACTCGTATGAATTGTAATCTAACAATACGCTGTTTAGTTTTCAATTGTACCAAAACATAATTTCCCGTACTCGAGAAATAAAATAAATATTATGTAGTATTAACAACTCATACGCTGTAATATTTTATAAAACCGATCACACCGGATCTTATACTAAATAGGGAGTCAGTACGCCTTTGTAAACTGTATGTAAATAGGTGGACACCTGCTGAATATATTTGTGGATGCGTTAGACCCTGGTCTTGTTTGAGAATGCTCAATGGAGTGCACTTGACTATGTAAACCTATTAATATGGACAACCGCGGTAGACTCATGAGGTGTTATGCTAATTCGTAGTGTCATGATGACACCCATATCACGGAGCTAATAGGAATGGAAGCGTTGTTCATCCAACCCCCCTTATTAGAGACATTAAACTAATTGGGCTTATTTAAGAACAATTATTTATTTATGAAAAGTCTGTTATTTTTCTAGATGCTGCCGGTGTGGTATATATGGCATATATATATAGGAATGGGAATTAAAGTGAACCCTCATGAAAGCTCATCCCTTCTAGATATATAAACTGAAACATTTACTTCAGATCTATACCAAGGTTCTTGAATAAATATACGGAAAAATAATTTCACGCTACTTTGCATCTTATTGACCCTTCTGTTTCATATAAATAAAGATAGTCGTGGATGGTACCCCCTCATTGTTGGAGCTAGTAAAAGAAATCATCTAGTTGACATATTATACGACTACCAAGGAAAGTAGTACGGTAGAGTATTACAGTATGAAAAGGACGCGTCTGGGTCAGTGGATTTAGTTTGAATCCCACACAGGTCAAAATATTCTTTTATGATTCAAATGTCATGTCAGGCATATGACCGACAACTAATTTGGATATAAGCCCGGTGATACAGGTTTTCAACAAGTACAGGACCTTAAAAATAATCATACACGTATATCACCAAGTATATATATTATGTTCATTCGTTTACACATCTGCTTATCTAAACATTCCCGTTTAAAAAACCTCTTTAATTATTTATTTAAAATTAATTAATATTTACTTAAAGATCACTCCAAAATGTAAATGAAATCTTTTAGTCGGGAAAGTTTATCTCACTACAAGTCTAATAGAATTGACAAGATGTCATGTAAATTTCAACATAAGGTGTTTAACATGTATATATGTTTAAGATAAACGTATGAGGTTGTACCGCCCTAGTTTTGACCGAACTTTCGGTTAACTTGGGTGATCGAGGGTCTTTTTCGAGGGTTTGATGGTCGGGATATGTTAAGTAAGTAATAATTTTGCCTTTTATTGTGGACGTTACGGAGATTGAATTTCACGTGTCGTTGAAATCTAACCGAAATTTAACTTTTGCCTTTTTTATTTTCCTGGTACTTTAGCTGAGTGTGGATTTTGATAAATTGAGACTGCTGTTTTGTGCAGATGTTAAAACTTCATGTATTCTTCCTGCTGTTATTCTCCTTTATTTAGGATGTTGATACATCATGCTTCTCCTACCACTCGTATTACCTTTATATGGCCGTATAATATTGTTCTATCTATTATATATATGTAATTCTCGTGTCATGTTGTTGCTCACGATGAGATCCGAAACTATCTAACTGATTTTCACATGTTTTTATATGTGTGTTTTGCTGGCGTGCCTGAAATATGATAGTTTTTATCACTTTCTTTTAACAAATGTAATTTTTAAATTTATATGGCAAAACTACACTAATTCTAGCCAAGAGCTCGGTATTTTTAGTTTTTTTTATTTGATTATTTCGAGAAAAATAATCTTAATAAAAAACTTAGTGAGATGAAATGAACTTATGTTTCTACATATCTACTACAAAGCCATATTTTACAAAAGAAAAAATAGATCGATACGAGATATAATTTGATATTTAGAATGTATTTCTAATTACGTTGATTTATGTAATAAATCAAAAGTAAGTTATAATTAAATACAAGAAAAAGCCAACTCATTAATAAATTTCGCTAATAATTTCATTTCTTTCGAAAATAGTGGAACCCACGTTTTATTGTTATTCGAACAGAACCCCTAAAAGTTTTCGTACTACAATGAAAAGTAATGACTTGACATAAAAGACAAAAGGCCGCATCTCGTTCGGCTTATTTAGATATAAAAAATTACAGCTCACGATCTATGCTTATCAATACGATACAAAAATATACGTGGAGAACATATAGACTAATAAAATACACTCATTATCCGTCCACAGACCCTACAATCTTGTTAAGTAACCGCATTCGTACGAACATAATGATATTGACAAGGTTTTTTATTTATCTTCCGCTTCCATCCATGTAAGATCCCGTCGACGATGCGATTATCGCACTAGAAGAAAAAGTTTCTAACTCATCATTGCTGTCCGTTGGACTAATCTTGCATCTCTCGGAATGTCCGTAAAGTGACGTTTCGTAATCGTCACTAGACGAATTTTAGCCGTTAATGTTGTAACGTTTTAGTTTACAACCGAGCCACTTAGGACTAAATCTCAAATTACCTTGATTTTAACTATAAGGCTTTGTACATATAAAAATTATAAGCGTTTTATAGCCGTAGTAATAGATATCATGTACACAATTATTTATACGTTTTATTAAAACCAATGTTGAAACTCATTTTGCATAGTTTTTTTATGGAATAATTTGGCTTTGTAACTGTGTACAATGTTTTCACTTAAATTCGGAGTTAACCTTTTCAGTTACTAAGAAACAGCAGCCTGACGGCCCACTTAATACTAAGTAGTTACCGTCACCGATGTTTGTGACCCAATGGGCACTGCTAACAAGCTGCCGACCACGTAGAAATTTTGTGACGCCTTTTTGCGTACTGTCACAGGGATGATGTTATTAGTAACGGTGCGCATCCCCGACACTTCATGTGCTGTTTACGATGGTAAGCGGAGATTGTGAAATGATAATCCTTGGTACTTTACATCAATATACTTTTATTTTACATAAAATTATAGGTGCGCTGACGCACCGACTTGGTTTTCGTTGATCAGACGAGCGATGTCAAAACATACGTCAGTGTAGCTGTCAATGTCAGTCTTATATTTTTAATTTTATTGCAGGCCTAGACAATAATCATTACAAGAAAGTGATCTATGTATTTTTTGTGAGAATATCAGCGGACAGGTAATATTGACTTGGGCCCCTATAATCCTTCGATATGAAAATTTTCTGACAAAGTTATAATCTATGTATGTAGATACTTTGAAACCTCACTCTGTAGTTGACATGAGCGAAAAATACGTGCTAAAGGCTTTCAATCTGAACCAAACCTTATTTTTTATTCGTTTATCTGTGGACCGTAGAAAAAGTAGCTACTCTTTACTGTCATTACATTCGTTTATAAAAAAAAAGAATTTATTATTATTCAAATTTATTAACAGTAACAGGTAACTGTAGGCGGTCGAAGGTTAAACAGTGAGCAAACAATTAGAATATTAATAGCCGTTTTCGTCTTTTTAAATTTTCTAGCAAATTATAAGGAAAGCCGGCGTAATTAATCAAGATTGTAGCATCAATTCATCAAAATGAGCTCGTAGAAAAAATAATGCTTCATGGTTTTTGTTCCGTCGCTACACATGCGAGGCGGCGATGGGTTACCGGTTATCTTAGAGCATTTCATTACACGAAACGAAAATGGTGTTTTTTGATCTTAATAAGATAATTTTTGATCATACATCTATGGATATAGTCAAAGCCGGTGCATACAATTTGTGTACAAAATATACCTTCAGATATTTACTCAAACATTTATTAGGAGTTTTGGAACCATTTGCAATAATTATTGCATTTAAGAGATTAGAACATAAATTTTTAGTACGTTCATTGCCACACTAGTTGTTGTTTCCATGCCAAAGGTAAATGGGGTTCATGCGTGTTTCGAAGATCTTTCTAGCTGATTATTCTCTTAATATATCGTGAAATTTTATAAAAATTAATAATTATGAATAAGTAATTAATATGGGCGTATTGTAATGTTGTGTGCAATAAAGAATATCTTTTCTATCTATGAGCTAACGATTTATCCGTATCTTAAAGTCGATGTTTCCGTATGAAACCTGTCAGAGACCACTTTATTTGTTCGGATGCTCTAAGCTCATAAATGACGAAGGCAATAATTTGTTAGTGATAGTAGTGGACCGACAAAATGACCGGGATTACCGTTACCGGAATCAGTTGATGACCAGATAGAAATCTATTAATAACATTCGGTCAGCGTCGACGGACAGATCTATAAATGATGAGTTCCATTTCAGATAAGATCATATCCAATATCTCGAATGATTGATGGAGTCCGCTCGATATTACCAAGGAATTCTATTACGTATTGTTTTCTCTTGCCCATTATAGTCACATTAGCATACTTCGCTTGTTATATTTCTTATCAACCGACACACGTGCATGTCCGAGATTATAGGTTTGCTTTGTGCATTGTGCACTGTTAATCTACTTTTTATTGCTTAGAGCTTTGTATTTATTTATTGTTAGAAATAGCTGTTTTTAAAATTGAAAGCACAAACACTACTGTGCGTTCTACTTGCTCTATAAAATTAGAGTAATTAATAACAATTAAAATATCCGATACTGAATATTACTGTTTGTCTTATGTTCATATTTCCATAGAACAGAATCTTTTAGTAATAAGAAGTAAATACTCAACTCATATTTTTCTTCCATATGCAGCGGATAATCTTCATATGAGGCGATTTATAGACTATCTAGCTTTACTTACATCGCGATTTAGATGTACTCTAGATGCTCCGTATACACCATCCATCAGAGTACAAGCAAGATATACTTTATAGTATACAGATAATAATAATTGACGTTCGACTAGCACGGTCGTTTTTCATCATGCGTGGTTAGTCTTTTGTCAAAATGGACCCTCTATAAAATATTTAAAGTAATAATGCATCTTGCATTACTTTTCTTTTTAAAATGAATTTTTGTAGTACTATAATGACACACTTCATCCTTTTTTTGTATTTAATTAATGTAAATAGAATTTTTGCTTTTATAGTCGTTTCTATATAATTCAATAAAAAAGGACATAAAAATAATTAAATAAACGTCATTTTATTGAACTGTGATCAAACACGATTAAACAATGTTCATAAATGTGACTAAACAATTTTTTATTATTGTATGATAACAGACAGGCTGAGGGCCCACTTAGAATTTAGCAGTTACCATCGCCTATGGGTGTTTGCAACACAAGTGGCATCGCGAACACGCTGCTGTCCCATAAGGGTACAGGAATTTGGGTCACTAATGCCGGAACAGAACACAAAGTTACTGTGGCGGCATACTTAAGACCAAATATGGTCGATATCCAGACGAGCTTAGGGCCCTACCACGTAGGTGAGTTGTTTTGTCGCCTTTTACGACAGGCCGACCCCGGCCGCAGAGGTCAGTATTCTTTCTCCGCCCCTACAGGGATAAAACCACACGCACCGCTAACACGCCGCTATCCGCGTAGTGGAACTGAAACCTGGTCATTATAGTGACATGTTTTAAAACTAAGGGTGTTTCCCATTTAGTCGTCCTTGGAGCCCTACCACCTAGCTTCCCAGCGAGTTTTGTCATTACACGCTTTATATTAGCTTCACTTGTATGTTTTTATGTTTGTAACTATTTGTTTTTAACCGACTCCTTTGGGGGCGATTTTGACTCACTTTAAACGGCCAGATTTCGTTCCAACTTTGTAGATTTATCGAGGGCCGATGATAATGCAATAATTTGTATAGTTTGTATATTTATCCTTACCAGGATCCTCAGGATTAATGAATTTTCGGTTCTCGTCCGATCACCGAAGTGAAGGAGCGTCGGGCGCGGTCAGTACTTGGATGGGTGACCGCTTACGAAAATTTGTATACAATTATAGAATTGTTAATTAGTTGTAATATTCTAATTTTATTCACACATAGAATTCAAGGAATTTAATTTAATTTCTGTCTTATGGGATGTTTGTCAAAATTTTAAAGAAATTTGAGATTTGTCTTAATGAACTAGAGGACGACCACACTATATGTTTAGAAAAGTACTATGTACAAACAATATGTTGTAATATCGAACGGTTCGTAACTTTGTTACAACATTATACCACCTTTGAGAGCAATAAAACACTATCCTAAGGCAATACGAATAATAACTATCATTCTGTTAATAGCCCTTAATTAATTAAAGGTTGCGTTCCCCAATTCAAGCCTTTTCTTAATGACCCAAATGGTTTAAATGGCTTACACGCATCTTTTCTTGTAGCCCGGTTAATAAAAATAAAGGCATAAATATTGAAACGGGACCACACTCGTGGCGTACCTTGTCAAAGTTATTAGTCTAATGATATGCACATTTATTTGAAAGCGATTGCCTTGATTTATTTAGATCAGTACTTCATAATTTCGACATTTCTCTTTTATGTGTTTTTCTTTTACACTTATTTGAAGTAAATCTTAAATTTTAACGAGTTACTCATTATTAAAAAGTCAATAGGATAAAATAAGCGCGCACTTAAAATCTGTAAATCATTGTTTGTATAATTTTACAGAAAAATTGACTTCGGTTACTCTACATAAAAATATGTATAATTTTTTTAAATATTGTACATGGTAAGCTCATGAAATGTTATACAAAATCTTTGAAAATTAAGAATAAATCATAAAATAAGATCTTTTTAGAGGGTCCCGACTCCCTTCGGTTGGGGAATTCAGAATTCCATTGTAGATATTTGTTTGAGACAATATTATATTGTAATATAAATTTATACGTGTTTTTAGTAGTATACATATTAATAAAATTTACCTATAGCCAAAAAACATGTTTAAAAAATATAAATTGCATATGTTTTGATTTATGTTTCAAATCAGAGTAATTGTATTTGAGATTGAGTTGTACTATAGTAGTAAGTAGTGTGAGAATAGTCATTATACAAATGTAAATCTTGACAGGCAAATTAATCATTTTTGGAATCACTATATTATGTAATTCGAGATTATGCGTGCTATTCAAAATTGAAGGGAATTTCTAACTATTCTGTTTTAAATTATTTAACCAAGAATTGTGAACTGTAACTTGAACTATTTTACTGAGATTTTTTTTTGTCTCGGGGAAAAACCTCTCTTGACGGGTTCCCCCGGCCCGGGGGGACCGAGGGATATGTGGGACTCCGGGGAAGATGTTCAGCCATCCGACTACCCACTAAAAACCCCGCTGTTCTCCTATCGCCTACGCCCGGGCCTACGGGTATGTGGCCTGCCGATCTCGTGGCCCGGGCCGGCGCCGGCCCGCCCTTTGTCTCAAGGCGGGCCTCTTCTGAAGTGTTGGCGCCAGGGGGTCAGGGTTTCGTCCCCCCGGCGCTCTCCTGTATTGTAGGAGTTGAGGGGGGCCCCGGAACAGCACGCGGCCCTCTCCCTCGCGGCAATTTACGATTTTACTGAGATTGTACAATATAATGCTTGAAACATTTTACTTTATTTATCTTTTATTTTTCAAATATGTATATCTAAATATACTATAAATTAGGTTAGCATCTCATAAAAAAATTATAGTAAAACTTCTGCCTAATCAAGA
Organism: Malacosoma neustria; assembly: GCA_963693495.1. Lineage (NCBI taxonomy): Eukaryota > Metazoa > Arthropoda > Insecta > Lepidoptera > Lasiocampidae > Malacosoma > Malacosoma neustria. The sequence goes on from OY856373.1 coordinate 8,095,922, forward strand.
TTATGTACCTTTATACTGAGAAGTTATTTTAAAACAACAAAGTGATGGTTTAGGTCTACCCTTATGGGACAACAGCGTGTTTTCGATGCCACTGGCGTTGCAAACAACCATAGGCGACGGTAACTGCTAAATTCAAAGTGGGCCATCAGCCTGTCTGCTGTTCTAGATCAATAAAAAATATATATACATAAAAACAAATATCTAAATATCCTAGTACCAAAGTGATACTCACTAAACTCAGGTTTTATTTTAGACATAAAAAATATTTGAATGTTAAAAACAATCGATACGATAAAATATTCGCTCAAAGACTTTTACACTCTAGAATCCAAAGTAATAAATAATAGAAACCTATTGATTACTACTAAATTCATGAAAAGAATTAATGATACAAAATACTGCAATTAAAATAAAAAGAAATCTATCATATTTGGGATTGGTGATAAAAATTTGTTATGTTTATGTTTAGTCATTTATTTTATTAATAGAGTCTTCAGTAAAGATTTGGGTTAGCGATTGAATATTTATTAGAATGAATTTGATATAATCAAATTAATTCATTCCAACGAGAGAATGTTGTTACATTTTAATATTTTATTAAGTTGATATATCGTTAGTGTTTTATAGCTTTAAACAAAATAAAATATTTATATTTCTAAATTTATGATTTGTGTTTATATTATAATTATTTAAATACTAGCTGACCCGGCAAACGTTTTTCTCGGATACAGGTGTTATTAATAACAGCACAAAACTGTAAACACTATTATGGCGTTTCTTTAGGGAGACCACGGGGGATGGATATGAGAGGGATGCAGGTACGAGTGGATATAGTGGATTTCTACCCTCCATGTAGACATTTATCAGTGCAGGGCCGGAGAAAGAATACTGGCCTCTGCGGCCAGGATCGGCCTGTCGTAAAAGGCGACAAAACAACCCACCCTAGCTACGTGGTAAGACCTCAAGCCCGTCCGGATGGTGACCACCTTTGGTCTTAAGTATGCCGCCTTAATAACCTTGTGTTGTGTTCCGGCTTAGTGACTCCAGTTCCTGTAAATATCATTATGATAAAACTCTAAATACACGAAACACTTCGAAGCATTGATGTACCTATCAGTGAGAAGTTTGAAGTCAACTGTTACTTGTCACAGTTTGAAGTCAACTGTAACTTGATCTGCTATCCTGAGTGCGATTATGTTCTATAATAACATAAATAAAAAGAAAATTATAAAATACTTTTCTATAGTTTTCATATTATACAAACCTTGTCCTAACAACAAAGAATACATAAAACAAAGAATCATCCAATTTGGTGCAGTCAGTCGAAAGTTATGAGTGTATATACATTTCGAAGATCCATTTTCATTTATATAGATTACTTCTACTCTTCTAAGTAATATGCTTAAAAGCATTACTTCTTGCCCTTGTCTACATCCACACATGCCGCCCCGCCCGAATGTACAATTTGCATTATTTTACTCCGGGGCTAATTAAGTACATAATCACGTTCTTGATTACCTACTTGGGGCGTTATTTTTTTCAACGTTTTAGTTGATATCTTTTAAACCCCGCTATGCAGAATAAAAACATTAACGGTTCCTCAATAGATATTAAAAATCCTATACAATGATCCAATTTTGGTCGAGTCTCCCGCACTTTTGCTGTGGGGCAGAAATGAGCCGTCTTCTTTATATTTGTTATTATGATCGTAATATATACTTATTTAGAAGTTACACTCTGGAAAATCTTTTTGCTATTAAAATTTAACGAACCAAAACATGCGGGGCAGTCTTTGGGGACTGCCGATAAAAGTGAAAACTAAGTAACTTGTGAATCGAATATATATGTATGAGTAATCCAATGCAATTATTTAAAAGTTACATTATAAAATAAACCTTAAGTCTTTATTAGTAAGGTTGGTATTACTTTAGAAAAACTCCTTCCCTCTTACGAATTTTCGATCAGGTTACGTGCCCTGACGCGAGTTTAACATTTTTTTATCCATCACAAAAAAGTGCACAACGCCGCTAAACAAGTTTTTACTTCAAAAAACTGTATGAACGGGTGATAAAGCAATTAAGATTTCCTGCCCAATCTGCCCCATTGCGCCACAATCTCTAACCAGGGTACATGTTAAACAATGATAATTTCTACATGAACACGGTCCACGTGTGTTTCGTGAAACGAAACGTGGGGCGCGGACAAGTATCCGTCCACTAATCTGCATATTGGATGAACAAACATAACTACAACATGATAAATGTAAACATTCGTTTACAACTTTAAATCTTCCTAAATAGAGACGATAATTACAAATCCTAACTGAAAATGCTGTATTGTTAAATGCTTTTGTTCTAATCTTCAACAGTACTGAATTTAAATACATCTGCATAGAATATAAAGAGTGTTTCATTAAAACGTTACATTCAAATAAAAATAAATAATGCTTCTAAAGAAAATTCTATGAATATGAAAAGTAAGTCTCGAAATTATTTTATAGAATCTGTTAGACTTTATCGAGATATCAAATATTTGGTGTTTTATATCAATCATACAATGTTTGCAAATAAAGATGTGAGCCTCGATTTAATGGTATGAGGCATTTGCAGAAGCCAATAAAAGAGAACAATAGTTTCTAGTTATGAACCGTGATGGATGGTTCCCCAACCCAGGTATGCGGGTGCTTATTATTAACTTTTTTCAACAAAAAACTGCATCCAAACATAAACACTTCTATTATATCGAATACAATGGCCGACCAAAACTGCCGCGCCGAATTTCGATCGGTTACGGTAGTTTAACAATGTTAATCGTTATTTTTTATTATATATCCATTGCTGTTATTAACAATTTCATCTCATTAATAAGCAGTAGAGCGAAAGAGAACACATTAAGAGCGCCTCATATTACAGATGGTACGTTGGTATCAATAACCGTTAATGCTTTATTCGTATCGTAAGCCGTATTTTACTTTTTAACTACTACCAGTATCAATGGCATAAACAATAATTGCCTTAATGTGCCCATTTATCATAACTGTAAAATATTTCATACTATTAATTTCAAAAACATCATTCATTTTAATTAGACCTTATAGTACGCTTTATCCACGAATACAAATGAAATTTCTAGCTACTCTTTTTTACAGCCAGTGGCTAAACTTATGCTTATGTCATTTTCTATAAATTTGTGATTTAGACCGACCTTTTTTTGATGTAAAACGTTCACTGAAGAAAAAAAATGTATATTAATAAATTAAAATGTACAAAAGTTTTAATGAGATAAGTGTATTGAAATATTAATCAAAACTTTTATCTATTTTTTTTGTTGATAGTAAAATCTTTGTAATTAATATATTTGCAGAATAATGATCAAAATAACTCCAACGGTTCTCAAATACGCTTAATAACGAGAACCATTTTATTTATAATAGATACCACAATGCGTAATGCTAAATTATTTCCGCACACATAGCTCCAAGGGTGTGTATTCAATATAGAAAAATTAAGTAATTCATTCGGGTTGAAAGGGTAGCCTGTTTGTATCTGACGTCGAAAAAAGTCCAGTATAAAGCCATCAGTTGAAATCGGTGCGCTTGGCTGCGCCCCCATTGGCGGGCCGCGTTCACTCGCCAGCCCGACGCATTCTTATTCCGATGTTCAGATAAACATTAATAAGGCCCTCGAGAATACCGTCTTCAATAAAAATGTATAATGACAGTTGCCAAGTTGAATTGTTTCCGGAAAACGAGTTACGCGCCCGCGTGGAGGACTCGCCCTCTGAAAACGATGTGAAAGAATTTCTAATTCATTATACCAGGGTTTTGTGTCGATTGCTATCGCATCGTATGTATGCATAATGCAGCGTCTAATGTAAACTATGGTTGAGAAGAAACTTTATTAACGTGCGTGTAGTAATTTCACGCCATCTAAATTCGTTTCACGAGTTAAGGATTGATAATGAGTACAGTAGGTGATGTCCCTTAAAGGGATTACGAGTGTTGAGCAAGCATACTAGGAAATGAATACAGCTAATGAAGATATGCGAGCGTACTGGACCGTGTAAACAGGCTACCCGGGGCACTCTTCCTGTTTGCTCCTGCGGGATTAGTAATTTAAAAGTCAATGCGGATACTCGAAAGGGTCAATCGCATCTGTAGACCCACGTATTGAAAACTGATATCCTTTTCTGTATTCCGGTGGTAGCCCATGAAAGTTATAAGGGCTGAGTTGTTGAACTATGTAATTGACTCGGTTCTGTGGTCGCGGGCTTTGTTCTCCGAAGGGTGGATAATCGAAAACGCCTCTGGTTAGCTTGCGAATGATGGGAGAGAAACAATGTGAAGTTGATATGTGAATTCGCCAGACGGTCCCTTGTTTGATTTGCAAAGAGCTATTTGCTAGCCGTAGACTGGTCAGTTCAGGAAATTGGATCCATAAATTAATAGTATACATTACTGTAGCATGATTATTTTATTTCTAGCAAAATATATGTTAAATATTAGCGAACGTTTAATAAATAATGTTTGCCGTTTAGTCGTAAACGAAGTGACAGAGCAATTTCCGTGTGACACGAATAGTTGTCGGAAAACTAATATGTTACACGAAAACAAAAAAAAAAAAAAACAATACCATGATGCGAGGCGAGTTATAAAATAGACAAAGGCATTTAGCTGTTTCACAAATTCTGTGCTATTTAAGTCTGGAGCGCTCTCGTACCATCAATTTTATTTTCTCGCACAAAACATGTCGACTGGAGCTACACATAATGCGGGGGCGCCGCACGCAACATTCAAATTGTGTTTTATTTCGGGTATATAATATGGTCGCTTCAGTGATTGACTTATCCGGACGTAACTTGAGAGGTTCGTGGTAGTACTCTATGTCGTGCGTGTGTCGTCTTTGCGGACGAGTGGACCGAAGTCTGTTAGATGACCTCATGTGACTGTAACTTGATACCGTCTGCTCATCACCCAAGATATACTCGATCGGTCATAAACGTAATAAAATCATGGTTTATTTCTGTTTTTGAAGTAGTAAAAAACTGTTTAACTTTAAATAACATTAAATTAGTTTATTACAAGCTAGCTTTAGAAATAGGAAAAAAATAAGGTATCAATTACAAAAAACAAAGTAAATCTTTTTTTAATAATAATCATCATATCGGCAATCAAAACCATTTTTTTTAGATTGTTATGACTACAACTGGCTTTTCACAAATCTAAGAATGATTTTGTAAATCGTATATATCTAAATTCTTATAAATTTTTCTTGCTGAATGTCCCATGAGTAAATAAAACCTTAGTTTATAAGCAACAGTGGATTTTCCACAGCGACTAGAACTAATGTATTTTATTTTAAAGTGCACGAACTTGGACACACATCTTTATTTCTAAAGGAAGGAAATACTGTCGGTCCCATGTGATTCAAATATCTTCTGTTTTAAGAGAAACGTAATACGGATGCACGTACCCTCTGCGTGTTGTCTTTTTCAAATGGGCTATAGTAGAAACTTGATATGTAACATCATGTACGATGGATTTCAAATGTTTGTTACAAAATAAACTGTATTTCGATTAGACGATCTATAGAATAAGAATGAAATATGAATTCTAAATAATGATACAAAGTAAAAGAGGCTTAGTACGAAATGTAAAAGGAATAAAATGCTGGATCCCAACACAGTTAGCCGGCTTAACGCATCACCATAATTCAATTGCGGATGGTCTTTCTTTGCTACCAAAAAGAGCATCGAATTTATCACAAAGCTCGTTCGGTACGAGCCCCTACCTATTATTTATGGCACTTGGTTGGTCTGTCACAAAAAATAGGACGGGTGCTTCGAATATCTCAGCAGGCGACTACGAAATTTAAGCTGCAATAACACGCACTTCCTACAGCTTGAATGCATAATAACTTGCACATTCGTCATCATGTTACATGAATTCAGACCTTGTCGCGTTGGTGTAATAAACAATTTCAAATAATCGAGCTACATACGTGACAGGGCGTGCTTAAATAAATGATAATCCGGATTTATTGAAAGTAGGCTGCAGTGTAGGTTATGTTTCAATGAAAGCCATGTGCTAGCAAATGTGGGAACCCCGCCAAGATGTTGTCCTACAAACGAATTTGTTTCTTCATTGTTGTTCTGTTACAAATGTGTTTGTTTTAAAATAAACTATTTATTGTTTCAGTTGTTTTATTATCTTCGGTTTATGACATCAGTTCATTGGATTCCGTAAGTTATATTTTAAATTCTATTTAAACATTGAATTGTCAACTTTAAATTTTTTATCACTATCCGATAAAAGCAGATTTTCAAAAACGATTGAGTCAATGAATTTTATATAAACGTTTTTGTATGCAACGAAATCCACGTGCAGCATTTTTTGCTCAAACGGAACACTTTATCTAATTGAACCGGATACACATTTAAAAAACATTAGGTCCATCAAAGCAATCCTTAGAATTAGACGCCGACCTCTTTTGTACAGTCAAAGCTATAAGTCCTCTTTTGTCATTCGAGAGCACTTAACAAGCAAAGCCATTTTGTACCGGGTCTAATTATATAGAACTCGTAAGGATCCGTAAACCAGCCCACGATGTTTATTGTAAAAGCGGAATCGACAAACACAAGACACTGTCGTTCGGCAGCGATCACTTTTAATCCCCAAAATGAGACAAATATCACGAATCGGGTCAACAGCTATCTTCTCACGTTTGTTGACGACTTAAAGTGTGATAATATTTATTAAACAGTTCATTTCAAACGACCGACGATAATAAATAAAACCCTTAAGTCTATTTTATGCGTCACGCAAGATTTACTACGTATGGTAATGGCTGTTCTTTTTTCTTCTAACGTTTAATGCATCTATATATTGTGGGGAATTTTGGTCGCGATGTTATCATTCTATTTTACTAGTAATTAGTATTTATTACCAGCAGGTTTGTGTTGTTCAAGCAATCTTTTAGTGTGAAAGTAAAGTAAATTATGTGATTCGATAACAAATGAGTTAAGCAATTAAAACTGTGCGTAAAGCTTAAGATGTGACTAGTGATAGTCTTAATTTATGCTTTTATTAACGTCGTATTAGCGGTAGCTTTAAATTAAAACATAATGCTATTAAGTTAAGAGATATATCTTATGTCTATTAGGAAGTGAATGTCATAGACATTTGGATCGTGTTACCCTCATAACTGGGTGCATGTTTAAATCATAAGCAAAAAAAATTACTACTGTCTTGTACCAACATATGTTTCGGGAACAAGATATTTAGCTGAAATTAATGCGATAGTTAACGCTCAAATAAACCGATGGTAAGTCGGTGTCGGCAGGACCGTCTACTCGGGACCCTCGCGTCGAATAATTCATATGATAATTGAATCATATGCCGCGTGTCAAAAGTAATTAACAGGCTGCGATACGCATCTCGGTCCACATGTGCGTTTTTAATAAACCCGCTTCTCAGTTCCTCTCAAACACGCGACTCACGCTCGAGATACGATCGGCATAGAATTTCTTTAATGCTCGCATCAAAATTATTAACTCTGTGTTCATTGTACTGCGATGACTTTATATTAAGGTCATTGTAAGAACAAATTGATCCGTACCTTTTGATGGGTTAGGGCGTGATCGCTATTATACAGCTGCCTGGAATGATGACATTCTATTTATTTGATAAATTCATTTCGTTTTTTAATAGGTTTTGAAATACATTGTATGTTGTTGAATTGGCTACGTTTGAATAATTTGATAAGTAGTTTAATAAATTTCTAGGGCTTCTTAGATCAGTATTGATATCCGACGGTGGTCGTTGTAACAGTTTGAATGTCTTTAGTTAGGGTAATACATATCGCTTAAAGAGATAATCGTAAAGACATAAATACTTTAAGGTTAGGCTCGATAAAGGATCGTGAATTTCAGGCAGTTAATTTGAATACAACATATATTCAGATTGTTGTTCTATAAATCCTGAGAACCCATTTATTTATCTGGATACTTAAATTTGTTTCATTAACATTGGATCCCGTATTAAATTCAGCGGCGAAGACTGACAATGACTGGCCTAGCAGCCCCAAACGATCGCTACGATGGGCCATAAAAGTATTTCGCGGCCGTATGCCAATTACCTTAATGTAACTACCATCAAAACTGCCTTTTTAGCGAATGGCGTTCCCATGAGTTTGTTTGAATTAAATTGTCTATATATAATCCACATAATGTTATTATGACTTTGAGATAGAGATTTTGATTCTAGTTAGAGTTTAAACGGACTTCGTATTAATGAACTTCGAGTGTTTCAATAATTTTTGTTTTGACGAACATCCAGTAAAGAATTCAGTAAAATAATTTTTAAAAATTTACATTAACACACATATCTAATATTTTACTTTACAAATGTGTATACATTTTAATTAAAATACTTTGCATATAGCTCCCACATAATATAATTAATTTGAAGATGTATTTATTTATTAAAAAACGTAGCATGAACGATTATGAGTTATGAACATCTACTCTACGCAAACAGAAAACTCTCACAAAGTAAAGTAGATTTTGAAAAAGCATTTTACCGATGGGATTCTAGCTAAGGATGAAATATTAGCAGTGTCGGCGCCCTCTCGGATCATAATGAGACCCGCAGGAATACGAAGCAATATCTTAATACCCACCTTGGCCCAAAGTGACAAATACTCGGTATTCGCGTAGAAACTGTAAATAATTTATAACCGCGCGGCATTACGACGTTATAGGCGATGTGATGACAAGACGAGGCTACGAAGATATTGCTCAGCGAAATATATCCACATTAAGCGGAATTATTGCTGACGATATACCGTGAAGCCTTCTCGTTACCCTTAGTAATTTCACCGTTTGCAGTGCTCAAGCACATCAAAGCTATTTCGGTATTAGCACAAATACTACATAGAGTAAATCAAACTTACGCACGAGTTGATAAATGTGGATATGATTTATGAAATATTATATTGGCGCTATTATTGAACTACTCGAAGACATCAAAGCTGACGGGCGACGAAATGAAAAGAGGAATTAATTAACTTCAAAGAACAATAACCGAGGATGTCGCGAGACAGGGCATAAAATGAGCACGTTTACGAGTCGCCCGCATTAATTTATTTTGTCGTGGAAACAATCGCACTCTCGTCGCGAGCTTAAGAGCGTTGTGACTGAAACTTGAATATGAAAGGGCTCATAAAACGGTCGTAAAGGCTATGGGGGTGACGCTCGTGCTTCCCGAGTGTTCTGGTGTACACTTTGATTTGTACACAACAGCTGCTAGACGCGTTAATAACTTAATTCGTTAGAGCCATTGACGGGAAGAGGGTTTTAAGGTTTAATACATGTGCGCGGGCGCCGGAGCGACGCAACGCTTAATGCGAGTGATGTCAAGGATGAAGTTGTCACATTTGACGCATAGGGACATGCCGTTGAGTGCACCCGTTGAACGATTTGTGTTTATCGGCAACTACTTGGCTCCCTTTTTTTTTAATTGACTGCTAACTAATATAATGATTAATTAACTTACGAACGATCATTAAATGCTCTTAATATGTGTATGGCTATTGAAAAATTTAAGTTTACGGCGTAGGTGTCAACATTTTGAGCATTGAAGTGTATAAATTTATTTATTTATTCTAGCATCAATGTTTAAATTGTAAACTTTTCTTATCGGATATAATATCAATATTTAGTTTCTTTCTTAGTCAAATATAAATTATATAATAATAACAATATGCAAACGTTTGGTAAATATTTTGAAGCCACTACAAAACATCAAGCGCTTTTAAGTGTGTAGCTTAGAGTATACATAAGCAATACTCTAAGCTTGCTTATGTATACTCTAAGGTGTGTAGTCACTGGACACGTACAAAAATTTACTTCTAATGGCCACTCAGAAAATTATAAGGTATTCAATATTCTTAAGCCTCTAATGAATGTTGAGAGATTCTCCAAACGTCATTTCAGTGAAAACTCAGAACTGACATAATTATTTGTACAGAGGCTCTGCATGTGGGTTCGATGAGAGCGATGAGAGAGACGCGTCAAAACAGTGCTACATGCTAGTCTAAGCGCTTCTAACAAAACGACTATAATAAATAACTTAAACTTTTGCGTTTTATTTTAAACTTTATGTAACTTTTTAGACGTTCATAAATCAAATAATATCGTTTTCCAATTTCTACTGTTTTAGTCAATTAAAAATTGCGCGGTTTTTTATGAAACTCGGTAAGAAATGCCATAACATCATGACGTCCTATTTTGTCCGTGATTTCCCTTAAAAATAGTGCCAGAGTACTTTAGGACGGTATCTGGTAATTATTTTATATGTGCAATGACCCAGAAAAACGTTTTAAGGCATATTGAAAATAAAATGTTATTCCACAGGTTATACCTATAATCTGGATTTCGATTCGAATGTGACATCACTTGACTGCCGTGTCCTTTTTCGTACTTAATGTATTTTGCCAATTAACAGCCCATAGCGTCCCATTGCTGGGCTTGGGCCTCCCCTAAAGGGAAAGCACAGTATACCCACCACGCTTGTCCAAGATGGATTGGCAATGCACATTTGACAAGAAAACCTGCCTAAGCAGTGTATGCCACCATGGGATTCGAACTCGAGATTGATCTCGAGTGTAACACCACTGACCTACCAGGTGCCCTAGTATTTTGTTAAATTATATTTTCCAATTTATTTTAAAATTCGACAGGTCGAAATTAGTTTTTATTTATATTAGATGGCTCTTAGACTATACAATTCAGATGTCCCACACTCTAGTGTCTTGACTCGTAATAATTCATATCCCGGCGAGACAACTCGAAGTGGGAGCTACTTGAATAGTTGTTAAGTGTCATAGGGGACTCCACTCACCTTAACATTATTTTTGTTACGGTTCATTTATTTTATTAGAACATTTTTCATGAGCGTAGTCTTTGAGCGATAAATTGAAATATCTTCACCATTTTGATTTAATGTCATAGACATTTCATACATAATTTATTCTCTTTTGTAATTCAATTTAGTTCCTTAAGTATCAAAGAAATGGCAATTATTGTTTATTTTGAAAGAAATAGAGCCACTTAGAATTTAGCAGGTACCGTTGCATATGAGTATTTGCAACACCAGTGGTATCGTAAATACACTGCTGTCACATAAGGGTTTTTTTATTGCTGTAGGACAGTAGACAGGCTGACGGCTCGCTTAGAATTTAGCAGTTACCATCGCCTATGGATGTTTGCAACATCAGTGGCATTGCGAACACGCTGCTGTCCCATAAAGGTACAGGAATTTGGGTCACTAATGCCGGAACATAACACGGAACACAAAGTTATTATGGCGGCATACTTAAGACCAAATGTGGTCGCCATCCAGACGGGCTAGGTACCACGTAACTAGGGGTGGGTTGTTTTGTTGCCGTTTACGACAGGCCGACCCCGGCCACAGAGGTCAGTATTCTTTCTCTGCCTCTGCATGGATAAAAATATAACTATAAAAATAAAAAGCCTATATAATTATAAAAAAGCTCGTGAATCTATCAAATTTCAGGTATGGCAATGAAATAATAGCTCATAACGCCCCACTATTGGGCTTAGGCCTGCCGCTTACGGGAGCCGACAGTATACCCGCCACTCCTTTCCAAGATGCTTTGGCAGTGATCTCAATATAGAAGTTACCTACCAGACGAGAGACAGTGCCTAAATGGTGCATGATATCGCGTGAATAGATCTCGTGAGCTCTAAATTAGTCTTGAAGTTTGACACCACTAAGCTACCATGTACCTATATGGCAAGCAATTTCTTTTAAATCAATTCAAAAACTTTAGCTTATTCATTTTTAACCTTAAAAATTTAAGATTCAGGCTAAAATTAACATACAATTTTTTTACGGCGTCGTTATCAGCTTTATTAAAAAATAAATAGCTGAATGCAAATATGGGTGTGAAAGAAAAGCCATTTGTTTTTAACATACTCTTAACCGTATGATACGTATTCTTTGTATGTCGTCTTTAATTGGAGACACGATTAAGTTCTGCTACTGAAATCGATAAGTCGTGTTTGATTGTACGCTAAGGGAATATACAACGAGTTCATTATTTTGTTCAACATTCAACGACATAGAATATCATATAAAACAGAAGGTAAGCTCATGTGTGTACTTTGTTTTAAAACCAACGCTCGTGCGTTCACGCTTTTGTTCATTTTTTAAATGGAAAAAGAAACTAAATTAAATCTAGAATTAAAATGCAATGAAATTAAGAATGATAATTCCAAGTGGAAATTTGTGAATAAATATGAATTTAGTGTATTTACCGGAACCAGGGTCTTTCTTAGCTTCTAGTAGCCATCTGTCAAGTGCCATACTAGTATTTATTATGTCGACTGGGGAGTTATTACTTTGATCATTTATAAATTAGGTAAGTTTAAAAATAAAAGACTCATATTTATAGACAACGTATACACAGCTATATATTGGTAGCATCTATTACCTATAATGAGTAGATGATACACTGCAGTGACTGTACATAGTGTCTTTGTAGTTATTTAATTTATTCTTGTTTAGAACAAGTCAGTGAAATACATTGTATGCGATATATGTATAATGATGACGATGCTGTATGCATTCTCTTTAGGATTTTGTGTCCAATAACGTATATTACGTTCATGTCTACATTTACAGTCATACATAAATGTGAAGTCGCACATATCCTGTTAATTAATGGAATTTGCATTCTATTTAATGCGATACGCAGCGGGTTCCGTTGTAGGACATTGAATTTGTAGGCGTTTACAAAATAGATAAATGGTTTACTTTGCTTTCAACTTACAACATTGAATTCTTGTTTAGATATGTTAATAAGCTAATGTTACGAAGAATTTAAATATCTTTTATATGAAAATTATGTATTATTATCAAATTTACTGATATTTGACACTCTTTTGACTCTATTAATAATAAAAGCTCCAACATTCCTGTTAGACCCTCCCTCTAGTGGAACATATACCCGCCACGCTTGTCAAAGGCAGATTAGCAGGTAACAAATACCGGCGATTTATATATAAAGGTTTCCTCGCGATGTATTCCTTCAACGTCAATACATGGTGATTATGAAAAGCGCATGAGAAGAGAATAACTGCTTTATTGGTGTATGTCACTGTGGTATTTTAGCATATGTCTAGATCAATATTCTAGTGTGAACCTGTAGGCTACCCAGTACCTACCAGCTTTTAGTCTCGTATCTCTATTTATGTGGTTAAACATAATAATAAACCAAATAATGAATTTTAAATTCATTTCTCAAGTTACCTACATCCTAAATACGTAATTTTCTTCTGTTATTTGAAACGATACTTTGAGACCAACTCGCTCTTAGAATACAAAGTAAATAAAATGTATTATTTAAGTGCTGGTTGTCTCTAACTTATTTAGTAACGGTTCATTCGACTTCTTGTACTAACTTTCATCAAATTTGGGTACTTTTAGAAATTGTGGCCACGACTCCGAGACGCAAGGCCGCTATAATTCACTCTTCTGAAACCGTGTTCGCGGGTCAACGAATTATAACTCCATTAAAAGTTTCCTTGTTTTCTAAGTAAACACAACAGTCTTCAAAGGAAGTCCTTAAAAATTAATGGAGACATCCTGATTACTCGAAAGACGCTAGTTATATGTTGTTTACATTTTACTAAATTCCATTTTGGTAAGAAAAGATTTACTTAATCATTCTATTTTTATTAACTGAGCATTTTCTTTAAAAACGCACATTTTTGTTTATGTATGCTTAATCCAGAAACATAAATATCCCGAGAAAAGGGCGCGACATCTACTAAACAATCAAATAAAGAAGCTTGGTAATATTGTGACTGCGTTCAGTTTATATCTGGATTCCACAGAATAAAAAGAGCCGATTCCCAAAACGAATAAAAGTATAGCGAGTGGTGCACGCGTCAGATTATAGGCATAAATTATTAGGCACTTTTGTTCAAGTCAAAGAGCTGCTCGCGAGCCATTCAATTACGGATCATCCGTACAAGGAGTGCCGAGTCTTTTTCAGATGTTTGTGTTAGGGATTAGTTTGGGATATCTGTGCCGGTATCTCCGTCAGATAAGTACGAATATACGTCAACGTCGGACGGCTAAGCCGATTATTTTAAATGTATTCACTTCCTTAATGGACGTCGTTTTTCACGTCGTGCCCCGTGAGCCCGCTCACTGACTTACTGAAGATTTTTGGTTATGATCCGGTCACTGAATGTTGGGATTAATGTTAATTTATTTTTTTATTTTTATTAAATCATCTGAAGATTGATATCTTTATTAATTAATATATCAATAATAGTATATGCTTAACATTAAGTTTATTTCAAATATTACAACTATCTTCAATATTTGCTTATTATATGTGTGATTTTATTCCAATTTACATCTTGCAGATATTTTAGGCTAAAGCCAATTTTATTTTCTTCATTGCATAACATTTGAAATTACTCGCCAAAAGCCGTGCAAATAAAAATGGCATAGTGAAAATTTTCCGAGCAGCATATTATTTTTTATTTAATTTGACAGTTTTGTCTTTTGTCATACATGTAATGAATACTATTCACGTATTCGTAATTTTTGTTTATTGTAATCTAGTTTATGTTTGATAAAGATTTTTTCTGATAAATTATGAGACCACACAGACGTTATAATGTAAAAATCTTCGACGGCTGCATTCGTAAGTAGCTACGGGGGTTATTGTAATGAGCCAAAAAATAAAGTAATAACAGGATCATAGGCCGCCCACCTGCGCAGGCATTGACAAATGCTGCCTCGAGTTCCCACTCGACGGCCCTCTGGGACCCAAATAATATACATATCATTATTCCGGACCGCGCACTCATAAATATTGCTTACAAATTCGCCCATCCAACGAGAGCACCCAGTATTTTTTCAAGAAATGACTAACAGGCGAAAAATGGAGCAAATAAACGTAGTAATGCAAGGAATGTAACACATTATCTTTTAAAGGAATTAAAAAGCTTTTACTACAAACATTTTAATTTCTTTGAAGATCTTATTAACTTACTTTTTGATGGATGAGTGTAAAAGTTAAAAAGAATTGACTCAAAGCGTAAGTTAATTCTTCCATCTCTGTTTTTAATGTAAAAGTTTATTTCTTTCTGATACTTAATTTACTTATGAAATGTTTTAATAACAAGGCTATTTCAAGTTGCAAACTTTTTATTACTTCTTATATAATCAATTATTATATTTTTCTATGAACGTGACATTGTGCATTTTACTGCTAAATTATTGTTAGTTGTTGTTGTGTTTTGAAAATAATATCACAAAAACAATATCGTATTACTGTTATATTTTCCGTGAAATATTAGATCAATTTAAAATTTTATTAGTATATTCTGGTTTCATTTGTGTAAACTTGTATTATGAAAGGGATCAAATTATAATAAATAAATACAAAATTAAGCACATCCTAGCAAAGACGTTCAGTTTTTCATATATTATAGGCACAATAAATGTATGGTAATTTTTTTTATTATTCTTGTAATTTGGAAATAAACCTATACTATATACGTGAGGTTGAAAAATGTCATTAGTAGTGAGCTTGAATCTCGAACCAGTCGTTTGACAGGTTACTTTTAAATTAAAATAAAATTACATTAAATTTAAGACAAAACTTTGTTAACCGTAAACCTTACAGAGGCGTTTCCTAAAACCGAAATATCTTTTTAAAATATTAACACTGTCAATAAGGTTACTTTCGTGAATGAGTTTCCTTTGGCTGAAATAGCTAGACCATAAGTAACATGTTTAAAATAAGTTAAGATTTATAGAATCTATACGTCTTCTATGTCTCTCCTGCTAGGGACGCTGATTTTTCACATAGCAGTAATTTCATCCAAGCATCACTTATGTTAAGTACTAAAGTCCATGCTAACAAATTCTTGAAACCCCCCACAATACTAAGCATATCCCGCAGAGCCTATATAGTTTTATTTTTGGACCATTGTTGGCAGAGTTTATACTTTTAGTATAATTATGGAAACAAAACATAAGAATAAATTAATATTATAAATGATATCAAATTTATTTACATGCCATGTTAATCATAATAGGTATATCGCAGCAGGTGGGCACCTAATTAATTAGCGGGTAGTCTACCCCACGTCGCGGGGGTTGAATTAAATGTATATTTTGCATTTTTTCACCCCTACGTTATACGTCACCCTACCACAAGCCGTCACTCGCGCGTAATATTTTATAATAATTCAAAAAATAACACCGGTCTGGGTAATATTGGGTGAAAAAGGGGTTGACTTTGATAATACAATATTTTTACAACGTTTTATGCCGCTGTTCAGTATAAGCATGTCTTTCTAAAAAAAAAATGTTTCTTGATCGACACACTAGTCCTTTGAGCACTAAAATAAATAAAAAAATACTTAAATTAAGTTTATAATTTATTTATACATTTCATTTATTTGCATAATATTTCATTGTATGCTGTTTAACGCGTTGTTTAATCGATTTAGTTTTCTGGTTTGTAGAATTTATTATTCGTGGTTTTTATTTTTTAAATGGTAACCATACATTTTTCTTATAAATATTTTATTATTATCTAAATAATTGGCAAATGATAAATATGTTATTAGTCAAAGTATTCATATCTGTTTCAAAATGATCGTTTATTTTTGGAGAGTATAGTAAATAGAAAATTATGAATCTAGAAGCTTGTATAAAAATACTCACATATATTCACGACATAGTATTGGTCTTATAAATAAATATAATAAAAATAACTTTTGAACTCACATGTACAGTCATCCTGTGCGTGCAGTATACCAAGTGGGGGAGCGTTTGAGTATTATATCACTTGTGTACATCACGTTACTCGGCTACAACTCATTGCATGACAACTTGGCGCTTTAGGCTTCGCGATGGTAATACAAAAGTCGTACTATATTGTCGTTAACGAAATTATTACGGGCTGTTTTAATTGACTTAACATTTTTTTAAATTGCTATAATTATATCATAAAATCTTCGTTCCCTTTCCTTTATTCCACATTATGTAGGGTTACCACAACATGTCCATCCATTGTTTTCTGTTAGCCGCCGTTTCGATAATCGAATCTTTTCACCAATCTTTTACACAATCTATTTATATTTTCTTTCGTCCTAAGCTTTTTTGTTGATGAGTTGGAAATATTTCATGCACACTCAATCTAGTGTGAGATTCCTGTGCAATGCTAACGCCAGCCCCCATACTTGATTAGGGGACACAAGTCGCTGGTATACTCACTAATACCACCCCTGTATTCTTCTACTGTCCGAGCGACGCCCGTAATCCGGACAAAATATGTATACATGTGATATGGGTTAGTACTAAAAATACTTTACATCAGAACCTAGCCCAACTAGCCATTGAGGTGTGGTTGGATCTTGAAGATCTTTCTTGAGATACCTTACAACCTCGTGTATTAAATGTGTATAACTATTTACGTGATTCTCACCTACTAAATATATCTAGATCTATTAATAGATCTATATCTAGACTAACTCATAATACATTTCAAAACTTCCAAAAATACACGGAAATACTACCAAAACAATAGTAATACCACAAATTGTTTAACGAGTTTAAACCATCAGACAGGGGTAATAAAATTAAATTACGGCAAATGTTTCAGAAAGGTGATCGTTTATAATTATTTAATGCCCCAGTTAGTGGCATTTAGCTCATTGGACATTAGATGAGACAGTAGAGCGATGTGCAACAATAGGAAATATGTTTTGTTATTCACTCAGATATGTGTCAGAATTGCTGTTTCATTCACACGAAATAAGAAGAAATTTACGATATTGCTGTAGAGACCAGAGAGAGAGAGTGAGATCTATATATTCATTTTATAATTAAATTAATACTGAATTGCCTCAATTATTTTTTGTTCACTCCTTCACAGTTCCCTTTGGTATTGAATGCAACTAGCACTTACTAGTTTCTGTGAAAGCACGGTAATAAATATATAGACATGAGGGGCTCTGGATAGAGTCCCTGCTAATTTACAGGAGAAATACCCTTTTCACTCCAACTAAACTGTTACCATATAAATACAACACGTTGCAATTTACAGCAGTTCGTATATTTGATAACTCAAATAATTACAAGAATTATAATACTTATTTAAAGAAATATATGACTGAACGCTACACAAACCAAGCCTCTGATAAATCAATAATATTTTAGAATCGGTGGTTCGAGGTAATATCTTTTACTGACAATTGGCGTTGTTGCTTTTTGTTTTTATTCTTGTCACAAAAAATCTCTATGCCAAAATGTCGTGCCTTCTGGATCTCGCATCATAAAAAGAGGTGCGTTATTAAACGCCACAGACACATACACATAAACATATAAACGTATAGTAAACAGAAATATAGAAGGCTGCGCTTGTGCAAACCCTGGTTTTCCCTGTAATCGACTATGGTGATGTATGCTATCTTGACCTGAATGCAGATCTCCTCAACAAACTTGATCGTCTTCTCAATAATTGCATTCGATTCGTTTTTAACCTTCGTAAGTACGACCACGTCTCTTCATATCGGTCTCAACTCAAATGGCTGCCTATACGTCAGCGTCGTAGTCTACATACACTGACACTACTGTTCTCTCTATTACACACTAGCTATTCTCCTAACTATCTTAAGCCTCAATTCCAATATCTCTGCTCCACTCATAACAGACATCTTCGCTCTTCCAATAATCTCCTCCTTGCTTGCCCCTCTCATACTTCTAGTTTCGTTCACTCTTCTTTCTTTATCCAATCTATTCTTCTATGGAATGCGCTCCCTCCTGAAACCCGAATGCTGACAAGTCGTGAAACCTATAAACGCAAAGTACGACTACGTCTCCTTAAACAACTGGCAGATTCAGGTTAAATCTCCTGTTTATTTGTTATAATTAGATATATATGTATGTATATGTATGTATGTATGTGTAAGTATGTGTATAAATCTATGTATATGTGTATGTATTTATGTGTATGTAAGTTTAAATGTAAGTATTTGTAGTATATTGCTTTTATGTGTGATCTTGTTTGATTAACATACTCCTATTCAATTGTGCACCTACCATGTAAACTATCTCTGCATCACCCCAAGGTAGACTGGCAGAGAATGCCTTAAGGCATTAAGTCCGCCTTGTACTTTAAGTGCTAAAGGTTAAATAAATAAATAAACAGAAATATTAATGTAAAGTCAAAGATGCGTGAGCTGCAGCAAATACGGAAGTTCTGACGTTATATCTCTACTACTTACATCACTGCAACGTAATAGTTTCCATATGAAGCTCAAGATTGTGTCGATTTTACAAATATTTAAAAATGTTTTTATATAGAAAAAATATAAAATTCTTACATAGCTCATTTATAAATTTTTAATTTATTACACAAACATAATTACACACTTGATTTCATTTATTTATAGCTATAGACAAACAATATTCACACAATATTTACCAAAGATACAATAATCGGCTGGCAAGGTTAGGCATCAGTATTTTGGGATGCGCACGGTATTTTGTTTATCGACTATCTTGAGAAAGGAAAAAGGATCAATTCTGAATACTATACAGCGTTATTGGACCAATTGGGCGAAGAAATAAAGAATAAACGGCCCCACATGGCAAAGAAAAAACCACTGTTCCACCAAGACAATGCACCATGTCACAAATTAATGGCTACGATGGTCAAATTGCATGATTTGCACTTCTAATTGCTGCCCCACCCCCCGTATTCACCAGATTTGGCCCCCAGCGACTACTGGCTGTTCGCAGACCTGAATAGGATGCTCCGGGGAAAAAGATTTAGCACCAACGAGGAAGTCATTGCAGAAACTGAGGCCTGTTGCGAGCAAAGATCAAGCGTTTTATAAACATGGTATCGAGAAGTTAGGGAAGCGTTGGGCCGATTGTATCGCCTTATATGGAAATTATGTCGATGAATGAAAACGAATTTTGCGAAAAGTTTGTGTTCTTCTTACTTAGTCCGGAAACTTTTTGATCAATGTGTTATTTGTACTATTCATGCAAGCAATAAATTATTTAAAGTAACTATTGACTTACACCAAATAATTATTTTTACTAATACGTTTGTACGAAAAAGCTATTGTAGGAAACTTAACATATTAAGTACAACAAATAACAAAACCTATTTTAAGATAACCTCTTGTCAATTCGCTAAGTTGAATGAACAAACAAAAATAGACAACTTACATAACTATGCATGTAATGAAAATAAATATTTGTAGCCAGCTGACAAATTTGTTTAATGAAGCAGGCATAATGTTATGAATCGTTGTTCAAAAGAACACATGTTAAGTTACACCTGTTCATTGTCGGGAGAACACTGAGATTTAACTCAACCATAAACCACGTAAATACAGGTGTAATTATATGAAGAATGTTGAATATTTGGTACTTGATAGATTACATTTTTCTGGAACTTATATTTTATAAAGTACTAGCTGTGCCCGCGACTCCGTCCGCGTGGAATAGTGACTTTGGGCAGCATTTTTTGGATATATCTTTTGGTTTATTTTGGACTACAAACCCTATAAACCTTAAAATATAAATAAATGAAATATGCAAACAGTCAGTGTTATCGAATGCAACTGTTACGCCATGCGCCTCCGGAATACGTGCGTTCGAACCTAGAAACCAGCCTAAGCTAAACCCTATGTCATATGGTTGATGATATAAATCGGAGGTCAAGTTAAATTGGTCCTTATAATTTCCGAAAGTGGTCATTTTTAGCCAAAACTATTTTTTTCTAAAATTAAAATAGCCTAAGTTACTCCTTGTTACATCAGCTATCCGTCAGTGAAAGTCCCGTCAAAATCGGTCCAGCCATTTCAGAGATTAGCCGGAACAAACAGACAGACAGACGGACAGGCAGACAGACAAAAATTGTAAAAAATGTTGTTTTGGTATATGTACCGTGTATACGTCCGAATGCACAATAGTAAAAAGCGGTTATTTTAATATTACAAACAGACCCTCCAATTTTATTTATTTGTATAGATTGTATTAATTATGAATTTTGACCCAAGTTCCTGTACCCTTATAGGACAGCAGCGTGTTCGCGATACCACTAGCATAGCAAACACCCAAAAGCGACGGTAACTGCTAAATTCTAAGCGGAACGTCAGCCTGTCTACTGTCCTATAGCAATAAAAAAAAATTAAGGGCGTAGTGTTAATTTTTTTCCATGGTTGGCTTAAGCCTCAGTTGCTCGTTGCTTAATTAATATATATTATGTCTATTCCAGATTTTCCTTTGTTCTCTTAATCACGAAAAGGAAGAGTTATGTCGAAGCAAGGACGCATAAAGAGTTGAAGATTTACTCCGAGTTA
Organism: Malacosoma neustria; assembly: GCA_963693495.1. Classification (NCBI taxonomy): domain Eukaryota; kingdom Metazoa; phylum Arthropoda; class Insecta; order Lepidoptera; family Lasiocampidae; genus Malacosoma; species Malacosoma neustria. Next base: position 8,117,360 of record OY856373.1, read on the forward strand.
CTACTCAAAAAAGAATCTCGAGTTCCAAAATGTAAGCTATGGATGCAAGCTTTTTGACGACAATGATGATTATTAATGAAGAAAAATATTACACGTTGTATAAACTTATCGAATCAACTCATTAATAAATAATAATAATGAAACAAAATAACAAACAGATAGTGAAGCATACAGCCAACAATAATCAAAATGTATGTGCTTTAAATCTTTAAATATATTTATAATGTAAAATCTAAATAAGTTTTAGTCTCACATGTCCGTAAAATATGTATGATAATATACCCCCTAGTTTAGTTCACATTGTTAGTCTTCGAGTCATATCTTGAATAAAGACAAGATCAGGTTATAAAGTGCCAGTTCCATCGATACAATCAATGAAAAATTGCCCGTTCTATATAGAAAAGGGTCTACACGCAAGTTTAGCCACAAAAGCGTTGTATACAAAGCATATAAATAAATAAACTACCCACGCTAACTTTAACACCGGCCCACGCTTTACAAAACACTTAATTCAGTGTCGGGATAAATCTATAAAAAATACAACGCAATAAAAAGCTTTAGCTGCAATCCACGTATGTATGTATTACAATATAATAAGTGTCTATCAACTCTATCTGTCTATCAATTGTAATAATGTTTTAAAAAGTAATTTAAATAAGTAAAGGATTGTCCGTACTAAGGATCATTTCTCAGCGGTATGCTGAAAAAACGATAAGGAGTTTTAAAATAAAATTAAGAAATAGGTTTTTAAAAGGAGCCCGCCCGAGTCGCTAACTGTAACTTTGTTGACACAGCGAGTTACCTCGTTACTGGGTGCAGCTAAAATATTTCAAAAGTGCTACTAAAATTAATTTGCGATGCAATTTTTCTAGCCATCAAAACAGAATTCCCAGCGCTAATGAGCTAGATTGTTAGCTCTGATGCACGCCTTTGTGGCAGGTGTTTAGCTTTGCGCTGAAAACTTCATTACTGTGCGGCTGATATTAATGGAACAACTTTTAAATTTTTCTTATTAATAGAGGTGATTTTGAATTTTATTACGTCATCATTTGTACTATCCCTCCCGCAGTGCGATTTATACCGTTGTTATTGGGTAATAAAGTCATAAATAGCCGAGGCTGGTCCCCTAAACCAGCTGCGTTTATCTATCGCTCATCAATTGGACAGATGTAACAAGCACCACACATTACTGTAACTCGATTAATCGTACAATACTTGAGGGTGGTCGAATTGTTCTTGTTTTAATCAATTATAATGATAATTGATTTTTCGGAATTTATATATATATATATATATATATATATATATATATATATATATATATATATATATATATATATATATATATATATATATATATATATATATATATATATATATATATATATATATATATATATATATATATATATATATATACCTAGTCAGGTCATAAATTCTGTCACATGTTTAATGTAAAATAATTGTAACAAGTTTATTCATTATGTAACCATTCATATACCAAAATGAACTTAACAAAACATAGATTCTTATGACATTAAAGTTTATTCAAAATGACCTCCGTGATTTTGAATACAAGCCTTCAATCTGCGCGGCCAGTCGTCTATCGCAGCACGAACGAGGTCCATGTCAATATCGGCGGCTGCCTTAATCAAGGATGTCTTGAGTGACTCCAAATTGGGATGAGGCTTTGAGCACGCCTTTTCCTCCAAGTGTTGCCATATCTTGTAATCTAACGGATTCAAATCTGGACTGGAGGAGGGCCACTCTTCGTGCCGGATGAAGTCGATTTCACGCGCCGCCAGCCAGTCTTGTGTGCTCTTCGCTCTATGAGCTGGCGCCGAATCTTGTTGGAATACCCAGTGCCTGTTATTGAACATGGTATGAGAAACAGGTTCCACAAGGTTCGTCAGGACTGTATTTTGATACACAACAGTATTCGTTTTTACACCTTTCTTACAAAAATGTACCTCTGTTAAGCTCCAATAAGAAACTCCCAACCATACCATGAGCGAGGATGGAAAATGACCTCGTTGGACACGCGGAATACGGTTGCTCGCTTCTTCACTACTGTGTGCGTACACCTTATCATTTTGTTTGTTGTAGCTCTCTTCTACGGTAAACATTTTTTCATCCGAAAAAAGAATTTCCCGATATTTTTTTCCCGCGTACCGCTTCAAGAAAGCGCGGCATCTCTTCAGTCTCAGGTCCATTAGACGAGCATTCAAACGATGTCCTGTTTTTCTTCGATAGCCCGAAGCCCTAAGTCTTCATTTAACACCCTTTTCACCGTGGTTCTGCTTAACCCCATCTGAAGGGCCAACAGTTTCTGCTTACGTTTGGAATTTCTTTGAATTCGTGCCTTCACAGCTTTTATCACTGCTGGAGTCCTAACAGACCGAGGGCGACCACTTCTTGACCTGTCATCTACACTAGAGTCTTCATTGTATCGTTTGATGGTACGATAAACGAATCTTTTGGTTATATTCAAATTTTTCAGTATGTTAAAAATTTGAATTGGCGCGTAACCGCTACGATGCAACGCAATAACTGCAACACGGTCTTCTTTAAGCGTCCACTCCATATTTAAAAATGAGTAAAATTCTAAAAGTATATACATTTTTATTTTCATGAACAATTCGAAATTCGAATTCAATAAACTTTTTTGTGGCCAGCATTCTAAAAGAAAAGTTTTTACTGTGTGACAATACTTATGACCTGACTAGGTATATATATATATATATATATATATATATATATATATATATATATATATATATATATATATATATATATATATATATATATATATATATATATATATATATATATATATATATATATATATATATGGATCTTCGAAATGTATGTACGCTCATCACGTTCGAATGACTGCACCAAATTAGATGATTCTTGTTTTATGCCAGCAGTGAGGCGTCAAAATATAGGCCGTCGCACGCACGACGCAAGACGCGTGCAGAATCTTCGAAGCAATGAAACTGAAGAAGAGCTGTGTTATGGTTCCTACATTACTGATACACTACATATATATATATATATATATATATATATATATATAGTTTTTTTTAGTAAATATTTTTTTATTGCTGTAGGACAGCAGACAGGCTGATGACCCGCTTAGAATTTAGCAGTTATCGTCGCCTATGGGTGTTTGCAACGCCAGTGGTATCGCGAACACGCTGCTGTCCCATAAGGGTACAGGAACTTGGGTCACTAATGCCGGAACACAACACAAGGTTATTATGGCGGCATACTTAAGAACAAAGGTGGTCGCCATCCAGACGGGCTTGAGGCCCTACCTCGTAGCTATGGTAGGTTGTTTTGTCGCTTTTTACGATAGGCCGACCCTGGCCGCAGAGGTCAGTATTCTTTCTCCGGATATCCGCACGGATAAATGTCTGCTTGGAGGGTAATTTAAAAAAAATCCACTATACTCATTCATCCCCGAATCCCTCTCATAGCCATCCCCCGTGGTCTCCCTAAAGACATGACATAATAGTATTCACAGTTTTATGCTGTTATTAATATCACCCGAATCCGAGAAATCTGTCGATCTGTAACGTTTCAACCGCTGAACCAATTTCGATGAATTTCGGGATAGAGATAGTTTCGATCTCGGGGAAAGACATCGGCTACTTTTTTATTTATATGGCAGAACAACGTTTGCCGGGTCAGCTAGTTATTCATAAAATTTTGTATTTGAATTTAGAATTATTTGTTTATAAAATTTAAACGACAAATAGTCTTATAGCGACATTCTTTTCTTATATTTGTACTCGTAGGTAGTATTATGGTTGAATATTGCTGTAAGCGTTGGTGGAGATGGTCGAATCACTAAATAATTTATTCGTCTACAACTTTTGCTTCGACATTTTGCATAACAATGTACGCTCTCGCTTAGATACAGCGCGAAGTAAGTCGACTGGAACTGTTACCAGCACTGGTTATTCCTGAAACGTGATATTAAAACGTTTAGTTTTTGTTATACCTTTTTATGTTTTTCAAATTTTTACATTTGAACGTCTGTTAAACAAATCTAAATCAGTTTGATTTAGATTTGACCTAAGCCACTGGCATTACAAACACCCATAGGCGATTGGAACTGCTAAATTCTAAGCGGACTGTCAGCCTGTCTGCTGTCCTAAAGCAATAAAAAATAGTTTTTTAAGTAACATTGTAAAAGTGTCGTGTAATTATGTTTTATATTTTGAGAATCGGAAAGGGCTAGACGCTTAAGTTAGGGACACATTTGTCTGACGTGTCGTGTCGTGACGCGTCAGAAGTTATCGGTTTCATACATTTAATATGGTTAGGGACACATTTGTATGTTGTGACGCGTTCTGTCGTCTGTCCTAAATGTATGAAACAGATATGCTTCTGACGCGTTACGACACGACACGTCAGACAAATGTGTCCCTAACCTTATTTAGCTTGTCTTTTTAGTTTTATAATTTGCCGTGACTGAGACTGTGTATTGAACATTTTCCAATGTTTTTGACCGCTAGAAGACAGATAATGAAATTTAGAAAATGGGATTTATTTTACGGTAGGTTATATCAAATAATAATGGCTATTTTACTAAAGAGTAATATGTGTTCTATAATATAGGGTAGTAGAAGAGGAGGCAGTTATGTTTAGTTTATTTTTTATTAGTTCAGTAATGAATAATTCTAATATTTAAACATTGAGTATCTAATTCATTGTTTTAAAATAGAATCTCTACGAGATTCGAGTATTTGAAAACTCTACTTAGTTGCGATATACGGCTCAGATAAATACCGATCATTTTTCGTTGCTTACGAGCCCTCAGCGTATAAATGCAGCTTGTCGTTTTTCGCTTACCACCGATGGTATTACAACATTAATCAACCGAAATGAACGTTTAAGAATGTCAAAAGGTTTACAAAAATCTCTGCGCGAATCAATTTTATTCGGAATGATAACAAAGGATGTTTATATGGGTTTCCTTGATTGTAGTGAGTTTAATTCAATGCAAAAAGTTCCTTATAAAATTTTATGTCATTGCTATTGCATTTATTATCTATACATCTATACAAATAAATAAAATTGGAGGGTCTGTTCGTAATATTAAAATAACAGCTTTTTACTAAGTGCATTCGGACGTATACACGGTACATATACCAAAACAAGATTTTTACAATTTTTGTCAGTCTGTCAGTCTATCTGTCTGTTTGTTCCGGCTAATCTCTAAAATGGCTGCACTGATTTTGACGGGACTTTCACTGGCAGATAGTTGATGTAACAAGGAGTAACTTAGGCTATTTTTATTTAAAAAAAAAATAGATTTTGTTAAAAATTATAGTTTCGAAAATTTTAATTTCCAATTTAAGTTGGGCTCAGATTTATATCAACAATCATATGAAATAGGGTTCAGCTTAGGCTGGACTTTGTAGGTTCTAACGCACGTATTACGGAGGCGCTGGCGTAACAGTTGCTTTCGATAACGCTGACTGTTTGCATATTTCATTTATTTATGTTTTAAGGTTTATAGGGTTTGTAATCCAAAATAAACCATAAGATTAAACCAAAAAATGCTGCCCAAAGTTCCACACGGACGGAGTCGCGGGTACAGCTAGTTTAAAATAACGATTACTTTTGTTTGGAAGTAATTTACATAGCGCATGTATTATATATATTAGATAACCGATACGCTACATATACTTCATTAATAAATACATATACTCATTATATAATATACGCAAACATGTACGTATTATATACACTTCATTAATAAACAATATCCGGATTATTTTTTTTATAAATTGTGTTTTTTTGGAAATTAACAATTGATTTTCTTAGTCTAACCTCAAAGCAAACTCTCATTGACTTCGTGTTACTTAACAACGCCATCTGCTGGAATAGCTTTAGTGTTGTTGTGTCGTTAAAGCAATTTAAAAAAAATAGTATTATTATTCGCCGACAGATGTCAGGAAGAGTCATTTTTCAGTTTAAATTGGGACTAATTAAACGCCACCCTTTGACATTTTCTAGAAATGATTCCTAGCTAGATCGATTTATCGCCCCCGAAACCCCCCTTATACTAAATTTCATGAAAATTGTTGGAGCCGATTCCGAGATTCCAATTATATATATATATATATATATATATATATATATATATATATATATATATATATATATATATATATATATATATATATATATATATATATATATATATATATATATATATATATATATATATATATATATATATATATATATATACAAGAATTGCTCGTTTAAAGATATAAGATAAACAGACCGACTCGGGGTAGGAATTTTACCCGTGATTCTTGCAGGTCCCAGTTGTGCTATGGCCATCATATTTGTGTGATTATTAACTGATTGTATATTATTGTATTAATTAGGTGGGTGTTTTATTTAATATATCTATCTATGCAAAAACAGGTGTTTACTTCCGGGTGCAAAGATTTAACCATGTGGGACAAACCATTTACCTCCACTGTGCATGACTCTATCATTTTAGAAAAGACAACAATCTAAAAGGACCGGACACGCTTTTGGTTTACGGAATAAAAATAGCAAGATACAAATTATGTGGGATTCGAACTTGTAGTGCATGCCAGCTCTTATATTTTTTGTCTGAACTCAAAGAGCTTTATCACTTTTCAAATGAAAGAACCTTGAGTGAAAGAACTTTATTAATTGTTCTATCCAATTTCTAAAATAGAATAATTATTATTTAACTCATTTAAACTCGTTCCACTTTCGAACTTCTATCAGCTCCGAAGTTATGTTGACAGATATAAAACATTTTATTTAAAAAACTTTATAGTTATATGAGATTATTCTCATCAGCCAGTTCTGAAGATTGATGTATGCTTTTCGCTTCGTCGAATCAAATGTTCGTATTTCGAACTGAGAGCGACTCGCTTTCACTCAGATAAGCGGCGAGTCCACCGCTTTGTTTGAACCACTACATTAATTCGAGCCTGTTATGTAACCTGTTGGGATTGTTAAATTGATTGTAAGAGGCTATTCACTCTTTTTTATCATACACTCGTTTACTTTTTAGTCTTATCGGAACTGAAGCCATTCAGAGACTTTTTATGTGTAATCGCGTATGATAGTGATGCGTTGCGAAACGTGGACTGTTTGTTTAGGTTGTTGAGGTACGTTTCTTACAATAATATATATATATAATGTGTGTGTGTGTGTTGAATTGAAAATTGAATTTGAAAGACTGACTAATAATATACCTTACTTATTTTAAACTTTTCACCCCTGTTTCATCCGAAGATCACAACTTGGATCCTGAAATATCCTGATAAGTATTGATACAAGGCCAAGCATCTCCACTGCATTATTTTCCTCAACAAAAGCCTCTAGATTTTTTTTTTTGATCATATCATTATATTGGGACTAGATGGTTGTGTCTCATAATTGACATTTCATCTGGTCCGAAAGTAAGCAACAGAGCATAATACAATGAATATATTATATATTTGATATAGTGCCCTTTAGATGAGTTTCAAGGTAGACCTATTTTTGTTTTGAAACCAATACGTATAGTTGTTATTAAAATAATGGCGTTATACAGCACAAATGATCAATTCGGGGAAACAGTTGAAACGTTTGTGAAACGAATCATGCGAATGAACAGAAAGATCGCACAAAACGGAATCCAAATTTCCTGCTAAAATTTTCCAAATATAAACTGAATTCCGTCGGCCGGAGGAACGGCGTTCAGGTGTGGCGGCTGGAACGCGGGTCAGGTCAGTCGCGGCCGGCGAGCATTTGACCATCTGGAGTTACTGCAAATATGTTACATAAGCAGTCTGAATACGAAATATTCATTATTGACCAATAATAACATGTAATATTGGTCACTAATGAAGTTTATAAAAAGTTTTAGCAGAACTTGACAGGTGCTGTCATAGCTTGCAAGTATATCTTTAAGTTGTGTCTAGATTTTCATAACTATTATAATATTATTTTATAACATTTCTGATGAGCGTTTTAATCGTTGACAATAAAATTCTTTTACTTCTACCAAGGAAGTAATAAAAAATTTGATGTAGGACTCTGTTGGAAATAGCTAGATATAATTGGTTTTCTGCTGAGCGCTGGCTATTAAGAGCTTTTTAATAAATTAAAGAAATTTATAGTGTATCACTTGAGCCTAGGAAGTCCACATTCAGAAAATGAAGATTATCATTTAAATTTGCTTTAGATTTTGGAAAATCATAAGTCTATAACGAGAAGATGTCTAGATTAACAACCCGTTTTATAATTCACTCGTTGTATTTTTATTATTCTCAAAAATTGAGGAAAGAAGAGCGTGATTGTATGATTTTATGTAAATATTCCAAGGCCACGGCGGTACCAGACCGGACCGTCCGCTCCGGTCATCCAAACACGCATTTCCGCTTGATTAGAGGACGCGGGAGTTGTCTGGAACACCTGCGCTATCTGTACGCGCCGACTTTTCGCTACGCTTTGTTTTCAAATTCGAAACACTCCCCGGACGAAGTTTTATCGTTGAAAACGAAGATGCGGGCTCCGTTTGACTTTTACTCGACAGAAACGAAATTTCACTCAGCTACATTTCTGTACATTTTATTTTTGCTTTTAGGCAAATTAGTATTTTATTTTTTGAACAGAAATGTTTTCTTTTCATTAAAACTGTTCTCTTCCTTTATCTGCTCTAAAAAGTAACCAAATATATTTAAATTAAATGGAAGTCTAACCATGTTATTTTATAATATTTGAGGAAAGAGTATAGTGAAAAAGAATTACGACGATGTATAAAAGATATGGCTTGTTTATGAAGGTGTGTTTTTATAGGACCCTAAGGAAAAATCTTCTTTATCGATGCTTAAACGTTAGTTACGAGTATCCGAAGAGATAATAAAGTTTAGAGATAAATTAAAAATATTTTACGGATGTTAAGCAATAATTTCCTATTCAATGAGTCATTCGGATTTGTTTATGATCGTATACCGATATCCCGTGTCGATTTTATGGTTCATTGCAATTTAATTGTAATACGTATGGTGCGTAAGTAATATATTTAAACAACAATTCGTGCTGGGGCGGAGAAATAATACTGATCTCTACGACCAGGTTCGAATTGTTGTAAAAGGCGACTAAACAACCCAAGCTAAGGAGGGCTTCAACCCCGTCTTCAAACCACTCCATATCTACACTTCCGTCATAATAATCTTGTGTTGTGTTCCGCCATAAGTGATCAGATACCAATACGCGGATGGCACCCAAAGGCGACGGTGACTGCTAACTAAGTAGGTCGTCAGCCTGTCTGCTATCCTACAGCAATAAAAAAACAAACGTTATTAGAATTTTGTGCCCTCGTTTAATAACTTTAGAGCACTTTATGTAATTTTTATAATGTACCTCTTTGCTATTTAAATTACTGAATTACTTCGAGACAGTATGATTTCAATATCATTGGTTTTACAAACGTCTTTGAGTGTAGTTGTTTTTATCCACTTTGTATCATCGGCCACCTTTTTAATTTGCATGAATAATAAAAGAGAAGGAGGTTATCTTTAACACTATTTTATTATCGCTCAGTTTTTATTTCAATTACATCAAAAATATTTTAAGTAAATATAACTCTTTGTTGCAGGACATGTCTCCAGTTTGATTTGAACTAGTGCTCATGACTTTGAAGGACTTCTCATCATAACACACAGCCACTTGCCTGTTACACTTAGGTAAGAATTAAACTCTTTGGAAAAAAGTTTTTTTATTTAAACTATGTGTTGGCTAGTAATACAACGTATGTACCGCAAATATAACGTAAAACCATCAATCCACCATCAAGTAGCGTAGAAAAGAGCAATTTGTATTCGTTTTTCAATAAAGCAACACCTGAGCTCGGACCATTTGCGCTGTTCCCCAAGCTTTTAGCTTTGTAAATGTTAGAACATTTGTAGCCGAATTGAAAATCTCTTTTGTTCCTCAGCGACATTTTGTATGGTCTGTACATGTCCTTATTTATCAAAGACATTAACAAATAGTATTGGACAAATAATATGTTAGATAATACAATCTAAGGTTTATCTATTTATTTTCTATTTTAAAATTAGACGAAATCTTCTTACGTAAAAAATTATGTGTAATAACGAGACTTAGATCCCAGTTCTAAAAGAAGTACCTATTCACTTTTGCAGTGATCGCCTTTAACGACTTTTATTATCTTTTTTTTATTGCTGTAGGACAGCAGACAAGCTGACGGCCCGCTTAGAATTTAGCAGTTACCGTCGCCTATGGGTGTTTGCAACGTCAGTGGCATCGCGAACACGCTGTTGTTCCATAAGGGTACAGGAACTTGGGTTACTAATCCCGGAACATAACACAAGGTTATTATGGCGGCAGACTTAAGAGCAAAGGTGGTCGCCAACCAGATGGGCTTGAGGCCGTACCACGTAGCTAGGGTGGGTTGTTTTGTCGCCTTTTACGACAGGCCGACCCCGGCCACAGAGATTAGTATTCTTTCTCCGCCCCTGCACGGATATCTTAAATTTATAAGTCATTGGCACATTTTGGGCCTGTATTTTGACAAAATGAATTATGATAACTGGAGAGTCTATCCGTGTTACTCTCTCCACTATTCAATCATTTTTTACAACACAAATAACATTTGTGTGCTAAATGGGCTTATGACAATATATTAATAGGGTTCAAGTAGGTTAATTGTATTTTAAATGGCAGGGGTTAATGTACTACGTGTTTGCAATTGTTTTTGATGGGATACTTATGAATTATGCTTGATTTTTAAACCTCGTAAACATAAATCTCAAATCCTCTTCTCTATACCATTTCTTTTAAGATAATATATTGATGACTTAGATACCTTATTCACTGATGAAAATATAAGCTGTCATATTAATCACGAAGCGCTAAATTCAAATATTAATTTTACTGTATACGTTCACAAAGAGAGTAAAAGAAGGATCGCTCAAAGCTATTAAAATACCTATATATAGATTAAAATATAATCTCAATACGACATTGCTTCTATAAACTATTTATAGAGCCTCGTTATTAATAGTACAATCGCGTCAATGTTAAAACATTGTGAGGAAACCTGCATACCAAGATCACCGGTATGTGTTACCAGCCAATACGTCTATACAGACAGTACCTCACATAGTCTTCCATTGTCTATTCTTTGGGCGAGAATAATATGTTTTGGAAAAAATAAGATAACATAAATGAGCTGCTGAATAAAGCACACTGGACTGAGTTCATGAAAATTTGTGAGAAAAAAGCAAATACAGTAATTAAGAGAAATAAATACGAACATAAAATGAAATAAAATATGTTTACTAAATATATATTGAATAAATATTATAATAATAAAAGATTACAATAAGTAAGATAAGGGTTATGTATAATGAGTTAATGAGTTCTGATTACCTAGTCCCTGTCAGGACAAAATATGTAATAAAAATACGTATATTTACCAATAAAGAATTTGAATTAAAGTAGTTTAAACAAATATTAAATTAAAAGAAATCTCTTAAAGTAATATTGAGAACAAAGAAAACTTTATTGCATGTATTCCACTTGTAACATTATCATATGAAAAGCGTCCTAAAAATTCCAACAAGGGGGAGATTTCCTTCCTGATTTTACCATTATAAGTAGCATACTGACGCATAATAACCGCGACCTGTGATTAATGATTTTATTATTCCCCTATAAAGATGTTAATCCATCAAGGTTTTGCGAGCATCCTACTTAGAAATTTAAATTATTAAAATTATTTGAATATTGCCACCCTCAGCAATTGTTAGGCAAGTTTAAATGACATTTTGTGTGATTACTCGGTTACCCGTTTATTTTTTATTTATTTATTACATTGCTAAGATTATATTATATATTGCTAGACTTATTATATTTTAATATTAGAAACCAGCTGACCCAGCAAAAGTTATTCTGCTCTAAATTAAATTAACCACACTAATTTAAATAACCTATATTCTTTTCCAAGGTCCACTTTATCTCTATACCTAAATTCATCAAAATTGGATCAGCGGCTTAGGCGTGAGAATGTAACAGACAGATAGACACTTTTACATTTATAATATTTGTATGAATAGTATAATAGTGTCTGACTATAACAAAACAGTGTCTTCCATTTCTGTCAGAAATCAGTTTTAAACAATAGCATACATGCATAAGTCTGAGATGCATGGCTTAGTATGGTCATTGGTCACAGAGCTAAACCTTTTTGATATAGAGAGGAAATCCGAATGAATTTTCCTTTGCTGTCGGTCAATCAGTAAAAAGAGTTTTAAATTCATCGTCTTACGACTTCCTCGGTAACTGATGAGATGGCCTTGTCCGTATGATCGAACATTTTGTTTATATTTGGCTTTTTCCAGCACTGTGATGACTACGCAGTCACTACTTTGTTTTTATGTGACTATAAAAAAAGTCATCACATTACTCAATCATAAAAGGTTACGATTATGAACTTTATAGAATCAAAAGAAGGTTTTGACAAATTAATCCTATACAAATCTTCTAAAGCAGTTGCATGAAATGACGTTAAATATTCTATTTAGATAGCCAATCTCGTATGTCCGAATCATTTTTCAACCCTTCCGGACACGTTCAAAGCGTTGAATGACGTGTGCATCCAATCCGTCAATCACACGAATGGCTGCCCCCAAATGATCATGGGCAGCAAATGACATTGCAGATAGCAATTTCAAATGTAACCTCATTTTATTGAAGATATCAATGTCTGATTTATAAGCACCGATTTGTTTCTAAATAATTTTTTCTTATTAAGAATTTAAGCTGTAACAAAACATTTGACTATTAAGACTTCTGAGAGATCCAAGAATCAGTTTACCTTTTTACGGCAGTTTGTGAGAGTTTTCAGTCTCAAAATGATTACAAAAAACATTAGGTACAATAATTAAGAGAATAGTTAAAGGAATATTTTATATGGCCAATGTACCAAGACTGGGAAAAATAATATTACATAGGTATTAACAGACTAATAATTTTATATAAATCTGAACCTATATTCGTACAATTCAAACTGTAATCGTAAATTTTATTCTCATTATCTCATGATGTTCTTTATTTAAATGTTAAATAAAGAACTGTTAAAATAATTATATGAAGTTAAAAAAATTTAACTTTTATTAGTTTTTGCTGTAATTTTTAATATAACTTCTTAAATTTTAATATTGTATGAAAATTTATTTAAAAAATATCCTACTTAAAATAAATCATACGCATCGATCATTTTATTCCAACTGTATAATGAAGTGTATGTTTTTCTCATGACATTTATATTATAAAGTTATTGCTATGTACTAATGAGAAAGAAAACCATTGCGAGAAGTCCCGCATATCAAGATTTGCATTAAGACAAGCGTGGTCCGTGTCTTCCCAAGAAAAGCAATTGTTTTACACGAGTAATGCGAAAATTTTACAAAACTGCGTTTATTAATAACGCTTTATTCTTAAAAGATATATTCCATATGATGTAGACTATAATGATCTATAATTTATGTCAAAATCATTTTATTGGTGTATTACAATCAAAAAATTGTGAATCACGTTTGAAACAGCGTCGCGATGAAGCAACTCTGGCATTTTTATCGCCTCTCATTACCCTTATCTCGTTTCGACGGGCACCTGAAGTCTCTTAACGGCAGAAAATCACCGCGGAAGCCGTACAAGCACCGGCTCGTTTCATTACCATACAAATTTTAGTTGAACTCTATTACTTAGCAATTTCCTTGATTAAGGGTACCGTACCTGTGGTGGCGACAGACCGGCAAATAGGGCTATCGTATCCACAATGAATATTTATGCGCTCGACGAACTTAATTTCGAATATGGAGCCTTTTTACCTAATATTGGAACGATTTATTGGAAATTTTGCGGTTTAGTACACTAGCTTAATCAAACATTGAGTTGATTCAATGGCTTTATAGTTATGGCAATAAAATTTATCCGTACAGGGGCGGATTAAGAATACTGACCTCTGCGGCTGGAATCGGCCTGTCATAAAAGGTGACAAAACCCTAGCTTCATGGCCGTCTGGATAGCAACCACCCTTGGTACCATCACAAGTATGTCGCCATAATAACCTTGTGTTTTATTCCGGCATTGTACCTGTTCCTGTACCACTATGGGATAACAACGTACTCACGGTGCCTCTATCGTCGCTATTAAGTGTGCCGTTAGCCTATCTGCTGTTCCTCAGCAAAAAAAAAAAATAATTAGTAATTTTTATAGATGGAATAAAGTTTTTTTTTTATATAAACAGCTCCCTGCACTGTGAATAGTAGCAGGACTAGTAGCAAGACTGATTATAATCATACAATAACGCACACTACTGATCATAACAAACTGTTCGCAGATCATAAAATATTTATTCTTAGTAGTGGAAGTATTGCTCTGACAGAGACATAAATGTATCATGCCACTTAAGTATCCACTGAAGTAGTCATCAACTATGTTATATTGCAAGTTTATGTTTAGAATTTGAATATATTGCAAATACTTTTATTTGATAAATATACACAACAATTTAACATAAGTACGAGAAATGTATTAATTCTAATTTATAGTAGAGACAACTTTTAGCTTTTAAATAATAATCATTCAAAATTTATTTCAAACATACATCTAATATATAAAATTCTCGTGTCACAGTTTTCGTTGCCATACTCCTCCGAAACGGCTTGACCGATTCTCATGAAATTTTGTGAGCATATTGAGTAGGTCTGAGAATCGGCCAACATCTATTTTTCATCCCCCTAAATGTTAGGGGTGACCCACCCCCAAAATTTTTTTTAATTTTTTGACATTTTATTATTTATATGGCAGAACAACGTTTGCCGGGTCAGCTAGTCTATATATACCTAGTCAGGTCATAAATTCTGTCACATGTTTAATGTAAAATAATTGTAACAAGTTTATTCATTATGTAACCATTCATATACCAAAATGAACTTAACAAAACATAGATTCTTATGACATTAAAGTTTATTCAAAATGACCTCCGTGATTTTGAATACAGGCCTTCAATCTGCGCGGCCAGTCGTCTATCGCAGCACGAACGAGGTCCATGTCAATATCGGCGGCTGCCTTAATCAAGGATGTCTTGAGTGACTCCAAATTGGGATGAGGCTTTGAGCACGCCTTTTCCTCCAAGTGTTGCCATATCTTGTAATCTAACGGATTCAAATCTGGACTGGAGGAGGGCCAGTCTTCGTGCCGGATGAAGTCGATTTCACGCGCCGCCAGCCAGTCTTGTGTGCTCTTCGCTCTATGAGCTGGCGCCGAATCTTGTTGGAATACCCAGTGCCTGTTATTGAACATGGTATGAGAAACAGGTTCCACAAGGTTCGTCAGGACTGTATTTTGATACACAACAGCATTCGTTTTTACACCTTTCTCACAAAAATGTACCTCTGTTAAGCCCCAATAAGAAACTCCCAACCATACCATGAGCGAGGATGGAAAATGACCTCGTTGGACACGCGGAATACGGTTGCTCGCTTCTTCACTACTGTGTGCGTACACCTTATCATTTTGTTTGTTGTAGCTCTCTTCTACGGTAAACATTTTTTCATCCGAAAAAAGAATTTCCCGATATTTTTTTCCCGCGTACCGCTTCAACAAAGCGCGGCATCTCTTCAGTCTCAGGTCCATTAGACGAGCATTCAAACGATGTCCTGTTTTTCTTCGATATGCCCGAAGCCCTAAGTCTTCATTTAACACCCTTTTCACTGTGGTTCTGCTTAGCCCCATCTGAAGGGCCAACAGTTTCTGCTTACGTTTGGGATTTCTTTGAATTCGTGCCTTCACAGCTTTTATCACTGCTGGAGTCCTAACAGACCGAGGGCGACCACTTCTTGACCTGTCATCTACACTAGAGTCTTCATTGTATCGTTTGATGGTACGATAAATGAATCTTTTGGCTATATTCAAATTTTTCAGTATGTTAAAAATTTGAATTGGCGCGTAACCGCAACGATGCAACGCAATAAGTACAACACGGTCTTCTTTAAGCGTCCACTCCATATTTAAAAAATGAGTAAAATTCTAAAAGTATACATTTTTATTTTCATGAACAATTCGAGATTCGAATTCAATAAACTTTTTTGTGGCCAGCATTCTAAAAGAAAAGTTTTTACTGTGTGACAATACTTATGACCTGACTAGGTACATATCTATACAAATAAATAAAATTGGAGGGTCTGTTTGTAATATTAAAATAACCGCTTTTTACTAAGTGTATATGGATGTATACACGGTACATATACCAAAACAACATTATTTTACAATTTTTGTCTGTCTGTCTGTCTGTTTGTTCCAGCTAATCTCTGAAACGGCTGGACCGATTTTGACGGGACTTTCACTGGCAGATAGCTGATGTAACAAGGAGTAACTTAGGCTACATTTATTTTAGAAAAAAATAGATTTTGTTAAAAATGATAAGTATTGGAAATTATTAACCAATTCAAGTTGACCTCAGATTTACCTAGTCAGGTCATAAGTATTGTCACACAGTAAAAACTTTTCTTTTAGAATGCTGGCCACAAAAAAGTTTATTGAATTCGAATTTCGAATTGTTCATGAAAATAAAAATGTATAACTTTTAGAATTTTACTCATTTTTAAATATGGAGTGGACGCTTAAAGAAGACCGTGTTGCAGTTATTGCGTTGCATCGTTGCGGTTACGCGCCAATTCAAATTTTTAACATACTGAAAAATTTGAATATTACCAAAAGATTCGTTTATCGTACCATCAAACGATACAATGAAGACTCTAGTGTAGATGACAGGTCAAGAAGTGGTCGCCCTCGGTCTGTTAGGACTCCAGCAGTGATAAAAGCTGTGAAGGCACGAATTCAAAGAAATCCCAAACGTAAGCAGAAACTGTTGGCCCTTCAGATGGGGTTAAGCAGAACCACGGTGAAAAGGGTGTTAAATGAAGACTTAGGGCTTCGGGCATATCGAAGAAAAACAGGACATCGTTTGAATGCTCGTCTAATGGACCTGAGACTGAAGAGATGCCGCGCTTTGTTGAAGCGGTACGCGGGAAAAAAATATCGGGAAATTCTTTTTTCGGATGAAAAAATGTTTACCGTAGAAGAGAGCTACAACCAACAAAATGATAAGGTGTACGCACACAGTAGTGAAGAAGCGAGCAACCGTATTCCGCGTGTCCAACGAGGTCATTTTCCATCCTCGCTCATGGTATGGTTGGGAGTTTCTTATTGGGGCTTAACAGAGGTACATTTTTGTGAGAAAGGTGTAAAAACGAATGCTGTTGTGTATCAAAATACAGTCCTGACGAACCTTGTGGAACCTGTTTCTCATACCATGTTCAATAACAGGCACTGGGTATTCCAACAAGATTCGGCGCCAGCTCATAGAGCGAAGAGCACACACGACTGGCTGGCGGCGCGTGAAATCGACTTCATCCGGCACGAAGACTGGCCCTCCTCCAGTCCAGATTTGAATCCGTTAGATTACAAGATATGGCAACACTTGGAGGAAAAGGCCTGCTCAAAGCCTCATCCCACTTTGGAGTCACTCAAGACTTCCTTGATTAAGGCAGCCGCCGATATTGACATGGACCTCGTTCGTGCTGCGATAGACAACTGGCCGCGCAGATTGAAGGCTTGTATTCAAAATCACGGAGGTCATTTTGAATAAACTTTAATGTCATAAGAATCTATGTTTTGTTAAGTTCATTTTGGTATATGAATGGTTACATAATTAATAAACTTGTTACAATTATTTTACATTAAACATGTGACAGAATTTATGACCTGACTAGGTATATCATCAATCATATAAAATAGGATTCAGCTTAGATTGGGCTTTCTAGGTTCGAACGCAGTTTGTATATTTCATTTATTTATATTTTAGGATTTATAGGGTTTGTAATCCAAAATAAAGCATAAGATATATCCAAAAAATGCTGCCCAAAGTCACTATTCCACGCGGACGGAGTCGCGGGCACAGCTATCACAATTATGAACGTCATTCATATTAATACTTTAATCAAGTAGGAACCTCTTTACAAGATTACGTGTTCGATATCCGTCTTGAGTGTGAGCGTGTATGATTAGTATTTATTTTAAAAAATGTTAGCAAGTAATATATCAGTTGTAAACTATCCATAACACAAGCACCCTGTTGTTTACTTTGGGCGCTGTCCGAATTATCCCAGTATATGAACTTTATTTACTATTTTTTTTCTACTATTTTCTTTCTTTCTTTCTTCTTTCTTTCATTATTCACTAACATTAATTTATTTATTCATTCACACACAAACACACAAATATTTTGTTTTTTCCTAGCTCTCCTTATATAGCGTCAACGGAAACAGAGAAGAGGCCAGGAGTTCCATAGGACGGGATTCAGCTCAGTTTGGATTCCTGTCTCCCTCTACTTCATTGAGCTACTGATAGTACTTTTATAATATACTTTCTATATGTTACGCGTTTATATGTATGTACTCTCTTTTAAGTTTTGAGAAAAAATAAAGGTTGTTTCATTTAATTTAATTTTTCATTAATACTTACTATTAATCGTGTTTGTATGTTAAAACTTTTGTTGGCAACGTTCTTGCTTATTTCATTTACTTGCAACCAATTGATTAAATTTAATTAAACAAATTAATTTTATTCATTCAATAAATCGTAACAAGCAGTGCTTTCTATCTGATTAATTTTACGACCAAAGGATGTTAACAAATAGTTTTCCCATCCAATAAATATTTCTCTCTGTATTTGGGGTTATGGCAGTAAATTGTTCATTTATACTCCTTATAAAGTCAAACCTTAGCGTACAAGCTTCTCTTATTGCTTGCCCGTTATTTTAGTGGTTTAATTGCACATAAAATTCATGTTGTTTTACTATCTTCTAAAAATATCCAACTATTGATAACATAGTTTTATTTTACTTGAAAGGATAAGTTAATATTAGTCCAATGTTTACGATCGACCTTTGAAATATTTCTCTGCAACCTAATTTACGAATACATCATAGCAGTTGTTTAGTAGTCTTGTCTAATTTATAATAAAACACTATAGCGTTCATAGAAATCTCGGCTAGGACCGTTGTTCAACGCGTGCCCTCATACTACGATCGATGCCTCATACGGTCTCTAAATTGAAGCTCCGACGGCCGGGCATTATGTTCTTGCATCGACATGCTTTGTTAAAGCAATTCAAAGGTGGTTATCCGTAAATGGGTCAGAGGAGATTTACGAAAGGAACCCTCAGTTATACGTACCCCTTGAGCTATTCTAGTATCCACAGTACACGTAGCACTAATAGTGATATGGACATTTTAAAATTTTGTAATACAGTTGACTTAACCGCCAAATACATAAACAGATTTTATGAGTTATTAAATAGTTTTTTAATATTTATAATAAACGTTACAGGCTCTATAAAGTTTTACGTTTGCAAAATCAATCTATACCAGTAAAGGTTAATATTTGAACTGTAAACACGAATAACGACTTCTGTGTACTTTATCTACGCATAAATAAGGATGTCAGTGACAGTAAAAACAGCTATCAAAAATCAAAAGTACTCACCGCAGTGGGTCCGTCGTAAACCAGTTCGAGAATTCCGGACCTTCATGTTTTAGAAATGGGCCGTCAAAACAAATGGCTGGTGAAAAATACAAGAGAATAAACAAAGGATAGTATGTAGAGGGGTGAGGGGTGAGCCCCTCATTTCAGCAAGCGGATAAGTACGGGCGTAATCTGTGCTAGGGCTCGTGTAAATGCAAATTGTCCCATAAAGCCATCGCTGTTGCCTCCACGTCCCGTCCCTCTCTCTTAATGAAGAGGAAGATCTCGGACCCCCAAAGCCCGAGTCCGTCATATCAGCGGTTTGCGTAGCCTGTCGCTACACAACCAAATTAGATTTGCTCCCAAATTGGTTTGTATACATGTAACTCGATTGGCTTCTTCAAGTGGTTTGTTAAGTTACTTTATCCTCCTGGGTATTTGTAAATAAATTATACTTAAAGATTATATAATCAACATCTTTACATTTTTTTTTTATTCCTTGATCTTTTAGTATCAGCAATGATTATAATTGTATGTTTTATACATTTCTAGCACATTAAGTTGTTGAACTAAGTTACTTAATTTCTCGGTTAAGCTGTTATTCAATTATTATTATTATTAATATACTATATACTTTTATACGGCTGTGAAGCGTGGCCGGTATTAGAGCGACACAAGCAAGAACTGCGTGTCACGGGGATGAATATGCTGCGGTGGATGTGTGGAGTAACGCGGAAGGACCGCGTTAGGAACTCCCGCATTCGCAGCAGTTTTCATTTCCGAGACATTGCGGATAAATTGCAGGAGTGTCGGCTCCGATGGTACGGCCACGTTTTACGGCAACCGGATGCTTACGTGGGAAACAAATGTCTGGCCATGCCGCTTCCGCCGGGCCCCGGCAGGAGGGGTAGACCCAAAAAGTGCTGGCTTGACGTCGTAAAGGGTGATATGCGTGCCAATGGTCTCACTAGCAGGGATGCTGAAGACCGTGCGAAGTGGAGAAGAAAAAGTCGGAAAGCGGACCCCGGGCGCCGAAGCGAGAGTTTGGGCTGCAACCGGGATTCATCGCTGAGATGATGATGAAGCTGTTATTCAATGGGAATCGCCCCAACTTAGTTGATTGGAATGTCTAACTGGTCTGTAGTAGTGCATATAATATCTAACTTCAACATTTCGAATATCCATATAGGGTATCGAATCATTCGTAGGATACCATACCTATATTGAGAATTGGCGGCGTCTTGTAATCAACGTTAAGGGCTTTGAATTGGTTTGGGTCAGAGTTTATTACAGTTCATAACAATTACGCTCATTTCAATTACTGCCACTCGTTTATATTCAAACGCTTTCTTAGCTAAGAAGTCGAATAATAAACTGAACTTTCATTCTCATTGAACACCGATGTTTATCCAGGCATCGATCTACAAATACATAATTTCTATACATAAATTCTGGATATAATTTTCGCAAGTAATTTGGTAATAATGGATCAATCGTCAATGTTTTTTGCCACATAAATATTCTTGAATGGAATTGGTAGCATTATTAATAAAACAAACATATAGTATATATAAATAAATTTATTAGTAATGTACTACAAAAGACAACCTTAATTTCAATTATCATAAAGACCTCCCAAGTTAACTATTCCCACATACATAATAAGATAATTTAAGATGTAAGTCAGCAGTAATAATTTCAATTGTGAACAAAAGAACACAGCCTTAAACCCCGAAGACGTAGGTGAAACAATACGTAGCGGGGTGCAGCGTTGAATTACAAATACGAATACTCGACGGGAATTCGAATGGGGCGGTGTAGCTGTCGTGCGACACTGGATCTTTATATCGTTACGTTTAAGGCACGAAAGCACTGGATACTATACTATTTCTTGAATTTGTTATTAATATTTTACTAGTAACCCATATGACCTTTGATCTTTATAGATTATTGACTATCAACTAAGTAACCTTGCTTCGATTCGAACTATAGATTTTATGCATGAATTATTTCATCAATAACTTAATATAGCTGACTTCTTATTGTCAATAGATGACTTTAGATTTTGAATTTAATGAAATCGTTTCTCAGGAAACCAGATATGAGTATCCAAATTTCATGACTCTAATTTCAATTATTATGTATTAATAATAAATTACTCCTTCCGTCCTCTTCCTCCACTTACTAAAATCGTCATTGAAGGAATAATATTTTACAAGTTCCGTAATATTTATTTATTTAATTTTTTGTTATTTTTTTACAAAACGACTCTAAATCAGAGTAAATCTGAACTGGATTCATTGTCGTGCTCTATTTGGTGAGATATCAAATACACAAAGTCTATTCTATCAATTTTATTATGTTTTATTAAGGGAAATACTTTATTGGTAATTTAATCTCCAACGCATCTATATAAAATAAAAATGAATCGCCAAATGTATTGCTAAGCATAAAACTCGAGAACGGATCAACCGATTCGGTTAATTTTTGTTCTCATATTTTCATTAAGGCATAAGGAAGGTTCTTTTGGAGAGAAAAAACGTAAAAAATGCGAGAAAAATAATAAAAACACCACCTTTTTTCCCATAGAAACCTCAAAGTCAATTAAAGCACCTGTCCCCAGCTATCAAACATTTGACGTTAACCAAAACAAAACCGTCGATGCGCGTTAGGTTGTCTTTGGAATGCCTTCAAGTTGATTAGGCTATATTATAAATCTGTGGCGGCTGAAAATAAAATTTGAAAAAATAAATTTGCGTGTCATTAAATAAAAAAATATTACTGACCTAAGTACGTGTCATCAAAATTACAGGGATCATTAAATTACTACCTGTGCGTGGTATTATCTTGGTTGTAAATTCGTTTTATTTATTTATTTTTCTATTGTACTGCGCATGACCAATAACTTTTGATAGATGAAATCTGTCGGGGCAGATAGTTACTAATAAATTTTATGAATGAGAAGCTTTTTATATAAATTATAGCTTTGATAAGTGGAGAGGTAACTCTCACTAAAAGACTTAGTTGTTAGTTTGTAAACTGAATGCAATTCTTACACGTGAAGCACGTTCGTGTAGCTGATCCTTTTGTTATTATATCTCGTAAAAATATTTTTATTACTAAAGTGTTACGATCTATCAAAAACATTCAGGTATTTCTCGAATTTAATTTATTTTTGCTTTTCCTTAACTTTATCACAATTGGACGGTGAGAGTGTTTCCGAAATTTTACTAAACCATATGTATACGTTATTTGATGTGATGGTATTTATTAAACTTTTTTTAAAGTAATTTATAAAAAGTTTATTTATTCTACATTAATTACATATAGAGTTAAAGATAGAGTACATTTACAGAGGCGAGCATAACCTAAAAGGGTTTTCTTCCATCAAACCTAATGTTGGAGAATGGAAAGAATAAAGCAGATTTATTGCATAGCCTATAAAGATCAATACGATAATGGCGGTTCCTACTATAATTTTAATAGAGAATAAACTATGTATATGGCATTTTTAGCGTTGATTAAACTGCGATAGTTAATTGATGTGGCATAAAAATTGATTAAGCATTCAAACGTAATCGCTAGTTCTGCTTTTTACACATCAACACTAAAATTGAGCATGGGAACGTTTCAATGTATAATTTCCTGAATCTTATAATAATTACCACTGAGATTTATAAGTTACTATTTATTATATTTACACAGCAATATTTCTTTGCCATATAAATTAAAAATATATATTTTGCGTTTAAATGTCTATCGGATTAGATTTAGAAATTTCGTGACAAATGGTTTTTCGTTTATACTCTGTTTTTGTTTTCGTTTTACGTACATTAGAGATACATCTCTTATTAAGAGCTAACATTAAAAAAAATTGCTTTTGAAATAAGATATAGATAATACACAATTTTTTAATATAAATAAAATTATATCCGTGCAGGGGTGCAGAAAGAATAACCTCTGCGGCCGGGATCGGTCTATCGTAAAAGGCAACAAAACAACCCGCCCTAGCTACGTGGTAGGGCCTCAAGCCCGTCTGGATGGCAACCACCTTTGATCTTAAGTACACCGCAGTAATAACCTTGTGTTGTGTTCCGGCATTAATGACCCAAGTTCCTGTACCCTTATGGGACAGCAGCGTTTTCGCGATGCCATTGGCGTTGCAAACTCCCGTGGGCGACGCCGGTAACTGCTAAATTCTAAGCGGGACATCAGCCTGTCTGCTGTCCTACAGAAATAAAAAAAATATATAATATAATTCTCAAAGTATCTAAGAGATAGCAATATTTTGGCAACATTTCACGTTAAGTCTATTTGAATTTCTCCCGCCGAAATGAAAATATACAGTTAAAAGTGAATTTCGAATTAGTTGTTTCCAAATTTTATATCTTGCGCGGCATTACAAAGCTTCATATTTACAATTTAAAAACGCTGCTACAAATATTACAAGCAATTACATCTTTGTAATAGTTTTTACATCGCAAGGCCAAATCACAGATCGTGACGAATGAAGTTATTATTATTGTATTGGCTGGTACAGTAGGAAAATAATTATGGAAGTTGTGGAGATGTACCATTCATGAGCATTGGAGCGAGACGGTGAGAACTTTTTGAATTTGGTTTATCTACATTTGATACTTGAACGGAACCCGTGGTTTTTTGTGCCCGCAAGATTAGATTAATTTACTCTATGTGACCGACGCGAACTCATTGTCCGCTTCATTTACGTGCTACGCATAATTATATATCGGAATCCTATTATTCTAATACAAAATCTAGTCTAGTTCGAGAAATGCATAAATATTTATAGCCATACAGGCTAAAACAAAGAGACTCGGCTAGTCGCAGTATTTACGTTAGTCACATATAAGTGTACAGATATACGGGTGTATGACGTGTGACGTTGGATTTACTCCTCATTGAGGATAGATTAATTATTAAAATAAGTTATAAGTTAAGTATTATCCGTGCAGGGGCTGAGAAAGAATACTAACCTCTGTGGCCGGGGTCGGTCTGTCGTAAAAGGCGACAAAACAACCCACCCTAGCTACGTAGTAGGGCCTCAAGCCCGTCTGGATGGCGACCACCTTTGGTCTTAAGTATGCCGCCATAATAACCTTGTGTTGTGTTCCGGCATTAGTGACCCAAGTTCCTGTACCCTTATGGGACAGCAGCGTGTTTGCGATGCCACTGGCGTTGCAAACACCTATAGGCGACGGTAACTGCTAAATTCTAAGCGGGCTGTCAGCCTGTCTGCTGTCCTACGCAATAAAAAAAAGTTAATTTTAAAGCCATGTGATACAGAGCAATGTATCTATATAATAAAAGCTATCATTATGTCTGAATTTCGGATATGGTTTCATTTATTTGCTCAATCATGTATGCAAACTATGCGTATTTTATAACATATGCATTTCATAATAACGTAATACGCAAATGTTTTTTTTTTAAATAATTTATGTAATATAATATATTGAATTTACGACAGTCTTAGAAATTGTTAACACTATATTTCTGATATAAATTTTTGATATATTACTTTTTAAAAAAATATTGGAAATAATTTAAAATTAATTTACTGTAAACAAAAATAAATCCAATGGAAGAAAATTCTCCTGTTGCAAGTGGTAAGTAAATTTCGGTCACAAGTCTTGCTGGACTTATCATCCTAATACACTACAACAACGTAAAACTCTTAATTAAGCTGAACGAGATTAGATGCTAATACAACTGATTAGCGTTAAAAATGTTCGGTATTTCTAAAAGATGATCAGAAGGGCCGAAATTTGTGGTTTCACGGACCATGAGATTGTGTCAGTTTATATATTTGAATAACTATTTCCGTGAAGTGACAGTACCTATGATATTTGATACGTATTGGGTAATAGCGTTCTGATGCTCAGATAAAAACCGGCCACTGAGGTAGACCGTAATCTCAGAGCATTTTATTCGGAGGTGTTGATGATTCACATGATTATGAACATGTATGTACATACATTGTACGCTACAATACATAAATACATATTCAAGTAAAAATAAACCACTAAATAAACACTATTCTGAAAATTCCAACAATTTAAGTTAAATAAAGATAAAATATTTAACTAATTATTGGTTGCCTTTATTATTTAATTGTATATGTTAATATTATCCTATCTGAAGAATCACCTTTCAATGAGGTTTTTGTCATTAAAAAAAAACAGAAGCCTTTGCCACATTTTTTTGACAAAATATATGTCTTGAATTTTATATTGCGCTTTAGATGAGTATATTTAACGAATATATAAATGTTTAGTGATGCGAATGTTTTGATATTGTTATTATAATTTAATTTGATTAGTTGTGTCTTACATTAAATCATACACCTCTTGGTGTTAGATCACATAACTTTGTTAATTTATCCGAATTTATTTTATGTAAAGTTAGGATGTATAAAATCTTTACGTGTATAGCACAATTTGGCCCTTTGATGCCTACCGAGAACGGACCCCCTCGCAAGGAGTAAAATAATCACACACATGTAAAAGAACCAAGGATTTATTCCAACACATGTATGTGATATCAGGAGAGCGATCATTCCCAATTATTTACATTTTAATTTCTTAATTCCGTAAACTATACAGTATTCTAATATAGTGCAATGCCATCGTTAGGTGTTAAGATTAAAACTCTCAAACATTACGTAAAAACTACGCAGGGACCTAAACTGTTCTTGTTATTTGAACAATAGGTGAACGAAATTAGTAAAAAAAATATTATTTATCTACGAAAAAGAAGCTATCACATTTATGTTCGAATCGCTTAGTCTAAAACCTGTAGACTAAGTTTTAGCACTTTATTGCTCTCTTGCATGAGTTGCTCTTAGACTACAGAATCCATGGGAGCCCGCTTGAAATCACCTATATACATGTATTTTTGACGATAACTTTCCATGGGAAAAGATTTGATTTCACACGTGTCGATCGTTTAAAATCAGTTTTATGAGCCCTAGTCACGTTACCTTGTTAGTTAGGTGGATGACAGAAATCCAATTTCCGAAATTATAATTTAATGTTGTTGATTAACATTGGTTATGTTTTATTACAGTGTATTTATATGGTATGACTTTTTTATATTGCTGAAGAGCGGCAGATAGGCTGAACTTAACAGTAAGCAGTTACCGTCGCTTATGGATGTTTGCGACGCTAAGGCCACCGCGAACACGTTGCTGTCCCATAGGGGTACAGGAACCTGGGTTACTAATGCCGGAACATAACACAAGGTTATTATGGCGTCGCTCTTAAGACCGAGTGTTAAAATAAATTACTATAAAACTACGATACGACACTGAAAATAACACATTTTATTATTTTATACAATTATATTCATATTTACTATTATTCTAGACAAAACATATTTTTTACTATCATTCTAAAAAAACAAGACATATTTTGTATTCTGTTATAAACCTTCTATTGTTACATAAATTCTAAATTTATAATATGACATTGCAGTAAAAAAGCATAACGTAAGAGAAAAAAGTTCTAACACCGAGTGTGGTTGCCATCCAGACGGGCTTAGGGCTGTTTTGTCGCCTTTTACGACAGACTGACCCCGGACGCAGAGGTCAGTATTTTTTCTCCGCCCGTGCACGGAGGTAAGATTTTAGCTTGCTCGGAGAACTGCTAGAACACATATTTATGATATAGAGTTTTTCAGAGTTTTTATATTAAAGTGCGCAATAAAAATAGCACAGGTATCTGGTTGCTCAGTAGTACACTCAAAGATCATTTTAGAAATACCGGGTTCGAATTCGCGGCTGGGTCGGCCTGTGGTAAAATGTGACAAAACAAGTACTGCTAGATGGTAGGGTTCTGAATCCGTCTTGACTCCCACTAACCCTGGTATCTATATGCCACTATAACTTTGTGTTATGTTCACTAGTGACTCAGCTTCCAGTAGCCTTACGCGTACAGCAACGTGCCAGAGTGTCCTTAATGTCGCAAACATTCATTGGCGACGGTGACTACTTACTATCAATTGGACGTCAGCTTGTTTGATGTTTCACAGCAAAAAAATCATCTTCATGTGATATATTACGACTAAAACAATTTACCAAAAATAAAATCATCCATTCACTCCAATAATAACCAAAAAGTAATTTTAATAAATTAAGACTGCGTAATGCGCTTTTATGTTTGTTAAGTATTTACTTTTAGTAAATTTTCCCTTAATCGGATAAATTAAGATTAAGTGAGAGTTTAACTTTAAAGTTTTTATAAATCTCAATTACGTTCCATTTATTTAATGCAAACACTTTACACGTATTTATTTTTTATTAGAGTATGTAAAATGAAAACGCAATCTGCTAAGTTTTAAATATTCTTAAGCTGTATTTGAACATTTGGAAAACTTGAATTAAAATACTTATCAACAGTAGCCACCAGAATCTACTGTACAAAATGTTGCACAGTAGATGTTTCCTTTTATGTGGTGGTTTGACCCTAGTATAATAATATTTGAGACTCGAGGTTGTGAGTTGTCTCCAGAAATTAAATGGAGCTTGAATTAACTAATGATCAGTTGACGGAAAATTTGTTGGATTACTCCAAATTATTGACAGGTTGTCTTAAAGAATTAAAATGTGCTAAACTTTATCTGAGTTCGCAGGCTAAAAAAGGGCACTATATAGTTTGGTCTTCAGTTGTTCTCTATATAAAATCTAGGTGCAGTAAGTGTTATAAATTGCAATTTATATTGAATATGCTGAATTTGTTTACCTTTTAGACATTTATATAAGCGAGAAATAAATGAATCTCTAAATCTGTTGATAATTGGTTAGATAACAATAAACTTAAAATAAATTCAAACAAAACTCAGGTCATGGCATTTTAGTCAACGTAATAATGAAACTACTATTAATGTTAATTATCAAAATAATATAATAAATAAAGTAGAGTATGCAAAATTTTTAGGATTAACAATATTTAATAAATTAAATTGGAAAGAACAAGAACACAAAGAACATACGGACTAAGCATAAAGTTAAGTGGTGCAGCATATATGCTTTGCACAAGTTATCGGCATTGATCGATATCGATGGGCTTCTAACTGCTTATTACGGAATCGTTGAATCCATACTAAGATACGGTATAATTTTCTGGGGCAATTCAACTGACATCGAAATTAGGTATATTTAAATTACAGAAACGCTGCATACGCTCAATGTTTGGACTAAAAGTAACAGTTAAATGTAGAAATTATTTTATGAAAAATAATATTTTAACACTTCCATGCCTATACATATTTGAATTGGCAGTATTTTTCAAAAATAATCGGCAGCTATTTCTAAGTATGTCAGACGTCAAAGAAACAAATCGACGATATAATGATCGAAGTTGATACAAAACAGTGTATTATGCATGGCACTTCGAATTTATAATAAAATACCTGAACACTTTAAAAGTTTTAATATGATTACATTTAAAAGACAATTAAAAAAATTATTGACTTGTAAAACTTATTATAAAATAGACGATTTTCTAAAAGATAAATTTTGATTGTGTCTATTGATAATTTCAATTTAGCAAGGTTCTGAATAAATAAATGAGAGAAATATTATTACTATTACAAAAATGCTTACGTTGTTGTCTTTGTTACAGTATACCATAATATTGTATTTAATTGTAAGGTGATGAACCAAGCTTTTTTTTATTAAATTGATTGTTTTATTTGATTATTGTTATTTGTATTTGTTGGTAATGTGACTTGACATTTTTATATAATTTTAGGACTAAGTTACTGATGATTGATTATAATTATCTGAAAAATTTTTGTACGCCTTTTGGGCAGAACAGGATAAGGACATTACCATTTATATGTAACATCTTCGCATTATTTCACTCTTGTTCAAACAAATGAATGAATCTGAATCACGCCCTAATAGTTCTAATGTTAAATGTAATGCGGGCTTAGTTCGCTTTGATCAAGTTAAACTATGTAACACGACACAACTTCCTAAATACGTTAGCGTGAAGGTACATAAACCGAATGTTTAAGATTTCCCCCCACGTCGTTTAATTTCCGATATCTTAATGCAATCCCGACGTCAATGTAACACGTACCCGTGAAATTATCTGTAAGACAAAGTTTATATACTCTTATTTCAAGATTTTATTTATATTTTAGAAGATTTTAATCAAAATTACCTCTGGAGCACTTCAGAGCATCGACGAAGAGTGACTACCTCTTGGCGTAACGGATAACGCACGTCGGTACGCTCGCAGAGGTCACAGATTCGATTCCCATCCAGCGTCTGGGTGTTTATGTATAATATGTATTTATTTACAAAAGAAAAGTATTTATGTAGTATATCAGTTGTCTAGTACCCATATTACAAGTGCTATGCAACTTAGTTTGGGACTAGATGGCGTTGTGTGAAATGTCCTAACATATTTATTT
This sequence comes from Malacosoma neustria, assembly GCA_963693495.1. Classification (NCBI taxonomy): domain Eukaryota; kingdom Metazoa; phylum Arthropoda; class Insecta; order Lepidoptera; family Lasiocampidae; genus Malacosoma; species Malacosoma neustria. The sequence continues at coordinate 8,147,413 of OY856373.1, forward strand.
ATTTATTTAAAAAGAAAAATAAAGCGACCGAGGCTCGCTCCTAAGTATTCTGAAAGGGATAAAAGTGTTGTTGTTGCAGCGTAATGTCGATCTTGCGACAAAAATACTTAGTTGTACATCAGTAGGAACTACCGCTGGCTATTATTTACTAGCTAGAATTACTGGTGTTTGCTGTAGGGGAGACAGACGAAAAACTCCAACGCGGCACTGCTATGGCAGTTTTGCTCTGGTTAAAAATTATTTCAAACAAGCAAAAACAGCAATCAATTTAATGTACGTATTTGCTTTTTTAACACTAAGAGAACTCATATCTAAACGGTTCATGAATCTAAAGTGGTCACTTTGCGCGAGCTATATGATTGATTGTTAAAATTAAATGTAATACGGCCTCATAAAATTTAGACACATTGTGATATTGGCAAAATATTGACGAAAAGCGCTGACAACATTAGTGCTCATTCGTGCCTAGATAAAAATTTAAGAACATATTTACATTTCTAAGACTCTTTTAGCCAAGAAAAGTACACTTTGTATCAGTGTCGAGAAACTATTAACCATGGGGATGCTCCAAGTTTCAATCATTTTAAAGTGCTCGGTTGAAGCTCTATCTCAAAATTACAGTTATAAACACAACTATGTTGTAGATTATTTTAAGCGTGGTAATTATATATTTCTTTTAATAAATTAGTTATAATTGTTTTAATGCCACTGCACTGATTATTTCTGGAAGTTGTTTATCATTATAATGTTAAAAAGATTTAAACAGCTTTCTCCACAAATGATTAACATAATTACTTAACTATATATGAAGAACAGGAAAGGCTACTTTATTTAGTAGGAATATTATACGTAGTTGCTCTCGACCACATTCCAATCCTGTTTTATTTATATCGATGCCAAAGAGATTTAACAATAAAGTAATAAACATTATAGAGTTAAATATTGTATATTAAGGCTACTTTCTTTTCGTATAAAAATTATTGTCTTTGATCCTAAACACGTATGTGCCTGCGCAATAAAGGGAAGAAATATCTATCTAATAGTATATTAAATGAGCTATGTCTTCTATCTTACAAGGTATCATTTCCGGTAAGTTAAATACGGAAAAAATTATTCGATAATCTATCTAGTTTCGCAGTTTTAAAACGGGATATAATCAAAATACATTTAGTTTAGGAATATACATTGTGATCATGAACTGATTATAAAAAAAAAAAAAAAACTATTATTAAATTATTTAATATTTATAGTGGTTTATTATCGGTTAAAATAATGCAAGTATTGAAACAGACTAACTTCTATTGCAACTATTTTAATAGTCATGCAAGTCTTTATACATATAATATTATGTAGTCTATATACTTTGCAACAATAACACTTGTACTGTGTTGCAATACAAAAAACCGAATGTAAAGGAAACAGCTGTCAAACGAGCATGTTTCAACGCGCCACTGTGTGTGTGGAACTGACGCGGTGCGCTTGCGCAGACGTCGACCGTCGATGTTTTACAAGATCGTATAGTATAGTATTATAATATGGCGCGCAGGACGTGACGTGTCTCTGTTTTAAATTTCTTATATTATGATTTAACGGAATGCTAAAGCAAAATATAATTATTAGTTTTTAATGAAACTTCTTTAGCACCTTTGTTATTTGAAAATTCGATGAAAAAAGCGACAACAAAAAGAGACAAACATTAATAGGTTTTTCCCTATGGGAGAATGAGTTAGAATACAGTTCTACAATGTTTTCTATAATCTTCGTCTCCTCTTTGTTCAGGTTTTTGTTTTATTTCGTTACACACTAATTATATGAAATGTAATATACTTTTCTGAAGTTTCACTTCTGCCGTATTTGAATTGCATACAAAGACGCACACACACACACTTTTTATTTATAAATCAATGTACTTGTTGTTTTAATCAAAACCGTTTGCTGTGTACTACAAAATGTTTTGTTATACAAAATTATATTTTATATGACTAGGTTTTAGTTCCGGTTAGAAACAAGAAAATAAGTACTCAAGACTTAATTCGTAAAAGGCGACAAATGAAATACTGCTTTCGCAAGTTTATTCAGAATAAAAGAAAGTTCCCTTTCTTCGAGACCAGATCGCAGTCTTCCAGTTCTTTTTAAGACACAGCTTTTACAGTTCTTTTTAAGAATGGAAGGCGTCACCGAGTGGTGGCTGAAGGCGCACTTGAAATTTTTTCCTGTGACCAGTACGGTCACAGTAAACCCTTGGCTCTAAAGTGCAAATTTTTTATCCTGTGGCCTACTAGTTACAAAGAATTCCTTTTTGTAAAGGAAAACTGAATACGCAATAATAAAGTTAACTCAATATTGCGTATTCCATTTTCCTTTAATTCTTAAGTAATTTATCACGGATAACCAGTTGGAATAGTGATAGAAAACAGCTTCGGTCTTGTTGCAATCGTAATCAAAGCGGCCAGAGGGAAAATCGAATTAATCAACCCATCTGTCCTTTGAGTGTCGCCGACCATTTGCAAGCACATTGATTAATACACAATACTGGGTTACATAATATATCTAGAATAGAAATAGATTTGTATCCGTCTCGATTAATATTTTTATATAAATTGTAGCTTTGATAGTATTGAAGATATTATGAAAATATGTTTGTAATAAATAAATAGATATAAATCTTTATTCTTAAATCAAGTACATAAACGTGGTTGCATTTCCATTTCTGTGTGGTTTTTTGCGTTGCACAAAAATACGTATAAGTGCGGAGTTAGAATATTGATATTTACGATCAGAGGTAGCGACAGAACAGCCCTAGCTTGGTGGTTAAGTTCCAAGCCTTAGCTCTTAACCTTGTGTTCTGTCTGGTTTTATAGAATTTCATGTATAGAATCGTACCAAGTAATGACCAAGGTTCCAATTATCCTAAACAGATGGTAGTATTTTGGTATTGTTTGTATGTATGGTGCCCTTGGCATCACAAAAATATATTAACGGTAACTGTTCATTATTGAGTGAACCGTCAACCTATCAGATCTTTCACAGCAATAAAAAACACATGCAAAAATTTCATGAATACATACATATTGATTCAAAAAATAAAGTTAGTAATTAAAACCTTTAAAAGCCTGTAATATTCATTATTTAAAATTCGCTACCCAAAAAACTTAATCTGTGCTTCTGAATGTATAAAACAGCGTGGAGATAAGCGCGCTACGTTAGCCGAGCTTTTAGCTCAGCCAATGGATAGTTACTATCCATGTAATCTTTACACTCATTCATAAAACGGATTACCTTGTCGTGGCATGCCCTGAACCTGGTCTCGGTAGACACTATTCTATAATTTAAAATATCCGCACGTTTCATTTTGGAAGCTTCAGTAGAAGCTTAGTTCACACAATTTTTTGTGAAAGTATGCCTGCGGAGTTCACGAGTTCCATTCCCGTCCCGAGTCTGGGTGTTTATGTATAATATATATTTATTTACAAAAAAGTATATAAAGTAATATATCACTTGTCGAGTATCCAACATTGCTACTTACTGTAGGACTGCGTGGGACTGTACGAATTGTCCTGATATTATTTATTTGAATAAACTGTATTTTTGAATTTTTGATACTCGTTATGTGTGTATTTTTGATGAAGAATGAATAAATTAAGATAATAAAGTCAATTATGATTTAAAATTGACCACACAGCTGATTAGAGGTCTAGGCTAGATAGCATGTCCCGTTCATTAACAATCGTGTTAACGTTTGTCAATTGTTTGTCAATACAAGTTTATAAACTGACTTTTAAACTGTGTTAAAAGATGGAACGTTTTGTAATCCACGCGTTTGGCAAGAAACAATACGTTTATAATATTTATATTTTAAAATAGGGCAAAGTATTTTTCATTCTTTTAAAGAAAGGATACTCCTTTTATGTTTATTTTTTCGAGTTCATTACATGCAAGTGTATATGTATAGCGTTAAATATATATTTATCTCTGATATAAAACACTATAAAATCTTGTACATCGTGTGCAGTAGTTCTAAAGGGAATGCCTCATACATTTCAATATAAAATGGATACGCGGATGCAGGATTTTTTTGCAAGTTACGCTTGCGGAGTCCCGGGTGAGCTTAGCTTATGGTGCAACCGGCTTTGTGCCCGCCACATCTCCTGTAATAAAATTGAGAGAAAAGAAATGAATACCAGATCCCCTTGCAAAAATTGTATGCATGATATTTCGCAGCTTCGTGTCTAGGTATTATTTCTATTTCGTGTACATCATCCCTTTGTTTCGCAGACACTGTTTCAATTTATTTGTTTGGTAAAATTACATTTAATCCAGTTATTTACTAAAATCCCAGGCCTTTTGAAGAGTTGAAAGAAGAAAAGGAAGAGTTATTATTTTCATTTGTATTTACAAATTTCATATTTTTTTGTATGTCTAAAGGATGATAGTATATTTATTACCGAATAGAAAATGATGTTTGAATAAATATTATGTTCCATATTTTTTTTATTCAACTTATATATCTTTCAGTCGTGTTAATTGTAATTAGTAATATTTGACTCTTAACAACGAAATATAATGAAATCACATTTATATTTAATCTATAGCTTTAAGCAAAAGAAAACCTTCACTGTAATAATAATAGCTACAACAAAGTTAACATTTATGAGCATGTTATAAACTATATTAGTATTTTATGTTAAAACGAGGATTCGGTACAAAACATATTCTAATAAAATGTCTTCTATTTCAACATTTACCATATATTAGAAATCCAATTTATATCTGCAATTGCGATATTATCTACGCTTTCATTCGTATAAACAAGAACAACGGTTCTATCAGCGATAACTGTAGCACTTCCATTCTCCTTACTGACAATCCCCGTTCACGAGGCGGATTTTTATTCGTCCGAGAAACCCGTTTACGCCCTTACCCAACGAAGGCAATATATGGCCAATTCTAATTTATATGTGTATATTCTTGTCTTAGTTACGCACGAACACAGATTCTTTCTATTCAGAGGGTGCGCTGATTTATATCCAAGCTCATTTGCCTAAAACCCACTCAATTTAATAACCGTATAAGAGCTGCAGGATATATCTGACGTGAAATCCTTGAGATTCTCGAGAAGGTAGACGCGATTGCGTTCCGAGTGTCAAAAGCATCTATCTACCGCGTCTATTTTATTATTCAGCTTCACCGATTTCATTGAAGACGGTTCCGATAGGATTGACTAATTTTGCAGTGCGCCTTAGTGCGTCACGACATTTTCATTAAGGCCGGAACCATTTCGCGGGCTTAGTGGTAGATCCGCAAGATATCTCCCACTCAAGCACCTCATTTGGGGCATTCGTAAAACAGGACCGCCCCTTAACCTCATCCACTCGAATTAAACTCGCGATAACGCAAACGATAACTTTAAATTGCACTTTAGATTGTTGAATTGTCAAAGAAAAGTTTTAATAAGGTTCATAAGTTGTAAAACGTATTCTACAGACCGAAATTCGGCGTCAGCTTGTAGATGTGGGACTAGGTAAGGCTTGTACCTGTACTTTAACAACTTTTTAATTTTCAAAGTTGTATGGAAAGCAAAATTTATTACATATTTCATTTTCATTCGCTTTTAAAATTACATTTAAAGTAAAGCATTCAAATTTTCTTTAACTTTCAAATTAAATCAGATGTACAAATAAATTTTTAATTTGCTACGGATTTTTCATCACTAGTAATTATTTTACGTTTATTAGCTATTCATCTATAAGTTGTATCCAATAGGGTCCTGATATGCTAAATAATCGCTGAGCGATGCAAGTCAAAGTGAGAGCAAGTTTTACTAAAAGCCCTTTGGCAAAGCGGCGAGGTGGTGGCGAGACGTAGGGAGAAAGCGCATGTCGTGGAGGCTGCACACCACGATGCTCGCCATTACTGCCAAGTGGTAAGTTTTGTGCTCGGCTCATGGACGATTCATCGGCACCTCTCATTAGAGCGGGGCGTCTGAATACCGCCTTAGTACTCCTCATTATTGCGTTTATAAAAGCTTCCATACAGAACCCCGATTTACTAAGACTGGTGGTGGTAGTGAAAGAGAAAATAGAATTGTGTTCACGTTTTGTTCACTATGTTCTTTCAAGACAGTCTATTAGGGTTGTACTCCGTATATCTTTTACGCGAAAATTCTTTGAGGACTATACCTATACCTTTTCGTTTATTTATCGGCATTATATAATGTAAATAATCTTTACGTATACATACCTAGTTCTTCTGTGCGTATGTATGTGACGTGTAATTTTGATGAATTTTTTGTGTGTGGTCAAGTGGATTGGACATTGGTTTAGATTTATTGCAAAAAGAAAAACGTTTGCCGGATCAGCTAGTAGTACTATAATAGTAAATTGCTACATACGTAATATAGTAAATGCTATTTACTTTAAGTAGTTTTAAAAGTCCATCATGTATCAGTATACAAAAAAAATACGCGTGCATAGAGAAACTTGTTGATGCCATGCATTGATCATAAATTAGTAGAACTAGTTTAGTTGTTGGCAAGTATTGTAGCTCTCTAAACGATATCTGATTGCAAAATCAATAACAAGGCGCGTGCAGCAATTTGCAGGTTCTCGTACTTGTATTAAACTGGTAATTTTTTTGCAAGTTCTATCATCGAAAATCAATATTTTACTTATACTATAAGGAAAATGTAATTATTTTATTTTTATTTCAAACAATAAATATGTCAATTTTTCGTCATTGAATCATTAAGTTATATCGATATTGAGCTTATTCGAATTCAATTCGAAGACTGAATTTTGGCACGTATTCATAGGCTCAATTTATAGATTAGTTTTACTTCAGATAATTCGGTAATTACGGTTATCTTGATAATTACAATCGTCTATGCTTAAAAATGACGAGAAGTAGATAAAGATAAGCATTATATTTGATTTTTTTTATTAATGTATCTTTCAAATGTAGACTTCATTTTCTAAAATGCTCTCCTTAGTTTTGTGGAATTTGCGATAATATTTTAATAACTCATGCTTAATCGACGTTTCTTTGAAAAATGTTGATCAAGAAATTAAATTTCGTTTAAAGTTTACTAAAATACTCGTACAAAATAAATGATACAACAACGATTTAAGTTTAAAACATACTTTGTGCAATTTAATGCCGACACAGAGGCTTTCCAGACACGAGAAGTGCACTAAACACTACTAGAAAACTTTACATCGCTGAAGTAGATGTTCAAGATATTAAATTAAAAGTTTGTGTTGGTGCTAACAAAGAAGGTACGTGGTTTTATGATAGAGTCATGGTATACATATATCGGAGAGTTTTGTTTTCTCGACATTCCCTCCGCGCGATGTTTCTTTCGTAGTTTGAGGTCTCTTGCTAGAAAAACTGATTGGGTGTATTTATGTTGCTCATTTAAATTATACTAATCTATGAATGAGACCACCATTCTAGAGGTCCCGGGTTCTAATCCCAAGGCTGCATGCACCATTTCGGCAGTTTATCTAATGTTCATATTATATCATAAGTTAATACATAAGTAATAATTGATATACAACGACCTAAAAATAAACACTATCAAGGAAGAGATAATAAATTATAGCATTAAATATCAGCAGAGACTATCTGGACATAAGAATAAGTTAGCCATTGAACTAAGTGGACACGGATCGCTTCAGCACAAACGATTGAAAAGGCATAGTGTGCCTACGTTGTTCGTTAGATTTAAACAGACAAAGTGAAAGCCCCACCATTTAGTGAAGGCTCACTGAGACTGAAATCACCTCAGATATCTAAATCGGACATATGCAAGGCTTATTGTTTATTAAAACAGATTGCCATGACGCAGAAAAGTGAAATTAAAAAAAAATTATATCATAAGTAGTTGACCCGGTAAATGTTGCTCTGTCATATGAATTAAAAAAAGTAACCTATGTCCTTCTTCAAGGTCCAATCTATGACAATACCGAAATTCATCAAAATTGGTTCAGCGGTTTAGGCGTGAAAGCGTAACATAATGTTAGCTCGGTTTGCCATGTACCGAAAACGTCGTGAGGATAACTGCATACCGAGATCACTGATATGTGTAACCCCCCAATCCGCCTTGGAAAATCCCAGCAGTGGACGTTGTGGGGTGTTATTATTATAATATATGGATGTAATACTAAATTATTCCTAATAATTTTTGTGATTTTGATTTTCTTTTGAAAAAATTCTTTTGAATTTCCTAAATTGCCATACCCTTCCTAGGATGATTTACAAGTCACTAAATTTACAAATTTAACATGATCTGTACAGCAAATGATGGAGTATTGAGTTAGTTTACCACCTTACAAAGCCAAAAATAACATTTTATTCGTGTAGATGTGGAATAATACTAATCTTTTAATAGAGAAAGAATACTAATCTCTGCGGCCAGGGTCGGCCTATCGTAAAACGCGACAAAACCACCCACCCTATCTATGTGGTAGGGCCCTAAGTCCGTCTGGATGGCGACCACCTTTGGTTTTAAGTATGCCGCCATAATAACCTTGTGTTGTGTTCTGGCATTAGTGACCCAAGTTCCTGTACCCTTATGCGACAGCAGCGTGTTCGCGATGCCATTGGCGTTGCAAATACCCATATGCAACGGTAACTGCTAAATTCTAAGCGGGCCGTCAGTCTCTGCTGCCCTACAGCAATAAAACAAATATAGCATACCAATTATTATTTTGTTTAGTGCTTATACAGTAACACACTTCTTTTAAAAACTACGTAATATTTTTCCGTACCTCGCTTGATAGGTGATATTTATTTTAAAAAGCGGGAGCTTGGGTCTTAAGCAACTCATAAAAGTGAATAGGGGCTTAGATGCTCTTCTAAGGGCGAATAAGCGGGTGTTTAGAATTCCGGCTTTACTGTCCCACTAAGGCGGGCGTTGTTGTTGTACTTATCACTCACACCGTGATAAGTTTTGTGGGATCGCCCAATAACTTAAGTCCGATTGGTTCTCCGTGTCACCCGCAATTAGGTACGAGGTAAGCGGATAGTTTCGGATATTAATTTAAATTGAGTCGATGATGCTTGCCGCTATTAATAAAGGCAAGGCGATTGTGGACCCTTTCATATTGGATTTCGTGAGTGCACAGAAATTGTGTAATAAATTACAACCATCCCTTCTCGCCTAAAGCGTGTTTAGATGTTATAGTGTAATTAGGGAGATTGCGAGTTTCGCGGGAATGGCTTACAGCAAGGTAGTGAGGTTCATATCCCTTTAATGTTAAATTAATGCTTAAACCAAGTCAAAAAGTTAGTTCAATTAACTTTAATCGACCTTTGTATCAATAATTTGAAATAAAAACAACTTTAATATTAATAAATTGGATATTGTTTTTACAATCCCACCACGTTTAAATTAGAAAAACGAAACTCCATAATTCGTAAAAAGTAAGTTCGGAACAAAGTATATAATATTGATTGAAATCTCCAGTCTCAGTATTGTAGGAGTGTAACTTTTCAATAAGAAAATATTTAATTTCCATTTTAAGAGCCTCGTGGATCTAAAACAGAAACAAAAACTTGAAACATATTAAAAGACGAAATGAAAAGAGACGGCTCTTGTTTATGGAATCGCTAAGGGTAAATTTAGGGCGCAGATTGCGACAAGATGAAGGAATCGGTGGTTTAAATAAATGTCGTAATGGAAAAGTTCAGGTAATCACAAATGCCGATAGAAGTCAACGAAGCTCACGAAAGCAGAATTAACGCCGAACCTTTTCTTGGACAGGAAATTAAAAGACAAAGGTGATAACATCAGCTTTCGTTTGGAATAAGGAGTTTAATTTATAGTTTACTACATTCAATGACGACATATACATTTTTAAATGTAAATTCCTAATCAAAAAAATAATTTACTATAATGAGGTCACGTATGAATATTGTAAAATGAAAATTAGATTACTGGTCATAGACACAAAATTAGGTCATTATTGGGTTTCCAGACAGTCGTCCCTGATAGACCATAAATTTAGCAAATTCTTTGCACAAAGAAAATAACTGTATCTGGAGGACTTTCACACAACAAGGTCGCATTATTATATAACTTAATTACACGCCCTAATATTAAAAGTTAAACGCTTTAGGAGATAAAACAATGACCAAGTCAAGTACTTACATCAAGACAAGTAATTTTTAAATAAATGTATATATATTTCATTTACAAAATTACGATTTTATTTTGAATTTAGAATATTAACATGATTTTATTTTTACAAATTTCGAAATTACGAAGTACATTAGCAATGGCAACAGAATTAATCCGCTCTAATACAGGGGATCTTTTATGTATAAGAACGGCTGGTATACGTATGGTTTCCGTAATTTAGCCCGGTTGGGGTAATCTATTCGCATCGAGTGATATTTAGTTACAGAGGGAGCTTACAGGTCGTCTTCTCACGTCATTGTGTAGATCGGAATGGTCTTAAATGTATTCATTGTCTACCTTGCTGAGAGTTAGCCATTATTGGTGAAATCTAACAGTATGTTACCTTATCCAAAATTTAGTCCTATCTAATAAATTAAATATATATGTAAAACTAGTTGACCCGGCAAACGTTGTTATGCAATATGAATTTAAAAAAAGTATATATTCTTCTCCAAGGTCCAATCTATGACTATAAGGAAATTCATCATAAACGCACTTTCTCATTTATAATATTAGGATAAATACCACCGCTGGTGTAAGAGTTTTAAAATTTTCGGGGCCAAAATCGATTTCACCTGCCAACAGCCTTCCCTGCTAAGCAACGGACGACATTCTGACGGATTTCCTTTCGGAGTTTTAGGGTAATATTGCAGCCGCCTCTGTAAATATTAAGTAAAACCGAATCTATTTTCTTTCTCTCAGCACAGTAAAAAGTGTCACGGAGGATCACCAACGTAAAGATCTTAGATAAAGAATGTAATAAAGATCTCATCATCATAATCCAAACTATATGCTGTTTTCATTTTTCATGAGTATTCTTAAACTATGAACCTTTTTCTTCGGTTCTCATTGCCTACGAAAGTGCAACGATTATATAAAAGTGATGTAAAATTTACAAAATACTTGCCTAGATTATTTTATTTCGTCTTTTGGAAGACCTGCGGATTCAGATGAGATGGCCCAATTCTTATGCCAAGATGAAGTACATATATATTCACTTATCTGTTTATACGTATATTTACTTCATATACAATTTAACTTGTTTTTAGTTACGAGTAGGTAAATTCTTAAAATATTCGAATAATAATAACGAGATTTGCGTATTATTTTGCGAATGTTGGCCATATTGTTCAAATTTCCTCCATTTTTATTTGATTGATCACGTCTCGCTGCAAGTTCCTCTCTCAATCTCACCCTTGACGTGGCTTGTTGTGATTAGCAGAATGGTTGTTAATCATTTAACATAATATAACCGACAATGACAAAGCGGTGGATCTCAACAGAACTTTGTTTCCTAATTCAATTTGCATTTTGAATCAAAACTTTCCGTGACACTGTTTTGCATTATTAATCCTTTAGCATGGAGTGATCTCCCGGGAGGCGCACTAGAAGTCATAAATTGAATTCCAACCTTCGCAATTGGTTATTCCCGCGCGTGGAACTTTCTAGATCGTTCGCCTTCGTTAACAGATGTTACGATGATATTCATTATACATTCCATCGAATTGTGAAGTTGAACATTTAATTCGAAATACCTACTAAAAGCTCCTTTGGTAAATAGAGACGAATTTTATGGTTTGCATTTGTTAACAAATGTCAACGAAGATCCAGAGCCACCATAAGTCATTCTAAGGACAAAGTCGAACAGTACTTACTATTAGGTTTCCCTTAAATGGGTAGTTGAATTAGTAAATAGAAGTGAATAATATGATTCCATTCACCAGAGAATCGTTCGAAGCTAGTTATTGAAAATTGGAAAAGATTGGTTATTCATATTCATAGTCCAAATTTCATATGATGTTCTCCTATAAGCCCCATTATGTCTCAAATAACTTCTACGCTATATTTAGTTGGAATTTCAGATTGTCTATCAAATATGTGTATAAAAATGATAATAAAAATGTTTTAGTGGCAAACTTCCATTTTGCTGGGTCGGCACGTCTCTTATCGGTCTAATTTGGATCAGACAATTCCATCCCCCCATACAAAATGGCGAAATGCCACATTTATTATCTGCAGTCTTCCGCAGAAATTATGTTAAGATTTCGAACAGTGATATATTTGTTGTGTATTTATGAAACCGTAGTCTATAGGGCTACACACCCTCTGTTACGAGATATAAAGAAGATTGTGATAATAATTTAAGGATAAATTTGTTTTATCTGTGACACCGAACGAACCGAATTAGAAAAATGTATGTTAAAAAAAGGAGCGTTCTTTGTTTATTTAAATAATTTTATGATAGCAAACATTCCTGCAGCTACATTAACCGTTTTATGAATCCATTGCCTGATTTAAGTGTAATAAAATACTAAAGTAGTAATCAAGATAAAAACGAGCATAACAATGCAGCTATATGGCTGCTGTAAGTTATTGATGAGTTAGGTAAAAAGGTACATTGCGCTGTCTTTGACCAATATATATGAATATCAAATTTGTAGCAAGGGAAACTGATACCAAATGAAATGATAAATTTTGTCCCAAACAAACATTGCTATTAAATCAAAGATGATTATAAAATGCTCCTCTTCTTGTAAAATAAACGTTTCTCTTTAGTTGAATAGTTTTTATTTTGAGTATATATATTATTATATATTCCGTAGTTTATTATTATTTCAAGATCTTCAAGAGACCAAGAATCACAATATTCATTAGCGTCACTCTTTTGAGGCCTGTAAATTAATAAATATGAAACGCAAATAATATTGTTTGTTTCTATCTATAATAAAATAAAAAAATCTTCTTATGAAACATCCAAACATTTTGCTTTTTTATACAACCTATTATTATTATTTATTAATTAATAATTTAAGTATTTACTAATTATGCTACTATTAAATATTTGCTTTAATAATGTAAAGCTTAAATGATTAATTTAAGTATGAATTAAATAAATATTATATTATTATAAAATTAACCTTTAACGGTCTCGTTACCAGGCCATAAACTCTTATAAAAAAAACAAAAGACTAAGTCTGATATGTATGTGTGTGTATGTTGTATATCATTCCAGCAGTACTGGATGTAATGTTTATTTTAATTAATTTATGGATTTTAGACAAAAAAATAGCTTTCTGCACTTTTCCTCCATATAAACTTAAACTGTGCCAAATTTCATATTCATCTGTACGCGCAATTTTCGTAAAAAGGGGTACATGTTTCACTTCACGTAATAATACATAGATTCTTGCAATTGAAACTGAGCCTAATCGCTCAGTAGATAAGGCAAAAGACAATAAATAATAATGGTTTATCATTAAATTTTATTATAATTTGTTCCAGGTATCAAGTCGTCCATGCATGAGATGTTATGGGCTCCCGCGTAGCGAAGTGGCGCTGGTGGGTGGTAGTGGTATCATGGGCATGGGTGTGGGGTGCAACTGCTCGTACTCTGTGCCCCGCGCGATGCGCGTGCGACGACGCTCTGCGCGCCGCTTCCTGTGCCAACGCCAGTTTGGAGATCGTCCCTATTCAACTCAACCCAGAAGCCACATATATAAACCTTACCCACAACGCCATCGACAACCTCCTCTACACATTTGGATTCTACACCCAGCTTGTAGTACTCGATATATCTTACAACAAAATTGCGGATTTAGGTAGTAGAAATTTCGAAAACAATATTGAAATGCTCCACCTAAATTTGAGTCATAATTTCCTTAAACGCTTAGATAAGGACACATTCATTGGACTTAAGAGACTCATCGATTTAGACTTATCAGACAATGAGTTGTCTAATATACACCCACAAACATTCAAAGATTTATCAGCGCTAGAAAGGCTCGATCTGTCTAACAATAAGTTAGTTACATTTGAATCAGATTCTTTTGAGCCTTTGACTTCGTTAAAGATCTTGTCACTCAAGAATAATTCCATATTGGATATACCATCTGCAAATTTCATTTTTGCTGTACATTTAGAATATTTAGATTTATCAGAAAATCTTATACAGCAAGTATCTAAGCACGGTATACCTTTTTTGAAAGATTTAAAACATTTGGATTTAAACAGTAACATTATCGAAACAGTTGACCAATTAGGCTTTCACAATTTGCCTTCACTGCGTCACTTGGATTTGAGCGATAACAATATGACTTCGATCCCGACGGCCGCTCTCTCCAAACTATCAAACTTATCCCATTTGTACTTAAGTGGAAACTTTTTTCAAAACATTACGTCGCTTTCTTTCCAAAGTCTCTTCCACTTAAAACATTTACACTTAAGCAGACTTTACGAACTGGAAAAGATCGATTCCAGAGCTTTTGTAGATAATATAAATTTACAAAAAATATGGCTGAATGAGAATGTTAAAGTGGAAGATATACCTTCTAGATTATTCCATGGTAATCCCAAGTTAACACATATTTATATGAGAAACAATGCCTTAGAGACCGTTGAAGCTTCACACTTCCCAATTGACAGGTTACAGGAATTGGAAATTTCTGGTAATCCATTTGTTTGCAATTGTTCCCTATTATGGTTGTGGAAGTTGGGACAAGACAGTGATATCAGCAGTAAGAAGTCTGGGAATTCGAGCTGTGCATTAAAAATAGACTATGATTTTATAAAATGTGCTATGCCTATGCATTTGAAAGACGTTCTTTTCATACAAATTCCTGAATCGGAATTTGGGTGCTCAAATGGGTGGGTTATAGTAGCAGTTGTGGTGCTGACTGTGAGTATCATTATAAGCGTCATTGGTGGTGTTTTGTACTTTATGGGACCTTTGAAGAAATGTAAAGGGGATAAGTCTAAACAGGTTATGACGAGTGTCATGCTGAATGGTGATGCGTCTAAATTAAGCAATGGTTTAGGTTACTCAACCCGTAGAGAACAAGAAAACAAACGGGACGTAGATCGGTATCTAATGATTGGCTCGTCGGTAACTAATAACTTCCACTCCTTAAATCCTCCTTGGCACAGCGTTGATAAAAATCCATACTACCAGGAGGATAGTGAGGAACACATTTACCAGCAATTCGCTTATGAAACGATCCCTCACCACAGAACGCCAGAGAAGCCGCATATAGTGTACGTCTAACATACGTGGTGGGCAAAGGACAATATCGCCAAAATATTTTCTTTGCTGCGTTTAAAGACCAATACTGAAGTGTACAATCGTCAAGACGATGAACATTTAACTTTGCAATAATGTATATAGTGATATAATAATGTAATGTGATAGCTTTGTATATAAACATGTAAATATATTAATCGGTACATAAAATGATATTCTCGATTTTGTACTTATTTAGGCAAGTTTTTACTTGAATTTACTCTTCATCTATTGTAATAAATCTTTGTATATTTGCGTTATTTTGTTTCTAGTTCCTCATGATAATGGTAAGGCCTGTAAAGTTTATTAAAGATGTTCTATAATATTTATGTAATCATGTAATTGTATAGTTATAAATATATATATCTCAGAATTAAAACACCAATACTTGATGAAAACTTTGTACAAATATGAGCAATATAGGTAATTTAAAATACTATATTATCGTTAATTTTGTTCGGATATATTGTTATAGCTTGATACGTATAAGTCATTTCTTAATTACATATTATGCTTAGATTGTGACATTTAAAATAGTGAACAATAAACCAGTAGCTCTGATGAGATGGGGTACAAATAAACTTTTATTGGCCAATCTTTTATAATTTATTGGGTAATATTCCTTTTGAAAGTAATTGTGTTGGAATAGATGTTCTGAAATTGATATTTTTATACTTAGAAAATATAAAAGGCTATGTTTAGATGATCTGACCTAGATTGAAAACTAGTGATCTAATTTTTTAAATCGGTATCGGTATTTATTTTGCAATTTGGTATTAATAAATATGATTATATATTTAAAATTAATACATTCGGACAGGGGTAGGCTGGTGCGACGTGTGAAGGCGTGGAAAGAGTCGCTTGAGAACGGTGGTCTGAAGCTCAATGTGGCGAAGACCGAGTACTTGGCCTGTAACTCCACAGATCCCACACCCGTACGCATAGACGGCAACACAGTCGAGCGCACGGACCTTGTGAAATACCTGGGATCTGTGTTTCATGCATCCGGTGACATCGATTGCGACGTCAAGGCACGCATTGCTGCCGCGTGGGCCAAATGGCGTGAGGTAACTGGTGTCATTTGTGACCCCAAGATGCCGGTAAAGTTGAAGGGACAGGTTTATAAGACCATCATTAGACCTGTCCTTTTATACGGTTGTGAAGCGTGGCCGGTGTTAGAGCGACACAAGCAAGAACTGCGTGTCACGGAGATGAATATGCTGCGGTGGATGTGTGGAGTGACGCGGAAGGACCGCGTTAGGAACTCCCGCATTCGCGGCAGCCTTCATGTCCGTGACATTGCGGATAAATTGCAGGAGTGTCGGCTCCGATGGTACGGCCACGTTTTACGGCAACCGGATGCTTACGTGGTAAACAAATGTCTGGCCATGCCGCTTCCGCCGGGCCCCGGCAGGAGGGGTAGACCCAAAAAGTGCTGGCTTGACGTCGTAAAGGGTGATATGCGTGCCAATGGTCTCACTACCAGGGATGCTGAAGACCGTGCGAAGTGGAGAAGAAAAAGTCGGAAAGCGGACCCCGGGCGCCGAAGCGAGAGTTTGGGCTGCAACCGGGATTCATCGCTGAGATGATGATGATTTAAAATTAATACATGTTGTATACTACTATAGTATACTTTTTATAAATATAATTTTGTTTATAGGATTAAAAGTCATAGGTCAGGTAATTCGAAATGTAGTATTAAAATAAACTTCAAATAAAATAATTTTATAACCCGCATTTAATCGTACAAATTTCAATGTATCGGTTCATATTTAATCAACGAATAAAATATATTCAGTCGCTGATAACCAGTCATAACGATAGTTTAAGGCTATTTATACATATACTACTTTAAAACTTTTGTTATGGAACTTATTGAAATATATAATGCATTAAAACAAATGAAAAATAAACAATATGAAAATTATAAGTGAATTTTTATTTATATTTTTTTAAGACTGATATTTGTGTTTGTATCACAGGGATATTTTATAAACAAACTATTGTTGGATGCACACACGCAGACTAGAATAATATTTACATTATTTAAATATGGATTCTCCTACGTGAGAACCGAACCTACAAACACGAGCGTACCAGACAACTTACATAGCCACTCATCCAGCTGTGATGTCAAAACCATGTGCTGGTGGCAGTAACTCAGGGAAACTCCGAACCCTTAAAAGGTCGTAGATCCAAAATCACTAGCTTGTTGTCACTATATGACTGCACTTATATATGCATTAAGAGTTAATTTAATAGCACCAATATTAGGCATTGCGAAGATAGCTTGAAGTGAAATTTCGAACGCGGGCCCAAGGTTTCAAAATTGACTGTGGAATTTGACTATAACTACTTTTTGGACTTGTAATTTATATATACGACATACGTGGCACAATAGCTTCACACATCCACGATTCCCGGCTCAAATCTTGGTGTTTTTATATATATCTCTCTCTGGTCTGTCCTTGATGACTGAAAATCGTGATCGCTAGCGGTTTCTGTCTGTCGCCATCCTCACTATATCCTGAATCCCTGTAACACTCTTTTCCCTTATTTGGTCTGACCACGTAGTCCGGGATCACCTGTGGCTCTTTTCCCCGCTACCTTTCCGATTGTGATTAGACTTTCCAAGATGTTGTACTTTCATCTTGCTATATGGCTAAATTACGAAGGATGCGACAAAGACAGATAGTGGATAGTCGGTCTTTTACTTTAGGTTGGTCAAGAATAGATAAATTTGTTTGCTTAGCGGTTCACGGAATGTGCATCATTCGCTTCCAGCACCAAATTTCGAATGCAAATATTCTTTGCGTTTCCCTAGCAAGTATTGTCCACGTTTCGACACCGTAAAGAAATATTGGAAACACTAAGGCACGAACAAGTCTTATTTTGGTCCTTAGTCTTTTTACTCCGCGGTTTCTCCAAATATTTCGTCTTAAATATGCCGCCATAATAAATTTGTGTTGTGTTCCGACGTTAGTGATCCAAGTTCCTGTACTCTTATGGGACAGCAGCGTATTCACGATGTCACTGGCGTTGCATACACCCATAGGCGATGGTAACTGCTAAATTCTAAGCGGTCCGTCAGGCTGTCTCTTGTCCTACAGCAATAAAAATATATTGCAGTCTAATCATCGCATCCTTCGCCATAGCAATTCTGCGCTTTATTTCGTGTTTTTATTTAATAAGTTTTTATCAAAAAGGGGAAGTATATAAGGTATACCATTATCTAGTATAAACCCTTTACTGCTTGCGTTGGGACTAGATGGCGTTCTGCGAATTGTCCCCGTATACTTAAATACAACCCCTTACAAAAAATGCCATTAATCTCTCCAAATAAGCTAAAAGGTTTGCGTTAAGAATGGGTTTAGATCAAGTGTTCTGGATTTAGCATTCCAAAAGATACTATTTGGAGTATAAATAAGTTTCCGCCATTTTTTGTCAAAAATAATGTTTATTGTGAAAGAACGGTAAGTTTAAATTTCATCGAAGTTTTGTCCATCACTAGCAACTACTTTTTCCCATCATTCAGGCAGCGTTCTGATTCCACGTCTGAAGAACTCCTTATAATTATATTGAGGCTACGAAACCCAATTTTTGGTATCTTCATATGATGTGAACCGCGGCTCTGACAGAACATGTGCCATTGACCGGAACAGATGATAGTCGAACGGCGCAATGTCTGGTGAATACGGGCTGGTGGGGTAGTACTTCCCAACTAATTGTTTTTAAATAGTTCATCATGTAGAAGAATAATTTTGTCGTCTTTGAAGTAGTATTAAGGGCGTTATTCCTTCTGAGCTCGGCTCAATCTCATCAGTTGTGTTCGGTAGAAAGTTCCAGTGGTTGTTTCGCTTGGATTAAGCAACTCGTAATACATCACACCCGGCTAATCGCACCAAATACACAGCATGAGTTTTTTGCATGGATATTCGGTTCTGCTGTTATGAATAAATGTATGATGTAAATGAATATTCGGTGTGATGTTGACGCGTAGGCATGTAGTCCCTATGATTTTCTTCTTTTTGAGTTATCATAATGTATCCACTTTTCATTAGAAAGAAAGAAAGAAAAACATTTATTTGTCAAAGAAAACGACACTACTCAAGTACACTATTACATAACACATTACCAGTGATGATTTTATCTAAAAACCTTTTTTTCGTGCCTAGTATTTCAATCATGCATAATCGGCGTTCAACATCTCTCGGCTTCAATTTATATGGGGCCCAATTACCTTGTTTATTTTTTTTGCTGTAGGATAGCAGACAGGCTGACGACCCACTTAGAATTCAGCACCGTTGCCTATGAGTGTTTGCGACGCTAGTGGCATCGCGAACACGCTGCTGTCCCATAAGAGTTCAGGTTACAGAAACTTGGGTCACTAATACCGAAACACAACACAAATTTATTACGGTGGGATACTAAAGAACAAAAGTGGTCGCCATCCAGACGAGCTTGGGGCCCTAGCTTGTGTTAGCTTGATTGGAGATTATTTCTCATTTATATCTGTTACAGAGACTTTAGTTTCATTCAAAATGCAAAGACATTTTTTTTAACATGAATGCAAAAGAAACTGTAAAAATAACAGCAATATTGTGACTGAATTATTAAAGAGGAATATTTTGGGTTTAACCCATAATAAGTCAGGTCCAAACTCATTATACCTCTGCCAGGGGAGGCACTCAGGGGACTCATTTCTCTACAGCGCCGCTCACAGATCTATAATGGAGATAAATGAATGTCAAAGCACTCAAATTGCTCCGGCACTGGCCCTCAAAAGTAAAATTGCACGGGTTACAACGTAATGGAGTAAGCGTGTAGGACATTTATATCCCACAATTAGTCCCCACTCAATGTATACGCTTCCAGGGTTGACGTGTCTTTAAAACATCAGCTATTCAGTTATAAAATATTCTATTCATTCAGTTTCATTTATTGATTTAAGGGAAGGGATCAAATCAAATAAAACATACTTTATTCTATTCGGCCCTTTGTTTCTGGTGTCAGTGGTCAGCCCTTTGCCTATTCAGCAGTGCCTCCCGACTCTAAAGCCACATACTAATACCCTCCCAACAGAGAGAAAAGATCCAATATAAATATATAGTATACTGTGACAATTCACTTAAAGTCATCATCCGGGTCTTGTCACAGTCGGTTATTGGGGGAGGTTTTGGGGCCTCGAGTTAACACTCTTTACGCCGGCATAAACTCAATGGGGCAACGACCCTCCCCCTCAGTAACGTGGTTCGAGCTACGGGTGCGCACGTCCATTTTGGTGTTGCGTCACCGCAGCTCTACGTTGTCCCATATTGGCTTGGTGGACCAATCTTGGTCATCGACGGCCATCAGCAGCGTATGTTTGTCTATCTGTGGCTTGATGATCTCAAGACCTCAGTTGCTATCGCCCAGGTCCGACGAGCGTTCTATTAAGTCCCTTGGGGTTGGTAGCCAAATGCCACGGTGATCCGGTGGCCGGGCGTGCAGAGGGGCGATGCCGTGGAGGTGTGTGTGGCACTTGTATTATTGGCACTTGACAACTTATATACTTTTTTGTAAAAAGTTCAAATAAATGTACTATGACAATTCACGCCGCGCTATCAAGTCCCAAAGTAAGGAGCAAAGTGCTCGTGTTTTGGGTACTAGACAGGTAACAAATAATTTATAATTTATATAAGTTTCTTGTAAATAAATAAATACACATTACACATAAACACTCGACTTGTGATGAGGATCGAGCTTGTGACAAACGGTTCGAATAAATAACTAATATATGTATGTAGTAAAATAATACTGTTTCTGTGAGTGTTAAGAGTTAATTTCTAAAATCCATTGAACTTAATCCATACAAACTGTTCAAAATACATCACTTTTCAAGTCAAATAAAATTTCTAGAAGCAACTGTCGTATCAAAACGATCGATATTATTCCACTATTTTTGTAATCTCACTTGAGCGCCGAGTTGTATAAAACATTAATTGTTTAAGCAATAATTGACAGTTTGACATCAAACTCTCCTGAGACTCGGTTCAGGAATAGAGGACCTAAATCAAAAGCTATGAATAAATGTATATGTATTCTTTCTCTCCACTCAACATGCTTGAATATTTAAATATTAAAATATGTTGATATAGTAATTATATAAGATAATTTAACTATATATAGTGGTTATTATATTTAGATATACATAGTAAGTTTAATTTTACTGCAACAAGTTTGAAAGTATGCTTTTAGGCATATTGTACGAGTAAAATATTTCACTACCTTCGTGGCAACGGTACGCTGGCGGAGGTTGCGTGTTCGATTCCTGTGCTGCGTCTGGGTGTTTATGTATAATATTTATTTATTCACAAAAGAAAAATAAATATGCAGTATATTAGTTGTCTAGTTCCCATTACACAAGTTACTAAGTAAGTAAGTACTACTTACTTTAGTGCTAGATGGTATTGTGTGAATTGTGTCAATATATTTATTTATATAAATTTTTGTATTAAACACTTTGGTCTATGTATGTTTGATTATAAAATATTGCCAGTCACAAATGTCCCACCAGTGGAATTTCTTAGAGGAAATATGCATGTCCAAAGTGGATGGGTGGGTCACATTTACTATCCAGTCCATACTTTAAATTTTCTAAAAATAAATTATGAAAAATAAAATTAGCCTAGAAATACATGACAGAAAGATCGCTTGTATACATCGTAGCAAGTCGCATGCTGAAACTCCTTCTAAACAGAATACTGAAACATTTATTGATACCAAAGAGATTCATATTATTATAAATTAAGTCGCAAAATAAATATGATAAATTCTGATGTGCAAAAATATTTTTATGTTAGCATATTTTAGAAACCACGCCACTACAAATTTTGTAGATTATTAAATATTTAAAAATGGGACAACAAACAGTAGCTATCCACATTCCATGTATTTACATGAGAAAGCTATTGAAAGCTTGGTTTCGAGTCACCATCAAATCTCTATGGATTTAATTCCCTATACGAGTTTATTTATGCAGTAAATCATAATTTTTTTGGTATATGGTAATCTAAGATTAACGTTTCAGTAAATAGCAATATAAATTGACGTTAAACCATTTAAAAAGGTTTTTGAAAACCACTCAATATTGATGAACGTCTTCCGAAATATTATTGGGATTAAGTGAAGTGATGAACTGCGGCTTCATTTTTTAGTACTTTTACCGATGTTAAATTTGTTTGGTTAATCTGCAATCTTCTTTGTGATGGATTATAGAGATGTCTTTATATTATAGACACCTATATACCGCCGTGTTAATTTCGGTAATAATGAAGACGACTGCAATCTAATATCTTGAGCCTGAATCACCTGTATGTACGATCTATTGGCTTAGCGTTTGATCTTCGACCAAGAGCTTGTGGAGTCAAATTCTGCTTTATCAATGGACACCCGACGTACACTCACTCCTAACACAAGCTGAGTTTATATGGAGGGGTAAATTGGATTCCTAGTTTTTTATTATAGTTATGAATCCCCTTCACAACTAAGGGTATAAATATACCAAGAATAAAGTTGAACCTTATGTTGTTAAGTAGAAAGCATAATGTATTTATGCAGTCATTCGCTCCTCTACTGAATCTATCTTACATAAATAAAATAATATTTAATTAAAAATAGTAAATATTAAATGAAAAATATCCTTAGCTCACGACTTTGCCACAGTACATGTATCAGTATTTCTATATTGTATTATTCAAGGGTACGTTAGGGACTGCAATTAATTTTCTACTCATTAGATGTATGAGAACTGCTGATCTACTATTGTTTGACTGAAAATTAGCGCTGGTTGTTCTAACCGACAACGATGACTTGCTATCCTTTTAGAGTTTACTGTTGTTCTTGTTAATTTTTAGATTGTTTTTTGTATTTACCTTAACTTTGAATAAACTATTTTCCTTCCTTTTCTATTTTCAACAATTTGAAGCTGTTGTTGGAGTACAAAGTAATAACTGTTTTCCGTCCCCCAACCCTGAAAGGGAAAACTAAATGGGGCTGATATTGTGCTGCCTGTGAGTTAGCTGAAGGATTACCAACACATGTTAGTCACTTTTTAAGATACTCTAGGTATTCCTAGTGTCTTATATCTCATTAGATAGACAGAATATTCTTCTTCATACTGGAATCACACGAACAGGTTTTTGAATTGGAATTCATAGTTTTCAGTATGAGTATACAATTCCTATGGAGCTTCACTGGCTTGCCTACATCCTCGTATTATTCTCGAATGTACACTTGTAACTACGTTGCTCATATTTACCCGTAACTCTTATAACTTGAAAGTGTTAGCAAAGTCTTGATAAAACCCATAGTTAAAACCAAAAAACAGGTAGGTATGCTGTAAATCGGTACCTGTTAGTTCAGTGGTATTAAAAACTCGGAGACAAATGTAAAGAATTGAATCCTACCGTGGTATGCCCGCTTAAGCAGTTTTTCTCTCACCGAATGTGCATTAATATGCTATAATTAGCATAATTGCCATTTGCCAACGGTAAAGGACAAACATCAAATGTTAATCTGTCTTGGACATACGTGGCGGGTAAACTATCCGTTCCACGTTATGGGCTGTTATTATTATGTTCTAAATGCAAACCATAGACTATCACGTGAACTACATCTAGAACTTCAATGGCTTATTTTAGAAAGCCATTGTAATACTGTGCTCTATACTGTGCATCTAGGGTACCGTCGGTAAAATTGGGAGTGATTAATGTTTTTTAGATTCGTGACGGCGGACCGTTTGGTTTAAATCTGCAAGCGGACGATGGACAGCTTTAATGGTCTCTGTAAGGGGTTGGGATTGGCATAAATTTCAACTGCCCTTTGTCTACTTTGAACTCGATTTTTATGATATGTTCTCCATACATCCGTCAAATTAATTTATTATTTTGTGCCAAATTCTCTCTTTTTACAAGTGTGCTATATTTATTGAAACTGGTAGTTTTCTCAGATAAATTTAATATTTACTCTTCTTTATTTATATATCCGCTGTCTATCCACTCTCAATCATCACATGCACAAGCCTTGTCATCATCATCATCATCCCAGCGTTGTATCCCGGTCGCAACGCAAACTTCCGTTTCGGTGCCCGGGGTCCGCTTTTCGACTTTTTCTACTCCACTTCACACAATCATCTTCAGTCTTCGCATCCCTGGTAGTGAGCCCATTGGCACGCATATCAACCTTTACGACGTCAAGTTAGCACTTTTTGGGTCTACCCCTCCAAGCCTTGTCAGCGAGATATTAAAGCTGACTACCTAGAAATATAAAATTCCCATGTGACACGTTCTACCGATCACGGTTAAAGCTATGGATTAAAAAATCGACCTTGTGAAATTCTGGTCCACCTTCAGCGATTTTTAATTTTGTGACAATTACTTGAGCTTAAGTTGAAGGAGTATTTATCAAGTTTGCTTTTTAATTAATTATTATGTTACCTTAATTCCTCCAAATTTAATTGGGAGGCCAGAGAGCTCTGTAGATTGTTCAGACCCATCATTGGCATAAGAAAAAGTAAAAGTGTACTGCTTATTATATTAGGGAAGAGGTAGCCTTATTTTTATTGAAGTGTGTTATAATAATTTCAGTATGTATGACTTATTACAATAATTAGTATTTATCATAAGATGTTCTTAATTGAAATTAGTCTGAGAAACTAACTTTGCTAAAAAAATTGTGTATTGTATTGTTGAGTTGTTCCAGTGGTCATTCGTAAAAAAACTTTTCTAGTGTCGAAAAGTATCATAAGAAAATATATTGAAATAAATTCTGCTTTAACTTTTTATTTATCTTTTAGGATATGTAAACGCAGAGTGGGTAGTGTAGGACTCCTGAGCAAAGCTTCCAGCTTTCGGAGGTGAGAAACGCTGGTATGGGTAAACCACTAAATCTACCCTGGCGTTCCATTCGTATACTTCGAGGACTAAAGCTACGGAGCATGACTATGTATCCGAAACACGATAGCACTCCTTCGCAAGTCTTCCAAGCTAGAGAGGTTATGTGCCCCTAGCATATTCTCACATAAGGTGAGCAGGTCACGCAGAACGCCAACGCTTCCTCATTAAAGTCCTGTTCTTTGAGGCGATATCTTTTTCCAGAGAAGCCACCCGCGGCTTATAACTATCGGGCAAAGAGTGAAGGAACTATGTGAGCAGAGAGCTCTCCATGCTTACGCTTCCGCTCCGCTTTCTCTTTTGCAGACCATACACTGCACTGCACGTCAAAAAAGATATCAGTGCTTTCTAGCGCGTTTTAATAGGATACCCAATATATGATATTGTAATAAATTAAAAACACGAATGGTTTTTTTTTTCATATTTTTACTTAACGGATGCTTTTTTTACAGATGGACTCGTCATGTGTATAGACGACTCTTTACTACTGTTCATTAATTATTTTTTTATTGCTGTAGAACAGCAGATAGGCTGATGAGCCAGTTAATAGCAATCATTTATCTTTGTCTATGGATGTTGGCGACGCTAGGGGAATCACGAACATGCAGCTGTCCCATGGGGTACAGGAACCTGGGCCATTAATGCTGGAACACAACACAAGATTATTATGGCGGCATACTTGTAGACCATAGGTGGTCGCCATCCACGTAGAATATTAATATAATTTTTATTTATATAATAATGATTATTCTAGTATCATATAATATGATAGTGTGTGAAAATATATAACACCATATCATGGAAGAAAGTGAAGGAAAATTAATTGAATAAAGCGAGAAATAACTTCATAAGCAGTGGTAATACATATTTTCATACTTATGTCTTCAACAAAGCAACAATCAACTCCTCATAAAATCCAACCAATCAAAACACGTCAAATAAAAGGGATTCGATGGGAAAAAATAAAGACCTTTTATCCGAGCCCTGAAAGGCGGCTGAAACGGCGGTTACGGGGGTGGCAAGATTTATTTCACGACAGTACCCGTTATGGCACTAAAGGGACAACAGCTGGAGAATGCAGCCTGCATCACCGCAGGGGCGGATTAAACACTTTTGAGACCGTACGCGAGATAGATAATTATTAAACTATCGTCATTTTTAAATAAATATTGACATTATAACATGGTAATAAAATAAAAACAATAAAATTGAAAGAATCCCAAAATAAAAATATAAGATAACTAAAATGACAGATGTTAATAATAGAACTCGTGAACTAAAATGTATATGGGCAGGTCACCTAGTAAGACAACGAACGATAGATGCACCTATACAATATGATATTGGATAACATGGTATGGAAAAATATTGAGAAACACCTATCAAGAGATGGGACGACGTGTGTATTGTGGTGTGTGGGAGAAAGTGTAAAGAAGTACCAAATAAGACCTGTTATATTGTATGGGTTAGGAGACCAGGGTGAAGGAAGCCCTCTTATGAAGTGGCAAGCGTGCTCCTCCTGAAGATCGCGACGCATACAGGACTACCAAGCGCGCCACTAAGAGAGCTAGAGCCACACGGGACCACTTGCAATCACTTTACGATAAGTTGGAATCTTCTGAGGGGCAGAAGCTCATCTATAACTTGGCGCACTCCAGGGTCAAAGCGGCACAGGATATTTCCAAGTATTCTTGTGTAAAATACTCGGAGGGCAACCTACTTTGCTAGGACTTCGCGGTGAAGGAGAGATTGCGCTCGTATTTCCACGAGCTGCTGAATAAGTAGCACAAGGAGGTGCAGACTCTGGATCTTCCTCCAAATTAAGAATGCCACCGATAACGCCTGAAGAAGTTCAGAACTGTTTTCATCTCATAAAAAATTGGAAAGCTGTCGGAGCCAATTGAGTCCCTCTAATCTCACATCTCTAATAATAAACGGTAAGAACAAAAACTGTGGATTGCGGCAAACTTTGTTATATATATACTTTTTTTGTGGTTGATGTTGCTTGACTGATTCATATGTACCTATGGCGCTGGGACGCTGCCAAGTGTGGCTCTCGCCCCGCGCCTCGCGAAGTTGAGGTAAAGCGAGCGGAGCTGCACGACGAGGTGCTCATGGTGGAGTGGAAGAAGCGCCTCGCGCACCCCAGCGCGGGCCTCGCCACCATCGAAGCGGTGAGGCCCGTCCTGGCTGAATGGGTGGAAAGGCGCCACGGCGCCCTGACCTTCCACCTGACGCGGGTTCTTTCGGGGCACGGTTGCTTCGGGAGGTACCTGTGTCGTATAGGGCGGGAGATGACGTCGGGGTGCCACCACTGTGGCGCGGGCGACGAGGAGGACACGGTGGATCACACTGTCGCTATGTGCCCTGTGTGGCGCGAGGAGCCCCGCGCCCTCGTCACCCAAATCGGCGCGGACCTGTCGCTCCCGGCCCTGGTTCTGTCCATGGTCGGGGGCGATCCTGGATGAACGGCCGTCGCCTCCTTCTGCAAGGCAGTCATGTCCGCAAAGGAGGCGGCGGAGCGGGGGCGGGAGTCGACCACCACACTCCCCTCCCCCCAACGCAGGCCACGTCGGTGGCGCCGGAGGGCAACTAACGACCTCCGGCCGCCGTAAAAAGCGGCCGCGGGCGGCCCCTCGGGGGAGGACCCGCCGCCCGCACTATTGCCGCAAGGGTGAGGGCTGCGTGCTGTTCCGCGGCCCCCCTGAACTCCTAGAGTTATTACAGGAGAGCGCCATAGGGACGAAAGCCTGACCCCCTGGCGCCAACACTTTGGAGGGGGCCCACCTTAAGACAAAGGGCGGGCCGGCGCCGGCCCAGGCCACGAGATCGGCAGGCCATATATCCGTAGGCCCGGGCGTAGGCGATAGGAGAACAGCGGGGTTTTTTAGTGGATAGTCGGATGGTCGAATATTTTTCCCGGAGTCCCACATATCCCTCGGTCCTCCCGGGCCAGGGGAACCCGTCAAGAGAGGTTTTTCCCCAAGACAAAAAAAAATGTACTTAAGAATAAGTTCATAAAAAAGGTGAAATAATATGACATTCATTGACTGTTAGATAGTTAGAAGTTCACCGGGTCAGCTAGTAATTATTAAAAATAAATTATTAGACTACATGTATGTTTACCATGCGAGATTTTTTGATAAATAATAAATAAATTTTATCGTGTCTGTTTTATTTTATTCTAAAAAGTATAGTTCATTTTACAATATCATTGTATCAAAGAATCCAATAATAGGGTTTTAGAACCCTTATCCCTTATTACGGCTCTGTAATAGGGAATGTACACTATTTCCGTATTATATGACCACAGATCAGGAGATCAGGGAACGTGATGTGGGAATTGGAATACTGCGTTCCAAGTTGTTCATTAAATTCGATGTTGTAATATTGTGTACAATGTTTTACGCATGCGGTAATCGGAAAACTTTTTAGTGCCGAACGAATAAAAGTGCAGTAATTGAATCGTTTTGGTACGTATTTGCCGGAAATGTTTGAAGTTGTTCGAAAGGTTTTTAAGTTTAATGAAAATTTGTGGCTGAGTTTTTACATTGTTGTAAAACATTTTAGATATTGATAATACCGGAATCGGTTTCCTAGAATGTAAATCAAACATATGCATGCTATATTATTTGCAGTATGGTGCTCTTTTCGGCGACAAAAAAATTCAATGGTTTTTATTTCGACGTCTGCAGAAATCAGTCACTTCAAAATTACTTTACTTAAATTACTTCAAATATTTTCTTGTTTCTTTGTTCAGAAGAATAAATAAAATAAGCAGAAAATAAGCACTGTGACGATGCTCAGAAGACGCTTTTGTTTTTAGACTATATAGTCTACACATCTTTGGAAGCAACCGGAACGATATGCTTCGGAATGTAATTTTTAAAGTAAATGTTACTTTGTACATGTATTTTTTTTACATATGAATACACAATATTTTTTAATTAATTACAATTTGTAATGAATTAAAATTTAGATTTATTAGTCGTTTATGGAAGCATTCGATTGCATTTTGCAATCAATCAAGGCTGAACATATCAACTGGATGTAACAAAACGTTAGTATATTAATTAAGTTCCCATGGAATTATAGTATTGTGAGTTTGTAACATATGCTAAACAAATAAAAGGTATCCTATCCTATGTCAGACCTAATTAATAACAAAAATTGTCTTTGATTTTATATTACTCAAATAAAAAAATAGGTTGGTAGTCGGGGCTGGATGAGGAATGCATGGAAAAGTGTGGATAACCATTTGTTTACAAAATAGAAAAATCAAGGAAATATTTTAGAATTGATGTCGTGAACAATGTTGAAAAATTCAGTTTTACGGCCAAACAGAATAGTTTGTATGACAATGTTAGTCAATGTATAAAGAGGTTGATGTTGGTAGTAAAAAGTTTTCGCTCAGTTCCGTGAATCAAACGAACATTACGGTTCCATTGTGTGAAGAGGTGTAAATATATTAGTTATCATTTAATTTTTAGCTTTACCCTTAGAGAAACTTTTTATTGAGATTATTTATTTATAATCAAAAGCAGTATTCTGAAAAGTGTGGATATCATAAATATATGCTTATATGCCTTCCAATCGATTAGAGTAAAGAAGACCGCTATACGTCTCATTTTTGGCGCTTATTAACCCTTATGTAGCTCACATAGCTCACTTTATTCTTAAATACACGTTGAAGTTTTGAACAACTCAAAAAGTTAGCAGATAGTCTCTCAGTGCATAGATTAAATACCTGTTTTTGTTATGTCGCGCTTAAGCATATCCTTATGTAGGCTACTGACCATCATACCTACGTTTTCCTTGGCTAAGTTTTAAATTGAATATGCATTCACTCACCATACGCGACACGTGACCGCACCATCTGAGCTATCGCCGCATAAAGTACGCTTCTATTCCGCAAACATGTACTCTCCTTAATACTTCAGTGTTCCGCCTGGAACCAGACCTCTGTATCGCTCACATCTTTCGAATGCATTAAATAAAAATTGTTTAAAGTTCTAATGTGTTGATGTAGATTATCCAGGTTTCAACAGGGTACAGAATATTAGTTATTAAAATTGCCACGTAGACAGAAATTTTCGTCGTGAGTTTTAAGTCGTGGCAAAACTTTGGTATTTAGCTTTCTAAGATACAGCTGCAGCATTTTAATTATTTCTGTATTTTGCAGTTATTTCTGCATCCAAGTTATATTTTGACAGCGTGCTTCCCAAGTAGCAAAACCTGTCTACTTTCTTCAGTTTGTCTTCTTCATATTTTTGCGTATCTTTATCACAATAATGGCAATCCAGATACAACTTCAGTCTTGCTAATGTTATTTTTTAGTCCGAAAATCGAACAAATATCTTGAAACCTGTTCAGAATCTGTTGCAATGTGCAACCAGATAGCGTTCTACGAGAGTGACTGCTATCTAATTTAAAAACCTATAAGCGATAGATCTCTCTTTAAACAATATACGGATTCGAGGGTACCAAATTTGGGGAAGTTCATAAGAAAGTGTGTAATTTATAAAAGTAATTAAAAAGAATTCTTATAATCTATATTTTGAAAATATTACCTGGAGAAAATTTAAAAAAAAAGAATAATCAAAATATTTTCCTGTAGAAAATAACTCAACAACTCGAACAGCTAGGTACGAGTGTTCAGAAAGAGTGCAATAAAAATACATATTTTATTTTTATTGCAAGCGTCCCATTACTATGAGCAAAGTGCTATGCCGCACGTCCATCACGGCTTACGTATTTAAGCCAAACTGAATTTTGAAGTGAAAACTTCTTTAGCCGCGTTGAGCATTAGTTACCACTTTGGTAGGGGAAAATCTTATGGGTTAGCGTCACCGACATGCTAATGTTATTGCTCCAGTAATACTAACCCTATTAATAATGGCTTAAGGCTTATTCTATAAGGTAATTTTCAAATGATTGCATTGCATTACTTATACATATATATTCAAATTGCGACTTCATTACAATCAAATACCAACTGTATTGTTTATTAACTGTACCTAGTCAGGTCATAAATTCTGTCACATGTTTAATGTAAAATAATTGTAACAAGTTTATTCATTAAGTAACCATTCATATACCAAAATGAACTTAACAAAACATAGATTCTTATGACATTAAAGTTTATTCAAAATGACCTCCGTGATTTTGAATACAAGCCTTCAATCTGCGCGGCCAGTTGTCTATCGCAGCACGAACGAGCTCCATGTCAATATCGGCGGCTGCCTTAATCAAGGATGTCTTGAGTGACTCCAAATTGGGATGAGGCTTTGAGCACGCCTTTTCCTCCAAGTGTTGCTATATCTTGTAATCTAACGGATTCAAATCTGGACTGGAGGAGGGCCAGTCTTCGTGCCGGATGAAGTCGATTTCACGCGCCACCAGCCAGTCTTGTGTGCTCTTCGCTCTATGAGCTGGCGCCGAATCTTGTTGGAATACCCAGTGCCTGTTATTGAACATGGTATGAGAAACAGGTTCCACAAGGTTCGTCAGGACTGTATTTTGATACACAACAGCATTCGTTTTTACACCTTTCTCACAAAAATGTACCTCTGTTAAGCCCCAATAAGAAACTCCCAACCATACCATGAGCGAGGATGGAAAATGACCTCGTTGGACACGCGGAATACGGTTGCTCGCTTCTTCACTACTGTGTGCGTACACCTTATCATTTTGTTTGTTGTAGCTCTCTTCTACGGTAAACATTTTTTCATCCGAAAAAAGAATTTCCCGATATTTTTTTCCCGCGTACCGCTTCAACAAAGCGCGGCATCTCTTCAGTCTCAGGTCCATTAGACGAGCATTCAAACGATGTCCTGTTTTTCTTCGATATGCCCGAAGCCCTAAGTCTTCATTTAACACCCTTTTCACCGTGGTTCTGCTTAACCCCATCTGAAGGGCCAACAGTTTCTGCTTACGTTTGGGATTTCTTTGAATTCGTGCCTTCACAGCTTTTATCACTGCTGGAGTCCTAACAGACCGAGGGCGACCACTTCTTGACCTGTCATCTACACTAGAGTCTTCATTGTATCGTTTGATGGTACGATAAACGAATCTTTTGGTTATATTCAAATTTTTCAGTATGTTAAAAATTTGAATTGGCGCGTAACTGTAACGATGCAACGCAATAACTGCAACACGGTCTTCTTTAAGCGTGCACTCCATATTTAAAAATGAGTAAAATTCTAAAAGTTATACATTTTTATTTTCATGAACAATTCGAAATTCGAATTCAATAAACTTTTTTGTGGCCAGCATTCTAAAAGAAAAGTTTTTACTGTGTGACAATACTTATGACCTGACTAGGTATTTATACTTTGTACGTCACTATATTTTAAATATAATTTAATATTTCGTCGATTATGAATATTGTGATGCGACTTTTATAATATAAATAGTATTAAAAATGTAATAGAAATCTCTAAGAGAAACTAATTCCCATACAGGGTCAATACAGGGTTATTGGAAATTCGACGTATTCCCGTTAGGAGGTGACAGGGGTGACTTATTGCGATAATTTTTATCCCCATATGCATTATGAAAAAGTGAACCATTTTTAAGTTATCATGTATTTTAGTTTTTTTTCAAAATAAGTCAAAAATGTAATACTTATATATTTTTTTAAAGTATCAATTTTAATCTCGTTTTTTCCCTGATTTATAAAAACGATTAAACATTGGTTATTTATCAATGTTAAAACAACAATTATCGGTCCAAATTTAAAAATTTGAGACGATATTTTAATTATATCAATATTTATGAAATTTTTTTCCACTAAAATGCTTAAGGCATAAACGAAATAAATACGTTATGAAATTTGGCTTGCAGATTATTTTAAAATATAACAGTTTTCTTAGCTCTCCAACAATGCATAACAGCGAGGAACTTATTTCAAATAATCTTAAAAATCCAGTTGGGTTAAATTGTCACATCTGTATAGTGGATGGGACGTTGACTGACAATAAATACATTTCTTAATACGATTCTAGAATTGTGAAAGACCTGCAACGGAGGAATTGATGAAATGATGTTTCGGCATGAACATGAAATGATTTAGGGGTAGAAGAAGTAAAACGCAAAGTCTTGGTGAGTGATCGCGAAAGAGGGAAACGATGCCACGATTGCGGCTGAATTGGAAGCGTTGTCTCTCATTGAGTCAGTATTTTACCGGCGCTAGACATCACTTCAAAGGCTGTTATTTTTTTTCGAGAAATTCGAGTGACTCGCCGACGGAAGGTACATCACTAGGCGAAGTAGTTCGAAGTAAAATGTTTAGTAGAAAAAAATCCCAATATTTTATTAATATTTAAAGCCTAAGGATTTAAGAGCGGTTATATTTTCGAAATATATGTTGATGAAATTGCGCAAACTATCGTGTAATTTCTTATTATTCAATGACACGAGGTCAATAATGCGATCTAAGTGTTTAGATGCCACAATTCGTTAGTTGTTGTAGCGGTTTATTAGGATTTTTATTGTATTATTGTGATTTTCATTGGTGACCGGCAATGATTTGATTAAGTTATACGATTCACCTCTTATAGATAATAATAAATACCCTAAACCGTTCTACGTCGGATAATTGTTTGTTGTCAGTAATTAAATGCTTAAATAGATCATAAAAGCTGTGCCATTCCGTTGGATTTCCTTCGAAACAAGGTATTTGCAAAGGTGGCAACGGTAATATACGACGGAACTAGGAAGAACGTATTAGAGGAGAGTCTATATTATTGGGCTCACTGCGTTGTATCCATGACTTCATTAAGTCCGACGCGGCTTGAAAACCTCTCTTGACGGGTTCCCCGGCCCGGGGGGACCGAGGGATATATGGGACTCCGGGGAAGATGTTCAGCCATCCGACTACCCACTAAAAAACCCCGCTGTTCTCCTATCGCCTACGCCCGGGCCTACGGATATGTGGCCTATCCACAGTGCAATTAATGTGCTGATTCGATGTAAGTGTTTGAGCAGACCTGAGTCTTCTCTTTGACCTGACGTAAGATGCTATTTCGTTGCTATACTTTAATGAGTTGGCCAGAGTCCTTTTGCTCACCATTCGATAGGCATAGGCGTATCACCAATGGTAAATGTGGTCTTTGATCTCCAATGTACAAGCGCTGTTCGCAGCTTGGACAATTTCTCGCGTTGCATTATATAATTCACTCATTGCGAATGGATCGTGGGTTCAAACTGGGCTTGAGCTCACCCTTGTACAAACTTTTGAGCTTTGGGATTAATATTTTTTTATATTATAATTTTAACCAATAAAAATGCGAACACTATTTTTTAAACAAAATACACCAAAGTACACTGAAAATATATTTGGCTCACTATTGAAACAGTGGCTGAAGCGTTAAGCCTTTTAAGAACTTGAAACTTCTCCAAGTGTGAGCCTCGTAGCTTACTGAAATACTTTCCAAGTTTAAGACTTACATCGCCACTTTAATAGCTATACTATATTTCAGTACATTTTCTGTGTTAGAAAAAATTATAATAAGTACAATTTTGTCCATTTTACGATTTTAAATCAGTCGTGGTTAGTTCATGACGTCAACACCTACCGCCAAGTTAAACGATATCCGATATTTACAACGACCTGGCGTTACTGGGTTAGGTTCCCGTCCTGCGTATGAGTTTACGTATGTTATACATAAACAATACATAGGTATTTATGAAAATGAAATGAAAACTCTTTATTGCTCACCAGGTAAATCTATGTACTCGTACCTTATCGCTACAAGCGATAAACTCGAAATGTCACTAAATATATAATATTTTATTGTTAATCACCCTTAACGTCTACACGGGACAGAAAAAAATACATTATCTTCTTATCATAAAATATTCCAAGTAATAGCACTTCAGTTCCGCGGAAAATCGCATAAATTAAATGCCCCACCAACAAATTTATCTTTTTTCACCATCGGCATACTAATATTCTCCCGTGAGGTCTATCCTTCGGGTGGTCTTCGCATCAATAAAATTAACATTGTAATCCACTTACTGCCGAAAAAATTACAAGCAAAAATGGTGTTTCGCTTTTTAAGGTTTGTGGGGTAAATATAAATAATTGTTTAAAATGGTAATATTTATTGGTCATAT
Source organism: Malacosoma neustria (assembly GCA_963693495.1). Taxonomy (NCBI): domain Eukaryota; kingdom Metazoa; phylum Arthropoda; class Insecta; order Lepidoptera; family Lasiocampidae; genus Malacosoma; species Malacosoma neustria. The sequence continues at coordinate 8,182,700 of OY856373.1, forward strand.
TAAAATTTAAGCAACAATTTATTATATTTAATTATTATTATTATTAATTTAAAACTATTGAGTCGCTACTTAAAATAATACCATACTCTCAATAGTAAACCGTAAATTAAAGCGGAGCTAATAAATTTCTTTACAGATTTTTATATACAATGTCGTTATTTAGGTCAAAATGTCAATAAACTGCAGTCTTTGATAAGTTAAATTTTTTATTATATTTTGTACTGTTCTTCTTCTTGAATATTTAGTATTACAAGATTATAAATTAATATGATAAATAATATATATATTGATAAATTGCGATCAAATGATATAATTCATTTGATCGCAATTTATCATACAAAATATTTGATATTTTTTCAACATAAATTCAATTTTTTTTCTTGTGTCTTAATTGATGCGCTTGACAACTCTCAACTCAATACTATTTCTCCGGCTCCGAAGTGACAATTTTCGACATAAATGGGAGGGAACGCCCAGACGAAGAAAAAAACGCAGTAAATAAACTGCTCAACAATTAGAAATAAATAAGACATCGAGAACTGCTATTATAAAATTCGGTCTTACTTCCCTCGATGTTACTTGATTAAATTATAACAATAAAGAATTAACAGCCAAAGTGTATCTCATAATGGTTCATGTATACAAAGACAAGAAGGTAACATATTTTTACTAGATCTGGTCGCGAACTACCTTCTTTATTATTTAGGTATATAGTGCTTAATTGACTATCTAAATTTAAAAGAGCTGTTGTAAATTTTGAGAAAATGAGATGTGTTGAATATCATCTCAAAAAAAAAATAAAGATCCAAATTGGGTTATTATTTAACAAACTTATTTTAGAAACCGATTGGAAACATGATTTTAGTTTTCTTTGAATGAAACCACAACTATGTCTGAACTACATCTAAGTAATAAATTAATTAACATGAAAATAATTAGGTCGAGTTTCCCATAAAGCAATTAATACGGGAATACTTCCACGAATCTCAAAGCAATTTATTAAATATTAGGTTGTGGCGTTTATAGAAGTACTAATTAGGTTTCATGAAATTATAGATAATTGTTTAAATAACTCTAAAGAGCAATCTTTTAATTGTATAAACTCAATGGTTTGTATCAAATTTCCTATTAGATGAATTCTTCGTCTGTACAACCTTCCAGTGATGACCTACAGAGCCTATACGAGTAAGTGGCAACTAACGACGACACTGGTGCTTACAGAATTCAGAAGTTCATTAACCTCAGGATCAAATATCGATAAAACCTAGGGTGAAGACATCCATAGGACAACCAAACTATTATAGCTAGAAAAGTATGTAAGAAAAAATCTTTTTGAGCCTTATTCTGAGCCAGATCCTAATGTAGGATGATTTGTTATAAGTCACATTTATCTTGAAATGTTTTTAACTTTCATTTTTTACCCTTACACGGATATAGAATGGCTTACATCCACCAGTAGCGAGGTTCTGATCTTCAAGGTTTAATTAATTGTCAAATCAAAAACAGTTAAACCTGTATAGTGCCGTAAACCATATAGTATATTTAATTATCATATAAGATAAACTGCTCGAACATTTTTTGAGAAAAAATCGATTATATTTTTATTCAACCCTTGCAAAAGAGATGGATGAAATCTCACTACCTCTATTCCATCTACCACCTCTCAAGTGAGATGATAGTGAAATCATAGATATGGAATAAGAGCTTTATATGCACCCAAGACAAAATGTTTTGTAGAAGAAATACTTTATAAAGCATGTATATACAAAACAATGTTATTCAATTTATCACAAGGCCATGAAATTCCTAAAGGCTTTCTCCCAGCGAGGGTGAAAATTAACTCACTAATTATATAAAATGCATTATGGCTCCCAAAATCAGACGTTCCATAGATCTAATGCGAAATGCAATAATGCAGGAAGTTTGCTAATGAGTTTCACCTCAGTTGAGACCACAAATTGGATTATAATGTTAATATCATGATTCCGTCGGGACGCTGCTGTGGCACTGCAGGGAACAATTTTGGGTTTAATCGTGTGGCCACGAATACGGATGGTTTCAAATAATATATCGAATAGTTTAAGTTGAAAATTTGTGCTTGTTATATATCTTCACGTTTTAAAACTGGTAGATCAACCTGGTATTCAAGTTTTTACGAATGTTCAGCATTTAAATTATAAAACGTGTATAAAAGTTATTAAGTAAAACTAACTTGAACGTTAATCACCATGAATATATTTCAACTTCACTTATCAATTATATTTCTTACGCTGTACATTTTTTAGTATTACACCGTCTTTTATAATATTCTGTCGCTAGTTTTTATATCCCGTCGATAGATGTCTCCCCTCCTGTCATTACTTGCCAATAACCAAAATTAAATATCTACCAAAATATTTATTACAGAAACGGAAACAATTCCGCTAGTTAATATCTATAGCAAAATTATGTTATTATAATATTAAATTTAAAATGTGGACATAAAATTATTTAGGCATTAATTATTATATTATTTCTATAAGTATTTAGTATTAATTTTGGTTGTTAAGGAAACCTACCTACATTTAGGTTATTTAAAAATGACATCACAAATTTAATAAATGTCAATACCAGAATACATTTGAATATAAGACGTGTATTTTCTGTGTAAATTATTTAAAACTGAGGTAGATAGCAAGGCTATGCGTTAAAGCTGTATGTACTTTTTTATTGCTGAAGAATAAATAGTAAGTAGAAAGCGTATTGTTTTAAATAAAGTATTATGTTTTAATAGATTTTGATTTTATTTATAACTTGTGAGTTTATTATTAATATTAGATACAGAGCTACGATGGTGTGCTTCTAATGCGATGCAAGGGGTTGTGTTTGACAACTGACAGCTGTCATTCGAGGCGAGGTTTGACACATAGATGACAGCTATTGGTGCGTTATGTTAATACAGAAAGGCTGACGACTCACTTAATAGTAAGCATTTATCATCGCAAATGGATGTTTGCGACGCTAGGAGTACCGATAACACGCTACTGCCCCATATGGGTACAGGAACCTGAGCCACTAATGCCGAAACACAACAAGGTTATTAAGGTGGCATACTCATAGAACACGTATCTAGGCCGACCCCGGCCGCAGAGGTTAGTATTCTTACTCTGCCCCTCTACTTCTTCTTCTTCGAATCTTGATTTAATTTAGTGGTAGTCTTCATAGTCTTCATAGTCTTCATACAAAATTAAATCCGCTGGTCGCTCACAAAACCGCTACGTATGCGAAAAGTTCATGGCCGGGCTATAAGGGTGGCTTGGCGTCTATTATCGTCATTTCAATAAGAAATAAATTACGATTTCTTATTACGTTTTCCATTATACGAGGAAATTTATGAAATTTAATTCAACGGTGCGTATTATAAGAGATTTTAATGAGAATCTCCATCTATTATTTTGCCTTGTAAAAATGTCACGTGACACGACAAAAGATTTATTTTGAAATGATTTATTAGGAAGACACATATTCAAAATTATTTAATTATATCCAAAATTGGTGTTCTATTAAACATACAATAAGTAATAAGGGGAACAAAGAGGTTTATTGAGTATTAAGATTAAATATCTTATACACGTAAACATGAAGTCGACTAAAATTATCTATATAACTATAAATTTCATTTTTACTAACCAAGTGATTAGATTAGCCAGTGCTCGTGGACATGGAAATTATTCCTACTAATGGGTCACAGATAACCAACTTGCTAGAAATAAGACATTTAAATAAAAGATCAAACAAATAAAATACAATAAAACAAAAAGATAATAAAGAGAGCCATAGGGGAAATATTACATGGGAAGGCAAAGAAATACAGAGGCCGAAAAAAGTAAGGTCAGGTGAAAGTTGAAATTGAGAATTGAAAAAGAACAGCCCAAAAACAAAAATCACTTACTGGAAGCTTCCATGTACTTACTTTTAAGTTTTTAATTAGACCGACAAAGCTTTTATTATTTTTTATTATTTGCTTACACAAAAAATTACAATAGAATGTCTCTGTTACAAATTACAGCATTGTGAAGGTCTAGAAAGAGATACGATTATTTTTCTTACAGGCCAGCACAAACTATCTAACTCGCTACGTATATGAGTTGTGATGAAGTGTTTTTAATTTTTTTATACAATGTATGTCCTTTCAGTAAAAACGAATTTGATAGGGCAGAATTTTATGTATGTGAAGAAGACGCAAAATTTAAAACATCATCATCATTTCAGCCGGAAGACGCCCACTGCTGGACAAAGGCCTCCCCCAAAGATCTCCACGATGATCGGTCCTGCGCTGCCCTCATCCAACCTATTCCGGCGATCTTGACTAGATCATCGGTCCATCTTGTGGGGGGCCTACCAACATTGCGTCTTCCGGTACGCGGTCGCCATTCAAGGACTTTTCTGCCCCAACCATCAGTCCTTCGAGCTATGTGCCCAGCCCACTGCCACTTCAGTTTTGCAATCATCCGGGCTATGTCGGTGACTGGTTCTCCTGCGAATCTCCTCATTTCTGATTCGATCTCGCAGGGAAACTCCGAGCATAGCCCTCTCCATTGCGCTCTGAGCGACCATGAGCTTTCTCATAAGGCCCATAGTTAGCGACCACGTCTGCGTTCCGTATGTCATCACTGGCAACACACATTGGTTAAAAACCTTCGTCTTGAGACACTGCGATATTTGGGACGAAAAGATTTTACGGAGCTTCCCGAACGCTGCCCATCCGAGTTGGATTCGACGAGTGACCTCTTTCGCGAAATTGGACCTGCCTAACTGGATCGTTTGACCCAAGTAGACGTATTCGTCAACAATTTCGAGAGTACAGTTCCCAACTGTTACGGGGGTAGGTGCGACATGGACATTAGACATGATCTTCGTCTTGTCCATGTTCGTTTTGAGACCTACTCCTTGGGAAGCTGTATTGAGGCCATCAAGCATATGGCTTAAGTCTTCCATGGTCTCAGCCATGATTACGATATCATCTGCGAATCTAAGGTGAGTGATGTACTCACCGTTAATGTTGATGCCCAGTCCGTTAAAAGTAAATTATAAGAATTTCATATATGTATTTTATTAAAAACTAGATTAAGCATAACGTTTTTTTCATTAGAATATTTTTAGTCTAAGTATTAAATTTGAAGAGCAAGTTGAAATTAGACCATTATAAACTACGTACATAAAATATACGTAATAGCCGCATGAGGCTATGATGAAAATTTCAACGTTGGCTTATTAAAGCATAATGCTGATGGAATTTTGCTGTCCACAAGACCGTGTCCGGTTTCCAACAGGTACCGATTGAACCAACATTCTCGAGCTAAGCTGTGAATTTTCAATTATTAGCTTATGACATTATTAAAACGCGTATATTGGACGTATAAGTTAGTAATACCACCAAATGTTATTAATAATGATGAAATGACTACATCCTTGAGCAATTGATGATTGTGAACAGATGGCGATGGATGGTAATGAACACCAGCAAAGTAACAATTGATTTTTCCTCTTAATAGTTCACAGAAAGCAATCTTAGTGCACCGGGATTTTCTTTCGTTACAGGTTGAGACCGTCATTGCTCCTGTCAATAAATCAAGTTTCTTCTACTTGTTCGACTAAAGAAAGAAAAATCAGAGAAAGGTCTAGTCGGCGACTAGATACATGTTCGTCTAGTATATTATACAACTAGATCTTCAGGAACATCAGGATCAGATGCAACAAGTATCAGACGTTTATTATAATATGTATTTATATTTATCGAATGTAAAAGATCCCACCAAGACATTCGGGTTTCGAGTCAACCTCAACTGTCAAATAGTGGCACTCTAGTAAACAACAGTTGAAGATCTGACCCAAAGTTTTTCTTTAGAGATCAAGCATCAGATGCCAAATACTGAAACCATTGCAAAACTAAATTTATTCAACTTTATTGCCAAGACGACTAATGTTTGTATGTTTATTATTCTGTATAAAAAGTACGGTTGAGCAAACGATACTCGCTATTTTTGCAGTTAACACGTTTGAAGCGGGAATAATTTTTCTATTGTATTATTTCGGTGGCGTTTTACAACTATCATAAAACTATCAATATGACTGTACAGGGCCTATTAAACCCTACACGTTTAAGAAAGAAAGAAAGTAAGCTTACAATCGTGAGTATCGACACTTAAGAAGAAATAAAATCTGTTTGAAATTCGATTCACATGAAAGTAATTAATATTCGAATTTTTTTCTAAAACGTAACAAAATTTAGTTGTCAATCACTTATGAAACGTAATATGAAGGGTCGTTTATATAAAAAGCCAGAAAAGTTTATTTAGGCATAAATTCGCATGGGAAAAACAATAACCGTCAGTTGAATTTTATCCCCAATGCACATGACATGGGCTTATCTAGCAGACATTTACAAAAATTCAACTCTAAAATAAGTTTATATACCTTTCCTAGCGATACGTCAATTGTGTCATTTTATTTATTTTTAATTTATGTATGGTACTGGTAAGAATTTTTATTCTTATCAGTATTAAGTCAAATATTTTTCAGTCGGTACCACAAATTGTTTTCAACTTAAATAATAGGAATTCTAATTTAATGTCTGTTAATATACATAATACATTTCAACAAAATTTTAAATTGACAGCTTGTTTGCCATTTAAAAGTCAGATCAGTGTGAAATAAATTTAATTAAATGAAAAAGTGTTTTTCAATGAATAAACGTCGTGTTTCAAATTTTAACTGTTGAGGTTTTTTTATAGCTAGAGTTCAGCAGACAGGCAAACGGCCCACCCTAGCAGGTGGTCACCGTCGCCTATGGACGTGTGCAGCACCAGAGGCACCACCAACGCGCTGCCGGTCTCAAAGAAATTTTATAACGCCTTTTTTGAAGAATCCCTTAACATACCGCGCTGAGAAAACCTCAGCCGGACGCTCATTCCAGATCCTGAGAGTACGCAACATGAACGTTCTGGAGAACCGTTTCGTATAAGAAAGAAGAGGCTCCAAGAAATGGGGATGAACACCCAGCCGATGGCGGGCAGTGCGGTGGTAGAAAGACGGTAAAACTAAAGGAGCATAATTATGTTCTTAATAGAATTTACTAAGTGATTAGAGATAAGAAACTGAAATTAAAAATGTACCTTCTAGATTTTTAACTGAAGCCTGCCAAGCTTTTACATAAATTAGTCGTTATTATGAGTGTCGCAGGTCAAAACGCGTAATGCACTATAGTTTTTGTATCGAAAATCATCACTGGAACTTTTATTTTGAAAGGCAGTACAAAAGTCTAGATTTAGATGTCTGATGTCAAGAATATAATTATAGCATGCAAAATAACTTTTAAACTAGTATTTAGTACCTAGATAGATTAGATTATTTTTTATTGCCCAACAAAATACATTTATAAAGTAACTTACTTATTATTGCTAAACTTATAACTTTCTAGCATATTTCATCGACCTTACTACCTCGCGTTGGTCACTGTACGTGGATAATAAAATGTCGTCACTTTTTAGAATGTTTCAATATATTAAGCAATAGATGGCGATGTGCAAAACTAAAACACGCTATGGTTTGATTTATAAGATACTTAAATAAAGGGTATAAATATTTTATACGACACTACTACAATACCATTTTGTGAAATTAGTGACATATTTTTGAAATTGGTACGCCATGTCTTATGACATTGTGCTGCCGATAATAATATTACAATACAACCGTTATTGTGTCTGTCTGGTGTCAATGGTGTCATGATATCATCATGTTTTTGTGGTCTCGTCATGTTTTTGGACTCTGTTGTGTTGCATTTAATTTTATTAATATAAATAACTTTTATTAATATTTATTTATTTATTATATTATTTCTAGACCTAGAGAAATCTTAGTGTCCATACCCAGAACACATACATCATAGTGTAAATAGTTTTTTTCCGTAAATCATACCCGGGAACATTGAGAATCGGAGCAAGCGATACTCCAATTACTCAAATCCTTGATTTTAAAAATAAAATAACGAGCTTATTTTACTACTACTACTATTATATATTTAACAATATAATACGAGGAGTGTTTCCAAAGCTTTGGAAATTATCCGCTATTTAAATACAGGGTGACTTTGACAAAAGCGTCCAAATTTTTTTACGCACTAAACATCATTTAAGGAACTTATTTTTGCAAAAAAAATTTTATGACAAATTTTCACCATAAAATATTTCATTCCAAGGAAAATATGGTCACTAATTAAATCGTACACAATAGTTATATGGCGCAAATTTCATATTTTGAATGGTTAGATTTATCAAAAAATCATTAGGGACCATTTTTGTAGAGCGTTTAATTTCCTATAAAGATGGTGAAGGTTAAATAGCATGTTGGTGATGAGATATGACCATTTGTACATGAGACTAAATTGAAAATGTCCAATGCGAATATCTTTGAAACGGTTAGAGTAATCGATAAACTACAAGAGACCTTTTTTGTAGAGCGTTTAATTTCCTATAGAAATAATAGAAGTTCAATTGTTAATAATTACTTTTTTTTTTGATAGCCTTTATTGCTGATACTGAACATTAATTTTACACACAGTAGCAAATTGTTTTAACTTAGATCTATCTAATACATCGGGTTTCCCGGTTCAGTGATCAGCGTGTCCACTGACACAGGCCTTTTCCAGCTCCTTCCATTCTTCTCTATTGATAGCTTTTCTAGACCAGATTGTCCCTCCAATCATCTTGATATCATCTGTCCATATTTTAGCTTGTCTGCCTCTTTTTCTTTTGCCATCACGTGGTTGCCATTCTGTTATAATTTTAGTCCATTTCATTCTGTTTTCCCTTGTATTTTCTTTAGTACGTCTTCCACCTTTGTTGTAGATCTAATGTCTGCTGCTCTTTTGCGGTCTTTTAGCGTCACGCCCAACATACTCCTTTCAATTCCCCTTTAACGATCTTATATATATATATATATATATATATATATATATATATATATATATATATATATATATATATATATATAGATATATAGATATATATCGTATAAATAAGTGGATTTTGTTAAGAATCTCGAAACGTCCCTACGGACGAGTTAAGTAAGCAGTAATAATTCAAACTGGAATCCATCCTGCCTACGGTTCCATATACGAATACATTGCTATATAAATATTAAATATATATTTTTGTATCTAAATATGTCAAGCTAATAACTAATTTTAGCTATAAATTCTATGAAAAATAATAATGCATCCTTTTTTATATAGTTATAAATAAACCTATACTTGTTAATTAAATTTATTTTTCTTCTAATTATTTTTCGTGTTTTATATGAAATTTTCAGTTTCACGATATGAATTTAGATAGACTTTAGCTTATATATAAGTAAAAGGCCCTTTTGTAAAAAAAAAAACTTGTACTTAATAGATAAGACACCCTCTACCATGACTAAAACAGGGTAATGAGCACGTTCTACCTTAAGGGTGACTTGCGGAGCTTATTTCTAATAGCGTACTTTCTTACTTTATCTGCTGTAATTGTCTTTGCTCGTGAACGTTTTCAAAAAGTAACAAGATATTTATGTGCTTTTTTATTATACCCCAACCTAATGAATTCTGATTCTAAGATCATAGCTGTTGTTACAACTGTAACAGAACGCCAACCGCTGCGATTGATTTGAACGATACAAGCTAAATATTTGATACAAACTATAAAAAAGGCATAGATATATTTTTAGCGTAATAAAATTTTCTAAGGATTTTCACTTTATTCAAGGCAATTTATATTTGTACACTAATACAATTTTATGTATAATGTGGTGCGAAACCAGAAGAATTTTACTTTAATAACACCACCCACTATTTAAATTCAGAACAATATTACATATTGTTACAATATTTGACAGCACTATATGAAGTACAATATCAATGTAAATTAAAAAAAAAATTCAATTACAATTCTTATAATACTAAAAGTAATTCACCTAATTATAAAATTGTATCACTTTAAGTAACTAGAAATAATAAGTTCATTCCATTTCCAAATTAACAACCAACTGCACACTGTACAAGCCATTAAGTTATTATATTAGTAGCAGAAAGAACCAGTTTTACAGCGTAGCAGAACTTAGTAAACAGAAGCCAAAAAACATTAGTAAAATATAGTGGTAAGGTAAGAGCACCAGTAGTGGACCATTTAAGAGTAAAGATTATCCGTGCAGGGACGGAGAAAGAATACTGACCCACCCTAGCTACGTGGTAACTGTTCAGTTGTTACCGGGAAACCAGCTTTTGCTGTATTTTGCACCCAGTTGTATATTTTTTGTTCTTCTTCTGGTGTAATAATGAACGCTGGTCCCATCTTTCGCTCCATTGGTGACTTTCCTTTTACTTTATTTGTTAGTGTTATCCTTGGTACACCAAATTTTCTGCAGCCGTTCTTGTATGTGTCTTATGAAGAAGAACATCGTTAACGGCTGAGAGCATTGCAGCTTCAGTAAAATTCAGAAATGTGCCTTTTTTCTCAGACATCAACAAGGTGATGTATCCCTGCAGGGGCGGAGAAAGAATTTGCGGCCGGGGTCAGCCTGTCGTAAAAGGCGACCAAACAATCCACCCTATCTACGTGGTAGGGCCTCAAGCCCGTCTGGATGGCAACCACCTTTGATCTTAAGTACACCGCAATAATAACCTTGTGTTGTGTTTCGGTATTAGTGACCCAAGTTCCTGTACCCTTATGGGACAACAACGTGTTCACTATGCTACTCGCGTTGCAAACACCCATAGGCGACGTTTACTGTTAAATTCTAAGCGAGCCGCCAGCCTGTCATCTGTCTTACAGCAATAAAAAAAAGATGAAAAATAGCTTTAGGAACTAAACATATCTGACAATAAAGGTGGTCTACTATTGAAAAAAAGTAACTTATATAGTAAATAAACTAGTATAATTTTAATTAATGCTGCCCTTATTATATCATGTTGTATATATAGGTATTTACACAACAGAAAATTTCATCAATATTTGACCATTTCGGTTAATTACTAGAAAATCATGGTACATTTGAACCAGTAATTTTGTACCCCACATGTTGACTTTGTACATAAATTTACATATTTCAAATACCACGTTACCTTATTTAATATCAAACAAATAGAGAAACTAAAACACTTACCCTTAACAAGATCACTAAGTTGCTAACATTTAAATTTTGTAACTCTTAAAAAAATGTTACAAAAAACGATTAAAACCCTTACAGTGCCCCACTCGATAAACAAGGGGCGGCAATTTAGAATATTCAAAAATGCGTATTTTGCACGATTCGATGACTAGTGGCAGCACCGTCTATTTAATACGGAATTAATTTTAAAACATGCCGTGTATTCTTATTTTATCGTTTTATGTGTGTTAGTGGTCAACTACAGGTACATGGTCAATTACGAGTGCCCTTACCTTAAGTGCATTTTTTAAAATATTATTCGCTACAACCAAGTTAGACCCGTTCGTATACACTAATGAAGTCGTTCGTAGCAGTGTGATTATAGAAACACAGCGTGTAGCGCTAGTGCAATCATAATTATTATTCAAATTACCTCTTCTCTTATCTTTTGTCATTTTATTATTATTTTAAAGTACTAATACCTTTTGTAAATTACGTTAGTTTATATACTCCATATAATTTTTTTTATCTTGTCTAAGATGTCCAATAAGATATATACCAAGCTAATGAATAACTTTATAGATAATTTATCTATGTTCGAATATTTGTGCCAAAATGTATCCAATAACATTAAGGAGCTTTTATATAGTTACACTTCCCTATTACTATGATTTTCGTAAAACTAAAAAAAATGGGACCTTTTTATTTTTCTCACTTATCTTATTATATTTCTATATTTCCATATTATTCAGGAACTGGATCTTTAACTTATCTCGAATAATACATGGTCACTATCGCGTACGTGTTATTTCTTTTTGTAAAAGGTGTGGTTCAAAAGCCCTAATTGCACTCACTTCCTGGCGTGGCACTCTCTTGATATCACAGTTGCGGCTGGAGGTCTGACAACGGCAGCAGTCAAACGGATGCCGGTATTCGGCAGTAGTGTAGCATGGTTATCTCGAGGGCTACTTCAAGTGGCAGCTATACTACTCAAAGTATGTATGAGAATAGTTTAAATGGAGACCTCGTATCTCAGTCAAAAAACCTGGAATGTACATTCTCCGTGCGAGATTCTAACTTACGTAACTTTTTTTATTGGAATAACATTCCTCCACCAATCAAAAACTTGACCTCTGTTAACGGGTTCAGAGTTAAACTTAAACATTTTTTATTTATTCCTCAAAAACTTCAAGCAAATCAAAGAAATAAAAATATTATTATAAAAAAATATTTAAAAATATAAATATTATTTAATTCCAGCACTTTGAAACAATTTATATATTTTATTTTTAACTTAATTTTATTTGTTTTCTTTTTAGATTTTATTTTCCCTAAGCAATATGCATTTATTCATTACTAATTTTACATTCATTGGTTCGTCCTTATTACAACCTTTTCTTAGGCACAGTTACTAAAAAATTATCATATATTATATTTGTAACAAAATGTATTTTTATGGTTCAAGCGGAAGATCGGCGTTGGCCTTATTGACCGGCAAATGCTGAGCTTAACCCTATTTTAGGACAACTACATTTTTGATCGCACGTATTTTTATTGATTTTTTTTCTTTGCTATTTTTGTCGTTGTTGTTTATTACTTAAGAAACTCTTTTTGTAATTGTATAGCTTGTTCTGAAATAAAATATTTCTTTCTTTCTTTCTTATTGTTGAGGAACAGCACATATAGTGACGGCCAACTAATAATAAGCAGTTACCGTCGCTGATATATACTCGTATTTACGACGTTAAGAGCAACACAAATATGCTACTGTTCTCATAGATGTACTGGAATCTGGGTCTTACGGTCTTACAACACTAAAATTTTAAAAGTTGTAAAACAAAGCAATTGCAGCGACCATTTGAAAAATCATGAAATTTTAGTAATAAATAATAATAATATTGAATTTTATTTATTTCTCCCAAAAAGTTATTTCTAATCATAAAGCTACAATATCTTCTCGCCAGTTATTTTATCCAAATTCCTTTTGAGTACGGTTACCTGGAAGAAATCGCTGTAAGCGATAAGGCCACCGATTTTTCACCGTCAATTCCTTGTATACTTGTGCTGTAATTTGTAATTTTGGTGATAAACATAACGTTATCTATCTATCTACAACTGTCTACTAAAATAAAGGCAGAGGGAGACAGAAGTTCACACTGGGATAAATCCGTCTTATGGAGCTCTTGGCTCGTCCCTCTCAACACAATTGCAAACATATAAGCCAATGTGTAAAAGAGCATTTAATTTTGTTGTGTATGTATGAATATGGATGGGTGAGTGATTAATAAAAACAAATATTAAGCTATAATAAAAGCTTTTCTGTTTCAAAATAATTTACCTAGGGACAATAACCACGTATTTTTCCATTCTGATCTTTTCAATGAGTGTATCCTTAATTTTTTGCTTACATTATTAGGTATAAATAATTTCGCTGAGAAAGATGACGTGAAAAAGATTGTTTACAAACCATATATTCTTTTCTTGTTCCTTCTTTCCTATGATCTTTTGAGAAAGGGACTAGTGAATGTTTTTTAAGAAGGACTTCTAGAGTAAACAGTTTTCTGACAGACAATGCATTGGATTCTTTGTACAAGGCTTCAGTGGAAAATAGACTAGACTAGGTTTATTGTAGCAAAGGTTAAGTATAAGCCTTTTTTTTATTGCTGTAGGACAGCAGACAGGCTGACGGCCCGCTTAGGATTTAGCAGTTACCGTCGCCTATAGGTGTTTGCAACGCCAGTGGCATCGCGAACACGCTGCTGTCCCATAAGGGTACAGGAACTTGGGTCACTAATGCCGGAACACAACACAAGGTTATTATGGCGGCATACTTAAGACCAAAGGTGGTCGCCATCCAGACGGGCTTGAGGCCCTACCACGTAGCTAGGGTGGGTTGTTTTGTCGCCTTTTACGACAGGCCGACCCCGGCCACAGAGGTTAGTATTCTTTCTGCGCCCCTGCACGGATAAAAGCCTTTGAGATCTCTCAAGCTTAATAAGATATGTCTTTGCAGCACCACCCTACGAAGAAATACAATAGATCAAAACTGATTGGTATTACACTAAGCAAACAGTTTTTATTAGATTTGCGTCAGAAATATTTCGTAGATGTTTAAAAACGAATATTAATTTTAGGACCTTTTGGGTCAAATATTTTACATAGTCCCTAAAGTTCAAATTTTATTTATTATTATCCCTAAATATTTGGTGCTACCCTTCATACTTAACAGAGAACAGGAACAGTTAGCATTAAAATAGGAATGTGTAATAATTTTGTGATTTTTGGTTTTATCATTTGGAATCTCCAAATTCTCTCTTATACTAAAAGGAGTATACTTTGTTTTACTAATATTAAGAGTTAACGAGTTAACATTTAATCATTAAATGATTAATAATTAATTAATGATTAATTTATACCTAGTCAGGTCATAAGTATTGTCACACAGTAAAAACTTTTCTTTTAGAATGCTGGCCACAAAAAAGTTTATTGAATTAGAATTTCGAATTGTTCATGAAAATAAAAATGTATAACTTTTAGAATTTTACTCATTTTTAAATATGGAGTGGACGCTTAAAGAAGACCGTGTTGCAGTTATTGCGTTGCATCGTTGCGGTTACGCGCCAATTCAAATTTTTAACATATTGAAAAATTTGAATATTACCAAAAGATTCGTTTATCGTACCATCAAACGATACAATGAAGACTCTAGTGTAGATGACAGGTCAAGAAGTGGTCGCCCTCGGTCTGTTAGGACTCCAGCAGTGATAAAAGCTGTGAAGGCACGAATTCAAAGAAATCCCAAACGTAAGCAGAAACTGTTGGCCCTTTCAGATGGGGTTAAGCAGAACCACGGTGAAAAGGGTGTTAAATGAAGACTTAGGGCTTCGGGCATATCGAAGAAAAACAGGACATCGTTTGAATGCTCGTCTAATGGACCTGAGACTGAAGAGATGCCGCGCTTTGTTGAAGCGGTACGCGGGAAAAAAATATCGGGAAATTCTTTTTTCGGATGAAAAAATGTTTACCGTAGAAGAGAGCTACAACAAACAAAATGATAAGGTGTACGCACACAGTAGTGAAGAAGCGAGCAACCGTATTCCGCGTGTCCAACGAGGTCATTTTCCATCCTCGCTCATGGTATGGTCGGGAGTTTCTTATTGGGGCTTAACAGAGGTACATTTTTGTGAGAAAGGTGTAAAAACGAATGCTGTTGTGTATCAAAATACAGTCCTGACGAACCTTGTGGAACCTGTTTCTCATACCATGTTCAATAACAGGCACTGGGTATTCCAACAAGATTCGGCGCCAGCTCATAGAGCGAAGAGCACACAAGACTGGCTGGCGGCGCGTGAAATCGACTTCATCCGGCACGAAGACTGGCCCTCCTCCAGTCCAGATTTGAATCCGTTAGATTACAAGATATGGCAACACTTGGAAGAAAAGGCGTGCTCAAAGCCTCATTCCAATTTGGAGTCACTCAAGACATCCTTGATTAAGGCAGCCGCCGATATTGACATGGACCTCGTTCGTGCTGCGATAGACAACTGGCCGCGCAGATTGAAGGCTTGTATTCAAAATCACGGAGGTCATTTGAATAAACTTTAATTTCATAAGAATCTATGTTTTGTTAAGTTCATTTTGGTATATGAATGGTTACATAATTAATAAACTTGTTACAATTATTTTACATTAAACATGTGACAGAATTTATGATCTGACTAGGTATATTTTATAAACAAGATCATAACTATTTGAGAATGTGTAAAGGTCTCCTTCCAATTGTCACCAAAAAAGTTAAGGCCGTATCATGCGCGTAAGATATTTTCTATTTTCATATTAGATACATAATACATTAATGTAGCAGAGAAAAAGAGACGAACCCAAGACACTGTCTTGGGGCACACCATATGTAACGGGATAGTCTCGATTGAAAATGCCCTTAAGTTTTACTACTCGGAGATAAAATATACGTAATAATATAATATTTTATTAAAATTGTATATAATATGGTATATTTATGTAGTAAATATAATATGTGTGGCTTCAAAATTTACCTGAAATATGAGATTCAAAAAGTTATAAGAGTGCTATGAATATTACGTAACAAAATTTGAAAGACATTTGGTTAACGTTGACATAAATAGAAAGCTCCGAGTATTTGCAGTGCTTCCGAGTGCTGCAATGGCAGCAGATGCGAGTCCAGGGACAAACGAACAAACGCGAATTTCCGCCATCCAGCAGATTTATTTAAAGCGATAAATTAAATTTTTATAACAATAATTTACATTATTCAATTAACTTGTGATATTAATTCAGCACTACATTTTCTTTCTCTCGCTTTGTAATATTGTCAAGTAACAAATAAATTCAAATGTTTGAACATGGTTCATTAACAAAATAACAAATAGAGCAGAGTAATTAACGTGTAACATTCCATTATCCAATTTGATGTTCTTACTCCCACATATTTTGCGCAGCAATTAAAATTAATTGAAACTTGATTTGATTTCCCTGACGATGATATTTTGAGGCACTACATCGAGATAGTGGGATGGAACAAGAGTAATAATTATTCGCGTGTTAGAATATGGCACACTATAAAATACCTACGTCTACTGAATAAAAAATTTTTGGTGTGTTTACCCTTTTTTTTTTTTTTTTTTTTTGGTCTCGGGGAAAAACCTCTCTTGACGGGTTCCCCCGGCCCGGGGGGACCGAGGGATATGTGGGACTCCGGGATTTTTCCGACTACCCACTAAAAAACCCCGCTGTTCTCCTATCGCCTACGCCCGGGCCCACGGATATATGGCCTGCCGATCTCGTGGCCCGGGCCGGCGCCGGCCCGCCCTTTGTCTTGAGGCGGGCCCCTTCTAAAGTGTTGGCGCCAGGGGGTCAGGGTTTCGTCCCCCCGGCGCTCTCCTAACAACTCT
This sequence comes from Malacosoma neustria, assembly GCA_963693495.1. Lineage (NCBI taxonomy): Eukaryota > Metazoa > Arthropoda > Insecta > Lepidoptera > Lasiocampidae > Malacosoma > Malacosoma neustria. The sequence continues at coordinate 8,199,793 of OY856373.1, forward strand.
AGGAGTTGAGGGGGCCGCGGAACAGCACGCAGCCCTCACCCTCGCGGCAATAGTGCGGGCGGCGGGTCCTCCCCCGAGGGGCCGCCCGCGGCCGCTTTTTACGGCGGCCGGAGGTCGTTACTGGCCCTCCGGCGCCGCCGGCGTGGCCTGCGTTGGCGGGAGGGGAGTGTGGTGGTCGACTCCCGCTCCCGCTCCGCCGCCTCCTTTGCGGACATGACTGCCTCGCAGAAGGAGGCAACGGCCGTCCATCCAAGATCGCCCCCGACCATGGACAGAACCAGGGCCGGGAGCGACAGGTCCACGCCGATTTGGGCGACGAGGGCGCGGCGCTCCTCGCGCCACGCAGGGCACACGGCGACAGTGTGGTTCACCGTGTCCTCCTCGTCGCCCGCGCCACAGTGGTGGCACCCTGACGTCATCTCCCGCCCTATGCGACACAGGTACCTCCCGAAGCAACCGTGCCCCGAGAGGACCTGCGTCAGGCGGAAGGTCAGGGCGCCGTGGCGCCTTTCCAACCATGGTGTGTTTACCCTATTATATTGTTATGAAACACAGTTTGAGGTTTGAAAATTATAAATCTCTCATGCTAGTCTGCATTTGTCGAGTTTCGGTTTTTTACTATACGCTTTGTAAAGCATCGCGTAGTTTTAGATTATTTTTCTCATAAAATTCGTTGTTTACATAAACCAATCTGAAGATATACAAAGCCTGACAAAGTATAAAGCTGATAAAATCTAGTCTGAAATTTCTGTCGCGTCTTTGGCATAATTGACTTTTTTCTACAAACAGGTAATAAATAAAAAAAAAAATAGTTTTCTACTTTTAAGGGAAATCAAATTCTCGGAGCCGACCCTGGCAAATAAAATTAGTATCAAAGCTATTTCTTATTTAAAATTAATGAGAATCAGTGTTTTAATATTTTTCATTTTTTATTTACTCCTTAACCTATTTCTGTATAAATAAAAAAAATCAGTTCAATTCAGAGTATTTTTGTAACAACTAATGAAAAACAACTTTACGCTCTGTAGAGTAATATAATATTAGAAAGCAATATATTCCCTGAATGTTACATGTTTATACTGTCGACATGGAACAATATCGATGTAGTCGTCTCGTATAATTTCTTTTGATGTAACAAGTTTTTGATAAGAAAATGCCTTTGAAAGGACACGGGTCTGAAGCAGAGAGGCGTTAAATTGAATCTAGTTCAGTGATTTCCTTTTCTCCTTTAATAAAGGTGAAAAAGCGAAATATTTGCTATGAAATAATTAGGGTACAGCTCTAAAAACGGAACAAAAAAGGCTTTTCAGGGCAATTACCCAAATAATATTTTTGGAGAGTTGAGGAGTCTTAGAGTTTAGCCTATCAAAACAAGCGGCCGTTTGAAAATAATCATTGACTAATGGATTTGTTTTTTTATACCTAGAGTTCAGCAGACAGGCAAACGGCCCACCCTGGCAGGTGGTCACCGTCGCCTATGGACGTTTGCAATACCAGAGACATTACCAACGCGCTGCAGGCCTCGAAAAAATTTTATAACGCCTTTTTTGAAGAACCCCATATCGTATCGCACTGAGAAAAGCAGAGCCGGAAGCTCATTCCAGATCCTGAGAGAACGCAACATGAATGTTCTTGAGAACCGTTTCGTACAAGAAAGAAGGAGCTCCAAGAAATGGGGATAAATACCCAGCCGATGGCGTTTGTTCCAAAGAAGACGTAACATTTAGGAATTGATATAGCAATCATCTAAAAAAAAAAAAATATATTTTGAATCTTAGGAATATACACACATCAAAAAATTCTAAGCAACATGTATTAATTTAAATTTTAGGATGGTGGATGAGCCGTTGTATGGATGAACTTCCTGAATGCACCTGAGCCTTTCAGTATTTCCGAGCCGACGGTACACTCGCACCCTTCTTGTATTAGGCCTAAACCCGAATTGCGACTCATCGGAAAACATAATTTTATCCCATTGTTCCTGCGTCCATGTTCTGCGTTCTCTACACCATTCATTTCGACAAGCGCGATTCCCGTGACGTATTGGTGGGCACCTAATTGGGCGTCGAGCTCGTAGGCCGTACTCATGCAGTCGATTTCACACAGTTTGGGGACTTACATCAACACCACTTGAATTTTGTAGCCTCAAACTTATCTCTCGAGCGGTTAACATTGGCTGGCGTCTTGCAGTCAGTTGTATGTACCGGTCTTGCCGAGTGATTGTACTCCTTTTACGGCCTGGATGCTATTCAGCGGGTTCCCTTATATTATTGTAGCGCTGCCAAAGACGACAAATAACACTTTATGAATGCCAAAATGCTGAGATACTTGAGATTGATTACTTCCCGCTTGCAACATCCCTACAGCTCTTTGCATTTCATTTACCATCAAATGACGTCGCTCCATGACGTAAAAAATATCTAACAATTAATTTTGTCGCTAACTTTATTTAAATGTTTGGTAAAATTATAAAATCAAGACTAAACGTAGCAATAAAAACGCACTTAAATTCAAACAAATTCCCTTTCATTTAATTTTATGAAAAAACAAAACATAATAAAAAAAAATTACAACCAGCCAGTATGTCATCAATAACAAAAAAGTTTACATACCTACGCACTTTGAGTGAGTAAAGATTTAGAAATTAATTAATATAAATGGTAAATTTGTAATAAATATCATGCATGTTGCTTAGACTTTTTTGATATGTATATTTCAAGCATCAAGATCGTTTAACATTGATGTATGTATATATTTTAGTACATGAAATTATAATATTTCAGTACTGAATCGTAATTGATAATGAAAAATATAAGTTATTGATAATGGTAAAGTCTAGTGATTGACTACTATATATTTATTATACTTAAAATTTGCAATATTAATGTTAGCATGATATTAGCATTAAAAAATAGGTAGGTCATTATGGGAAAAGGCAAAACGCATTTTTGAAACTTGGCCACAAAACGCGGGACAGAAATAAAAATAGAGATTTTCCATAATTTTTTTAAGAAGTCATAAAAGACGATAAGTAGATTTTTAGGAAAAAATTTTAGCTAATTATTTTCTATATAAAATAACTTCTTGTGACTGTATAAATAAGAAAATAAAGTGCCGAAAAAGCGACGTAAATGCTCACAATTAGTTTCCCATATATACCTAGGCTCCAAATAAAAATATTCATTATTAAAATTATATTTTACAATAACTGTTGCTGTAAATGGCTTTTGCAAATTAGCTAAATAACAACAACGAGTATATTAAACGCATGTTTAAAACAGTGAAAGCTGACTTTAATATCAAAGAAATGGGCGTGTCCAGAGAGAAAGGCAATGAAGCGCACTCATAGAAAATTAAAAACACAAGGCAAACCTTTTCATGGTAGTGAGAAAACTTGTTATTGTTACTGGTTAAAAATCCTTGCAAAGCACTGTTATACACAATATTTTATGGGTGATATATTATTTTACCTACATTATACCGCAGCGTAGGCTAAATGGCGTGATGTCATTTATGACTCCAAAACGCCGGTTAATTGAAAGGGCAGGTTTATGAGACCATTAATAAGCCTGTTCTTTATACAACTATAAGACTTGGACGGTGTTAGAGCGATACAAGCACTAACTGCGTGAGATTACTATGCTGCGATGGAGGTGTGTGCAGATGTTAAAGGACCGCGTTACGAAATCCCGTGTTCGCGTCAGTCTTTATGTTCGTGACATTGCGGATAAATTGCAGGAGTAACGCTGGTATGGTCACGTTTTACACAGACTGGCAACTTGACGTAGTGTGGTGGAAAAAATTATATGGTGTGTAAATGTCTAGTCATGCCATCATTGCCAGGCGAGGGAGAGCTTTAAGTCATAAGTAATATACGAGCCATAACTAATCACCGAGGATAGAAGAAAAACTCCGAAAACGAACCGCAAGAAGTTGTATTTTGGGTTGCAATCCTAGGATGATGATGACCATCCTCTACACTATCAACACTGAAACCAGAATAGCTTTATATAATATCTTAGTATCGTTACTAGAAACAATACACTAAGTATATAGTTAATAAGGGTTTTAGTCTAGCCGTCCGAGCCGAAATCCGCTAAGCCCTCGACTTTGTTGCGATGTTTGAGTGGTATCAATTTGCATGCACTCTACTGGAGGGCACTCCGAGTGCTGTCCCTTTGAAACAATCGGTTTGGCCTCTTGGCTTATTGCATTATGTTATTTGAATAAGAATTACCATTTTAATGAACCAAATTCCGTATTGTGTTTTTATATGTAGGCTTGATAGAAGCAAGAGTTGGTTGATCTAATAATTTAATTTAAGATGTAATTATTGAAGAATTTAACCGAGATTCTATGTTCAGGCAATAAATGATCAATATATGCTTTTGCTCCAGCCGAATAAATGTTGAGGCTTTGACTACAGGTTTTCATTTTATCTAAAAGTTCAGATATTCGGTCCCTAAAGTCAAATTTTTAAACTACTGACTCAATTATGTATATTATTTGAAAATCAACGTATCCAGAACTATAATATACTTTTTTATAATGACCTCTGTGGAGAAACAACTTTCACACGGACTTTCATACATTCCAAAATGCTAATGGAGTTTACGCGTTTGATACCCGTACTGTATCTTTATATAAATACTGTGTTCCATATTTATTTCCAAAAAAATGTATAAGTTTCAATTTTATGACTAGTTTATGCTGTGTTACAATATATTTGTGCAAACAAAATGTACAAGATATAAGAAATACAAAATGAGTTAACCTTCCCGAAGCTTGAAGCCTTTAGGCGTGTCTAGGGAGCGCCTTTGTCCAGCATTTGATAAATGTGACTGTTGTGATAATCAAAAAATATCCTAAAGTTTATTTCCATAATGAAAAATGTCTGCGGCAATCCGGACAAGATTGCTTCCGCTTTCCCATGGGTGTCGTAAGAGATTTACATTCAAATGACGATCAGAAAAAAATGTATGTAGTAAGGTTGTAAATTAGTCTGTGTTGTATTGTATTGGTTGTGAATGATGTATATATATACATATATACATATACACACACATATATATATATATATATATATATATATATATATATATATATATATATATATATATACCTAGTCAGGTCATAAGTATTGTCACACAGTAAAAACTTTTCTTTTAGAATGCTGGCCACAAAAAAGTTTATTGAATTAGAATTTCGAATTGTTCATGAAAATAAAAATGTATAACTTTTAGAATTTTACTCATTTTTAAATATGGAGTGGACGCTTAAAGAAGACCATGTTGCAGTTATTGCATTGCATCGTTGCGGTTACGCGCCAATTCAAATTTTTAACATACTGAAAAATTTGAATATTACCAAAAGATTCGTTTATCGTACCATCAAACGATACAATAAAAACTCTAGTGTAGATGACAGGTCAAGAAGTGGTCGCCCTCGGTCTGTTAGGACTCCAGCAGTGATAAAAGCTGTGAAGGCACGAATTCAAAGAAATCCCAAACGTAAGCAGAAACTGTTGGCCCTTCAGATGGGGTTAAGCAGAACCACGGTGAAAAGGGTGTTAAATGAAGACTTAGGGCTTCGGGCATATCAAAGAAAAACAGGACATCGTTTGAATGCTCGTCTAATGGACCTGAGACTGAAGAGATGCCGCGCTTTGTTGAAGCGGTACGCGGGAAAAAAATATCGGGAAATTCTTTTTTCGGATGAAAAAATGTTTACCGTAGAAGAGAGCTACAACAAACAAAATGATAAGGTGTACGCACACAGTAGTGAAGAAGCGAGCAACCGTATTCCGCGTGTCCAACGAGGTCATTTTCCATCCTCGCTCATGGTATGGTTGGGAGTTTCTTATTGGGGCTTAACAGAGGTACATTTTTGTGAGAAAGGTGTAAAAACGAATGCTGTTGTGTATCAAAATACAGTCCTGACGAACCTTGTGGAACCTGTTTCTCATACCATGTTCAATAACAGGCACTGGGTATTCCAACAAGATTCGGCGCCAGCTCATAGAGCGAAGAGCACACAAGACTGGCTGGCGGCGCGTGAAATCGACTTCATCCGGCACGAAGACTGGCCCTCCTCCAGTCCAGATTTGAATCCGTTAGATTACAAGATATGGCAACACTTGGAGGAAAAGGCGTGCTCAAAGCCTCATCCCAATTTGGAGTCACTCAAGACATCCTTGATTAAGGCAGCCGCCGATATTGACATGGACCTCGTTCGTGCTGCGATAGACGACTGGCCGCGCAGATTGAAGGCTTGTATTCAAAATCACGGAGGTCATTTTGAATAAACTTTAATGTCATAAGAATCTATGTTTTGTTAAGTTCATTTTGGTATATGAATGGTTACATAATTAATAAACTTGTTACAATTATTTTACATTAAACATGTGACAGAATTTATGACCTGACTAGGTATATATATATATATATATATATATATATATATATATATATATATAAACTAATAAACATATCGGTATGGGACTACAACCATTCGACGACGGTAGATGGTTATAGGCTATTTATTTTTTGGATTCCATCGACCCTTTCTTTCTTTCTTTTTCGATTTAGTTTTGTCTGTTATTCACCTAGCGGAGCGAGCGTGATCGGCTAGTATATCATAATATATCAAATGTGACTACATTCTTATAAATGATTACTAGTGCTAGCTTGCTGGGACTGGCTTCAAAAAAGAATTGCTGAACTATTTGAAAATACATTTTAAATAGCTATACATATAATTCGGACTATCATAATAATCAGAATAAAAACTTAAATAGTAATTTATAAAAAAGTACTGAAAACAGATTTACTTGTATATCCACTAAAACTACTCCAGTGTTCCTTCGTACGCTTGCAGCGATGGGCTGCGGGATACAAAGTGATATAACTGAGGCTCCGACAAGCACTGGTCTACATTTGAAAGCTTTTTTTGTTGAGGAAAAACTCCGAGACGAGTATGTTGGACTCAGGAAAAGATGGTCGACATCCGACTACTAAAAGTCACGGTGTTTACCTATCGCACTGGTATGCCCAGGTGGTCCTGGGCAAACGGATAAATTGTCCGCCTATCTCGTGACTCAGGCCGTCACTGGCATGCCCTTTATGTCAGGGCGAGCCTCTTCCACGGTTTGCACCATGGGTCAGGATTTCATCCCCCGACACTCTTTCCCACATTCGTGAGCGTCTTCAACGAATAAAGCTTAAATATATTTAAAATGTCAACTATTATTATTAATTTAAAATAGACTTATAATCCCACTTAATTATTTACTAGTACAGAAACTATATTATTTTAGTAGTAACTAGTTGTGTAGAAATATTTGAGTAACAACCTTAATGACTGCGTCTTGTGTGCCTAGTGGGGTCCCGGAGTAATTATTATTTTAATCTGTCGCTGTATAATTCGGTGAATGTTTGCCAAATGTTTGTTTTAGTAAAAGGGTTGAATTTTATGTAGTGTGTTGGCTATTAAAAATTTCTAATTACCGTAGGTATGCAAGTTGTTAGAACAATGATCCCTAGTGAAGTTTAAATGCAGATGTTGCGAATATTCTAGAAATAAGTGAATTATAAACTAGATTATACAATTTAATTAAAAATATATGTTATATGTTACCCGTTTTTATTTTTGAATATAAACATTTCGTAAATGTTATATATGTTGTGTCACACCGTATTGATTTTTACTGTAGAAATTAATTTTGATAACTTTGATCCCATGAATTCTGATTTAGAACCTGCTTTAATGTTCTTAGAATACTTGTTGTCATCTCGTTATGGCAAATAGCTTAAGCCAATTTAAGTATTGAATCTTATTTTATTTTAGCTTATTCTATTTATTACGATTGTTTTATTGTTTTTTGCAATAATATACCCAGGAAAATTTATTAAATAAATTAGCTAAGTCATGTTATATATATATATATATATATATATATATATATATATATATATATATATATATATATATATATATATATATATATATATATATATACCTAGTCAGGTCATAAATTCTGTCACATGTTTAATGTAAAATAATTGTAACAAGTTTATTAATTATGTAACCATTCATATACCAAAATGAACTTAACAAAACATAGATTCTTATGACATTAAAGTTTATTCAAAATGACCTCCGTGATTTTGAATACAAGCCTTCAATCTGCGCGGCCAGTTGTCTATCGCAGCACGAACGAGGTCCATGTCAATATCGGCGGCTGCCTTAATCAAGGATGTCTTGAGTGACTCCAAATTGGGATGAGGCTTTGAGCACGCCTTTTCCTCCAAGTGTTGCCATATCTTGTAATTTAACGGATTCAAATCTGGACTGGAGGAGGGCCAGTCTTCGTGCCGGATGAAGTCGATTTCACGCGCCGCCAGCCAGTCTTGTGTGCTCTTCGCTCTATGAGCTGGCGCCGAATCTTGTTGGAATACCCAGTGCCTGTTATTGAACATGGTATGAGAAACAGGTTCCACAAGGTTCGTCAGGACTGTATTTTGATACACAACAGCATTCGTTTTTACACCTTTCTCACAAAAATGTACCTCTGTTAAGCCCCAATAAGAAACTCCCAACCATACCATGAGCGAGGATGGAAAATGACCTCGTTGGACACGCGGAATACTTTTGCTCGCTTCTTCACTACTGTGTGCGTACACCTTATCATTTTGTTTGTTGTAGCTCTCTTCTACGGTAAACATTTTTTCATCCGAAAAAAGAATTTCCCGATATTTTTTTCCCGCGTACCGCTTCAACAAAGCGCGGCATCTCTTCAGTCTCAGGTCCATTAGACGAGCATTCAAACGATATCCTGTTTTTCTTCGATATGCCCGAAGCCCTAAGTCTTCATTTAACACCCTTTTCACCGTGGTTCTGCTTAACCCCATCTGAAGGGCCAACAGTTTCTGCTTACGTTTGGGATTTCTTTGAATTCGTGCCTTCACAGCTTTTATCACTGCTGGAGTCCTAACAGACCGAGGGCGACCACTTCTTGACCTGTCATCTACACTAGAGTCTTCATTGTATCGTTTGATGGTACGATAAACGAATCTTTTGGTAATATTCAAATTTTTCAGTATGTTAAAAATTTGAATTGGCGCGTAACCGCAACGATGCAATGCAATAACTGCAACACGGTCTTTTTTAAGCGTCCACTCCATATTTAAAAATGAGTAAAATTCTAAAAGTTATACATTTTTATTTTCATGAACAATTCGAAATTCTAATTCAATAAACTTTTTTGTGGCCAGCATTCTAAAAGAAAAGTTTTTATTGTGTGACAATACTTATGACCTGACTAGGTATATAACTATCTAACAATACTGTCTCTAACCTCTTGGTCCAAATGAGTCCCTTGTTTTTCTATCTATGAACTAAAATGAATCCTGTAATATTGACCTCTACAGCTGGGGTCGGCTTGTCGTAAAAGGCAACAAAACAACCCACCCTAGCTACGTATACGGCGAGTTATTATGGTGGCATACTTTGGTCTAAAGTATGCCGCCATAATAACTTTTAGTGACCCATGCTCCTATACCCTTGTGGGACAGCAGTGTGTTCGCGATGCCATTGGCGTTGCAAACACCCATAGGCAACGGTTATTGCTAAATTCTAAGTAACGGCCCACTGTTGAGCCTGTCTGTTGACTTACAGCAATGAAAAAAGTTAGAGAACAAAAGACGTAATTTAATTCAATTGTTACTGAGAAGTGGGCTTATATCTGGACCAGACCCACAAAAATCTGACCAAAAATATTTTATTGAAACTTTAGGTCATTAAAATTATATACTGCACGTTGTTATACTTCTATGTTCGAATAAACTTAACTGACATTGTATCTTGAGGTAACAAGACCATTTCGTTGAGAGACGAGCCATTATTGTTTTTACGACACTTATTCTACGTTGTTTTATGATATTACCTGTGTTATATGATACCTGTTGCTAATGTTTTATTACTTATGTATACTGATGTAAATAATTATTACCAAACACGTTTAGAAATTTTAGAGGAAGTGATTTTATAAGTGTTTATTTAAAAAAATATTCATATTTTGGTTCCGACATTTAGTAAGTACTTATACTATTTATTAAGATTGATTTTTTACTGTGAGACAGCAGACAGGCTCACGGTCCGCTTAATAGTAAGCAGGTTTTTTTTTACACTGCATACTTACAGATCAGGGATGTCATCAAGATAGGTATAGAGCCCCTTGCACCTAGTGTGTATAACAACAGCACCTTTTTTATTTGTAGTTTTTAATTACGTATACTTTAGACTTATTTGAATTGTAGTCTACGTAATGAAGTGTAAATACTTGATATCAGTAATTATTCATTTATGAACAACGAATTATTAGAAAATTCTGATTTTTCACCAACTTAACAAAACGTTAATATTATGTTATAAATGAAATATGAAAACTGTTAAGGTTTTGCCAGTGAATAGGATTCCTGGCGCACCATCGAGAGTGGAATGCAATCTGCGGTGGAATTCTCCATGGTAGAATTAAATTTTAGCGACCCAGCCATGTGCAATTTGAGATTGCGATGGTTTTAGGAGCCTGTTCAAAATATTGCATCTTTGAGTATAAAGGACCATGGAACAATTCTGATCTACAAAAATGATATAGACAATTTTCTTTTAAATTAGTAAATCAGGTTAATGTTTTAATTACACAAGACTTGACAGGGTTATACCGTCAGTTCTATAGTAAAAAAATTAGAGACTAATTATTTTCTTAAAAACTTCTTTCGGTTGCTTCCTTAACTTTCATTTTCATGACTGATGCGTACTATTTCTTCTAAGTCTTATGGAAAAATGTAATAAATAAGAAAATATATATGAAATAGAGAAGAATAGGGAGGCTATTGCTGTTTACGAGAAGGATTTATATTTTTGCTTTAAGGATATTCTAGGAACCAAGAAGCCATTTTAAAGACTAGAATTACTGTCACAAAAACATGAGTGCTTTCTCATAAGCCTTTAGAAAGTCATGAATTATTTTCAACACTGTATATAAGATTGCTTTAATTTAAAATGAGTTTGCACACAAAATAGACCACAAATCAAATGACAGGTTAATTATGAATTCTCTAACTTTTAAATTCGAATGATTCATTGCTTCAAACCGCTGAAAGTTAATTGCTAGAATTGGTTAATTGACTTATTTTGTTCAATTAATGTCTTTATAAATAAAATTTATTAAGAAATGAATTTTATGAAATATCTAGTATTCCCTACTACGTTATGTAGGTAGGTTAGCTTATATTGTATTTGCAAATTGGTCTTGGATATACTCTCAAAGATGTTAAAATTATCATACATAAAAAATTTAGAAGTATTAACATCCTCAACCAGAGTTGGGCTTAAACATCCAGCCGTTTTCAAAGTGGTATGGCGACTTTTACACACATTTTGTGTTTAGTTGGCTGTAAAATGATCTATTGTAACATACAGAATATCTATTTGAACAGAAATTTAGCGAGCAGGCAGAAGCCAAGTTATAACTTCTTTTACTTAACTTTTTTATTATATGTTTTAAAATAAACTATTATTTTTATCATATAATTAGTAATTAAACCACACTTTTATTAATATTCATTATGACCAGGTAAGATGTTTGAGGATGGTGGCATTTTCTGCATTTGCAATTCAAAAATTAACTCTGCCCGCTTTGTATCTCATGATTTTTTATTTATGCAAAATAAACTTTCAAGTATTATTCTACATTTTTATATATAAAAAAAAAACAAAGTAGAACAAAAGTAAATTTCCGTATTAAAACAAGGCTCTGTTTTAAGTTAACATATATTTATTGTTACATTATTACTCGATTATTTAACTTGGTTCATTAAAATATAATGAAATATATTTTGCAAACTGATTTTATCTAATAAAACTCAAAAATGAATTGATGAATTCGGTGGTTTCTTTTAGCAATATACGGTGTAACATTTTACCGTTACCATACCGTTTTATAAAATTATGAAAAGATAATTTGTTTTGACCAAATAATGAAAATGTAAATAATACGATATGGCGTTTAAATTCCTTTGAAAGCTTTAGACATGTATGCTAAACTATAAAGATTTCTTATTTAGTGTCGAATTACTTAAAGACATAGTAAATAAGTTTAGGGACTATACGCCTATAGTTATTTATGTCTAATGTCTAATTTAGGACCCACATGTTTCAATACATACCAGCAAAGTGGATCCACTTATGCCGAAAGCAGTTTATTATGAAAGGATTAGCCATAAATAGTTCTTTCTCATTACATTTTCATGAAGGCTGACTCTAGTTGTGAAATTTATGTCCAGAAAAAGTTTGAGCTTTACTGAATAAAATATATCTATTTGGCAGTAGCACTGGCGCACCGCCAAGTGACGCTTCGCACCCCACTTGAACTTATTACACGAGATATATTCAATTGACAAAATTGTTCAAAATGTTTCAGATATTATATTAGATGAAAATTGTTATAAAATATTAAAGATATCATCACCATCAATATCATCAATTTAATGTTAAATTTACTAAAATTGCTACTTTTCAACCTAGTTTAGGCTGAAAACTCGCTTTATTTTTCTTTTCTTTTTTCTTCACTTGCTACAGTTTTCAAAAATCAAATAGTGATCTTCAACTGCCAATTAACTGTTTATGCTACGGTTTGATTTTTACGAAATCAAGCCAGAATTTCTATTATCTACCTCTCATGGTATTTTAAAAAAGTAGAAATAATAACCCAAATACGAGGTCATAGTAATCAATCAATTAGTCAATATACATACTAAATACGATCAATTATATCTTATATCTTTAAACGAGCAATTCTTGTATATATATATATATATATATATACCTAGTCAGGTCATAAATTCTGTCACATGTTTAATGTAAAATAATTGTAACAAGTTTATTCATTATGTAACCATTCATATACCAAAATGAACTTAACAAAACATAGATTCTTATGACATTAAAGTTTATTCAAAATGACCTCCGTGATTTTGAATACAGGCCTTCAATCTGCGCGGCCAGTCGTCTATCGCAGCACGAACGAGGTCCATGTCAATATCGGCGGCTGCCTTAATCAAGGATGTCTTGAGTGACTCCAAATTGGGATGAGGCTTTGAGCACGCCTTTTCCTCCAAGTGTTGCCATATCTTGTAATCTAACGGATCCAAATCTGGACTGGAGGAGGGCCAGTCTTCGTGCCGGATGAAGTCGATTTCACGCGCCGCCAGCCAGTCTTGTGTGCTCTTCGCTCTATGAGCTGGCGCCGAATCTTGTTGGAATACCCAGTGCCTGTTATTGAACATGGTATGAGAAACAGGTTCCACAAGGTTCGTCAGGACTGTATTTTGATACACAACAGCATTCGTTTTTACACCTTTCTCACAAAAATGTACCTCTGTTAAGCCCCAATAAGAAACTCCCAACCATACCATGAGCGAGGATGGAAAATGACCTCGTTGGACACGCGGAATACGGTTGCTCGCTTCTTCACTACTGTGTGCGTACACCTTATCATTTTGTTTGTTGTAGCTCACTTCTACGGTAAACATTTTTTCATCCGAAAAAAGAATTTCCCGTAATTTTTTTCCCGCGTACCGCTTCAACAAAGCGCGGCATCTCTTCAGTCTCAGGTCCATTAGACGAGCATTCAAACGATGTCCTGTTTTTCTTCGATATGCCCGAAGCCCTAAGTCTTCATTTAACACCCTTTTCACCGTAGTTCTGCTTAACCCCATCTGAAGGGCCAACAGTTTCTGCTTACGTTTGGGATTTCTTCGAATTCGTGCCTTCACAGCTTTTATCACTGCTGGAGTCCTAACAGACCGAGGGCGACCACTTCTTGACCTGTCATCTACACTAGAGTCTTCATTGTATCGTTTGATGGTACGATAAACGAATCTTTTGGTTATATTCAAATTTAACAGTATGTTAAAAATTTGAATTGGCGCGTAACTGTAACGATGCAACGCAATAACTGCAACACGGTCTTCTTTAAGCGTCCACTCCATATTTAAAAATGAGTAAAATTCTAAAAGTTATACATTTTTATTTTCATGAACAATTCGAAATTCGAATTCAATAAACTTTTTTGTGGCCAGCATTCTAAAAGAAAAGTTTTTACTGTGTGACAATACTTATGACCTGACTAGGTATATATATATATATATATATATATATATATATATATATATATATATATATATATATATATATATATATATATATATATATATATATATATATATATATATATATATATATATATATATATATATATATATATATATATATATATATATAATTGAAATCTCGGAATCGGCTCCAACAATTTTCATGAAATTTAGTATACGGGGGGTTTCGGGGGCGAGAAATCGATCTAGCTAGGAATAATTTCTAGAAAATGTAATTTTATTCGCTTTTTTTTATTGGAAGAAAAATAACAAAAAGGTGGCGTTTGAGTAGTCTCAATTTAAACTGAAAAATTACTCTTCCTGACATCTATCGGCGAATAATAACACTATTTTTTTTAAATTGCTTTTACGACACAACAACACTAAAGCTATTCCAGCAGATGGCGTTGTTAAGTAACACGAAGTCAATGAGTGTTTGCTTTGAGGTTAGACTAAGAAAATCAATTGTTAATTTATAAAAAAAAAAGAATACCGAGCAAAGCTCGGTCATCCAGCTGGCATAGGTTGATAATACATCGCCATTGTTCTGGAAGAGAAGCCAAATAAACTACCAATATTCTTCCTTGCTATATCATATCTATAAAGACTATTTGGCTCAATTCCAATTTTCTTTTTTTCTAAAGTAACAATTTTTATACATGTAAGTGATAATCGAAAACACTTAGCAATTTAGCTGAATAATTAACTTTTCTTCGGGCCCATATTTTCGTAGCATATGTTAAGAATAAACTTAAAGATAAATATCACGGCAATACATGATATGTAGAATAAGCAGAGATATGAAGGCAAATGCGACCGCACCCGGGGCGTTTTCCCGGACAGGGTTTTTGCTAGCAAGAGTTTGTCCGCGTAACTCTTGCTTCTTTAGTATAAGGACGTAATGTATACGTACCTGATTTAAAAAATAAATAATAACTAACTAACAAATAATTCTCTCAAAATTCATGTACATAGTTAAAACATTGAAAATGTGTTTGTTGCTTTTCACAACTTATTTTAACATCCGGCATAGATATTCAGAACAATTCGAAATAAAGAAAGAATTAGAAATAGAGAGAAATAGAGTATTAAGAAGAATCAAAACTTTGCTATGTTATATATATTTTTTATGTATACTGTTTTTAAGTATCCCTGTATAGTAACTATAACTTATAACTAGCCCGTAATAATTCTACCAGGCTTCATATCATTTATATCTTGTATATTTATCATTTAAACGCCTGTTTTTCAAGGCCAAAAGAGATATGTTTTTAAATAAGCGTTATTTGAATATTTACTTATTAATTATTTGTTAAATGTTGACGACACGTTTAGTTTAGTGGTTACCTTACTTTCAGTACGACGGCATAAGTTCATTTACCTTACCTTAAATTTTTTGCTATTACACGACAAAATATTATTATGGGTTACATATTAATTGTTACTCGTACACACAAAATAGCTCTGCATTGGAGGTTAAATCATTAAATTAGAGAAAATATATTTTTATGGGCAATAGTTGCCCTTGCTGGGACATCTTAGGTAAGCTCAATTGTTGACTATGTTGACATATGCATGTAATTTATTTTTAATATAGTTCAGCAGGAATCAATAAAAAATAATTTTTACAACACCAGAGATAAAAGTAAGGATATGTACCTTCTCAGGCAGTATTCTGTATCAGCAAGTAGTTTAAATGGTGGTATTTTTTTTTAAAACAAATTATTCAATATATTAACTATCAACATAATTTATCATTTTTATGGGAGAACTCATAGTAGAACGTCGGCACAGAAATTATGTAGGTTTTTGTACTATGGGAGCATCGTTAATCAGTCTCTATAAATATGGAATGCTTATCTCATTTACGATATTATTGTTGTGTTAGCCATAACATGGCTCTTTTGGGAAAACTGGACATATGTTTTTAATAGGTAGCAGGTAAGTACAGGTTTAATTTTAGATATTTGCATACGATTTTATCTTTCTAGGCATATTCACAGTTTTAAATTGTTACCATTATTATCTGTGCATATTTTATCCGTGCAGGGGCGTAAAAATAATACTGACCTCTGCAGCTGGGGTCGACCTGTTCTAAAAGGCAACAAAACAACCCACCCTAGGCTTGGGGCCTTACGTTATGGGATAGCAGCGTGTTTGCGATGCCACTGGCGTTGCAAACACTCATAAGCAATGGTAATTGCTAAGTTATAAGTGGGCCATCAGCCTATCTGCTGTCACCAAAAAAATTTTTAGGCCGTGTGACTTTGATTACAGAAGAGATTTTGGCTTCTGCTTCTCTTTGCTGTCCTTGTCGTACAATTTGAGGATCGGTACAACATGTTCTCTTTCCACTGTCTTTGATTAGTCATTATCTAAAAATTCACACCTTTTTTCGCCATATCATCTCTTGAACACATCATTCATATTTGCCTTACTGCATTTACAGTATTTTTCTTCTTACGTTTCCTTCTACCCTTCACATTATAGTTATAGTGATAGCAGGAAAGGAAAAAAATTGTCCAGTTTTTACCCTGTAATATCAATTTAGGCCACATAGCTCAGAAAAATAAAACATTAGGGAATTCAACGCAAATTGGGGAAGTTTAGCTCTGTGATAATACACAGCAGCAAATTCAGAGCTTTGTGTAAATAGTATTATCATTTATTCAGATTTCAGCCATTTTATTAGAGTGATATATTCATTACAATGTCAAAAATTTATAAAAGTAAGCACATGTAATAGCTGTCAGTAACTAGTAATTATAGAAAAACTAGCCGATCACACGTGCTCCGCAGGGCGATTAATTAATATCTTCGTAAAAATAATGTGTTTTTCAATAAAAAAAAGTATCCTATGTTACTTCTAATACCTCCAAGAATATGTATACAAAGTTTCATGATGATCAGTTAAGTAGTTTTCGCGTGAAAGCGTAACAAACCAACTTACTTTCACATTTATAACATTAAGTATGATATTATAAACCATTTTTTTATACTTCCTTATATTATATAAAAACCTGTATTATTGAATTTTTTTAATCTAGACTATACATACATACATATAATCACGCCTCTTTCCCGTAGGGGTAGGATAAGACCACTTCTTTCCACTTGCTACGATTCTTACATACTTGTTTCGCTTCGTCCACTTTCATTATTCCCTTCATACATGCCCTTCGGTTTAGGGTACTCTTGACCTGGCCTTTTTTCAGGACGTCCCTGATCTGGTCTTGAAACGTTCGCCTAGGTCTACCCCTTCCAACACTTCCTTTCACACTCGCCTTATACACTTTTTTCGTCAATCGTTCTTCATTCATTCTCTCGACATGGCCAAACCATCTCAGCATACCTTTCTCAATTTTTGTCACTACATCTTCTTTCAGACCACAAAGTTTCCTTATCTCACTATTTCTTATCCTGTCACTCAGTTTGACTCCTATCCATACTTCTTAAGGCTCTCATCTCAACTGCATTTATTCTGCTTTCATGTGTCTTCTGCCATACCCAACTTTTACTTCCGTACATGAGTGTCGGAACCAACACCCCCTCATGCACAGCCAGACGAGCCTTGTTAGACACCTTCCGACTGTTCATAAAGGAGTGCAAAGCTTCATTCACCATGTTTCCTACATTCACTCTTCTTTCAATATCACTCTCACATTTTCCATCTCTTGTAAACTTTGAACCCAGATACACAAACTCATTCACCTGTTCAATTTGTTCATCTCCAATCACAATATTGCAGTCTGTCACTGTTTCATCTCTTTCAAACACCATCACTTTCGTGTTATTTACATCTGGACTATAAAAACAACAAATGACATACACTAACAACTATACAACTTACCCGGTTAGTGAACCAGCCGTATTGTCAAAATAATCTAAAGAATACACGTCGTAAAAGGCAACAAGACAACCCACCCTAGCTACGCGGTAGGGCCCCAAGCCCGTCTGGATGGCGACCACCTTTGGTTTTAAGTATGCCGCCATAATAAACTTATGTTGTGTTTCGGCATTAGTGACCCAAGTTCATGTACCCTTATGGGACAACAGCGTGTTCGCCATGCCACTGGCGTTGTAAACACCCATAGGCGATGGTAACTGCTAAATTCTAAGCGGACCGATAGCCTGTCTGCTGTCCCACAGCAATAAAAAAAATTCTTGCTAATTAGTGTTGAACCAAAAAAAAAACTAACACAAATTCAATTAGTTCACCAAACTTCGTATCCTAGCATCCTTCCTCACGCAGCATGAATGTATTAATTACCTTTCAACTTATTAGACAACTTTTCCCTTCTAATTAAAATCTTGGCATTAATAAAGATGTATGAGCCAGAGTTTTAGGTATTTTCATCAAATAAAATGCCCATGTGTGCGTAAAGGGTTACTACGTGACACTCGAAGACAAAAGGTTGCGACATTTCCATAAATTTGAAATAGAGAATTTATAACAACGGCTCAACTGCTATCCGAATATCAAAGAGGCTTTTTGACAAACACGGGTAATGTACAAATATATACAAAATTTTGCAGGCTTAGTATTGTTAGTTTTTGCTAGCTTTTTCGAGAAACCTGTTAAAAATAAATAATAATATTTTCTAGTTAACCGAATAAAAATTGGATTGAACTTAATGTTTCTTTCACGGACTTTAAATGCTTTCCTAGCAGCTTATGTTTAACATTTTTAATTAAATAACGAATATAGTAAATCATGAAAGCCAGGAAATAAAACATTTTTTAAATCCATCATAATAAACTTTAAGGAGCAGCTCGAAATTATTCACTGAAAACAGATTAGCAATTGGTTAGGAAATATGATTGTAATCGATTGTGACTGATTGTGTTTTAGTAGTTAAGATAAAAAATAGAGCCCAAAACCTATTATTACTGAGTAAAAATAACTTAACCTAAAGCCCTAAGTACGATGTAAAATATTATATTAAAAGTAATATTTTAGGGATTTTAATTTTGAATGAAAATGAGTAAGTTTCTGGAAGCTATAAGGCCTTCACCGCCTTTAATAAAAAATAATAAGTAGGTTATATTCATTTAAAGGTCATTCTGTATTGTTTTTTTTATATTACAGAAATTTTCACTTCAAATTGTTAAGCGTTATCTTAGAATAACTGAGGTGATAAGTACTTTAAGTAGATTATGAAAGAGGTAGGTCTGTTGGTATGCAGCATATAGACGGGCATTATTGCTGTATTTTCAGGCTATTCGGCAGTACAGGGCGTACTCAGTACGAGTAATTCTAGGAAAAAACATAAATAAAATGTAATTTATGTTTAATTTTTCTCTCTTTCTTAGGCGTTCATATGGGCCATAACGCAATCCCATTACGATAAATATCCGGCTTCGTTCGCAAAGAAGCAAATTCATACCGGAACTGTTGCCAAATGGAACTAGACCTATGGCGAGATGTTAAGAGCTCAAGATAGAGCACTGTGGCAAGCCTTGGGAAAGGTTTATATCCAACAGTGGACTTCAATAGTCTGATCATGATGGTTTGATCATAATCAAACATGGCTGATTACTTATTTAGGTGTACTAAGTGACAATTTGAAAAAAACTGCATTTAATTTAGTTTATTTATTTGAAAATGCTGATAAAGATCTTTAGAATCTTAAAGACCTTTTGATTTATCAAATGTTGATCAAAACGATATGATACGATTACATCAGCTTTAAGGCCCGTGATGAAAAGTTGTTATGACTCAAAGCCGTTAAGTGCTTAAAATATCTTATATAGAGAGTTTTTAGTCTCTATATAAGAGATAAAAGGTAACACAAAAATAAAACGAAGTTTTACTGTGCCTTATAAGACTATAAACAATGCAGAATTCTATCTTGTTTGTAGTAATTTTTCTATCACGTTTTTAATTTTATAAAGTTTGCCATATGAGTTGTAAAAAGTGTGTTGAAATTTAAAATTTACTTAATTTTACCAAAACATAAGCCTCATAATAGAGAAATAACTTTTTATAGCCTGAAGGAGGATGTGTTCTTTAAAATGTTTTCATTCCATGAGCATAAAGATAATCTATTTTAGAGATAATAATGATAATAATTATTCAAATCTACAAGATTGAGAACTGAACATTTCAGCTTAAACTGCTGGTATTCATGGGACTGCAGCACTTGTTAGGTACTTTGTCGGCTACAGCAAGTAATATTAACTTCATTTGAGATTTTATCTTACGTTCCTTCTTTTTACACTTTTGATAATAATTCCAAAAAAAAAAAAACATAAAAGATTATAATTATTTAACGTCTAAACGACGTGAAATAAGGTTTTTTATACTGTTCTGGGGTAGCAGGCAGATTGACGACCCACTTAATAGCAAGCAGTTACCATCGCCAAAAAATGTTAGTGGTGCTTCTGGCGCCTCCTAACATGCTGCCGTTCGCGTAGGGCAACTGGAACCTGATCCCTTATGCCGGAACACAACACAGAGCTGGTTGCCATCCGGGTGGGCTTTGATCTCTACTAAATAGCTAGGGTTCTCGGGTCACCTTTTACGACAGGCCGGCCCCGGACGCAGGCGTCTGTATTCTTACGCCGCTCCTGCACAGAGAATCAGTATAATATACGAGTATAACAGAGAATTAGATAACCATAACTCCTAAAAATAAAATATATAAAATGTTATTTAGACAAGAAATCAAAAAAGCACATTTCATACCAAAGGAAACATCTATACGAACAAAAAATGAATAAATACAGCTACTCAATATTAATAAGAACCCTTCAATTTTATAATTTTAATAAGACGTGAGCGAGGGTTGTTATTCAAAAGGCTTTATTGAATAAAAATAAGGGAAAAAATTCTTCGGCATAAAGCTCAAGTTTTCAAAAAGAAAAACATCATCGGGTGTGTGTATTCATAAAGTCTTTTTGGAAAACCATTAGGTATTCGGTTTATTTTCATTCTCTGGGACTGTTTTTGACTGGCCCTTTTTAGATTTGAATTTAAATGAGACGGTAAATCTTGTTTAAAAAGGAGTGATTAGGTTTCTATTAACAGAATAAACGAATAGATTATACATGCATTAGGGTTATGATTAAGAAAATATTGTATTTTTCTAAATCAATATTTTGTTTAGGTCATTTGATACAGTCAAGATACAAGATAAGCGGACCCCGGCACGGTTTAGGATGCAACCGGGACAACGCTTAGATGATGATGAAGATACAAGGAATAAACGATGAGAATGAAATAAAAGAGCTTTGCAGAAAAATGACCAAAAGATGTGTGATGCTCTAAGGTGCCTTTGGGTGGCGACCGATATTTTAGTGGGTATTCCGGTGACTAATGACTGTCGCATGGTAGCCAAACGAGTAGGCGCAATATAACACTGACACTCTCACCCGAGAGTCGACCTTTCCCTGGAGTTGGCGTGGTACCCATGAATTAAATGAATGACTAAGCGAGATATAAAAAATAAGAACCTGTCAATATTTTTCTTCTTCTTCTTCATCTAAGTGTTACATCCCGGTTGCAACTACACTTCCGTTTCGGTGCCCGGGGTCCGCTTTCCGACTTTTTCTATTCCACTTCGCACGGTCTTCAGCATCCCAGGTAGTGAGCCCATTGGCACGCATATCACCCTTTACGACATCAAGCCAGCACTTTTTGGGTCTACCCCTCCTGCCGGGGCCCGGCGGAGGCAGCATGGCCAGACATTTGTTTCCCACGTAAGCATCCGGTTGCCGTAAAACGTGGCCGTACCATCGGAGACGATACTCCTGCAATTTATCCATAATGTCACGGACATGAAGACTGCCGCGAATGTGGGAGTTCTTCTTCCGCGTCACTCCACACATCCACCGCAGCATATTCATCTCTGTGACACGCAGTTCTTGCTTGTGTCGCTCTAAAACCGGCCACGCTTCACAGCCGTATAAAAGGACAGGCTTAATAATGATCTAATAGACCTGTCCCTTCAACTTTACCGGCATCTTTGGGTCACAAATGACACCAGTTACCTCACGCCATTTGGCCCACGCAGCAGCAATACGTGCCTTGACGTCGCAATCGATGTCACCAGAAGCGTGAAATACAGATCCCAGGTATTTCACTCGATCCGTGCGCTCGACCGTGTCGCTACCTATGCGTACGGGTGTGGGATCTGTGGAGTTACAGGTCATTTTTTTCAACCTATTAATTTTTTTTATTGCTGTGAAATAGCACACAATCTAACGGCCTACTTAATAGTAAGCAGTTACCGTCACCTATCGATTTTTGCGACGCCAAGGGGCACCTCTAACACGCTGCCGTTCGCGTACGGGAACTGAAACGTTAGTCACTTGCCGGAATGTAACGCAAGGTTATTATAGCAGCATATTTAAAGACCAGAGGTAGTTGCCATCTCATAATATCCCATCAAAAACGACATGTGGCAAAAAGGCATCGATGCAAATAGACGTGCAGAAGTTTAGACCTCTAATGTAACCATGATAAAACTTTTAAGGTGAAGAAAAAATTAATAGAACGTAACGCAATCGCTGTTTGTTTCAGTAAAATCACGATTCACAAAGCTTGACTCAATCTTCGACGTGAATTAAGAGCTAAATCCATACATAGACCTAGAAAAAATATTTACTTCTTGAAATTAATTTTGTATAGAAGGAAAATTATATTTTAAAAATTAGTATATTATATAGATATAACTAGCTGACCCGGCAAACGTTGTTCTGCCATATAAATAATAAAATGTCAAAAAATTAAAATAAAAATTTAGGGGTGGACTACCCCTAACATTTAGGGGGATGAAAAATAGATGTTGGCCGATTCTCATAGATACTGGATAAGCACAAAAAATTTCATCAAAATCGTTCAAGCCGTTTCGGAGGAGTATGGCTACGAAAACTGTGACACGAGAATTTTATATATTAGATATATTATAATTAGTTACTTACGTGAAAATATGTTTAAGAAAAAAAAATCTTGATTTTATAAAAACAAATAATATGTAAGCCACTAAAAATATAACAACTAACAAATTATCTATTTCTAATGAAATATTAAATTATTATTCTCAATATAAGTGAATGTTTTTAAGGTTTTTTATTGAAGATTAAATTTCTTCAAACCGATAATTTATTTAAATCTTCACAAATATAGGTGATGAATATAACGATAGTAATGCTGAAGCTAAATAAGAAATATAATATTACAGAATGATTATATAAAAATATTTTAGTAAAACGTAGGGAGCATAAAACCTACGTTATTACCATGTCGACCTTCACGTATTTATATTTGCCGAGGCAAGGCAAACATGAACCCTGGGCCAATAACAATGTTACCACAAATCCACACATAAACTTAACAATCATGCCCTTTGAAAATATGTGTAGAAAAATTTTCATGAGACGTTTTTTTGTCAGTAATATTGTATACTATTATATATAGGTCTATAGAACTACTTGGGTCCTTCATCTATACAAATAAATAAAATTGAAGGGTCTGTTTGTAATATTATAATAACCGCTTTTTACTAAGTGCATTCGGACGTATACACGGTACATATACCAAAACAACTTTTTTTACAATTTTTGTCTGTCTGTCTGTTTGTTCCGGCTAATCTCTGAAATGGCTACACCAATTTTGACGGGACTTTCACTGGCAGATAGCTGATGTAACAAGGAGTAACTATGGCTATTTTTATTATAGAAAAAAATAAATTTTGTTAAAAATGATAAGCTTCGGAAACTTAATATTCCAATTTAAGTTGACCTCCGATCTATATCAACAATCATATGAAATAGGGTTCAGTTTAGGTTGGACATTGTAAGTTCGTACATTGCATTCGATAATACTGATTGTTTGCATATTTCATTTATGTTTAAGGGTTTATAGGGTTTGTAATCCAAAATAAACCTTAAGATATACCCAAAAACTCTGCCTAAAGTCACTATTCCACGCGGACGGAGTCGCGGGCACAGATAGTTTTAAATAAATCTCATTATTTTATACATGTTATTACATGACTTTTAAAAGTTTTTCCTGCCTAATTGCATATCAATAACTAAGTTGAATTTCAAGACTAGCTGTTTGATCTACAACGTTTCGGCTGCTATCATACTTTATGTCTTAACATTATACAGTTTCTACCCGCGCAGGGGCGGAGAAATAATACTGACCTTTGCGACCAGGGTCAGCCTGTCGTAAAAGGCGATAAAACAACCCACCCTAGTTACGTGGTCCCCAAGCCCGTCGGGATGTCGACCACCTTTGGTCTTAAGTATGCCGTCATAATAACTTTGTGTTGTGTTCCGGCATTAGTGACCCAAGTTCCTGTACCTTTATGGGACAGCAGCGTGTTCGCGATGCTAATGACGTTACAAATACCCATAGGCGACGGTATAACTGCTGAATTCTAAGCGGGCCGTCAGTCAGCCTGATTGCTGTCCTACAGCAAAAAAAAATTGTGACGTATCTACAGTAAATGAGGAAACTTAATACAAATTGAACAAACACGTTGGGTATATTGTCCGTCCGTTCTAAGATGAGGCCCTAACCTAATAGTGAATGTTATGAGCAGTTAATTAATTAAATTTAAACAAAACATTGTGTACAATATGTTTGAATAAAATATACTGCTTTTGTTAGCTTACAGTAAAGCAATAGTTAATTTTAGTTGATTAAAGAAATTATGGAATCAAATGGCTTTCCCTCGAGTTAAAATTTCCATTCCATTCCATATTCTTTCAGTTCCATTCCATACTCTTCTCAAGAGGCAACACAAAATTAAGTGAAAGCTTTCGATTTTAATGGGCTTAAAGATAATGATAATATATTTTTATCTTTAAACCTTTAATTAAATCTCACGTGTACATCAGCTACATACGAAAACGTTCTTGGTTAAAAAACTCCATAAAACCGTTAAGCGACATTCCTTTTTTAAATCATATTTTAACTTTACGCTGTATGCGTGTCACTACGTGATACACTAGAGTCACAACAGCATTATCCTGGGTTGATTGTACCATGACATGCATAGTGGATATTATAATGTTTTGTCAACTAATTCATATCAATAATTCAATATTAAAGGGTTTTTGTCAACTAATGCTAATACGTAATTATCAATAATTACCACGTTCTTACGAAAAAAGTCATGAATATCATCGGTCTATGTAATCTAAGTTGAAAAAATATACTGGGTGAACTCCAACAGCGCCATCTAGTCCAAAAAAGTGACAGTTTTTGTTATGTTATAAACATTATTGTAAATAAAGACCCAAACTCGGGACTTTTCAGCACGCTAACGCCACTGCGCTACAGGGGTCGTCAAAATATAATACACTTGTATATTTAAGGGGCACACCTAGTGTGACCGCCTAAAGATAGGTGCTTTTTGGGATTTTTTATAAGAAAACTACTCCATGTAATGTTTTAAATTTTTGAGGATATATTTATACATAATGATTGAATACACAAAACAAATCTAGCGAGTTATTCGTTCGCTATTTCCCAAGTTACTAAAAAAGTCCTCCGCTGTTGCAGTGATTGCGGCTTTCACCGTGGCTGTAAACCAAAAATATAGAAAAGGTTTATTAATCTGTAAAGTATTGCCTATACAATGACTCACGATTGTTAAAACAATTGAAATTTAACAAAATGGCGAATTTTGCTCTAAAATGAGAATTTTTGGCCCGTCAAAAATACAAATTGTAGGGTGATTGTACAGAGAAACATATACAAAATTAGCAGATTTTATTGTTTTCAATAGATCAAACTGTAACTCAATAACTATCTGAAATATTCATTTAAAATTTTAATATGTTATTTTTAAAGATATAAACTATTGAAATATGTAAAAAAATAGATTTTTTTCGAAATTTCAAACCAGGTGTGCCCCTTAAAGATACATATGTTTTGAACAAAATACATTTAAAATCGTTTCTTTAGTTTTCTTTTTATATTCAACTAATAAATAAAAATAAATTTAAATTTTTTTATAAGTCCACATATTATTGTGTCTAACCGGTAAAGTTCGTTAACAAGCTCAATTTACTAACTACGCTGATACAAAAATATTTCTTAGCCATATAAGGAGTGTACCTTACTCACCTACGATACAGGCTCTGTCTAGCTTAGGTGACTGTATTTGTATAGCTATTAATGTTGTACATACATAGATATTTATATCCTTAATTTTTATTTATAACTATGCTCTTTACTTCAATTTGTAATATTTATGTAAATAATGATGTATTTGCGAAATAAATAAATAATTTTCACCTTTGTAAACTGT
Source organism: Malacosoma neustria (assembly GCA_963693495.1). Taxonomy (NCBI): domain Eukaryota; kingdom Metazoa; phylum Arthropoda; class Insecta; order Lepidoptera; family Lasiocampidae; genus Malacosoma; species Malacosoma neustria. Next base: position 8,226,275 of record OY856373.1, read on the forward strand.
TCTATCCATAATGAGACAACATTAAGTATCACTTAACAAAATTGAATTGAACGTAAAGTACTCGGCTGTTACCGCGAATCCACACACACATAAACAATCATCCCGGCTTGTCTGAATAATGTGGCCATTAGCGGGGCTCTACACGTGGGAAGTTCATCAAGAGCTCGCTGAATTAAGGCTGTCTTTTGGCAAGGCCACGACTTTTTACTTAGTGACGTGTGACATTAGTATGCAGCTTACATGAAATTATTAACTATGGTGATGTAAATGGGGATGTGAAAAAATAGAGTGCAGGATGGATGAAATGGCGACAGGTCTCAGGAACAATTTATGGCAAACGAGGGAATGTTCAGATGACGACTAACAGAGGATAATATATGTTATAACATAATAATCTTGTGGCATAGCACTATCGAGTCATGAATCGAGTCAACAACAGACCAAAAAGGTTGTGTAGCTATGACCACACTCACAATAAAAAATATTATATTTTCTTGTCATTATCTGCCAAATAATTTTCAATCTGGGTGACAGAGGAATTGAAAAAAATGCAATCGGCTTTTGATATTTGGTTTTATAAAAACTTTGGTTAATATAATCATCGTCAAAAATCCTTGTTTCATTAATCTGGTAACCAGTTGACGGTACACAGCACCCCACAACCCCATATAATGTGGGGTAAGGATATGAAGAAGAAGACATGACATTTTTAACTTACCCAATGGAAGAAATTCAAATATAATTACTAAATAACACAATGCAACCTTCGTTGTTTAGGGCGCAATATTTTTCTTTACATTACTCGGAATGAAATGATTAGAAAGCAATAAAATTAAATAAACATCTATTAGCTTACATTTATAGGAATTAGAAACTGTCGACGTCTAAATCCATTTCGACACGAATTATGATACATAGGTGGAATGACAGACTTGACGCGATTTGCTTCACACTAATTTGTGCCTTGTTGCCTGTCGCTGCTCAAGATCGTGGCTATACGGTTGGAACCGACGCGTTTGTCAATGTTTTATATAGCCGCTTTTAATTAAATTACATCGCGTGCCTTGCAAGCCGCAAGCACGTCGCCGCGAACGTGTAATGTGCGATTACCTTTTTTTATGTTTATGCTTGTAAAGCAGTCGTGATATAAACCAAGCATATTATAATGTTATTTTATATGGAAATTGTTTGATGAATTAACAAGATGAAAATTTTCTTGATGAGACATCTTTTTTATAAAACTGAATATTGTAATAATAATTATTATATTTATAAACCGTGTTTTATTTTTATGCTACGATATATATTTTTAATTTTGAAAACGCATTTTATTATTAACCCGAACTTTTGCCAAGAAATATGCACATACACATATTTGTATCACTGATACAAACATGTGTATGTGCATATTTCTTGTAATTGTAAACTCATAGTTGTAATTATTCCAGTTCATTATCATCGTCAACGTATTGAAATCCAATTTTGAATATAGCGAATTATCTCCAACGCGAGACTAAACGTCCTAGTGTTCGTTCTAGATATCGTCATCATTTGTTTATCTTTCCTACAATATATATGCTCGTCTCACTTAACACTGTACCTGTAGTTTATTTTTTCTTCTTCTAATATTATTGATACTATATTATTGATGCGATTTCCCAATAAACCTCAAGCACAGCTTTATCTATAGCTCGCTGCATAACTTCTTAATTTGGTGCAGTAGCGTCAGTGTCTACGTCTCAGGCCAATATATTATGTAAATTTTATTTACCTTACATTATCTTACTGGTCTAAGAAAAAGACGAAATTTTCAGAACGTTGCCGAGCTGAATACTGCAGATAGCTTTCCTCTTAAAGTTATATCGGACTGTTGTTTCGTAACTGGTCTGGTACGGTCTCAGAGGATTAAACTCACAGGGCACAGTTTTTAAATGTGAGTGATACGCGGCATATGTGGCGTAACCTGTCGCGGTTTGAATTATTGTTTGGACCGGTATAATACATCTAGCTTTTTGCAATTAAGTTGCACCTCGCTCTCCAGTTGATCCCAAAATTTTATTTGGTTTGCAGTATCTATACAAAAGATCCCAATATTGTTTGAGACCTCTAGCAGTGTTCTTTAGAATTGTGGTGCCAAAGCGAATGGTATCTTTTTATTACTGATAGGTCAGACCTATATCTTTGAGAGATTAAACTAGACGAGATTTCAACTACTCCACTCAGACTCGTAAACGAGTTCTCCACTTCAGAGACAAGTTTAGCCCGACTCCCTGCTACAATTGTCCGAGAGATATTTGCACGTCCAACGTATTGTACATAGCCAGTGTTGTAATCCTCATAGCAATGTAAGTTACAGATAGATAACATATGATTAATATATCTGGGATCTGTGTTTCATGCGTCTGGTAACATCGATTTCGACGTCAAGACACGCATTGCTGCCGCGTGGGCCAAATGGCGTGAGGTAACTGGTGTCATTTGTGATCCCAAGATGCCAGTAAAGTTGAAGGGACAGGTCTATAAGACCATCATAAGGCCTGTCCTTTTATACAGCTGTGAAACGTGGCCGGTGTTGGAGGGACACAAGCAGGAGCTACGTGTCACGGAGATGAATATGCTGCGGTGGATGTGTGGAGTGACGCGAAAGGATCGCGTTAGGAACTACCGCATTCACGGTAGTCTTCATGCCCGTGACATTGCGGATAAACCGCAGGAGTGTCGGCTCCGTTGGTACGGCCACGTTTTACGGCAACCGGATGCTTACGTGGGAAACAAATGTCTGGCTATGCCGCCTCCGCCGGGCCCCGGCAGGAGGGGTAGACCCAAAAAGTGCTGGCTTGACGTCGTAAAGGGTAATATGCGTGCCAATGGGCTCACTACCAGGGATGCTGAAGACCGTGCGAAGTGGAATAGTAAGTCGGAAATCGGACCCCGGGCACCGAAACACAAGTTTGGGTTGCAACCGGGATGAACGCTGAGATGATGATGAACATATGATTAATAGGTGGGATGAATAGCGTAGGCGACAGTATATTATGTACTACTACACTACATTACAAACGGTTACATAACGGTATGCTAGCAATTACATGACGACCTTAATGCTACGCTATGCCAATGAAGAAGCTCGATAGCTTCATGCGCAAAGTCCTTCAGGCATTCCATGTGATGAAAGATTCGAAAAAAATTCGAGAAAAATTCGCCCTATGCCAGATCTTGTCATCAGATCTTGTTTTGACCTGTGCTTTAGCAATATCTAAGGTAAAACTTCCCCTTTGAGCTCTATGGTCTCAGCTTAACGTTGAATAAAGTGGACCAAAAGATATCCGGTAGACCGATTAGGGTAGAATATGTACTGTTTGAAATTTGATCCCTACGGAAGACAAAATATTTATATGATGAATAATTTATTCAGATCTGAGTGTATATGAGGATTGGAGTTCATTTAATAGATTTTCATTTAATGCAGGTTATTAAAACTTAAGTAAAATTAATTTCAACTAAGTAGCTTATATTTAATTGTGAGGCCGTTGTACAGTATAATAATATCTATAACTGTTAACGATGATTAAATGATAAATTGATTTGTCGTTGTTCGTATGGACCAAGTCACCCCTAGCAATCGAAATAAAATCAAACTGTAGGCAGATTACAATAAGCCTAGCGCAGTGACCGAGCATAAACAGCCCCTGCTTTCTCCGACCCAAATCGCGAAATAATGAACTGCATTGTAAAACGTGTAATAGAATTAATTAATCATGGTTAGGATTAAAAAAAACTTCTCGAAGTCTCAAGCGGAGTTACAGAAGTTAAAGAGAAAGTTTAGACGGAATCGAAGGAAGTTCTAGATAAGAATAGCAGTAATTTAAAACTCGATTAGAATTTGAACATTCAACGGACGACGTGGTTATTATAAACGCGCTGTAGCACGAACCCAAGTTCGGCATCGATTCTTCGAATTTGTAGGCAAACTTCTGATGCATTTTATTTTTCTTATTCTATATTCTATTGCTGTTTTTTTATAGATTTATCGGTGGTGGTAGTTTGATTTTCGTTCAACGTACGTTTTATTTTTCGCCATGAATTACGTTGAGGAATAAGTTCGTAGGGTTTTTTTAATGCTGTAGGACAGCAGACAGGCTGACGGCCCGCTTAGAATTTAGCAGTTACCGTCGCCTATAGGTGTTTGCAACGCCAGTGGCATCGCGAACACGCTGCTGTCCCATAACGGTACAGGAACTTGGGTCACTAATGCCGGAACACAACACAAGGTTATTATGGCGGCATACTTAAGACCAAAGGTGGTCGCCATCCAGACGGGCTTGAGGCCCTACCACGTAGCTAGGGTGGGTTGTTTTGTCGCATTTTACGACAGGCCGACCCCGCCAGCAGAGGTTAGTATTCTTTCTCCGCCCCTGCACGGATACATTTACATTTTAATTAAAGACTTACTTAAACAAAACACATTAGTTCTAACAATCAGCGCAGACCATGATGTTTTTTATGAAGGTCAGACTTGTCACTCACCATTGATATGTCTCCTAAAGTTAATCACTCACTTTTTTGCTTCACATATACATACGTATACCTTTTCTCATCTGCCGATACAATTCGGTACAAAAAGAACTGTTTATGACCGCGAGTTGCTCGACGATTGGTGAGAATGAAGATGATTGAGAAATATTTTATGATCGTATGATCGCTGCAAAGCGTGAAGTCAACGCAAAAACAACCATCTTTGAACTTTTAAAACTATTTTCGTGCTATAGACTCTCTTACACATTTTCTGTATATCTACATTGCAAATGCCACGGGCTATTTCAGCAGCTTTTTGACCTCAATGAAAAGCGGAGACGAGCAGGTGTCAAACATTTTGATATTTCTCTTCAGGATATTTCATTTCTAAGCCTCATCATTAATAGTACATTAAATTACTCAAAAACATTAGTTCACTTCTTCAGAATAAAAAAGTTCTATCGAATAAATACTTACCTAATAAATATTGGACTTTTTGAAGGCAAAAAAATCGTTGTAAAAAATATATAGTTTAGTTTTTTTTTAGTTTTATACTCAAATCGAATACCTTGAGTTCGATTCCAATTATGTCATGCAAGATTAAGACAGTTTCCTTATACAATATGCAAAGAAAATTACCGACGAATGGAGAATGCGCAAGAAAATCAGTATACCGTTATCAGTGTGTTTCACCTGTTAATTCTATACTTCTATAAGACAGAAACGTGTTCGCCGTGCCTCTGGCTTGACAAACATCCATAGACGACGGTTACTGCTTACTACATATTAAGTGGGCTGTTAGCCTGTTTGTTCCAGGCGTCTTGAATAAGCCTGGTGGATACGCTGTATGTAATCCTTTTGGAGGAGTCCTAAAGCCAATGGGATTCTATAGTGTATGTACACATTATAAAGAGGCTACTATAAGCACGGATGTCAACTAATTCTTCTTAATGCGAGGGTTCAATGTAACATATTTATTTGTATATTTTCATTATATTCTAGCTTTTTGATATGACATAAAGATTATATTATGGCTTGCAAAATTTCTGAATATAATTTAGAACATTTACAAGATGTTCACGCCATCGTGATTGGTATAATACAAAAGAGGAATAAACTCAATAATTCTTATCTTCTCAATTTTATTCAGAAAGGTAAAAGAGTATAAACCAATTTTTTTATTGCTGTAGGACAGCAGACAGGCTAACAGCCTGCTTAGGATTTAGCAGTTACCGTCGCCTATAGGTGCTTGCAACGCCAGTGGCATCGCGAACACGCTGCTTTCCCATAAGGGTACAGGAACTTGGGTCACTAATGCCGGAACACAACACAAGGTTATTATGGCGGCATACTTATGACCAAAGGTGGTCGCCATCCAGACGGGCTTGGGGCCCTACCACGTAGCTAGGGTGGGTTGTTTTGTCGCCTTTTACGACAGGCCGACCCCGGCCACAGGGGTTAGTATTCTTTCTCCGCCCCTGCACGGATAACAATTTTATTTGTATCCTTTTTCTTAATGGCTTGACATTATATAAACGGTCAGTACAAAGCGTTCCCTCCTTCCACTCTCCTCTGTTATTCATAATCTTAACAGTGAAACCTATTGTTTTATTTCTATTCCTTAGCCATTTAATTACATTGACTAGCAAACACCTTTATACATCAATACTAGGCGAACTATTTAACTACAATGCATAAATTAAATATTTATAGTAAACTCATTTTGTCAATTCTTATTACATTTACAATGACAATCAGTATGTAGGATACTATCAACATATTTTATTGGCTAACTTGTCCCATAATTTAAATAATGTTATCAGTGACCTAAATACGAAGTAAAAATGTGCTCACGTAGCCACTATAAAATTCGGTGCTTTGTTTTATAATAGCTTTCATTTTTACGATTTTAACACAGCGCTTATTTTACCAAAAGATCATTTAGATACTCTTTATTAACTGTCAATATATTTGTATAGGATTTCCGTAAAATTGGTTTTATGTGAGCTTATTGAGTAACTATGCTAAATTTCAAGTCAATCGGGTATATACCCTTATTACTCCTATTACATAAAATAAAAATGCATTCTAAAAGTATAATGTTAAGTTCAACGACTGAAATAATAAAATAAAATGATATTATAAGAAAGTTTTCTATGAACGAGTAATGTATTTTATTTTGTTAATTTTTTTTTTGAAAAATATGTAATGTACCCAAACGACGTTAGATTAAAATACTAGGTGTAAATTTTTTGAACGTTTTTAAATGATTATATATAGGAATAAAATATTACTCTGGTAAGCCAAATATACTTTTTAAAATAAAAGCTTCAATATTTGTAAAAAAATTCTAAACAAATATTAGACTACGCTGCACAACGGCTTTCGTAAGTCAGAACGGCAAAGATCGAGTTAGATTCCCGTCCCAAGTCTGGGTATTTGTGCATAATATGTATTTATTTCCAAAAAAAAGGATATGTATGTAGTATACCAATTTAGTACTCATGACTAGTGCTCTGCCGCTTACTTGTAAATTGTCACAGTGTATGTTTCTTTATGTTCTTTGAAAGAGATAAAATTCGAATTTTCTGGATACCATAAATTCTTATTCACTATAAACTGAACGAGAGCAGAAGTCACCAGCTTTGTTTACGAGCTATAAAACAAATCGAACGAAGCAGACTTAACTCGAGCTTGAATAAGTAGGCGATTGACTTAAGCGCGAGTAACTTCGCAGTATTTTATCTACTAATTCCACGTCAATTTATGGCTGTGATGATGCCTAGTAGGGGTTTTGAACAAAAGGTATTTAATACTAGTAACGTATTCCAAGCTACATAATGTTAGATTAATGTAAGGAAATATATCAAGCACTAAGTATCAAGTAAGTCTTTTAAATTCTAAGTAAAGCGTATTTTCTATTATAGTTGTAGATTCTATAGATTTTTTTTGCTGTAGAACAGCAGAAAGATCGACAGCCCACTTAATATAAGCAGTTACCATCGCATAGGGATGTTTGCGATGCGGAACCGCTAACGCGCTGCTGTCCACGTAGCAGGACTGAAACCTATGTCACTTATAACACAATAAAATCGTTTCTAGTTCGGCGTTCAATTGCCTATCATATAAGTCATGAACCCATTATTTTTCTAATCGAAATATGCCAAAGTTAGTCCTTATATCGTGTGATATATGTAAAGGTGCCTCAAATTTGGTTGTCTTTTTGGAGATTATTTTTAACAAAAATTAAAGCATAAAAATTTTATTTTAGGAACAATAATATTACAAACATATACACATAAACACACCCTAAAAATAAAATCCACGGTTATTTAAGGATTAAATACATCAAATTCCTGGGGGATAAAGCATTTGAGTTTAATAAATAACAGCATTATCAAAATAAAAATGTTAGGAAAGTGCAAATGAGTAAAAGTATACAAGCTAACGGCAAATGAGAAAGTTTTGCATTTCTCAGATCGGCCCGGAAGTTTTCCATTAGAATAATCAAAATTGCAGACCTGCATTGTTTCATGGCTGTGAGAAAGAGCTTTTATCGAGTTATGTAAAATTTTAAATTTCATAGTTTTCTTTGTAACAGTTTTTAATAAAATAAATAGCTGACCGGGCAAAAGTTGTTTTGCCATATAAATTAAAAATACATTTTGAATTTCCGTAAAGTATGTTTTAAGCTAATTTATGTTAAAGTAAAACATTATGCTTTATAGCTCATATATATCAATAAAATATATTTTATAAGAAAAGCATGTATGAGATTTATAAATATTAAAACTGTTAAATGAATGACTGTTTTACCATGAACCGTTTAACAACTCAATACGACATGCGTCGGCCAATAACGTCGGCATTTATAATGAATAATGATCAATAAAAACCAGCCAAACGCAACCGCGTAATCCCAAACAACTTTTAATAACACGCCCTGAAAAGTAAAACGTGTTCGTCTTTTTTATATTAGAGGATTATGAGGATTTGCAAATAACAGTCCAATAAAGAATTCTAAGTCAGGTAGAATTGAATATTTTTAATATTAGCAATGTTGAGTCATTTTTTATTGCATGCGAGTGTGGTGGAAAATTAAAATCTTCGAAAAATAAGAAGATAAGAGGCTAGAACTTTTCATTATTAAATTATTTTAAAAGGTGGTATACGGATAACTTGCTTTGTTATTTTACAGATAGCAGAGATATAGCAAAATTCGGTTCCTTATTAACCACGCAATAATTTTACGGAATTTTATGAACAACTTTTAATGATATAGAATAATAACATAATATGATACTAGGGGATGTGAAACCTTAGAGCATGTGTGAAACGGATTGGTTGATTTCTTATGTCGACTTCATATTGAAATATATAATAAATGTATGCCAATTTTATTAGAATTATCTGTTTTATTAAAATCTAAGGGTCACATTTGCTTAACATAAAATAGAAATATACTTATAAGTTTGGCCAGTTACACGAGTAAAACTTGAGTGCAATTTCTTCAAGATTCTTTACCATAATTAAGTGATGATTACTCGTATAATAGAAGCCATATTATGTATAAAAGTACTAGAATATTAAATATGGCATATGAATCAAACTTATTAATAAAGTTTATAACAAAGACTTAATTCGAACATGAATAGCACAAAGCTTTAGTCCCTTTACTCGAAATAATATTTATCAAAATGGACTCGGAAGAAGGGGGTCGTAATTAATTAAATTAAGTTCGGAATACGTTAGGAACAAAGTTAGATGCTACCGGCGACTTGCTAATAGCTGGGGATCATCCCTCGATTCGGGACGTGTGGACCTACGTCCCTTGTGTCCTTAACACCCCGCAAGGTAATAGCCAATCATATTCTGTTTACATTCCATCAGCGAGTATGAATAATTTGTTATTGTCTGGCCAAACACGATGCGTCACGGCCAGTATTGTCCACAAGATTAATTTGCCGACTTCAATGCCTGCCAATCGGCATAAATGAAATCAAAGAATAGCCTCTGGCAATTCTGATCATAACAGATTAAATAGGAATCGAAAATTGGATTCTATTATTTCATTTTACCAATACCAATTTTTCGATATACAACATATTTTTATTATTGCTTTGTACGAATAATAAAGCTATCGTTTGTGACCTATTTCATCTTTATTCAGCCAAATCAATAAGATATACTAATATACATTTTCAATAACCGACAATGGAAGGATTGTGTGCCAATTTATGTAGTAGTGGCATCAAGCCAATAGACCAATTTTTACGTACTTTTGTTACAAATAACCCGTTGGTTATTTGATATAAAAATTTGATGAATATTAGATTGTTTGACTTTAGATTTTAAAGTTATTATCATTTTTCCGATTTGATAGAAGAATGTCAATGAATGAATGATATCTCTTTATTGCATACAGATTCTTAAAACTAACTTAAATATATAAAAATATAATGCTATATGATAATGGGCGACGGTATCGCTTAAAGCAATCTCTTCCAGGCAACCCAAAGTAAGGAAATTGTAACAAAATACATAGCATTGATGTGCAAAAAAAATTACATTAAATAAATACTATAAGAAGAATTTTAAAGTTATAATGTATCATTAGAATAACTTTATTACATACTGTAAGCCATTTTAACTGACTACAAGTAAAAAAAATACTGAATTGTTAATAATAACCAATAATAACCCTTAAATCTGTAAAAATAGTTTTAAATCAAAAACATCAGCCTTTAAATTTTAAGAAAGTACTATATTATTGTACATTTGAAAAACTAAAATCTTGAATACGTATTTGTTCTACAAATAAATCAGTTAGTTCATGCTTACAAAGGAGTAAGACCCCTGATAATACTACGGTTGGTTACTCTATGTCAACTGGAGAGTGAAAAAAGCCCTCTTTTACTTCTTTGCAGATATGACCACCTCGCTGAAGAAAACTATAAGAAGAGTAATTATGGTTTTCTTTTTCTAAATTATCACAAATCTTTACTCAAATTTACATAATAAATAAATATACTGAGACAATTCACACAGCTTCGTCTATATTTGCCGTCTAAATTGCAATAGAGCACATGTACATGTAACAGGCTTTTCTTTTGTAAATAAATAAATATCATACACAAATACCTAGAGTCAGGAATTAAACTCTTGCAGGCGTTTCGACATATAAAAACTGTGGTGCCACGGGAATAGTTATTATAGTACTAAGCTGGTTGATAATGGCTGGCCATTGGCTGGTTTTCATTAACTAATTAATTATGTTGTAAACAATTGCTAAGGTGTAGAGCGCATCCTTTGGGTAAATTAATCGCTTGTTTCGTGCGCGCTTCCCAGCAATCAATTTTGGTTAGACAATATTGGATTTTAATTAACAGTACCGTAGGTCGCTGCTGTATCGGCTAATCGATGAACTGTGCCACCGCTGTCATCGGTTATTGTGGGCGAACCCATTAGATTTATTGTTATCGTCTCCTTTCGTAACAAGTCTTTTTAATTAAATTAACAGCGACGATGGCACTGTAGAACACTCTATTGATTTTTGGTCGGGAATTCAGTAAACGAGGAGTCTTTCAAAACAATTAATATTGTTTATTTTACTTTGGGTACTTTTTTAATTGATAAGGAATAAAAATTAAACTTACTTTATGAAAAGAAACAAAAATAAAAAAGAGACTTGTATAAAAATTGACCCTTGGCCACGTTGTCTCCCTGGGGCAATACTTATATGTATACCCCAGCCCTTTGGTCACATGCGACTTGAACCAAAAGTTCCACGTTCCACCTCAATAAAGTTTATGAGGTTTGGGAGGTTCGGAACCACACAAATTAAAAGTATCTACGTAATATAAGTAATATCCGATTTATTATTTAGTTTTTACTTCATTATCAGTGCGTGAAAGTAATATTATAACAGCCTAAGGTAAGATAAATTACTAAAGATATGCATACCGTTTGTAAATCAGGAGAAGAGAAGAAGACAATAAAATATGTGAGGATAATGCAAGACCACATGCTTTAAGTAAGAAAGACCTTTATAGATCCTTAGCATGACAAAGTAGCCTTGTCGCGCTTCGTCGAAAAACTCCAATAACGCTTGTAAATTTAACATCAAATCATAAACCTGACATTGTCGCGAGTCTTATGAGTGTTGGAACATCGCAGAATGGTATAAAATGATTTTATTACTTTTCAAACTCAACATTGCGAATCGAAGTTTATAGGTCACCATACTTGAAGACTACAAAATATTCTTCACCATACCGCAGTAGCTAGGGTGGGTTGTTTTGTCACTTTGTACGACAGGCTGATCCCGGCCGCAGAGGTCAGTATTCCTTCTCCGCCCTGCACGGAATAAACCTAATTAATAATATATTAATAGCGAACCAAAAGTCGTGGGAGCTATGACCACACACGCAATAAAAGTATTAAATTTTCGTACCGGTATCCGCAAAATAATTTTGATCCTCAAAGATAAATAGATTGAGAATTCAAAAACAAAATATTCGGTTTTAACTTGGGATTGTAAAAGGGATATTTTAATGCAGTAGTTATCGATAAGTTTTGGCGGTTTCATTAATTAAGCAATCCATAGACGGTACACGGCGCCCCTCCTTTTGAACTCACAAATATTTCGGGGCCTAACTTATCACCTAGTACACTAGTACACAGTGGACTCTGACGCAAGGTATTCCTTTTTTCTCCAATATAATTATAAATAGTATGTAGATGTAATTTATATTGAATAATAGCTCGAAGGACTGATGGCCGTTGAGGCAGAAAAGTCCTCGAATGGCGACCGCGTACTGGAAGACGCAATGTTGGTAAGCCCCCCGATGATCTGATCAAGATCGCCGGAATAGGTTGGATGAGGGCAGCGTAGGATCGATCATCGTGGAGATCTTTGGGGGAGGCCTTTATCCAGCAGAGGGCGTCTTCCGGCTGAAATGATGATGATGAACACGTTATAGATAACAAATAAGACTAAAAACATCGCTGGGGCGTTTGTTTTGCCGTTTCTTCTCTAGGCAGTATTTTGAGTTGGAAGTAGTGGTAGCTTCTTGACATACAATAAATTATCAGTGTGCTAGATTATTGAAATAAATGATTTGATTTTTAGTGTTGCTACATCACTTAGTCAATTGGGTATGTAAATTATACCATTTTTTTATCCATGGAAACTGCCTAACCAGAACCAAATCAGAAGTGCGAGTTGTCAACGTGGCTACGAGTATATTTGCCTCATCATCTATTTAAAACCTTCTTGTGCCATTGGCTAAAATCATCGTGATGGCTCGTCTTGAGCCTGAATTCAACATCTTATCAACCTTTAGTCATTTCTCTACGAATGCTCCTGAATTACCACATCTATTCCAATGACAGTTACACTTCCACGCCAACTATTACGTACCAATTCAAACTATGTGCTTTATATTTTGCTATCTTCATCATATGACCCCGGACCAAAGTAAAAACTTAAGAAGCCACTGGTGTCTTGACATATTTTGTTATAATGTAATTAAATATTCATTATAAGTCTGAATCATAATGCCTCAGCAAAGTATAAATAAATAAATTGATAGATAATATACTACATAGAATTACAATATAGACTATATAGAATTTTTTCAAGGTCGGCAGCACATTGACAACTCTTCAAGTGCTGCAAACGCCCATAGGTGAATGTGACATCCTGCTATCGGGTGAGCCGTTCGCTTATTCTATAAAAAGTACTTCTGCTATAAAAAGAAGTGGGTCTTGATAGAGTCTTTATACACATTTATTTTTTATTGCACACAATAAATTGTTACTAAAAATTAAATAATATAACCCATATTTGTATTTGTTGTATCCAGAATATTTATTTTGAAATTGTTAGGATAACACCTTTAATGTTGCTGCAACTTTGTTAGGAAAGTATATCCCAAAGGAGTTTCGTTGGTGCGCTGGCAGTCGATGTCTGCCCGGGAGACTTTAAGTTCCTATGGTGACTTTATAACAATATTATTGAGTCAGTATTAAGCTGCAAAATATAAAAATAAAGTGTAAATATTAATTTGAAACATAATAAAATTTATCTTATCTCTTATATAGGAACAAATCTTACCATCGTATATAAATCAACACCAGTTTTTAATCTTAGCGGTTTTATAGAAATCTGTACGAGTATGTACATACCATATACATATGTATAATGTGTCAAACGTATATCTGTGTATGTAATATTTCTTTATATTAATGTATTTACAAAAAACATTAATTTTCTCCTTCATATAAATTTTAATTGTACCAATTTTCATACTCCTCCGTCCGCGTGAATATCATAAAAAAGATTTTCTTTAGTTTGGATATAAACGAAGTGTTATATAAGAATTTATAAGATACAATACCTTTTTTATTATTGTAGGATAGCAGACAGGCTGCCGACCCACTTAGAATTTAGCAGTTACCGTCGCCTATGGGTGTTTCCAATGCCAGTGGCATCGCGAACACGCTGCTATCCCATGAGGGTACAAGAACTTGGGTCACTAATGCACACAACACAGAGAACACAACACAGGCGTGGCGGCAAACTTAAGACCAAAGGTGGTCGCCATCCAGACGGGCTTGAGACCTTACCGCGTAGCTGGGGTGGGTTGTTTTGTAGCCGTTCGACAGGCCGGCCCCGGCAGCAGAGTTCAGTATCGTCTCTCCGCCCCTGCACGGATAGAAACCTTATAATGTTAAGATATAAAGTATGATAACAGCCGAAACATTGTAGACCAAACAGCTAGTCATGAAATTCAGCTTAAAGTTATGTGCATATTTTATTATTAGGTCAATATAAAATGGATATGTTTGCAGTAGGGGTATTAAAGTGCTAGTACGCAGAGTACGAGATAGTGCCAACACTGTCAAGCTATGATAGCTACCCAAGTATTCTTTTTTTTTTTTTTTTTTGGTCGCGGGGAAAAACCTCTCTTGACGGGTTCCCCCGGCCCGGGGGGACCGAGGGATATGTGGGACTCCGGGAAAGATGATTGGCCATCCGACTACCCACTAAAAAACCCCGCTGTTCTCCTATCGCCTACGCCCGGGCCCACGGATATATGGCCTGCCGATCTCGTGGCCCGGGCCGGCGCCGGCCCGCCCTTTGTCTTGAGGCGGGCCCCTTCTAAAGTGTTGGCGCCAGGGGGTCAGGGTTTCGTCCCCCCGGCGCTCTCCTAACAACTCTAGGAGTTGAGGGGGCCGCGGAACAGCACGCAGCCCTCACCCTCGCGGCAATAGTGCGGGCGGCGGGTCCTCCCCCGAGGGGCCGCCCGCGGCCGCTTTTTACGGCGGCGGGAGGTCGTTACTGGCCCTCCGGCGCCGCCGGCGTGGCCTGCGTTAGCGGGAGGGGAGTGTGGTGGTCGACTCCCGCTCCCGCTCCGCCGCCTCCTTTGCGGACATGACTGCCTCGCAGAAGGAGGCGACGGCCGTCCATCCAGGATCGCCCCCGACCATGGACAGAACCAGGGCCGGGAGCGACAGGTCCACGCCGATTTGGGCGACGAGGGCGAGGCGCTCCTCGCGCCACGCAGGGCACACGGCGACAGTGTGGTTCACCGTGTCCTCCTCGTCGCCCGCGCCACAGTGGTGGCACCCTGACGTCATCTCCCGCCCTATGCGACACAGGTACCTCCCGAAGCAACCGTGCCCCGAGAGGACCTGCGTCAGGCGGAAGGTCAGGGCGCCGTGGCGCACCCAAGTATGCTGTCCTTATGTTAGGTATGTTGTATGTTTCTAACTACATGTAAATAATACTTGATATTTTTGTTATTATAATAATTATGATGAGAATTTTTATATTTGTGATGTGACTATGAAATTGTAACTTTTCTATCAGTTTTTAAATTATTGTCCTGAATTAATTAAATAAATTTAACGAAAGAAATAAACAATTAGGCTCATACAGTTAGGCTGTGGAACGCCCATCCTCACAAAGTACGCGAAATTAGCTCGGAGAATATTTTTTAAATATAACTCGAATAATACTTATTGTCTGAATATATGATGATTTTAATAATTAATATCTTATGAACATATCACAACTTTAATTTTTTTATATATATTTAATTATATATTATGTAGAATGTAGTGCATTATACATTTATTTATATTATTAGTATATATTTAATATTGAATTACTTTTGTCAAAATTTGTGTGCACAACCCTGCCTATTTATTCTTTCCATTCTCCAACATTAGGTTAAGCTCGCCTACGTACATGTACTCTATCTTTAACTTTTATATGTGTAATTAATGTGGAGTATAAAGAATAAAAATAAAATAAATAAAAATAAACAATTTTCTTTTACAACACGTAAAACAAAATTATTACAGAACGTAAATTATGTGTTTCTTAGAGAAGTCGCATAAACTGAATTTTCTAAGAATCCTGAAAATAGGTAATTCTATTATGAAATATAAAATAATCTAGGCACTACTCGGAAGTTTATATCGTATAATTTTTATTTATTGCAGTTGCGCAGCTGAAGTGGTTGCTAGTACTTAAGTTTGCTTATTTTAAAAACAATGTGGTAAATGTCTGATTATTGTAAATTTCACTTAATTAACTCATCAGATCAAATCTCTTCATATTTTTCTCCGAACAGGGGTAGTAGCTTTTAACCTCTACGGAGGCGGCTAAAGGTGACATAACAATCTCTGCTAAGTAGTAGAGTCCCAAACCTATCTGAATGGCAACTGGTCTTGGTTTCTAAATGTGCCGCCTAAATGTTTGTAAATAATCCCGTGTTGTGTTCCAGCAAACATCCATAGGTGACGGTGACTGGTTACTAATAATAAGGTCGTTAACCTATCTGATATCAGTAATAAAAAAGTTTGCTGATAGAATTTAAATGGTTAAACTTACCGACAATATAAGGTCTCAGCTGCAGGTCTGAACTTCAAATTGCTTTGAAAATTTATTTATATTTGAAAATGTTTAGCACAACGCACTGCGAATACAGAAGTTTGCATTTACAATAATATGTCTGAGCGAACCGACTTATTTAGCATTTTTAAATCGGCTACACTCATGTGCGAGCTACAATGCAGGTGTAGTTGCAAACAGTACCAATCGAAATTGCAAATTTGCTGGGGCCGCTTCGGTTCGTTAGCGACTTGTGTTTACGCGGTGCCGTCAATAGGGCTGCGCACCGCTAATTGATGCAAGTTTACTTTACGTTTATCTGATTACAATAATATATTTCTGTAGAGTTGTTTGTGGTGCAATGTTGTGACATTGATTATTTTAAACAAATGTTTTGAGTGACTTATTATATCGCGAAACTTAAATCAACGTTTCTAAAACCTTTGCTTGCCTATGAGTTTCAAAATTAAGTAGATTTTGTGCTCCCTATTAGTTCTGATTCAGGTGTTCCTGATGTAATGAATAAATATTAAATTATTATTATAGTTAATGGACTTCGTTTTTCTTACAACTTTCATGTTTATTTCAAAGTTATATTAAAGCTTTCTTTTTAATCGATCTCAATTCCCTACAGGGGCGGAGAAAGAATACTGACCTCTGCGGCCAGGGTCGGCCTGTCTTAAAAGGCGACAAAACAACCCACCCTAGCTACGTCGTAGGGCTCCAAGCTTGTCTGGATGGCGACCACTATTGGTCTTAAGTGGCCAGCACCCATAGGCGACCGTTAAGTGGGCCGTTAGCCTGTCTGCTGTCTTACAGCAATTAAAAAATAGTTCCATCTAAAAAGTACACTGAAGATGGTATGTTTTTTTTAATGCTGTAGGACAGGCTGACGGCTTAGAATTTAACAGTTACCGTCGCCTATAGATGTTTGCAACGCCAGTGGTATCACAAACACGTTGCTGTCCCATAAGGGTACAGGAACTTGGGTCACTAATGCCGGAACACAACACTTGGTTATTATGGCGGCATACTTAAGACCGAAGGTGGTCGCCATCCAGACGGACTTGAGGCCCTACCACGTAGCTAGGGTGGGTTGTTTTGTCGCCTTTTACGACAGGCCGACCCTAGCTGCAGAGGTTAGTATTCTTTCTCCGCCCCTGTACGGATAAAAATGTAAACGGATGTAATGCTTCTTAACGTTTTATTTATTAAATTAAGTGTTAGAAAGCGAGGTTAAATGAAGTGTTAGGCTTTCGTAAGTCATTCGGAGGTCATGGGTACAATTTCTCATAATACTACGTATATTATAAAACAATTGTGATAATTGCTCAGATAACGAAAGAAAATATTTTGAATATAACTGATGCGTTACGCACTAATCTGCCTTGGAAAAGATATATTCGCAATAAACTGTTATTGTGATAAATCGTAACTTAAGAAATTAACTTAAATACTCTAGATTATAATTCAATATAATAACACACTGAATACAAGATGTCGAGTTCATTTCGTAATATTGTTGTTTAATTGGATTGAGTTTTTGTAGCTATGCATTTTAAAGTTAGAATTCTCATTCATTAGTTAAATTTAATGTACTTAACATTTATTAAAGGTTTTAAATAATTACATTTCTTAATGTAATGTTTAATTGTCAAACCATATTTTCTACACATTATGTATTTTCTTGGTGCAGGGGCGGAGTAATAATAATTCTGCAGCCAGGGGAGACCTGTCGTAGAAAGTGACAAAATAACTCCAACTAGGCGATAAGGCTCCAATATCGTCTAGATGGCAATCACCCCAGGCCTCTAAATATACGGACGGCAGCGTGTTAGTGGTGCCTCTTGTATCGCAAACACCCATAGGCGAACGTTACTTATTTGTGGGGCTTCAGTCTGTCTGCTGTTCCACTGAAAAAAAAAACAATAATTACGATATTTAAAATAGCGCATTATATAAGTAGTTACTAAATTATTATCAGAATTTTCTCAGAAATTCAACCACGCTGCAATCGTATTGTGGCAATTGTATTAGAACATACTCCACTTGAACTTCCTTTATCCAAGCGCTTTACTGGACTAACTTTCGTTCAAAGCAAACTGTGGTCTTAACTACAGAATACATTTTAAACATATGTGAGCCGAATATATGTGTATGTGTCTAGTTTATTAACAAAACGTGTTATACTAATTGTTAGCTTTGTATGGATTAAATATATATTACGCATGTAGCGTTTGTCAATTGCTAAAGGTTTGAAGATTAAAATTCTGAAGGATTCGACGTGACACTTGACGTGACGTGAATTCCTTCAGTTTTTTTTAATTCGAGGAGTTTTCTATGTTTCTTAACTTAAGGAAGCAAAAAGGGAATTTAAAAATAATGAACTTTGTTTAAGAATAGCTATTAAGCACAATCAGCGGAAGATGAAACGAGAAGAATGAAGGAATATGGAGACTAGTAAATTAATTTCAGCCTGTCTGTTACAATTAATTATGAATTTATTTCATTATAGCATATAACTAACAACGACAAATTTAAACGTAATGAGAATCGTACATCAATTAGAAAAAAAAATCCTCTTTCACAATACAAATGTATGTTTTATATAGTGGTAGTGTACAATATAAATAAATATATCAAAAATCATTAAAGGAGTGTAAAAGACACAGATACAATTGTTAGATAAATAGAAATAAATGTATGAGGAAGCAACAATACCTTTAATTGTACGCCATCCATAATTTACAATATCTGAAAATCTAAACTGCTTATCGCAGACATGCAATATGTAGTATATTACAATATAAGCGAGTAAACGAGGCAGCGATAATACAAGCTAGCTTTGTGCAGATATATCTCAAATCTCATTACAATGGCAATAATTCATAAAAGAATAGTTGCATAATGCGGCGCTATAAATCACAAGACCGGTAACCAACTGTATGCAAAGTGCAACCTCTCAGCAGCTTGTTAGCTTTATCATTACTCTAGAGACTAGGACATAAATTACGTATTGTTCTAAGCCAGGTTATATACATGTAGTTCAATTTGCACAATAGAAAGGCGGTGCAACTGCACGAGGCGCCCAGAGGCACCAATCTCATAACAAACACAAATAAGCTGACGTGATCCGCTTACTATCGTAGATTAGGTGCCGAGAAAATATTTCTACACTTCAATAATTCATGATTTCTGAACACTATCTTATCTGTATGAGAAATTGTTTACACGTATCCGCGGACACGGGCGTTAGGGCATAATGCAATAAATTTCAGTGATTTTATGTAAAGTTCTCGAGCAACGAGGCGAGCCGGCCTCCGGGCTTCTTATTCACTCGTCGTGTTTTATTTGCAAGTCAATAGTTGGTTCAGTTTAGCATTTCCATGTATTTAAACAATCGATGGACTATTTTGTAGGAATATACATAATTTGTTTTGAATAATAAATAAAAATAAAATCTTTTCGTCCCAAATACCGCAGTGTCTCAAGACGAAGGTTTTTAACCAATGTGTGTTGCCAGTGATGACATACGGAACGCAGACGTGGTCGCTAACTATGGGCCTTATGAGAAAGCTCATGGTCGCTCAGAGAGCAATGGAGAGGGCTATGCTCGGAGTTTCCCTGCGAGATCGAATCAGAAATGAGGAGATTCGCAGGAGAACCAAAGTAACCGACATAGCCCGGATGATTGCAAAACTGAAGTGGCAGTGGGCTGGGCACATAGCTCGAAGGACTGATGGCCGTTGGGGCAGAAAAGTCCTCGAATGGCGACCGCGTACCGGAAGACGCAGTGTTGGTAGGCCCCCCACAAGATGGACCGATGATCTGGTCAAGATCGCCGGGATAGGTTGGATGAGGGCAGCGCAGGACCGATCATCGTGGAGATCTTTGGGGGAGGCCTTTGTCCAGCAGTGGGCGTCTTCCGGCTGAAATGATGATGATGATGATGAATAAATAAAACTTTGAGAGACTGTTCACTTTAGAAGAAATTTAACTACTGTTTAGTTAAAGTACATTTATAAGATTTTTTTTTAATTCATTTCCTGCTGCACTACGTAAATCACTACAATGGAGGGCTTTTCTCAAATATTTTATAATAAATATACTGTATTGATTTACTCAACACTGTTTAGTCCCACAGGAATTAGCAGAGCACTTGTACTGTACTCTACTCGACATTTGATAAATTATTTATATATTTTTCTTTTGTAAATAAATACATATAAACACTTAGACTTGGGATGGGAATTAAACCCATTACGTTCGCAAGCATTTCAACGAGGGTGTTAGTCGTAACCGATGTATGTAAAAACGTACACTCATACCATAACGAACTAAATATTTTCAGTTTTTACAAATATGTCCTCCGTATTGTATGGGATCGAACCCAATCATTCCGTACAAGACCACTGAACCACCTGATTTGTCGTCGTATTTATTTTTAACCTAAAAAAGTTTGAAGTTACAAGAAGTACTTTCAGAATTATTAATATTGAGGAGAAAAAACTTCGTAATGGAAGTTAAAAATATAAAGATTAAGCTGATGTTGAATTAAAAATTATTTTATTCATTTATTTTATTTTAAAGATTCCTTGGACCACTCGAATCATAAAAAAACTTAACGATGTGAACGAATAAAAAATGTGAAAGAATAAAAAAATATTATAAACAAATTATTATTTTCAATAAAAATCACTAAAAAATTATCCTATATGGTGTTCATATCAATATCTCACCAACTATTTGATTGAAAGTCAGCCGATTTGTGGATCAGCGATTCGAATCAGTCATTTGTTGGTTTAGGCCTGTTTTCAGTTCCTTGAGCACTACTGATTTATACTGTTTGCGGCCATTTATCAATTCGCTGACTGGTGGAATCAAATAAGGCCTTTGGCACGCAAGTGGAATATAATTCTGACAAGCTTTTACTTGCTATCTTTAGCAAGAGAACAAAGCAGACTTAGTATCGAAGATACGAGTTTGAAAATTGATTAACATAAAGAAATCATGCCACGACCAACAAAATCGTCCTCAACACTCTTGGTTTCATTCCTAAAGTAAACATAAATATTGATTTTTGGGAGCTTTTGGTCAGTGTGATTTGAAAATTGCGATCGGCCCATTTAAAAAGCAAGCAGTCACCCTCGCCTATGGATATTTGCGACCCCAGGGGTACCGTTAACAAGCTGTCGTCCACGTTGAGGACCTGGTACGTGGGTCATTTATGCCGGTACACAGCACAAGGTTATTATGGCGCCATAATAAGAGACCGGGGTGGTTGCTATCGAGACAGGCTTTGAGCCCCACTACTAGTTTAGATCCGTTTTACAACTATCGCAACAACTCTCGGCCTAAGATAATAGCGTCAATCGATTGGAAAAAAGTTTCTTTACTTACTAGAATTTGATCTGATTATGTACTACTTGTTGGATTACTTCTAATACAATATTTGAGGATTTGAAGATTTTTCACTTTTGACACCAAGATTCATCAATGTCTCACTCTCTCACTTATGATCTGCAATCGCAAAGATCGTGAAGTTGTATTTTTCAGCATTCCATAATAACATAACACATGTATGTTTTTAGATAATCACACATGTATAATTGTATAGCACATCAGAAACTCAAAGTTTTAGACAGTTATATAAGGACTTTAAGCCTTGTTAAAACTTTGTATTTATTCGTCAAATCATTTTGTACCATATATATTCTTTTTTTTTTTGTATAAATTATTAATTAGGCTACATTTGAAGCTTTTACTTTGAAGTTCGAGGAGTTGTCGAGTATTACAACGCGTCTTTTTGCGATTGACTGGAACTCTTCTTTTGTTTTCTGAGAATAAGCATAATAAAAGTGTTAGAATTAATTAAATGCAATACTGGCCACAATACGCAATCTATTTGCAAATATGAAAACTAGAGAACGACATATACTTGTCACATATTTACTTTGACATTAACTGGATTTTTAGAATAAAAAGATTATTGCTCAGTTTGCGTATTTTCTTAAAATAGTTCTGGAATTACTTAAATACTTTCATAAATTATTAGGTTATGGGCTATATATGTCCGAAAGTATATATAAAAGTAATTCGATACTAAAGTGCTGTGATTCAATTAGATTAAAATTACGTAACCTCGGAACCGGCCATTACCGGTGTAGTTGTTCTTCTTTTTCAGCATAGTTTTGACGAAAAATATATTAAAAATGGTATCACAAATATCAATAGGCACGATTGAGAAGCTAATTGGAAGAGAAAATTACCAATGTTGGAAATTCGCCGTAAAGAACTATCTGGAACATGAAGAATTGTGGCAGGAGATTGAACCTGACTTAGGTTATGTATCCGACAGCACCCACCATGGGACCTCGAGGCTCGAGTCCTGGCGCTATTGTACCAGTGGCGCCGGGATGCGGCCGAGCGTGGCTCTCGCCCCGCACCTCGCGAAGTGGAGGTAAAGCGGGCGGAGCTGCGCGATGAGGTACTCATGGTGGAGTGGAAGGAGCGCCTCGCGCACCCTAGCGCGGGCCTCGCCACCATCGAAGCGGTGAGGCCCGTCCTGGCCGAATGGGTGGAAAGGCGCCACGGCGCCCTGACCTTCCGCCTGACGCAGGTCCTCTCGGGGCACGGTTGCTTCGGGAGGTACCTGTGTCGCATAGGGCGGGAGATGACGTCAGGGTGCCACCACTGTGGCGCGGGCGACGAGGAGGACACGGTGAACCACACTGTCGCCGTGTGCCCTGCGTGGCGCGAGGAGCGCCGCGCCCTCGTCGCCCAAATCGGCGTGGACCTGTCGCTCCCAGCCCTGGTTCTGTCCATGGTCGGGGGCGATCCTGGATTGACGGCCGTCGCCTCCTTCTGCGAGGCAGTCATGTCCGCAAAGGAGGCGGCGGAGCGGGAGCGGGAGTCGACCACCACACTCCCCTCCCGTCAACGCAGGCCACGCCGGCGGCGCCGGAGGGCCAGTAACGACCTCCGGCCGCCGTAAAAAGCGGCCGCGGGCGGCCCCTCGGGGGAGGACCCGCCGCCCGCACTATTGCCGCGAGGGTGAGGGCTGCGTGCTGTTCCGCGGCCCCCCTCAACTCCCAGAGTTGTTAGCAGAGCGCCGGGGGGACGAAACCCTGACCCCCTGGCGCCAACACTTTAGAAGGGGCCCGCCTCAAGACAAAGGGCGGGCCGGCGCCGGCCCGGGCCACGAGATCGGCAGGCCATATATCCGTGGGCCCGGGCGTAGGCGATAGGAGAACAGCGGGGCTTTTTAGTGGGTAGTCGGATGGCCAATCATCTTTCCCGGAGTCCCACATATCCCTCGGTCCCCCCGGGCCGGGGGAACCCGTCAAGAGAGGTTTTTCCACGAGACCAAAAAAAAAAAAAAAAATGTATCCGACAGCAAGAAAAATACGAAAGCAAAATCGAAAATAATACTGTTGGTAGACCCAGTTAACTATGTACATGTTCAGGAGGCTACGACAGCGAAACAGGTTTGGACAAAACTCGAAAAAGTATTTGATGACTCAGGGCTCAGTAGAAAAGTAGGTTTATTAAGAGATCTGATTACCACTAATTTGGAAAATTGCTCGAGTGTCGAGGAATATATTAATTAGGTAATGTCAACAGCTCATAAGTTACGGAATATCAATTTTGTTGTTGGAGACGAGTGGCTTGGTACGTTGCTGCTCGCTGGCCTCCCTGATTACTACAAACCGATGATAATGGCTTTAGAGAGCTCTGGTGTGAATATTACTGCTGATTATGTTAAAACTAAGTTGTTACAAGAGGTCAAGGTATCAGATTCTGTTGCTTACTATGCCAAGTCATATAAGAAACAAAATATGTCAAAGTCAACCCCGAAAAATCCACATAACCAACCACAAGAAAAAAGGCAACCCAAAGGCCCACGATGCTTTGTATGTAATAAGTATGGGCACATTAGTAGGGATTGCTATTTTAAAGATAAAAAGAAGAGTTCCTCAAACAATGATAATACAAAAAATAATGGTTATTATGCTGCTTTTCCAGTTGCTGCTGAGTTGGATGGAAACTGCTGGTATATTGATTCCGGAGCATCATTGCATATGTGCAATAATAGGAATTGGATGTATGATTTTTCTCCATCTACAATCAACAACATTAAAATTGCAGACAATAAAACAGTAGCAGTAAAAGGCAGTGGTAAGGTGGATTTTCAGATAAGAAATTCAGATGGCATATTACAGACTATACAGGTCAGAGATGTTTTATTTGTACCCACACTAACAGTAAATTTACTTTCTGTAAGTCAAATGGTAAATAATGGCTGTGAAGTGAAATTTGAGAGAGATGGTTGTCAGATATATCAAAATAATAAATTAATATTGACAGCTTTGCATCGCAATAACATGTATATATTAAATAATGTTTCCGAAGCACCGGCATTGCTATCAACAATAGATGAGCGAGATATAAATTTATGGCATCAAAGGATGGGCCACCTCAATTTCACAGACTTACAGAAAATAACAAAAAGTGCAGAAGGGGTTGAATTATTAAAAAAAGGCAATCAAGTTTGTACAACTTGCTTAGAAGGAAAAATGAGTAGACAACCATTTAAAAATACTGGTACTAGAGCTTCTGAATTGCTCCAATTAATTCACTCTGATTTATGTGGTCCGATGGAGACAAGTTCTATTGGAGGTGCCAGATATTATGTTACTTTCATAGATGATTACAGTAGGAAAGTATCTGTCTATTTCATGAAGAACAAGTCTGAGACTTTAGAAAAGTTTAAAGAATTCAAGAATTTAGTTGAAAATGAAACTAATAAAAAAATAAAGATATTGCGCTCAGACAATGGAAGAGAGTATATAAATAATGAGTTTAAATCATTTCTATGTAAATCTGGTATCCAGCATCAAACGACTAACCCATACACGCCTCAACAAAACGGCATGGCAGAGCGAATGAATCGCACATTAGTAGAGAGAGCTAAATGTTTAATTTTGAATTCCAGATTAGAAAAAAAATTTTGGGCTGAAGCGGTTTCAACAACGGCTTATATTATAAATCGTTCACCAACAAAAACTTTGAATTACAAGACACCATATGAAATGTGGACAGGTAAAAAACCAAATTTAAATAACATGAAAATTTTTGGTTGTCATGCAATGGTACACGTGCCAAAGGAAAACAGACAAAAATGGGATTTAAAACCTATTAAAATGATATTTGTGGGTTATTGTGATTACACTAAAGGCTACAGATTGTACGATGAGAGTAAAAAACAAATATATAAGAGTAGAGATGTTGTTTTCTTGGAACACACAGTTCAAAATAATTGTGTTATTGTGCCGCTTACTACTTTGCAACAACAGGAAACTACAAGTAAACAAGAATCTGATACCGATAGGAAACTACAAGTAAACAAGAATCTGATTTCTATCTGTGCAGGGGCGGAGAAAGAATACTAACCTCTGTGGCCGGGGTCGGCCTGTCGTAAAAGGCGACAAAACAACCCACCCTAGCTACGTGGTAGGGCCTCAAGCCCGTCTGGATGGCGACCACCTTTGGTCTTAAGTATGCCGCCATAATAACCTTGTGTTGTGTTCCGGCATTAGTGACCCAAGTTCCTGTACCCTTATGGGACAGCAGCGTGTTCGCGATGCCACTGGCGTTGCAAACACCTATAGGAGACGGTAACTGCTAAATTCTAAGCGGGCTGTCAGCCTGTCTGCTGTCCTACGCAATAAAAAAAAAAAAAAAAAAAAAAAAACGATACTTTAGTAAATCACAGTTCAGAAGAGGAACAATTGTTTGACGCCACCAGTGAATTATCAAATTCAGAATCAGATAATGACCCAGATTACATACCGGAGAGCTTCGAAGAAGAAGATCCTATACCATTTAGAAATATAACTCTGAGGCCGAGGAATATCAAACCTAATACATATTTTTGTCATGAAGAGAAACCAACTGATTCAGCAGTATTATTAAAGGAACCAGAAACCATGGAAGAAGCTCTTTCAGGCCCAAAAGCAAAAGGGTGGAACGATGCCATGGACAGCGAATATGAATCGCTTCTTCAGAATAATACATGGACATTAGTAACTCTACCTGAAGACAAAAGAATAATTCCTTGCAAATGGGTTTATAAAATGAAAACCGATGCAAACGGTAAATTAACCAGAAATACAATATTGGTTAGCAGTAAAAAGAGTACTGCGCTACATAAAAGGAACAAAGAATTGTAAATTAACATTTAGTCAAAACAAAGAAGACATTAACAGCCGGAGATCATGTTCTGGCTATACTTTTCTGTTTCAGGGTGCTTCGATCTCATGGTGTTCTAAACGCCAGCACACAGTTGCATTATCAACCATGGAGGCAGAATATATGGCACTGGCTACTGCCACAGAATAGACTATGTGGTTAAGGCATTTAGAGTCAGAACTACATTGCAAGGTTACAGTTGCGCCTACCATAATTTATTGTGATAATCAAAGTACAATCAAGTTTGCAGGTATTGATTCTTACTGTGCACGCAGCAAACATATTGATATAAGATATCATTTTCTTCGAGAGAAAGTTGCCGAAAAGGAAATTGAACTCTGCTATGTTGGGACTCAAGATATGGTTGCCGACATACTTACAAAACCGATTTCTCAAAAGAAGACTGAAGACTGTTCCGTGGCTATGGGTTTGCATTTAAGGAGAGGATGTTAGAATTAATTAAATGCAATACTGGCCACAATACGCAATCTATTTGCAAATATGAAAACTAGAGAACGACATATACTTGTCACATATTTACTTTGACATTAACTGGATTTTTAGAATAAAAAGATTATTGCTCAGTTTGCGTATTCTCTTAAAATAGTTCTGGAATTAATTAAATACTTTCATAAATTATTAAAAAGTTTAAATATATATATATATATATATATATTTTTATTAAAAAGTTTAAATATATATATATATGTAAAATATATATATATATATATATATATATATATATATATATATATATATATATATATATATATATATATATATATATATATATATATATATATATATATATATATATATATATATATATATATATATATATAGAAGAGTTTCGAAATAACAAATTACGAGTAAAATTACCGGAATGTAATAAATTTTCAAAAATGAATTGGAATGAACCGCAGACTGTTGCGGTAAGCGGTTGTTTTTCATCTGCCCCAGTACAAAGCTATCCTCTGTCAGTTGATTTTGTAAATATAAAATAATTGATTTTATTCAGGAATGTATACGAGCAATTGTTACAATAGTTATATTGCAGGCATATTATATATTTTATTTATTTTTTTGCTGTAGAACAGTAGTCAGGCTGATGGCCCGCTTAGAATTTAGCAGTTACCGTCACCTATGGGTACTGGCAACGCTAGTAGCATCGCGTAGACGCTGCTGTCCGATAAGGGTACAGGAACTTGGGTCACTAATGCTGAAACACAACACAAGGTTATAATGGCGGCATACTTAAGACCAAAAGTTATCGCTATTCAGACGGCCTTGAGGCCCTACCACTGAGGGGTGTAAGGGGCCCTAGGGGTGTAAGGGGCCCTACCAACATCTTCGGGGCCCAAGTCAACCTCACCTGCAAGTCGGCGCACCCTGCTGAATAACGGACGAGGCTCTGACGACGGCTTTCCTTTTGGGGTTGGGGGGTCAGACGGCAGTCGCCCCCGTAAAAGCTAAATCTGCCAAATCATATGGACAGAACACGAATGCGAGATCGTATAAGGGCTAGGGCGCCGCCGCATAACGGCGCGCAAGAGCTTCGCCCGACTCTTGTGAGAAGTGGACAAGGGCTACCGTGTCATGGGCGGGCACGGCTAACGACGCTAGCCCCAACTCACGCAGCCCAAACATCTCGAAAGATCCGCTTCGCAACATGGAACATAGGCACGTTAACCGGACGCGCGAGAGAGTTGGCCGATGTGCTCTCCAGGCGGAGGGTGGCCGTGGCGTTCCTGCAGGAGACTCGATGGAAGGCCAGCAGATCCCGGTTCATTGGGAATGGCTACAAGCTGATCTACACAGGTGCACCTGGTGGGGAGAATGTGGTTGCCATAGTGCTCTCGGAGGAGTTCCTGAACGACATTTTGGAAGTGAAACGTCATAGCGACCGACTTATGGTCGTTAGGGTGCTTATCGATGGGGTAGTTACCCACTTGATAAGTGCCTATGCGCCACAGGCCGGTTGTGACGACGCCGATAAAATAGCGTTTTGGAATCTACTCGGAGAAGTACTCCGTGGAATCCCATTATCACAGGGGATCGTTTTGGGGGGTGATCTGAACGGTCATGTGGGTGATGAGTGTGGGGAATTCGAGCGTGTTCACGGTGGATTTGGGTACGGCAGCCGCAACGCAGAAGGGGAGGACATCCTCAATGCGTGTGCGGCGGCCGACCTTGCCATCGTGAACACGTATTTCAAAAAGAGACCCGAGCATCTCATCACCTACAGGAGCGGGAGGAATGCTACCCAAATCGACTTCCTACTCACTAGGAGACACAACATCAGCAAAGTAGCCAACTGCAAGGTCATACCCGGTGAGAGTCTCACTGCACAACATCGTCTTCTTGTCATGGACCTCTGCGCTAAGCCTAAAGACACGTATACCGAGCGCGTTCAGCGCCGAATCAGGTGGTGGCTGCTTGATGAAGTCACGTCCCAGGAGTTCGCCTTAGCCGTCGGTGACAAGTGCACCGGTGGTATGGGCGAACCAGTTCAGGCTTACTGGGACAAGATTCAGGCGGCTATCCTTGGGTCGGCGAAGGAGGTGCTTGGGGTGTCTAAGGGTGGTCGCAAGTGTGACAAGGAGACATGGTGGTGGAACGACACAGTCCAGAGGGAGACTAGAGCGAAGAAAGCCCTCTTTAAGAAGTGGCAAGCGTCCAGATCTCCTGAAGACCGCGACGCATACCGGGTAGCAAAGCGCGCCACTAAGAGAGCTGTTGCCAGAGCCAGGCGAGACCACTTACAACCACTTTACGATAAGTTGGAATCGTCTGAGGGGCAGAAGCTCATCTATAAGTTGGCGCGCTCCAGGGTCAAAGCGGCACAGGACATTTCCAAGTGCCGCTGTGTAAAAGACCCTGTGGGCAACCTGCTATGCGAGGACCTCGCGGTGAAGGAGAGATGGCGCTCGTATTTCCACGAGCTGCTGAACACGCAGCACAAAGAGGTGCAGCCGCCTGATCTTCCTCCGAATCAAGGACTAGTGCCACTGATAACGCCTGCAGAAGTCCAGAATTGTCTTCGCCGCATGAAGAATCGGAAAGCTGTTGGATCCGATGGAGTCCCCATCGAAGCCTGGAAGGCGATGGGCTCGCGTGGTGTGGGCATTTTAACAGACCTTTTCAACCGGACACTCCTCACCGGTACGATCCCGAGCCAATGGAGACTGAGTATCATTACTCCAGTCTTCAAAGGCAAGGGGTCGGTGCAGGAGTGCGGTAGTTACCGAGGAGTTAAGGTCATGTCCCACACCATGAAGCTCTTCGAAAGGGTTATCGACTCTCGGATTCGACAGGAGTGCACTGTCTCGGATTGTCAATATGGGTTTCGCCCTGGTCACGGGACAATGGACCCTGTTTTTGCCCTAAGGACTGTCGCGGAGAAATACAGGGCGAAGAATACGCCTCTGCATTGCCTTTTTCTCGACTTGCAGAAGGCCTTCGACTGTATTCCTCGCGCGATAATCTGGTGGGCATTGCGGTCCAAAGGGATTCCAGAGGCCTATGTTGACATCATCCGAGACATGTACCGTGACTCCGATTCAGTAGTTCGGACCGCTGTTGGCGACACAAAACCTTTCCCCATCACCGTCGGGGTGCACCAAGGATCCGTCCTTAGTCCGTTTCTGTTTAGCGTGGTATTAGACGTATTGTCAGACAGCATCAGAAACTCACATGAGCAGCCCCCGTGGTTGCTCATGTATGCTGATGATATCGCGCTGGCAGATTCGGACAGGGGTAGGCTGGTGCGACGTGTGAAGGCGTGGAAAGAGTCGCTTGAGAACGGTGGTCTGAAGCTCAATGTGGCGAAGACCGAGTACTTGGCCTGTAACTCCACAGATCCCACACCCGTACGCATAGACGGCAACACGGTCGAGCGCACGGACATTGTGAAATACCTGGGATCTGTGTTTCATGCATCCGGTGACATCGATTGCGACGTCAAGGCACGCATTGCTGCCGCGTGGGCCAAATGGCGTGAGGTAACTGGTGTCATTTGTGACCCCAAGATGCCGGTAAAGTTGAAGGGACAGGTTTATAAGACCATCATTAGGCCTGTCCTTTTATACGGTTGTGAAGCGTGGCCGGTGTTAGAGCGACACAAGCAAGAACTGCGTGTCACGGAGATAAATATGCTGCGGTGGATGTGTGGAGTGACGCGGAAGGACCGCGTTAGGAACTCCCGCATTCGCGGCAGCCTTCATGTCCGTGACATTGCGGATAAATTGCAGGAGTGTCGGCTCCGATGGTACGGCCACGTTTTACGGCAACCGGATGCTTACGTGGGAAACAAATGTCTGGCCATGCCGCTTCCGCCGGGCCCCGGTAGGAGGGGTAGACCCAAAAAGTGCTGGCTTGACGTCGTAAAGGGTGATATGCGTGCCAATGGTCTCACTACCAGGGATGCTGAAGACCGTGCGAAGTGGAGAAGAAAAAGTCGGAAAGCGGACCCCGGGCGCCGAAGCGAGAGTTTGGGCTGCAACCGGGATTAATCGCTGAGATGATGATGATGATGATGATGAGGCCCTACCACGTAGCTAGGGTGGATTGTTTTGTCACCTTTTACAACAGGACGACCCCGGCCGCAGAGGTTAGTATTCTTTCTCCGCCCCTGCACGGATAAAAAACATATTATAAATATATATTATATGCAAGAAAACGCAGTTTTTGTGTAATATTTTAATTTAGTATTGTTTTATTCTTACTTTGAGTGTTAAAGACAGTGATGACAATCCCGACAGAAAGCTTGTAAAGTCCTTTCAATAATTTATATTGTCTTATTTTTATTTACAGGAATGTGACTAAACGGTCAGTGTAGAGTTTTTAAAATTTGACTAAAAACGTATCGAGCAGTTTATATAATAAACAATTACAGTATTTTTCTAATTTATTATTTCAAAAACATACTTTCAACTGCTTTAACATAAGTTACAAAATTGTGAAATCCTAAAAGGATATATTTCAGAGTGTTGGCTCATATTTTTAAAATATATATTTCCTAATCGAAAATGTATTTTTATATTCGTATATTAAACAATTACTGGCCGTTAGTCTATCATTACTTCATAATCCATGAGTATTTATTTTAGAGATTTGCAAGTTTCACCCAATTATTTTCTTACATACATACATACATATAATCACGCCTCTTTCCCGTAGGGGTAGGCAGAGACCACTTCTTTCCACTTTCTACGATCCTTACATACTTGTTTCGCTTCGTCCACTTTCATTATTCCCTTCATACATGCCCTTCGGTTTAGGGTACTCTTGACCTGGCCTTTTTTCAAGACGTCCCTGATCTGGTCTCGAAACGTCCGCCTAGGTCTACTCCTTCCAACACTTCCATTCACATTCGCCTTATACACTTTTTTAATAATTATTTTCTTAAACTTTTATAAGGCCAAAATGACGATGATCACACCGAATATTTATTTTTATATTTTATTAAAAAATTAACTTTATTATAAAGTATATTTGACAAACCTAGATAGCCTGATATCGAACAATGGTAGTAAAAAAAGATGACTATTCTAAATAGTTGAATAATACGAAATAAACCTGCTTTATAAATTTTCCAGTAGAGCAACTACTGAGTTTCTTGCCGAGATCTTCTCAGTAAAGACAGCCTTCCGAACCGGTGGTAGCTCTTTAAAAAAATTACTATTCAAAAGTGTTTTGTAAACAGCCTTATTTGAATAAAAACTCTTTGACTTTGTAAGATAAGATATTTTCTTGAAATATTTGTTTATATAATATTACTAAAAGGTTATGTTACCATGACCTAAAATATAGTTTTTATAAATAAATAAAAAATATTATCAATTACCTGTCATTTTGTGTTGAAATACCCTCCTAATCTATTGTGTCCTCAGGGTTGACTCACTGTGTACTCCTCTTAGGACACAGTGGGTAATTTTTTTTTAATTTACATATTTCAAAAACCATCACATATATTTGAATGAATTTTTGAGGGAAATGCAGCAAAGTAGCCTAACTTTTTTCTATTAAATTTTGACATCAATAGTTTGGGTAGTTTTTTGACCTATATGTCTCTTAAAAAAGGGTGACCCACTGTTGCCACAAAGACCCT
The DNA here is from genome assembly GCA_963693495.1 of Malacosoma neustria. NCBI lineage: Eukaryota > Metazoa > Arthropoda > Insecta > Lepidoptera > Lasiocampidae > Malacosoma > Malacosoma neustria. The sequence continues at coordinate 8,259,055 of OY856373.1, forward strand.
AAATATGACTGCTTCGGTAGACAATAACAACAGATATAACATAAACAAAATCTTTTAAAAGTAACTTTTGGTCTACATTTATTTTAAAATAAATGCTGCGTAAAGCTGTGCTGTGTCCATTTTTAGTTCCATTTTAGACTGTAAATTTTTATTTATTTAAAAAGCTAATAGTTAAAAATGTGGTATTGCCTAATATATTTATTATAGTCATAGTGAGTTACTCTGGTTTACTGATATAATTAATTTTGAAAGTTATGCCGTTCTGTATATCATGGGTTCAATTCCGTCTCGCGTCTGTATTTATTTATAACATTTATTTATTTACAAAAGAAAAGTAAGTAGGTAGTATATCTGTTATCTAGTACCCATAACAAGTGTTATAGTACTTACTTTGGTACTAGATGGCGCTGTGTGAAGTGTTCTAATATATTTATTTATTTATCATATGTTATAAGTATATTGCAATGTACAATGATATATATAATGTTTTATATACGAAATTTATCACAACATAACACTAGTCGTTTCAGTTTACTAGTAGGGGATGAGATTGTCAGTGGCTGAAATAAAATAAGCAATAGATGCCTTCGTCGTCTTGCGCCACGGGCGAAATCAATTTCAGCCAAGTATTGATCTCATTGGTAGTTTTATTGGTTCACTGTAAAAATGTTACGGAAGTACCTATAAAGGCATATACGTTGTTTTCGTGAACGATTTTATGTGAAATTTTAGATATTAAAGCTGAATCGTTTTTATTTTCTATCTTATAAAATCGCTGTAATGTTTAGGTAAAAATTTCACGGTTCCTTTGTAACCTTTAAATGAAAGTTTCAAATCCAGACTTGCTGAGTATTGTTACAACGAAAACTATCATCTTACCTTTTTAGGATCATTACCCTTTGGAAACGCGTCTTTTTCTTCAGACAAGAGGTACCAGAAAAAATATGCAATATATGTAGCTAAGATTAGATTTTACAAGAAAATACTGTTTAACAGTATTTTTATTTACTTTGGTAACTTTATTCATAGTTATGACCTCTAAATACGGCCAATTATTTAATAAAGCCCTATAATGTACGTTTTCAACTAGAACAGTGAACTACCTAAGAAAATAATAAATTCAAAGACTACTCACATATCCCCGGTTGAATTCTCATTATAGTGTGCACTTCTTCAAATATTGTGAAAAATCTTACACCCTAAGTATACCCGCAAATGTAATCTACCTAATAAATTTAAAAATGTGAACCTAAACTTAGTAAATCTGGGTAAATAAAGTAATCAAAAAATAATAGGGTATAATTAAGTGCTTCAGGGGTATATCTCAGTGCATATGTACATATTTGTGTCAAAAATAATTTCATTAATATAAAAGAGAAATAATATATTCTGAAAAAAACATTTTACTTGCTTTTAATGAAATGAACATTACAGGAATACAAATAAAAATAAATACAAATAATTATTTCATTTTGTGAGCCAAGTGGAAAAATTAACACTAGTTGAATCATTTATCAAAAAAAATATCAATATTAATTTGCAATGCCGTATTTCAAAAATGCAAAGTCATTTAATTGCTTTCAAATCTAATTTTATACTTTTATATTTTGAGCTGTATCATTGTTCACTTTGTTTTGTGAATAATATATAACGCTTTTTACACCATTATATGATTGTCGATGACTTGTGTAAATTCCTGTTAATTTAAATTAAGTATTTATTTTAATTAATAAAAAACCCATAATGCTGGGCTAGCACCTTTGCCTAGAGGCAATAGAAAGTAAGCCCGCCACGCTTGTCTTTTGGATTGTTACACATAGGGTTACGGTATTCAGGTTGTCTCACGATGTTTTTCTTCACCGTAGGTACCGTAGGCAAATACACCATGAAATGCCACTGAGTTATGAAAATTTAAAAATCTGACTTTACGTGTATTTTAGATGGGAAATATTCAAAATTAAAAACAGTACTTAGTATTAAAATTAAGCTCCAGACAGGATCTTTTTTTCTGAATAATATATACATATAATTAAAAAATAGCCTATGTTCTTCTTCAAGTTCCAATCTATCTTTATACCGAAATTCATCAAAATTGGTTCAACAGTTTAGGCGTGGAAACGTAACAGACTGACAGAATTACTTTTAAATTTATAATATTAGTATGGATATTTTGCTGCGGGTGGGAAAAAAAAATTGCCGCTCTAAACCAACCACCCTAATACATATATACCAAAGCAAATTACTAAGGTCATACAGATGTTTTCTCTTGCATAGAGATTGAACCCATTACAAACGTTTAAAACACATAACCAACCACTTCATCAAGTCACACGAGTTGTATTTGAGTATTACTTTTAAAAAAAACACAACACATCGATAAAACATGAGTATAAATAACGTATGAGTATAATAAGAATACAAGAGATACCACAAAAAAAAGAAAAAGCTACCAGTATTATAAGAGATAACGGAAACAGCAAAATGTGACTCGTGACAAAAATGTAATTTCCTCGAATAAGCAACGAAAACAGCGGTCTTTATTCAGCGAAAATATTTTGCTTCCGGCCAGGTTTTCTCATTGTATAACTGTCACGAAATCCAACAATCGTCTGAGGGTACATAAGGTACATTCAAATGATAATCTCGGCATACGCTTTGCGAATTATTCGTGTAGTAATACGCGGCGGGCTAATGCCAGAAACGTCACATTAGCTTGATTTAAATGCGTTACCTGACGTTCGTGCTGGGAAGGTGAATGCTGATACAGTGTGTATGGTTCCTTATCACGATTTACGATATTGTCGCACTTCACCAGTCGAGCCATGTAAGTAAATGTATTTATGATTTTATGTTGCTTTAATTCTGATATTTATTATAAAACATGAAATTTGATATTATAATATATTTAAGAAATATAAAATTTTAAAGAGGGACGAACGCAAATTTTTAAATTATTGAAACAAATATACAAATAATTTTTGTAGGACATCAACGGTATTCAAATAACTGACATTGTGCAACCAATAATATAATTGTTTGCTCTTTTATTCAGTCAGTTCAAGCTTAATTTGATATTTGTAGTAGTATTAATAAACGTAAAGTATATTGTTCAATGGCTGCGCAGGCAGTATTATGGGGTCATGTCTATGGACTCTGTAATGTTTGAAATTTAATATATAGTATGGACAACCGGATGCTTACATGAGAATCAAGTGTCTGAACATGCCGCCTCCGCCGGGCCCCAGCAGGAGGGGTAGACCCAAAAAGTACTGGTTTGACGTCGTAAAGGGTGATATGCATGCCAATGGGCTCACTACCAGGGATGCTGAAAACCGTGCGAAGTGGAGTAAAAAAGTTGGAAAGCGGACACCGGGCACCGAAACAGAAGTTTCGGTTGCAACCGGGATTTGACGCTGGGATGAAGAAGAAGAAGAAGATACATATAGAGCATAGTGAAATGTATATGTCATATGTCACTATCAAGTCAAATCCCGTATCGTAATGTAAGTGCATATGTCATATGTCACTAAATACGTAAATGCATATGTCATATGTCACTATCAAATGCATATGTCACTGTCAAGACGCGAGAACTACGGGTGAATCTGGACGCTAATCTGGATTATATCGGCGATGATATACGTGGACATTGTGAAGACAGTGGAGTACTCATATGAACACTATGGGCGTGAACGGCGTGACGTTGATACAACGTTTGAGTGATATATAAACAAGTTTTTTTGTGTTTAGTTATGTGTCATTCCATGGTTTGTAAAAAGAGCTTTGCCTTGCAGGTTTTCAACTATTGCAGAGATCTTATTTAAAAGAAAAAAGAAAACGAAATTCTATTTATGCAAAACTATGTAATATATTTGGAGCTGAAGTAACATTATAACATTATGATGATAATAAATTATTCAAGCTGCTGATTGTAGTGTCGAAAAATAATTTCGCACAGTCTTATAGCCGAGATACAGCGAATGCGAGTGCGAATCCCCATTAGACAGTCTATGGGCACGCCATTAAATAAACATCTCTGGCAGCATCCCCGCTAGTTATTAGCGCTGCCTCTCCCCAACCACTCGAAGCGTGGTGATACGGCACGCAGTCGGAAGCGGGGGCAAAATCAATTTCATTTTTCGACACGTGCATTAATGTTATGGCGATTGAAACCGCAGCCTCCTTGACTACTTTACCGGCTTAATGCTGTTTACACTGATAAAATAGTAAATTGAACATAAATTCTGTATTTTATGCCTTTTAAATGATATAATAAATTTTGGAACTCCTGCGAAATTGTTGTTGTGAGGGGTTGATTTTTATCAAATGATTTTTAATAAACATAAAATATAATTTGGCGCCGAGTATAAACGGTGTTAATCGTTGCGCAGTAATTTTCAAAGAAAATGGATCAGTGCTATTTTAGAAAATAGGTCAACAAAAGGTTTTGTATATTTAAGTAGTGCTTGCTTTCCATTCGTTCGTGCTAAAATGTATTAAAAAATCGTGAAACGGCGTACATTAAATAAAATAAAAAATTCCCCACAGATAATCCTATAAAATGTTTCATTTAAAAGTATGTATGTATCTCGTACATTTTCTCGTGGTCGATTCGCAGTGAGATTCCCGTAATCCATTCCGATTTCCGATATTCCCGTTTCTTTCAAAGTCCACTCGTTTCGTGTCATTACAGAAAAGCCAACTCATATACACGCATACTGTGTTAAAGTTAGAATAGATATATATTAAAAAGATCTTATTGGGACGAGTTAAAGTTGAAAATTGTATTTATCGTTTAAGCAAAGGAGCAAGTTTCCACCCCTCTATAACATGTTTTACTGCGATTGATTCCGTCCACAAGACGGACGCTGGACCAAAGCGGGACTATCCTGTACTTATCTAATTTTATTGTCACTCGTTGACGTCCGTCGAACCCTCTGCTACTGACCGTTTCGTTGGAACTAGAAAATTCTTTCTTTCCATCGGATATGTTTATCTTAGGCGGACATCTTTATTCGCTAGCGTTTAAACTTCATTCAACGGTTTGGTTGTAATTTAATAAAAATGCGGCTTGAGGCTGATTAGAGCATATGAAAAATCAAATTCATATATAGTGGAATTTGGTTGAAAATTAATCCAAAAATTAGTTGAATATATTATTATCAATAATTATTAGAATCAGGGTTGAAAAATAATAAATTTGAGTTTCTCCTACAAAAAGAGTAATTAAATTTACTGTAACGATAAAAATCTTTACATCTTATCTTATTAAACTCGCCTGTAAAAAAAGAAACGACATTAAATGCCAATTATTTATTGCATAATCATTTCTCCAATTATATTAAATAATTTTTATCCGCACAGAGACGGAGAAAGAACACTAACCTCTGCGGCCGGTGTCGACCTGTCGTAAAAGGCGACAAAACAATCCACCCTAGCTACCTGGTAGGGCCTCAAGCCCGTCTGGATGGCGACCACCTTCGGTCTTAAGTATGCCGCCATAATAACCTTGTGTTGTGTTCCGGCATTAATGACCAAAGTTCCTGTATCCTTATGCGACAGCAGCGTGTTTGCGATGCCACGGGTGTTGCAAACACCCATACGGTATACGGTAACTGCTAAATTCTAAGCGGGCCGTCAGCCTATCTGCTGTCCTACAGCAATAAAAAAAAGAATTACAAATTTTAACAAATTAGTCTATTATAACTGTCATTAACATGAGACTGCTTCCGCTACACAAGTGCGCAGATTATTCAAAAAGTATATGTACTTTACGTATGGAGCCAAACATTTATTTTAACTAATATAAGGTAGAATGCAAAGTAATATATAGTTGGTTATTTAATATTGGGGAATAATAATTATTTATTTAGATTTTGAGCCAAGAAACCTCGCGTGCATTCTCAGGATATGATACCAAAGTTATGAAATATACCAAACACAATCCGATCAATGGTTTAAAAATTTCCAGAAGAAATAGTATTTATGAAAAAGTTTTATCTGAACCCATATTACTTTAACTCACGAAATAAGCTTTCCGGGAGCTTCTTTTCTCAGGAGCTTAAAGCCCACTAAACTGATCTAGACAATATGAGAAGTCATTTATTATTATTATTATTATTAACAAAAATTTATTTCAATGGGGTTGTTGAAATATAACTAAATTTTTTATACTGTATTGATGAATCTCAACAGAAAGGGTACTTATATAAAATAATTTTTGAAAGAATTAATACAATTTATCTTATAGTTTTAAGTAGACCACTAGACTTATATTTGGAAATAAAATTAAAACACGATGTTAAAACTTTATGTAATATTAAATCCTAAATCTCAGGAAAGTAAAATATTTTTCAAAACTTGTATTAGAAATTAATTCATATTGATCTTCCTTTAGTCAGAATTTGAAGTAGCTTTAAAAATGGTACTCAAAACAGATGACAAGTCAAAGTCAAATGATAAATTTGCTTTAACATGAAACAAATGGCATATCTTATTTAAATGTACCAAAGCAAAAAGCTCTCCGAAATATGTTAAATACTTGTTTTCTTAGCTTTGTTTTGTGGGATGGGAACGCTTCGGAGCATTAGATATGATAATTGGAACATTTGCTTCACGAATTGAATATTGCTGTTCTGGGTATAACGCGACAGTGTGCTTTGTATGTTATGCTTCCGAATTTAATTTGGCTCTAGCTTAATGAGCTGGCTTACTAGTTTGCGTTCATTATCACTTACTCCGTTATCATGCTCAGAACTAGTTATATTGCTTTAAAAATAAGATAATTATTCGGGAAAATTGTCACAGTCATTACACAATGTAGTTATTTTATTATTATCTTTGGATTACAACACTTTATTCTTGTTGCATTAAAAGTTATCACTTTTGGGCCTTGAATTCGCTGTCAAGTGACAAAGACAACCCCATTGCATGCGTTATTACAAGACTACTTCGGTGTCATCACGAAATATTTACTTTCAATATTTAAAAGGCGGCTGATGAAAACTTAATATGTTAATTAAACTACAAAATACTTCTATTATACTAGGAAAAGCAAACATTCCTTTAAATATTTTAAGAGATGGGGTAGAATATTTTCTGCTACACAAAACATTCCATTATATTGGTATATTAATATTTTTTTATTTATTTAAAGTAGCTTTTTAACAACTCAGGTCATTAGCGACCACGTTTACATACACAGTGTAAAATTAATAACAATAACAATACATTGGTCCTTATGAATTTATACTTGATCATACATATTTATCATATTCAGAAACTTTAGAGTTTTATTATATCCATCTTGATTCAAACAGTCTTTTAGATTATTAGGTACATTACAAAGTAGTTTTTCATTTCCAAACTCTTTACAATCCACTAATAGATGAGAAACGGTTAGATCTACCCCACACTTGCATTTATTTATATTGTTTTTAGTTATTAGATGTATATGTGTCATATTTGTATGTCCTATACGCAATCTAGTGATGACAATTTGATCTTTCCTACATGAGAAAGCTGATGGTGGTTTATCAAATATTGATTCTCTAATACTAAATAACTTCGTTGTATTTCTTGTCTTCCATTTACGATCCCAATTTATTTTAAGTTTGTGTTTAATGTACTTGTGTAATTCAGTTGGGGTTGATTTTATTACATGCCAATTTTCACTATCATTTAATGCTTTTCTCGCTTCACTATCTGCTTTCTCATTACCAGATATTCCTTCGTGGCTAGGAATCCATACTAATTCGAATTTATAATTTTCTTTCATTAATAATTTGTATTATATAAAAGCAACGAAAGAAAAAGAAATCATTAATTGGATAAACTTATCAAAATAAATAAAAACGTATATCCAACAGCGTCAATAACTGTGAATAATAATTTATGGTCTCAATTTCAAAATTTAACTCAATACGATTTCAAACTTGGATTCGAGTCCAGTGCTTTGACAGGTTAGGAATGACAAACGTGGAGACTGCAGCAATAAATTCATAAAGTAAAAGTGCATTGAGGGCAAAATCCTGTAAGTGAGTAGCCACTTCGGTTGACTGATGGAACTAGAAAGCCTTGGAATTGTTCCGAATGAGACTGCATGAACTTTCTTTTATGTTTCAAACTTTATTACACAGTTAAAAGGTAACTATTAGGGAATTAAAGCGATCTTTTATTCTTTAAATAGCTTTACTGGTATGTAAATATATTTCTGTACGCAATTTTCACTGTAAACTGAAACTATATTAATCTGATAATGGATCCGATAAGTGGCCATTTTGTAATATGTAAATAACTATGTCGAGTCATTGCAACAACATCGAGATGTAGCTCGTTTGTTTGGTCTTACGAAGTATATTCTGATACTAATTTGAATAATAGGTCTTTACCTATGAAATTGCCGTTCTGCAGTACTGGCTATTTCAAACCAAAATAATTTTTGTTTGGCTAAGAATTCTAATTTCAAATTAATTTTATTTTAAAAACATGGAATTCTTTTTCCAAAAGTAGTCATTTGTTTATTGATTAGTGTTACATTTTCATCGCATTTCAATTTTTTTCGTCATCATGGATACGTTAAAAATTTGAGTAATTATGGAATATAGGGTACCGTCGTGGCAGCAACGCGGCACAAGTGGCACGCAACATCAACGACGTTTACGGAGCTAACACTACAAACCAACGCACCACCTGTTATTGGTTTGCTCGCTTCCGTTCTGGGAATTTCGATCTGAAAAATGAACCTTGCGGTCTTCCGAAGACTTTGGTCGACAATGACGAATTAAAGGCGTTTGTGGAAACTGATGATACACAATCTACGGCTGAATTAGCAGCAGCTTTCGACGTTAGCGTCAAAACAATATTGGTCCATTTGCGTCAAATTGGCAATGTAAAAATGCTTGACAAATGGGTGCCCCACGAACTCAATGATAGCCAGCGAAGTACGTGTCGAGACGTGCCTTGCACTGCTCAACAGACACACAAATGAAGGAATTTTGAACCGCATTGTTACCTGCGTTAAAAATGGATTCTGTTTGATAACCGCAAGTGCTGAGCAAGTTGGTTGGATCCTGGTTCAGCACCTAAACCATGCCCTAAACGAAAACTTAACCCTAGAAAAGTGATGGTCACTGTTTGGTGGTCTAGCGCCGGCACAGCTTCTTATCAAACGGGGTGAGCATTACTGCAGATGTGTACTGTGAAGAACTGAACATAATGATGGAGAAGCTGGCACATCTCCAATCAGCATTGGTCAATCGGTCGTCTCCGCTGCTCCTGCACGACAACGCACGACCTCATACTGCACCTCAGACGGTCTCCAAGTTGCAAGAACTGGGGTTGGAAGTTCTCCGTCATCCGTCCTACTCACCAGACCTTGCGCCTACAGACTACTACTTTTTCCAGAATTTAGTTAACTTCTTGGCGGGAAAAAAATTCAATACCCGAGAGGCAGTACAAAATGCCTTTGAAGAATTTGTTGCCTCCCGTCCAGCTGATTTCTTTAAGAAGGGCATCAATAAACTGCCACTGCGTTGGCAAAGATGCATTGATTGCATGGGTGATTACTTCGATTAATACAAATAAAAATACATGAAAAATATTCGTTCAAATTTTTTCATACAAAACGGCAATTTCATAGGTAAATACCTAATATATTTTTTGTGTTATTACTTGGAATTATTGTCTTTAGTGTGTTGTCGTAGTTATAAGATTATTTTGTAAATGTAAACAATAAAGTTATCTATCTATATATTACTTGTTATTAGTTGTATAGTATAATATTTATTAGTATTTTTCTTCTGATCTGTGAATAGACATTAGTTTCATTGAACTAAGTCAATAAATTATGCTATAACAAATATCAATGGTTTCGTGAAGGACAAAAAATATTATTATTTTATTGCTGAATAAATTTAATAAAAAAACATAAAACTGAAAGCTTACGAGTATAATATAATATTTAGCTTTTATTATAAATGCTGCAGGTTGTGCTCGTGAAAAGAAACGATTATTGCTAAATTATATTCTTCCATTATAACAGTGTGAAATTCTTCTAAAATTTTAAATTTAAGAGCTTTGTTTTATAAGATAACATAAAATTATAATTTTTATAGTGATATCTATTTTCAAAAGATGACTTTGTGATCCGTGGAAGAAGAATTGGACCACTCTATCTCATAAAATGAAATGGATTTAAAAATAAATATATAAAAAGTAAGGTTAAATAATGACAGCCCGAACATACCACACTGTTGGGTTTGGGCTTCCCCTAAAGGGAACGGACAGTATGCCTACTACGTTTGTCCAAGACCGATTGACGGGTTACCTTTCTATATTAAGCTTCACCGTCGGTACATAGCAATTTTTTATGTTTATACACATTAGGCGATAAAACTGCCCAAGCGTTGATGCTATCGTGTGATCCTCATGGCCATGATTGGTCTCCGAATCTCTATTACATACCATCTATTTAAATAAATAAAATTGGAGCGTCTGTTTGTAATATTAAAATAACCGCTTTTTACTAAGTGCATTCGGACGTACACACGGTAAATATACCCAAAACAACATGTCTGTTTGTTCTGGCTAATCTTTGAAATGGCAGCACCGATTTTGACGGGACTTTCACTGGCAGATATCTGATGTAATAAGGAGTAACTTACGCTATTTTTATTTTAGAAAAGAAAAATAGTTTTTGTTAAAAATGATAAGTTTCAAAAATTTTATAATCCAATTTAAGCTAACCTCAGATTTATATCATCAATCATATGAAATTGGGTTCAGCTTAGACTGGACTTAATAGGTTGAATTTCCAATTTAAGTTGACCTCATATATCCAAAAAATGCTGCCCAAAGTCACTATTCCACGCGGACGGAGTCGCGGGCACAGGTAGTTAAAAATAAGATTTTGTACATTCCCAGTGATATTCTATGAAAATCTCAACAATACAATTGAGTTGGCAGAATGTAAGCAAGTAATTTTCAGTATTTTATCGTTTCGACACCGTTTCCTTTGACAAGTTTCAAACACTTCTGGGCAAGTAAGTTTCAAGGAAACTTTGTTTGTCAATGGGGCTTTATCCGCGTTGCTGATGAAAATGTTTTGGAGACTTATTATGAAGTTCTCATACTGTAGTCATACCTGTCAACTTCTTGGAAAGCAAGATGTACATATAAGGTTTTAAGTAGTTGTAACAACTTGAAACATTTAGAATGAAAATGTTTCCTAAATATAAAGATGTGTAAAGGTGTTTCTTACGTCTTGGATCTTGACGCCACTAAGATCTTGGCAGCTCATGTATACAAATGTAGTAAAATGTATTCGATATATTGAATATCTTGAGATAAGTAAACAATAGAAGAAGAAGACCCCTGTCGTCGGGATCGGCTTGTCGTAAAAAGCGACAACCCACCCTAGCTACGTGGTAGGGTGCCCCAAGCCCGTCTGAATCGCGATCATCTTTGGTCTTAAGTATGCCGCCATAATAATTTTGTTTTGTGTTCCGGCATTGATTACCCAAGTTCCTGCACCCTTATGGGACAGCAGCGTGTTCGCGATGCCACTGGCGTTCCAAACATCCATAGACGACGGTAACTGCTAAATTCTAAGCGAGCTGTCAGCCTATCTGCTGTCCTACTCCAATAAAAAAAGTGGATTCTTTACGATAACCGCGAGGGCAATGGCTGACCCCAGGTCAAACTCCGCAACAAAGCAAAGCTTATCAATATAAAGGTAATGGTAACTGTTTGGTGGTTTCTTCATGGTGTTATTCATTATAGCTTCCACAGGTCTGGTCAAGTAATAACAACACATGTTTAATGTACTGAACTTTAAAGAATGATTGCGATCTTCTGGTGAAGATAATGGTTTATTGTTCCATGATAACCCAAGACCACACACTGCACGAGAAACCGTTGTAACTCTATAGGGGCTGCAGTTAGAAACCATATGTCATCCACCGTACTTGGCAGACCTTGTTCTAGCGGACTTATATATATATATATATATATATATATATATATATATATATATATATATATATATATATATATATATATATAATTGGAATCTCGGAATCGGCTCCAACAATTTTCATGAAATTTAGTATACGGGGGGTTTCGGGGGCGATAAATCGATCTAGCTAGGAATCATTTCTAGAAAATGTCAATAGGTGACGTTTGAATAGTCCCAATTTAAACTAAAAATTGACGCTTCCTGACATCTATCGGCGAATAATAATACAATTTTTTTTTAATTGCTTTAATGACACAACAATACTAAAGCTATTCCAGCAGATGGCGTTGTTAAGACATCTATCGGCGAATAATAATACTATTTTTTTTAAATGGCTTTAACGACACAACAAGACCAATGCTATTCCAGCAGATGGCATTGTTAAGTAACACGAAGTCAGTGAGTGTTTGCTTTGAGGTTAGACTAAGAAAATCAATTGTTAATTTCCAAAAAACACAATTTATAAAAACAAAATAAAAATACCGAGCAAAGCTCGGTCATCCGGATATTGTATATACAATAAGGGAAATATTTTTAAATTAAGAAATATATTACATCTTAGAAAAAAACAAGTTTCAATTTTTCAATACAAATCGGCAATTTCATACTTTGACACTTAATATCAAGTGGTCCCTCAGCCTATCTGCTGTTCCTCAGCTATAAAAAAAGTATTTATTGGAGATTCGGGATAACTGATGATTAAGTATTTGAAGAGATCAGTATTAAGCTATTTACTTCATAAATTAGTTACTTTTATAACGGCAGCACCACAACTGATGTTTCGTACTTTGATATACTCGTACTTTTGTACTTTAATATAGCTCACAGTGATCGTTATGAGTGTTGCCGTATCAAGCCAATTTGATTTGGCGCTCGTATACATAACTTTTTGCCAATTGAAAAGTTTGGGTGCACTGAAATACATCGTAACAGCGAGTCAGTCATTTTAGACACTTTTAAAATTGGTATTCACTTTTATTGCTGCGTGAGCACATTAGTTAATTATTTTGTCTGTCGCGTGACTAGAGTGACGAGTACGTGTACAGCAATTATAATTCATTTTACACAGTAAAACAGTTAATTATTTTATTAACAAGTTTGCGAATTATTATATGGTATAATTTTCCACTGTGAGATACAAATTAAATTTAAAGTTAACAGCTATAGTTGCTAATGTTGTTCTGAAAAATTACACTAAAGATGTCTCTTTTATCCCATCAGTGAAAATAATTTATCCAACCCATCGCCTACCAAGGGTATCGTAAAGGAGACAAATGGACTACTTTTGCAATCCCATAAGCAACAGAGGAATATTTATGTGTAAATTCAATTTTTCCTTTGAAAGATGTAAGACATGCATTTTTAGATGATAAAAAATAATCACTACCCATTACGTTCAAATACTGGGCTCGGGCCTCCTTCTAGAAGGAACAGATGATATACCCACCACGGCTGTCCAAGGCTTACAAATATCGGCAACATCAGCGTGTGAGCTTCCTTAAGAAGAAGGAAAACCCTTCACCGTCGGTACGTGACGATTATATTATATTTAGCTACTATTACATTAGACGAATGACCTACTACATTAGATACCTTTAGGTTGATTATCAAATTATATAATAGCACTTCACTGCCACAAATTCTTTGTCATATTCAGTCTTGTAACTACGAGTATAATCAATAAAAATACTGTGATAATTCCCACAGCGCCATTTTATCTCAAAGTAAGAAGCAGAGCACTGTACCAAACAACTGATATACTATTATATACTTTTGTAAATAAATAGATATTATACATAAAACCTAAATTTTCTTTTTTATTCTAGAATCAGAACGGGAACTTGACCTATGACCCCGCGTTCCGACATGCATAACTATTTCACCACGTAGGTCGCTGATATAACTTATTCGAACTATGTCACTACATAAATATATTCCATATATTATCTTGGACTTTCTAGTATATTACAAAAGAGGAGTTTTATTGAAGGGGACTGACACAAATCGGCGAAAGAATAATCTAGAGCCAGTACGCAAATTTGGCTCTGAAGATGACGCCTTGAGTGCTTCATCAGCAGTTGTATAAAAAATATGTGCATGTGGTGTTCATGACATTCATATTCAGCCAATCTTTGTGCACAGCTGGATGTAAGCCTTTCGAAATTTATGCCTTGGATCCCAATTCTTTGTTTTTACCATTCAGCTCAGACCGAAAACCTTGACTAGATCAGTCCATCGGGCTGGGGATGGTCGAGCAATCTTACACTACGATTGCCGAAACGCTGTCTACAGGAATAGTTTGCTCCAGCTACTGGTTAATCTTTTGACGGATATGAACAGCACATTGCCACTTCAGCTCGCATACTCGTATTTTTTAAGCTATTTTACATTGTTATAGTCAATTTGATTCTATTGCATAATTTATTAGGTTATACTTATAACAGTAAATATTAGAGTTTTTTTTTCTTTTAGTACGCAAAGGATAATGGAATAACACAAACCAGGCATATTCTGACGCTTTGAGAACAGTCATCATCCCGAGCGTCATTAATCCCGGTTGCACCCTAAATTTCCGCTTCAGTGCCCGGGGTCCGCTTTCCGACTTTTTCTACTCCTCCTCGCACGGTCTTCAGTATCTTTGGTAGTTTGTCCATTGGCACGCAAATTACCCTTTACAATATTATACCAACACTTTTTGGGTCTACCCCTCTTGCCGGGGCCCGGTGAAGGCAGCATGACCAGACATTTATTTCTCACGTAAGAAGCCGGTTCTGTAACACGTGGCCATACCAGCAAATGTGATACTCCTGCAATTTATCTGCGATGTCACGGACATGACGGCTGCTCCAGATAAAGGAGTTCTTAACGCGGTCCTTCCACGTACTGACGCGTACGTCGACATGCTACACATCCACTGCAGCATATTTATCTCCGTGGCATGCAGTTCCTGCTTGTGATGCTCGAACACTGGCCAGGTTTCACAGCCGAATAAAAGGACAGGCCTAATGATGGTCTTATAGACCTATCCCTTCAACTTAACCGGCATCCTAGGGTCACAGATGACACCAGTTGCCACACACCATTTGGCCCAATGTATATATGTGATGCTGTTTGACAGGACGTCTCATATCACACCGAACTACGGAATCGGAGTCGCGTTACATGTCTCGGATAATGTCAATATAAGTCTCTAGAACCCCTTTAGACTGTGCCCACCAGATCATCACGCGACGAATACAGCCGAAGGCCTGCACGTTCAGAAACAGACAATGCAGAGGCGTATTCTTCGTCCTATATTTCTACGTAAAAGTCTTTAGAACAAAACAGGATCCATGATCCCATCCAGTCCAAGCGACCAGGGCGACACCTATATTGACACTCCAAGGCAGTACACGCTTGTCAAATCCGAGAGTTGATAAACCTCTCAAAGAGCTTCATGGTGTGGGATATGACCTTTATACCTAAGTAATTACCGCACTCCTGCACCAACTCCTTGCCTTTGAGTGCCGGAGTAATGATACTCAGCTTCCATTGGCTCGGGATCATAAAACGTCGGTTAAGATGCTTAAGCTAACATCACGAGAGCCCATCGCCTTCGAGAACAATGTTATGCAATGTGACGACCTCGGTGGCGTAACGGATAACGCACTTCGTTACGCTTGCGGAGGTCACGGGTTCGATTCCCGTCTCGCGTCTGGGTGTTTATGTATAATATGTATTTATTTACAAAAAAAAAAGTATATAAGTAGTATATCAGTTGTGTAGGGCCCATAATACAAGTGCTACTTAGTTTGGGACTAGATGACGCTGTGTGAATTGTCACAAAAATATTATTATTAATATAATGTAAGATAAAAATAACCATTTATTTGTAGTGCGAAAATTAATTGTTCAAGATTACTTTTTGTAGAGGAAACATGACAATTGTGCTGACAATGACATGACAATAATACGCACATTAGTTGATAAAACAGACCTCTGGGGCTGGGATCTCTAGATTGGTTTCTGAGAGTAATAACATTGAGATAACAGGTGCCTAAAAATTAATAATTATTTGCATTCGTTAACTAGAAGTACAAATGTAAACGAAGACGTTTCTAAAATTAGAACAGTTAATAGTTTAGACAATACAGAAGCAGATACAAGTAATCTTGTTAGTGCAGCTACCAACCTGTAGAGGAAATCTTCTGAAGTTGAGGTGATTCGCTTTACTTGAAACTTATACTAAAGTTGTGAGTGGTGAATCAGCGTCTACTATAATAGGAATTTGTAGCTATCTCAAAATTATAATATATATCTGATTCAATTTAATTCAAGAATGAAGTTATGATTTCAATATCAACTTGATTTTACATTAAGTTTAGTTAGTAAGTGTTGATGTTGGATGGATACTTAGAACTGTACGACTCTATTATCTATAATTCATTCATCAAGTTCAATTTCGAATATATTATCGAAGTCTGAGATAGTGCAGCTTAAACAAATCTGAAACATTACGAGCGGTACAAAATACAATTTAATAATATATATAAATATACTGGGAAAATTCATATAACGCCAGAAAACTAATACATACATACATATAATCACGCCTCTTTCCCGTAGGAGTAGGCAGAGATCACTTCTTTCCACTTGCTACGATCCTTACATACTTGTTTCGCTTCGTCCACTTTCATTATTCCCTTCATACATGCCCTTCGGTTTAGGGTACTCTTCACCTGGCCTTTTTTCTATATATATATATATATATATATATATATATATATATATATATATATATATATATATATATATATATATATATATATATATATATATATATATATATATATATATATATATATATATATATATATATATATATATATATATGGTATACCAACATGCATTAGCCATTACGCCACGGAGGTCGTCAAAACATTACTCATTTTTAATTTTGATTACTGCACATTAACATAATATTCCAAGAACGGAATATAATGTTAGTGTGTCTCGTTCGTTCTAGAAAGCTATTTTTTTTATCTTAACAGAGTTTTTAACCACCCTTAGTTTTTAAATATTCCGCCATAATAACCTTGTGTTGTGTTCATAAGCGACCAGGTTCCAGTACCATTACGCGGATAGCATCGTGTTCGCAATGCCACTGGCGTTGCAAACATCTAAGCGGGCTGTCAGCCTGTCTGCTGTCCTAAAGAAATAAAAATAATCCTTTGAGCAAGAAACATAGGCTACCCTGTTATTTTATACACTTTATCTACTTTCTCTCCTTTATTATAAATTTACAAGGATGATTTGAGCCCTGAAATAATTTTCCCCCAGTAAATATTTAGTACAGCTTTAAGTAATTCAGGCCAAATTTACTTCATTAACTCGTCAGGTTTTGGCAAATAGTTTCGCTAAGTCATCTATAACTTAGCATTAACTATAACGAGAAATCAATAATGATTAACTATCATGCTTCTTAGTATTTAACACACATTATTTATTGACACTTGAAAGGGATTTATTATTTTTTTATCATATTTCGTTAATAACTGTCGTTTAACCATGATCGTTTAATAGACAAATTTTACTTTGTTAACATTCTTAATAGCATTCTAAATAAAAGGACTAAAATTTTACTAATTACCTTATTATGATTAATGAAATCGAAAATTAATGGGCATTTTTCATGTAACCACTTGGTAGTTCAGTGGTATTACATATGAATACTAATCTGGAGGGACCGGGTTATAATCTCACGATGGTAAGCACCACTTAGGCAGCTTTTATCGCCTAATACAAGTATGCATATTAAAGCATAATTAACATGTACTGATAGTAAAGCAAAATCTTGCTAGGTGACTTGCATACCAAGATTAATGGTAGGTGTAACCTGTCAATATTCTTAGTCACACAATAATAGTATTTTTCCACTCTCCTCTATTATTGCTTTATTATTTTAAAGTCATAACTGTAACCTTTAATTGTATTTCACATCTATATTTCAATTGGTAGTCTAAACTATAAAGCAACGTGAAATTGCTTTGTCATCTTGTAAATGTATTCACAAGATAACGAACTTCGATAAATTATGGTATTTACAAATGCATAAACTTCAGATTGACTTTGTTAACTTCTATGGTAAATCTTAACAAAGCGGCAAACTGTAAACAAGGAATACTCACTAATGATCAAAATACTGATGTAGTCAGTGAAACAGCAACAGTGGGTAACGTTGATTGATATGAAATGAATATGCTAGTGTTGTGGTGTGCACATAACTAATTCTAAATATGGCGTTAGTACGTAATGTTGACGAACGTAATTTGACTCTTTAAACAATTCAAAATTAGGTGTTTTAAAAATCCAGCTTAAATTCTCTAACTGCACAACAATATGGCTGCTTTCAAACAATGTATTAGCAATATTTAAACTCTTTCCTGTAACTGAGCGTAGCAATAGTACTACTGTATTTGATAATGTTTATCACACAAGAGTATCCACCATCAAATTGGCTTTGTGAATTGTCTAACTTTCTGGTGTATTAGTAATAAAATAATTGAGGCCATGAGAACCATAGTGGCCTAATTCAACAGACAAGACTTTTGAGTACCATAGAAAACAAAAACAGCGTTTTTTTAATTAATTACCACTCTTCAGAAAACATACTTTTTTTTACTTTTTTATTTTAATTAACTTAATAATGTTCTAATTAATGATTTTAATAGCTACGAAATAGCTTTATTGCAATTTTTCTACATTTTAATCACAGATAGGCCACTTTGGCAGTAGGGTTTTTTATATAGATTATAAAAAAATGGTTATTAGGCCAATTGTTAATTAAACACTTGAATAAAAAAACAACAGTAACACTAAGTACACCTAACAATAAAAGGATACCACAATGTCATCCTCAATATATATGTCATTTCTAACTGACACATTATCTTTGATACTAGTATAAAAGCTGTGATGCACTGGAGGTATAAATAAGTCCTTTTTTTCTCAGAACTGATGTGTTTTCCATCAGGGTATAGAGGATCCAGCTTAATACCAGTCAAATGTATAAAGCCCCTTTTCTTTAAATCAACATTTTCAAGTAATACATCTTCATTATTAGAATATTTAAAAAAAATGTTAATGGATGCATTTTGACTTTTCAGCAGTTACTTTCCTATTGGTAATCTTATTTTCCAGTTTTTTTTTGTTGCAATAAAGTCATATTTTGTTTTTTTATGACATTGAATGGGTTCCTGTCCCTAGCTGCCTTAATTACAGTAATCCAGTCATCTGGTACGCAAATATTTTTGAAAAACTTTTTCTTTTTCTCCACCAATCCAAAATCTTGGTCACATGCTAAATATGAGTGCCCACTGACATAGTACTTATGGTCTATGTTATTTACTGTGTAATCTGGATAGGCAACAATATACTGGCAAAGGCATTTTAATATTTCTATTTTGACCACCGCACTAGTCTGAGTACATAATTAAGTTTTTAGTTTTGACTTTCTTTTTGATGTAACGTAACAGGCAGGAACCAATCTCCTGAGGCCCCTTGAGGCTATTGTTTCATTCCACACATACATTGTTACTTCATCATTATGAAAATTATGAATACCCAGGCAGTAAGTCCAAAGCTGTGTAATTAGGAACCTGATACACTCTTTAATTTGAATGCCTAGATTCAGCAGAAGCAGTTTTCCATATTCCAGGCAGATAGCCAATTATTCACAAATAATTTATGAAAGATTTAGTACGCACGGGCGGAAAAATAATGACAAATACCATTAATAGATAGTCAAAAAGTAGCCTAACTAATGTCATCATGATAGTGAAGTTTTAGCGGGCTTGAACCATAGTGGCCTATCTTATTTAGGCCAGTATGGCACCTCAAATTTAGATCACAGACTAAAAACCATAACAGTGATTATGCTGCCATTTAGTGAATTTTAGTTGTATCACTTTTAAGCCACCCTGGTTCTATCAAAATGTTTAATTTTAACTGTAAGAAATCATAAACTCAATATTGTAAAAAACTTAGTTAGGCCACTATGGTTCTCATGGCCTCAATTCAAACAAGGCTTAAGTCATTTTTGGACTTATAACTTGAACGTAAAATATAGTGAATCTTTTCCACATTAATCAAACGAAAGTACTAATTAGATCAGCGCAATGCCATCAAAGTTAGCGAATCCTCAAACTTTGGAGCCAAACAGTTGACGTGCGATTCTCGTCAACCAATCGCTAACAAGCTGCTCAGTAATAAAATAACTCAAAATTAACCAGTTATCTAACTGACATTAATTAAAAACTTTAAAAAAATAACGTTAACTGAAATGTTTGTTTTTCATTTTAAATAAGCATTGTTATCCTGGTTCTAAGTAAAAATATGTTTCAAATTTATTTGGATATAAAAATCCAAAGAAAATGTGAAAAATAATTCTTAATATAGGAATAAAATAAAGAACGAAAAATATTAGTATTATTGTCAAAAAAGCGTGAGGCGCTTTGTGCCATATTTTTAAACTAATTTTACCGATCGAATATTTCTGAAAACTGATTTATTGAACACCCCACGTGTTTTCACAATATATTATATTTTTCGTTTATTATTTTATACCTATATTAAGAATTATTTTTCACTTATTAGCTTGATTTATCATTAAAGCTTGTTTATAAGTTTTTTTTAACTATATTTATTCTAATTAAAATTTGCTTTCAATATTTGATCAGGCATTTGATATGCGCACATACAAAGTTTTTCAATCTTGGCGATCCTGATGAGATAATATTATCGATTTATTGTATTGTCATTGGTCATTGATAAGTCTGCAACGTATAAATGAAATCTGAGCGTTTAAAGTGGGTCAAAATCGAACTTAAAGGAGTTGGTTACAAACAAACAAATCAACCAACAAACCAAACATACAGGTGAAACTAATAAAAGGGTGTTATAAAGATTAAAAATGCTATCGTGTAACTAAATATGAATAATATTTACCTATAGCACATATCCATAGTCGTACGTTTTTTGAGGTAAAAAAGATCACGTGTTTATCAGGTGGTTGAGTCATGATGGCAATACGTCTTATTTTCTATATTAATAAAAAATACCAGCAACAATATGTAAAATAAATGTACTCTTAGTAAACGTAGTTGTATTAATTTATTCATTTAAGTTCTTATTGTTTTATTCATTTTATTATTATAACTTTCTACTTTTTCTTCTTTCTTTTTTTTGACTTTAATTAGCGACCATTTTAAAGTATGAAGAAAGAAATAAGTTATATTATTACCAACTAAAGTACTTTTGTAATATTTAGTTTTGTTTTAGCTTAAAATATAGGATATTTTTATACCCCATTAGTGATTGTTATAGTAAACCTCATCCAAATTTTGCCCTGTCATCAGAAACGCTATAGATAGGTACCGATGGAGGCAGATTATTAAATCAAGGTGCACTACAGCACCGATCTCCACAACTAATGATGACCATGATCCTCAGCCATGACGGAACGTCCGCAGAGTGAGATAGTAAATTATATTCATGCAAAATAAGTTCAGTCAGGAAAGTTACAAATAAAGAAAAATATCCGGAACTTTCATACTTCCTTACTCTACGTCCGAAATTTATTGTTTGTTATACATTAACGCATTAATCCCACTTGTGTTAATATCTCAAACCGTGTAAAGTCACACCTATACAAACATGTCCTAAACAAACTGTATATCTGCACTGTACTTTGTTGTTTCAGGATTAGTGTCAATGTACCTATTGACTTGTTGAGAATCTAGATTTTACTTTAATATTTATATAATGGTCAGGCCTATATAATGTTCCTTTATATATAACAATATGAATTTATATGTAATAATAAACACCTATTATTATCATTACCAATAATTACTAAAGCATCCTTTACAAACACATAGGTTTCATTCATAATCGAATGGTTCCAAATCAGTTTTTTGTTAACTTTTTTGACTACGTTAACGTAACATGCTTAACATTTTTGTTGCTTGCTGGAACCATGTGGCTAATAAATATACTGTTTACTTTTTAGTGTATATCTATAGTCTATGAAACTCATAAATTAAAAAAATTAACCGCCGAAAATACTAAAAAGCAAAAAATAATAAACCTTCTTTTTATTAACCTTAATAACTAAGTTCTTAAACTAATATAAGTATTCCTAAGTAATTTTGAGTCGGCGCCAAACAAGCAAATTGTTTAATTACGTAATGCGTGATGCGCGTGAGATTATATATATATATATATATATATATATATATATATATATATATATATATATATATATATATATATATATATATATATATATATATATATATATATATATATATATACACATACACACACGCGTTGTCTTGAGAACCTAATTGATTTTTGTTTATTTATATTATATAAGGTAGCCTGTTGTTTAACGTTGTTTTTAATTTTACCACGATGACGCGTAGTTTTTAAAATAAACATTAAAGGGTTATCTATCTATTTTAGTGCTCAAAAATATATACACAATTATATTCATTTATCCAATTTTGTAAAGGGAGTCGTTAATTTGTCAATTATTATTTGAGCATGGGTGGAAAACTCAATTTACACGCGTCAAGGGCTGGTCATGGTATCGTCAAATGTCACCAGCACTTATACACAACGCACTGAACAATGGGGTCCGTCGTATGACTGCGTGATGGTTGACATGGAGGCTATAAATTTTATTGATGGCCGCGGAAAGAGCAATACCAGATATCTGGGAATGATTATCCCTATTCCGATTTTATTACGAATATACCGCAAAAGGGTTTGAGTTATGGCATATTTTCTTTATAAATTTTAGATAATATTTTTCTGGCATGGCTAGAAGATAACTCATCGGATAGCCACTGACACTAAACTAAATAGAACACTGACGATAAACTTAGGAGCGTGAACTACTAATCTCTAGTAGTATCTTAGAAAGAATACTAACCATACGGCCGGGGTCGGCCTGTCGTAAAAGGCGACAAAACAACCCACCCTAGCTATGTGGTAGAGCTTCAAGCCCGCCTGGATGGCGACCACCTTTGGTCTTAAGTATGCCGCCATAATAGCCTTATGTTGTGTCCCGGCCTTAGTGATCCAAGTTCCTGTACCCTTATGGGACAGCAGCGTGTTCGCGATACCACTGGCGTTGCAAACACCGTTACAAACTGCTAAATTCTAAACAGGTCGTCATGCGTCAGCTTGTCTCAGGCCGTCAGCCTGTCTGATTTTCTACAGAAAAAAAAATTTAGGACTATGTGTTTTACTTATTGCTCATATAGTTTTACTTATTGCTTCAAAAACATCAGCAGGAGATTATTTTTCGTTATTATATAATACACTGTGCATCACATTCATTTATTAACTAAATCTCATTATTATGTGAATGAATCGTCAATAAATTTACAACGAACATGTTTAACAAGTGACTATTGCAGATCATTAAAACAACATTAATTGGTTGATGACATGAATTTAAATCGTATTCCATATTGAACTGGATGACGTTCATTATAAATATATTAAGCGTCAAAATGAAAGAAATGTGGACATGTGGTGATAATATGAATAATTGGTAGTTAGTCTCCCTTTCATTAGCCGCAGATCTCCCTCGCGAATATCACATTTCAGGTTTAACACTGATCAACAGAGAGTGGAGACAATCGAATTAACGACGTCTGGTCGTATTTTTGGCATATTTCCACTATAGTATTTGGTATTATTATCATATACGTTTAAAGAAGTTTGTTCACTACACCACTCCGTAAAACGAGTACATTATTATTCGTGCTGGAAACAGATGCATTGGCGGATATGGTCTAATACGAATATTTACAATAGTCGTATAAAAATATTTAGTATTTTTTAATAATTAAAATATAACATATACTTAGATAATTAACATAGCGTCATCTAGTCTAATTAGTCTAGCAATTTTATTATGGGTCTAGAACTAATATATACATATATATATATATATATATATATATATATATATATATATATATATATATATATATATATATATATATATATATATATATATATATATATATATATATATATATATATATATATATATATATATATAGTATACATAATATGATATATATAATTTTATTTTGTAAATAAGTACATCTAACATGTAAACACTCAACCGTATTGAGTCCATGTTTGTTTAAAGAAGGCTGTTCTCTACACTGTATGAGGACCGTACTACAAACACATTAGGTACGCATTTTACAGACTATAAAATATATTTATCTTATTATATAAGATATTGGTGGGATCTTTTTTTATTTTGTAGTATTTGTTATTAAATTAATATTTACTAAATGTGCTATGACAATTCCGACTGCACCAATTAGTAAAAAAATAAGCAAAAATCCAACTCACGAACCCGAAAGTGTTTTGACGTATGAAAGACGTTACACCACAGAAGTTATGGTTATTAATTTACATTTAAAAGAAACTGATCATAACATCATCAACAGTGTGTTATGAAAAAAAACATAGTGGAATCTATTATGTTCAAATAGTGTGTTAAAATTTTGTGTTCCGTATCGGAACTGATACTTTCCTAGCACAGTGTAGTGGGCAGTCACCTTAATTGGCTTTCCGCTGCGGTCGCATGTCTTTTTCAGCGCATTGCCTTTGTCATCGGTTTTAAATTAACCAACAGACTATTTTTGGGAATAAAAATTCGGAAATCTCTTTAATTTTTCATGCCATGGCGTAGTTTTAAAATGATTAGTGCTAAAATTTGCGTATAAACAGATTGTGTATCTTACTATATATATATATATATATATATATATATATATATATATATATATATATATATATATATATATATATATATATATATATATATATATATATATATATATATGAATTAGAGGTATATTTTATAAGTATATATATAACATAACAAAAAATATAACGGTAACGTGCTTTTATCAGTTACTTAAGTTTCAAAATAATAGCTTACTTTATTAGTATTTAGCGTTGTATTATTTATATAAATTTTTAATCCGACAGACTACTTACATAATAAATAGATTTAAAACATTACAACAGCATTTCAGTAGAGATGAATAATCTGGGTTTATTAAGAGATATATTAGATATTGAAATAAATATTATTTTGAATATTGACATAAAAAGAGGAATCATTACATTCCACATTGAAGTTATTTAAAATCTAAATGAAGTCTTGCTGTAACTTTAGATACTATATATAAATTTATTAATAAAACTTCTTAGTATAAAATTTAATTAATTTTAACAAAACAGAGTATCCATTTGTCAAAAAGAAGTTTATATTAATTAGCGCCTTTTGAAATAAAAAAATATTAAAGACAAAAATTTAGTAAATCTAAAAACTTTTATTCGTGACAATTTGTTTTAAATCTTAATAGATCTACAGAACTTACAGACTAATTTAAAGTTTTCATTGTTTAAATTCTATTTTGTATTATAAAGACTATTAAAACACAGAAAATAGAAATTACAGAAGTTTTAACTGTTTATACGAGTCGTCAATTCGAGTGCGTTGAAGAAACAAAACTTTCCATAGTTTTATTTGGGTCAATAATAAGAATATAATAACATCACACTGCTGGCCTTGGGCCTTCCTATAGGTGAAACGGACAGTATACCCGCCAGCTTATTTAAGGCGGATTGGCGGGTTACGCATGGCGGTGATCTACACGCGTAGGATTCCTCGCAATGTTTTTCTTCACCGTCGTTACATAGCAATAATGCTATAATATACACACGAAGCAAGAAAAACTGCCTAAGCGGTGCTTGCTACAGTGGGAGTTGAACTCGGGACCCCTAGATTGGTCTCCAAGTGTAATACCTACTAATAATATAATCAACCAACAATTCCATCACAGTTGCAAAATACGATTTTTTTTTTGCTTGAATTAGAACAGACAAAATATTTCTCGGATTTTCAATTCACTACATTTTACTTCTGCATTCTCGAATTTTCGATATTTCGTAATAACTCCAAGTAAACATCTGGTGTCTTGGAGTAATATTTTTAAAAAGATCATGAAAAAGTTTACGTGTTGTTTCGAGATGAATATTAACACTTGAATGTTTCGAGATAGTACTGGCAAGATAAATTTATATACGAGTCGGGAAATGGACCATTTTTCACAGCACCAAACGTAAGGTAGCGGAATCCCGCAGTATAGACAGGTATGTGAAAACAAACTTATCACTTATGCATGTTGAAATTTCATTTTAATTTGAATGAAAGTGTTGTAATTACAAGTAGAAGATTTTAAAAATGGTTGTATATTTTTTTTGTTACCTAATGGTTTTACTAAAATGAGTACAATAATTTTAGATTTACATTTTTTATAATAATTATATTTTACGTGACAAAAGAAAATTAATTTCATGACAAAAATTTACAATCCTATGTCTTACATAAGATCTAACTCAGCATTGTACTTGTTTTCTGTTAATTTAGTAAGCTAATATATTAACTAACGACCTCCGGCCGCTGTAAAAAGCGGCCGCGGGCGGCTCCTCGGGTGAGGGCCCGCCGCCCGCACTATTATCGCAAGAGTGAGGGCTGCGTGCTGTTCTGCGGCCACCTTCAACTCCCAGAGTTATTACAGGAGAGTGCCAGGGGGACGAAAGCCTGAACCCCTGGCGCCAACACTTTAGAAGGGGCCCGCCTTAAGACAAAGGGCGGGCCGGCGATATCTGTGGGCCCGGGCGTAGGGGATAGGAGAACAGCGGGGTTTTTTAGTGGGTAATCGGATGGTCGAAAATCTTTCCCGGAGTCCCACATATCCCTCGGTCCCCTTGGGCCGGGGTACCCGTCAAGACAGGTTTTTCCCCGAGACCAAAAAAAAAGTAAGCTAATATATAAAATAAGTTTTAACACTTAAAAAAAGCCTAAGATTAGTAATTTCAATATTTTACCCATTATTGGGATTTATAAAGTACAACAATATAAGATTTACCCCAGCGTGATTGAGTAACGATCTGCAAAAAGCTAATATCTAAAGGTGGATGTAACAAAACATAGTTAAGTAAATGACTGGCATATTGTGGATATACCTAGTCAGGTCATAAGTATTGTCACACAGTAAAAACTTTTCTTTTAGAATGCTGGCCACAAAAAAGTTTATTGAATTAGAATTTCGAATTGTTCATGAAAATAAAAATGTATAACTTTTAGAATTTTACTCATTTTTAAATATGGAGTGGACGCTTAAAGAAGACCGTGTTGCAGTTATTGCGTTGCATCGTTGCGGTTACGCGCCAATTCAAATTTTTAACATACTGAAAAATTTGAATATTACCAAAAGATTCGTTTATCGTACCATCAAACGATACAATGAAGACTCTAGTGTAGATGACAGGTCAAGAAGTGGTCGCCCTCGGTCTGTTAGGACTCCAGCAGTGATAAAAGCTGTGAAGGCACGAATTCAAAGAAATCCCAAACGTAAGCAGAAACTGTTGGCCCTTCAGATGGGGTTAAGCAGAACCACGGTGAAAAGGGTATTAAATGAAGACTTAGGGCTTCGGGCATATCGAAGAAAAACAGGACATCGTTTGAATGCTCGTCTAATGGACCTGAGACTGAAGAGATGCCGCGCTTTGTTGAAGCGGTACGCGGGAAAAAAATATCGGGAAATTCTTTTTTCGGATGAAAAAATGTTTACCGTAGAAGAGAGCTACAACAAACAAAATGATAAGGTGTACGCACACAGTAGTGAAGAAGCGAGCAACCGTATTCCGCGTGTCCAACGAGGTCATTTTCCATCCTCGCTCATGGTATGGTTGGGAGTTTCTTATTGGGGCTTAACAGAGGTACATTTTTCTGAGAAAGGTGTAAAAACGAATGCTGTTGTGTATCAAAATACAGTCCTGACGAACCTTGTGGAACCTGTTTCTCATACCATGTTCAATAACAGGCACTGGGTATTCCAACAAGATTCGGCGCCAGCTCATAGAGCGAAGAGCACACAAGACTGGCTGGCGGCGCGTGAAATCGACTTCATCCGGCACGAAGACTGGCCCTCCTCCAGTCCAGATTTGAATCCGTTAGATTACAAGATATGGCAACACTTGGAGGAAAAGGCGTGCTCAAAGCCTCATCCCAATTTGGAGTCACTCAAGACATCCTTGATTAAGGCAGCCGCCGATATTGACATGGACCTCGTTCGTGCTGCGATAGACAACTGGTCGCGCAGATTGAAGGCTTGTATTCAAAATCACGGAGGTCATTTTGAATAAACTTTAATGTCATAAGAATTTATGTTTTGTTAAGTTCATTTTGGTATATGAATGGTTACATAATGAATAAACTTGTTACAATTATTTTACATTAAACATGTGACAGAATTTATGACCTGACTAGGTATGTGTGGATTTTAAGATTAATGATAAATTATCTATAAATAATAAAAGCAAAGAATATATTGATTTTGTATAAAAATACTTAGACAAATAAATATTAAAGGTTTTCAATAGCGTCTTTTTACAAAAAGAGCATGAGTTGTAGGTTTAGGTAGGTGTCACACGACCGACGCGAAGACGCCGTTACTTACCTTATACGTGAGTAGAATAACACGTGGTACAAAATTAGCTCCTGCTGTTATTTGGGGAAATTGTTATTTTCTTTGTTATTTTTGCTGCTTTATCAGCAAGGGCGGATAAGTTTCAGCACATCATTGGTATTTACAGAATGGGTTTATGAAGATTGATATGGATGTCTATTTACTTATACTTCTTAAATTCATTACAGTTATTAATTGATTTAATTATTATGTACGGATTTTTAAACGATTATTTATTTTAGTTATTTTGTTGACGTTTTAACTACTTTTAAGCAGCCTTTATTATCAGCCCACGGAATAAAAAATAAATACATTTCAGTATAATAGAACTAAAACATGTTAATAGAAACAAATTTAGCTTTTTCTATTTACTACAGATGGAACGTGAGGGGAGTTGGATTCTAATTTAAGGTAGTCAGTGTGAGTTTATGCTCTTTTGCTACTAAAGTACAGTAAATTAGTAAAACATATTTTTCTTGACCAAGCAAGGATTTTGACCTTCACTCAAAATAAAAATTGGAATGTGGGTAAATTTATTTTTACAGCGATTACCATCTAACGTTACCCCAAAAGTCGATTAAGCTAAAATAATAAACAAAATTCTGAAAAAATATTCGCCGTATACAAAATGTCGAGTTCTCTCAATGACTAGTGTCACTGAACGTTGGCTTAATAAAGGGTGGACTGTATAATGTTCTCTTGTATTGGTCCTCACACTAGATGAGATACTAAAACTCCACCAACCTCACGACCTCTTCGGTCTGGATCAGCTCAGGTGCAGCTCGCAGTGAATCACGCACGGCGTCTCTCTTGCAAATTGTGGGTCAAATACACTGCACTCTATGTTGTTAAGTGTTGAAGATTGGCACGTCCAATAATATAAGGAGTCTATGAAAGGGCTTGTTCTTCACACACGGTACAAACAAGTGGTTATCTTTCGTGTCAAACGTTGACATAAGAGCGAGAAATTTATTAAACTACCCTCGCTTAAAACAGTCGCCAAAAATTGGTTGAGCAATAATTTTGTACCTAAATCTAGGCAAGGACCGAACACAATATTTGTAAATTCCTTGAACTAAACTCAATAAATTGTGACTAGTATACTCATACTACATAGTGCACTCGTACTTTATTAGTGAAATGATCTGAGCATTTAGTAGCTTTAACAGCAGAGGCTTTGAATAATATATTACATACATAAAATGTAATAAATTATCGTGCAACTGCATGGCTGAAAGCACTATGAGTGTAACGCGGAACAAACTCGGCGGTGTTATTACAGGTATGCGAAACAAAGAGAAACAAAACGAGTGGTTCCATAGATACCAGTTAAACCATGGCATAGTGAAATAAGGTATCAGTATACTTTCCTATTATTTATACAAATCGTCGTAGTCGTAGAATAGTGACGGATCTGACATATATTAAACTTTACAGGATAGCCATATTAAAAATACACAAGCGTCATTTTACTATGAGAATCTATCACATCCGTCACTTTACCGACTGCTTAGTTTGAAATCTAAAATACATGTAATTTTTTTGTTAATGTAGCAATAATATTTAGACAATGTAGTATCCAAATATGGTAAAAAATGAATTTTGGATTTTTTTTGAAATCCGACGTTATTCTACGATCACGACGAAACAGCTAAGAAGTCAATTGTAGAGGTTTTTTAAGCTATATGTATATTATATTTATTATTTAGCAAAGTTTTAATTTTAATTAACAAACAGATTAAAATTATGACAGCAATTATCTTCTCTAATGAAAGTTTCAAATATCGGATATGTAAAATACAATACCATTATATATAAAAAAAATCATATAGGGAAAGAAAACAGGAGATCGACGCTGGTACTCCATTTAGTAATAGATTTTGCTGAATACTCTTTATACAGACCTGGCCGCCGGTTGACCCTCTAGTACCGAAAATATTATTTTGCCTCAAATAGGTGGTTCAAATGTATGACCACGCATAACTTTTAACAGAATTGATTTATTTAAGCATGTAGTAATTAGTAGATTATAGCCACAAATATTATAAATTACAAACTTGTTTAACAAAAAAAAATTAACCGCCGAAAAAACTGAAAAGCAAAAAATAATAAACCTTTTTATTAATCTTAATAACTAAGTTCTTGAACTAATTTAAGTATCCCCAAGTAATTTTGTAATTTTTTGTTAAAAGTTTTTACATAACAACAGCAACATGCAATTGCTATCACCTAAGGTCACTAATGTTTTAAATTTCGATATTTTCCTACTTTTCATTGCAATTATTATAGAATTTGGGAGTAAATCATGAGTTACTTTGCCAAGATATATTTATTATTCTGTCACGACAAATGATCTTTAACTGAAGTTCATTCCGATTTGGAATGCAACCATAAAGTAAAGACTACGATTACTTCGTTCAGTTCAAATCCGACGTTTTGACTCAGAACGAACTCTGTGTTTTTGATATCATTATTGGGCACGATTAATTCACATGTTTTTAAGTCAGTTGGACCTTTCTGAAAGATGCGCCCGGAACACCTGAAGCAAGACTTCTAGCATCTGCAAGACCACGGCGTGGTTGTAAACGCATCCGAGTGTGTATTTGGCAAGCCCCAGGTAGATTTTTTAGCCTATAGAGTAACATTATCAAACCTCAGATCACTGCTGGAGATGGCGGAGATGATTTAGAAGTTCTCGCAGCCAAAGAAAATCATAGAGCTACGTAAACATTTCCTTTCTTTGAACTGATTTGAATATTTTATATAAATGTAATACTGCTCTTTACTGTGGTTATGGTCAGAGCCGTTTGGAATAACAATACCGTGCATTATACGACGAGACTGCCATAACATTTTCATTTGCATTATTAATTTTCAATGGGCTTTGAAAATTGTGTATATATTGAGGGGATTACTTTGCCATTTAATATCATTTTAATCGACAATACACAAAATTCGTAATCTGTAATTTACTATTAATATTATAATAAAATCATTAAAATTCTTATATGTACCAAATATAGACGGATAAAAAACTTCCTTACATTCTACCTTTAAAACTAGATTTTGATCGGTATTTTGCTACTAAGTATATTAATGATATATTATAAGAAGTATAATAAGATATCAGCGCGTACTTTGAGTGCGAAACTGCCTATATTTATTTGCATATTGCGTGGTTACTATCTAATATTGCATTCTCAACATCCACAAATTTAACTTCTTCTTCTTCCTTCCCTTGTTCAAAACTATGTAGGGTCTGTACAAAAATTTATATCCTTCCACTCTCCTCTGTTACTAGTCATCTCAACATTTACACCTTTTTTGCCATTTCGTCTTTTATGTAATCCATCAATTTTTTCTTTGATCTACCTCTCCTTTTGTATCCATTCACTTTCATTTCTAGTATTATCTTTCTGTTCGCATTATAAGACCATACCAGGTTATTCTATTACTTTTCAGCTTTTCAATCCCTGGTAGTGGTGCTACTTTCAAATTTCTCCTGGTTTATTCAACATTCACTAATTTACGTTCTGTCGAATTACTAGGTTAAATAAATAATTGATATTTGGTGTGACGAGGATGCAAAAATCAATTTTAATCAATAGTATTCTTCCATCTACAATCAACAGCGGACTCCGGTCTCTGAAATATAGGGTTTGGATACACGCGGACTTAAATAAATTGATAAAGATACGTCAATATTACGTGAAGTGTCTCTATTTATTTTCAAGAAGCATAACATCGATCTCAGAAACAATTTTTCCAAAAATATTTTCATTTACTAGTCCCGATTAGTTTTTAATTGTATAAGGTAATTTTGTTACATTATCAGTGACAAATTTCAATGCAAACTTTTCCACCAAGTTTGATATGCGTTCTTAGCAGACTGGTTTATCGGAAAGATAAAACTTTACAGACGTTCAGTAGCGATGACCTTACAATATGATCAATTTCGTTTCTCAGAGTAGTTAGTCATCACTTCTTTAATTAAGTATATCGACGATATTGAAAAATTTATAAGAAATAAAAGTAAACAGTCAATTACATTGTTAATATTAGCTTATTTATATTACTAACGTTTATATGTTACAGAGCGAGTGCTTCAAAAACTTTCACTTCATATCCTGCGTAGCATATTAACATAGTCACAGAAACGTAACGACGAAACTTAATACATTTTTTGCACAGATGTAACTTTGTAACTTGTATTCTTTTTCACATAAAAACCTTAAAACAAATAGAGTTGGTGTTGTTGAATTTGGATTTTAATAAAAGCTTGCATCAGAGACTTGTAGTTATGTCTGCGAAAGAGGTTGCGGAAAAGACCGGGAGGCACCAGGTTATCTTCTTTCATTCAGGACCACTCGTCACTGGAGGTTGGTGACCAACCTTATCCTTCGCTCATCCAACCTAGGATAGAAAATGCTGAGTTCAAACTAATATCACATAACGCGGCGTTAAAAATGATCAAAAGAACAGTGAGTAAATTTTTGTGGGTATACAAGAAAAAGAGAGAGAGTCCCACACTAACCCGTTGCACGGTCCCAAACGACGGGTTTTTCACATAAAGCATTTCCACCTTATATAAAGGTCACAAAATTTTTCGTTTTTTATTTTTAAAAGTTTGCACTTTAATACACTACTACATATAATAACATTAATATTATAATTGATAAAATAAAATTGGATGTATTAAATAAAATATATATTATACAATCTATTAACTTAGATAAATGTTTTGAAATTCAAATGTACCGGTTTAAAACATCACACAGCTCACAAACAGCTCGCGGCGTAATTCGCACTCTGGCCCACGGTTCCGCGATAAGATTTGACGTTCGGTAAGTTGCGCCCGCACGTCATTTGTCACGCCCGCCCAAAGCGATGCGGAACTTCACTATCTCACTTTGACATATCAGATACTCCTGTAGACTTCGTACAATGTTAAAGGATATCTTTGTTTAAACATAAATCAATCCACAGGTAAGTACATTTATATTTTACACTTACATTTTTGTCTTATCTTTTTTATTGCTGTGGAACTGCAGGCAGGCTGACAATAGGAAAAATTTACCATTGCCAATTAATGTTTTCGATCCCGAGGACACCCCTAACATATTCCTAGAGAAACTGAAACCTGGAAACTTGTGACGGAATATAGTACAAGGGTATATACCATCCAGATGGGCTTGGAGAAGGAAAGGCCGTCCTCATCCTCAGGAAAATTCTATATCATTATGTAATTACACCCTTATTTTTTATATCATCTATAATGTTAATTTTTAATCTATTACTAGTGCAAGCGGAACTTGGAAGTGTTGATTTTAAATAATTTCTTGTATATGGTATTTCTTCTTCTTTCTTTGTACTTATGGCTCTAATGCGTTTGGTATTAATTTTGCCAATGTCTATGTTATTTATAAAAGTGAAAGGTTAAATGTAATAACAGTAATATAGAAATATGGTCGGTAAATTGAATTCTGAGATCCTGAGGACAACACAAGAAGCAAGCTAGTATTAAATATATATGTTGCCTTACAAGTAAATACTGTTAGTAATAAAAAAATTAGAAAGTGTTTATATTAGTTTACAGTGCACAAGTGTTAATAGAAAGTTTACATTAATGGAGAGCGGGTTTTGCTGTGGCAATAGGTCATATATAGGGGTCGATATCTTTGGACACTGGAAGAATATGTGTTCAAGGTTTTATTCATCAAGTCCACACTCACACAGAGGATGATCACGAATTCTAATTTTAGCTAAAAGGACAGGGAAAGACACCTTTCCATGGACGTATAATTGTGGACGTAACTGTTTTGAGCAGGGACTGAAATGCAAACTAGGGCTTGGTAAAGTTTATACTCGGTTGTAGAGAACCACAATTTTGACCGACAGTTGTACTAGTATTTTGCTATATCTTATCCCAACTTTTAATCAAACCTGGCTTTATAAGAGTTTTTAAATCTCTGGGAAAGTATTTATTATGAGTGATTGATCCAATTGTAGTAGCTTGCTTAGCACATCTATTAGCGGTTTCATTTCGCCGATTCCACAATGGCTTGGAATCCAAGCAATGACAATGTCAAGGTTAGAAGACTGGCATTTATATAGGATATCTTTAATCTTTAGTGAAATAGGAGACAATTCTTTGCAACGAAAGGGCAATTTTCGAAGGTGAAGGAGGCAGCTTAAGGAATCTGTGAATTTCTGTTAGTATAGATGCATCCGTAAAAAAATAGATCTAGTCAGGCCATTTCTACGCCAATATTTTTGAAAAGATGCTATTTGCGTTAATGTTTTTTTTTTTATCTTAGCCAAGATTCAGAATAATATTAGGATTAAATATAAAACTATCATAGTTAATTTCATATAAATGATATAAACTAGATTTATAAATGTAATATTTATATGTAATTTGAAAATTTATTGAAAGATTTTATTAAAGTACGAGGTGTTTTATGGTACCAATAAGGGGAGGTGGCTATTAAAG
The DNA here is from genome assembly GCA_963693495.1 of Malacosoma neustria. Taxonomy (NCBI): domain Eukaryota; kingdom Metazoa; phylum Arthropoda; class Insecta; order Lepidoptera; family Lasiocampidae; genus Malacosoma; species Malacosoma neustria. The sequence goes on from OY856373.1 coordinate 8,294,183, forward strand.
ACGACAGTTAACAGGCCAATAAGAGTTATGATCATTAGGATCCTTACCAGGTTTTAAAAAGGGGACAACTAGTTGTGATTTCCAAGAATCAGGCACGAAACCACTTGTGAATAGAAAGAATTCATCAATTTTAAAACATATGTTTTAATGTACACTGAGTACTTGGTGATAAATGAATAGGGAATTCCATCTATACCGGGAGTAGAGTCTTGTAGATGATCAAGGGCACAAAAAAGTTCTACAGAAAATTCCCTGTCCATCTTGTCTGTACACGTAAACGGGAAAGAATAGGGCAATATACATTGACTAGGAGGAGCAAAGGGAAGAGCTAATTTAGAAAATAATTTAGGAAGCCAACGCGATGTGTCATTAGAAGTTGTATTATTATCAGTTTGGGATTTTCGGAAACATTTAATTTTTCCAAATACTAAGGAAGCAGGAGATCTAGGGGATAGATATTCACAAAAGTGACGCCAGCCTAATGTCTTTTTTTGTGACGTATTCTTCTTATTTTAACAGAGATCCTTCGGTGTTCCAGAAAATTCTGTAAAGAAATTTTGTTAGAAATCCAAAGTTCAGTCTGTTTTCTTTCTTTAAAAATAACCGTACACTCTGAGTCCCACAACACAGGGGAAGAGATTTTATTAAAGTTGGAGTTTTTAAGAGGGATTATTTTTTCTGCATACCACATAAAAGCATCAGTAAATTTGAAGTATAAATGAAGAGAGTTGAGTGACTTCTGGGAATGGTGACAATTTAGATTACACAAGATCTGAAAATTTGCCCCAGTCTGCTTCTTTGGTCCTAAATTTAAGAAGAGGACAGGGAAGAATAGCAGGTGATGATGTATCAACTAAGGAACATAAGATAAGTAGATGGTCATGCTACCATGAGAATTCGACAGCACCTGCCAGGGAAGAGAGTTAGTTATGGGTGGGATGCTAGAGAGAGGTCAGGGACACTAAGGTTTTGATTAGGAAACCTCTACGAGTGGGTATATTGTTCATTAAATTCACGTTTATTTATTGACTAGACATTTATATGTCTAAGAAATCTTAATAAGACTATATTATATTAAGATAACATGAAACATACAAATAAGTAGAAAGAGAATTAAAAAGATTATTATCGTGGCACCAGAAATATGTATATCCTATAAACTCATAATGTGTGTAATATCAATTTCGAATTGATATCAAAGTTTAATAAATAAATATAAAGTAGGTAACTTAATATTAAAACACATCAATATATAATTATAAATAAATTAATTATAAATATAACTTTAGCTGTAAATGGTGTATAAAAAGTTTTTTGCTCTGTGCTGAAAAATTTGTGACGTTTTGCAGTTAAAAATTTGCTGTAGCACTTCGTTTCTATGCTGTGTGCGCGAAATACAAATGTAAACATTTTGTTTTCATATTGCAGTAGGGACATAATGCCGTAGTATTTACACCGCTCTGAATTGAAACTGTAACCTGATATTTGAACATGCATATATCAAAATAAAGGAAAATGCTTTGAAATACAGTATTAAATGTGAAAAGTGAGAGCTTCCCTTAAATTATTTATTTTGGGATAAGTAAATCTCATTTGGAATTATAATTTCTGCCTACGCTTTGGTTTGCAAATGAATCTGCTAATTACCTCGAGAGATGTTCTATATTTAAGAGGATTGACACAATGTAAATTTGTTACACTTTGTAATGTTGAAAAGTTATTTTGTAACAAAGTTGATTAGTATTGTAACTATATTTTCAATTAAAAGTATAATATTTCGTACTCATGGTAGTTTGCTTCCAATGCAAATATTCCTGTTTGGTTGGCAATGGTTATTCGCCAGTACAAACCAGCTTGTCATAGATTAAGAGCTATTCTTTTGAATTTGCTCCTATATACTATATACATGAAGCACAAAGATCGACTTCAGTAAAAGACATAAATACACGTTAAAAATGATATAATAAGCTATCCCAGTTGGTTGAGTAGCAAGTTAACGCTGTATGATCGTGTTCAAGATTTTGATGACCACAGAGGACAGAATGTATTCTTTGTATAATCTACAAATAGCTAGTTCTCGTCTAGGTATACATATATCCAGCAATTCAGCGACCAATTTCAAAATAGAATAAGGGACACATCTTTTAAAATAGATATTTCTCTATTTTACATTTAATGCTACTTACTACAGGAACATATGTTTTATTGGCTTCTTGAAAAATTGTATTTATTTATATATATTTATATATGAGAAAAATCCCCTTCTAGGTTTTCACCTAATTTAGGTAAATGGCTTTTAAATCTTGTTTTATTTTCACATTACAATAAAGATTTCAAGTAAAAAATACATATCTTACTTTATAAAATGATGTTGTCAATATAGAGTAACAGTGAATAACACGTTTATAGATTGCTAAATCCACTGTAGTTTATAAAGAATATAATTTTTCCCTATCACGTGAGAGCTAATTCCATTTTTCATTAACTATATTCGTGGCATATTCACAATCACGCCACCGAGACTGCAGCTGTGGCGCGCCGATAACACGCCGCGTGACACCTGCACGTCATTTGTCACGTCGCGCTGTTGTTCTTTCATGATATTGAACTTGTTTGCTTTTGTACCGACGTTGGTTTCTTGGTATTTTCATGGTAAATTGCGTCGCGATTTTTTTAAGGGTTCTGAATGTAGCGCTGGCACGGGGCTTGTTAAGATTGATTGGCTGAGTTTGTTTAAAATAAAGGTAAGTTTCAAGCTACCGCCGCTTTCAGAGTCAATATCGAAATTCTCGAAGACCAATATTTTCAATATATCATGTACATACCTTTAATTTGATTTTTAATTTAACTAAACCAAGACGTCATGTATTATATTTCCAAATACCTCAATTTTCCGTATCTTTATCATCCACTGTGTTAACCTCGGTTGCACCCAAAGTTTTAAATTTAGAACTATCATAGTGAATTCTTTCTGGAGTACTGTCAAATATCAAACGTACTCCCATTTGCATTGATTGTATTTAACCTACCCAAATTTTTTCTTTTGTTGACTAAAAAGGCAGAAAAAAAGATGGTACATTAAATTTGAATTTAGAGACGTTTGCACAACGCTAAAATATTAGGTCTATCGGAAAGTTCCCTTCATTTTTGGAATAAAAGAAAATTCACGCGGCACCCATCTTGAATATTTTCACACCAATCCTATCATTCGAATATGATCCGAAAGTATTTAATGAGCTGAATTAAGCCTTTGTGCGATCTTTGATGTTGTCAGAAAAGGATATTGCTCCAACATAACCTTAACTTATTGCCTTAATAACATCGTCGTCGGTCAAAAATGGTCGCTCAAAACGTGGCTTATCAGAAATTTCGAAATCACCTGTTTCACATTTTTTGTACCATCTTCTGCGTGTCCTATCAGAAACTGTACATTCACCAAACTCTTTCAATAAATTTCTACATGCTTATGTAGTATTTCTCCCTTGTTGAAATTCTCTACTGTTACTCTATCGTTTCACACATAAGACTAATCTGAATTAACTTTATTATAGTCAATTTGCTATATCAGTATGTATACATTAAGCGATAAAAATATAGAACCGAACATGCACCAAATAAACTTGTGCATATGTGTCGAAACTTGTTGTAATAGAAACGGACAGAACTTTCCGGTAGATCTATTATATAGACGTAAATACGTTAAATTTATTTTAAATGACTACATTCCCTTGTACAACTAAGTATATTATAGTAACTATAATAATTTGAATAATAAAACCCAACTTTAAGCATATCAATATTTTCTTAAGACTAATCAATCAGGATTTTAGTTAAATATTTATGCAAGCTTCAATTAACTTGAGGGTACTGTCAGAGTTCAGAGGGGCATAACATATCGGACGTCGAGCGCAGGATAGCGGATGGGTCGACGAAGGGAACGTCACGAGCAACGTACGGAGAGCAGGCCTGATTGCATTTATTCATTTATGGGTACTATTTATATTTGGGTATAACGTCCTCCTTTATAAGTAAAGATGTCATTTATTTCTTAAAAAGTATTTCCCACTCTTCATCATCGTTTAATTAATGTTTTAACTCCAATATTAATAAGATTTCACTATTAAAATATTCGTAGCAGAGTCTACTAGCAATTCCCTCTTGAAATTTAGAGTTCGATTCCCAGCATTGTTGCTTTAAATTCAGACACGTATATCCAGTACTTTCTCTGATTCTTCTGATTTACATAGTTTGGTAATTGATATTGTGATGATATTGTTACGTAACATACATACATACATACATAGCTTTTAGAAATCATTACAATTACTACTTTGAAAAGAGCGTTTTCACTTCGTATCTTCACTCGAATAATTTATATTTGCAGTCAAACTATATAATTAAATATCTGCAGTTATACATTAAATAGAAGTAAAGGACAGATATACGTATGTTCAAATTATTACTGATGAAACATCATTAAAATGCTAGTGTTGGGTGAAAACTAGTATTTACATATTTATTTACAAATGCACAAGTTTCAAATAAGACTAGATAAAAAAAATTACATCCTTTTGGACAGCTTTTTTAATCTTGTTCTATTTGGAATTGAGTAAACAGTGATAAATTCAAACCAACAATTGGTGCACCGCTCCATTATCAGAGAACGCCATACATTTAGCTGTGCATTAATTTGAATGCGGAATACATTATCTTTGACTCTCAATTGGAAGCACGAGACACATTCTCAAAACTTCCCTGGCACTTAAGTTTCTCGTTGGAACTGGGCTATCGACAATGAGCTAGCGAAACTACCTCTGTACAAAGGAACGCCCAGAAACTTCTTTAATGAGATGAATAATTAAACAGACCCGCATAAAACAGGATAGACAATGTGTAACCATTATATAGATTTTTGTTGATAAACTATATAATGAGTATCATCAAGATCTTCAGGCCCATGTTGACCTCATGACAGATTTATCTTTCTTAACTGAGATTTATTTCTGGTTTGAGGTCATTAATATGTTAGTCGTCACGGTAAAAACAAATAATAATGAGAATCTTTAGTTGGCTGATTATGAAATCGTATTATCGTGAGACGTAGCGCAGTTACCATGAATTGGCATTGACTCATTTGGTGAATTGGCTCAAGAGCAATCTTGGGCTCCAAAGGTGAACGTGTTGGATAGGATGTAACTGAAATTATTCCTTTTATAGGTATTTTCCTCTTCAAAAAACGGTCAACCTTCAAGTTTGAAGAGTTCTTTTGCGTGATAAGATATATATAACTGTTTAATTTTGCCACTGTCGACCTCCGAACTCCAACTCTACTATCATACTGTTCTTCCTTTACATTTCTTCTGCACTCGTTTGTACAAAAAGATGGCAAATGTAGTGTGATGTTTTAGTGAATAAAATAATGTATAATAAATAATAAGGAAGTAGATAATACGGGAAATATGTGTATTTCCCCGCTGCCTGGGTGAGAAAGAGTACATGTAGTGTAATACAGTTTTTTAACCCTGAAGTATAGCAGACATGCTTTAAGGTCACCTGAGGGTAAGTGATAATCATGTCACGAATACTTAAAATTTGAGAACCTTGTGAGATCTTTTTTTAATCTTAATAAAACATTCACACGTATAACGTATTACAAACGTATTAATTGAATAAATTTTAACTGTAATTACAAAAGCAATTAGACTACAACTCAAATCCCTCTTTTAGTAATAAATAAAGAAAAAAATGAATGCATTATATTTAAAAATAATCCTAAACAGTTACATTTATTAAATTTATTTTATGTTCTTTTGTAGCAAAGAAATCCTTAATTAACCGTTTTTTATCCTACATTATTAATCATTTCGTGGTCCAAAAATGTTGACTATACGGATTTAATCTGCGGAATTATGGTCAACTCATTATTCCTGTTTATCCCTCATTTCTGGTACCATAGGCTATTACGAGATATATGTTGCACATATTTCACAAGAAAATAAATTATAAGAAATATTTACTTAAATTATATTTTTCTATTAATATATATGATATTTCTATTTATGCAGTTCTATTTGTCTCCGGTCAGGGGCGGAGTAACAATACTAATCCCTGTGGCCAGGGTGGGCCTGTCGTAAAAGGCGAAAAAGGAATTCTAGCTACATTGTTAGGGCCCCAAGCTTGTCTGAATGGCAACCCTTGGTCTATAAATATACAGCCATAATAACCTTGTGTTGTGTTCCGCATTTATAAGTTTCTATACTCCTATGGGACATCAACGTGTACTCATCCTATGGGATAGCAGCGTATTCACGGAGTCTCTCGCATCACAAATATCCAAAGGCAATGGTAACTGCCCACTATTAAGTGGGACGTTAGTCTGTCTGCTGTTCCACATCAATAAAAAAAGTTATAATAAATTATATATATCTACATATTCTTGGTACATGAATATTCAAGTAAAGACTGTAGTAACTATTATAAATTTACTAAAATTTCTAAATTTAATTATAACTGTTCGAGCCTTGTATAAAGGTTTTTGAAATCCCGCCTCCTGATTTTTTTACCTACCCTCACTCTCGGTAAGGTAAATGGTAAAAGCGAGGGTGGGACGAAAATAATACAATTAGTAACGCGCAAGCTTCTAAAAGGGCGGGACGCTCGATGTTTGACCTCCCTGAGCAAAGTATCGCGTGAGATCCTAAAAGCGCGGGAGGTCGACGTTCGACCTCCCCGAAGACCATTGTCTGCGTTGTGCGCAATTGACTTTAGTTACTCCAAACTTTCAATGGTCGTGCCATTATTAATTGTGTCTTCAATGTACGTGAATATAGCTGGTGCCATGCAACAGTTCTTCCACGACCTGAACCGAACCGGAAAGGGGTGGAATCAAGGTCAGTGTGAATTTCTTTGCTCACTGCAAGGTATCGCGTCTCTCTAGCCACCGCTCCTCTCCCCTCTTCTCTCATACAGTCTACTGCTCTCGGGCTATTCTCTCTCATCCCTGTATGGTACAATCCCGGTCCGTGACCGGCATCGTACAATAATATTAATTAATAATTGGCCTTAGGTTTTATATAAAAGCTTGGAACGCAACCGGAATTAAACCCTCAGATAATGATAAATGAAGCACAACCATAAGACGAAAGAAAAAACGTTAGATACAAAGAAAATTATTTCTAACTTAATAATAAATGGTTGTGAACGAAACAAGATAAAATAAAATGATTTGTCAAATAAATATTTATTTACGTTTCGTTGGACAAACATGTTTTGATATTCAACGTGTGTAAAATTTGCCTTCGATAAATTATAAACAGTGCCGTGACCAACATATTTTTAGACCAGCGGGTTGTATAACTGGCTATGTTTTACTTTAAAATATTCAAAGAACAGAAAATCAGTAAACGAAACCTTGTCAAGAATTTAGAAATTAATCTAGCAACAACACTTTTGGTTCAGTAGCTACATAAGTGTTGATGGAAATTATCACTACAAACACCCCGTCACGTTAAAGTTAGTATGGGGGTCATCGTGCAATGCACTCATGTGTTTTCTTGTCTAGGGGACCCATATAACTGGTATACACACTAAAATTACCCCAGTGTTCCTTCGTTTGCCTTTTATCCGTGCAGGGGCGGAAAAAGAACACTGACCTCTGCAATGACGTCTGGATGGCAACTACCTTGGGTCTTAAGTATGTCGCCATAATAACCTTGTATTGTATTCCGGCATTAGTGACCCAAGTTCCTGTACCGTTGTGGGATGGCAGCGTGTTCGCAATGCCACTGGCGTTGCAAACACCTATAGATGACGGTAACTGCTAAATTCTAAGTGGGTCGTCAGCTTGTCTGCTGTCCTACAGCAATAAAAAAAGGATCACCGGGGCCGCGGCTCAGACTAGTACTGGTCCACTTTTGTGAGCCTCTTCAAAGCCAGTGGATGAAACGCCTCCGGTATCTTCTCTCTCACTTAGGGGTGAGATGGGCGCGTGGAAACCCTTTCAGCTATGTGTTTTCGGAAAGCGACCCTTTTCTAAAATAGTGACTGAGCACTGCAACGGCTGGAGGTTGATCGCCAACCTTCGGATACAAATGGCCCTGAGTAAGCTTAAAATTAAAACTGGAATAAATGTGGCTATGATTTTTGTAAGAAAAATTACCATCTGAATACCACTAGCTCGGAAAGGATTTTTCTTTGCTTGAAAAAGCAGTAGCCACTTGTAAAGATTTTTGATTAAAGTGATCTAGCTTTTTAGACAAGAATCACCCGGCCACAATATTACATTTACTTCAAAAAAGGTATTGAAAATTTAAGTCTCAATTATAAATTAAATATTGTATCTATATAAATTTTTGATATACAAATTTAACCATTTTAAAAAGTTATTACACTTCAAACACGGTTAAATTTTAACACAATCACGGTTAACACAATCTTCAGAGTATTCTCTGATAGATGGGACTCTCCACTGCTAAGTAAATGGGTTCATTGTCACATTCTTCAAAAATAAAAAAATTTGACTTCCTAACTAAACTTACTAAATTGAACCCTTTTAAATTTAAATTCAAATTAGATTTATATTCAAAGATTTTAGAGTTTATTAATTTATTTGGTTTATTTTGTAGTTTATTAATATTAGTCTTGTTTTATTTTTGTTTTTAATCGCATTCCTAATTTGGTAACTTTTATTGATTTTGACTGAATTTTTAATATGATTGTATAATGTATGGGACTGGATTCTGAAATAAATTATTATTATTATTATTAAAACACAATTTTGACGATTTAATTTTTACAATATTATATCAGCTTTGTTCATAACATCAAAGCAAATGTCAGAATTAAATTACGCAATTAATATCATTCATACTATTACTAACTTCGTAGAATAAATTAGTAATCCCTTGAATAAAAGTAAAGTATATGTTATGACATGATTTGGGGTACTCTAAATATCATGGCATATTCACCACTTTTTGTAGTTGCTAAATTATTCATGAATAGTGCAAGAGGGTCCGAAATTCCTTCACCTTATGTTAGGGACACCTTAGGGTGGCTAATGTATTCACTTTTTCTATTGCCACAAACAAACATCACAGAGCTTTCAACTTTGCATGGTAATTCAATTTTTCTTTTATGTTTCCTTTTATAAAAGTTATCTAAATTTAGATTTGAGAATGTCGAATAGAAAATGAGTAGCATTTCATTGGATCGTATTCGTTTGATATTCATTATTTTGCTCTATGTTGGATTATAATTACTTTTGCACGTTGAAACGGCTATAGTGGCACGATTACGTATCCTGTTTCGAGTCTAAGTGTTTGCATAATATGTAAATACATATTATGCAACACTTACGCCAACTTGCACGACCAATCACTAAACCGATTTAATGCTAAACTTATTTTAATCGTCATTCTGTCCCTGTCAAATGTTGTCAATGTGACAGGGACAGAATAAGGATTAAAATAAGTTTAGCACTAAATCGCTTTAGTGATTGGTCGAGCAAGCCGGCCTTAGACTCGAAACAGGATTATAATTAATATTTACAAAATTAAATTTATGTGGTTTATAAATTAACTACATAACGCAAGAGCTTTACTGTTTACTTTCGGACTAAATGACGCTGTGTGAATTGTCACAGTAAATTTACTTAATTATATATCATTTATTTATGTTTAGCTAGTGAATATTATGTAATCCATACTAATATTATAAACGTGAAAGTAACTCTGTCTATCTGTCAGTCACGTCTTCCGTCTAAGCCTCTGAACCAATTTTGATGAATTTCGGTACAGAGATAGATTGCACCTTGGAAAAGGACATAGGCCACTTTTTTAACTTATATGGCTGAACAACGTTCGCCGGTTCACCTAGTAATTGCAAAACATCACCAGAAATAATAAATTGATTATTCCTCTTGCTAGCACATATATGAAAAGGAGAGCACCATATAGTTTTTCCTTTCAGAGTAAGATAGTAAACGCCTTTGTAAAAACCGAATTATATTTACTTAAATAGGTTTCTGGATGGAAATAAACTATCTGTACTATTCTTATTTATTTATCGACGTGTTATGGACGTGGTATGCACGAGAATTTCAGATACGTCAGTGTGCGGCGAAAGATCGAACGTGACTGATGGAGTGATTGTCAAAATGTCAAAGTCGCCGGAACTGTGGTCCGGGTCGGCTCGGGATCCATAGAATCACCCGCGCATCTGGTCTCGTGTGCAGGCGGTCGCGGTAATGCTGCCACATACTCCATATGTATTCTTGTACCGTTTTGCACAAGAAAAGAAAGTGTTAGTACTCCAATGCAATACACGCAATTTGCCTCGTAATAATATGTATTTAAGAAACAATTGTCATGAACCTTTGAAAAACATAAGTTTATATAATGCACAATAAAAATAAATTTTCAGCTGCACATTATAAAATTGTATACAGATATTTTGGATGTTAAGTCAATTTTGAAACCAAATTCTTGCGTATTATTGTAATATTTGACCTTATGTTCTTCAGAACTGATCATTGAAAATGAAAATTTTAAAATTGTTTTTAAGTTAAAAAAAATTACATAGTTATATTGAAATTTGATCACTGGATGAAGTATCTACATACTTATATAAAACGTATTGGTTCTTTACCTTTAAAAAAAGCCTTAATATTCCCATGTGTTCACGTGTACCATGTTCGATTTAATCTCAGTGTACCTGAGATGTTAGATTACTGGGAAGATGCTGCTAGTGCATCGGAAATTAAAATGTTCACAGGTGCTTGTTGTGATGTAGTAGGTTTTTATTTTTGAATTAAAAGACCAAATTTAGTATCAGAATGAAATAGGGACAAACCAAGGCTCTTATAATTTTCCCTGAGTATTTTAGTATTAACAACCAGTTTATGATACCTATACAACAACCTTCTAAATCTCTTATTCAAAATAATCTCTTATTCAAATTTTAGTATTCTAATTAATTTTTAAATTTCATTTTCTATTTCAGCAAATAATTTAAATATCTTAAATAAATCACATATTTTAATTAAAATATTTTTTAACATTTGCTATTGATGTTATGCTGTACTCATATTTTTTAAAGAAAATAAAATACAAGCACTTTTTTCTTCGAAGATTCCAGTTTTCTTACGAAAACAAAAATACCGCAGGCCTTTATCGCCTTTATTCTTTCTCGCCTCAATTTCACTAAGATATACGTTTCATTATATTTTCATTTTTAAATGTAACCTTCATGTTTTTTTTTATTTATTTAATATTCATTAACATTTATTATTAAAAATTACAATTGACCCACCAAACTGCACAGCAGTTTGTCAGTGGGAACAAGTACTCAATAATCAATTTCCTCATTAATTTATTATTAGTTTGTAATTATAATTTAATTTTTTATTAATATTTTTTTTTATAAGTCTAATCCCGCTTAATTTCTTCTTTAACTTTTTGTTTCACACATCAATGCGTCATATCATAGTTTCAAGTCAGGAAGTAATGAAGACAAATTGAATTATTCACTAAATTCGTATGAAAATCTTGTTTAGTCACCCATAAAACGTATTTAAAACAATGTTATAATTCAAGTGCGGACCGTAACGATTACGTACGAACAACACGGACTAAGTCCTGGCTTACAGCGGATTTGCCAGCACATCTGTGTCATACCCACAACGCAGCACACTCACTGAATGCACAATAATTATAACTTTAATCAAGATTAATTCAAAATATTGTTTTGAGTAAAATTTTATGTCCTTCTATAAAAATAATTAGCGCACCACTGCTAAAAACGTATAAATATAGATGTACGAAAAAAATACGTTACATGGTGAAATCTTCAGATCTACCCTCGACCAAAGTTTGACTTATATTTAGAAAGAATAAAGATCTTTTTATAACTATTGCTATTAATAAGTTGCGTGAAAAGCGCCAAACACAAGAAAGCGAAAGTGTTGAATGTAGAAATTATGAAACTTAATTCATGCCAGTATATTTATTATATAGTGGCATGATTCCTTTGAAAATATTTTGCATGTAAGGTACTTCGGTGAATCGCGTTACGTCTGTATTTAATTGTAAACAATTATCGATGGGAGAGGTACTTAACTAAGCTCCAGTTTCTCAGGCTGGACAGTCTTAACCAAGTTAGGGCAACTTGTGCCTTAAGCAAGCAGTTTTAAAAGTAAATCGATGGCATTAAATTTTATACTTCATGTAACTATTATTGTCAGTTTTAGAATAAGTAAACAGGAGTGGTAATAATTAATAAAATGTGTTTTTGATATTTAAATATATAAAAACCGAATTAATTTTATTAGAAAGGTGACTGTTGAAATAAAGGTATTAAAACTTAATAAATAAAATATAACATGAACAATTTAAACAAATAACAATTTCATAATTTTGGAAAAACAATACAAATGAGTTTATACACTTAAAAGTGTACTCAGCCATGACCCAAAAAAAATCGGTTGAATATTTTCACTAAGTGTTACCCTGAGATATTGTTTTGGAAACCAGGTTAAGGAGATAGCCGGTGGAAGCAATGTGCTCTGCGCTAGATTGGATGTTGAGACAAAGTCCATCTTCACACTGTTGTAAGTACAGTTACTGCAACTGTACGGCTAGTAAATAAAAATAAGTATAGAATAATATTTTACTAATTATATTATTTATTAATATACAACAATAAAAAAACTAATATATTTTTAACGGAGGTGCAGTTTTAATTTAATGCTCTAGCTACCAATTGATTTAATGTGGCTATGTCTTATCAGCCACTAGTTATCGGGGTACTTTTGTAAAACGTCCTAGTTTTATAAACTTATCCCGCTCAAAAGATTAAATTAAAACGCTACTTAATAAAAACTCCCAGTCAGTACATCTATTTTTTTTATATAGCTGAGATCAGCTGGTAGGATAACGACCCAACCGATAGTAGTTACCGCCGTTGAACCAGATGCATTGCCAACGTGCCGCTGGCCTTAAAGAGCAATTGGAACCTGGTGTGAATCAGACACTAGTAGTGCCAGAACACAACACAAAGTTATTATAATGGCATGTTTTAAAAGTAGGCGTGATTATCATTCAGTCGGACTGACTTGAAGCCCGACCACCAAGCAATATCTACAGTTGTAGTGCGCCTCTTACCAACCTAGTTACCTGCCTAGTTTTTGAACAAGAGAAACTAAAATAATACCATAACGTTTTTAAATTAATCCTCTCCAATTATGGTAGATCTAGACTTACATGAAAATTTGTAACTATATCAGAAAAAAATCATTTACATACTAATGAATATAGCTGCTCAAAATCGATCACGTAACTTTTTTGAATAAAAAAAATCATTGGGAATTGTGTAATCGTCCAGGCGTTTTATCCGAGTTTTCAATAGCGTATCAGGCGCGAATTCGGGCACATTCATTTCAGCTGTGGAATTCGTTGGATTGCATCACAACGGAAAATGGTCGCAAACAGATAATAAATTCGGGATTACCGTGGATTTCACAGCGGCATCTGGCGGCCGTGCGCTTGAAAAGTGATTCGTACGTGGCAACACTGACGGTCCTGTAAATTATGTTATTTATTGCCAGATTCGCATTGCGAACGCTTTAGTGCAACGTACTTTGCAGCCGATGGTTGTCAACCTGAGTTATATAAATTTAAATTTTATAAATGGTTCTCAATTTAAACTCATGAATTTTACGACCTTTCTGGTCGTACACTCAGATTTTTATATGCCTAGAGCTACTTTTGGATTCCCGCTAAATTTAGAAATCATCGTTCAAATATTTTTTTTGTCTGGGATTCTGGTTTCTCATTTTGAACTATTAAAAAATCTCTAAATAACTGTATATTAAAAAAAACTACTTATTATCATTTATACATTATGAGACAGCATCGTTTTCGCGATGCCACTAGCGTAGCAAACACCCATAGGCGACGGTAACTGCTAAATTCTAAGCGGACCGTCAGCATGTCTGCATTCCTACAACAATTAAAATAATTATGTATAATATAGTCTATGTGGCCCCGATACAAACATACAACTTCCACTTTTAAATATGTTCCAACTGTTTATTCGGCGACTTTATATTTATAAAGAAAAGGTTTTCTAAATTCATTGACGCAATAGCCCCTAGCAATATCGCCTCTGGCCTTCAAATATAAATCTAATATGCAAGCACTCGGATGATAAATACACAATACTATAAATACCAAAATATATATAGTATAGACAATTAACTCACAAGACTGCAATAGAGTTATGTTTTAGTTAGCTAGAAAACTAGAGTGATATTGCAAACGCAAGTTCCTTTTTCAGTCTAAGTTGCTCGTTTTAAGTGAAAACCATTTTAAGAACTATTGTCTCGCTGCACCCCGATTTCGATGGAAATAGGTTATCGATCGCACGATCCATTTGAAAAGGAAATGGGTTATACACATTACTCATTTATAACTTTTGAACGCTCGAAGTTTTTTAATAATCAAATCATTTTGCAGATACTTTTATAATTCATACTAGCTGACCCGGCAAACGTTGTTCTGCCATATAAATAATAAAATGTCAAAAAATTAAAAAAAAATTTTTGGGGGTGGGTCACCCCTAACATTTAGGGGGATGAAAAATAGATGTTGGCCGATTCTCATAGATACCGGATAAGCACAAAAATTTCATCAAAATCGGTCAAGCCGTTTCGGAGGAGTATGGCAACGAAAACTGTGACACGAGAATTTTATATATTAGAGATTTAATCAATATGATAAATACCGTTCCTGCGGCTGGATACAGCCTGTCGCAAAAAGCGACAAAACAACCCCTAGCTACATGGTAGGGCCAGAATCCCGTCTGAATGGTAGCCACCTTTGGTCTATAAGTATCTCGTCATAATAAACTAGTATTGTGTTCCAGCATTAGTGACCCAGGTTCCTGTACTCTCATGGGACAGCAGTGTGTTTACCGTGGCTTTAGCGTCGCAAAGATTAATAGGCGACGGTAACTGCTTAATATTAAGTGGGCCGTTAGCCTGCTGATGTTCCTCGTCAATAATAAAAGTGCGTGCGTATAAAGTACACATGTCAGAAGTGAAACTTCTTTGGAAAATTAATTTGTAAATTTTCTAATAAATTTAAAAAAGAGAATTTATGTAATATTATTATTTTATATCATAATAAACAAAACTCAACTGTATTATATTTATAGTAAAATTGCAATTCGAATAGATATGTACAAGTAATACAATGCAATCGTTATAAAATTACATTATACAACCCTTCAATCATCCTTAAGTCATTATTAATAAGGTTGGTATTACTAGAGCAAAAAAAACGTTTCACATATTCGTGACACTAATATTGCCTTTCATCCGTAAACATTTTACCCTCATGCGCGGAAAGAAGTTTCACTTCAAAAAGCTTTTAAATATGTAAGTTTTCTAACTTTAATAGTTGCATTATGAAACAAAAGGATATTTGTTAATAGACTAAGAATATTGCACATATTTGTATTATTCACATTAATAATTAATTTATTTATGTGCAGGGGTGGAGTCAGAATACTGACCCCTGCGGCTGGATGCGGCCTCTGCAAAAGGCGACAAAACAACCCTAGTTAGACGGTAGAGCTCTAAGCCCGTCTGGATGGCAACCACCTCTGGTCTAAATATTACACCATAGTAAGAAATTAAATTGCTAACTACGAATACATTTAAATATCAATTTAAAAAGTACTTAGTGAACAAATGCTATTATAATGTAAAAAACTATTTAAACGACCGAGCAGAATACAAGAAACTATAAAAAATAATTTGTAAATATATTGTACATATATGTGAAAATATTAGAATCAGATTTAATTTAATAATAATATTACAGTCTCAACATGTATAACATTAATATTATTTAAAAATAAGTATACTAATTTTATTTTTTGACTTATTATCATCATGACTGTAATGACATGATTGTAATTTTATTAATTTATAGGTATCGAAATTTTATATTTTTACTAGCAAGCTTATCGAATTTGAATTTTATTTTTACTCTTTACTATAGGGAAGCAGTAGTCAAATTTTTTAATTGTTTTTGCATGCTGTTTGTGGCATAACATGTCTACTTGTTGTTGCAAAATCTCCATGTATAATTAAAAAATGTGTGATTATTGTACCTATTGTGAACTTGTAACACAACATGTTAAAGCAAATAAATATATCTTATCTCATCTCATCTTATCTTAAGTTTGTGTTGTGTTAGTGATAATATCCGGCATAAATGACCTAGGTTTCAGTTGCCTTACGCGGTCAGCAGCGTGTTAACGGTGCCCCTGGCATCGCAAAAGTACGCAAGGGGTGGTAACTGCTTATTATTAAGTAGGTTATAAACCTATCTGTTTCATAGCCTAAAAATAATATTTAAAACGTATATAATATAATGCATAATGTTAAAAAATACTAAACGTTTGTTGTCATTAAAATACTGTGGTATTAGAGCTTTTAATATAAACCCTCTCTAAACTCTAAATTATGCACGAAAGTCCAAATGTTAATGCCACATTACAATTTAAATTGTAAATAGTAACTGACTTTCTCATTTACGTATATTAAACTTCGGGTTTTAAACAACATACGTTGCATTAGGGAATACAGTGCCGCACGCAAATGTGGGGTATCCATCAAATAATTCAAAGGTACCGAAGGTGTTTTATCACGTTCCCATTCCCCCAGTGTCATGACACGTCACCGTGTCCACTGACGCGAACATCAAATAAAGTTGTTTTACTTATCTGGTGGCGAGGGTACTGAGGGGTGCATTAATGACCGAGTGGGGTTAGAATAAATGTAATAGTAGCATAATATTATTGGATAGTCTTATTTAGTGAGCTTTTTCTTGTTTTTTTTCTAACCGTCTGATAGCCTTATTAAAAAATATATAATAATTTAATTAACGTATATACATAAGTATAACACAATATTATAAAAAGTAAAAACCAGGTCAGCAATTAGTATCGAATGTTACAAGAAATTGGTGGAATAACCAAGTGTAATAGACATTCGCTGAGAAAATTAAGGCTTAACGATTAGCCAAAAAAATTTTAGAGATAATAATAATTTTAAGTAGAGATTTGTTTCTAATTAAAATTATATATAAAATTTAATTAGTAATATTTAAACAATAATTGTCCATGTCTATTAAGACATTGTGATATTCTTTGTGAACGAATTTTTAACATAATCTTGCTGCTTTATTTAAACACTTTATATCCAGACTGTCTTTTGAATATTATAGGTATAATATAGGAAGCAGCTTCATTTGTAATTTAATATACATTTTAGCATTAAACGAGTTTTTATAATTATTAAGCAGTTCTATTTTAAACATTTAATCACAAATAAACAATAATCACAATTTCAATATTGCCCCCGATCTAACCCCTGGTAGATCTCTCGTTGTTTACTGCAAGTCCTGCGTGCTAATATATTTTTCATTTCTCTTTGTGAGTGTCGTAACAGGTTTTACTGCGTAATACATTTATTATAAAAACATGTCTTTGATTCCACTTTTTATCTCATAACAAATATAATTTCTACCCTCATTACGTTTACAAAGAATATGATTTTACTTTACATTTTCATATGTTAATATGCGAGATTGGAAAATTTCAAGAAACTTTATTTGACTAATGGCTTGATTTTTGTTAAAATAAATTTATTTATACTTTTATTAATTTGTTTCAGTACCTAATAATATAATTGGATATGTGGTTAGGCGCCTCATTCTATCCTTTTTTACCTGCCTACCCGCAAGTTAGGCGCCTGACGGTGGTTTACGATAAAACTACTCGACCACCGCCACGCCGCCCTCTCTCTGCTTGGCGAGCACCCGCGCCAACGACACGTACCGTCGAGTGTGTTATTGTGTTACATTGTGAACCGCTGACTATAAAGTTTTAGACTACAAACCGCTGAACCAGCCGTGGAGGGTAGCAGATCGGAGAACCTCAGGTGAGTCGCCGCTCTTTCTGACTTGCTGGGTATTTCCGTCTCCTTTCCTTTCCACGTATAATTATCGAACCCGCACTACCTTTGTTTTCCGCACCGCGGCTACCGTCTTTTCGAGGCCTAAGCCGCACCATTTCTTTTACGGGTTCGCCCCCAAGCATAATTTACGGTCCTTCAGCCCCACCAATATGGGTTATGTTGTAGTTATTGAAAATATAAATTTAAAAATTCATGGTGATGTTACTATGCTTTATATATATCTTACGACCTCCGTGCCGCAATGGTTTTCGCAGGTAACAATAATGGAATTTCAGTTGTCTAGTACCCATAACACAAAGACTTTGCTGCTAACTTTGGAACTAGATAGCATTGTCTGAATTGTTATATATAGTATGATTTCTTATGGTTGAAAAATAGAATTTAAGACATTTTCTAAAAATACACTATTACTATCTATAAACACGTAGTTTCCTATCACAAAGTTTAGTTTTTATCAGCTGAGTTGCATCTGGCTTATTAAGATACTAATAATATTATTTCTTTCAATCTTAGCAATCCTGAGTTATTTTTTATCCTTGAGGACTGTCAGCAAATTGATCCACTGACAGTAGATTTTCACGTATATACTACCCGTACTTATTACCGGGCAACGCAGTTTTAATACTATCCACAGATTTCATTTTTACCTGTAGTTTGTTAAGTTTCATTTTGTCTTTGTGTGTAAAAAATCACTTTCACAAATAATTTACCTACCGTTGTAGGTACTGAAAATTTTGTGAAAAAGTGCTTCAGAATTATTATATACGTCGAAAATAGATCTTCAAATCATACATTTTTCTTACAGGATATAAGAAAATTAATGTCATCCTAGTATTCTAGTGGCACTTACGTATGATTCTTATAAGATTAGTGTTATTGACCATAAAGTAAAAACTAAAGTTCCACCAATTTTTTTATAACAAGTACAATAAATATGTTTATATAATTGACGATTAGATTTAAAACTAAATCAAATCTAATTAATTAATATATAACTTAGTAAAACAACAATTAATTATTTCTATCGTTTGGCAAGCTTGTGTTTTATTATTTAATAAATAAGAAATAGTGAATAAATAGGAATCGGGAAATGTAATAGATTAGAAGTAAGATTATGTAACATTCTGGGAATAGCACCGTAACGACCATTTGTAAAACGTTTGCGGGAATGAGGGTGACCGCAGCCCTGAGCCAACATTCTCGACTATGCGAATGGCATGACTCGACTACCATAACCCACTATGTGTAGACACGGATACCTGATAAAATATTTTATACACACCTAGCAAGTCATAATGTATACCTGAAACCAATGCCTTAATTTCAGGACAAGTAGTTATTTAATCTGAATCTATACACATTTATTTAAAAAATTTCGCTTTAAAAATATCAAAATTAAAATATTCTTTTCAGTATTTTAAATTGTTTATGTTTAAACAAATAAATAAATTTGATACCAGTATACTCTTTAAAAGGATAGTTATCCGTGCAGAGGCGGAGAAAGAATACTAACGACCGCGGCCGGGGTCGACCTGTCGTAAAAGGCGACAAAACAACCCACCCTAGCTACGCGGTAGGGCGCCAAGCTCGTCTGGATGGCGACCACCTTTAGTCTTAAGTATGCCGCTATAATAACCTTGTGTTATGTTCCGGCATTAGTAACCCAAGTTCCTGTACCCTTATACGACAGCAGCGTGTTCGCGATGCCACTGGTATTGCAAACACCCATAGGCGACGGTAACTGTTAAATTCTAAGCGGGCCGTCAGCCTGCCTGCTGTCCTATAGCAATAAAAAAGTAAGATATGACTGCTTTAAATTTCGTTTCAAATCAGCAAAAACTTAGCAAAATCATTTCCTAATTACATGAAACTTCATATATTGTTAGAAAAGTTATTATTGTTTAAAATTGTCTTTATTCTTATTCATTTGAAAAATAGACTAGACATTTTCCCTGGAATTTTTACTTTATTATAACTGGATTCACGTTACAGTGTTTTATTTACATTCAATCGAGTTATACATAATTATATTTGCAAACAAAGAAATGTCTACATTAATAGGGTTTTCTAAAGATGTTATGAATGAGCCTTTTCGGCTTTACAATCTCTATTATCCAATGTAAAAGAACATTCTAATAAATTCATATAATATACATATTGCTGCAAATTCTTTATGCTGAGCATTCATTCATTTTAATTTTACTTAAGTTTTTATAACTGTTATTTGAGGATTTCAAACTCTTCAGGATATTCATTATAAGGTAAATTTATACTCATTTTCAATTAATGTTTTCTTGAATGACCCTACCAATCGGATGTTTAAAAATCCTTAGAAATTTTATAGTTTAGAATTAATTTCTAAATAAATTTATTGATAATTTTTAAACGAAATAGCGTGCTATTATTTTTATTATTGTCCGGAATCATACAAATACAGGTGTAGAATAATCTCGATTAGAATGATCTATTCGGAAATTACAATCTAGGTTCAATACATATCTTCAACGGCAAGTGCTTCAAATGTGTTCGTGGCTTGTTTACTCGCTCACAGGAGGCCATTAGGTGAACGAACAAATTTATAATGCAAATACGATTACACGCCCGCCTAGAGTACTCCGCACGGGTTTTCGATATGAATTGCAAACTGCACGCGAATATATATATATATATATATATATATATATATATATATATATATATATATATATATATATATATATATATATATATATATATATATATATATATATATATATATACTAGCTGACCCGGCAAACGTTGTTCTGCCATAAAATAAAATAAAATGTCAAAAAATTAAAAAAAAATTTTTGGGGGTGGGTCACCCCTAACATTTAGGGGGATGAAAAATAGATGTTGGCCGATTCTCATAGATACCGGATAAGCACAAAAAATCACTAACTCAATTTAGTTATCTGCCTACTGCCTACCCCCTAAGAACGATGGCGTGATTATTTATAGCCTATGACCATTTCTAGGTTATCGTCTATCACCATACCAAATTTCATCAAAATCCGTTCAGCCGTTTAGGCGTGAAAGAGGAACAGACAGACAGACAGACAGAGTTACTTTCGCATTTATAATATTAGTATGGATATATATATATATATATATATATATATATATATATATATATATATATATATATATATATATATATATATATATATATATATATATATATATATATATACATAGAATATATATTTGTTTCTTTATAAAAATTTTTAAATAGCAGACACTTGAAATCTGCTATCAATATAAATAACATAAAAATATTTTTTTTTTTAGTTTGATAGAGCAATAATGTAAAATTTAACAATAAATCTCAGTATTTATATAAAAGTTTCTACAGGTTTTTTATTATATTATGGAATAGCAAACAGGCTGACGGCTGACTTAATATTAAGTAATTATGAATGTTTGTGACCCCAAGCGCGCACCGCTAACACGCTGCCATCAGCGTATAGGAACTGGAACCTGGACCACTTATGCTTTTTTTTGTTGTGAGGTGGCAAATGCTTAATGCACACCCCGCTACCTGGGGGCTGGCGGCAGGATAGTGTAGGAATCCCGTGCAGTGCGCCCATACGCCCCCCATAGTTGCCAAAAGGAAGCACATCGCTGGGTTAACGGAACAGAAACGGTTGCGACGCAGTCTTTAAGAGCCTTTACAAGCGTGCCCTTCAGGCCCTTCGAGGCCTTGGCGACTTTTGAGACCACCAACATTGAATCGTTGATTAATGGTCCAGTGATATCTCTGGTTTGTCAAATGTTGCGGCTGCAACCACCTGCCGCGTGGCCATAGGCGCATGGAAACCTTATTTTTTTTCGCCCCAGTGAACGCCTTCTTCTCCTTTCCCAGGCTGCATTACTGGCCAGTTGGACTATCCCTCCCCCTCTTCACCGCTTCTACCGCTGGCCCAACATCATCGCGCGACGATGAATTAGGGACCGGGGAGACATTCCTGGCCGCAGCTTGAGGTGGGGAACTAGCGACCACCATTTCGATGGTCTAGAGGTTACAGGGGGTGATTACTAACCATTTTCAGCCAAAAAGCCGATTTAATTTTTTTGTAGTCAAAGTTGATATGCCGCCTCTCAAATTCAACTATTTCGTTTTTCGCGTTTTACGGCGGAACTATAGGTCTGAAAACCCTGAAACCCTTATATGTTTTTGATGGATCTTAAGGAGACCCACTTGACGGCCGAAGAAAATAGGTTGGGTGCGGTAAGGAAATCTGGGAAACGGGGAAAAACAGGTAAATTACAAGGGTACTGGCGCGGCACCGTGAAGCACCGCGAGAGGTATCAAACGATGTATCAAACGACAACAAAAAAAATAATATTATATTCAATTTCAGCTGTTGCGTGCTGACCTTTATTTGGTATTAAACTTCCATATTCATTAGTATTCTCAAGTAAACATAAAACTTACATATATAACTATAACTATTAACATTACAAAGTTCAATAAAAAAAGATATATCTTGAAACGATTATTTAAATCTTATTTACAACAAGACTGCGATCAGGAGCTATTCATTGTGTTACTTCAAAACATTTAGTCACTGCTTTTGTTACGTGTACAATTTGATCCATTCTCTGCAAGACAACAAGTTCATCTGTTTTAGAATTAATATAACATGACTACTACTATATGTACAGTATTCAATTTACTCGTCCATTTAAAGTTCACGATATAAATCCAAATTCTGACTACTAGGTTTTAAATAACTTTATCCATGTAGGGGCGGAGAAATAATACTAACCTTTGCGGCCGGGGTCGGCATGTCGTAAATGGCGACAAAACAATCCACCCTAGCTACGTGGTAGGACCCCAGGCACATCTGGATGGCGACCACCTTTAGCCTTAAGTATGCCGCCATAATAACCCTGTGTTGTGTTCTGACATTATTGACCCAAGTTCCTGTAGCCTTATGGGACAGCAACGTGTTCGCGATGCCACTGGCATTGCAAACACCCATACGCGACGGTAACTGCTAAATTCTAAGCGGGCCATCAGCCTGTCTGCTGTCCTGCAATAAAAAAAAATATAAATCCCGCACACCCAGACTCGAGATGAGAAAGGAAACCGTGATCCCGCAGGCATTCTAACGTGTGAAAGATATTGTGTCACAGCGGTCATCGCGTCTAGTCTATGTAGCATCTTTATTGAAAACTATAGTAACGTTATAACAATTTTGTAATTGTTTTAAACGATAAATGCTAAATTCTAAGCGGGCAGACTGTCTGCTGTTCCACAGCAATAAAAAAAACTGAATTTCTGAAAAAGTATTTTTCGTCTTTTCTTTATCAAGTCATACTGTACAATTATTTTTTGATATAATCTCAATAGGCTCCTAGTCAAAGTTGTGGAAAGAAAAATAAAGTACAAAAGACAAATTTGAATGTTCCCCAGCTTTCCGTTTACCTGGGGAGCATGAATGGTTCCCGATCGATGTAACAATACTCGCTGTATTTGCCTAAACGCAACCGACACAGGGGTAGCAAAGGCTTTTCATCTTTTTTCACAATACACAACTTTTTTTGCAAACGTGCATATATTTTCCGCTTTAGGTACCTAATAAAACCTATTTGTAGAATAAAAAAAAACAATTCTTGCTGTACTTTTATATAATATAATTATCACTAGGTTCACTTCAAGGTCAGACAGACCCTGGACTTAGAAAGAAGAAAGAAATTCTTTATTTGACAAAATGGCAACGCCCTTACATTGTTACACACACACACATATATATATATAATATATATATATATATATATATATATATATATATATATATATATATATATATATATATATATATATATATATATATATATATATATATATATATATATATATAAATCGTATACTTACTATCTGCTGAGTCTTGATTAGTAGGAGTAATCTACCTTCTATAAATTATGGGAGTGCTTCTAACTCCCTAGAGCTAAAAAAAATCCATTATTAGAGTCTCAATATTTTCAATCAAGTAAAGTTTACAGTGTGGCCCTTTGCTTGTTATTATTATTCTCAAATTGCATACAAATACCCTTTACTTTATAGGAAATTATGAAACAAACAAATAATTTTGCGAACATGGTCGGCTGAGGTGTTTCCAGTCCTTTCCTGACTTTTACCTTATTCTACCGCAAATATTGTGTACCGTCTTCCTAGAATGTTGAAGGTAACTGACCCAAAACGGGTGAGCGAACGGACTCGTTCAATTATAGAGATAATTGCTTTCAAACGTGATTAAATATTATCAGTGCAAGGCTCTTGGGTTACCTATAATATTCTCAAATGATATATACCATTAAATGATAGCCGGCTTTCGTAATGATCAATGCGGTGAGTATCTACTGGTTTAGAGTAAACAAGAAGCCTTTGCTGTTAGCCTGGTTATTGCTAAGGCATTTGTTTGGGCATGTACAGGGCTCTTTTTGCGAAGCTACTTTGCACGTGGCTCTCCAGCTTTCTTGCTAGGCGTAGCAGGTAGGTGGCAGCTAGGCGAGTCGTGGATGACGGTTGTTGCTCCAGTATTAATCCTAACAATGCCTGTGTGCAATAATTTTTCATTATTCATTCATCATACCAATGATCTAATAATATAATCAATAGATGACATTTATTGTCATGCAGATAATAGCAACGGCTACGCTAGCCGTGTTAATCTCCCTCTGGTGGTTTTGGGGCGGAGTAAGAATTTTAACCTTTGTGGCTTGGGTTGTCGTAAAAGGCGACAAACCAACCCTAGCTACGAGGTAGGGCCCCAAGCACGTCTGGATGGCAACCACCCCTGGTGTATAAGTATGTCGCCATAATAACCCTGTGCTGTGTTCCAGCATTAGTGAACCAGGTATTTTATTCCTAAGGGGACAGCAGCGTGTTCGCGGTGCCTCTAGCGTTGCAAACATCTATAGGCGACAGTAATATATAGACATTAGATAGATAACTACTTGTAGTTGTAGTAATAAAGTTGTAGTAAAAAAAAATTAACCGCTAACTAGTGATCTCATTCAAAAATCTAAGTATATAATACAGTGATCATTTACACAGCACCATTAGATCTGGGACCGAATTCATGACGTCACCCATTACACTAAAACTCGACAAACATAACTAAACTTCTCAAAAATTAATTTATGCGATAATTAATAAATTCCCACTGAAAATGATTAAACCTCTTGGAATATTGAACAGCGGTGTTCTCGCGTTGTTCTAATTCCTTTCGCGATTAGGTACGCCTTAATCATTAAACCGTAATCCCTTTTTACATTTGCTAGCGTTTATACGGCTCTGTAATTATTCTGTAGAACGAGAGTCGTAAATAAAGCGGGATCAGCGCGGCCCGTATAAATCATTCGCCGCCTTAGAGCATATTATCAAAGGGATACTGCCTCCATACTCTTTCAGCTATTGGCCTACATATTAATAATACAACATTCATTTAATTAAACTTAAGAAACACCAACCTAAATAAAGGTTGATATTTAGGTTTTAATTTCTGCGCATTCGGACTTGAAAGGTGGCTGAAGAAATTCTTGAAAACACATGCGCGCTTTGCTTCTTTTGGGATAAGGTGACATTATAGTATATGAATTCTTCCAATACATACATATTAAAAATAGATATATAAATAAAAAGTATATAAACTATAATTTTTTACAAATATTTTATTATTTTTACGACTTAAGCTTTCACTTCACTTTGATCATACTTAAAATTGGTTAAAAATGTCATAAGGCGATTCTATTGCGCCTTATTTTGCATTCTTCCATGTCACTTCCTTTTCTTATGCCGACAAAACCCGCCCAAGATACTACATGGAATAAACTTTTCTAACATGGGCGCCTGCTGACTGAACTTTGAAAGGAAAACCCTAGGTGAGTTAACTCCTGAAGCTCTTAGTTTAGGCGCTTCAGTTTTATTTTACTATGTTAACTTCATAACAAATGAAATAAAGTTTTAAAAAGTGAATATAAAGTTCACTGAAAATTAAATCTTAATTTTATATTACAAAGTCCGCTCCACGTGACTAAATACTCCGAGTTCACCGCATCGCAGATCCTTAATTCGCGGATAGAAGAACAAAGCCCGCTGAGATAAATACAGTGAGGCAGCGAGGCTACGACCCTGGAAAATTAGACGTTTCCGACGCCAAACCAGTTATTTTCCATTTGCGGCTTTAAATTATTGAATACCTGTACAAGAAAGAAACGATCTATTTTATCTCAGACAGCTTGGAAATTTATTATTTTCTGAAGCCATTCTTCTTATTTCGTGAATAAACGTCAAACTGTATTTTCTAATTATAAAAATTGCAATAAAATTATCTCTTAATGCCAGTTTCATACCTTTATTTTATACTCTTCTTTGCACGATAGGCCAGTTGGCATTACATCTTTTGGCAAGCCCGAGCTCAGATTATCTGTATCTCTTTCACTTAAGCCTATCGGAGGCAACATATTCACCAGAGTTTTATTTCGGTGCTGATTTTGTGTTATCATTAGGCGAAACTAAATATATGTACTTGCTGTGTTACTTATTATCCCTGATATTAAAAATGAGCTTACTAATTTTAAATCATATTGTTCATATTTTAATTGGTTTAATCGAGATAAAATTGCCTACGTTAAAAAAATAAGAAATTTGTATATTAAGATAATATAAAACGCGATGAAATGAATATGTAATATCCTAACTATTATTATAAATGCGAAAGTGAGTTCGTTTTGATGAATTTC
Source organism: Malacosoma neustria (assembly GCA_963693495.1). Classification (NCBI taxonomy): domain Eukaryota; kingdom Metazoa; phylum Arthropoda; class Insecta; order Lepidoptera; family Lasiocampidae; genus Malacosoma; species Malacosoma neustria. The sequence continues at coordinate 8,321,001 of OY856373.1, forward strand.
GGTTAAGGCCTAGATTGGACCTTAGAGAAGGACATATGCATTCATATGGCAGACCAATGTTTACTGGGTCAGCTAGCTAGTTTTCCGTTGTATATGTAAATATAACGGAAAACTCTGAGGCCAAATCCCAGTCTCCAGAACTAGAAGTTGACACGTGCAAAAGTCATTCCAATAAAAGGTTAATCTCCGAATATTTTTGTGAGTTACTAATCTCGTTCAAACTTGAATAAATGCCTAAATATCAATTTTGTATCGGAATCCAATTCACTGAATTTGTTGAAAATCAATGGTTTTTGTACAAAAGACACTCGATTAGTCCACAAAATCCTTGAATTTATATCGTAGCAATTTACACAAAAGAAAATTGGTCATCCGTTTGTCCACTAAGAGAAGCCCTATTGTTCATCAAAAAGGATACTCGGAGATATGCTCAGTTCACTACATTCAAGATTTTTTGAGGGAAATTTATTTACCTTTCATTTAATACAATAATTCAATTATATTTTATATTTTTTACGTTTCCAAATATTAAGGCAAATATACATTTAATTTTAAGATTCATAATGGTTAATAGTTTTATTTTTTTACTTCAGTATTAACTTTAAATTCTTTTGTATTCTTTTTATAGCTGATATTGACAGACAGGCAGACGACCCATCCGATAGTGGGTGGTCAGCGTTGCCTATAAACGTTTGCAACAAAAGAGGCATTGCCAATGGGTTGCTGGCCTTGAAGTGGAACTGGAACCTGGTTTTGGTACTAGTAAGTACCGAAATACAACAAAAGGTATAGCGTGTGGTACAATGGCGGCATGTTTTAAAATCAGTGTTGGTTGCTATGCAGTGAGCTTAGAGCCCTGCTACCTAACTAGGATAGTTCTGTCATCGTTTACGACAGGCCGCCCCTACACTGAGAAAATTGTAACTGTATTCAATAAATAACATAAAATCATACAATCTAAATAAATAAATATTTTGTGACAATTCATACAGCGCTATCTAGTCCCAAACGCATAGTACTTGTGTTATGGGTACTAGACAACTGATATATTACTTATTTTAAAATAAATACATATTATCAAAACACACAGACGCGAGACGGGAATCGAACCCGTCACCTCAGCAAGCGTACCGAAGTGAATTATCCGTTACGCTACAGAAGTCGTCCAACATATAACATATTCATCACGATAAATTAATATTTTTTGGTTTGAGCAACTTTGAACGCTAAGTTCCAAGTTAAATTCCTGGTCAGGTAAATTTCAGAATAAAGAATTGTCCATTTTTATTCTGAACCGCTGAGCCAAGCTGCTGTTTTGCGAGCTGTTTTGGGAATATATAATATATATTATATAATATCAACCACCACATTGATACTTTTTTTTTATTAAATTTGGGGTCAAATGTACACTACTTTACCTGTCACTAAAATGCACATAATGTATGTACCTATTTGTATTTTTAGATTATGAATTTATATTTTGTTAATCCTAATATTATAAATGCGAAAGTAATTTGTTTGTTACCCTTTCACGCTTAAACTGCTGAACCAATTTAGATAAATTTCGGTATAGCCATAGATTGGACCTTGGAGAAGGATATAGGCTACTTTTTTAAATTCATATCGCAGAACAACGTTTGCCGAGTCAACTAGTAATTTATAAATATTTACGAATAAAATATACTAATTTTATAAGATACGAGGTGACCCGGCGAACGTTATTCTGACATATTAATTTAAAAAAAAAGAAGTAGCCTATGGAGAAGGCTCCAAGATCTAATTTACGACTTTACCGAAATTCATCAAAATTGCTTCAGTGGTATAAGTGTGAAAGCGTAACAAACAAACGAACTCACTTTCGCATTTGTAATATTAGTGATAATCAATTACGGCGTCCCTGGCAGTGATTTTATAGATATATTATGTAAATAAATAATATAAAGACATTTATAAGATTAAAATTCAAGCACAAGTCAATTTGTATAGTTATGCCCTAAGATGTATAAAATAAAACTCCAATATACACTTTAGTGAAATACTTTACGTCCACACCTCTATATTAATTTATGATAGGACTTAGTTTTTTGATACTTTTACTATTAAAACAGTTTTTAGCCATATAATAAATATAAACTAAAAAAAATACTAATATCTTTTAAGATCAAATACTAAGCAGCTAAATGTAACTACGGTTTGTATTATTTCAAGATAAATTACACTTATACAAATAACTTACACAAATAGATTACTAACTAAGATAAAATTAATTAACCTAAAGACAAAAGAGACGGGCGTCATTCGGTTTTTTTTTCAGGGATGAATTATAAAGATTAGATCAGGTTTTATAAGTTTTAGAAAGGATAGTAATTTAAATTGGCGATTAGTTAGTTTTGACCTATAACAACACAACAGTGAATACCCAGCTGAAAGCCTCAAATGCAACTGAAATGAAACGCTTAGAAAAACATTCCAAGTAATTTTATAAATAAAATAATATGTAAAGCTCGTGCAAATTTTTCATAAAATTAGTATTTAATTGATTGTGTGTAAAATTAATAATTTTATAACGTTTCACATCACATCCTCAATTTGTCAACGATCAAGTGTTTTACATTTTTGTAACTTCCATGGATCTTATGCTCCAAACCAGCCTCCCTTAAATGACACTCTTATTGGCAAGTGCATCGACGGGCACGTGAGTATTGTTCGTGAGAGCCTGTACCCTGCTATCTCTTCTCTGGAACAGAGGCAGCAAATCGGGCATCCAATGCATGCTCAATGCATTCAATGGATTCCCGATCCAATACTACCTCGCCACGAGCCCAATCGGTGGGGTGTATAAGCATTTTTACCTAAAGAATAAAAATAGTGAAATGAGTTTGGATTCAAAAAGGTATCCTTTGGTTTAAAACATTATTTCATGACTTTTCTTGTAAGATATTTAGTAAAGTATCAAAACATATATTAGAAACTAAACAGAGTGCAAAGATATCGTGACAGGGGATTTCATTAGATGCAGCTTAACCAGCAAAAATAAACATTGGGGATAAAATCTTAGATATTTTTCTTGGTGTAAGCTTTTTTGGTACGTGCTTTGAATTTTATCACAAAAGAACATACATGATTACAGTAATAAAAGGAGTACATGCAATATACTATTTTAAATTTCCTTTTAGTTTTTTTACCAAGACAAGAAAAATAATGTATTTTCAGCTAACAGTCACGTTGAGGATACTTTCTTCTATTTTAGCACATTGTATCAATTTGACCAAATATTAATACTATTGTGACAGGATTTGGATTAGCAATGATAAGAATTTCACTATATAATGGTTAACGTACCCCAAACTATGAAACGTACGGTGATTGAAAGTTCCTCTCTTATGTAGTTTAAGTTGTATTATTGGAGTATGATAGACAGATAGACGTGCCATTGTATATAAACCTTTTAATCGTTGATTATGAGGCTCGTATTTACGTTTGCAACGTCAGGAACATTGTACACAAAATCTAGTGTAGGATAGAAGAGGAAGAAAAACGCGTAAGCAAAAAGAAGAAATTATCCATAAAATGGAATCTCTATTCCCATGTATAATAATATAATACTACACGGTTACATGATTTATGCCAATTGCAACAAAAAAAAAATGACTGAACATGCCATGATCTCCAGTGTATGTAAACCGACAATTATACTTTGACATATGCAGTGACATATGATTGCAAAACTGAAGTGGCAGTGGGCTGGGCACATAGCGCGAAGGACAGATGGCCGTTGGGGCAGAAAAGTCCTTGAATGGCGACCGCGTACTGGAAGACGCAATGTTAGTAAGCCCCCCACAAGATGGACCGATGATCTGGTCAAGATCGCCAGAATAGGTTGAATGAGGGCAGCTCAGGACCGATCGTCGTGGAGATCTTTGTGGGAGGCCTTTGTCCAGTAGTGGACGTTTTCCGGCTGAAATGATGATGATATGCAGTGAGTTCACTTGACGACTTCCGTGCCGCCAAGACTTTTGAATGTTGGTACTCCTGCGGGGTTCACGGATTTTGGTCATGTCCAAATCGTGTTCATTATATTAGCATTAAATTCCGATTGCAATACAATTATTTTCTGGGTGTTTATGTAAAATAGGTATTTATTTAGAAGATAAAATTATCTAAGTACTGACATACAGTCAGACTGATATACAGTCGTATTCATCACACAAGCGCTGTGCTGCTTACTTAACGACTAGATGTAGGAATTATGCCAGTATATTCATTTATTTTATTATGTTGAAGCCTGAGCCAAAAATGGGAATAAAGATTTTTATTTGAATTTATTGTTTACTGATTTGACTGTAAATCTTTTAAACTTTTCATATGTCACAATTTCATACTCAAAAGATTCGTTTAACACGACGATTGATTTAATGGTAAACACTTAGGTCCGCCCCATTCGGTGAAAGTGCTCGCATTTGTAAGATATATGACGTTGAATAATGACATGTGGCCTAAGAACAATAACTTTGGGAGCAGTAAAAGAGTGAAACCAATCTCGAGAGTACGAGGGTGCGTCGAACAATGGTATTCGCAACGTCGCGAAGGGATAGATGACAAACATCTCGCGTTATGAGTGGATATTGGACTTTGTTACTTATATAACTTTAAGCTTTGTAGAGATTTGTTGGGTATAAATGTTTTATAAGTTTCGGGACATTATATTCCTTTATTACTAAAGTACCTGTTTTAGTATTATAAACATATATTACATCTATCAAAAAAGGTAGGAATCTATTTAATTTGTTTTTATTGCTGTAGGACATCAGACAGGCTGACGGCCAGCTTATAATTTAGCAGTTACCGTCACCTATGGGTGTTTGCAACGCCAGTGGCATCGCGAACACACTACTGTTCTATAAAGGTACAGGAACTTGGGTCACTAATGCCAGAAATCAACACAATGTTATTATGGCGGCATACTTAAGACCAAAGGTGGTCGCCGTCCAGACGGGCTTGGGGCCCTACCACGTAGCTAGGGTGGGTTGTTTTGTCGCTTTTACGACAGGCCGTAGAGGTTAGTATTCTTTCTCCGGAATAAAACCCTGCACGGATAAAATTTCAATTGATTAAAATAGAACTGATTTATATTAGACGTAGTTCATGTTCAGCGAGAACAATGATGTTAAATATTGTAAGCATTTTTAAAACGTAAATAGTGTTTACTGACCAATATTTTAGTGTGAAATCCCTGTATATTTGGTGTCGCTGTTGCATTTTCAAGTCATTTCTGTGTCATTGGATGAGCTTATTTTAACATTATTTTTGGTCACATATCGATGTGACCCAAACGGAGCAAGAATACTGTACCCTATATATAGTGGTTTTATGCATGTCTCACTGGCTCGTCAATGTCCACGTATTATATATCTATCTCCGTTGTACCTGTATTTTCACACACTTGCCCATGGTTCTCGTGTCATAACAGTGACATACAGTCTTGATAGACATTGTTACAACCATACATAGACACACAAGACTGTCTGTAAATGCATACTATAGACTGATTTAGTGTAAACTAGACACTAAACCATTTATCGTAATTTAGACCCATAGGTCGACATATTTTACGTATAACAATACCAATCGATTTCACTGCAAATAAACTTCTATTATCGTAATTAAGAAGCCATTATCTCTTGCCAAGGGAATATCTTAAACAATACGACCGGAGCCAATTAAATAAACATAAACCGGAATAAGCAGTGGCGGAACTTAACAAAAACAAGGAAATATTATTAGCGGGAGTGTAGTTTGGTGTCGTCGTGTTGGCGCCCCCTTCCGACGAAACAATGATTGCTAGGGGAGGATAAATGTAACAAACGGATGCATATAGCTAAGATCTCATATTGTCTTACGGAATTTGCTGATGTCATTTATTAGCCACTAACATAAAACATTTTTATGGGGACTGATATGAGCGAACGCCTCGCAATAGTTGGCTTCAAGCTTTCTTGGAATAAGAGCAACGGATTTATAGCCGCATATAAAATTGTATCTCATTGAGATATTTTGTTGCGTCAACGCTTATCGTAACAAATTATATTGCTATCTATTTTTGGGTTGATTGTATTGAAGATACATACAATAAAATATACATTTATAATATCTAATAGAATGTATACGAAATAAACTTGCATACATCTTCCTTTTTAAGTCTATACCTAGTCAGGTCATAAATTCTGTCACATGTTTAATGTAAAATAATTGTAACATGTTTATTAATTATGTAACCATTCATATACCAAAATGAACTTAACAAAACATAGATTCTTATGACATTAAAGTTTATTCAAAATGACCTCCGTGATTTTGAATACAAGCCTTCAATCTGCGCGGCCAGTTGTCTATCGCAGCACGAACGAGGTCCATGTCAATATCGGCGGCTGCCTTAATCAAGGATGTCTTGAGTGACTCCAAATTGGGATGAGGCTTTGAGCACGCCTTTTCCTCCAAGTGTTGCCATATCTTGTAATCTAACGGATTCAAATCTGGACTGGAGGAGGGCCAGTCTTCGTGCCGGATGAAGTCGATTTCACGCGCCGCCAGCCAGTCTTGTGTGCTCTTCGCTCTATGAGCTGGCGCCGAATCTTGTTGGAATACCCAGTGCCTGTTATTGAACATGGTATGAGAAACAGGTTCCACAAGGTTCGTCAGGACTGTATTTTGATACACAACAGCATTCGTTTTTACACCTTTCTCACAAAAATGTACCTCTGTTAAGCCCCAATAAGAAACTCCCAACCATACCATGAGCGAGGATGGAAAATGACCTCGTTGGACACGCGGAATACGGTTGCTCGCTTCTTCACAACTGTGTGCGTACACCTTATCATTTTGTTTGTTGTAGCTCTCTTCTACGGTAAACATTTTTTCATCCGAAAAAAGAATTTCCCGATATTTTTTTCCCGCGTACCGCTTCAACAAAGCGCGGCATCTCTTCAGTCTCAGGTCCATTAGACGAGCATTCAAACGATGTCCTGTTTTTCTTCGATATGCCCGAAGCCCTGTCTTCATTTAACACCCTTTTCACCGTGGTTCTGCTTAACCCCATCTGAAGGGCCAACAGTTTCTGCTTACGTTTGGGATTTCTTTGAATTCGTGCCTTCACAGCTTTTATCACTGCTGGAGTCCTAACAGACCGAGGGCGACCACTTCTTGACCTGTCATCTACACTAGAGTCTTCATTGTATCGTTTGATGGTACGATAAACGAATCTTTTGGTAATATTCAAATTTTTCAGTATGTTAAAAATTTGAATTGGCGCGTAACCGCAACGATGCAACGCAATAACTGCAACACGGTCTTCTTTAAGCGTCCACTCCATATTTAAAAATGAGTAAAATTCTAAAAGTTATACATTTTTATTTTCATGAACAATTCGAAATTCTAGTTCAATAAACTTTTTTGTGGCCAGCATTCTAAAAGAAAAGTTTTTACTGTGTGACAATACTTATGACCTGACTAGGTATATATATATATATATATATATATATATATATATATATATATATATATATATATATATATATATATATATATATATATATATATATATATATATATATATATATATATATATATATATATTTACCATGTTGGCTATTTCGACTTGGGTATCGTCAAAATCGTTTCTTTCTGACCTAATAACAATTTCAGAAACAAAAAAAAATTTTACGATACCGTTTAACCCTGCCTAAATAACGATACTTTTTCCATTTAATAAACATGGGATTTTTGTAATTTTAGCAAATAATTTTTATTTCGCTCAATAGACTCTTTAACTTACCAACAACGCTCAATTCTGCTTCTATTATTTTAGACGGAGAAATTTTCATATTGGCGCAAAAATTTATCACGTAACCTTTGGAAAGGTCAAAATTTATTTTTGTTGATTTTTTTGGTTATTTTGCTTAAACTACTTACTAATTAATTTTTATTCTAAATTTCGTGTAAGATCTTTCATTTTAAACTCTCAATAATCGTACAGGTTATAAATGTAAATTTTAACACACAAATCATTATTGATTTTATTTTAATACATATGTTAATTATTGAACTTTCATCTTTACGTGCGGCTATAGATGTTTCACATCAATAAATTTTAACCTGATAAGTGATAAGTAAAAAAATGTTAAACTCGCATCAGCTCACGTGCCCTGAGCGAAAATTCGTAAGATTCGTAAGACGGAGTTTTGTTCCAGTAATACCAACCTTATTAATAATAACTTAAGGTTTATTTTATAATGTAACTTTTAAATGATTGCATTGCATTACTTATACATATCTATTCAAATTGCGACTTTATTATAATGAAATACAGTTGAGTTTTTGAAGTGAAAACTTCTTTAGGCGCTTTGAACACTTTTTGGGTAAACAAATTTTGGTTTGTAAAGAAGTGTTAATGACCAATTTAAACTTTAATGCTTGATCATAAACAATTTTTTTATAAACTGAAAATAATAATCTAATAGCTCGACGATACAATTCACAAGTTATTTAGTTTTCACTTCTATCGGTAGTCCCCAAAGACTGCTTCGCATGTTTTTTTATTACATATTAGTAGAAGATATCAATGGAATGTTAAATAAATTTTATTCTAAATTTAGAAGCTAAACAATCAATTCAACTCAACTTACCGAGCTAGAAGGTATTAAAGTAGTCTATAAGACTTGGTAACATTTCATCCAATTAGTTTAAATAGTGTGATATTTGGAATAAAGAGCAGGAAAATCCATATAGGGTTTCTGTATCGCAATAGTGAGGGAGTCGACGTCGCGTGCGACAACTGACAAGTCGCGCGACGTGTACGGATAAGCAACCGCGCGTGTCACCTAAAATGTATACAAACTAAATGTTCTTGATACTTTAATAACCACAAATAAAACATATTATAAATAAAATGCAGGTTCTATCTCTATCTTCCGTTCGCGGGCAATACGACGACGAGGACGGATAAGGATGGCAACAATTGTCATTTGTTAACATTAGGGAGCCTACCACCTACGTAGTGGCCCCAAGCTCATCTGAACGGCGACCACCTTTGGTCTTAAGTATGCTGCTATAATAAATTTGTGTTGTGTTCCGGCATTAGTGACCCAAGTTCCTGTACCGTTCATAGGCGACGGTAACTGCTAAATTCTAAGCGGGCCGACAGCCTGCCTGCTGTCCCACTGCAATATTTTTTTTATTAAAACTTTGTTTATAAAACCATTAAATATAATATTACGGACCGAAGTTACCAGTGAAAGCTCAAAAAATATTTTTAATAAAGTACAAATACACAAGTAACTAGATATTAATTTAGCTCAGTCGTTATTTTTATATTTAAAATGAGCTGTAACTTCAGGTTCATCGATTATGATACTGTTTTTTTTAAATAGATTCCATTTTCACACACAAAGTAATATACAGAGTTTCTAAACTCTGTCCAAAAATATTTTTGATTTAAACGCAGATTATTAATTCTAACAGAGTCAAGTAAGGATAAAGACAGAACAAGCTATAAAGCATAATAAGCTTATTAGCTCTTTAAAAATATAATAATATAATAGTAAAGTATACTTTACGACTTTCAAACTTGTAAAGTTGCATTGGAAAATTGAATGAAACTGTTATATATAAATTAGTATTATTCATAATCACTAAATTTAAAACTTGCTAGAATTCCTTTGTTGCATGATGTCGGCCAATTATATATACTTCAACTACATGTTACAAGCTCGTAAAGGTAACTTTGTTGCAATATTATTGACCGTTTTCACCATAATATTAGCATAAGTACCGTTAAATAAAAATAAAACATTATTATTTGAACATAGCAATTTCTTTAATTGGTAGATACATTTTTAAATGATACATGTAAAAAACTTACAAAAAACTTAGTTAATTAGAACTTAACTAATTAATTTAACACTTAGCTAATTAGAATTGTTTACAAATTGATGTTGATAAATATGGAAATAAACAAAATTAATTAAATCGTATATATTCTAAATTAATATAATTCTTTACGAATTGGTATATTAGTAATGAGTAAATTTGTTAAAGATGTATTCCGTAAAATATATATTTTTGCTATTATTTAATTTAAATGAAGTTATAACTGTGCCTTTTCTAAAGATAAGTGAAAGATTTGAAATGGTAAATAAAATCAAATTTTTGGAAACGCGAAAGAATTAATCTAATTTTTAGATGAAAGTATCAATACATAAGAGTAAGATGAAAGTATCAATGCAATGACTAGACATTTTTACTTGTGCCGTCGTTCTTTGACGGGCCGCGACACTGCGTTTTCATTATATGCAGCTTAGTGGCTAGGAGTAAATAAAGGCCCATATTGCCGACTCGGCTTATTCTCACGAATTCTATCCAGCACACGAGCTCACCGACTATAATCCGCTTTTTACGATTCCAGTCGCCTACTGAGAATTTGAAATGAGAAAAATAACGTACAATTCTTTGTGGGGGTAAGTTGCTCTCAGATTCTGGTATGAATGAATCCAAAACAAATGTGCAAATATATGATTCAGAAGTTCGATTAATAAAGGTTTAATAATCACTGACCAATTTAATTAATAATTTAAACAAAGATAATACGAATTATTAATTTATAAGGTAATTATTTTTTTTATAGAATACATTAGTACTGTAGAGTGTGCGATTTAGTCTGTGATAAGCATCTATAGCATATATATGATGTGCCTATGTTATAGATGTAATATTGTTGCCTAAATACTCATCTGAACTGGAATGAAGTATACGAGTACGTATACATTGTCGAGCCAGTAAAGTAGCCAAAATAACACTATAAGTACCGATAGAAGCGCTAATAGGTGGTATTGTCTATTAAATAAAAATCTATTTTTTTCTTTGGCTACTGCACGTACTTCTGCATTGTAATTTGTTTACATACGCTTATTTACGAATTTCGCTTTAGGATGAAAGGGATATACATGATAACATCTGAATCCCTTAAGAAAAATCCATACTTTCATTTATAACGATAAAATAGAAAAACAATGTCCCTCAAATTATCTGGTAACAATTGAATTAATATATTATTATATATTTAAAATAATCTTGTTTATTAAATTTCATAAATAAATCTTATATTCTGAGATACAATTTCGTTTGATATAAAATATTGGAAGAAAACAATAAACGATAGGAGAGCGATCTAAGCTAGACTCAATTTTTGGCGAGACATGTCTCCATATTTCCTATGATATTGTTATAGCGTCGTGAACTTTGTCATAAACCTAAACTTTAATAAAGGAAACGATATCCCCTCTACTGGAATATTATTTAAAATATAAACATGATTACTCTCGTTTTAATATTAGAGAAGCTGCTTGTTTATTGATTATATAACATGAATTGGACTAATCATTAGGATTTATTTAATTATATGGGTAGATATTGAAAATTTTAAATTATGTTATTTGCATTATGATACTTATACAACGAACGGACTTATAGTCGCGTATAAAATTGTATCTCATTGAGATATTTTGTTGCGTCAATCGCTTATCGTAACAAATTATAAATATTACTATCTATTGTTGGGTTGAATGTATTGAAGATACGTACAATAAAATATACATTTGTTATATGTAATAGAATGTATACAAAATAAACTTGCATATATTTATCCGTGCAAGGGCGGAGAAAGAATACTAACCTCTGCGGCCGAGGTCGGCCTGTCGTAAAAGGCGACAAAACAACCCACCTACACCACCTACGTGGTAGGGCCTCAAGCCCGTCTGGATGGCGACCACCTTTGGTCTTAAATGTGCCGCCATAATAACCTTGTGTTGTGTTGGCATTAGTTTTTTTTACGGGGGGGGGGGGGGAATCCTCATGGACTACCTCCGCCTGGGGAAAGGCGGAGGGGCGTGCCGGACTCTTACCGGCTAAAACCACCACCCCGGTGTCTCCTCACACGTGCGCGCGGGGCCGCGGGGATCCATATTCTTCCGCAGCCCCACACTCGTGCTGGCCCGGTCTGTCCGGGCCTCGTCTCCTGCACGGGGTAATGAGGTGTTCAGCTACCCCGTGCATCGCCTCAGAGGCGCGCGTCGACACCCGCACGCGCCTCCGCCTCGGATCCATCGAATAGGGGGCTGGGAGTTCCCCAAGTCCCTCGCCCCTGGACACATTAATGGGGGCTGGAAAAGGGCGTTGTCCGCCCTTCCCCTGCACCCAGTGCGCCTTCTGGGGCCGGGGTAGGGAGTCGAGATCTCCCTCTCCCGTTCCGCAGTTTCCTTCTGCGACATCACGTCCTCGCAGAAGGACACCACCGCGTCCCACGACACTGCGCTACCGACCATCCTCCGCACTACGGCCGGCAATGTTGGCATTAGTGACCCACGTTCCTGTACCCTTATGGGACAGTAGCGTGTTCGCGATGCCACTTGTGTTGCAAACATCAATAGGCGACATAATTGCCTAATTCTAAGCCGGCCGTCAACCTGTCTGCAAAAATACATCTTCCTTTTTAGGTCTTAACCTTTAGACTATGCATTTTTCTTCGTTGAATATTACAATCAATTCAATGGTATTCAATGGTATCGTTGAATATTCAATGGTATTCAAACCAAAAATATTGTAAGATCCTATATAAGCAGGAAATACTCTGCATAGAACATGTCAACAGAGTGAAACATAAATGAGCGAGCACATCGTTGCCAAAAATACATCATAGAACATGTACTTAGTGCTTATAAAAATCGTTGTTTCTTGAAACTTTAAGAACTTTATGTTATATGAAGATATCGCAATATTTTTTTTAAAATAAGGGCCAAGGTTCTAATAAATAAAATTAATTCTTTCATTTCAATTAAATGTCTAAAAAAATTATTGAAATCTATCCAGTAGTTTTGCCGTGGGCATAACTGCAGATCTCTATCATTTTATTTATATAGATAAATAATTAACCAAGAAATGATGGAAATATATTTTAGTATATAAGAACTAACATTTAATTATATAAGAACTATATTTAAGCAGCATTAAGTAAACATATTCAAAAAAATAGTGAAGGAAAAGTTTAAATAAATAGGCTTGACACACTCGTATCAGGAATGAAGGATTTATAAAAAATTAAAATAGGTCTACGAAAATACACAAAACACCAATGTGTAATTTGGAAATAATGATACGATCGCTACAAATTTTTCAGATTATCTGTTGCAGGTTTAATATTTGAGTTTAATTTTTTTATTGCTGACAGACAGGCCGACAGCCTACTTAATATCAGTTATCATCGCCTATGAATGTTTGCGATGCCAAGGTCACTGCTAGCACGCTGCCGTCCGCGTAGGGTTACCGGAACCTGGTCACTTATGCTGGAACACAACACAAGATTATTTTGGCGGCATATTTTGAAACCAAGTGTAGTTACAATCCAGACGGACCCTACCATCTAGCTAAGGTCGTTTTGTCACTATTCTTACTCCACCCCTTATGGTGAAATTATTACCATCTTTATAGGAATTTAATTTTATCTTTACTTTTTATAATTGTATTGAATATATCCTTATCAAAAAAAACTAATACGACAAAATAAAAATATTCATATAGTTCAGTATTCCATTTGGACCCCTACACCAATAGCCATAAAATTTATTTCGTAGTAGCTAACAAAGTTATTAAATAATGTTGATCTCGGAAGAAAGTAGCTGACTTAGAAGTTTTATTAAAAATTATAGTTTCCTGCCACCCTCTGTATTTGGTGGGGTTGCATTTGAAACATAAAAGGGGTTAGGAAAGGAAGTCTAAGCATAAGCAGCAGGGTTCTTGAAGTTTGTTGGGGTTGGAACGGCCTGAGGATTTGAAAATACTGTGAGTGCTATTGGAAAATAATGACGTGCTCGAGTGTAAAGAAATGCTTGTAAAAGTGTAAATCACAATAAGAATACGCTTCAAAGTATAAAATTTGGATGTAGGTTACAATACATTTATATTTATACATTATTTATTATATTTATACATACATTATACACATTACAATACATTTTTATTATGTAATTGTTGCTCTTTTTTAACTAGCATGGCTAGATTTTTTTGTCGTGATTTTTCCGCTCTTCAATCTTTTGTTCTGTTGGTAATTTTTTCGGCTTATTATTTATTTTATTTTTTATTTTGTTCTTACTTTCTAATACAATTTTCTTTAATATTACGCACTTATTTATTATTACAGTACATTGTACACATTGTTATATACAAAGCATAATTTATTATTTTTAAATATTATTTAAATGTTAAAATATAATTCATTCATTCATGGGAAATAAATCGGAGTGACGTACCATTTTTAATATGCATACGTCAGCCATCATCATTTGTAGTTAATTCCAGTTGTTTCCAAAGCTTGAACTCTGGAAACCAAGTTCTGATTTCAAGAACAGTTCTAGGGCAAAACTGCATTTTTAAGATGACGCCTCTCGGTAACTCTTATTTATTCTTGACTTAGAAGACAAGTTAGTAATTATTAGTAGTTTAAGTTGATTTGACTAATTTTGGTTTATACGGAAGCGATAGCAGTATAACTCCGGAACCAAGAAAGAAGAATCTCTTTCCGTTTCTGTTCATGTAATAATAATAAGAAAGTTACCAGCGAAGCCTTTACCTATCAGGACCACGTAGTCTTAGAAGCTATATTATTCATACAAATTTTATATTCTCCATTATTAAAAGTTTCTATGTATTTTAATCAAGTGCTTTACGGGAAGTAACGTAATATTAACTTAGAAGTTCTTGCAATGTTAGTTTTAGGTCATCAATCAACTCTGAGCTCGTCCAACTTTGTAAATTTATTCAAACTAGGAATTCTAGTGAAACACTTACTTCGTCTATATTTAGGAATTTAATTTTAATTTTGGGTCTATAAAATTTATATTATAAACTGAAACTCATTTTTTATTCAATACAAGTTCCAACTAAGAACATTTTTGGAAGTTATGTATACTTTGTATTTAATAATAATTATAACATATATTAACATAAGCATCGCTTTACAATGTGCATGACTGTTACAAGTAGAAGCGGCGGGAACATGTTCCCAGCAAATTGCATTCCACTAAAATTAACACTTAATGGAAGAATTTTAGAAAGTGTTTTTATTTGATTGTTTTCATAAAATATAAATAGCGAACATTTAAACTAAGTTTCTACACTATGTAGCCATACTAAGGTTAGTAGGCAAACTAAGTAAATAATTGTTCGCGCATAAAGCTAGTGGTCATTTTAAATTTTGTGAAATAAATGTTACTAGGTTTCAAAAACTTTTGGACTATTGCCATCCAGTGCCGTTTTATTGAATTCCAACGGTTTATGGTTTTAAGGTTTCACTCGCCATTTCATCGACTCTTTTTGTTTATTTCTATTTCTTTGTTTATACTTTTGAAATTACTGTGTTAGACTAGATGGTCCAATATACAGGCATTTTTTGTTGTGTTCATGAGATTGGTAGAATATTAAAAATATAGCAAACAGGCAAGACATGAAAAAAGAAGCATTTTATTTTAAACAAAAAATTATCTATTTATTATTAACTAACTATATATTTTTTAGATAAAAAAAACTATAGTTTTTCAAGAAACTGCCATGGAAGTATACGTAGGTATACAAAAGGCATATATAAAGGAAGGGAATCCCAAGCTACGAAACCTGATATGCTAAAGCGCTTGAAAAACGTATAATTAACACAAAGAACATTGAAAAGTAAATTAATTTCAGAAGAGAGTTTTACGTTAGCAATCATGTAAAGAAAAGTAAAGTTTTTAAAGAAAACCACTATGAAGTTGGAAATAAAGTCCATTGTTGCCACGCAGGTTATAAAGAAATCGAATCAAAGTTTTATCTGCACAATAATGGAACGGATATTGAGACGATATCCTGATAAAGTTGCGGTGACAACAATCACAGGCATCGGGACAATTTCCGGAAACGACTAAGGATATGTTCATATGCCACGTATGTATACTTATAAATTTTACAAACAATGGCTAATTTCGTCTATGAGATTATATCACATATAATCAGATAATAGTATCATATATAATAATAATATATCATATATATTATCAAGGGGTGAAAGGCTAATTGTTTTAAGGGACATTTTATAAACTTTACAAGGGAGCCATCGCAGGCGAATGAATCTTTTGGAGGTAGGATATCCGACACCGGAAGACTACAGGCTCCTATCTCCATATCTCATTGTTAGGCACATGAAGCAAATCTTCAATGAGATTGGAGAGGAGTGATTGCTATCTAGGGGAACACAAAAGATTCCATTGGGTCGAAGTGTCCGAGATAACTCTCGGCCCCGAAACAAGACTGATAAGATAAGATAATATCGCCCAAAATGTCACTTAACATTAGTCTTCACCTCTCGAAATATTGTTTTATACTACCTGAGTAATAAAAATACATTTACGGGCCATCAGATAGTAAGAACGAATATCTAGACACCTATATTTACGGTCTTTGTAGCAAAACAGACACAAAAATGTGGAGAAATTAGGTAAGAAGATGTATTTTACTCTATATTTTTATATTTTTACTCCGTGCAAATCATACCCACAAGTATGACCATGTAAAGCTGGTATTATTACTTACGTAGATAGAATAATTTAACAAATTTATCGTTCTATTTAGTTATGTGGAATTAGACAAGTATTAGCTTAGGGCTATAGCATTTCCGTTGCAGTTATGCCCTCATAAAAAGCGATTGGATTCTCTTTTAGCTAGTTCAAATATATCATTTATTGGTTCCTTATTTCCTCATAGTTTTTCAACAAAAAAACCAGTGCTAATGGAACTTCAGCCCCGTGAAAATACTCAGCTCTCTGAACTTCCAAGGTCTAAATAGTTTCAGATACAAACGAGATCGAAAAATTGTAATTCGTCGCACAAACGTAAGTAACAGTAAATATTTTGCCGTCTTGGAAATCAATAATTAGTTTTCTTTTTGAATTTGAAATCACATTTTGCTTTATAGAGTTTTATTATTCATAAAAATTATGTTTTAATATTGTATAAAGTACAATATTTGTCCAGTATTGGACGATGATTGGCTGATGATGACAATATTTGGACGCCATCTTGACTATACGTACAGACATTTTTGTTTAACGTCATGTCCGCTGATTTATGCTATATATAAAGTAAGTATAAAGTTATTTGAATTTCAGGTACTATTTATGACATATAGGTTATATATTTGTTTGTATAAAACAAGCAATAAAATATATATTAATGTTATCTCTCAGTGTGGTAAAGGTTTAAGGGAGTGTCCGGGCTGCCGGTCCGCTGGTTAGTGAATCGTGAAGCGAGACGTTTTGTATCGGAGGCTTTCATCTTACGCGGTGACTGTAACAAATGATCGCTGAGGGGTGGCTCTGGTGCCATTTAGGCATTCACCCTATAACTTTAGACTTAAGTTTCTTTTTTGCTCTATTCGAGACATTGCTTCAGACAGCTCGCGATGGAATAAAACATTACTTTCAGTTTCAGGCGAATACTTATATCTACATTGTTTGTTAAAGTTAGTAATGCTTAGTAGTCGCTAACGTAAATTTAATTTTGTTAGTTAAATCTAATAATTTCATTCTTTTATTATTGAATAAGTTACTTGATTGTCTTGAAAATACATCTCTCCTTTAAAAGAAACCAACTAATATTAACTAAATATAATTAAACAAATTAACTCAAAAATAAATTACAGTTATAGTGACTTGCATACGAGTAATACTAATTGTTACAATTGTTTTTTCATTCATTAATCATTAAATTATTGTATGTAGTTTAAGATTATTGCTTTGATGTATTTAAAAACCGTAGTTGTATAACAGTAACATAAAAATATGACACAGATCTAATGATGGTCTTATAAACCTGTCCCTTCAACTTAACCGGTATCTTAGGATCACAAATGACACCAGTCATCTCACGCCATTTGGTCCACCCGGCAGCGATGCGTGCCTTGACGTCGCAATCAATGTCCCCAGACGTGTGAAATACAGATCCTAGGTATTTCACCTGGTCCGTGCGCTTTACGGTGTTGCCTATGCGTACGGGGGTGGGATCTGTGGAGTTACAGGCCAAGTACTCGGTCTTCGCCACAATGAGCTTCAGACCACCGTTCTCAAGCGACTCCTGTCCGCATCAGCCAGCGCGATATCGTCAGCATACATGAGCAGCCACGGGCACTGCTCATATGAATTTCTGGTGCTGTCTGACAGTATGTCTAATACCACGCTGAACAGAAATGGACTAAAGACGAATCCTTGGTGCACCCCGACGGTGATGGGGAAAGGTTCAGGATTGGGGAAAGGTGGGAACAGGCTGACGGCGCACTTAGAATTTAGCAGTAACCGTCGCCTATGGGTGTTTGCAACCCCAGTTGAATACGCTGCTGTCCCATAAGGGTATAGGAACTTGGGTCACTAATGCCAGAACACAACAAAGTTATGCCAATGCGCAAAAATCGATCTTGTAACTCTCCCTACTTAAGGCTGAGAATGGTGACTACGGTTTTAGTCGTTATAACGATGCAGCCATGGCTGGTCTTCACATCTTGGCCAGCAGCACAAAGGTGGCCGTCGAAGAGATAAAACGGTAAGTTTGACTTAACCACGCCGACTTTTCCTGGTATCCAGCGTGATAATGGTAATTCTATTTTCTTAAGATAATATTTTAACTTAAAATACTTCTATCACTTATCAGAGAAGAATAGATTAAACGTTTGGAACCCTAAATTCACCGCCTAAACTTTATTCTAAATACTTTCTCAAACATGAGGTAAAATTTAATTTTTATGACACGAAATAATGTTTAATATTTGATTGGTTTTAAAGATTCAAAATCACAAAATTAATCCTAAATTAAATATTTCACAATCTATTATACTTAAAGTCCCAAATCCAAGATCGTCCAAAGTGTAGTTTCGGAAGGGACGTTCACCCCATATCGGAATTCAATTTAGATCCTCTCTTAAGATACTAGAAAACATTAATTTCGTGAAAATACTAATACTGAATGAGACTGAATGATTTATGTGTTATTTATAAGCTATACAAATAAAACTTAGTTTCTAATGATACGCGGATAATGACCAAAAAGTTTTACTAAAATAAAATATCGTGGTATAAGTCAAAGGAAAAATCTAAATGGATGTTACACGCTTGCCGTGTATCTAGATAGGCTTACTTGTGATAAAAGCCTCCCTTAGGCATCCCAACCTAGCTTTGTTAGCATAAAGTGTCCCTTTTCAATATCATTTATCACGCTATAACGAGACAGGCATACTCCAGACTTCACAAAAGGCCTGATGTAGACGCCTTAGTATAACAACGCGTAAAGGATTTGTCTAAAAGCGGTCAGGCTTAAGTGACAAAACTTTTTGCGTAGTTTTAAATACGAGATCACTAGTTTTCTGTGCAAATTCCGGAAAAATAGCGCTTCAGTTATTGAATATTGTAAGGATATCAGGAAATCATTGTAAGCTAAGGATTTCTTTGGAACTAGATGGCACTACATGAACTGTTTCAATATATTTATTTAATTACTCGTACTTCTTAACTTCTCGTTATATCAACTTCTTACGCGAATATTAGCGCCGATGACCGTCCCTGACACTTCATTTTTTGATCAAATAGTCGGAAAAATACAAAGAAATAAATGAAAATAAATATTTTTACACTAGCTACTGATGTACGACACCTACCGCAAAGGAAAAAACGAACGGTCTCCTATTTTCCAGAAGGCTTTGAAAACGACTTATCTAGTTATATAATATATGTAGTTAATTGTGTAGTACCCATAAAACAAGTGATATGCTACTTACTTTGGGACTAAATGGCGCTGTGTAAATTGTCCTAGTGTATTAAAATATATTTATTCACTAGCTGTGCCCGCGACTCCGTCCACGTGGAATAGTGACTTTGGGCAGAATTTTTTGGATATATCTTATTGTTTATTTTGGATTACAAACCCTGTAAACCATAAAATATAAATGAAATATGGAAACAGTCAGTATTATCGAATGCAACTGTTACGCCATGCACCTCCGGAATACGTACGTTCGAACCTACAAAGTCCAGCCTAAGCTAAACCCTATTTCATATAATTGATGACATAAATCTGAGATTAATTTAATTGGAATTTCAACCTATAATGTCCATCCTAAGTTGAACCCTATTTCATATGGTTGTTGATATAAATCTGAGGTCAACTTAAATTGGTATATTAAATTTTTGACACATATCATTATTAACAAAAAAAAAATTTTTTTTCTTAAATAAAAATAGACTAAGTTACTCCTTGTTACATCAGCTATCTGCCAGTGAAAGTTCCGTCAAAATCGGTGCAGCCATTTCAGAGATTAGCCGGAACAAACAGACAGACAGACAGACAGAAGACCGACAGACAGACAAAAATTGTAAAAAATATTGTTTTGGTATATGTACCGTGTATACGTCCGAATGTATATAGTAAAAAGCGGTTATTTTAATACTACAAGCATACCCTCCAATTTTATTTATTTATATAGATTGCATTTCAATATGATCTAGGAAATAGATGGGTAGTTCGAACCAATCGAATTGGTTTGTGTGTAAATTACGAGTAACATTGAACTTTAAATAGGGAATAATTAAATCTATTTTAATTACTCATACGTCATCGTCAGCCAGTAATAATTTACGCCACAAATCCCGATCCCGCTATTCTCATCTAGCCCTAACCTTACGCAGTCATCGCTCGATCGGGTTGGGAGCATCTTAGATTACGTTTGCGTGTCTTTTCCGAGACTCATGTGCTCCAGCGCCCATTGATCTTGCGAGAGACGTGACCGGTCTATTGCCTTTTGCCTCAAAATTACTGATTATTAGAAATTGATTTCCAAAAAGTTTAATCTACAACTTATGATGAGAAAAAACAACACCAAACTGGGTTAAACTTAAAAATTATATAAGCAAAATTTATTTGAATTTAGAAATTTGAATGTTATCCTTATTGATAAAGACAAATCGATACAAAGAAATAATATTAATATGGTTATTTGTTAGTAATAAGGTTTCAATTATCATAGAAAATAATAGAATCATCTATAACATAACATGTAGTATATAGTAGATTGGCCACTAACGTCTTAAATAGGGTGCGTTCTGGTCCATTCTATTACCCTAACGACGTAATATTACGTTTACCCAAAAATGTTTATAGCGGTGGCTATTTCAGCCGAGCTAATCAACCGACGCTCCGGTTGTAACATTTTCTATACACGCTAACATGGGATGTTATGTAAGATAAGATTATTTGTGGCAACTTAATTATAGTAAGCCTTTGACAACCCTCCCTGTATCTTCTTAAAAGTATTTCATTCCGGGCCATACACTTTTCTTGAAGAACGAAACATAGGAAAATTTATCTAAAACACACACACACACACACACACACACACACACACACGTGTGTGTATGTATGTGGGTACTGCTGCCTGAAGTAACCTCAAATATATTCTGCAGTAATAATGGCAAAGATAAGATGGCAAAGAGAAGAAGAAGGTATAAGTAATAGATAGATGCAATACGTAATCAATAATAAATCTATAATAAATGTTGGCTAAATTTGTAAAATTCTGCAGTAAACTGTTTACACTTAATTGAATTCAGTTTTATTCATTTTACTAAGTTTTTTATTAGCCAATGGAATAAGATGAATAATTTTTGATATGACAACTATTTAAAATTATACTATGTCACAATAATTTACAGTATTTAAAGTCTCGAGATTTAAAAAAAAACGAATCACTTTCTCGCAAATATATCATAACTGAAATTGTGTATACACTTTTCAACAAATTTGACCTAACATCGATAACCGGTATTCACGAACAGTATGACGCTTTTACATCATATTACTCTCGTATAGAGCGAGATTGATGTGTGAAAAAAAGCTCTCGAAATTGGTAAAAAGGGAAGGCTAAGTGTCGGGGGTGAGAGTGATCGAAAAACGTCGGTATTGTCACAAAATACTGCAGAGCACAGAAAATGGCTTGCACATTCTTATGATCGTTTTGCTAACTAAAAAAACCTCTTTCTCAATTTGCTAAATAAAAGATAGCAAGCAGGTGGTTATCGTTGCTAATGGACATTTGCAACAACTGAGGAATTCCCAACGCGCTACCATTCGAAAAAATATATTAACGCTTTTTTGAAAAACCTCATATTGTACTGTCTGGGAAGACATCAGCGGAAAGCTCATTCCAAATTTGGAGAGTATGCAACATTAACGTTCTTGAGAATTGTTGTACACGAAAGAAGCGGCTTCCGAAAATGGGGATAAACGCCCATCGCTCAAATACTGGTTGAATTAATGTAATAAAAAATTGCATTCATTATTTTTAATTGAATTTAGAATGACCTTAGTTAAGCTCCTAAAATATAAATAATATACAGTTCTACGCATAAAACTTTTTTCTATTTCAGCTTAGAATTCGCGCTTAAATGTTGCTCAGAATATTATATAATGCGATATCTCTGCATTTTATATTCTTTTGAGGTATTGGCGTTCCTACCCGCAATTTCGTCACGCATTTTTACTGAACAAATGTTCCCTAAGATTCGGCTTAACTTATGCGGAGCACGTTTTATTATAGGTTGAATTCGCTCAGAGAGACCTTATATTAGGTTTGTACAAGTACAGGTGTAAATTATTTTTTCTGTTTTTGTAAACAAATAGATTACAACATAACAGTTTATATGTCCCAGACAACAGAAGGAATTTTTATGCGTATCATATTGTTTGACATCGTTTCGTAGAAAAGTTGCAACCGAGTTTTAAAAAAGAGAAAGAAGACAAAAATTAATTTGGTGAATACTCAATAATTTTCTAATTACCACTCTCCACTCAGTCGTTCAATAATTCGACATATTGCTGTATTATTATTACTACACAGTAATTTAGTTTCCATATTTCATATTCATATTCCTTAATAATATTTAAGTTTACTTCTTACATATATAAAAAACTCATGGGTTGTTGGCTGTTTTATTCAGATTTTTAGAGGTTTAGTAGCATAGCAATTTGGATTAATGGGAATTAAATTTTATAACATCTCGTCAATACGTGGCCATTAAATTTTAATATAAACTCTAGCCATATCGTCTCTGCCATCGTAGGAATCGAATATATAACATATCTAATATAATTAAATTTTATAATACATATTTTATATAGTTATAATGCTTCTCGTTATTCATATTTAATTAAAATCATATTGAGCCTACCACATTTCGTCTGTAATACCTCATTTCTAAAATATTACACAAAAATTGATCGTTTTGTAGTAAAAATGATATACGAAGTCTCAGTTTACATGGTATCAACGCCTTCTTATAAATATTGTAAATCAATTGATTATAAAACTGATATCGTTGTATATTAGAAACTTGAATACTGACTATTCTAATACATGTCAGATTCGTATCTATAAATGAAGTTATTTATAGTTATACAATACAATTTCCATATTTTACTATTACCCCTTTTTATACCCATTTCGGAAACACCCACGCGTAGTGTTAGGATTAACAAAAAATAATATTATATTCACAAAATAATCATAATTTATGATTGTTACTACAAACTGTTTTTTGAATATATTGTCTAATACGATTTGAATTGATTTAGTACTTTTTAAATATTTTACGAGAACCCATCAAGGCTTTGGTGCCCAAATCAAGCCTATGTATGGTATACGGTGCGTCCGGTTAGCTTCTAGCCTTATTTTTCTCCCATACAGCAATCCAGCCGAGGTCGTATCTCATAGGATATGCTTCCATGAACACGTTACCATAGGCTGCACTATGCTGCTTGCAGGGATGCTAAACTTTTATACTTCTTTATTACTGTTGCGTTGATGAGATCGCCACTTATCATTAAAAATAAAACCAACCTACATTATATTATTACACTTTATCTGTTTTATTGCACGTTGGCAGTTTACCTGGTCTTGCAAAAGTCTATAGGCGATGATGACCATTCGCTACCGGGTGGGCCGTTTGCCTGTCGGCTAAACTTCAGCTATAATTTTATACTATATACCACATATTATTAATAATAACTCAGAATCGTACTTCTAAATAAATATTTTTTTTATTGCTGTAGGACAGCAGACAAGCTGACGGCCCGCTTAAAATTTAGCAGTTACCATCGCCTATGGATGTTTGCAACACCAGTGGCATCGCGAACACGCTGCTGTCCCATAAAGGTACAGGATCTTGGTCACTAATGCCGGAACACAACACAAAGTTATTATGGCGGAATACATGATTGGACCAGCCGTCTTAAAAGTCACAGAATGTGTCAATACCTCACCACAGCACATAAAGACTCGAATAAGCGGCAATTACCTCAATTGACGAAAGGAACATCGGACGCTGGACTTGCAGTTTCATTATTCCCTCCCCTCGGCTATCGGGCTTATTGAATCGTACGATAAGGTGCGTCTGTAATTTCCTGCCATTTACCATCATTACTCTTGCTCGTGATCACTCCAAGCTGTCCAGGTACAAATAAGCAAGTAAATATTTTCAATTTCTACTAGTAAATAAAAAAGACAATAATCTCGAATCCTTCTAGATTCGATTATAGCAAGACAAAAAATCTGATAATTATATTTAAGGGTTTGCAAACATCCATAGGCAACGGTAACTGTTTAAAGTGAGCTGTAAGACTGACTGCTGTTACAAAGAAAGGTTTCTATAAGATTACACTTAACTTCAAATGCAATCGAAGTGAAATGCTTGTAAGAAAACCAATTACTCAAAGACATTGTAGACAAGAAGCTAGTTTGAGTGTTATTACTATTGATATAGATGCAGAGTTAAATTTATAATTTAATAACTATTTATGTATTAGTGATATTACACACGGAAATCAATCTAGAAGTCCCGGGTTCAAATTTGACGGTGGCATGCACTGCTTTGGCAGTTTTCTTGACTAATGAGCATAACTGTCTTGTAACGACGGTGAAGGAAAACGTCCTGAGGAAACTTGCATACCGAGATCACCGGTATTTGTAATTCCTCCAATCCTTGGATACTCATGAAGAGAATATTGTTAGTATAAACGGATCCTCAGCAGTGTGACGCTATGGGTGGTTATTATGAGCAAAATAAGCTATGATTAGTTTCAACGCTAAAATTACAAGGTACGTTCAATTTTATAAATGAAATCAAAAATAATTTTATCATGAATTATAATTATCAGTTGCGACATTTTCCTCAGACAAGCTAAAAGTTGGATTCGAGGCAAAAATGGAAGTATAACTGAAAAGATTTCGTATAGAAAACTATTTCCGCCATCACGTGTTAACGGTTCTGACGGGACGATGTCATTGTGAAGACATGAAAATTGGTGTACTTATAAAAATTAGGGGTTCTATACCCAATTGAATTGGGTACTTTTAAAGGTTTTTGGATGGTATATGGTTGGTTTCGAAAATTACATGAGTCGTGAGCATATTTCGAAGTTATTTTTTATTTTATAATCTAGTCTGGAAATGAAAATTATTACCGTGTAAAATCCATCTCTCTCTGCAGTCGCTACCTCATGACTGAAGATCGTCGTCATCATTGGATGTGGACATCGGTGCTGTGGTGCACCTAGTTTTAATAATCTGCCTCCATCGGCGCCTATCCGTTACGTCCTGGTTGAAGGGCGTCCGCGGGCTTGTTTACCTTCCGTAAAATTCATGTTCATATTATAAAAGTGAAATTATATCTGTCCGTCTATCTGTTATGTTTTCACTCCTAAACCGCTGACTTTTATGAATTTCGTTTTTTTTTTAATTTATATGTTAGAACAACGTTTGCCTTATTTTTAAAATTGTAATACATAGGTGCCTGGTAAGGTTTTATTTCACTCGAAGAGCAATCTAGAGGTCCCGGATTAGAATCCCACGATGGCATAAACCGCTTAGGCGTTTTTTCTCGCCTAGTTTGCATATTATACCATAATTGCCATGTGCCGTGCCGAAGCAAAATATCGCGAGGAAACCTGCATGCCGAGATTGCCGTTATATGTAACCCGCCAATTCACCTTGGACAAATGTAACGCGTCCGTTCCTTCTAAGAAGAGGCCAGAGCTCAACAGCAGGACGAAATGGACTGTTATTGTTGTTGAGGGCATGTCAAATCTTCCACCGACTTATATTATTTGCATTTATTATTTAATGCACGTAGAATGTGGTATTGTACAACTTTTCGACTTATAGTCAATATACATCTCTGAAATAAATAAACAGTTGTACCTAGTTTAAGTTATTGTCTGATCTATAAGGATGAACAAATTGTATTTAGAATAGCTCTACAACAAACCAATGATCAAAGTATACTTATACAGTTTTAAGGAAACTAGGTAAGTGGTTGGTAATATACTGCATTAGGCTCGATTTGGTAGCTGCCGGTTTGTGAAGGCAGCAGGTTTTTACTTCAACATTAAAGCGTTTTGGTCTAGTTTCATCCCAAGATTTCTCTTTGAAGCTCGACGTATTGAGTTTTGTGTCGGAAAAAACTTTGTTTCTTTTATAGATAACATCGAACTGGTGAAGAAAAGTAGTTTTATAAAAAAGTCCCCATATATAGGACAAATAAACAAACGTTCTGATACAATAAATAGACAAACAAAAAAAGCATCATCGTCCCAAACTGGATCCAGACTCAGCATATTCAATAGCCAACTAAGGTATAGTATAAAATCTATTCCAATATAGTAAATATATTATAGTTCCTTAAAAACGACAGAAACAGGATGAAATATGACTCAAATGTAGGTCTGGAATAAAAGACAGACATTTTTCTCAGAAAAATAACTTCTATTCAATTGTCCTTGTGAAAGAAGTTACTTGTAACAGTTAATAATGTAAAGTGTAGTATGTGACGAGATTCAAGTCATATTGTTGAAAAGCTTGAGCCATATCCGTTCAGATTTGTAAGTGCCGCTTCTGACACACATATTAAAATACATATACCTGGTCAGGTCATAAATTCTGTCACATGTTTAATGTAAAATAATTGTAACAAGTTTATTCATTATGTAACCATTCATATACCAAAATGAACTTAACAAAACATAGATTCTTATGACATTAAAGTTTATTCAAAATGACCTCCGTGATTTTGAATACAGGCCTTCAATCTGCGCGGCCAGTCGTCTATCGCAGCACGAACGAGGTCCATGTCAATATCGGCGGCTGCCTTAATCAAGGATGTCTTGAGTGACTCCAAATTGGGATGAGGCTTTGAACACGCCTTTTCCTCCAAGTGTTGCCATATCTTGTAATCTAACGGATTCAAATCTGGACTGGAGGAGGGCCAGTCTTCGTGCCGGATGAAGTCGATTTCATGCGCCGCCAGCCAGTCTTGTGTGCTCTTCGCTCTATGAGCTGGCGCCGAATCTTGTTGGAATACCCAGTGCCTGTTATTGAACATGGTATGAGAAACAGGTTCCACAAGGTTCGTCAGGACTGTATTTTGATACACAACAGCATTCGTTTTTACACCTTTCTCACAAAAATGTACCTCTGTTAAGCCCCAATAAGAAACTCCCAACCATACCATGAGCGAGGATGGAAAATGACCTCGTTGGACACGCGGAATACGGTTGCTCGCTTCTTCACTACTGTGTGCGTACACCTTATCATTTTGTTTGTTGTAGCTCTCTTCTACGGTAAACATTTTTTTCATCCGAAAAAAGAATTTCCCGATATTTTTTTCCCGCGTACCGCTTCAACAAAGCGCGGCATCTCTTCAGTCTCAGGTCCATTAGACGAGCATTCAAACGATGTCCTGTTTTTCTTCGATATGCCCGAAGCCCTAAGTCTTCATTTAACACCCTTTTCACCGTGGTACTGCTTAACCCCATCTGAAGGGCCAACAGTTTCTGCTTACGTTTGGGATTTCTTGGAATTCGTGCCTTCACAGCTTTTATCACTGCTGGAGTCCTAACAGACCGAGGGCGACCACTTCTTGACCTGTCATCTACACTAGAGTCTTCATTGTATCGTTTGATGGTACGATAAATGAATCTTTTGGTTATATTCAAATTTTTCAGTATGTTAAAAATTTGAATTGGCGCGTAACTGCAACGATGCAACGCAATAACTGCAACACGGTCTTCTTTAAGCGTCCACTCCATATTTAAAAATGAGTAAAATTCTAAAAGTATACATTTTTATTTTCATGAACAATTCGAAATTCGAATTCAATAAACTTTTTTGTGGCCAGCATTCTAAAAGAAAAGTTTTTACTGTGTGACAATACTTATGACCTGACTAGGTATATATAATATATCTATAATATATATTAGTATAATATTACATAATTTAATTTCAGAAGACAATATTAGTGTATATAATGCGTTTCAAATAAAAATAGGATCGACTATGCGCCATGTTGTGACGTCATAGGTTTTAAATATTTGTTCCACTATTGTATTTATGACTTCAATTCCACTCACCACTATTGATACGCAAATAAAATTTCTTTCCAAACCGTACTTTTCTTGTGACATATGACAGATAGAGGTCATTGACATTCCTATTATTATTTGAATCGCATTCTACTTTCGAATTTTAAATTATAGTGTAATGCAATCATTTCCGTATATATTAATACACAGCTTACCCTCACTAAGTTTATCAATAATTAATATTAATATTGAAATTATAGCTTAGAGAAGGAAAAATAAATTATTTATCACAAATTTACTAGTAAAAATAATATTGTGATTGGAGATGAACAAATTGAACAGGTGAATGAGTTTGTGTATCTGGGTTCAAAGTTTACCAGAGATGGAAAGTGTGAGAGTGATATTGAAAGAAGAGTGAATGAAGGAAACATGGTGAATGGAGCTTTGCACTCCTTTATGAACAGTCGGAAGGTGTCTAACAAGGCTCGTCTGGCTGTGCATGAGGGGGTGTTGGTTCCGACACTCATGTACGGAAGTGGAAGTTGGGTATGGCAGAAGAAACATGAAAGCAGAATAAATTCAGTTGAGATGAGAGCATTAAGAAGTATGATAGGAGTCAAACTGAGTGACAGGATAAGAAATAGTGAGATAAGGAAACGTTATGGTCTGAAAAAAGATGTAGTTACAAAAATTGAGAAAGGTATGCTGAGATGGTTTGGCCATGTCGAGAGAATGAATGAAGAACGATTAACGAAAAAAGTGTATAAGGCGAGTGTGAATGGAAGTGTTGGAAGGGGTAGACCTAGGCGGACGTTTCGAGACCAGATCAGGAACGTCTTGAAAAAAGGCCAGGTCAAGAGTACCCTAAACCGAAGGGCATGTATGAAGGGAATAATGAAAGTGGACGAAGCGAAACAAGTATGTAAGGATCGTAGCAAGTGGAAAGAAGTGGTCTCTGCCTACCTAAAATATTTTTTATGACCCATAAAATGACCACGCCCCTTCCTCTAACGTGGTTATGTCGGTCTTACCGAAGCTAAAAATTATAAGATATGTAAAAAATGACCTTAACATAATTTTAGTACAATAAAGTCATTGCAAATATTTATCAACAATATCCACAAAACAAATTTTATTTTCTCACTCGTTTTGTCTCTAAAGTAATTTTACCGTACTGAAAATAAAGAATGCGAATATTTTTCCAGCCGGATGGGGTAAATTATAAAGGGAATAAGGGTTGGTCGGTTAAACAAAGAGGGAAGTGGCTCATACGGAAGATCGATTAATGGCCCCTAATTACGCAATTTCTGGCGATCTCTAATTGTGGTGCGGACCAGTATATTCCGCGTGACAGCACGTTATTTCCCCGGAGAGCGGTAAAGATAGCGCGTTGTGAAGATCATTACAAAAATTTACTAGATGTGGTAGGAGTATATTTTTTAATTAAATTGTTTTGCTTCCTAGTTTGTTGTTATCATATATTATGACCGTGTAAAGAAGTCGAGAATAATAATAAAAAGTTTTATTTAACGTTGTTACCAGCTACATTACATACTTGCGTTTGTAACATATATATGTATATATATGTAATATAACTTGACTAGAAAAATATAAGACGATAATTAAAAGAGTTGGTAAATAATAAATTGTGGCCATTGAAGTACATAGATACAAATCAATTTATAGACAACTAGCTGATCCGGCAAACGTTGTTCGGCCAATTAAAAAAATAACAGAAATTAACTACCTTTACTCCTATTTCACCCCCTTCAAGTTTCATTATCGCGAAATAAAGTAGCCTATGTCCTTCTTCAATGCCCAATCTATCTCAATATCGAAATTCTTTAAAATTGGTTTAGGTGTTAAAACGTATTAGACAGACACAGTAACTTTCGCATTTATAATACTAGTATGAATTTTACGCGTCAATGATATGATGATTGTAATAACGACCCTCTCGAAGGTCGAATTATTTGCATATGAAACAAACTATATAATTTATCATGATGTAATGTTTCCTAATATTGACATGTAGTACACAGGCTATATTTTAATATAAAACACATATTTGTACATACATCTTAATTTGGACTAGATATTACGAATCCAAGTAAAATCGAGCGAAGTAGTGTAAAGATTATCATCAACAGAGTTGCAACAAATCGCATATTAAGTCAAATTGTTATACGTTTTTTGTAGCTAGTATTCAACTGACAGGAAAACAGCCCACTTGATAGTAGATGGTGACCGTCGCCTATAGACGTTTGCAATACTAGAAGCATTGAAAACGCATTTAGAAAAAACCCATATCCATCATAAATTCATTTGTAAAGTATTATTAAACCTTCCGTAGTTTTTACATCTATGATAAATACACATCGCGACGGTGGTAGGATAGTAAAGGCTAGGCTAAAATTATTCTCTGAGTAGCAGAGCATTGTTCTCCTGTGGAACCATATTTTATTTGTGTTGGTTATGGTTACAGTCTATGGAAATTAGTATAATAAATATTAATCAGCACTATGTAGCATGCTTGACGTGACCATACGTCCCGCTTTCAGGCTGTCCGTCCCGTTGTCCCCAAGGAGAACAAAAATGTCCCGCTTTTACGAATAAACCTTTATACCTACTTAACTACTTGCCTACATTAATATCGCGAAAGACGGCAGCGCAGTCAGGAACAAGCGAGAGCGAGCGACTGACATGCGAGAACGGGATAGACGAAAAATGATAGTTCATTTATCTGTTGTGCAAGTGTTTATTAGAAACTTACCGAATACTTACTTATCCCAACTCCTTATTGTATTACAAAATACATAGTAAAATAACTCTAATTTTGTTGTAGCAAAGTAGTTTTTTGTTGCGAAATTATTTATAAATATTATTTTTAGGGCAAGTTTTTTTTTTTTTTTTTTGGTGTCGGGGAAAAACCTCTCTTGACGGGTTCCCCCGGCCCGGGGGGACCGAGGGATATGTGGGACTCCGGGAAAGATGTTTGGCCATCCGACTACCCACTAAAAAACCCCGCTGTTCTCCTATCGCCTACGCCCGGGCCCACGGATATATGGCCAGCCGATCTCGTGGCCCGGGCTGGCGCCGGCCCGCCCTTTGTCTTGAGGCGGGCCCCTTCTAAAGTGTTGGCGCCAGGGGGTCAGGATTTCGTCCCCCCGGCGCTCTCCTAACAACTCTAGGAGTTGAGGGGGGTCGCGGAACAGCACGCAGCCCTCACCCTCGCGGCAATGGTGCGGGCGGTGGATCCTCCCCCGAGGGGCCGCCCGCGGCCGCTTTTTACGGCGGCCGGAGGTCGTTATTTGACCTCCGGCGCCGCCAACGTGGCCTGCGTTGGCGGGAGGGGAGTGTGGTGGTCGACTCCCGCTCCCGCTCCGCCGCCTCCTTTGCGGACATGACTGCCTCGCAGAAGGAGGCGACGGCCGTCCATCCAGGATCGCTCCCGACCATGGACAGAACCAGGGCCGGGAGCGACAGGTCCACGCCGATTTGGGCGACGAGGGCGCGGCGCTCCTCGCGCCACGCAGGGCACACGGTGACAGTGTGGTTCACCGTGTCCTCCTCGTCGCCCGCGCCACAGTGGTGGCACCCCGACGTCATCTCCCGCCCTATGCGACACAGGTACCTCCCAAAGCAACCGTGCCCCGAGAGGACCTGCGTCAGGCGGAAGGTCAGGGCGCCGTGGCGCCTTTCCAGCCATTCGGCCAGGACGGGCCTCACCGCTTCGATGGTGGCGAGGCCCGCGCTGGGGTGCGCGAGGCGCTCCTTCCACTCCACCATGAGCACCTCGTCGCGTAGCTCCGCCCGCTTTACCTCAACTTCGCGAGGCGCGGGGCGAGAGCCACGCTCGGCCGCGTCTTGGCGCCACTGGTATAATAGCGCCAGGACCCGGGCCTCGAGGTCCCATGGTGGGGATCCGGCCAGCAGGGAGGCCGCTTCGAAGGACACCGTGCGGTATCCCCTAATCGCCCTGACGGCCAGGACGCGCTGCGGCCTGCGTAGCAGCGCCGTCGTTTTGGCCGTCAGGCGATCCGCCCAGATTGGGGCCATTAAGATGTCAGTGAGGGTAAGATACCATAATAAATTATTTCACCTAATTTTTAAACCATAATTTTTATTTTGCACTTAAATATACATCTTACACTGACGTATCCTATATATGTATTTATTTATGTACTAAATTCCGTATGCGTCCCGCTTTGACACGAAAAAAAATGGTCACGTTAAGCATGCTACCAAAACTCTCACCTAATGTGCGTATTATCGAATAACTACTGTACGATGCCGGACACGGACCAAGGTTACACCGTACAGGAATGAGAAGGATAGCTCGAGAGCAGTGAACTGTATGAGAAAGGATGGGATAGGAGCGGTGGCTAGAGAGACGCGATACCTAGCACTAGGCAAAGAAATTCGCACTGACCTTGATTCCACCCCTTCCCGGTTCGGTTCAGGTCGCGGGGGAACTGTTGCACGGCACCAGCTAAAGTCACAAACAACACTTAACACACAGATTTAATGGCACGGCCAATTAGAGTTTGGAGTAACCAGGGAGGTCAAACGTCGTCCGTCCTGCCAGTTTAATGGTTTTTGCGTTACTCTCATATGTTTCCGTCCCACCCTCGCTTTTACCATTTTACCTCACCGAGAGTGAGGGTAGGTAACAAAAATCAGGAGGCGGGATTTCAAATACCCTTATGCAAGGATCGAACAATTGCCATGTATCGACGGTGAACGAAAACATACTGCGGAAACCTGCATAGCGAGATTACTGATATGTACTCGTATAACCCGCCAATCCGTTTTTGATAAGCATGGCAGATATATACACAATATGTACAATCCGTTCCTTCTACCAGTGGGACGCTATGGGTTGTTATTATATATATATATATATATATATATATATATATATATATATATATATATATATATATATATATATATATATATATATATATATATATATATATATATATATATACATATATATCATACTATATGCTATGTTAATTGTGCTTGAGTGACATACAAGTAAACGTTCTGGAGACATTTGAACAGAATCTAGGCAATATTAAATACCAGAAAGAGACAGAAATTTGGTCTATATGTATGATAGTATGTGCCATTCTGTATTTGTGGTCTGTATTTACCATATTAGAAATAAATTAAGGAATGATAGGATTGTAATTCCAAGGAACATAATTCTCAATTCACTTGATCAAAGCGGTCATTAAATCACTAAAATTTTATTCTACATCCTAAGATAAATTATTAAAATTCAATACAAGCTATAGGCGATATAGGTCAAATAATTTCAATATGAATCGTTTATTTTTATTTTAGTGATTTAAGTAGTATGCTGTCTTTATATTTAAGATACGTAAATGGACATCATATGTTGAGTAATCTACTACGTATATCAAGCATTCTGTAAATTTAAGTATAAGTATAGAAAATAGGTCAATAGGATATGCAGGACAGACCTAAACGTTTTGTGAGACTGTTTACCGATGATTTTGAAGTGAGATTACAACTGACTATCTTGTAAATATGGAATATTTACCCTCCATATATTAATCTACAATTATCGTAATTTAATCTTGTACTAATTTGGAAAAATTTAAACAAAATACAGTGAGACGATAGAGTAAAGTACATTTAGTAGTAAATTTGTACTAAAGTGCGAAACACATTTTAATATTAATTACAATAACGAACAGACATTTAAGACGCGAGTTCTTGAATTCACATTTTTAAATATTTTAACGTCAAATCAAGTTAATTATGATAATTATGTTCGTAATATAAATGGAGGAGTTTTCATGCAAACATATAAAACTTTTTCCAAAAATCCATAATATAACTGATTAATTGATTCATTATTAATTATTTAAGTTGGGAAATTACTTTATTGCATCTTAAGAAATTAAAGCTATTTTTGTCTATAACAATATATAATTTCATTTTGTGTCTAACAACTTTAAAAATTTATTTTGTACATAATTTTTGCTTTAACTCTAATATAACTACACTGTGGAAATGGTTAAAACAAGATACTATTGCAATGTTCATTTTGTGGCGTTAGGTGTCGCTTAAAGGGCAATCCTCTCGTAATATTCAATTCAAAATAAAACTTAGCTCATCAAAGAGTACAAATAACACATTAGAAGATTTAGCTTCGACGCGATTCGATTGATTTAAGGCTTATACGACGATGTTTTGCACAAATTTCAAATGAAATGAGCATGGAATTAAGTGTCTGTTAAAACTTTTTGATGTTGGTAAAGTCAATTTATAGCTTTCATTAAATTTTTAAATGAGTTCTAACTATACTTGCGCAGTTGAGTATCGTATTCAATCTCTGTCATCCATCCCACATAGGGACGCAATAATTATTTACTCGATTTTTTTTTATTCATAGATTATAAAGTCGGGACTCAAGTTGTTTAAAGTTAATTTGGTTTTTATTGTAGAAAATAAAATAGATGTAACTTTTAGATAGAATTAATGAGTTGAGTAATGTTTCTTATAAATTCAACTCTTGTATAAATAATGTCTAATTTTTTAAAGAAACCTTCTACAAATAATTTTTTATCTCTTTGGAACACCAAAGAGTCTGACGGTCTACTTAAAAGTAAGCAGTAACACGCTGCCGTCTGTATAGGGGAACTGAAACCTGGGCCAATTATACCGAAACACAAGGGTATTATGGTGCCATAAATAGAGTCCAGGGCTGGTTTCAATCACGACGGGTTTGGAGTAGCACCACCTAATTAGGTAGTTTTAATATTCTTACTCCGTCCCTGCATGGAGAAAAAATTATTTTTAGTTATATCGATTTTCGTTATCAACAATATTTTTTTCATTCAAGGTTTTGATTAGGTGCTAAACCATAATCTAATACTCGGTAAGCAGATTTTCATTTCAGATATCTCCCATAAAAACGTGCTTATACCTATAAATTTACATAAAGTAACAAAACCTTATTACTGAAGCGTGAAAATTTATAACATTAAATATTGTGAAAAAACATTATTTATAAATGGGTGAATTTTTATAATATGGGTGTTTTAGTATTTGTAAATTAATGAAAAAAAAATATGTAAATAGTTAAATTAAAAAATAGATTAGATTAAAATATATTAGATACACGAGTATATTGTGTATACACGAGTAATGTTGCGACAGTAACTGACTATTTATAAGATTTTTTGTTATTGAGTCACTTTTGCTGTCATGCTAAATGCGTATTTGCAACAGCCGGCAGCGTGATACTCTCGCTTGAACTATTTCAGAATATATTTTTTGTTGCTGAAGACAGGCTGACGGCCGACTTATTACTTAATAGTACACTATCGCCTATGGATGTTTGCGATACTAGTGGCACCACGAAAACACACACAAGGTTATTATGGCGGCAAATTTAAAGACCAAGGTGGTTGCCACCCAGACTGGTTTGGGGCTCTACAACGTAACTAGGGTTATTTTGTCGCCTTTTAATACAGACCGACTTCGGCTGCAGGGCTTAGTATTTATTGCTCCGCTCCTGCACGGATATTAAAAGTAAACATTTTTTTTTTATTAATTATACCAAGTCAGGAACCAAAGCCATGAACTATATCACTAAAATTACATTGTTTCACCCTTTGTGAAGGGCGCGTGCCGTGACGTGTGTAGCATGCACGATTTATAAGCCTTGTTTGTACAAACTTTCCATTATACTTGTATAAACAATGTAGGTTTTCATTTCATTATTCAGATCTCATTACGTTGTTATCATAATTTCAATTGTATGTTTGAAAACAATTATATTTAAATAATTGTTTTATCTCTACCCTTTTAATATATTATAACATGCTCTTATTAGATTATTGACTGTTTGGCCTAAGAGAGCAGGCTACCCGTGCCCGACGTGAACCGGGCAGAGCTGGGGGTAGTGATGTTGCGGCTGAATGCCAAGAACATGACATGTCCTGACGCTGTTATACCAGTGACGCCAGGACGTGGCCGAGCGTGGCTCACGCCCCGCGCCTCGCGAAGTAGAGGTAAAGGGGCGGAGCTGCGCGACTTGGTGCTCATGATGAAGTAGAAGGAGCATCTTGCGCACCCCAGCGCGAGCCTTGCCACCATAAAGGCAGTGAGGCCCTTCTTGGCTGAATGCCTGGAGATGCGCCACGGCACCCTGACCTTCCGCTTGACACAGGCCTCTCGGGGCACGGTTGCTTAAGGAGGTACCTGTGTCGCATAGGGTGGGAGACGACGTCAGGGTGCCACCATTGTGGCACGGGCGGCGAGAAGGACACGGCGACCCACGCTGTCGCCGTATGCCCCGTGTGGCACGAGCAGCGCCACGCCCTCGTCGCCCAAATCGGTGCAGACCTGTCGTTCCCGGCTCTGGTTCTATCCATGGTCGGAAGCGATCCTGGATGGACGGCCGTCGCCTCCTTTTTAGCCAGTCATGTCCGCAAAGGAGGCGGCGAAGCGGGAGCGGGTGTCAACCACCACACTCCCCTCCTGCCAACGCAGGCCACATCGTCGGTGCCGGAAGGCATCTAATGACCTCCGGCTGCCATAGAGAGCGGCCGCGGGTGGCTCCCCCTCGGGGAAGTATCCGCCGCCCGCACTATTGCCGCGAGAGTAAGGGCCGCATGCTGTTCCGTCGCCCTCATCAACTCCTCGAGTCGGTATAGGAGAGCGCCGAGGGGACGAAACCCTGACACCGACACAAAGGGTGCGCCGGCCCGGGCCACGAGATCGGCAGGCCACATATCCGTGAGCCCGGGCGTAGGCGATAGGAGAACAGCGGAGTTTTTAGTGGGTAGTCGGATGGCCGAACATCTTTCCCGGAATCCCACATATCCCTCGGTCCCCCCGGGCCGGGGGAACTCGTCAAGAGAGGGTTTTTCCCCGAGACAAAAAAAAAACAAAAAAATAAAGTAGGCTATCTTGTCTGGCTCACTGAAAGCAAAGAAAAGACATCCATTATTCATTTTGAAATTTAAAAAATACCTAATTGTTATACCTAACGTTACTATAGTTTTCAATAAAGATTCTACATAGACTAGACTCGATGACCGCTGTGACACAATATCTTTCACACGTTAGAATGCCTGCGGGATCACGGTTTCCTTTCTCATCTCGAGTCTGGGTGTACGGTATTAATATTTTTTTATATTGCAGGACAACAGACAGGCTGATGGCTCGCTTAGAATTTAGCAGTTACCGTCGCCTATGGGTGTTTACAACACCTGTGGCATCGCGAACACGCTGCTGTCTTATAAGGGTACAGGAACTTGGGTCACTAATGCCGGAAAAGAACGCAAGGTTACTATGGCGGCATACTTAAGACCAAAGGTGGTCGCAATCCAGGTGGGTTTGAGGCCCTACCACGTAGCTAGGGTGGGTTGTTTTGTCGCCTTTTACGACAGGCCGACCCCGGCCGCAGAAGTTAGTATTCTTTCTCCGCCCCTGCACGGATAAAAAATTTACAAATAGCATAGCCATAACACAAGTACTTTTCTGCTAACTTTAGAATTAAGTAACGCTTTATATCAAGATTATAAGAAAACGTTTCAGAACAATGTGTTAACAGATAGTTATAAAGGGAAAAGTTAAGCCAGCTTTAAGTGTTAGTTGCAGTTTAACTGGCGATATCGCGAACTAGCCTTACATCGCTATAAAACTACGGATGACTCCTGGTTCCTTTATCGTTAGACGCGTAAATTCTCGGGATCT
Organism: Malacosoma neustria; assembly: GCA_963693495.1. Taxonomy (NCBI): domain Eukaryota; kingdom Metazoa; phylum Arthropoda; class Insecta; order Lepidoptera; family Lasiocampidae; genus Malacosoma; species Malacosoma neustria. Next base: position 8,359,272 of record OY856373.1, read on the forward strand.
TCGGGGATCGTAATAAATAGCTGAAATCCTGAACTTTCACTACTGGTATGGACAGCTCTGATAGGATAGCTTTGTTACCTTCTCGCGTACTTTTGATAGTTTGTGTTAGACAAGTTAACTCCGTTTATCTCTCGATTAATCTATACTACTATTATAAAGAGGAAAGATTTGATTGTATGTTTGTTTGTTTGTTTGTTTGTTTGTTTGTTTGTTTGTTTGTTTGTTTGTTTGCTTTGAATAGGCTCCGAAACTACTGACCCGATTTAAAAAATTCTTTCACTGTTGGGAAGCTACACTATCCCCGGGTGACATAGGCTATATTATATTTTCAAAAAAATTAGGGATCCTTACTAAAACTCCAATAATGTAAGCCAAGGTGTAAAAAAATTACCTAAAATATTATTTAAATCGCGTTCGCTGCGAAAACTATTGATGATAGAATAAAATAATGTACTACGACTTTGCAGAACACATCATTATTTACAAAAAGTGTCGCGATAGCATATGTCTAACTATTATAGTTATGCCACAATAAGTGTTCTTTTATTTTAAAAATTTAATTGAAATGCCACCCCTAGAAAAAGCTCTTTATTTGTATCTTAGTATTAATCCTTATCAAAATAAATTACTTCATATTCAAAACTGCTTCAATATCTTTATAAAACTTTTTGAATTATTTAATTCGGATATTCCATTCGAAAGATATCACGAGTTTAAAAATGTAAATATTAGAAAAATGTTGCGTGGTAGCCGCTCACCCTGTTCGGCTAGCTAGGCAGCACCTTATGCAATGTAGGCGTGCGTCACTGGGGTTTTTACAAAAATTAGAAAAAAATACTTATTAAAAAATAACCTAAAATAAATAAAAAATAATAACAAAAAAAATCATTAAAATAAAAGTTCATAGAAATAATAATATTCAAACTTTCTTTATAATTTTATTTTTTTAGTAACCTGAAGCAAATAGAAGGGTTTATGTGTGTGTATATGTTACCGGCAATCTGTATAATTCAGGTATTCTATACAATACCTAGGTAATGTATAGAATACCTAAAACGTTAAGGTAATGTATGAAATATTATGAATATTATTTTCCAGTATATACTTTACCTAGCTAATGTATACAATTCCTGCTGGTCCACGGGCAATGTGGAAAATAACTATATTTGGGCCTGTATTTATCAATGTTATGTAAGTAAGTAAGTAGAAGGGTATAAAATGACAGACTAAAATAACACATTAGATTTGCTTAAAATCAACTTAACAATTAGTAAGTTCTGATTAAAAACAATCTTTATTCAAAGGTAGGTAGGTATTTATAGTAAAATCACAATCAAATAACATTGAACTTAAAATTCTTCTGGGTTAACTAACATAATCTAATTTACTCATAAGTAATCAGTTAAAAAACTTAGGCAACCAAACAATTCTGTAAAAATAGGAAGTAGATCTACTGGCTTCTCAGAATACATTAAGTAAAAAAATATTTATTTATTTTTACATGAAGAACTATTGTAGTGCATATGAATTTTGAAGTGCATAAAATCTTACTTTTAAGACATGAACACTTTTTAGTATTACAGAGTTGTTAACGTGTACATTTGACAAAACACTGACCTGTCCCCGTAGATTGCCGATTTGCAACTGTACGAAGCGTCGTTTCTTCATTAGGGACATCTTCTTTCTTAAGTAATTCTTGATGACAAACTGTAAACTGCTGTCTTGAATACAACGTCTTTATAATACCTTGCTTTGTTCCAATTTTGTAAAGTTTGTGATCCGTTTTTTGTAAGATTACAGGCAATATTTTGCCACGACCTCTGTCGACTTTCGAAACAGGGATTCTAACAGTAGTACCTATTGGCACAGGAGGAAATTTTCTTAAAAATGTATGCGGTTCCCTACAGCTAAGGTGTTTTTTACACATAAAGAACAAAAAACTTTAGAACCATAGCCTTCTGCAATATCTTTCTCCGGAGCAGCACAAAAAGCATGGATGGGTTTATTGCATTTTCTACACGAATGAGCACCCGTAGTCTCCTCTGCTATTGTCTTTTACACACATTGCCGACAGCGCATTCGGTATTGTATAGAATGCCTAGGCAAAGTATAAAATGAAAAATATTTCATACATTACCTTAACGTTTTAAGTATTCTATACATTGCCTAGGTATTGTATAGACGGTATTCTATACAGATTGCCGATAACATATATAATTTTTCATTTTGAAATTTTTGTTAAATACCCATGCGAAGCTGGGGCGGGCTGCTAGTTTATAATAATTTGTAGTTTTAGACTTTCTAATAATAATAATCTAATAATGTATATTAGGACAAATCACACAGATCTATTTTCAAAGTAATCAGCAAAGGGCTTGTATTATGGACTAATATATATAGACTTATATTTTGTGAATAAACACGACACAATCACAGGACGAGAATCAAACATGTGAGCTCTGCAAGTATTCCCACGTGCGAAAGCCGTTGTCTAACGGATGTAGTTGAATCTAGTCTTTTTTAATATACTAATTCTAACAAAATGATTCTTTGACTATCCATTTTTTTAAATTAACAGTTTCCATCTCAACGACCTATAAGTAAAACTAAGTAAAATAAACTTAAATAAATCAATCTTTCTAGTTTTTTTTATGGCTGTAGAACAGTAGCTAGGCTGACGGCCCGCTTAGAATTTAGCAGTTTCCATCGCCTATGGGTGCTTGCAACGCCTGTGGCATCGCGAACACGCTGCTGTCTCATGAGGGTACAGGAAATTGGATCACTAATGCCGAAACACAACGCAAGGTTATTATGGCGTCATACTTAAGACCAAAGGTGGTCGCCATCCAGACGGGCTTGAGGCCTTATCACGTAGCTAGGGTGGGTTGTTTTGTCACCTTTTACGACAGGCCGACCCCGGCCGCAGAGGTTAGTATTCTATCTCCGCCCCTGCACGGATAAAGAGTCTAGTTATGATATTCAGTTCTCTTATATTTTTAACAGTAAAATAATTTTTACAATCGTGGCCCATGACTGAAATGGGGGTGGCAGTAGAATGGACGTAATGACTAACTATCCAGACTTGTTATACATATATTTTTTCTGGAAATTAATTTATCACGATTTTAAAAATCTAAATAAGCATTTACTCCACCTATCTTTACATTTTATATATAGGATTTAGAGATATTACCTCCACATGTATATATCGTATTACAGTACTCCGCACTGCCCGCCATCAGCTGGGTGTTCATCTCCACTTTCTGTGTCTTCTTCATTTTAGTACGAAATGGTTTCCAAAAATCCAGTGAGTACGTAATATGAGCGATACTGTCTGGATTCGGAATGAGCTTCCAGCCAAAAAGTTTAGCCATCGCGGTACAATATGGAGTTTTACAAAAAAGTGTTATAGAATTTCTTAGAGGGCGAAAGCGCGTTGTTAATGCCTTTGGTGTTGCAAACGGCCATAGGCGATGGTGATCACCTGCTATCAGTGGGTTGCTTCCCCGTCTGCTGAAATCATATAGTAAGGTAATTTTTACCAATTTATACTTGGTTTGATTTCTATGTGTTTTGTAAGATTACCATCAGCAATAATATATTACTTCTCCGTGCAGGATTGGATTAAGAATACTGACCCCTTTGGCCAATAAAGGTATATCGTAAAAGGCAGCAAAACAACTCTAGCAAGGTGGTAGGGTGTCAAACTCGTCCACTACCAATATTTTATATCTAGTTTTAAAACATGCCGCTATAATAACTTTGTATTGTGTTCCGGTATAAGTCCCAGGTTCCAATTCTATTACATGAACGGTTACATGTTATCGGTGCCCTGGACGTCATTAACACCCGTAAGTGACGGCAACTGCTTAATATTAAATGAGCCGTCATCATGTTAGCAAAAGCAATAAAAAATGTAAGAGTCCATAAATGACTTTGCTGTATATAAGCAAAAAAAACCTCTTCTTCCTTCTGCCCTTATCCCACATTATATGGGGTCAACACAACATGTTCTCTCCTTCCCTTCTCCTCTGTTAGCCGCCATCCCATCATTCACACCCTTTTTTGCCATATCATCTATACACAATCCATACATCTTTTTTTTTAGTACTACTCCTGTATCCATTTACTCTCCTCATTTTTATCATTTTTCTCTTTATATGGTATTCTTCCTTGCGCATTACATGGTCAAACCACGCTAGTCTATTACTATTAATTTTTTTTAATAACTGGCGCTACTTTCAGATCTCTTCTAATATACTCATTTCTAATTTTATCCATTCTCGTAACTCCACACATCCATCTCAGCATTCTCATCCCCGCAGCATGTAACACCCTTACGTCCCCCCTGGCTTTATTACGGATTTATTAAATTTAAACTTTGAGTTTAACTTACTCTTGGGTCACAAATTGTTCGTGAGACCTGTCGCCATTTCATCCATCCTTTTTTATTTTGGAATAGCGTTGGAAAATCCTCATGGAGGCCCTCCGCCCTCGGGGAAGGGCGAAGGGGACTGTCAGACTCTTACTGACTAAAAACCAACCCGTGTTACTCATGTACCCGTGTGTCGGAGGGGCAGGTATCGCCGAAGCATTCATCGCTACTTCCCGACGGGTATTGACCCGCCAGATGGTCAGACGGGCCTCGTCACCCACTGCGGCCGTCACCCCGGCCGCAGGACTCCACTATGAGGCGCGCGCGGAGTAAGACGCCGCCCGCCTCAAGGCCTACCGCTGATTGGACGACGAGACGTCCCGAGTCTGCCGTCCGCAGGCCGCGCCCTACGGTGGCCGGAAGTCGGCCACCCTACGACGCCCAGTGCGTCTGCTGCGGGAGGGGAGAGCCTCCTTTGCGAGCATCACGGCCTCGCAAAAGGTGGCGACGGCACTCCACCCTGACTCGCTCCCATCCTGCATTCACTCTGTTTTTCACATCTATGCCTATCTCATCGTCGTTCTGAATTAATGATCTGGGGTATCGGAAGTTGGAGCAAGTTGTCAGTGCCACGCCTCCTAAGGTAATCGGGATGAAGTCGGATATTTCACCAAAATCATAAAATAGATGTGCAGTTTTGATTCTACTTATCTTTAACCCAACAACCTCAAATCTCTCCTGCCATTTAGTCAATCTGCTCTGGACCTCGTGATTATTTTCTCCAACCAGCACATTGTCATCGACAAACAGCATACACCAAGGTTCCTCCTCCTGTATTCCTGGTGGTACTGCATCTACCACCAGGAGGAACAGATAAGGGCTAAAAGCCGATCCTTGGTATAAACCTATCGCAACTCTAAACTTATCTGTGACGCCAGCAAGGGACCGGACATGAGTACTTGCCTTTTCGTATATAATACGAATCAGATGTAAGTACTTCACAGACACTTTCGCTTCCATAGCCCACCACAAAACCTTTTTAGGAACCCGGTCATATGCCTTTTTGAGGTCAACAAATACAATGTGCAGCTTCTTTTGTGCACTTTTGTATTTCTTGCACAGGTGGCGGCGAAGTGGGAATATGGCATCCATTGTCCCCCCCCCCCTCCCCGTCCGGGCATGAAATCAAAATGGTTCACATCTATTTCGGTCTCCTTTCGTAGTCGCCTTGCAATTCGCTTTAACTTTGAAAATACGAGAAACAGTGACATTTTAAATAAATCTCTGTCAGACTCCGAGGTGAACTTAGTCGCTTAGGGTGCCAAACCAAGTCGCTCCAATAAGCGACCCAGAAAAGTTCAAGAAGATGAGATTGCTTCCAAAAAAAAAATTACTTTGAATATCTACATCGTCTATTAAGACCCTTCCACCATCATCTAATATGCATTTCATATGAGTTATATCCCTTGAATTCTTTTTTCTATCACTCACTATTCTATAAAGATATTTCTCACCCCCAGGGTTTCCCAAAAACTCATACTTGGCTTGACTTGTTCCCTGGCCTTGGAGACAGCAACAGTTTTTTGCTCTCTTTTTACTCAGGGAAAAAGAAACAATGTATGTAATTTGCCTTTTCTTTCTAATGATAAGAGATTTAAACGTCAACTAATCCAAAAAAAAGAAATATATTTAATAATGAAATATATTTAATAAATCTTAAGAAATTGATCGGATTAATAAAACTTGCTGACAGAACCTTTAGCGGGTTCGTTGAAAGTTAGTTGTGATGTTGTTCAACCCTTGTCCGATCTTAGATAGTTAAATTTTGAACGTACTTAGAAGTTTATTTTTGCTTTAATTCCTTCATTAGGTAAGTCTTACCCACGTCACAATTGTTTGCCTGTTTTCCTCTACCTACTGATGGTTTTGACAGGTTAACTTGAAGATATGTCTTTATGTTCTTTCAAGTTTATTTAGTCTAAACGTTGCCGTATATAAAATTAAAATGACTTATGCAAATCGGCGCTCCCAAAATTATCTAGACAATGGTCTTACAGTGAATGTCCTAGGAGCCACAGATAAAAATATAAAGTTTTGACTAATTAGTAAACAAAATGATAACATAACAGAAGGATATCATACTGTTTATCTTTCAAGAGAGAGAACTAGATGATAAAACTAGAGAGAGAACTATAATTTAAAGTAAAAGTTTAGATATAACGCTTCAAAGAAAAAACATACTTCATTCTTCTACCATTCATGATTTTATAGTTAATTCAATGTTGATATAAAATTTTATTTAATGTACCATGCATATTTTTATATACAAAATCAATATTTTAAATATAACCTTATTTTATTAACCTAAATTACATTGCTTAATTCATTATACTTCTTAAATTAAAAATAGGCGATGGTAAGGTCTAAAATTCCATGGTGATAGAGCTCATATTCTCAAGGTTATATATCAAGTGTAATTCCATTGAGCTACCACTGAGAACCTGCCGACTATAACTAGTAAAACTAGACAGCACTTCGTTGTAGTTGTCGCAGAGCAATGAACAATAATCGAATCTGCGACCCCACAAAAACTAGGACGATCGGGGTTCTTAGTGGGCATGCTACTTCGATTACTTCTGGCTATCATAGGTACTCTGAGTAGCTGAGTGATTGAGAGGAGTATTTCTCAGAATAAAAAAGCTAATCGTTGCAGTAATTTGTCAGGCGATTACACTTAGGCCGACTTGCACAACCAATCACTAAACGTATTTAGCGCTAAAGTTATTTAAATCGTCATTCTGTCCCTGTCACATTGACAACATTTGACAGAGGCAGAATGACGATTTAAATAAGTTTAGCGCTAAATACGTTTAGTGATTGGTTGTGCAAGTCGGCCTTAATCTATTAAAATATTTAATAACTAAAAACTTTAAAAATCCTCATCCCAATATTTTCACATAAAATATTACCAAAATATATTAAATTTACACTTTTAACTAGTAGGATATATTCGCCAGCGATTTGTTGCCATCGGTAGTCATTGTTCGCATTGGTATTCCTGTTACGTATGACTGCGGGCTTTGGCAACTGCGGTTTAACGAACCCTGATAAATCGGATTATACTATTTAGGTCCGTTATCTATAAATATCAACACGCGTTGGACTATGGATTATATACAGAATTAATATTTATTGAAGACGTATTATAGTTTGTAAATATATAAATAAATAAAATAATATAAACAGAATCAATCATTAGTTAAATGGCAACTAATGATTTTTCATTGTAAGAAATGTTTTCATGTTCACAGTAAGAAAAGACACATCGGGGTTGGATAGGTCGGATAGTAGTCGTTCCTATATACCAAATTAATTTTAATCTATTTTCTTCTTTGATATTTTTCTGTGAAAATAGCTTGACAAAATGCAAGTAAGGGAAGCAGATTATAGAAGTTTAGCTTTGTGATAATATTAAGTGGGGTATCGTCAGGCTTCCATGTAACTTTCTTTTTTGTTATGTGGTGGAAAATGCTTAATGCACACCCCACCATCTGGGGGCTGCTGGCAGAGTAGTTGCCAAAGTTGCCAAAGGGACGCACGTCGCTGGGTTATATACTAAAATCCACCTCAGTGTTCCTCTTATGCCCGGAGCCTGGGAGCGAGGGATATGCTTTTGCGTGCGCCTCTCATCCAGGCGAGCTGGGCCAGCCATGTTGACTTTGACCGGCCTTTCCTGTGTATATATGCTTACTCGGTCGGAGTATATGTGTCGTACCCCGATTGCCTCTGCACTCTCATAGAGGTGAGAGGGGCGCACGAAACACAGCACACCCCATCTCCGCCCCTTTGACCTGCGGCTTCCCCTTGCTTGCGTGGCCGGGACCTCCGGCGGCTACAGGTTGGTGACGTTCCTTATTGCCGTATCCTCGACGCTGTTGTCGCAGTTGTGACACCCTACTGTCGGATCACGCCGTTGCGATGTGGAGCGGCCATCCTTCTTGAGCAGGACCAGTTTCCCCGTCTTCCGAATTTTAGGGAACTGGCCCTGCTCCAGATATTGTGAAAAGAGGATTGCCTGGAAGAAATCACTTCTAGTGATAAGGCACGTAACAAGGAAACCGTTTGTACAATCTTTATTGTTTGTTTTGTCCAATATTGTATTTATATTTTGTGTGTAAAAGAGCCTAATAAGTCGGAGCTCCAGGGCGGGTTCTGGTTCTTTCAGATGTATAAAAGCCGCCCCCAACATGAAAACAGTGAATAAAACTAGCTTATAGTATTATAGTCAAACGTATATAGGTCATAATTACATACATAGCACGACTTATGCATATTAATTACAAAAACTTGATTGAACATGTCAGTCAGTCAGTAAATAAATAATAATACGTAGAAAAGTATTTACTCAATCAACACCTGTGTTACGAAGGTGGCTATGCCGGTTCCGGAGACCGGGGATAAAGAATTCATATTGCAATATCTGCATATTGTGGTGCAAAATCGTGAATTTGAAACATTGTTGCCCATTTTTAATATATATTTATAAAATAGTGTCATCTATACTGTACAATATATATACTTGAATCGTAGCAATGGATGAACAGTGGTCATCTAGGTATATGTAAAATGAAGAAGCAAAAAATATTGTTATACTGTATGTATTTCAAAATATCTTTCTCACTTAATTTCTTCCCGGTATAAATGTACCGTTAAAGAACTAGTAAAATATTATGATTGTAATAATTTAAAAGCTTAGCGAAGAAGACCATAACGAATTGCTCTAGTACTGGATGAAGATAACCAGTTTTATTACTAAGGAACAGCAAAGAGGCTAAATTAATAACATTAATAACAAATAATAATAAATTTTATTTTTCCCAACAATATACATTTAGGGCCCTAGGTAATAGGAAATAATTTTAACAAATTTATTTCAAATCATGTAACTACAAGTGTCTACTAAAATAAAGGCAGTGGGAGTCCACAAAAGTCCACAGTGAGAAAAACCCGACCTTTGCAGCTCCTGGTCCATCCTCTCAACACAATTGCAAACATATAAGCAAATATGTAAAAGTGCATCTAATTTTCTTGTGTGTCGTGTATAGTTAGAAATTAAAAATTCACAAAGTATTACGCAATAGTCTTCAATATCATGATAATGCTTGACAATTATAAATTTAAATCATGTTAATTAACCCTTTGTTTTGCTAAAGATGTAAACTCTCATCACACATTTATTTATAAATGACTTCAAAGGTCTATTTATTTATAATATAAGAAAACAAATTGAAAAATGAGGAAGCAGCTTTAGAAATACGAGTAGGTCCACTCCAGAGACACTTTGAGAATAACATATCGTTTTAAACACCGACTGACAGTTGACACATTTCGACATTCTTTAACTTGTCGTTTCTGAAATACACGCGCTCCGCCTTTTCATATTTATTTTAGCCTGTATACCAACTTTCAAAGGAATTTCAACTACAATGCCATTGTTTTAGACTAAAAATCTATTTGTAAGATGAACAAGACATTCCAAACAATCGAGTTAATCAGGAACACACGATGGGGTGAAATGGACTAATTTTAAAACTAACGTTCAAATTATGATTTAGCACCACTTTGTAAGTAATGTATTCCAGGAGAGTTTTTATAGACTAATACATTTTTATTGCTGTGATACAGCAGACATGCTGATGGCCAACTTGATAGTAAGCACTAAGCAGTTACCGTCGCCCTATGGTTGTATGCATTGCCAGGGGCACCGCTAACACGCTGCCCTCCGCGTAGGGATATTGGTACCTGGATCGCTAATGCCAGAACAAAAGGTTATTATGGCAACATATTTAAAGACAATGGATCATAGCAAACAAAACGGACTGAGAGCGTTGTTTTATCGCTTTTACGGAAGGTCACAGGAGATAATATTTTTACTTCGCCTCTATAGTTGTATAAGTTTTGCAATGTACATACTATTAAAATCAATTTGGAAGTTATACTTGTTTTGGCGCGTTAAGTAATAATAATAATAAATCTTTATTTCTTGACAAAAACATTGACAAAAACTGGTTTGAAGTCCCTGACTGCTGAACTAGATACAAAAGAAGACCTGTGTGACAGCAGTCAGTGTCTTCCCTCGATTGGTGATACAATTTACATTATGGCAAATATGTTAGTCAAGCCCATAACTTAGTTATAGGCACAAGAAAATAAGTAGATACAATATACTAATACTGAGGTGAAGGTACAAAAAACATGTTCGTCCGCGCGCACGCGTGTGTGTGTGTGTGTGTGTGTGTGTGTGTAAGTGTGTGAATGTGTACGGCGCAAGTGTGTGTGCACGTGTGTGTGTGTGTGTGTGTTGTGTGTGTGTGTGTGTGTGTTCAGGCAAAGATACATACACATATATATACAATCACACTAACATATTTGTAAATACATACATATATACCTAGTCAGGTCATAAATTTTGTCACATGTTTAATGTAAAATAATTGTAACAAGTTTATTAATTATGTAACCATTCATATACCAAAATGAACTTAACAAAACATAGATTCTTATGACTTCAATCTGCGCGGCCAGTTGTCTATCGCAGCACGAACGAGGTCCATGTCAATATCGGCGGCTGCCTTAATCAAGGATGTCTTGAGTGACTCCAAATTGGGATGAGGCTTTGAGCACGCCTTTTCCTCCAAGTGTTGCCATATCTTGTAATCTAACGGATTCAAATCTGGACTGGAGGAGGGCCAGTCTTCGTGCCGGATGAAGTCGATTTCACGCGCCGCCAGCCAGTCTTGTGTGCTCTTCGCTCTATGAGCTGGCGCCGAATCTTGTTGGAATACCCAGTGCCTGTTATTGAACATGGTATGAGAAACAGGTTCCACAAGGTTCGTCAGGACTGTATTTTGATACACAACAGCATTCGTTTTTACACCTTTCTCACAAAAATGTACCTCTGTTAAGCCCCAATAAGAAACTCCCAACCATACCATGAGCGAGGATGGAAAATGACCTCGTTGGACACGCGGAATACGGTTGCTCGCTTCTTCACTACTGTGTGCGTACACCTTATCATTTTGTTTGTTGTAGCTCTCTTCTACGGTAAACATTTTTTCATCCGAAAAAAGAATTTCCCGATATTTTTTTCCCGCGTACCGCTTCAACAAAGCGCGGCATCTCTTCAGTCTCAGGTCCATTAGACGAGCATTCAAACGATGTCCTGTTTTTCTTCGATATGCCCGAAGCCCTAAGTCTTCATTTAACACCCTTTTCACCGTGTTTCTGCTTAACCCCATCTGAAGGGCCAACAGTTTCTGCTTACGTTTAGGATTTCTTTGAATTCGTGCCTTCACAGCTTTTATCACTGCTGGAGTCCTAACAGACCGAGGGCGACCACTTCTTGACCTGTCATCTACACTAGAGTCTTCATTGTATCGTTTGATGGTACGATAAACGAATCTTTTGGTAATATTCAAATTTTTCAGTATGTTAAAAATTTGAATTGGCGCGTAACCGCAACGATGTAACGCAATAACTGCAACACGGTCTTCTTTAAGCGTCCACTCCATATTTAAAAATGAGTAAAATTCTAAAAGTTATACATTTTTATTTTCATGAACAATTCGAAATTCTAATTCAATAAACTTTTTTGTGGCCAGCATTCTAAAAGAAAAGTTTTTACTGTGTGACAATACTTATAACCTGACTATGTACATTACAAGCTTTAGCATAATAAGTTTTCTGTGTCTTCGTAACATAACGTGCATAACCATTCCTTGACCATTTTCTTCACTTTATATGAGCAGTTTGGGTAGATGTTAAGCTTTTTATTGATCCTATCATATAGACGAATAGCTCTTTGGTTTTGTTGCCGAAGCGCAAACACGGTATTACAATAATGGGGCTGACAAACAGTCCTTATTACTCGTTGGTTTGTATAATTTTCCCTGGGGTATGGGGTTTGTCGGTGTTGCCTTAGGGTCACTTGAAGGATATATAGTTGTCGGACAGATAAGACCTCACAGTACTCATACAGTGTCCTGGTGGGAAATTGATATGGTTTACTAAACATTACTTTGAGCAGGGAGCGTTGGGCCCTTTCCAATTTAATCAAATAAGATTTACATGCACCACCCCACACCTCAATACAGTAACGCAAGATCGATTCCGCCAAAGTGAAGTATATGGACTTGAGGAGTTTAACATCGACAACATTTCTTAGTTTCCTGAAGACCCAAATCAGTTTTCTGGATCGGTTGGACAACAGATCGATATGTGAGCTCCAGGTTAACCTACTATCCAAGATTACGCCGAGGTACTTGATTTCTGAGGCTTGTGTAATAGATGTGCAATTACATAGTCGAGTGTTTTTTAAATTACACGAATGAGCTTTAATACTAATATCTGCTAATGCGGCTTTGGATGCATAAAACTGCATATATTTTGTTTTAGATAAATTTAGTGATAGCAAATTGTTTGCAAGCCAGAGGTTGATTTGATGAAGTCCCAGTTCAGCGTAACTACACGCCTCCGCCCATGTACTCCCCTAAAAGATTAAGGCTGTGTCATCCGCGTATGCAAAAACCTGTCCATTGTTGAGTGGTAAAGCACACAGATCATTAATGTACACTAAGAAAAGGCTGGGACTAAGAATACTGCCTTGTGGAATGCCAAAATGAACTGGAGCGTCTGAACTTATGTAGTTCCTAATTTTAACTTGTTGAACTCTGTTGCGTAAAAAGTCTTCAAAGATCTCCAGCACTCTTCCACGTATTCCAATGAAATCAAGCTTTTTAATGAGAATTGAGATTTCAATGGTGTCGAATGCTTTCGCAAGATCAAGGATAACGCCTATACATTTCTCATGTGCGTCTACTTTAGATGTGACAAAATCCGTTAGCTTATTAACTGCATCCACACTACTTAGACCTTGTCTGAAACCAAATTGGGATACCGATAGAAAGTTGTAGTGTTCAATAAATTTCGTAAGTCGAGAATTTAGTACCTTTTCGAATATTTTAGAGAGTGTGGTCAATATAGATATAGGCCGATAGTTAGAGGCAATACCGCGGTTTCCGCTCTTGTACACTGGTGTTATAATAGCTCTTTTAAATGCTGTTGGAAAGACGCCTTGATCAATGCATAGTTTAAATAATTTAGCCAAAGGAGGCACTAGTATAAATTTAGTGTTTAGACTCAAGATTGGAATTTCTTTAGTGAAACTCAATGTTTTGTCGATTTTGTATAATTTCTAAATTATTACAGTAAGCAGCAACGAACCGTGCTAATCTTAGTTCGTAAGAAGAATAATAATAAAATACCGTCCTTTGAGTTATAAATTCTCAATGAAGAATAATAATTTTAATTGTGCCCCTTTCGGAAAGTTATGAGCAAATAATATTTGTATGTATTTAGATACTTTCATCAGGTGCTTTAACATTTAGATTTTTTTATAAATTTTGATGGAATTCCGTCCCACCCAGTGGCCGCACTGTTTTTGAGATTAGTAATTATACAATCTAATTCCTCTTCATCAGGTGGAAGTAAAACCATAGAATTCCCCGCGGATGCATACACAGGCTTTGAAATAGTTTGGTTACTGATGGTATTTGATATTATATTTTCCGCTAATTGCTTGCCTATGTTTGAGAAATACTCATTAGCGATATTAAGAGACTGCATTGGGTCTGATGTATGTATGAGATCTTCGGCTGCTTTAGGTTTGTCATAATTTATAATGCTTTTGATTGCCTTCCAGGTATCTTTATTAGACTTGGCGTTTTTAAGTAATGATTTTTCATATTCAATTTTAAGTTTTCTCAGTAAGTTTTTGCAGAAATTACGATAACGTTTATAGGATATTAGTAAAATACTGTTATTGGGGTCGGATTTAGTTTTAGAATGTAATTTGTCTCTATGTCTGAGACACCTTAATAAACCTAATGTCATCCAAGGTTTCAAAAGAGTTTTACGATTTGAAGAGTATTTCAATTTTGAATTTAGAGCCACTGCTTGAGACAGTAAGCCAACAAAATATGTGGCAACCTCATCTGCATTATGAAGGTAAGAAACGAAAGAAAAATCAATTGTAGCTAAATATTTATGAGCTTTTTGAAAATCAATAATTTTGTATGCATATTGTCTATCTGTTTGAGGTGCACTATAAGAGAGGTTAAGGAGTACAGAAAAATGATCTGTAATGGTAGAATTTATAACAAATACAGATGCAGGATAAACAGTTTTTAGCAGAATATGATCTAAACAATTAGAAAGCCTAGTCTGATAGGAGTGACCTAGGAGTAGCCCTAGCTCGGCGCAAAGATTTAAATATCTCTCCGAATTACGGTCAGTGTTATTTAACTTTACATCTATGTTAATGTCTCCTGCCATAATAACTGTGCGGGCTGCACCAAAACCGCGTATAATTTTATTTATAGAGTCTAGGAAACCATTTATGCAATATATGGAAGGCGACCTGTATATGGCCAGAATATACATATCTGGGTTAATTTTCAGTTCGAGAAAATTAGCGCCTGATGTACCTTCCGGTTCAGAAACCGAGCATCCTATATGATTTCCAACATAGATTACTATGCCGTCATTTTGATTAAGACATTTTTTAGAGTAGAATTTAGAATAGTTTTCTATGTCAGGTACTGGTTTGTCTTGACTGAGCCAGCATTCAGTCAAAATCATAATATCAATCTTAAAGTGAAATCTAGCCATTTGAGCTACCAAATCGTCGAAGTTTTTGTAAATACTCCGTATGTTTTGAGTTATGATATTTAAAGAGCTCTGAGACTTCCCTATTAAGCGATTACAAGTTTCTACATCACACGAATATGAGACTGAAACAGCCAATTTATCAAGTTCCGAGTATATTTGATCAATCTGTTCAATCACTGTTATATATTAAATGTATTTGCTCCATAAGTTGTTCTCTTTTTATTCGCATGTGTGACAGAAACATTATGACATGAACAGTTTCTTTAAATATGAGTTTATTTTTATAAGCAACGAAAAGCTAGATGATTTGCTAGGAGCCGTTATGAGAAGATTACCGCAACTGAAGCAAGAACATTGGGTTATAAGTAGAAACATGCATGTACCAATTTTTAATATGAGTATGTTAGGCATTATATTGTGATTGTGAAGTACAAGGGTTTGGAAAAGTTTAGATATACTATATATGAGATTTTTCCGATTCATAGTTTGTGGATAGTCGTACAGATATGTAAATAAGATTATAAGTAGTTTTATTCGAAGTTCAAAGTAATTACTAAATATTCTGCTAATAAATATACCGCTGCTAATATAAGTGCTTATTACACTTGGCTAAATTTAGTCGACTGAATTCAGAAGCAAATTTAGAAGCGAGTTAGAAGCTTCTGATCACACTGTTCTAAATTCAGTCACTGAATTCAATTGCCAGTTTAAGCGCGACGAAGTTGGACGTGTCGTGCGTGTCCGAGAATGGCCCCAATATTGTCTAAACAACAAAAAATCGGTCTTGGCGTAGCCCTCGCTGTCGGCTCAATTGAAATAAAAAAAAGAAAAAGAAGAATATGGGTGAAGAAATATTTATTGCTGCGCGGAAAGTTAGCAAATATAAACATTATGAGTGATTTAGAACCAGCAGACTTCAGAAATTATCTACGAATGGATTCGAGATCGCTTGACCTAATATTAAACCTTGTGACACCGTTTATTCAAAAGCAGGATACTATCCTACGAGATAGTATAAGTCCAAAAGAAAGATTGGTTGTAACATTAAGATTTCTCGCAACAGGAAATTCGTATCAAGATTTAAAATTTAGTTCTTTAATATCCCAACCCCTGCTAACAAAAATTATCCCTGAAACATGTCGGGCTATTATATATAAATATCAATTCGGACTAATAAATATAAATTATCAATCTTCTCTTTTAATGTCTTTGTCGTAGTCGTAACATCAACTTTTTTGTTTAAATTCAGTAATACTTGGAAACCTTTATTGCGAATATTTTTATTCATAAAATTTTTGTAATTCTTGTCCCAAAGATAGGGTATGTCTTTATACAGCCCTAAAATATTAAGCATAACTTCTTTTTCGTAACTGTGTATGGCACTCAGACTTTACTTTTTTATTCGGAAGTAAAAAACAAACTAAAACGTCCTCACGCACGGAGAGCTATTGGGCGACTGAGTAAGTGAGTAAGTAACTAAATGCGATTACACCTTCCTAAATGCGTTTCTAATTAGGCTTCTAAATGATTCAGTCAGTTAGAAACCATCCTTGCTTCTGAATTTAGGATGCTAACTTACTAAATGCTATTACACTTCATTGAATTCAGTAGCGACTGAATTCAGTCTCCTAAATTTAGCCAAGTGTAATAAGGGTTTTAGGGAAAAATTAGAGTAAATTTATACGATGCGCGCGCGCACATCGTCACAAAAAACCGACACTCAAATTAATTACAAGGCGTTTTTTACAATATATTGTTGAATTAAAATTGTATTTGTTGTTTTTACAAATCCGCAGAAAGGCAAATTTTTAAAAAGCGACATGTAGCTGATAACTGTCAGGTGTAGCTGTAATCTGTAAATTTTTAACTATTTATTGAATTAAAGATAAATTTTACTGTGATTAAAAGTGATAAAAGTGGTTTTTACATATTACTTTGAGTACGTTTGTAGAATTGGAGGTTAGTTGACGGTACTCGTATGTATTTATTTATTTACATCATAAATAAAAATATTTTTTTCTATTTTTGTACTGAATGAATAAATATTGTAAATATTTTAAAAAGTGTCATGTTACTATGTATATGTTTTTATCGTGTAAATGTTTTAAGGAGAACATAAGTTTTTATTGCAATATACCTTATATTGTGTTTATTTCGCTAAAAATTTAACATAGAAACCAAAATACGAGTAGCGAATATATTATTACAATCTTTACTATCCGGAACATTAGGGTTATTTGTACATATTTTTTCATTATTGTCTATTTACTACTTTAATTTTATATTTCATATATTCATATTGTATAATAGTAACACTAGGTATATATTTTACTCATTTGGATTATTACGTAAAATATGGCGTGTGTTCCGTTTGAACTGTTACTCATAAGGGAGGTTCACCTGAATCTGAAGATAGTATATGTTGTTTAGCAGGTAAATGATTATTTCTACGGGGGTTTATTTATTCAACAACACAAGGAAATAATTAAATATAATAAAAGTAACTTCCGTCTTTAAGAGCTCATACTACATCTCAGCTTAATATATTTTCAAACAATATTTCATTGTCACATAGCCGGTGAATGTTTAATCGCATAAAATTTATAAGACCCATTATTCCTGTCTTTGAAGAACATAAATACATTGTCAGTTTATTAATAATCGTGTTACTTAACTTACATTATGGTTAAAACATGTGTTAACCATGTCTACTTTTTTAATGATTAAGATGGTTTCCATTATCTTTTATTTTTGTTTATTTAAATTTTAATGCAGATGTTGAAAATATTGACTCCCCTTTAAATTGTCTAGCTAGATGAATTTGTTCTGAGTCGGCAAAATAATTGAGCCATTCATAAAGCTCGCGATAACTCCGGCTCGTCCCAGAACAATGACTAATAAGCAGTTAATCCCGCAAATAAAAGTGGAATTGAAACAGAAGTGGGACGCCTTTGCGCACCGTGTGGGTAGGCTAATGTCGATTTGTCTTTGTCGGCGTCACTGAACTCGTCAGAAATAGATTAAGCGCTCTCACTCTATCTAATGGCGCCTCATTTGTTGGGCTTTAAGAGAAAAATTACTCTTAAATTCAGAACGACAGGATCATGTCTAAGAGTTTCGTTTGTTTGATACGATTCGCGGCAGCGCGTTTCCTAAGTCCCTGTTCCTCCGATACGATACACTTTTATCACGATAGATTCTTCACACTTCTTTTTACAAGCGCTCAAAGTAAAAGTTTTCAAAGAAATTATCTTCTAAAAATAAAACTATGGGACTAGTTTAATAAATTCATAAATCACGCCCCAAGTGGTTTGCATACCGTATTCAACATGAGATCCTTTTAAATTCAACGAAAAAACAAATATTAAAATTGTGCAGTTCAAAATGAACTTACGCCAAGAAACGCTTACGAGGGATGAGTACTGTTGCGGAAATAAGAATTTCAAGAGAATTGAAAAGCGTAGCAGAATTGCTTGAAAATATGTTGCACTTCTTTTGATATTAATTTTATATAGACATTCCAAGAATACAAGGATTATGAGAAATGAAGCGTGTATTTCATGTTAGCCAACTCACAGAATGTTTGCAATTAAAGTTTAAGTTATAACACATTTTATTTATTTAATGCAAAAATTTTAATTTAGTTTTTGATAGTATCATGTGAAAACTGGAATTAAAGTGTTTAAATGGAATGAACTTGCCGATTTGATAATATGTTAGCCTGCCGTGAAGTCACAAATCGTTATGTTAAAATTTAAACATGTAGGTAAGCATCTTTTTTGATTTGATTTGACTCGAACTATCTTTGCTGAAGGTAATAAATACGTATTAATAATTCTCAACTACTAGAGATGCCGAAGACTGGAGAAGAGAAAGTTGGAAAGTGGACCCCGGGCACCGAAGCGGAAGTTTGGGTTGTATCCGAGATTTAACGGCAGGATATGATGATAAAAGTTATATTCCCGAGAATCTGAGCTCCTCTATTACTGTTACATAATATGTTATTCATTGAATCGCTTTTAGTGAATACGTTATACTGTATAATCATCTTAAGCTAGAAACTGCTAGAGGTTAACTCGTGCGGTATAAATAAATAAATATACGAGCATAATTCACACAGCCCTATCTAGTCCCAAACTAAGTTGCATAGCACTTGCGTTATGGGTACTAGACAACTGATATAATACATATATACTTTTTTCAATAAATACATATTATACATAAACACCCAGATGCGAGACGGTAATCGAACCCGTGAACTATGCGAGCGTACCGAAGTGCGTTAGCCGCTACGCCAATGAGGTTGTCAATAGAACTTTTATCTGTTTTATTACATAAAATAATCACATTTACTTTTTAAGATAGTGTCCCGCATATTATATTGCTAAAAGCTTATATTGATGGTTTATTTATAAACACCATTGCAAGCCACTCAAAATATAATAAAATATACTAATATATAAATATAATATTATTAATATATAAGATTATCTAACACCTGCTAAACAATTACGCCAGAAATCTAAATTATATCGTAAATATACAAATATTTTTTGCATCTATCTACAAAAAAGAGAAAAAAGTCCTGACTCTAACTATGGATTTTAATAATATAATAAAATAATAACAAAATAAAATTCCAACTAATCTCAAATTTAATGACATATACAATAAAAAATTCAGTTAAGTTCTTCACTATGGAAAAAAATATTATGTTTGAATCCTAACTACGTGGTAGGGCCCCGAGCCCATCTGGATGGCAACCACCCTTGGTATGCCGCCATAATAAGCTTGCGTTGTGTTCCGGCGTTAGTGACCCTTTACCTCTATGGGACAGTAGCGTATTAGCGGTGCCCCAGGCGTCACAAATATCCATAAGTGACGGTGACTGCTTACTATCAAGTGGGCCGTCAGTCGTTCTGATTCTCTTTAGCAATAAAAAAATAAGTGGGAAGAGAGACAGAGGAACATGAAGAAATTGTAAAAAGCGTCTAATACATTACTTTTGCTAATTCACAAACACAGTGTCACACAATTTTCTTTAAGGGTATAAGGCTCCACTCATTTAGAGTCATTTAGGGAGGCCGCACATCAGAGATACATTTGTATTAAGATAATCGTGGCTCCACATTTGAAACACGACACATTTATCGCCCCCGTATATTTGTATGTAAACACGCACGTACACCAATGACACATTTGTAGTAGGTGCAGTTTGTGTCGCGCCGCACTCTCGAAAAATGAAAGACAACATTGAAATTATCTTCATTGGATTGTAATTCTTGCGAAATTTTGACATTTCCGTAAACTGTACAATTTTTATTAAACGGATAAACCCAACAACGTCTTTTTTTCTCATTAATCGCCACATCAAAAACTCGTCGTCGTCAGACGATGATGTCGACATTCAGTTGCTGGTGCCACGCTACAACTGTGCTTCCGATGTGAGCATACACGATACATTTGCTGTAAACACAATTATAGCGACGTAAATGTATGTAGCGTGTAGCGTGTGGCGCCGGTGTGCGGCCTTACTGTAATTTTTTTTCACTTCTTATGTTTTATTTGCTCCCTCCCCTCCTTGCTGAGTAAAATTGGTAACACGGAATAATTGCCGAAAAAATCGCGTAGTAAAGCACTGTGATAGTAGTTATAGTAGTAGTAGATAATAGTTATCAAAATACCATAAATCTTAACATGAAAAATCAAATGAGCAAGCCAAGTGTACTATGGATACATTTTTAAGCGCAACGGTCTTTGCACGTGGAAATAGCTGCAGGGGTCTGGATGTTTATTTAAATATATATTTGCTTACAAAAGTATGTAACAATTAACATAGTACGTGAGTTCTCTAGTACCACATCATTTTAGTGCACAGCGCTTTGTTGCTTACTTAAGTACTAGATAGAATTATGTGATTGTCCTAATATTTATTTTTATTAAACAAGCTCAAGGTTCGGGTGACTAAGCTAATTCAAGTTTTAGTAGTAAATGACGTGGAATTGAAAGGAGATAGAACTTGCCAACAAGTCATAAAAAGCGTCAAATAACCTGAGGTTGTCTAATGTACTACTTTCCACGAGTGATTATACAATTTTGAATCTTAGTTTGTTGTATTTATAGATTCACTAACATTAGCATAAACACACATAAAACTATTAGAGTAACTACTAGTTAGAGGTAAATTAAAGTTAGCGGCGTATATCTGCGATGCGATCACAAGTCAAGCATTGAGTAGTGTGGCGGCGGTCAAATAGTTTCACGGATCACCGTCAGACGAATCTAAATTGACTTGCGGGTAGTCAGAGAAAAGAATAGAAAAAAACTTAAGCACAATCCGAAATAGCGTTAAATAATTTAAAAAATTTAGCAATGACTCTTGCATCTCTCATCTGTATGTGTGATAAATAATCTCATAAACAAATTAAATCATCAACACCACACCATACGCGAATATTTCATTTGAGATAACCATTAATTTGTTACGAGTATAAACAAGTACTAGTCCCCTTAAGTATAATGCAATAAAATATGGAATTTAGTAATACAAATAAGATAGGCTAATGCACTAGATGACATCACGAACCTTATTTATATGCCGTAAAAAGCAGGTCTACATTACTTTTAATGTTTATATTAAGAAAAGCGAGCAATAAAATATACTTATATCGAAAATCAGTTTCTTCACCCGATACTCGCCATTATATACGCTTCAGCGGTTTTTATACCTAAAATTTTCATCTGGTCTGGGTAATCTTCTACATATTTTTCTAAGTTACACTTTAGAGCCTAGGTTTACTTATTGAGTAATGTTGCGTAAGCAAAACTTCTGCGCATATTTTTGCGTCCTTAAGTTTCTATTTTGTGTAATAAGCACAAGTAAATAAATAGAATACATGTAGCTAAATCGATTTTCAAATCCTTTTTTGCTATGAGCTAGTAGGAGGTAAACCAAAACTGGTGAGTTTTAAAAAGCGATAAATGATATAAACAGTTTGTCAGTTCATGGGTAGTAAAGAAAGTACATCAAGCTTTTGTATTGTTGCCTAGCGTATGTAGTTATACTTGTATAAATGAAGTTAAGCCATTGTTCTTTTTGATAAAAATATGAGTATACTACAGAAGAAAAATAACACAAAAAGGCGTACATTAAAGGCGATAATAGGTACAGGACGCCACAAGCTGTGGATTACTATTATGTATTCCCAAAAATATCTCCTGGTCTCAAAAATACAAGCTTTGGATACAATCGGGAAGTATGTCTTATTACATTAATTATCTAAAATATTTGAATGAAAATAATAGAAAATCATTATCAACGGATGAAAGTAGTATGATACTCAAATATAAAACTTTTACTGAATTTAAAAACAATCAAAATAAATGTAAGAAAAAAAACTGCAGATACCATGAACTGCGAGTTCTACATAAGTACTTATTTAATGTTAATAACTCAGACTAACCAACTGCAGTTCCCAGAGAAACTATTTAAATAAAAATAAGACGACCATTAGACAATAATTTATAAAATAACACGATCATACTGTCATAAGCTATGTGTAATACGACAAACTACAAAATGGCGCGAAGAATTACTCTCCTGTTGATATTCGTTTTGAAACTCGTGCTGTTCGACTGTTGGCTATAAATAAAGTTATTTAAGACATGTGGCGATCTTAAATCGATGTGTTTACTTATGTCGCCTATAGTCAGGTTGAAGTTTATACATTTTGTATTTATTGTATGTTACTTACACATATAAATAACTCTCTAAGGGTATTTTGGTAGTTTAGTATCACACATACGATGCAGGTCATGTATTTAGAGCAAATCATGTACAATTTGAGTGTTAGAAGCAACAAAGAGAACATTGAACTTTTGAGAGAATTTAGATGGGATAGAAAAAATATTTGACGATATGCGTCACCTAGCTTCGAAGAAATTCACAATGACTCTGATGAAATTTACGGTTTGGTGCAGGCTACTGTTCACAGAGCAAGTGATGTGTATCACCAACTACATTTTAAATATTTCTGAGACAATATGAGTATACGAAGTCAATAACACATGATGAAGACTTTGATCCCCAAGGAGGTCTAAAATATGTACATCTAGCTACATATGTGCTGCATTATGCTGATCGTCCCGCGCTTGCTTCCACTATTATTTTACATGAGAATAAGAATATTTCGCAACCTCGTATGCAATATGACGCGGATAAACTATATGGATGATAATCCACCTAAAAAGAGCAGTAGCTTTTAAGTAAATGATGACGATGAAGCTACATGGAATATATTTCATTCAACATAGTCTTCAATTGTTGGTATAGCCATATGAACATCGATTACATTCGGGTCTAGTTCTGCCACTTCTAATGGGCTCTGGGAAATCAATGCAAAATGGAAGATCGTAAGAAGGCGAACCACACATTAAAGCGGAATCGTAAAATGTTACTGATCGCACTGGGTACCGGGTATACTACTTTATATTGAGTGTATGTATAGGTATATAGATAGTGTCTTGTGTAGTTTCCAGTATTCACTGGACTGAATTTTTCTATTTCAATACTTATTTTTCACACCCTCTAAGTAATTTTATCTTTTTCGAGAGCAGCTTCGTACCTATTTGTATTCATTAAAAACTAATTTGTCATATGTTAAACACATATTACAATGTTTTGTGTTCATATAAGTTTCTTTCTTAATTAGAACTGCTAGTGTGAGTTGTTACTTTTAAGAGAACTAAACACGATATGACTACCTAAGTTTTGTGGTACAGTCGTGAGTATTGGCATAATTCCCTTGTTTGACAAAATATTTGTATGATACAATAGTTTGTTTTGATTTGGCTTTACGTTACCGTTAAATTTATGTTTAAAAAAAGCCCTGCGATATAGGCTTTCTTCTTGTGCAAGCGATTGTCTTAAAAATA
The DNA here is from genome assembly GCA_963693495.1 of Malacosoma neustria. Lineage (NCBI taxonomy): Eukaryota > Metazoa > Arthropoda > Insecta > Lepidoptera > Lasiocampidae > Malacosoma > Malacosoma neustria. Next base: position 8,383,309 of record OY856373.1, read on the forward strand.
TATTTAAAAAAAAATTGATTAAAAAACACTAAATTCTGTTAAATTTAATTTATTTTACTGTATCGAACATTTTAGAATATTTGACACAAAGATATTTAATAATGTTAAATGATGATTACATTATTTTTTGTTGATACTCATTTTTTTCGAGTTCACTATTTGAAATAAAAACTAGATATTTATTCCGCATGTTTGTGAAAATATAATGAAAATCATTACATTCGTTTAGCGTTCTTGTTTAATGTTCAGGTTTATGTCCCATACCTGCCCCGGTAGCTCATTAATGTTAACTATTTGCAGTTCAGCTCGAAGGACTCGTTAAAGCATTTTACAGCACCAAGCGTGCTAACGACATAATAAAGCTGAGTAAATTTGTCAAAACATTCCTACTGAGATGTCTCAGTAACATAGGTTATGATAATAATAATAATAAAGCCATTTAATCCAAATCTCTCGATGTTTATTCCTATATTACAATGTTTGTTAGTAAGTTAATTAAATTTAAAAGGGTTACTTATAATTAATGTTAGTATTATTTATGAGATTTGGATCCCTGTTTGGGTAAAGGCCTCCTCCATCCTTTTCCATAACTCCCTGGTTATGATAGGCTCATATTATTTTACTGCAATCTGTAAATAACTACTCAACTCGACAAATGACGTCACGTTTAGGAATATTTGTTCTTTAGCTTATCATTATAATATTGTTAAAAAAATTATAGACTCTGTAAGCCAATTTTCTGAACAATGACTTACCATGAAGCCGTTTCAACGTTTATTTACGTAGATTAGTGTTTAAAATTATATTTTGGCCATTAATACTTACCAAAATTATTCAAAGATAAAGCATTCAAATTTACACCTCAATCATGTGATTTTTGTGTAATAGATTATTCCCCATATTCCACGTTATAAAATGATAAATTTATTTTTTCTGCTAAATCAGACAGCAAAGGTCATCATTTTTCCTTTCACGAGCGGAGCCATCAAACGACAGCCAGTCCTCTAAAAATACATATTGTACATTTTATCTATTTTCTACGTCTTTGCGCAAGAAAAAAAAGTGACAGAGAAGCATTCAGAACATCTCCTTTATGATAATAGTTTAAGACAATATTAGCAGGTAACAATAATTCTGAAGAAAAAAATAGTAAGGTGTAAGTAGTGTCCCTATGAGTGCTTACTGATTCGTCGATGTCGAATGTACACATGTACATCTAACTGTCGAATTCGCCCCTATATGTCGCATACATTCACCCGTGGCTTTTGTAACTTGACAGTAACAGTGACATCTTTATTATTATACTGGCACACGAGCCAGTGTAGATATACTATAAATTTAAACCATAGACTAAATCGCGTACACTACAGTAAGTAACTAGAAAGAAAAGCTTGGAAGAAAAGAAAATTTAGGTTCAACTAAGTGACAAAACACAGCGATTCTTGTTGCAAACTTCACCGACCAAATAATCTTTATGTTGTAATAAATTAGTAGTAATATAAGAGAATATAACATTCTTCTGGGCCATGAGCCTTTCCATAGTGGGAACAGACAGTGTATGCGCCACACTTGTCTAAGGCGGATTTGAAGGTTATACATTTTTGATCTCATTGTGGAGGTTACCTTTCAATATTTTCCTCCACAGTTTGACAAATGTGTTATAATGTCCATATTATAATATAATTGCACTTATATAATTCATCATAGTCATTGTAATCCACAATGACTAATTTTTGTAAAATCTAATCTTAAAAAAGATTGTATTAGGCAAATTTATATCAAAATCATTTTAGAATTTCATTGAAAGAAGTCCAACAAACTGGAGGTATTCGTACTTTAAGTTGACGTTATTGCAAAATTACTCCACTGGGCGCTTTTACACCGTATCACGGTGCAGTAGCTAGAGTCCAGCACAAAATATTTAAAATACAGAAATTAAATAGCAATTTTTGCCATTATGAACAAATGCACGAACTACTTATGATATAGCAACCCGAATCAACTGAGAACAAAATGAACATGAAAGTCATATTTGCCAAGTTTTTAATGTAGTATTATGAAGTAATAAGATTTTCGAAGATGTTTACGGTCCCGCTTAGGTCTTCGGAGTCCAACCATCAATACAATTATTGGTTTATTGCGAATAATATTTGTTTTCATCGAAACCATGAAATTATTATAATAACTTAGTCCTAATATTACGATTGGTAAAAATTAGATCATCATCTTTGTTTTTTCTCAAATCAAAATAGATGGAACGATAGATTATTATGCTCGTATAATATTTATTTAGTTTAAGACAATATCAGCAGGTAACAATAATTCTGAAGAAAAAAAATTAGTAAGGTGTGTGTTCCTATGAGTGTTTACTGATTCGTAATTTAAATTACGAATTACGATAAATAGTGTAAATTAAATTACAATTAATTTAATTTAAATTTTAATCAACATAGATTTAATTACATACGAATTATTCTTGAATTATTTATCTCGAAAGCCATACAAATCTATCACAATCTGTTTCTTTAGGAAAAATTCTAAATTTCGGATTCCATTAAATTATTTTAATTATATAGTATATATAGCTGGTATAGTACAATTATTTGTACTATACCAGCAGAACATGTAAAACAATAAAGGGCCATATAGAATTTAAGCCACTTTTCAAAATGTACTGCAGTAAAAAGTTTTCTACTGCGTATGTAATATATGCTGTTTAAAAACTAGTCTAGAGTTGTAACAAACTGATTAAGTTGTAATTGGTTGTCAACACTGCAATAGCAGGAGCCTAATTTTATTGGACGAACGACTAAGGGTAACATAAGTATAACGTATTTAAGCCTTACTTCTGTACTTTTTTCTTTTGTGCATTCACTGGAACTATATCCGTGTGCACACTTTGAATTTGTTTGTAGTAGTACATTGCGGCGTGAAATGAGCGTGAAGCGACTGCCGCCGGCCACCCAGCGAGTGCCGACTGCTTAACGCGCTCGACGTCATTTCTTCTGATTTATCGAAACGTGGAGCCGTCGCCAAGCTCACTTAAAATACTTCATGACAAGAAAAGTGTAACTTCAGAATTTAACGTATTTTTATAATTTACAACTCTTTTAGTCAAACGTGTTGTTTAATAAATTATCTATTATAGTAGATAGTATTAATATATAAAAATAGAATCCTACCTAAATTATATAGTTAGGTAGGATTCTAGCTGAGTCAATAAACTTGTCCATTATCAATTATTATTAATTAATGTAACTAGCTGCGGCCGTTTTAATTAATTTAAATAAATAAATATCACGAAACAAAACGTTTTATTTATGTGTGCTCCCTACATAAAATTTACATTTGGATATTTTATTTTGCTTATTTAAATAATTGTCAAAATTAATCTGACAGTCACAATCAACAAATCAACAGTTTTTACTTCGTATGAAGCGTGTAGTTGCAAAACCCGCTATAACAATATTTTTTGGAAATGAAAATTTAGTAGGATTTTAATCGCAAAATAAAAGGTGGAATATAATATTGGAATATAAAGAATATAGAGGCATTTGTGCAATAAAAAGTTTATTGCTATGTAGACAGTTGTGTGTTTTTTAACAATATATTGTCATTTTGTCTACCGTTTTAGTGCGATTTAGACGCTCAATATACTTATTGTCAAATATTCCTTAAACAAAATATAGTATTTATCATTTAAAATATATTTAACAGATTCGTAAAGATAAAAAAAAACAATAATTTAAAATGCTTGAATATACACATTCCTTGGTCATTAAAAAACTAAAAAAAAAAAACTTAATTAATGATAAGGGCAAATAATTCCTATTTAATTTGTTGAAACTGATTTTAGGTTTGATTGCAAAATTTCAATACTTGTACACTTTTTGATAAATTAAGTAGTAGAAATATATAGAGAAGCAAACATATTATTTTATTGACGATAAGGTCTTGAAACAAAAGATATTTTTTCAATTGCCGAGGAACAGTAGACAGACTGTAAGCAGTTACTGTCGCCTATAGATGTTTGCGACACGAGGGGTACCACAAACACGCTGCTGTCCCATAGGAGTACAGTAACTTGGGTCGCGAATGCCGGAAGAACTCAACACAAGTTTTTATGGCGGCATACTTAAGACCAAGGGTGGTCGCTACCCATATGGGCTTGGGCCCTACCACGTAACTAGGGTAGGTAGTTTTTCCACCTTTTAAGACAAGTCGAACCCGGCCGCAGGGGTTAGTATTCCTACTTCGCCCCTGCACGGAGAGATACTTATTCGGCAAGCTTAAGCAAAAATATACGAGTATATAAAATAATGGGATAATCTTAACGTAATATCTTAATATATTCATTAGAAATTCATTGTTTTCGGCAGTATTAAGCTTTGTGCTTTATTTAAAAATATTTATATCCGAAAATCGTACCTTAAAACCTAATCAAAAGAGGCTCAAAAAAGGCTCGGAGATTTAAACAATTTCTATTTTGTTAAGAATCATTTTAAACATAAGGCCTGTTTAATATAGAATATTATAATAAATATAATATATTATGTTATCTTTATTTTAATAATATTAAAAATACGAAATGTAAATAAAATACATGTTTTGTTGAATGTATACAATTTGCAATTGCTCTATTTATATTGTTGCTGAATGAAAACAGCACGGCTCTTCTTGTTTTCGTGGAGAGGGATATGAATAGAACAACTCCAGTAAATATATAAAATACCAAAAAAAAAAACGTAATGTGACATCCTTTTGCTGACACCGTATAGATAATATAGGTTACTTGTTTGGTTTAGAGGAATTAAACAGTACTGTTCTTCCTCACTTTATCCCAAAAGTTCATTGACAGCGTTCCCAACCATTCCAACCCCTTGTGTTGGAGACGGCTACATACAATTCCCAGAAAGAACGACAGTCTTAACCATATTATTAGGACGTTGAAGTGAATCAACCCGCCGTGGATTCTGAGCATCCATATCCCATAAGACACGGGCTTAGCCGTCGTCGAAGGCTTGAACTACGACCACCACAATCCTCCGCCGTTTTCCTTCACCGTTTTTTTTTTGTCAGCGTTCCTTTTTTTACAGTAATACATATAAATATCTTTGAAAAATGGCAGTAGGATAGATCGTACTACCACCATCTACTGGCAATCGCCAGTAAATTTTTCTGTTGAATAAATAAAAACGATGATATCATATACACTTAGAGTTAACGGCTCTTTCTTATAAACCTACCATGCGACGATTGAGCTAATATCTTTCAAAAACTACCCCGTGAGCTCACTGAGATCCCGCCCGATGAAGTTGCTTCGCTCAAATTGTCTAGTAACGCTGCTGCATCATTGAGGCAGCCTCTGGTTACTACGACAACGAATGTACTCGCCGTGATAAAACTTAGCCACATCTCTTAAATATTTTTTGTGTCTATTTATATATTTAATACATTTATAAATTATAATAATCAGCAGATTTATGTTTACTAACCAAACCAGTTTTAAAAATATTTTAAAATACACTTTCAAATTATGAGAATTTTTTCCCTAAACCAATACGATTTATGAGTCAATAATTTTTAAATTCTTGATATTTCAAAACTGGCGAGCAGTAATTGAATAAACCGACCAATTCGAAATGTACGTGTGCACGCTTCACGATAAAATAAAACTAAAATGTTTATTTAAAAATCTACACCGTTCCATCTAGAATTTTTAGCTAGGTTTGTATGAGAATACAGTAATTTTTCCAACCCAAAAGAATAAATGGAGAAAGAGGAAGAGTAAAAAATAATAGAATGTTATTATTTTTTTTTATTCATTAAAAATAATACTGAAAAGTATCTCAAGCGTCAACAATGATAAAAATATAAAAATGTCCGTATACCTTGATACTTGCGATTAACAGCTATTTCTTCATCAAACCGTTAGAAGTTTGTGGTTTTCGAATCTGCTGAACTTCTGCTCTTCATATTCTTCATATCTTAAAATTTGCGCAGGTAAGCACTATAAATCTAAAATTAAGTTAATTCAGTTTATTCATCATTAAAGCTTTTCCATAACATAACAGAGATTCAATATGACGTCATTTGTGGTGCAACGATTGCAGAGTTTACGGGTTCTGTTCTTATCCCGAGTCTGGGTATATATATATATATATATATATATATATATATATATATATATATATATATATATATATATATATATATATATGAGATGATTGATGAGATGTCTTATATTTCCAATATGGAGCCGAAACTTGGTCTCTGAGACTGCAGGATCGCCGTAAAATCAATGCTCTGAAGATGTGGTGTTGGAGACGCCTCCTTAAGATCCCGTGGACTGTATTCCACACCAATGCATTCATCCTCAAAGAACTTCATATCAAAGACCGACTTCGTCAACTGTGTAATTGCATTCGCATTGAAGTTCTTTGTTCACATCTCCAGAAAGGAAGACTCGATTGAGAGGCTGGTGATTCAGGGTCAGGTCGAAGGCAAGAGATCACGTGACCGATCACCAACGTGCTGGATTAACCTAATTACTAAAACAACGGAGTCCACCATAGTTCAGTGCACTCGGAATGCCTCAAACCGCCAAAACTGGAAGCGCTTTGCCAAGAATGCTATCTTAGGGAATATAATAATGGACCTCGCAATCTCCACTCCGAGTGCTTCGTCAACGCAACCACGACCTCTCTGACAAAAGTGTTCTACTCAGAAGATTGAGAACATGGAAAGATATATGTAGCAGTCATTAGTGATACCCAGGTGACAAATTCATTGAAAAAAAAACCGGACATTAGTAAAACTGATGAGGCCAGTTTCTTTTTTTAATAATCTAAGATATCTTATCACAGACCGAATTTTGCAGTTTAAGCTACGAAATATAATATCATGCTTGCATTGTTACGTAGTCTTTATTAGTAGTGGCCTCTAGAATTTTTTCATATATCTCATTAGTATTGGCCTCTAGAATTACCTGTCTAATCTCCATACGTGATAATTCTTCTATGGATGTATATTCACGATCATCATCGTCAAATTACTGGATTTAATTTAAATATGTATCAGTTCCCACACTAGAAAGGCATTAAAACTCCACCAACCTCACGATCTCCCTCTAAATGCAGCTTGCTGTAGCACCCCGCACGGCACCAGTCCTACGTTGTAATTCCTTATGCGAATACACTACACTTTCCGTAGTAAGGATTAATATTTTGGCATGGCCAACAATATTTATTTTCAAAAGGGGTTAAAAAGCGACTTAATCACACGGTGCAAAATTGACAGTTAATATGGTAACTATTTTCTACAGTACTACTGTAAACTTCAACAGATATGAGTCGCCAAAGGCAAGAACCAAACAGTGGCATTCGTCACTAGTAAGGTTATTTTATTATTTTATGTCATTGATGAATTTCGGGCACTTTTACAGAAATAAATTAATGACACTTAGATTACTATTAAGGCACCCGAGTACTACAACAGTAACTGATCTTGTACCTGCGTAAATATACGGACGACAAAAGGAGCATCCCCTATTGTTGACTTTATCTCGGCAAATTATTGCCAGATAAATGTAGGCAATTCATTTAGTTACTTTTGAGCTGGGAACGTTTTACTTTGTCAGCGAGTTATCTGCACGCTTTATGGGGGCACTTTCGATATTCTGTCCTTTGAATTTTATCTCCTGGAAGTATTCGGTTCAAAAATATTTAAGATGTAATATTTATAGAAAAGCTGTAAATATAATTTCTTCACAATATGATAACCTAAATTGCAAGGGTCTGACAGTACAGTACGTACGTCAAAACCAGAATCAATTCACCAAATTGCAATGCAAATCATATTAATATTTAGTCTAGTTGGGGAAAATTAGCCCTAAATTAACTGTGACAATAATGTCAATTGTCATTAGTCACAACTTACAGTTCGATGAATTCCTAAAACATTTAAAACTCTGCGCCACGAGTTTTTCACAGTTGAGTGATGTGTACTCGAAACCCTGCTCTCAAAAAAGACATAGGCGTTTACATTTAATTTTATTTCTACAATTTTAATTTCTCCAAAGTTTAAACTTTATTTATAGTATATATTATACGCAATATAAAATTCTTGGAATAATCTCCATTTTATAACTTTAATCTCAGTTGTGTGTGAAGCTTACATTTAATTTCGAATTTTTCTCGTAGACCTTGTGATTTCCGGAAAAAAGTTTAATGTCATGCAACATTATTATAATAATACCAAGAAAAATTATATATACTTATTGAAATTGGATCAAATTTGCAATCAAGTGTACAGTGAGTTATATAAAAATAAGTATTTCAAATAATATACATAAATATTAAAACGATATACATACTCACATGTTCACACTTTCCTCACTAAAGGAGGTTTGTAAAAATTATTTCAAACAATAATTGAAGAGCCTACTTATAAGTAATAGCAATACTAAAATAAGGCACAAGGTTATTTAATTTTTATCAGGTATTTCATATTCCTTTATGTTGTATTTATGTTTTTCATTTTGCACAACACTAGTTGCTTTTAATAACTAACTAATAAATAAATGAAAAAGCTCCTTGCACAAAACATTAATTTTAGTGATTAAGAAAATTAGCACACATAGTACGAAAACGTAAATAAAGCCATCAAATATTTCATTTAACAGTTCGTTAATTTTTTTCTCTAATTGGGCTGTCTCTTTTTCCATTTCGTACTAAGACTGATGAGTATTTTAATTACTTCAAAACGACTTGTGAAAATATATATATAAAATTTTGAAGTTCATTTAAAAAAATGTTGAAATAATAAGGTTTCTAAATTTGGTGTAGTAATCATTAGAATATTACGTACTTTTTTAGAATTTTTCTTCAGACATTTTAATTTATAATAGCCACACTTTATGACTACGTAGAAAATGAAACGTTCCTTGTAGATTGACCTTCTTGCCTTTTAAATATTTAATTTTATTTTACCTATTATATAAGTGGTATGTTTTTACGTGTTACAAACACAATTCGATCTCAAAAAGACAACACGAATGAGCTGTAATTACTTTGTTCCAGCCTAGGCCAATTCTAGTATTGTGCTGAAAAATGTCTATAAAACTTATAAACAATTAAACATACTCATAACTCAATTTTTCTATTTAAATTAAGATCCTACCTAGAAAATGTTTTGAAAGTCAAATATGTATTTTAAAACTATTATTTGCAATATGAACTAAATTTCCACCACTTCACAACGTGTTTGGTTGTTACAAGAAGACGAAGTGACAAGAAACTTTTTAGTATACGTCTAATTTTAATATGTATATTTTTTTATTTCATATGATTTTTCAATATCATAACAAAGTACAAGCTCATACTTCAAAGTATATAAAAACGAAAACACAAATTAGTCATAACAAACTGAAGGGATATGACAAAGAGTTGAAGAACGCTAACAAACTCTCGAGCGAGTCAGGGGAGCGTTGACAATGGGTAGTGTCGCCGTACTTAGTAGCCCTTGCGGCGACGAGGCGTGAGATTGCCCCTATTGCGCCTACCCTCGGGTTGCCTAGTCTGGCTTGAAATAGGGATGGAATTTTCGAGGATTATAAGATGAGTTTATGGATAATAATTAAATTTTTGTACACATATTTACAAGGGTTTTAACCAAGCTAACGGTTTATTAGTGACTGGAATAAAATAAAATGGCTTACCATATGGTTTATTTGAAATTACGAAATCAGAATTTATTTTCATAAATTAACGTATGTATAGTTGTAGTATCACATTTTTGTTATTAATATAAAAAAGCAATCAACAAGTAAAGCTAATTGACGACCTTGGTGGCGTAACGGATAACGCACTTCAGCACGCTTGCGGAGGTCACGGGTTCGATCCCCGTCTTGCGTCTGGGTGTTTATGTATAATATGTATTTATTTACAAAAAAAAGTATATAAGTAGTATATCAGTTGTCTAGGCTCCATAACCCAAGTGCTACTTAGTTTGGGACTAGATGACGCTGTGTGAATTGTCACAAAAATATTTATTATTAAATAGGTAGGTAATATTTCAACAATAATTTAGTTTTTCTTTAAGCGTTATATCTTGTTTTTTATTACTGAGGAACAGGAGACAGGCTGATGGCCTACTCAATAGTAAGCAGTTACCGTCACTTATAGATGATTGCGACTCCGCGGACACCGCGAACACGTTGCTATCCCATAGGAGTATAGGAACCTGGGTCACTGATGCCAGAACATAGTACAAATTTACAAAAACCCCCGGAGAAAGTGACGTCCGGGGGTATCCGCATGGGGCGCGACGGGACGGGCACGACGATCGTGCTTGTGCCGGTGGTGGCCGCCAACGATCTGAAGAGGTTGGGCCACATTCTGGTCGGCTGGGCCTCGGCACTCGTCGAGGTGCTGGATAAGAGGGAGCCGAGGTGCTTCAGGTGTTTGGCGCCGGGTCACCTTGCGGTGAATTGCAAGTGCCCAACGAGCCGCAGCGACGCCTGCTACCGCTGCGGTCAGCCAGGGCACTCGGCCGCCACCTGCAAAGCCACGCCCCATTGCGTGGTCTGTGCGGCGGCCAGCAGACCGGCCAACCATAGGGTTGGGGGAGGCCCGCCGCTATGCACCTGCCGCCGCACCGGCCGACCGGCAAATCCGGCGACAGAGGAAAAGGAAGTAAAGAAGACCAGCCGCTTCGTAGCGAAACGCCAGGCGAAAAAGCGCAGGGAGAAGGCTAGAAGAGCAAGACGCAGGGCCGAAGCTGCCACGGGGGAGATCGCCCCCCCGCAGGCGCAGGCCCCAGCGGCTGAGGAGATGGATATCTCAACCAAATAATGGATATCCATCTCCTCCAAGCGAATCTGAACCACTGCGCCAACGCTCAAAATCTAATGATTCAGAGCTTGGCGCAGTGGAACATCAGTATCGCCGTTGCCGCCGAGCCGTACTACGTCCCCACCCGAGGCGATTGGGTTGGGGATCTGGACGGCATGGTGGCTATACACGCCAGGACCGCCGCGGGTACCCCGCTCCCCACGGAAGTGGTGAGGGGCAGGGGCTACGTCGCGGCCAGATTCGGGGAGATAGTGGTCGTGGGCGGCTACTTCTCCCCGAACAGGAGTCTCGCCGACTTTGAAGGGTACATGGAAGAGTTGGGCAACGCGGTCCAGCGGTTCCTCCCGCACCCCGTGCTCGTCCTCGGGGACCTCAACGCCAAATCTCAGGCCTGGGGTTCCCCGCGAACCGACGCGCGGGGTGAGCTGGTAGAGGACTGGGCCGTGGAGAGGGGTCTGGAAATCCTCAACCAGGGTCGCGAGCACACGTGCGTGAGGCAGTTGGGGGGTCGATCGTCGACGTGTCGTTCGCGTCGGCCCTCCTGGCCCGCCATGTGCGAGGCTGGAGGGTGCTCACGGGCGTTGAGACGCTGTCGGATCATCGCTACATCCGGTTCAGCGTTTCCGCCCGTCAGCGAGAGCCTCCAACCCAGGTGACCCTGTTGGGTGACTGTCCGCGCTGGACACTTGGAAAGATGAATCGGGAGGTTTTCCGCGAGGCCTTGACCGTCGCTACGTGGTCGAGGCCGGGCGACGTACCTCCCGATGACGTCGACGAGGAGGCGGAGAACCTGCGGTCGCTTATGACCGACGTCTGCGACGCGGCGATGCCGAGGCGGGGGCCACACCGACCCCCGCGCCAGGTGTACTGGTGGAATGCGGAGCTCGAGCGGCTCCGCAGGGCGTGCAACTACGCCCACCGCCGGTACACCAGGCTCCGGAGACGGAGTCGCCGCGATGCGGACAGAGCGGCCGCGGAGGCTCAGCTCTACGGGGAGTACCGGAGCGCCAGAAACGACCTCCATCTCGCTATACGCGAGGCGAAGGCGGCGGCGTGGGAGGAGCTCTTGGCCAGCTTAGATCAAGATCCTTGGGGGCGACCCTACAAAACGGTGCGGGGCAAGCTCCGCCCGTGGGCGCCCCCGCTGACCGAGAGTCTCCCCCCGCGCCAGGTGGATGGTTTTGTCGGCGCTCTGTTCCCCACGAGGGCTGAGCACTCGCCTCCTGCCATGGTCCTGCCTCATTGGGATGAGAGGGACCCTAGCGCGGACGACGACCCCGTACCCGACGTGGACCGGGCAGAGCTGGGGGCAGCGATGTTGCGGCTGAAGGCCAAGAACACGGCCCCCGGCCTCGACGGCATACCGGGGCGTGCGTGGGTTCTGTCCCACGACGTCCTGGAGCCCCGACTATTGAGGCTCTTCGACGCGTGTCTGCGATCGGGCCGGTTTCCCCGCAGATGGAAGACGGGGAGGCTGGTCCTTATCGCGAAGGAGGGGCGCCCGGCGGACTCACCGTCTGCCTATCGGCCCATCGTGCTGCTGGACGAGGTGGGGAAGATCTTCGAAAGGATCCTCGCAGACCGCCTCGTCCGGCACCTAGAGACAGAGGGGCCGAACCTGGCAGACGAACAGTTTGGATTCCGCCAGGGGCGCTCCACTATTGACGCAATCACGCGTCTGAGGAGCCAGGCGGGGGACGCAGTTGCTCGAGGTAGGGTGCTATTGGCGGTGTCACTCGACATCGCCAATGCCTTCAACACCCTGCCGTGGAGCTGCGTGCGGGAGGCGCTCAAGTACCATCGGGTGCCTCCCTACCTCCGTCGCATAGTTGGGGCATATTTGAGTGATCGTGCCGTCGTCTATCCAGTCCAGGGTGGGCAAAGTCGGCGAGACGTGGTGTGCGGTGTTCCACAGGGGTCAGTCCTGGGCCCCCTGCTGTGGAACATCGCATACGACTGGGTCCTGAGGGGGGCACTCCTCCCCGGCGTCGGCGTCATCTGTTACGCCGACGACACGCTCGTCACAGCGCGCGGGAGGAACCCCCGCCAGGCGTGCCTTCTGGGCACGGCTGGGGTGGCGCACACAGTGGCAAGAATCCGGCGACTAGGCCTGGAGGTGGCCTTGAACAAGACGGAGGCCGTGATAATTTACGGGCCCCGTCAGAGGCCGCCACCGGGCCTGAGCATAACGGTAGGAGGCGTCCACATCGCCGTCGGGCTGTCCATGAATTATCTTGGACTGGTGCTCGACGGGCGATGGGACTTCGCGGCACACTTCGAGCGCCTGGCGCCGAGGCTAGTTCGGGCGGCGGCGGGACTCTCCCGTCTGCTGCCGAATATCGGCGGGTCGGGCGCAGTGTGCCGCAAGCTCTTTGAGGGAACCGTGCGGTCGATGGCCCTTTACGGGGCCCCGATCTGGGCGGATCGCCTGACGGCCAAAACGACAGCGCTGCTTCGCAGGTCGCAGCGCGTCCTGGCCGTCAGGGCGATAAGAGGATACCGCACGGTGTCCTTCGAAGCGGCCTCCCTGCTGGCCGGATCCCCACCATGGGACCTCGAGGCCCGGGTCCTGGCGCTTTTGTACCAGTGGCGCCGGGGCGCGGCCGAGCGTGGCTCTCGCCCCACGCCTCACGAAACTGGGGTGAGGCGCGCGGAGCTGCGCGACGAGGTGCTCATGGTGGAGTGGAAGGAGCGTCTCGCGCACCCCAGCGCGGGCCTCGCCACCATCGAAGCGGTGAGGCCCGTCCTGGCTGAATGGTTGGAAAGGCGCCACGGCGCCCTGACCTTCCGCCTGACGCAGGTCCTCTCGGGGCATGGTTGCTTCGGGAGGTACCTGTGTCGCATAGGGCGGGAGATGACGTCAGGGTGCCACCACTGTGGCGCGGGCGACGAGGAGGACACGGTGAACCACACTGTCGCCGTGTGCCCTGCGTGGCGCGAGGAGCGCCGTGCCCTCGTCGCCCAAATCGGCGTGGACCTGTCGCTCCCGGCCCTGGTTCTGTCCATGGTCGGGGGCGATCCTGGATGGACGGCCGTCGCCTCCTTCTGCGAGGCAGTCATGTCCGCAAAGGAGGCGGCGGAGCGGGAGCGGGAGTCAACCACCACACTCCCCTCCCGCCAACGCAGGCCACGCCGGCGGCGCCGGAGGGCCAGTAACGACCTCCGGCCGCCGTAAAAAGCGGCCGCGGGCGGCCCCTCGGGGGAGGACCCGCCGCCCGCACTATTACCGCGAGGGTGAGGGCTGCGTGCTGTTCCGCGGCCCCCCTCAACTCCTAGAGTTGTTAGGAGAGCGCCGGGGGGACGAAACCCTGACCCCCTGGCGCCAACACTTTAGAAGGGGCCCGCCTCAAGACAAAGGGCGGGCCGGCGCCGGCCCGGGCCACGAGATCGGCAGGCCATATATCCGTGGGCCCGGGCGTAGGCGATAGGAGAACAGCGGGGTTTTTTAGTGGGTAGTCGGAAAAATCCCGGAGTCCCACATAACATGGTTTATTTGAAATTACGAAATCAGAATTTATTTTCATAAATTAACGTATGTATAGTTGTAGTATCACATTTTTGTTATTAATATAAAAAAGCAATCAACAAGTAAAGCTAATTGACGACCTTGGTGGCGTAACGGATAACGCACTTCAGCACGCTTGCGGAGGTCACGGGTTCGATCCCCGTCTTGCGTCTGGGTGTTTATGTATAATATGTATTTATTTACAAAAAAAAGTATATAAGTAGTATATCAGTTGTCTAGGCTCCATAACCCAAGTGCTACTTAGTTTGGGACTAGATGACGCTGTGTGAATTGTCACAAAAATATTTATTATTAAATAGGTAGGTAATATTTCAACAATAATTTAGTTTTTCTTTAAGCGTTATATCTTGTTTTTTATTACTGAGGAACAGGAGACAGGCTGATGGCCTACTCAATAGTAAGCAGTTACCGTCACTTATAGATGATTGCGACTCCGCGGACACCGCGAACACGTTGCTATCCAATAGGAGTATAGGAACCTGGGTCACTGATGCCAGAACATAGTACAAATTTATTATGGTGACATACTTATAGACCAAGGGTGGTTACCATCAAGATGGGATTAGGGCCCTACCACATAGGGTTGCTTTGTCGCCTTTTACAACAGGCCGACTCCAGCCGCAGAGGTTAGAAAATAGAATTTACTAACTAATTTAACTTCAATTTTGGAGTCAAAAAAGACCTTGCTTTTCTATATTTACGGAGTAAAATTTTTGCAATTTCTAAGGTGCAAAAAATATTAATACTCAAACAAAACAAAAAAAAACATTTATTTAGGACAAATTAACAAACGTTCTGATACAAAAATATACAAACAATAATATGTAATAGCATGCCGAAATTGATGATATGATACTTAAAAAGTATTAGGTTCTGAACTGAAGGAGTTTTAGCCTATTAAGTGATAATAAAATTATATAAAATTGTGTAACAACATTATATGGAAAACGGACAGAAACTCTCGACAGGGTGGACGTAGGGTTGGTGTAGTTTGTGTTTACTTACATTTGTCATTTCTTCCAGCCCTCTCATATAAATACAAACACTCGAAGCGGAAGTCGTGAAATTTAGAAATTCCTTTGTGTCGACGCGTCGGCGCCACTTTGCCTTTAGATCTACAAATTTTCAGATTTATTCTTTGAATAAATTTTGTGGTAGACGTTCGCGGCTTTGAAATTCAATTGGCTGGGAGTCGACACATTGCTGACGAGTTCGCTTTTCTTCTTTTTGTTGTGGATTGTTGTCTATACACCGTTTAGCCTTTGAGCACTGATTTGTGCAAGGAAACAAATTCCCAAATACTTTGCTCGTGTGTTTACATTATTAGTATAAACCTATATAATATATCAACCTGTATTTATGAAGAAGTTAATAATGTTATTTTCTCTCTGCTCATCTCAATTTTTTTAATGCGACTTTAGCAGTTACCGTCGCCTATGGGTGTTTGCAACGCTAGTGGCATCGCGAACACGCTGATGTCCCATAAGGGTACAGGAACTTGGGTCACTAATGCCGTGACAACACAATATTATTATGGCGGCATACTTAAGACCAAAGGTGGTCGCCATCCAGACGGGCTTGAGGCCCTACCACGTAGCTAGGGTGGGTTGTTTTGTCGCCTTTTACGACAGCCCGACCCCGGCCACAGAGGTTAGTATTCATTCTCCGCCCCTGCACGGATAAAGATTAAGATTATTATAGTAATTTATATTTTTTGTGTAATGCGAATAAAATTGTTATATTTTATACTTTGTAATTAAATTTTGTATAATTTATTTGATTTAAAATTACAATATTTAAAATTATCATTCAAAGTTTTTAAAAATAGTGAAAAAAATTCATATATCGATCTATAATTCAAAATTGAGAATTTAGAATATTTTCTTTAATTTGTATTATATTACTAAGCTAAGTTGGTGACAATAAAGTATTATCTATCTATCTACCTACCAATCTAGCGGTTCCGGGTTTAAAAAATCCCACGATAGCATGCACCATTTGGGCAGTTTTTCTGGCCTAAGGTGCGTATTATAGCATAACTATCATATAAGGACAGCGAAGGAAAACATCATGAGGATACCTGCATACTAAGATTACCGGCATGTGCAACCTGCCTTTGATAAGCGTGGCGGGTATCTGTCCATTCTCTCTATGGGGAGGCCCGACCCAAGCTATGAACTGATATCATATATTTATAACCAAAATTAACATTAGGGAATGAGATAAAATACAAGTACGAGTAAACAATGTTTCCTATAATCTTCGTCTCTTCTTTGATCGGGCTTTCGTAGCTTTTATACACAAATATTTTATGAAATATTTTCTACTTTTCTCAAGTTTAACTTCTGCCGTATGTAAATTGCACACACATTTTTTGGGTCTAACAGTGTTCTTGTCAACTTACTCGTATAATTTATCATAGGAGCAACACAAAAAGCGCGGTTTTCGTTTAAGAATACGACAATACCTATATATAAACCAGGCTCTGAAAATCCTCCGGACGCAACTTGAAGATGTAAAAAGAAAAAAATATTACTTATAATTCAATAGTCACATGTCCTCTCGTGTAGAACACAAATATTTTATCAACGCGGCCTTTATACATATCTTACAAAGCTCGACTGAGGGTTGGGAGCATAATTCAATCGGAACGGCTATTCGGTCTTTTGTATGTAAAGACCACATCCGGAGGGTTCTAAGCTTAGGCGTCTTTCAATCACACAACACGTTTTATTCATATGGTAAGTAAATATAGTTAGTATTGCTTTGAAATTAGGTAATTTTTACTATTAAATAAATAACAACGAAAGAGCAGCTAAGAAAGGTATTAACCTTTGAGGTTATATGAGGTTATATTTTAAAAAATGTAACAGTTGCCGAAGTTAAAACAAGTCTATATTTCTATACAAACCATATATATTTAGCTTTCAAAAGAAAATAAATGGCATATCATATATTTTCTTCTACAATAGTAGAAGAAGCTTTTAATAATTGACTTTTATCATTTTCTTCTTTGATACTGACTTAGATATCACATGACTGCCACTCCTGGTAGCCATGTGACTACTATCTCCGAAACGAATAATAGATGGTTAGCCTTTGCTGCTTGTGGACGGATTTTTATTTCCTATTGTGGGTAAAAATTATGTAATACTAGCTGACCCGGCAAACGTTGTTCTGCCATATAAATAATAAAATGTCAAAAAATTAAAAAAAATTTTTTGGGGGTGGGTCACCCCTAACATTTAGGGGGATGAAAAATAGATGTTGGCCGATTCTCATAGATACCGGATAAGCACAAAAAAATCACTAACTCAATTTAGTTATCTGCCTACTGCCTACCCCCTAAGAACGATGGCGTGATTATTTATAGCCTATGACCATTTCTAGGTTATCATCTATCACCATACCAAATTTCATCAAAATCCGTTCAGCCGTTTAGGCGTGAAAGAGGAACAGACAGACAGACAGACAGAGTTACTTTCGCATTTATAATATTAGTATGGATAATACGAGAACCAGAAATATTTTATACGAAATATATATATATATATATATATATATATATATATATATATATATATATATATATATATATATATATATATATATATATATATATATATATATATATATATATATATATATATATATATATATATATATATATATATATATATATATATTGCATAAAAAATACTAAATTAATAATAATATAATACGGAACCCTACCCCATTAAATTAGCAATTACCAGAAAAACAAAACGCGGGAGTCATCGAATACTCCAGTAGAACTTCGAGTCACAATAATTCTTAAGTTCCTACGTTTTCTTTTTAATTAATTTTGACAAATTACCCTCTTGCTACTCAGTATCTCCTCTTTGCTTTCGTTTAATTAAATACTGGAATGACACTCGCCGAACACTACTGCCCGTTGAGTGGTGTTTCAAGAGACTCTGTTTCGCGTTGTTAATTACATATTTGCTTATTTGCTGTTTACAACTAACTGCATTAGGTATTACTAATATTTTGCTTTAAATTTATCAACATCTATAACAACAAACTACAACTTACTGTCGCACTTGAATTAAAACGTAAATTAGGAAGTGATTTTACCAGTATCTTCTCTAGTATGAATTTTTTTCTAAATGTGGACAGCAACATGTTCGTGATACCCCTGACGTCGCAAACACCCATATGCAACGGTAAATGCTCAGTATTAAGTGGGTCGTCAGATCTGCTGTTGCTTAGCAGTAAAAAAATCATAGAATTCAGTTTTGTGTAAATTATACTGTTTACATTTTGTTGATCATTTTTTAATTAACATTTTACTTACTAGAAAAAGTATGATAACCAAAAGGATACGTTTTATTATAGCTGAAGTTAAGCAGACAGGCAAACGGTACACCTGATAGCAAATATTCAATGTAGCACCAAATAAATTTTATAACACCTTTTAAAAAAATCATATTGTACTACAATCGAAAAATGTCAGCTCTAATATCATTTCAAATAAGAAGAGTACGTAACATATGCGTTCTTGAAAACCGTTTCATATAAGAAATAAGAGGCTTCAGGAAATGGGGATGAACGCTCAGCCGATGGCGAGTAGACTGCTCTTCAATGGGTTTCTGTTTTACAGACGGTAGAACATCTAATGGCGAAAAAGGCGGAGAAAGAATACTAACTTCTGCGGCCAGGGTCGGCCTGTCGTAAAAGGCGACAAAAACAATCCACCCTAGCTACGTGGTAGGGTCTCAAGCCCGACTGGAGGGTGACCACCTTTGGTCTTAAATATGCCGCCATAATAACCTTCTGTAGTTTTTCGCCATTAGTGACCCAAGTTCCTGTACCCACGACGACACGTTACGACGTCAAGCCAGCACTTTTTGGGTCTACCCCTTCTGCCGGACCCCGGCAGAGGCGGCATGGCCAGACATTTCTTGCCCACGTAAGTATCCGGTTGCCGTAAAATGTGGCCGTACCAACGAAGCAGACACTCCTGCAATTTATCCGCAATGTCACGGATATGAAGTCTGCCGCGAAAGCGGGAGTTCCGAACGCGGTCCTTCCACGTTACTCCACACATCCACCATAGCATTTTTATCTCCGTGACACGTGCTAACACTTGACACTTGCTTGTGTCGCTCTAACACCGGCCAAGCTTCATAGCCTTATAAAAGGACAGGCCTAATAATGGTCTTACAGACCTACCCCTTCAACTTTACCGGTATCTCGGGGTCACAAATGACACCAGTCACCTCACGTCATTTGGCCCAAGCGGCAACAATACGTGCCTGGATGTCATGAGCAGCCATGAAGACGCAAATGATGCACATGACATCAAGATGCATATGAGCAGCCATTGGGGCTGCTCATGTGCATCTCTGATGCTGTTTGACAGGACGTCTAGTATCACGCTGAACATAAAGCCACTAAGGACGCATCCTTGGTGTACCTCGACGGTGATGAGGAAAGGTTTTGTGTCTCCAACAGTGGTCCGAACTACGAAATCGGAGTCACGGTACATGTCTTGGTCGGATGATGTCAATATAGACCTCTGGAATCTCTTTGGACCGCAAT
Organism: Malacosoma neustria; assembly: GCA_963693495.1. Classification (NCBI taxonomy): domain Eukaryota; kingdom Metazoa; phylum Arthropoda; class Insecta; order Lepidoptera; family Lasiocampidae; genus Malacosoma; species Malacosoma neustria. Next base: position 8,403,271 of record OY856373.1, read on the forward strand.
GCCCACCAGATTATCACGCAAGGAATACAGTCGAAGGTCTTCTGCATGTCCAGAAACAGGCAATGCAGAGGCGTATTCTTCGTGCTGTATTTGAAGAAAGAAAGAAAAAGTATTCATTTGGTGATTTACAGTTAACATTTAAACATTATTTATACTAATAATAACAAATAAATAAAAAGTACAAAAATTTGGTAATCTGAATTGAAAATGGAAAAACATATTTACGGTTAAAATGTTCGTTTGTTGGTTAATTAACTAAAGACACACATACAAGACAAATAAAAAATATATACCTAATATATATCCTATCCTCAGGGTAAAAACAGAGTCCATGGTCCCATGACCGGGGCAAAACCCATACTGACATCCCGAGACAGTGCACTCCTGTCAAATACGAGAGTCAATAACCTTCTCGAAAAGCCACATGGTGTAGGATATGACCTTTATACCACGGTAATTACCCCACTCTTGCACCGACCCCTTACCTTTGAAGACTGGAGTAATGATACTCAGCCTCCATTGGTTCGTGATCGTACCGGTGAGGAGTGTCTAGTTAAAAAGGTTGGTTAAGATGCTCACACCACGAGAGCCCATCGCCTTCCAGGCTTCGATGCGAACACAATTTTGGACTTCTGCAGGCGTTACCGGTGGCACTAATCGTTGATTTGGAAAAATATCTTCCGTCTGTACCTTTTTATGCTGCTTGTTCAGCAGCTCGTTGAAATACGAGCGCCATCTCTCCTTCACTGCAAGGTCCTCGCATAACAGGGTGCCCCCGGGGTCTTTTACATAGCGGAATTTGGAGATATCCTGTGCTACTTTGACCCTGGAGCACGCCAACTTATATATGAGCTTCTGCCCCTCAGACAATTCCAACTTATCGTAAAGTGGTTTCAAGTGGTCTCGTTTGGCTCTGGCTACAGCTTTCTTGGTGGCACGCTTGGCATCTCTGTATGCGTCGCGATCTTCAGGAGACCTGGACGCGTGTCACTTCTTAAAGAGGGCTTTTTTCACCCTAGTCTCCCTCTGGACTGAGTCGTTCCACAACCAAGTCTCCTTGTCACACTTGCGTCCACCCTTAGACCGGGGTCTGCTGGCCTTTCATCGAGTCTCCTGCAGGAACAGCACGGCCACTTTCCAACTGGAGAGTATATCAGCCAACTCTCTCGCGCAATAGTCAGCGTGTTAGTATTCCAATTTTCGAAGTGGAGTTTCCTTTTGAATGAGGCTAATGTCTTTAGTCGTACTCACGCACGGCAACCTAGTCCACTTGTCACAGGAGTCGGACGAAGTTCCTGCGCGTCGTTATGCGGCGATGCTCTATCTGTGACAAATCCTTTTCGTGTTCTTACTATTTTGTTATTTGGCTTGTTTTGATGAAATAAATGACGACAATAACAATATAAAACATTTTGCACAGGTTACTAGTCCCACAATACTGATTTCTGCTGATAACAGCAGTCAATAATTCACAGATAATAACTTCCCTTGAATTTCGATTTGAATTACCCTACCAATATCATAAAACACCAAGTCAATGACGTACAAGTATTAAAATTCACCCCCAAAACACATTTCTTAGATTTATGATAATATGATATATTGGAGTGCATGGCAAAATTTACCTTATGGTTTCACTTATCTCCGACAGGCGTACTTCCTAACTCTTAGTAACACAAACATATGAGCAATTGTTATGTTACAGTCAATAGCTTAGGATAATAAGTGAGAGTAAGTAATATTATTGGCTTACCGATCATCATCATCATCTCAGCGTTCATCCCGGTTGCAACCCAAACTTCCGTTTCGGTGCCCGGGGTCCGCTTTCCGACTTTTTCTACTCCACTTCGCACGGTCTTCAGCATCCCTGGTAGTGAGCCCATTAGCACGCATGTCACCCTTTACGACGTCAAGCCAGCACTTTTTGGGTCTACCCCTCCTGCCGGGGCCCGGCGGAGGCGGCATGGCCAGACATTTGTTTCCCACGTAATCATCCGGTTGCCGCAAAACGTGGCCGTACAAACGGAGCCGACATTATTGGTTTACGGATAGCACATGAATAGGGCTACTTCAACGCTATGTGGTAGTCAAGTTCTAACACACTTCTAGACCATTGCTTAGGTAAATTTTCTTGCCTAATGTGTATAATAATATAATATAATTAACATGTACCAACAGTGACAGAAAACTCCAATACGCCGACAAACATGGCGGGTATACAACCTGTTCCCTTGTGGCTGTGGTTATTTTTTTAATGATTACTTAGGGTGATATAAGTTTTTTTTTTTTTTTTACGGGGTGGGGAAATCCTCATGGACTACCTCCACCTGGGGAAAGGCGGAGGGGCATGCCGGACTCCTACCGGCTAAAACCACCACCCCGGTGTCTCCTCACACGTGCGCGCGGGGCCGCGGGAATCCAGATTCTTCCGCAGCCCCACACTAGTGCTGGCCCGGTCTGTCCGGGCCTCGTCTCCTGCACGGGGTAGTGAGGTGTTTAACTACCCCGTGCATCGCCTCAGAGGCGCGCGCCGACAGGGTGATATAAGTTATATCAACATAATGTTATAATAATCTAAATGTTACTTCGTTTTTTTTTAGAGGGTTCCATCAGCAATTTATTTTTTATTTTTAGTTCTTCGACAATGCTCAAGAGCATATCTTAGGTCAGAGTCTAGGAGCCCTAAGTTGTCGGTTGCAACCGGGGGCTAACCAGCACACTCCCCTTCCTCCAACGTAGGGCAAGTTGATTGGGAACTCGTTAAGAATAGGGTTATTTCCCGAGACAAAAAAAAGTAAGTGTACAGAACTTAAGCTTTTGAAATAATAACATAGATTTAAGTTAATTTATAATACTAACATAATAATTAATATAGCGTATAGTTAATATATGGATTTAATACCTGAAATAAATTGATATTATTATTATTATTAAAAGCTCTATGGCAATACTCTATGCGGATTACGGGCTCCGCACTTCATTACTGTTAAATAAAGTTAGTTAGAAAAATAAATATCGTAGTTTTAACGACCTATTTATTTTACCGAAAGAAGATTTCTTAAAAATGGCGATAGAAGTTCTGACACTTATCAGATGATCACTTCTTTTGATAACTTATATCACAAACAAAAGTGTAAGATTTTTCTTATACGTGGGTAATAATTATCATCTAATTAATGATAATTATTACTGTAGAAACCAAATGTTTTCGATATATACATATATTCTTATGACCACTATATTCTTCTTATTGATGCATCACTGACTCGCCAATGTCTACGTATATCACTTTCGAATGTACCACTGTATGTCACTCACTCTTACACGTGGCTATTACATCTTGACAGTGACAGCGACATATTGAAAACTAATACACATGACACCCAATACGGCTTATTTATTGTACGGCGTATGTATATGCTGTAAATGCATAATATAGACTAGATCGTATACTTAACTTCTTTTTAAGGTGCAATTGAATTAAACAAACACTATTCGATCAATTTCAATTCGGTTTTGATTCCGAATTCCATTTCATCTTCACATACTCAAAAATTCTATGTTTAAAAAAATATACTTCCTAATAAAAGGCCGTATCAATATTGAAATAAAAACCAAATAAAATTCCAACGAGCCAAAGTGAAATTGTGGTGTATCCTCTATAAAGGACCGTGCATAACGGTTGATCGAAATTCGCTTTTTCCCTGAAAAAGATCCATCGACCAAACTAATGGCTTTTAAAAATACAACTCTTTGAGAACAGCGTGTATTATTCAAAATATTTTAATGGACAGTTCTAGCGTCGACAGTAAAACTTGTATCAGGTTAAATCCATTTTATTATGAAGTGTTATGTAGTTTTTAGCGTGGTTTTAAATGAAAATTTAAACGTCACCGATTTAAAATTTATATAAAATATTAACTTATTTCAAAATGTTGTACACATTTCAACATGTTGCCCGCGGCGTGGCTTTTGTTTTAGCGACGGTGGACAAGAGAAATATGACGCACATTTAAGCACTCAGGGTACTTAATTAAGTTACTATTTTCATATTCCTCATCACACATATTAATTAATTATGTAATATATTTGCGCTAGTCGCTTCAACCAAATGATAAGACAACTGTCCTTGCAGTTGGTCAGAAAATTGAATAAAATCTAAACAATATAAAAAATACACACGCATTTTAAATAGTTTAAAAGTAGTTTATGTAATACCAAAAATGGATTTCAAAGTGAGCAAAACCAATAACACGGATGCGACAGTTTAATACGTAAATTGCTCAAACGTTTCGTCGATATAGAAGTTTATTAAGAAATGCCATAAAACATGTCAGCAACAGAACCTAATAATTAATTTAAATGGAAACTAATTGCTTAACAAATTTTACGATCAATCAATTGTTATAAAAGGCGACCAATTAAGCTTAAGATTGCGGAAGCCCAAACATGGTTCTAATGGCAAGTTGATTGAAAATTGCTCGCAAAAATATTTCACGGGAAGTAAATTTAATCTACCTTATTATCTCACAAGTTGTTTATTCAAGCTTTTCGTGGAATAGTGTTTTTTGTTGACTACAAAATTTTATCACAAATTCATGCTAGTCATGATTATAATAATTTTATCTTCTGTTCTAAACTCCAGGGTTTTAAGCTGGAGCTTGAGACTGTCTTCGGTTTCATTCCAAATCTAGGGGACAGCTAATCAGAAATAGCTAGTTAATAAAAAAAGCAATGTGTGAAATGTTGGAAGAAATATATCAGCGAAGCTATTCATTTATTTTCGTATTGTTATTATTTGATCATTCTTACTTAGTTTTATTTTTCTTTTAGCCTTTTCTTTTTAAATCTTTCAGCAATATTGAAAGCTGGTATATTCGTATTTTTTTTTTTTATTTATGATAAATGTTCGAGTAAAATATTGTATGCAATATAAAGCGTATATATAGTTAGAAAAGTATTAAAAAAATATACTGAGAATTAATGATAAAATGCCTTGTATATATAGTACAGGTAAATAGTAAATTGTAGAAATATACCAATCCAACATTACGTATTTACGTGTTTTTTTTATAAAATAGATTTGGTTTTAGATAAATTTGTAAAAAGGGATGTTTACACACATGTAATATAGATAATAAAAAATGGAATAATTAAATGATTTATATACATTATTTCAGTTACATCATATATCATTTTTATTATCTTATCTACCCATAAACCAAGTAATACGATCCATATTAATTGTTTGAATTTAATCATAGTATTTTAATAAAAATGTAACTATTTAGTTACAGAACAGTGCATTTTAAATATCCACTTAAAATATATTAACATTTTGAACTCTATTCGTTGGTGAATATAACTGTAAATGTCATGAACATTGCGGTACCATGAACGTAGGCGAATAGACGATTGTCACTTTATTTGGAATCGGTCCAGCCAGGCCGACAAACTTTTATGTTATTTCAATGTGGTTGAACCGAAAGTATTACATTTGCAATCCGCTAAACTATTTAGTTATTAAGCCATTGGGTTGTTTGGAACACGACCAACTCAAGTAATTGTGTAGAAAGTTGAAAAATATTCATGTTGAATTCAAAAATTAATAACTAGAATACTACCTAATCTATATACCAAATTACCTTTTTTTCTAGTTTCTATCAAGTTAGTACTAATTTTACTATCTGCTATCCTAACTATGTAGATGATATGGAAATGGAGATGTAAGAAATCAGAAAATAAGAAACAGCTCACACAACTCTATGCCTTAACGATTAAATATCTTAACTTAACAAATTAAGTCTTTACTTTTACTAAGTAAACTGAACAGTGTATTATTTACTTAATAATCTAGAAAAGACACATATTGAGGTGTATGCCTACAGGCCTCTCTAAAATTTTCCATCTCATCTTTAGTAATCGGCTTCTACTCTGAATACTAGAAAGAACTTGACTAAATAGGATTCCATGGTGATGATGATGAGTACTGAATAAAAGAATTTTAAATTTGAAAATTCGGTGAAATTTACTTAGATTTTAGTATCATTCTCGGACGTAGAAAATATTTGCTATGTATTTATGACACAGTAATACTTTAATAAGATAAATGTTTTACTAAACACATGCTCTTTAGTTGTTTTAACCAGGTGTGTTAAAAATGTACGAATATCTTTAGACTGAAGCAAAATATTTGTAAAAATTATTTTTTTGGAGAGAGGCTCAAACCTTATGATATACCATGTAAGACTACAATTGTAGTTTCTAAACTTACCATCAGCATCATTGTGGTATTTTCCGTCATTATCAGCTTCATTGGGACTATAGAAGCTTCCACATGAAGTTCATATTATTTAAATTATGTTTTTGCTATGGAAGGTGGAGCTTAATTGATATATTTTTAGCATTATGTTATTATACTTCTGTTTTATGTATTTTTTTTATTCGAATTGTACTTACTTTATTTTTTGTTTGCGTAATCGTGTTTTATTGTTTTGTAAATTTAATACTAGATAGCTCAATTTTTTTTTCTATTTTAAAAAATTGTTAAAGTGACGTCACGGCCATGTTCTGGAAGACCAGCGCTGGTTTTTTAACCAGTCATGCTGAGTTAGAACCTTTCTAGGCCTATTTTTAAGTAAACTTTATTAGTTTTTTAGTTTGTTACATTTGTAGCTCTGAATAAATGTATTTTTATTTATTTCTTTTTCTTTTATTTTTATGACTTCTTTTTCAATACATCGATTTTAGATTTCCATACATACACGTTTTACGGCAACCGGATGCTTACATGGGAAACAAATGTCTGGCCATGCCGCCTCCGCCGGGCCCCAGCAGGAGGGGTAGACACAAAAAGTGCTGGCTTGACGTCGTATAGGGTGATATGGGTGCCAATGGGCTCACTACCAGGGATGCTGAAGACCGTGCGAAGTGGTGTAGAAAAAGTCGGAAAGCGGACTCTGGGAACCGAAACGGAACTTACTACGCTTAGATTATGATGATGATTTTAGATTTTCATACTTAGAATGCGTTCAATGGCCACCATATCATTCTAGCAGTAATTTCACAACAATCTTAATCGTAAATGCGATTATAAATGCGATAATAATAAATTACAGCACACTAAGACCACAGCGCGTAGTAAAGTCATATATTCGGAAAAAGTTGGTCGCAGGCCAATTAAGGGGAACGCGCCAACGTCCTCCCCACTTCCGGTCGTTCATTACCGTCAAATCGGCGGCTTCCAGGCTTCATTAGACTTACATTTACTATATCACAATGTGATCAATAATCTAATTTGTTGTATGTATGACACAAGTTATCAATAATTATTTTTATATCATTTAAGGCTATATAAATATTTTATTGAAATAATTTATTCTCTTTTAATACTTTTTAGCTTAGAATATTTTTGTTAATTAAGTTCTTAGGCTGGTTCACCTTTACCTATCTTAGAAGATTTCGTAACTACGAAACAATAAGCTAAAGCTTATTCCCAGTTTTGATTTAGATGATAAATTGACCTTAATGGGACGGTTTTAAAAATAATAAACTAAAAGATTTCTGAGTTTGACAATAACTCGATTAATTGTTAAAAACGGAAATAAATATTACTTCTGTTTATTATTTTGTAGAGTGATTCCATTCAGGGAAATTTCCTATTTGTAAAAATTAATTTAAAGATTCCTAAAATATACTTTCTTTTAAAAATGTTAAAACTCAACAACCCTCTTTGCTGTTTTATTATTAAAAGGGAGGAAAGCTTGACAAATTAAACGCTTAGCTTAAAAATTAAAACATAAGCACCGGGAGATTACCCAAAGCAATTTTGCGGTGTTTTTAAATTTTATTTTGTTTTGCAATGTTCTGCAACAATATTTATTTAGGCAACATCTATGTGAAAGCTACCGCTGCGTAACGGCTTATTTTATACTTGACTTTAAGATAAATGTATTTGCATATTTTTATGGTTTGTTGCAAAAATAAATGGTGTCCATAAACAAATTTGGCGTATTCCCACTAATTGGAAATTATACTTTGTGTGTGTTGGATTTTAAATTAGTTTAAAATAAGCTTAAAGCTTTTGTAAAAAGTGAGATCAACTCAATCACCTGTTGGTATACTTGAAATCTGCTTCCATTCATCGGAATCGGATGTGTTACGTAGGAAATATTTGATGCACATCCCACGGCTTAGGGGCGGCAGGGTAGTGTATCCCGTGCACTACGCCCGTGCGCCCCCACAGTTGATAAGGTTACAAGATGCACGTCGATGGTTTAACTAAAACCACCATAGCGATGTTATTATTTAGGTCTTATACGGCCCAACGCTCGGAAGAAGGGTTGGGGGAGCAGATATTATACTGCTGCGTGTGCCTCCCACCTGAGCAGAGATGCTTTGGGCTTATGAAACGATTCCAATATCAATAAAAAAAAATTGCACTATGGTTATTAATTACAGAATATAGATACTCCTATATTGTAATTAAATTAACTGACTCTATTCTACGAAATAGAGTTTTGATAAAATTTGTATTTACGATTAGATAATTACAATTGACGAGCTTCGTACTTAAATCGACGAGCTTCTATTACGTACTTCAATGCTGAAAATTACTTGACTAGGATGTTTATTAAACATATGAAAATATAATTTATTAAATTTAATATTTTAATATATATTTATCTATCTATCTATATATATATATATATATATATATATATATATATATATATATATATATATATATATATATATATATATATATATATATATATATATATATATATATATATATATATATATATATATATATGATTATTTGAAATCAAAGCTTAAAATTTAGTTTTAATGCTAAGTCTAACGTGATCAGTTCACGTCGTAAAAAAATGCAATATATTTGCACATTTATCTGAACATTTATTTGAAATAATCACACATTATACAGTTATTCCACATCATACAAAATCATCCTTACAATGAACAGCAAAAGTAACATGTTTAAAGATAAAATATTGATCATTTATATAAACTAGCAAAATAAGTAGGGTATATCGCGTTGGATGGCGATAAGAAGGAACAAGAAGATCCCGTAAGGAGCAGCGCAGTGCAGCACCCACGGATCGCAGTGCGTCGGGCAGAGCGGCGCCGGCCATTTGGCACAACTCTCGGTCATCGTCCCCCGCCTCCATAAAAGCCTCCACGAGGCTGAGCCAAAACAATTTCGGCAAATTTCTTGCCAGTGCCTTAACACGTATGATTTTACGACCCTTCCGCTTCTCTCGATGATACTTGTTTATTTATTTTAGATGAAACAACTTCAACTATTTTTTTCATTCGAAGTAAATTAAGTTACACGGATCTTCTTTTGCGATTTGAGTATTTTGTTTTTTCCAAGTCTCTAGATGCGACAAGTTTAATTAAGCAATATTAAATAAATAAAATTTTTTTTAACAGTTCCGTATACTAGGCAACTAAAATGCTAGGAAGAATAAATTTTAGGCTTCAAAACGCTTGAAGTCTTCACAAAGTAGTGTAATCACTTTAGCGTCAAAACAAAGAATTAGATATTTAGTATTTAAAATATCGAATGCCAGACAGGCTTAAAGTGACCGGTCACAAATTAGAAGTCAATTTTATTATGATAATAATTTCCTAAATTGGTATTTTAATGTCTGCATATTTCTTAAACTATGTCACACAGTCGGCACTATAAAATCAAAGTGCTAAAAGATGTATTACGACATATTCAACAGTAAATATGAGCATCTAATGTCTGATAGGGTCGCAGTTTTAAGGGCATAAGTACATTTTTATGGATAGAAAAAGCTACTTACAAGTGTTCGAGAAGAAACACGCACCAAAATTCGTAAAACGTATTTCAATACTGATTAAACTACCTTCAAAGACGTAGATAATTTAAAAGGTTTAACACAAATATTTAAAAAAACGCAAAAAAGATATTAGTGGTAGTTGTTCCTTGAAATAACCCAGATTCGTAAACATTTATCTTCCTCATCGTACAGTCTTGAATCCAGTATTCAAATAAACTTTTGAATTTTATTCACAGCAATCTCTTGATATATGAAATCCAGAATAGAATATTCTGAATATGATATATTATATTTATTTATATATATTCTGAATATAATAATAACATATTATAATAGTAGCCATATAATCTATCCAAGGTGAATTGTCAGCTTGCAAACATTGGTTACCTCAGTGTGTACGTTAGTTTATTGTTTTCCTTCATCGTCTACATAGTAATATGTACATTAGACAAAAAAATGTGTAAGAATCACATACTACCTATATAATAAATATCGAAAGCTCAGGGGTTTTCAGGGCGGAGTAAGAATACTAACAACCCAGGGTAGGGTCCCAAGCCCGTCTGGGTGACAACAACCCTTGGTCTTAAGTATGCCGTCCTTTAGTGACCTAGGTTCCTGTACCCCTATGGGACAGCAGCATATCCATAGGCGACAGTAACTGCGTGTTGTTAAGTGAGCCGTCAGCCTGTCTGTTCCTTAGCAATAAAAAAAATATGGTTGAGACTTGTGTCTCACATGGCTACATGTTCTTTATTTCAATTTATTAATATTTACACATTTACTATACTAGCTGTGTTTGTGACTTAACCTTTGTTGATTTTTATGTACAACGATGTGATATTACAGACAGAAAGTTCTAATACATTTGTGTAAATTAAGAAAAAATAAAAATACTGTAATACACTATCGATATCTATCCTCAAAGTAGCAGAGAGGTATTTTTATGGGTTCTAAACAACTGGTATACTATTTATATAATTTGCTTTCGTAAACAAATATACTATTCATAAACATCTAAATTGGGGATGGGAATTGAACCGTTGACTCAAAGTGATGTTATAATTTTGTAAAATAAGGGGATTTCAAAAATATGCCCACAAAATTTATATTACATTCAGACAAGCTACTCCCAAGTAATTTGTCTGATCCTACAACCTTGAAAGAAAAATAAAATGCTGGTCTTTCTTCATAAATTAGGAAAAGGTCTATAAATTGCCCTTTACGACTGCCTAGAGAGGTGATGTGATGATTTTTGATATTTTGGCCAGGATTATAGTCAGGTCATAAGTATTGTCACACAGTAAAAATTTTTCTTTTAGAATGCTGGCCACAAAAAAGTTTATTGAATTCGAATTTCGAATTGTTCATGAAAATAAAAATGTATACTTTTAGAATTTTACTCATTTTTAAATATGGAGTGGACGCTTAAAGAAAACCGTGTTGCAGTTATTGCGTTGCATCGTTGCGGTTACGCGCCAATTCAAATTTTTAACATACTGAAAAATTTGAATATAACCAAAAGATTCGTTTATCGTACCATCAAACGATACAATGAAGACTCTAGTGTAGATGACAGGTCAAGAAGTGGTCGCCCTCGGTCTGTTAGGACTCCAGCAGTGATAAAATCTGTGAAGGCACGAATTCAAAGAAATCCCAAACGTAAGCAGAAACTGTTGGCCCTTCAGATGGGGTTAAGCAGAACCACGGTGAAAAGGGTGTTAAATGAAGACTTAGGGCTTCGGGCATATCGAAGAAAAACAGGACATCGTTTGAATGCTCGTCTAATGGACTTGAGACTGAAGAGATGCCGCGCTTTGTTGAAGCGATACGCGGGAAAAAAATATCGGGAAATTCTTTTTTCGGATGAAAAAATGTTTACCGTAGAAGAGAGCTACAACAAACAAAATGATAAGGTGTACGCACACAGTAGTGAAGAAGCGAGCAACCGTATTCCGCGTGTCCAACGAGGTCATTTTCCATCCTCGCTCATGGTATGATTGGGAGTTTCTTATTGCGGCTTAACAGAGGTACATTTTTGTGAGAAAGGTGTAAAAACGAATGCATCAAAATACAGTCCTGACGAACCTTGTGGAACCTGTTTCTCATACCATGTTCAATAACAGGCACTGGGTATTCCAACAAGATTCGGCGCCAGCTCATAGAGCGAAGAGCACACAAGACTGGCTGGCGGCGCGTGAAATCGACTTCATCCGGCACGAAGACTGGCCCTCCTCCAGTCCAGATTTGAATCCGTTAGATTACAAGATATGGCAACACTTGGAGGAAAAGGCGTGCTCAAAGCCTCATCCCAATTTGGAGTCACTCAAGACATCCTTGATTAAGGCAGCCGCCGATATTGACATGGACCTCGTTCGTGCTGCGATAGACGACTGGCCGCGCAGATTGAAGGCTTGTATTCAAAATCACGGAGGTCATTTTGAATAAACTTTAATGTCATAAGAATCCATGTTTTGTTAAGTTCATTTTGGTATATGAATGGTTACATAATGAATAAACTTGTTACAATTATTTTACATTAAACATGTGACAGAATTTATGACCTGACTAGGTATATATGGCCAATCATTTTTTCAAAGGTATTAATAAAACGGATAATACATTTATTTTTATCAATTACCAATTTTAAAACTTTTATTTTTATTTATTCGATGTTAAATGTCTAAAGGTAAGGTAAATAAAATATATTTTATGGCCATAATAAATTTATTATCACAATTTCATAAATAAGTAACTATAATTTTAAATAACCTAAATTCTTAATCTAAATAAATTACAATTACCTAAGCAGACATATTAAATTCTTTTGGAGATGCATCTAACTCACAATTTCACAAACTTTGTACTAAAGAGTGATTGAATTCAATATTAGCGATACATCAATGTCCATCTAATGATTTATTACAGTTGTTAATTCGGGCAAAATGAAACAAAATGTCATAGTCGTGAACGATGTTATCGTGACTGAAATGACGTTAGGCAGCCAGGAAGATGGTTTGGAGGAATAATCGCCTACTTATTTGAAAATACTGATTTATACGAGCACGATATTTGGCTTTGACTATGATTATAAGATTTAGTTAACTTTCTCTAATGTCCATTTGCCGGAGTATGGTGTCTCTAACCGCTTGACTTTAGGACGGAATCCATTTTCATCAGCAGTGTAGTCTACCCTGTACATGAATCCGTCGGGCCCAATGTACTCGTAGAAACCTTGCGAAGCGATACCTTCATCGATTGTATTAGGGTTCTTCAAGACAGCCTTCTCTTCAGCACGAATTTTGTTTTCAGTCTCGAAACTGTGTACAAAAAATAAGATTAATTAATAATTATCCGTAAACCAAGTGCCAAATTAGTGGGCATTGATCCCCATACAATGGCATTAACGTCAAAATCAGAAAAGATTATGAATTATCGAAATATAATTTGAAACTTCCTATATCCGATTTCCTGTTAAAAGGATTATGGTATCAAATACGTAATTAAACAGTACATAGAACATATCAATATCTTTTTATATGCGTCTAGTTTGCCTTATGATGTCAATTCGGTTGTCATAAATTATAGTTTTGAACTTTAACCTGCATGTGTGAGTGCCGTTGTGACTGAGGTCAAGGCACACATTTTTACAAGCGAATTGATCTGCTTTAGCGCCTTTGTGCAATCAAGGACTATGACCTAACTTGAAAGGAGCTTGATATACCTAATAAGATTATCGATAATATGATTTATTTGCTTTAACGGAATCCGATATATTTGTTATAATACAAGTATTAAGATTTATAGCTTTCGCTATTGAGGTCACATATCTATATGTTTACATAGTTTAGAGAAGTATTCAACAATTGAAAGGAATTTATATTTTGAATAGATCCTACTGAATATGAATGAGACTGATTCGCAACATCAAAAGTTCGTGCTAAGCTCTGTATACTAATAAGTTATGATAAGCTTGACATTCTGTGAAGGCTAACATTTGCTTAAGAGACGGGAAGCTAATGCATTCCAAAGATTCACGATCAACAAGTTATTATCAGATCAGATAATATATTTTAGTGTTGATATTAATTAATTACATAATTTAACATTATTAGATCATCTTACGTTATGTATTTTTGGATAGTACAATAATTAACAAAAATGTTCAGTGTCTTGAAATTGTTTGAATAAATTTGAAATTAATGTTTTCAGATACTTACTCAAAGTCATATTTATCTTCTTTGTAATTGTGCTTCTGTCTGATGATCTTGATACCATTATTCTTGTAATATCCCTCCTGGTAGAAGGGAATATCTTTTGGCGGTGTTAAGACAAGCCTGTACTGGTCTTGGACTGTAGCTTCTCCAACGTAGGGCTCGTCATCGTGATCGTAAGGTAGAGCTGGATTGTCGATGTGGATGTATGGATTAGGTATGTGTATATATTTTCCTTCGTTTGTTGGAATGTATCTGTAAACAAAATTATTATATTAGCATATTTATCAAATTTGCATTAAAATATTACAAATATTTGACTAATAATTAAGTTATATGCAGATTTGAATTATTCATGCGTTTAGATATTGCGAGAAACATCTGAATTTATAAGCCGATCTAGTTCAAATTTTGATATCTGGTAAAATTTTCTGCATAAGAATATGGTGACTAAGTACCCTTAATCCGCAAACAAAAGAGAGCAAGTTCGATCTCATTATGAAGCGTAGCTTAGCTCTCGCTTAGCGCACATATTTATTTATAATTACTAAGTACTGACGAAGGGGAAATATATGTTGATCAACTCTGACACTGGAATAATTTTTTGTGCTCATAGATCTACCGTTGATTCCAGTGGGTCGTTGTATTATTCTAAATAGGATTTGCAGATTAATAAAATAACGAATGTACTTAATCTTAGAATATTAAAAGATTTAGTACTCTAAATTATAAATAATATATTTTTATTAAGATAATAAGTTATATATTGATATTTACTTACTTGCCAGAATCTCCATATTTGTAAGGATGCCAATGGCCATCTTCCAATGGCACGCCCACGACTGCCACTATGCAGATTGCAATCAAGTATTGTACCTAAACAATAAATTTATATACATTATTATTTACACAACCATTGAATTAATATTGTTTTTTATTTAATCAATTTTACAAAATATATTATATAAATATAATATATATAATAAATTGATATAATAAATAAATTTAAAAAACTATAGAATTATAAAAATAATAAATAACAGAATAATATGAATATATTAAAAAAAAATTATACCATATATGAATGCATCCTTGAAACACTTCACAGATGTTCTAACAAAAATATATTTATAACTGTTACAGTTCTTTAGAGCACTTGATACACTATGAATGTTCGCGAGATCACTATGCGGAAATATGCCCACGGTCACACCCTGTTTGTGTATACTCCTTAGAGAATTTCAAATCGTTGTGTTGATTTCGAAATGGACGCTACGCTTTTATACATTTGCAACATCAACTTTGCGGGAATACGTAGAGCGTGCGCGTGAGCATATGCGTCACACACACATATACAAAGTACACGCGTTTTTTATCATCGCGCATACCATTGTTGGTCCACATAAAGATCCTGAAACTTATCTCCGCACATTCACCCGAAAGAATGCCACTATATGGAAGTACACATGTTGTACCATACATAAAGAATACGTGATTCTAAATTATTCATAAAAAATCTTAATTTTAAGGAAAATATCTAAAAAGTATATAGAAAAAAATATTTTAGTTTACGAGTACACAACATAATAATTATAAATGTGCTACTCGTACAGGACTGTAAGAGTATTAATTTATTTATCAAAAAAACAAAATTTACCTTTTGGAATAAAAATAATAATGTCATAATCATCATATATTCACTATAAATTGTATACAATATTTATTTTCCACTCAATTAGTTCATGTATTTGTTCATTGTGTTAGTTAAGGACTACAAATCAGCATAAATTTTAGTTAGCAGTGGGCAGTAGCACTGCTGTATTCCAATGAATGTATAGCAGCTTAAACTGAAAGCTCATTAAGCTTTAATAACTTTTATGTTATTCTATATTATAATACAATTATATAGCTTAACATTAAAATAAAAAGCTTTTGGTAAAGCCCAGGTTTACTAACAGATCTTGGTAAACGTGAAAATTTTACTATAATTAACGTGTTATTTAAATAATAAACTATATAGTATACCCGAACGATCAACAGCGTGGTAAATGATGGAGCAAAGTTAATAATATTTTGTATAATATAATATATTGAATAATTGATATGAATTTGATCTTTTGTCAGTAGTTAAGGTGATAGTAATGTAAAATAACTACTTCACTTTACTAGGGAACCACGTGCGTAATATTTTCGCACTTCTGTCTTTAAAATGCAATATTAATAACGAACAACAATATATAGGCTACATCATTAGGATCAGCAGTCATCATCAGTAAATCATAAGGATATGCTAATTTTAGGACAACCTTATGACGTAAATTAATAATGCTTAATTTTTTATTGCTGAGGAACAGCTTACGGCCCACTTATTAGAAAGCAGTTATGTTTGCAACGCTAGGAGCACCGCGAACCCGCTGTTATATCATAGTGGTACAGGAACCCGAGTCACTAATGCCGGAACACGACACAAGGTTATTATGGCGGCACTTTTAAGACCAAGGGTGGTTACCGTCCAGGTAGGGCTTGGGATCCTAGCACGTAGCTAGGGTTGTTTTGTCGCCTTTTACGACGGACCCACCCCTGCCACAGCGCTTAATATTCTTACTCCACTTATGCACGGAGAAAAGTAAGTTTTTAAGTAGAACGATCGTTGGCAGCAAAATATTTACTTACTCGCTTCGCGTTTATTTATAAATAACATTAATTTAATTAACTTAAATGGATTATTGCAACAATGTTTACATTATTTAATTTATATGTAAAACAGGATTATATACATTTCAAAGTATTTCAGAGAAGAGTAATGTATATATGTACGAAATGTATAAAGGAAAAATAAATGAGAAGTTTGTTATGAAAGCCATTGGATGAAAATATAAATAAAATAAATGTAGTGCCCAAATAATTTGATATTAAGGAAAAACAAAGTAGTTCGTGGTTTAAGTTTTAGATTCATGGAAAGATTTCGATGGGTAAAAACACACAGTTATTTTGTTTGTTATAAGACAGTAAACAAAAATCATCTAAATCAGTTTCTAATTATTTAGTTCCACTTAAAATTCTTTAATTTTAATCTTATAAGGAAATAAACAAACCAAAACAAATTAAATTACATTCCTGAGTAATATTTCAGATGTACGTGTATACTGAATGTAAAAATATTGGAGGTAGATAGAGCATTATTCTTTTCGGAAAGAAGTGAAGCGTATTTTTTTTTTAAATAAAATCCAATATAATTCTTAGTAGGGCTGAATATGTATCATAGATATAAAGAGAGTCAGCGAGTTTTCAAGTTTTCAAGGGCCCCTTAAATATATATTTAAAAATTCCTCACAGTAATTATAATAAATCTTCAAAATTGTATTATTCACACTTTGTCACAATAAATGAATATAATAATTAATGACTACGCATGTACTCATTAATCAATATAATAGAGCCCTTATTTAAATTATCATATATTTAAAATAATCAGAATCTATAAATTATTCTATTTCGATATTTTGGAATAATTATTTGAACACGACGTATATTTTAAAAATAGAATAAATTAATAATTATAACATGTCGTAAGTTACACTGCTGAGCCCAGAGTTTCTCGTAGAGAGAACGAAAAGGTACCCACCACGTTTAGGCGGATTGGTGGATTGACAGATTAAACTTACCGTTGATTTCGATACGCAGGTTTTTTATGATGCCTTTTTTACTGTTGGTATGTAGCAATTATGTTATCATATGAAAAACAGGCGGGAAAAGCAGCCTAAGCAATGTCGTTTCGGTATGTAAGCCCATGTTCTGTATATAGCCTTCAAGTATAGCAACTAAGCATCTAGGTACCTTTTTTTTTTATACCGAGGAAAACTGTTACTGTTTCCACCGGCCTCCGGGGGAAGGCCGGTGGGGTATGTGGGATTACCTCCCGAGGGGCTGCCTACTCCCCTCGGGCGGACCGGGGCCAAGGCCGCCGGTCCTACCCACTAAAAACCCCGGTCGTCACTCTTGGCCTTAGAGGGGGGCTTCGCAGGATCGCCTTTTGGCATCACTCTGCTAGGCCCCCAGCCAGACGTCTCCAATGAGGGTACCCCGAGTGACAGTTCCCGCTGCCGGCGGTCACACTAGACCTGCCGGTGACCAGACACAGAGTGTCCAGTCGGGGTAGGGCACCCTCCGTCTCATTGCCTTCGCCGGGAGCTTCTAGGTACCTATGATAAACTATTATATTATTTTTCATTCATTACAAGATCTTCCTCCAGTTCCAACTTACTGTTCCAACTGTCTTACGTGACAGTATTTCATTAAAAAATGATAGATAGATAGATAGATAGATAGATAGATAACACTTTATTGTAAACCAATTATATAAACACAATGAAACTTATTTACACAATCAATGAGTACTTGACTTACAATGGGCGGCCTTATCGCTACAGAGCGATCTCTTCCAGGCAACCCGGGCTATAGAACATTATTGGTGTTACATTGATGTGGAAGGGAGGTATGGTAATAAATAATAATTATATTTTATTTACATAATAAATAGATAATATACATAAAATTCAATAATATATATAAAATATAATAAATAAATAGATAAACATACTTAAATATCTATATTTGTAGAATACATAAATAAATATATGATCTTTTTGTTATTAAAATCTATATCGTCTATAAAAAATAATCATTTCGGAAAAGTAATATGTTATACTACGAAGAAAAACCGGTATACCCCATCACTTAGGTAATGAATCGTAAACGCCAACAAACAGTTACCGTCGCCTATAGATATTTGCGACGCTAGGACAGCGCGAACCCGCTGCTGTTCCATAGAGCATATCGGTAGACTTGTGGGGGGCACGGGCTCGATTCTCGTCTCGCGTCTGGGTGTTTATAAATAATATTTATTTATTTACAAAAGAAAAGTATGGTATAAATGTAGTGTATTAGTATTAGTTGTCTAGTACCCATAACACAAGTGCTATGTGTGAATTGTCCTAATGTATTTAAAAAATATGGAAACTAGAAGACATAAATAGTAAACTACTAAGGAAGCCTAATAAATATTTAAACGAAATTAAAAATTACTTTAAAATCTATAATTTAATGTTAAATCTATAATTCTATAAAAAGAAGAAAACCTATACAAACTATTAAATATGTTTATCTGAAACCTACTTCCTCCTATTTCTCCTAAATGTAAATTTGAACTCGTAAGACAAACGAGGGTCATTATCAAGGACATTTATTTACATAAACTAACGATACGGGAAACCTAACTTTCTTTACATGTCATAGATACAGCAATAACCTACACCTGGATAACGCAATTGATTTTTTCTATTTAAATCAAATATTAAAATAGAGTTGACTTACTATTAGCTATTATTTACACTATTAGCCATGCTGTTAACGTTCTAGCTGTATAATACCCTACATAATATTGCTTGATATTTTATTTTTGACTTATGTGTTTAGATATTTTGGAGAGGTAGACCAAAGAAAATATATAATAATATCATGTTCTAAATCCCGTCTCTAGAAACTATAATAAAGTTACGTGAATGTATTTTTCGTCTAGACAATAAATATAACCGTTAAGATTTTTGGATGGATGGATTGCGTAAAAGATATGGTGAAAACTAATGATATAGTGAGATGTAGACTAAGAGAGGAGAGAACATATTGTACCCCACATAATGTGGGTATAGGCAGGAAAAAGAAGAGTGTTTGGACCTATTTGTTATATTGATATTTTTTAGGATTATTCACATTTCATTATATACCTGCCACGAGTGAAGGCAAAGGAAATCATCATAATTAAACCTGCACACCAAGGTACATATAGGTAGTATGGGTTACACGTCAATCCACTTCCGGTTGCTTTCCTTAGAGTATACATTCCGGTCCTTCTAGGAAGGTTTCCGAGTCCAGCTGTGGGGCTATTCTTCCATATAATTTTTTTTTTGCTATAGAAATATGTACTACAGAAAATCTGATAAGTATAACCAAAATCTATACAAAAAGAAATACGTTTGGCAGGTATTCATAAATCAGTGCATTTCTAATTTTAAGAAAAAAAAAATTGTATTAAGATAAGTTGAACAACGGTCACGTAGGTATTTATATATCTTGTTCAAAGAACCCATTGATATAATTAATTTCTACTTAGCATAAAACAAGATAAAAAAGATTGGAATTACCCATGAATATATTGAGTGAAATTAGTCATTATTGAAGTTTAGACGCAGTTTTTTTATTTAGTTCCGGTTGCTTTGAACAAATTCTTTGAATATTTGATCCGTCATGAGTCTTAAGTATTGATTTCTAATCTGTTTATTTTTTCATTAGCATTATTTAATCCAGTCATATTGGTAAAACCAATATCGATGTTATGTCGTAGATGACCTATAGTGACATTTATATAATTGTTTACCTAATATTATTTCATTGTTAATTCACGATGTATAGGGACATTTAAATAGGTCATCTTGGTAATACCTGTCTATAATATAGAAAGCAATTTTGAGAATCTAGAATATGTAACTGTTGGTAGCAGAGGTCCTACTGACCGGTTATGGGCCCAGAAGTTGGAAAGTTGAAAATCTTAATGATGTCACAAAAAAGTTTAACTAGATTAATTAGATATCGATACACAATTAAAACCAAACATTACAACAGTATTTATACATCATCAGCCTCAGGTCATACTATACATTCCAGCACTTCTGTGTTACAATTACAGCTCCTTATTTTTTCTAAAATAATTCAATCGCACAGTTCATTTGGTGACCATCACTATCATGCCCTCTTTACGTGTGCTAATCAAGATATTTCCAAAATGCTGCCTAAACTCTCAGACATTTTAGACCGTACATTAATTTGCGGAGAAACTTTTGTTGTAAAATAACATAAAAAGTAAAAATCCAAAGATATGTTAGGAATATAAGATCCCTTTTTAGTATAATAGCTGGTGTACCTCAGGGTAACATATTATCCCCTTTTTATTCTCAATATATACTAATTCCATTTGCAATAAACTTTCTTCTTTCTGATATATATTTTTAAACGACTTAAAAATCTATTTAACGTGGTATGTACTCATAGTCAAGTTACATGAAACAATAGTCACAATAAAGTCTGATTTTGGGCCTTTCTCGCTGTAAATTTATAGCATAATCGTATCCAAGCAACTCAAACTCAAGTTTCTGGTTTAATTCCAAATATATTTTGGGATTTGGATCTGAAGAACTTCGGGATTCAGCAACACTTTTGATGCGATTTAGATTTAATATTACGACGGTGATTCAAATTTTAGATAATATAATACTAAAAACAAAATAATAGAGCATTAAGTCCATCTTGGTATAGTGACCATAAAATATTTTAAATCTTGTTTATATAACAAGCGCTAGATTTTTTATATTTATTCATCTTTTTACGATATTATAATTGACACATAAAATCACAAATTTTTTCAATCACGATACCGTGAAAAATCATTATGTTATTACGACTAGGCGCCGTGTAATTAAATGAACCCGAAATATTGGCTAAATCGTCAGATGTATAATTGTAGTGTCAAAAAAATATTAATCAACTGTGAATTATTTTCGAATAAATGAAGAGTTAAAACAATTTTATAAAGTTACCCAAAAAAGTATCTTAAGAATGTATTGAGGTACCAACTTAATGAGGTCACAAAAATGTTGCTGCTACAATATAATCTAATAATCCAAAAGAGAGTACTTCATTTGGCGTCAATTCAATTCGGCAGGCGAATAGCGAATATGTTAGCGGTAACTAGTAACGGTTATACGATATTAACCGTGGTCAGAAAACAAAATAGGGCCATAATTACTTAAGGATTGGTTAAAGGCGATAAATTAATTAAATTTTTCGTTTGTTTCAGACAGTAAACGACTTGTAATAACGGAAGTGAAACGTTTAAAAAACGATGACTGCTTTTGTCTACTATTAAATTTAGTTCTAAGGAGCTTCGATCAATAATAGAACAAAAACTACCAAAGACTAACTTCTTAGCAATCTACGGCATCTTCGTGCTGGTGCCGGATCCATCCTAAGTTTAGAGTACATCCCGAGTGTTACGAACTCTACGTTTAAGAGGGTTTTTTTTTCGATGGACATCACCACGCCACATCACAACCCAATCAAATTTCGTTTAAACATGCCAATACAGCTTTAGGTACTTGTTCTAGAATATATAATTAAATACTGCATATATCTGATTAATTTATTACGTTGTAACATTATCACCTCAATTTAATAATGCAAAAAAAATATTGTAAACGTGTACGCAAATATGTAAACAAATACTCATTACGAAAATATGTAAGACATTTCTTATCTTTAAAAATCCATAACGACTTAATTATGCATTAATTCCAATGTGTCTATTTGTGTCCGGTTATATGATACAAATATTGACGTTGTATTCACAGAAGCGACCCTATTTATTCATTTTAATATTTTAAAGACGAATTTTAATGTATATTGGAAAATTTTTACCACTGGCGCCGTATTGGTGACGCATTGTGACAAGTTCTGACAATTTGACGAGTTCTTTGAATTTATCATACATTTTTACCCGATGAATTATAAGGACTTATTAGGCAATATAAACATCCTTATTTTCAATGAGATTAAAGTGGAATGCTCTTGATGAAATATCACGATGAAATTTGATGACAGATTTATTTATATTCTCCTTAAAGGTTTATTTGATCCCGCTTGCATCCAAAGCTGTTACGACACATTTTCATCATATCTTCACTGTAGATTATTGTCAGAATTTGGGACTGCATCTTTTTCTTCTATGTGTATGTCATATCATGACATTTTTTTCGTAACCTATGAGGCACATGAAAATAAATGTGGTTAATTTGGTTTTTGAAGAACTTTCGAATATTGAAAGGAAAAACAAAATTGCCCTTAAATTACATCTATTTTAGAAGTATAATTATTTACGAAATATTTGTGAATGTTTTGCTTTTTACAAGTCTATAAGTTTTTAAATAGAAATTATTATATATCTAATTTAATATATTTATGTTCCAAATCGTATTAATGTTATCAATTACGAAAATAAATTTGTATAATATCTATTAATTTTATTTGGTTGAAGAATGGATTGGTTCAAATATTTATTTTCTATAACCCATTGTTGACCGGTTATGATACATTAGCTTTAATAAAATGTTAGTTTTTTAATATAAATTTTAAATGGGAGATTTTTAATTGGATGGTAAAATGAAGAATAATAATAATAATAATAATAATCTTTATTCAATTTTACAATAACAATACACTTCAACTGCAAGAAACACATAAACTTATTACAAACGCATGAGAAATGTACTATGCAATATCTTGTTTCTGAATTTATATTTCTGATACTTGATGATAGTTATTAAAACCTCCACCACGACCTTTCGTTCTCAACGCAATTTTACTTCTAGCTGGAGCATCTTGCAAAATAACGAATGGACTTTTGACGTGTATAAAGTACAAACGGTGAATATAGTCTTAGCAATAAAACAATTCGAATCCATTCGATATTTTGTAGTAAAGACTAATCATCTTAAGAAGGAAGCAAGTACTTAAGAAATCTCTTAAGAAGGAAGTGTTACTAAGAGGCATAGATGCAAATGACCTGTTATCGCCGCGTGATATTAGACGTCGGATTCCAATCAGAACCAAACGTTATATTTCTGATTAATACATTGACATGTATCTCTGGACTCAGTGATTTTGCAGTCATATTTTATATGCACATTTTTATGGATACAAAAGGAGGGGTAGACAATAAAAGATGGATGGATTACGTAAAAGATGATATGGCAAAAAATGTGTAACTGTTGAGATCACGACTAACAGAAAAGAAGGACAAAACATACTATGCCGATTCTTTTTTTTTGGTCTCGGGGATAACCCTCTCCTGACGGATTAATTAGTAGTAGGCAATTGCAGAACTTAAAACCATCGCAATTGTAAACCTATTTTGAAACTGTGTGTTTTAATGTTATGGATTTATTTAATACTTAAAACTATAAGTGCTTTACGGATCAATTAAATAGACATAAAAGCTGCACAAAAAATCGTGTAATGTTAATTTTAACACCTTTGATAACTCATGGTACAAGACTAATATTGTACACCAATTTACGACATTAATTATTAAGTCGAACCGTGTAATTGTTAATTGAATGATATTACTTATATTTTTGTTTTAGTCTACATATTTGCATTTTATATGCATTCTTGTGAAACCGTATTAAAAATTGGTTATAACTAATCAAATAATTAAAATACCAATCCGAATCTGACGCCTTTTTTGTGATGTCGATAAAATACTTAATCACATAACAAAAACTAACTAAAATATTACTTATATTGAAATAATTTAGATAAAATGATTAGAGACATCAATTCAGACTAAAAGCTTCGTGAAATGACTCAAGCAACTTACGATTCAAATTTCCAATTCGTAATTCGAAACAATTCTTAAGCTTAATTTAGTAGGAAATTTTTTTCACAAGATAATAAAATTTAAAATGGGATTACATAATATTCGATGATTTTTTTTCTTTATAGTGTTGTCATAAGAAGCATAAACTCACCCAATCTATTCTTCACTATCACAAGGTTATTTAAGTACAAAATAAAAATTTTGTTTTCCATGGTTAGCTACTGAGTCCGATAACAATGTCATTCCACCCAATTGTTGGTAGCGGTCTTTCGCTGTTACTTCATCCTACTTTTAAGCGTTTTACAACACCAACCAAGCCGTGGTATCTATTTAAATTCATTAAACTTATCGTTTTTTATCAGTTCTGCGACTAACTAAGGCGTTATAAAATTTCTTCGAGGCCGGCAGCACGTTGTTAGTGCCTCTGGTATTGCAAACGTCCATAGGCGACGGTGACCACCTGCCAGGCTGGGCCATTTGCCTGTCTGCTGAACTGTAGCTATAAATAAAATAATAATATTAACTTGACCAGTCCTCATATCATGCCCGCCCTTTGTATAATGGTGGGCTTCTTCCATGTGTTTAGCGCCAGGGGGGTCAGGGTTTCGTCCCCCCGGCGCTCTCCTTTATTAGATCTAAGGAGTTAAGGGGGGGCACGCGGCCCTCACCCTCGCGGCCAAAATGCGGGCGGCGGATCCTCTCCCGAGGGGCCGCCCGCGGTCGCTTTCTACGGTGGCCGGAGGTCTTTGGATGCCCTCTGGTGCCGACTCCCGCTCCAGCTTCGCCGCCTCCTTTGCGGAAATAACTGACTCGTAAAAAGAGGCGACGGCTGTCCATTCAGGATCGCCCCCGACCATGAGACCAGGGCCGGAAGCGAGAGGTCCGCGCCGATTTGGGCGACCAGGGCGCGGCGATCCTCGCGCCACGCAGGGCACACGGCGACGGTGTATCCCGTATCCTCCTCATCACCCGCGCCACAATTGTGGCATACCGACGTTGTCTCCCGCCCTATGCGACACAGGTACCTCCCGAAGCAACCGTGACCCAAGAGGACCTGCGTTAGGCGGAAGGTCAAGACACCATAGCGCCTCTCCATCCATTCGCCCAGGACGGGCCTCACCGCCTCTATGTTGACAAGGCCTGCGCTGGGGCGGCAAGATGCTCCTTCCACTCTACCATGAGCACCTCGTCGCTAAGCTCCGCCCGCTTTACCTCAACTTCGCGAGGCGCGGGATAGATGAATTTCCTGCCCCGACGGCGATCACCGACTTACCGAAGTAAAGTTAAAATTATGCTATATATTACATTTTTTTAATTCCTTTTTGTAAAAGAACGGACAAATTACAGTATAAATGTTAAATGTATTGAAGGAAAAGCGCTAGTTTTGTTCTGTAACATTACACTTTACAAAAATTAACATTTAAAATTTCACTTTCTTTTGATGGTTAAGTTGATAA
Source organism: Malacosoma neustria (assembly GCA_963693495.1). Classification (NCBI taxonomy): domain Eukaryota; kingdom Metazoa; phylum Arthropoda; class Insecta; order Lepidoptera; family Lasiocampidae; genus Malacosoma; species Malacosoma neustria. Next base: position 8,429,258 of record OY856373.1, read on the forward strand.
GAAGACTATAATAGGTAAGAGGAAATATCATATACGGATATGATGTATTTGGCAATATAATGTGAAAAATGACACTATAAAGGTGCTAATAATCATGCATAATACATGTTTCCGTTTTACACAGAATTCCAATTTTAATCCATGCCAGTCATAAGCGACGACTTAGTCAAGGAAATCCCAACATTTTATAGTATCAAAGAATGCAAAACATGTCCCCGAAATATTCCATTTAATGTGAAATAAGGTCCAGTATCGGCAGTGCTGCCTTTGTAACAGCTTCGGGGTTCGTCGTCCGAATAAGTATCGCTTTTGCATCACTTTGAGAACCTTGATAATGAATGTATTGGAGCATATTTTGAAATAAAATATTTTAACACATTTCGTATTGTATAGCAGAAGACGCTTTGTTATTTTTTTTAATTTCATATACTTACAACTTACTTTTTTTAATTTTATATACGTACAAGTTCGGTATTTTAAGTAGCCTCTCCAAATCGCTCAAAGATTCTTGTTAGGAGTAAGTTAATAGTTCACAGTGTGATTAAAAAATTTGTAAAATGCATCAACAATATACAAAAACTTGATCGATATAATTTTTTATTTTTCAATATCCATTTCAACTTGCTCAAACTATGTTTATATTAATGTTTTAGTAGAAAATTGTTAATTTAAATTTGATGTCAATATTTAACAACTATTAACAAAAAATTAATCGAAGCTTTTTGAAAGTTATTTAAATATTACTTATATATAAACGAGATTACAGCCTTGTGACCGTAATATATTTATCACTTATTTTTATTTATTTCATCGTGATCGTGGGACTGATGTTACAAGAACGATTAAGCATTCATCTAAAGGAAATGAATATTTACTTACTAAAATGTTAACAACGTAATTAAAATTCTTGCAACTAATAAATTAATCACGCCTTTCGGATTCTCCTATTAATACAGGCTAAAGTAGTTTTAAGTGTAGAATTAATCTTTTATATATTTTTTTTCACTTCAAGAGAGTAGTAGCACTAAACCACAACTATACCCGCTTTTTCAGAGAAATGCCTGTCACAACTACCACTTGTAACTTGTTTAAAATTTTGACAGCCTTTTCTATTACATTTCGGCTCAAAGCTTCTTTCCAAAAAACTTCAAATAAAAAAGAGATGTCCAATTTAAAATATTTGAAATTGGATATAATTTCAAATTTAGAATGTTTGGAGTGTATTTTTAATGTTTGTTACATTGAACTCCGTTTAATCATATTTACAATATGGCTTCACTTGATCCTTCTTCCTGCCCTTACCCTAAACTATGTGGGATCGTCACAACATGTTCTCTCCTTCCACTCTCCTCTATTAGCCGTCATCTGAACATTCACACTTTTTTTAAGCATATCATCTTTTACACAATCTATGTATCTTTTTTTGGTCTACCTCTCCTCCTTTATCCATCCACTCACATTTCTAGCATCGTCCTTGTTACATGACGCTCCTCTTTTCGCATTAGATGGCCATACCAGGCTAACCTATTAGTTTTCTACTTCTCAATTACTTTCGAATTTCTAATTTTATCCATTTTTGTAACTCCGCTCATCCATTGTCGTAGGGATATAGGGATCGGACTTGTGTACTTGTCTTATCGTACATCACACGAATAAGATGCAAGTACTTCACAGGCACACCTTTTGCTTTCATAGCCCACCACAAAACCTTTCTAGGAACCTGATCATATGCCTTTTCGAGGTCAACGAATACCATGTCTCTCATGTACACTTCTGTGTTTCTCGCACAGTTGGCGAAGTACGAATATGGAATCCGCTGTCTCTCGCCCGGGCATAGAACCAAATAGCTTCTATCTTATTTCGCTCTCTTCTCGTAGTCGCCTAGCTATTACTTTCTCCCAAATCTTCATGCTGTGCGACATGAGCTTTATTCCTCTATAATTGTTACAAACCTGTATAGGTAGGGTTGGATGTATATCCCCCTTGAGCTTGAATTGATTTTAATTCCTTAATTAAAAATATGTATTTTAGTATGTTCTTGAAAAAATCAAGCAATTACGTTGAACTGGTAGCATTAGGTGATTATAAAAGCGTGATCAATGATATAGAATAAGTCAACTAAAATTCATAAATGTCAAATTTGACTGTGAACTTTTTCCACCATGACACAAATTTTATGATGAAGCTGGAAGATAAATATTGGAGTAATATCACAATGTACTTTAACCTTGTTCGAGCTTATGTTCGACGTCAATATAATGTTGCAATGAGACGCATTTCAGCAGCGAATTACTTTTATACAAATGGTAAGATCCAATAGGAATTAAAGGGACTTTTCAAAATGTTCAGAGAAATTAATAAAGCTTCATTTACTCAAGAACAGAACATTTAGTCAAGTGACAATGAAAATGAAACGTCATGGTGCCTTAAATTTCATTAAAGTATTTATATTTAGTTATCGGTGGCATATTTACGCTTTTGCAATTAGTACATTGTTTACTGTAAACAATATTTGTTATAAATAAATAAAAAGTTTATCTTAATTTATTATTCAAAGTCATTCTAATCGTTCAAATCTTCAATACACAAACGTACTTCTTCTTCTCTATTAATTAAAGCATATATAGTAGATATTCTTAAATCTACAAGTAGTAAATTTGTCCATTAATAATATATTGAAAAACAAGATCAAATTCATAAAAAAAGCTTGTTTTAATGTATTTTGTGTACACGTGATAAATTAATTAATTATGTTGAACGTCTTCCTCATTCTTTCGGTAGATTTGGTGTTTTTGAATTAGTTCCTATAAATGACATTTTTACCATGAAGTAACACTATACCAATATGGTGGAGAGAATTTCATGAAATCAAGGAATAAATAATCTCCATACTATCTAATAAGTGGTAACCTCAAGAAAATAAGTAAAGTGGATGTATGCTAGGCAAGGAATAACTACTAGTTATATTTTTGAAGTGAAAACTTCTATAGCGGCGTTGTGCACTTTTTTTGTGATGGGTAAAAAATATTAAACTCGCGTCAGGTCACGTGTCCTGATAGTAAGAATTCATAAGACTTAAAATGGAATTTTGCTCCATTAATACCAACCTTATTAATAATGACGTAAGGATTATTTTATAATGTAACTTTTAAATGATTGCATTGCATTACTAATACACATCTATTCGACTTATTACAATGAAATACAGTTGAGTTTTTTTGAAGTGAAAACTTCTTTAGGCGCGTTGAGCACTTTTTGGGTAAACAATTTTTGGTTTGTAAAGTTTTTGGTTTGTGATTGTGGTTTGGTTGTTTGGTAAAATTTTTGGTTTGTAAGTGTTAATGACCAATTTAAACTTTAATCCTTGATCATAAACACTTCTTTATAAACCGAAAACAATAATCTAATAGCTCGACGATACAATTCACAAGTTACTTAGTTTTCACTTCTATCGGCAGTCCCCAAAGACTGCCCCGTATGTTTTTGTGTTTGAAAAAGCAGACAGGCTGACGGCCCACTTAATAGTAAGCAGTTAGTTGCGCCTATAGATGTTTGCGGGGTATGGGAACCAGGGTCACTAATGCCGAAACACAATACATTATGGTTATTATGGCGGCATACTTATATACCAGGAGTGGTAGCTATCAAGACGGGCTTGGGGCTCTACCACGTAGTAGGTTGTTTTGTCGCCTTTTACGACAAATCAACCTCGGCCGCAGGGGTCCTTACTCCGCCCCTGCACGAAGAAATATTGTTATTTTATCATGCAAACTAGTTTTTAGTACAAACTTAATGTTTGGTATGATGTAGGAGTAAACCTCTCATTTTCAGAAAAAAATGCTAATGTGCAATAACAAAATAAAATTTGGAAATGGAATTTTAATACTGAACCATACCAGTGTTAAAACAAATACAGATATTGGATGAATAATATCCCAACATAGTAGTAACATTTAAAATTACATTGTTTTTACCTGTATAATTCTAAGTAAGGCAGCTGTTAAAATAATCAAGTAAATTATGAATAATAAATGCATTTTAACAGAATGCCAATTATTGACTTACGTATGACAAACTTTGTTTCCTGTTATTTTGAATTTACAGCTTCCTTTGACCCCGTGAGTAAGTATTGATAAACATAATTAAATTGACTCGATGTGTAATCAAGTTCATGATGACTTCTGAGTATAATCTAGAATCATCAGCTTGTAGTCACGTAGACACTAAATTATGTGTAGTGGAACACAGTTTAAGACTGTACAAGTTGAAAAATCTGCATTATGTATAAAAAGCTCTATGTTAATTAATAGGATACTTAATCATAAACTGGAGCTTCTTATTCGAGAAATAACATCCGTTGTCTACAGAGTATACTCCATACTTGGTATGGTATTACTTGACAACATCATCTCTAGTTACTTACTTGGTATATGTCAAGAAGAATACAGAATGTACTGGGAAGATTCACACATTGAATAATATAATGGTTCCTAGTAAATTAAGTGGCAGAACGCTATCTAGTGTTATGGACAACTGAAATTAATGACATTTTTAAAATAATAATATTGTAATAATTCTCTCAGCGTCATTTAATCCCAAAGAAAATATCATAGAAGTCTAGGCCGTGTGTTAAATTTAATCTATAAAGTCTGATATTTTGGAATCCAGAGCTTAATACTGAGTTTCGCAACAGAACATAACCTTAGTGTGCATTCATTCGTCGATATCTCTCGGTAATTCTTCGTTTCTTGTACAAGAAATTACAAGAAAAAACTTGAAAATATGTAGCTGGATTTGATATTTACAGGAGCGATTGTCGGCTAATAAAACCCTAGAAAAAGAAAGCGCTGCCATACCCTTTTTTTAATTAAATTTCCATCTCCTGACCCATTTAGAGTCAGGACATTTTTCCTCTTTTTTCTTACTTATTTAATTTCTACAAACTTATTTACAAATATAATCTAAATCAAAACTTATTATAATCAAACCTTACTATGTATAACCTTGTCTTAAAATTACTATTTTTTTCTTTATTATTCACTATATCATTTACTATTAAATTTCATATTTTAATACTTGGCTTTCTATGAGCATAATTCTATTTCCTTTATTTTTTCAACTAATATACGTAATAATATCTTAATTCTTATTTCTATTTATACTTACTTTTATTAATTTATTACAATACTTTATTAACATTTCGCATTGTTCCTTTTGCATCAGCTGTTCTGTATTTTATTCTTCAATTTCTAAATCGAACACAATTCCCATTTCACATCTTTCCCGGTCAAACATAAGGCATTCAAATATCACCCGAGTGCCTGGTTCACAGACGCACAAAGGGTCATCCTTGTACTTAAAGCGGTCCAGATACTCGGAATACCCTCCGTGCTCTGTCAGTAGTTGAGTTGTCGGACCTGTCATACCGATATGCCTGACGAACTTATAGACTCTCGTAATGTCAGGAAGAAAGAGCTGTGTTATGGAGGCTGTTTGTTCCTCGACATATCTCCGGTTCCATTCGGCAATAGTTCCGGCACAAATGTGCTTCTTTGCGAACGAAGCCGGATATTTATCATAATGGAGTTCCGTTGTTGCCCGCCTGGCCGCCATGGCTGCATGGCCATGGCCGCCTTCTTCGCATACTCATCTGCACGATCTTTCTCCCTGACACCAGCGTGGGCCTTAACCCAAAACAGTTCCACCATTTTTCCATTCTTAACAATATCTTTCAAATTTTTTCTTGCAGCAACGGCTAATGGATGTACAGTGTCCCCGTTTACAAGACTGCAATGTGGACCTCGAGTCGTTGTACACACCGAAACTTGCTCCTGGACTTGCCAGCCTTTCTTCAGTTGCCTTACATATGACCAGTAATTCAGACTGGTAGTGGTAGGTAGTACAGTAGGACGGAAGTTTAAACTAAAGGAATTTGGTTTCATCATCTTTGCCCCAGATAGACATTATATTTACCTTTTAGGTAAGTAATAGACCCACAAAATAATAACCAAGAGTCGATTTTGTCACTCTTCATACAAGGCTAGGATGACAACCGGGATTTTACTCGGTATGCTGTTGTAGCCACCGCTGGCCATTAAATCTCAGCCATCAGTACAAAACCTGTCGCCTTACGTTTAGAACAGTGAGGTCGATATACCCACGCCAGCTTCCTTCGGAGTCTAGCCAAATGTTGGTTTCCCTGGAATAAAAAAAGAAGTAAAAGGCAATATTTATATTTCTGGCCATGACCACACGGTCAAATCACATATACGTAACTAATATTATATCCGCTACATTTCATGGTAATTGCTGCGAAATTGCAACATGCAATAAAATACACACTTTTCAAAAATCTTCTATGGAATGTAATTGCAATACCCGCCTACGCGTGCAAGATTACAGTGCGGAAATATTAATTCAACCAACACCCACTGCGTCTCTTGACAATACGAAAAATTATTTCTTTATTTGACTAGTGTAGGGAAACTGTCCTCTACATAATGATTTTACAAGAATATAATCTTAGTAATGTGGTGTTGGAGACGAATGCTGGGAATATCATGGACAGAATTTCGGACCAATGCCTCCATCCGTGAAGAACTCGGCATCAAGCAGCATCTCTCCGCTTTGGTCCAGTCACGTATTCTCAAATTTTTCGTCCACGTTTCAAGGCGAAACAATGACTCCATAGAGCGTCTCGTTGTCCAGGGCAAAGTGGAGGGGACCAGATCACGTGGAAGATCACCCATGCAATGGACCGACCAGATCAAATCGGCTGTGGGCGGGCCTTTGCATGAGTGCACCAGAATGTCTCTGAATCGCGAGAAATGGCGTAAAATCATACAGCGAACAATATCTGCATCTAATAGTACTACCAGTTGATCACGACCGCTCTGTAAAGAGTGAAACGACTAAGAAGAAGAAGATAATCTTAGTAAACATAACTTTTTATTTGGAAAGTAGAAATGCGTGACGCAAACCCCGCCGCGTGGTAAAGGGCGGCGGGATAGTGTGGGACTCCCCATACAATACGCTATGTCCCTATTTCTAGGCTGGGGGACGCACTTTGCTGCTATATCCACCAAAACCATTCCGATGTTCCTTCAAACGCCTTGAGCGCCGAGGCTCCAGGACGCGACAGATTAGTCAGACCGCGGCCCCGAAGGGCGCCGGCTCCCTATCGTGGGCCTCTTCAAATCCGAAGGAGTGATGAGCGTCAATGTATTTTCCTGATGATTATTTTAGGCTCTTATGATGGAATGGATTTAGATTGTTTAAGAGAATAAACTAGGATTTTACAAGGGTAGATTCGACTTCAGATCCTGCAACTCTGAACTGAAAAACTGAGTCAATGAAAGTGTAACTCAAAATTCCATGATGCAAACTTTACTCAATTCATTTATCCATTATTGTAATTTACGTTTCTAGTAATTGATAATAAATAAATATAAATACTCGAACAATTCATAAAGAGCCCCATCATCAGCATCCATCGAGTCCCAAAGCTAGCTGAAATGCGCTTGTGTAGTTATTACTAGACAACTTATATATTACTTAATTTTTATTTCATTTTATTTTGTAAATAAATACATAAACACCTAAGCCCGGGGCTTGATCGAGTTGAGAGCTTGATTTACAAAACCCAGTGTGTCACGAAGGTCGTCTAATGTCTATCACCCGTATCCAGGTAACATTTATAACTCATGCAAAAAAGTTCATACGTGAATAAACACTTATGATCACAACAGTGTGTTTAAACTAAAATCCTGAACCCTTACAAGTGGTACTTATCAAATATAAAATGACAAAGATATAAAAAGCCACGATGCCAATTCTTAAAACATAATAACTTTGTCATTTCTTTTTCATTTCAATTATTAATCATGATAACACAAACTTCAATTGACCAATCAAATTATTGATCAACTGTTCCTGTGAAATGTTTATTAAGAAAACATTCATAAAAGTGTTTATTCAAAGATTATTAAGTACGCAGCAAAAATTAAAAATAGTTTCAAAAACACTTGAAAAGGTACTTGATTTATTTTTATAAATTTCTGTCACGTATAAAGATTTCAAATTTGATCTCGGAATACCATTACAAGACGTAGTTTGGGTTAGTGATTGCAGTAAATTTCTGACACTTCCTTTTTATGCCGAAATTGCTAAAGATAATAAATAGGTCGATATAGATTTAGCCTAATTTAGTTTAACATATGCAATTTCCGTTTGACCTCCCCACCCTATAACAGACGTAACAAGCCTCGACACTTGCTTCCTCGAGTCTTCGTGAGATTCCTTGTGTTAACAAACACCGGTTACAACGTGTGCTCCCGAAATTCATTTTTAATTATCCTATTTTTATATCCTATAGCTGAAAAAAAAAGGTATTGGAGTAAGTTTTACAGTCTTAGATTTCTAGAAGATATAGTTAATAGAATTTTTACTACCAAATGTGCGTTGGAAATAAATTATCAATTTTTATTGTATTTATGGTTCACTATTTTGCCGATAATGGCTTATACATAAAAGATAGGCGTATGCTATCGCGGGCTTTTTTGTAGAACTATTTAAGATAAACATTTCCATTATACATTATTTATGTATGTGTAACTCTAACGGTTTTTGCAGCGCACGCCAGAATAGCTCGCAGATGGCAGAATTTTATCCTGCTTACTTGACACTTATCGTTATATACAATTCACACATGTATTAATAAATTATAGCATATGTGTTATTATACTGTGTAAGCTATATTATTGTAAAGTTTCATCAAAATCAATTCAGTTGAATTTGCGTGAAAGAGTAACAAACATACATTTTTAAAAACTTTCGCTTTTATAATGTTAGTAAGATTTATATATATATATATATATATATATATATATATATATATATATATATATATATATATATATATATACCTAGTCAGGTCATAAGTATTGTCACACAGTAAAAACTTTTCTTTTAGAATGCTGGCCACAAAAAAGTTTATTGAATTCGAATCTCGAATTGTTCATGAAAATAAAAATGTATACTTTTAGAATTTTACTCATTTTTTAAATATGGAGTGGACGCTTAAAGAAGACCGTGTTGCAGTTATTGCGTTGCATCGTTGCGGTTACGCGCCAATTCAAATTTTTAACATAATGAAAAATTTGAATATGGCCAAAAGATTCATTTATCGTACCATCAAACGATACAATGAAGACTCTAGTGTAGATGACAGGTCAAGAAGTGGTCGCCCTCGGTCTGTTAGGACTCCAGCAGTGATAAAAGCTGTGAAGGCACGAATTCAAAGAAATCCCAAACGTAAGCAGAAATTGTTGGCCCTTCAGATGGGGTTAAGCAGAACCACGGTGAAAAGGGTGTTAAATGAAGACTTAGGGCTTCGGGCATATCGAAGAAAAACAGGACATCGTTTGAATGCTTGTCTAATGGACCTGAGACTGAAGAGATGCCGCGCTTTGTTGAAGCGGTACGCGGGAAAAAAATATCGGGAAATTCTTTTTTCGGATGAAAAAATGTTTACCGTAGAAGAGAGCTACAACAAACAAAATGATAAGGTGTACGCACACAGTAGTGAAGAAGCGAGCAACCGTATTCCGCGTGTCCAACGAGGTCATTTTCCATCCTCGCTCATGGTATGGTTGGGAGTTTCTTATTGGGGCTTAACAGAGGTACATTTTTGTGAGAAAGGTGTAAAAACGAATGCTGTTGTGTATCAAAATACAGTCCTGACGAACCTTGTGGAACCTGTTTCTCATACCATGTTCAATAACAGGCACTGGGTATTCCAACAAGATTCGGCGCCAGCTCATAGAGCGAAGAGCACACAAGACTGGCTGGCGGCGCGTGAAATCGACTTCATCCGGCACGAAGACTGGCCCTCCTCCAGTCCAGATTTGAATCCGTTAGATTACAAGATATGGCAACACTTGGAGGAAAAGGCGTGTTCAAAGCCTCATCCCAATTTGGAGTCACTCAAGACATCCTTGATTAAGGCAGCCGCCGATATTGACATGGACCTCGTTCGTGCTGCGATAGAGGACTGGCCGCGCAGATTGAAGGCTTGTATTCAAAATCACGGAGGTCGTTTTGAATAAACTTTAATGTCATAAGAATCTATGTTTTGTTAAGTTCATTTTGGTATATAAATGGTTACATAATGAATAAACTTGTTACAATTATTTTACATTAAACATGTGACAGAATTTATGACCTGACTAGGTATATATATAAAACTTAAGTGCGTTTTATTTTTATTGAAAACATTTAATAGCTAAAATTTAATAATAAATAACCGCCATGAAAACTTATTATTAAAGTTATTTCATGTTTTTCAAGGTCATAACCACACTGCCATCGAACTCATGCAATATTTATTGGTAACACTAATTTGTTAAACCAATCCAAACTTATTGTTCGTAAACGCCTACGTAGGTAATTTAAATTATCAAAAATGTGCATTTATAGCTAAAGTACTCCTTAATAAAGTCTTAGCGTCAAAATGACAACGCACAGCACTAAAATTCATTATTAATCGTCATAAAATCCTTCATGAAGGTATTTACTGCCTATATATACAAATCAGGAGTACCTTAAATCGTTTGAAGGTTTGTACCGGCAGTTATTTAAAAGGTCATTGACCTATCGGTCACTCCATAAAGTTCCAGAGGAATTTCGAACACAGAACAGGACTAAGCGGGTCGAGAGTAAATGCGTTTTTAGGTATTTCTTATTTTTTGAAGAAAGTATAATCAATCGATTTCCTTGAATAACTGTTAAAGTATCGGTTTATTGAACTTTAATGTAATTCTGTATGAATCTGAATACACTTGAGAGGAAAGTCGTTTTTATCGTTTTTTTATTTCTTTTTTACCCTAACTGTATAATTTACTTATTTAGGTGATTTTTTTAAAACACACAGCGCCATCTAGTACAAAAGGAAGAAGCATAGCAGGATAGCATAGCAAGTGCTATGCTATCTTGTTATGGGTACTAGATAATTAATACCTAGTCAGGTCATAAGTATTGTCACACAGTAAAAACTTTTCTTTTAGAATGCTGGCCACAATAAAGTTTATTGAATTCGAATCTCGAATTGTTCATGAAAATAAAAATGTATACTTTTAGAATTTTACTCATTTTTTAAATATGGAGTGGACGCTTAAAGAAGACCGTGTTGCAGTTATTGCGTTGCATCGTTGCGGTTACGCGCCAATTCAAATTTTTAACATACTGAAAAATTTTAATATAACCAAAAGATTCATTTATCGTACCATCAAACGATACAATGAAGACTCTAGTGTAGATGACAGGTCAAGAAGTGGTCGCCCTCGGTCTGTTAGGACTCCAGCAGTGATAAAAGCTGTGAAGGCACGAATTCAAAGAAATCCCAAACGTAAGCAGAAACTGTTGGCCCTTCAGATGGGGTTAAGCAGAACCACGGTGAAAAGGGTGTTAAATGAAGACTTAGGGCTTCGGGCATATCGAAGAAAAACAGGACATCGTTTGAATGCTCGTCTAATGGACCTGAGACTGAAGAGATGCCGCGCTTTGTTGAAGCGGTACGCGGGAAAAAAATATCGGGAAATTCTTTTTTCGGATGAAAAAATGTTTACCGTAGAAGAGAGCTACAACAAACAAAATGATAAGGTGTACGCACACAGTAGTGAAGAAGCGAGCAACCGTATTCCGCGTGTCCAACGAGGTCATTTTCCATCCTCGCTCATGGTATGGTTGGGAGTTTCTTATTGGGGCTTAACAGAGGTACATTTTTGTGAGAAAGGTGTAAAAACGAATGCTGTTGTGTATCAAAATACAGTCCTGACGAACCTTGTGGAACCTGTTTCTCATACCATGTTCAATAACAGGCACTGGGTATTCCAACAAGATTCGGCGCCAGCTCATAGAGCGAAGAGCACACAAGACTGGCTGGCGGCGCGTGAAATCGACTTCATCCGGCACGAAGACTGGCCCTCCTCCAGTCCAGATTTGAATCCGTTAGATTACAAGATATGGCAACACTTGGAGGAAAAGGCGTGTTCAAAGCCTCATCCCAATTTGGAGTCACTCAAGACATCCTTGATTAAGGCAGCCGCCGATATTGACATGGACCTCGTTCGTGCTGCGATAGAGGACTGGCCGCGCAGATTGAAGGCTTGTATTCAAAATCACGGAGGTCATTTTGAATAAACTTTAATGTCATAAGAATCTATGTTTTGTTAAGTTCATTTTGGTATATGAATGGTTACATAATGAATAAACTTGTTACAATTATTTTACATTAAACATGTGACAGAATTTATGACCTGACTAGGTATACTACATATATTTTAGTTTTATAAATAAATACCTATTATAAAAATACCTAAACGTGAGACGGGAATTGAACCCGTGACCTCAGAAAGCGTACTGAAATTTAGCCGTTACTCTATAGAAGTCATTAAATTTGACAAAACTTTTATGTGTCATACTAGTGTTAATAGAAACGTTTTTAATTTTTTATGAATTTATTCACGTACGTAAAAGGTTGCATTTCCTAAATAGGAACTGCAGTTAAAAATATGTTTTGTTTCCAATAACTGGAGGAAATTATTGTAATAGCCCAAGAGATGGTTTTAAATTCATTGGACTCCTGAATATTGAAAATATATTGTAGAACAATTGTAGAATTTTTTAATTTTTTCAAATACTTGCAATTATATCCCATCCGAATTGAAAAGTCTTGCATATGTGTCAGATACTTTCCAGGTATCGCAATAAAAGATAAAAATACATTTTATTGGAAGGTTCGATACGGTTTCATTCTTTAGACATTCCTTATTTTAGCTTCTACACTAAAAAGAACTGAGTTTTTTTATTGCTGTAGGACAGCAGACAGGCTGACAGTCCGCTTAGAATTTAGAAGTTACCGTCGCCTATGGGTGTTTGCAACGCCAGTGGCATCGCCAACACGCTGATGTCCCATATGTTTATGTGTGTCAACCAATAATAGAGTAAAAAAGTGACCGGTTATTGTTGTCTCCAAAACAAGAACAAGAGTATCTAATTTAGATTTAATAACAACATGATCCAGGCAATTATTACAACGCGCTGGAAAGGTATGAGCTGGGAAATATCCATTAATGGCAAGAGACGTAAGATAGTCATGAGAGCGGGAGTCTGATGTGTTAGGTTTAGTATCAATGTTTAGATCACCAGTTATAACTACGGTTTTAAAATTAGAAAGTGTACAAAGAGTTGTGTCCAACAACGATAAGAAAGAGTCTATTATATATATCTATGGAAGGAGATCGATAAATACCGCAACATTATATACAAAGGCAAAATTTGTGCGCTTCTAATTGCATTGGTTCCTTCCGTGATATTTTGTTCCTGGACAAAGAGGTACGAGGAAAAAAATGTGGCTTGCACAGACAGGTACGATTGCTAACAATATCAACGCCAAAATGAAATCAAACATTTTTTAACGCCTTGAACTTGCTTAAAGGCCAATTCATACGGCGGCTCTCACGTCAACTTAGGAATATTAGGTACGACATCCTGCAAAGCCAGCAAACCCGATTTAACCGGTCGTGTAAAATACTTGTCTAACACCATAAGTGATTCCCTATGGTAATCATGAAATAAAGCATTATAGTTACCAGTAGTCACATAAAAAGTAAACGTAAAAATTAAAACCAATCAAAAGATAACTACTATTTTTAAAGATTTGGCGAAAACTATACTAAATATATATACATTGTAAGGAAACTATGAAAGCAAAGTTTTAATTGCAGTAAAATACTGACGACAATTACAAGGTCAAACTGATAGTAAGTAGTCGTCATTACCAATATTTATATAAGCTTTCCATGCCGGCCACCTAGTAATTTTTAACGCCTTCATAACAGTTGGCAGAGAAAATAGAAAAGACTTATTAATAGAATAAAGTCATAACAAGAGAACGAGCTAAGTTTAAATAAATAAAAATAAAATACGAGCACAAAACTTAACTCTGATGATAGTTGATTTATTTATACAATACACTATAATATAGTAGTTATTGTGTGTTGGACATCAATGATTTAGAGGGTTAGAGGTTGATTCGATAACGGTGCTAATTCTGCAGTGAGCAAACGGTACAGCCACTTCCGTATCCTGGTCATGAATGTAGATTTATAGGATAGTTTTTATACAATCATGCCAAATATTATAGCTATATCGTTTACAAAAAAAGGTAATGTAACCATTTCGATGCGTCAATCAATTTTTCAACGGTTATAACGGTTCGGTAAATAATCTATGATGGATGACACATTGATGTATTTTTTACTGTGATTTATGAATTGACTTACTACTATGTACTGTCTAGTTCAATCATCAGTAAGAAATAATAAGAGTTCAATTATATTGAATATACATTGATAATATAAGCTCTGTATGAATTGTTGAATGTGAATAATATTATTCACTGTGAGTTCTAAGCATTTTAGTTGTAGGTGATCAATTGCTTTTAACCTAAAATTCTAATTAAAAGCCAGTATTAATAGATATATAATCAACATCATCATCATCTAAGCGTTGTATCCCGGTAGCAACCTAAACTTCCGTTTCGGTGCCCGGGGTCCGCTTTCCGACTTTTTCTACTCCACTTCGCACGGTCTTCAGCATCCCTGGTAGTGAGCCCGTTCGCACGCATATCACTCTTTACGACGTCAAGCCAGCACTTTTTGTGTCTACCCCTCCTGCCGGGGCCCGGCGGAGACGGCATGGCCAGACATTTGTTTCCTACGTAAGCATCAGGTTGTCGTAAAACGTGGCCGTACCAACGGAGCCGATACTTCTGCAATTTATCCGCAATGTCGCGGACATGATGACTGCCGCGAATGTGGGAGTTCCTAACGCGGTCCTTCCGCGTCACTCCACACATCCACCGCAGCATATTCATCTCCGTAACACACAGTTCTTGTTTGTGTCTCTCTAACACCGACCACGCTTCACTGCCGTATAAAAAGACAGGCCTAATGATAGTCTTTAACCTATCCCTTCAACTTTATCGGCATCTTGGGGTCCTTATCCGTGCAGGGGCGGAGAAAGAATACTAACCTCTGTGGCCGGGGTCGGCCTGTCGTAAAAGGTGACAAAACAACCCACCCTAGCTACGTGGTAGGGCCTCAAGCCCGTCTGGATGGCGACCACCTTTGGTCTTAAGTATGCCGCCATAATAACCTTGTGTTATGTTCCGGCATTAGTGACCCAAGTTCCTGTACCCTTATGGGACAGCAGCGTGTTCGTGATGCCACTGGCGTTGCAAACACCTATAGGCGACGGTAACTGCTAAATTCTAAGCGAGCTGTCAGCCTGTCTGCTGTCCTACGCAATAAAAAAAAACAAATAACACCAGTCATCTCACGCCATTTGGTCCACGCGGCAGTGATGCGTGCCTTGATGTCACAATCAATGTTACCAGACGCGTGAAATTCAGATCCTATGTATTTCACTTGATCCGTGCGCTCGACCGTGTCGCCGCCTATGCGTACGGGTGTGGGATCTGTGGAGTTACAGGCCAATTACACGGTCTAATAGATATATAATATAATTGATAAAATTATCTGAGAGATCGTACATCTGGTGCGGTCCAGTTTTGGCTCCGGTATATCGTAAAAGGCGACAAAACAACCCTAGTTAGATGCTAGGGCCTCTATCCCGGATAGCAACCTCTCCTGGTCTCTAATTTGCCTGAAATAACATTTTACATATTGAAATACTTAATAAGTTTATTTTAATACATTTTTATAGCTGGAGTTCTGCAGACAGGCAAGCGGATCAAACGGTAGCGGATGGTCTCCGTCGCTTATGGACGTTTGCAATATCAACCTGCATTGCCAACGCGGTGCCGTCTCAGTATTATCAATTCGTTAATGAACTTATATTATTCAGTAAAATACTACTTATTGTTGAAAGTTAACTATCGTACAAAGAATTTGTAAATAAACATAACATATACTCGTATATAAAGATTTCCGTTCAATCAAGAAATCTGTCGTCAAATAAGAGTGTTTTAATACTATTTGCAAGGCGGCTCACTCCATGTAACCGGGGGTAAGTCGACCACCAAATTTATGCCGGGGTAAGGAGGTTTGCATTGACGCCTTCTTGCATAAGGTGTAGATGAATCTACTTGTTGTACGTATAAGTCTGACTGCGGCTTTGACTGACACCGGCCCGCTCTTATAAGCCTCTTCAATGTCCTATTGGCGATTCTCAACGTTTCCGGAAATGAAAACAATGCTTTTCATTGCTTATTGTGGAACAGAAAACTGGTGGACGACCCAGTTAATAGCAAGCAGTTACCATCACCTATGAATGTTTGTGACTCCAGCAGCACCACTAACATGCTGCGGGTTACTTATACAGGAACACGACACAAAGTTATTATGATAGCACATTTAGAAACTAGAGGTTACCCCGTCCATAGTGGCTTGGGGCCCTACCATATAGCTAGGGTTGTTTTCGTCCCTGGAAAGACAGTATTACACCTAAATCCAATGCATCCTGTCTGAATTTAATTAAATTCTTCAATTTCATATAAATGTTTAAACTGAGTGACAGGATAAGAAATAGTGAGATAAGGAAACGTTGTGGTCTGAAAGAAGATGTAGTGACAAAAATTGAGAAAGGTATGCTGAGATGGTTTGGCCATGTTGAGAGAATGAATGAAGAACGATTGACGAAAAAAGTGTATAAGGCGAGTGTGAATGGAAGTGTTAGAAGGGGTAGACCTAGGCAGACGTTTCGAGACCAGATCAGGGACGTCTTGAAAACAGGCCAGGTCAAGAGTACCCGAAACCGAAGGGCATGTATGAAGGGATTAATGAAAGTGGACGAAGCGAAACAAGTATGTAAGGATCGTAGCAAGTGGAAAGAAGTGGTCTCTGCCTACCTCCATGGGAAAGAGGCGTGATTATATGTATGTATGTATGTAATTTCATATAGAATTATTTCCTTAGTAATAAGATTAAAGTTGCTATATTTTAAACAAGTAAACATATTTACTTAAAAATTCATGAACATCCTTATTTACGGCTTCATTTTAATATTATCACATTGTAACTGTTATAATTCTACAAAATAATTATTTTGCTTCCTCTGTTGTTTTTACTCTGAAAATTTATAATAATTTAAATTTTGTTATTTCCTTAATACACTAAGATTTTAGCGAATTATTTGATAAGAGATATTCGATTTTGTATTATATTATGAGTTGGCATATTCGAAATTTTATACCACCAATAAACAGCAACAGAATAAATCAATTAACAACTTTCGCAATCCTACTTTTGCCTACTTTTGGAGCAGAAAGTAAAATTTGTGAAAAACTGTGAATTAAATTTGTGTAGATTGTAAATTCGATTATAATACAATAGTTAATTTTTTCTCATTCGTCACGTCTATGTGAAAAATTTATTCGAAAAATATTATAATAAAAATATATATTTTATTACACAATCCTGATCACAAACCTGACATTGACTATATAAAAGACCCAAATAATGTTTTCTTTTCAGATAATGTAATATCATTGAGCGCTTTTACTCGTACATATGAATTTTAATTAAATAATTTGTGAGTTTTTGTGCTGGTTTTTGGCAATATGAACAAATGTATAAAACGTAGTTTGTAAATATTCTATCATGCACATATGTTTAAAATAAAACTATTACATTGGAAACATTTAATTGGGTTTGTCTTTTTATTGCTGTGGGACAGCAGATAGGCTGACCACCCTCTTGATAGCAAGCAGTTACCATCTCCTATGGATGCTTAGAACGCCAGGGGCACCGCTAACATGTTACTGTTCCCGTAGGGGAACTGGAATCTAGGTCATATTTAGAGGCTAGGGGTGATTGCCAACCCGATGGGCTTGAGCCTGGTAGGATTCTAGCTGATAACCTAGCTAGGGTTGTTTTGTCACCTTTTACAACAGTATACCCTCGGACACAGGGGTCAGTATTAAAAATAATAAATAAAATATTTAATTAATGACATAACATATATTTAGTGTTTTAAATTTGCAATAACGTAATGACTAAAACATCATACAATTTTATTAACTTATCAGGGATAATAACATTATATACCTATTGATTGTTATTGATGAGTTGACACCCATTTTCCTTTCTGTGAATACATCCACGAATTCAAAAGATTTGATGGAATTGAGAAATTGGTACGGGTTCTATATGAGAAGAAGCCAGTTTTTAATTTATCAACAGCCTGCTAGGTAGGTAAACAAATAAATATAAATTTCCATACTATTTTCTGTAATACTGTAGCATCAGCGTATACACCATATAAAAATACATCCTAGGCTTCGTAGATTATAGTACAATACCGGAAGTAATGAGAAAAATAATTTCGAGAGTACGACGAGATGAGAAAAGATTAAAATCACTAATAAAAAGGGGTGTCCTAGTTAAAAGTGATGATACACGCATACAAGACATAACGCTAAAAATAAAACAAGGAAAAATATTGCAAAATATTATTATCTTCAAAAATATACTCAGCATGCTGATATTGTTCGCCCAATGAGTAACGTGTGTAATTTATTACAAGATCATCTTTTGGTAAAGAAGTTATATTTCAAAAAAGCTTTTATAATGCAAGGCAAGTAGCCTTGCACTAAATATTTTTTTATTGTCCAATATTTTTACATATTTGGATACAATAAACGTAATACGTACAAGGTAAAAACTGCATTTAAACGATCAGTCAAAAATAATTACTGAACAATTGAGATCATAAAAACTTTATTTAGGTCTGCCATAATTATCTTGAATAATGGATTTAGGTAAATAATTTTGATGTTAATCATAATCGTGAGTAAGTTAAATAAAATTTGAAATAATCATCTTCAATGTTCTGTACTCAAACTTTGGTAACGAGACCTTGTTTTTTTTTTTTTTTTTATTGCGTAGGACAGCAGACAGGCTGACAGCCCGCTTAGAATTTTGCAGTTACCGTCGCCTATAGGTGTTTGCAACGCCAGTGGCATCGCAAACACGCTGCTGTCCCATAAAGGTACAGGAACTTGGGTCACTAATGCCGGAACACAACACAAGGTTATTATGGCGGCATACTTAAGACCAAAGGTGGTCGCCATCCAGACGGGCTTTAGACCCTACCACGTAGGTGGGTTGTTTTGTCGCCTTTTACGACAGGCCGACCCAGGCCACAGAGGTTAGTATTCTTTCTCCGCCCCTGCACGGATAAAAAGATAAGATTGTTGTTAAGATTATTTTGTCTAACACTATATTAAGTACTAGATGTGTCACAAAACTGTATTTAATTATTTCTATTCAATCAGTTACTCTATCGAGAGTGTATATTTAAACGGTGAGTAGGTAGTGGGAAAATTACTTTGATAATTCCTTTTATTGATTTGATCATAATTTCATAATAGTTGAGACTATATTTCATTCTGTCAGAAGAGACATTTTGTTGCACAGGGCCGTGAAAATGATGGAGACAAAGAGATCGCCATCAGAGTAATGTCACGTTCCACGGGCCCTGCATTTAACGGCGAACCAAGGATTACGTAAGAAAACATAAAAAATAAAGTAATCAGGTAGATTAAAACCAGCAACGATTCGATAATATTTAAATATTTTGGAGCGAGCTTAGACATGCATGAACACAAAACTTCCAGTATTTATAATTAATTTATCATTAAATTGAGATCTGAAATCATTAATTCATTTATTAATTATTCATTTTTATTTTGCGCTACAGATGTTAAAACCAGTATAAAGTTATGGGTATTATTATTTTTAAAGTAATTATAATATTAAACTGACATTCACATAGCTTCTTAATTCAAATTCTGAACGGTCAATTCAACTCGGAAGTTGTAAAGTAAAATTAAGATAAAATCAAATTAATATTACATTTATTTTGAGGATTACTAGAGAAAAATTAAAAATAGAAAATTATTTAGATGTACTTACTGGGTTTCGTCAAAACGCTCTCCCGCTGTATTTTAGAACGCTAGTCAATTAAACACCACGTCTATAACCGGTATGGTGGATTTTTACTTATAATACGGATAATTCATTGATATCCACCCTTGCGATCATCGATCCCCACAGCATTTTTACTCCAGGTTTCTAGAGTCGTTCTCAGTGCGCTGGTAAAGATCATAACGTTGTTATTTATAAATACCTACTAATCGTAAGCTCAGTGTAAAATAGAATAGAGTCAATCCATTACTTTTGTATGGAGTAATAAAATTCGACAAACGTATTCCTCTCTTTTGCTACTTTACGTACAGCAAGGGACGGGATCATCGTTTAGTTTTCCTTTTCATTTGAAAGGCCATATTTAGGTGCATCTCATTACATTTTCCAGAACAGCCACATTTTTTAGGACAAGGTATTATGTCTAAGTCACCGACGATAATAGATATGCAGAAGTTTACAAGAGACAAAGACAATACAACACAACTCAACCACGCTGATTTTGAAATAGAAACTAAAGAAGAAAGAAATACAGATTATAATGCAGATATTAAACAAGTCAAGCAATCAACTTCTTTTGATCTAAAAATAGTGAGGTAACAAGCGATACGGCTTGAGTATTATTTCTTTAGTAATAAAGGTCCAAGAACTCTTATTATTTCAATTAAGATATTTAAGTTTGATTTTGAAAAAATAGTATAATAGATAGCATTCTTTAGATTGCTCCCCAAAATTTGTATTTGCTAAGATTATATTATTTATCTGAATTAAATAAAATACCTTTCAAACTTGTTAGTGCTGCATCTAATTAATAATAAAATGTGTTAATTAAAAGTTTTATAGAACTATATTGACGTTTCCAAAAGACAAAGACCAATTAAAAACCAGTTCAAAAATAAAATTTTATTATTTAATCACGTTTTATATCGACTCAAAAAAACTTCGAATTTTGGTTACGGATTGGTACCACGCTATTTAATTAGTCTCAGATCAGAATTAAGTTATATGTGAAAAAAAATATTTGCTTTGTGTAAACAAAATAAAATATTACCATATTACGCCTATGCCATTTTTGCCAGACCCGGCAAACGTTGTACTGCTATAATTAAAAAAAATACATTTCGGATAGGATTTCCATAAAATAAGTTCCGATTGAGTGTACTTTGTGAAATGAGTAACTATGCTAAATTCAAGTCGATCGGGTGTACAGTAAGAGATCTCAAGACGAGCGATGTTTACATAGATATATGGTCATTAGTTAATTATTCAAAAATAAATATGGCTTCATTTACTTCTTTATCCTTTTTAAGATTATTGCCTGTACTAGGTGGAAACCTATATCGCAAGGCTATATCACAAACGTACAGTTGACAGACATATGAACTCAGACTAGAATAAACTATTTGCACCATACATATCTTGAGTGAATATCGAAACTATAGACGCGACCCTATCAGATACTACGCGTACATCCTTAGGAGCTGAACCAGTTGTGTCGTCTACATCTTATCATTTCATACCCAAAACAAGTAATTGTCGTGAAAATGCACTAAAAATGCTTGGCTTGTGATGATAATCAAGAACGACTCTAAGTCTTTGATACAATTCGGAAGAATATAAGATTTAGTACCCGCTAAAGTGTTTACTTGAAGTAATAAATATTAATGCCTTTGAATCATTTGACATCCAAAGCCTATCACTTTTAGAAGTGATTGCCGTTTAACTCCCAAGCTCAAAACCAATCCACCTAACATCTAGATGGGTGATGGCCCAAATAGATAATATTAATGGAGCTTGTATTGTAGAAAACTCAAACAGAAAACATATTTCTTCTTAGGTAAAAAAAAAAACATAAAATCTGCCTAAATTCAGCATTCAGCACCTTTAGAGACAGATCAAATTTTTGACTTAAATATGCTTGTATATAAAATATTAATTTAAATTTTGTCATTCTTCTTCGTTTTTGTCGGACATCAAGGCTGGATCCGATTAACTAAATTATTAAGCAATATTGTATTGTTTATTTGCTTAAAAGTTGTAATAAACCAAAGTAACCGACATAGCCCAGATGATTGCAAAACTGAAGTGGCAGTGGGCTGGGCACATAGCTCGAAGGACTGATGGCCGTTGGGGCAGAAAAGTCCTCGAATGGCGACCGCGTACCGGAAGACGCAGTGTTGGTAGACCCCCCACAAGATGGACCGATGATCTGGTCAAGATCGCCGGGATAGGTTGGATGAGGGCAGCGCAGGACCGATCATCGTGGAGATCTTTGGGGGAGGCCTTTGTCCAGCAGTGGGCGTCTTCCGGCTGAAATGATGATGATGATGTAATAAATCCACTTTAGATTGGCATTGGAAATAAAATTATGAGTTTTTTTAATTTTCCTTGATCTCCTATGAATTTGCATTATGATTAATCAAAGTGCCAAATTTTAAATGTTTTTATAATGAACCTGAGTCATATTAGTTTGCAAAAAATTACCTTATTCCAGAGTTAAAAACGATGTTTTAACCCTAAAATTCTGTTTCTGCATTGTCACGCTCGCGGAACTAGGAACCTTTTGTTTCACGCGAAATGTTGAGTGACATTTCGATTTTTTTAACTTTGTTAAACCAATTACTTTTATGGCTATTATTTTACAACGTAAAATCCCTCGATCCAAATCCCGAAATACACAGAACGAAGAAAATTCCAGAATAGCAGTTTTCAAATTACGGGCATCGAGCCTGGTTACATCCAAAGCGGTAATACTTCAGTGCATTTTTTGCGTCGATGCCTCTCAGTGATTTTTTTCTTTTGACTTGTTATAAGTCATATGGTTATGATATTATGACTTCGAAAATTAACAATGAAATATTCGTTGTCACCTTCGGTGTTAGAAAGAGTCGCCGTGTTGCTTTCGTTGGTATGGCTATGTTTGGGATTGGCTAAAGGCAATCAGCGTCTTAAGGTGAGAATAAATGGTAAGTATAAATGTCAAGTGCTGGTTTGACGTCATAAAGATATGTTGAAATTTGTGCGAAATGGAGCAGAAAAAGTTGAAAAATCAGACCTCGGGTACAAAAGAGAAAAAATTTAATAGAAACCGAATTTTAAAGGTATGATGATGATTCATGAAAATGAGCCATCAAAATTCTGGGTTTCAAATAATTACAATTGCACAAATTAACTGATTATTTCTTCCCTTTTTAATACTACCTTCATAAATCAGAACTCATGAATCCCTAAATTTTAAAAACAGTGACGTGGCCATTTTACAACTGTAAACTTTTTATAACAGCAATATGACTTGGTTCTTGACTGTGCGGGCAATGACAGCGATGAATTAAGAGGTATTATAATATAAATGGTGTTACGATACCCTTCACGAAAGGGTCTCAAGTACCGTTAGAGAGTCTTAGAGCATTCTACATAGAGTAGACTTACTACTAATATTATGTTTAATTCAATAAAGTTGGGAGTTTGAGAAAGTGATGAGATACCAATTTTATGAAGCAAATACTCTGTTATAAATTTTATCCGTGCAGGGGCGAAGAAAGAATAATGACCTTTGCGGCCGGGGTCGGCCTGTCGTAAAAGGCGACAAAACAACCCACACTAGCTACGTGGCAGGGCCCCAAGCCCGTCTGGATGGCGACCACCTTTTGTCTTAAGTATGCCTCCATAATAACATTGTGTTGTGTTGCGGCATTAGTGACCCAAGTTCCTGTACCCTTACAGCGTGTTCACGATGCCACTGGCGTAGCAAACACCTATAGGCGACAAAAACTGCTCAATCATAAGTTGGGTACCAGCCTGTCTGCTGTCCTACAGCAATAAAAAAATATTCTTAATGAAGTTATTGCTTCATTTAAAGTGTATCTTTTTCATCTTACAAACTTTCATTCTGGTTGCATTTAAAGTTTTACTTAAGAAACTAAGGTACATATCGAAGTACAAGCGACTTGTCATCATTACTATGCAATTTTTGTCTGTTTTTTATCAATAAAATATTGCTTTTATCTCTGATATGGTTTTTACAGGGCCTCCGTCTGAGCCCTAATTGATATTTGAAAAACCAAGTTGTGTTTTAACTGTAACCAAAAAAGAAATTATTTATATATCACCTTTATTATCCAAGGACAGTGATGAGATCACCTTATTCTGGTGCGGTAGTATCTACTGAATACAAATGTTGTTTCACTTATATTAAATAAACAATACATATGCTTTCACAGTGTAGTATATAAAATATTATAAAAATTCCATAACGTACGTAATCGCAACGCTTCTCTGAAGCGGACTGGCGGATAATAATAGGGGTTACAGTATAAAGTTGCCGTAGTATAGATACAGATAGTTTGAATTGACATAAAACCTTCATGGTGTGAGATTTTCGAGTGAAACTTTTTTCACATGATACCTATGAGATTCTTCTTTTAAAAAATGATTCTTTCGATTTTCGACATCCAATTGTTATTTTTTTTATTCAACTTAGAACTGAAAGATAGATACATACCTCGAAAATCCTTGTCATTTTAAATAAGAGTTCCGACCCGGAACTAATGCGATAGAAACCGATCGCAATATCAACGCTATGTTTGGAGAGGAGACTGCTAATGAACGCACCGTGCGTACATTACCAAAAGGTTTAACACTTTCATAATGGAAACTTCGACTTGAAGAATAAACCACGTGGAAGACCGCCGCCCACACAGGTGAATAACGCTGAATTGAAGATGGTGGAAGCCGATCCAAGTCAAACTACCCAGGAATTAGCGGCATGATATAACGTTGCCCACCTACAATATTCACTCATTTGCATAAAATCATTAAGATAAAAAATATGAAAATGGGTGTCTCGTGATTTGACTGATCTACAGAAAGAAATGCGTGTTGAAACTTTTGTTGCCTTGTTGAATCGATAGAGAAATGAAGGAATAATGGATCGAATTGTAATATGTGACAAAAAGACAATTCTTCATGATAACCGTAAGTGAAAAATACAATGGCTTGCCCTAAATCAAAGCTTACCAATAAAAAGGTAATGAATGATAAAGGGTTGGTCGTCTCTTCATGATGTTATTCAATATAGCTTTCTCATGTCTGGTCAAGTAATAACAGTAGATGTTTACTGTGCCGAATTTAAAACAGTTAAAAACCTTACGTCATCCACCGTACTCGCCAGACCTTGCTCCAACGGACTACCATTTTTTCGTTATTTGGACAATTTTCTACTTGATAAAATTTTTTCTTCCCAGGAGCCAATATAAAATGCTTTCACACAGTTTGTCGAATCTAGATCTAGAGTTCTATTGTAACGGCATAAACGAACTTCTGTTTAAATGGCAGCAATAATAATAAATAATAATAATAATAAATATTTTGTAACAATTCACACAGCGTCATCTAGTCCCAAACTAAGTAGCACTTGTGTTATGGGCCCTAGACAACTGATATACTACTTATATACTTTTTTTTTGTAAATAAATACATATTATACATAAACACCCAGACGCGAGACGGGAATCGAACCCATGACCTCCGCGAGCAATGTATAGATGATGAGGGTAAATAATTTGTATCTAAGAAAAAAACAATTTACAATTTTTCAGTATATGTCGGCAATTGCATACTTTAACCCCTAATATATACCGGTGATCTGGGTGCGTGGCATATTATTAACTTCACATTAGGTAAGAAAAACTGCCTAATCGGCGCGTCATCGTAGAGTTTGATGCATCCCGGGGACATTTACATTGATCTCTGAGTATGATATCACGTTTCGCAAATATAACATAGTATTAGAAATATTGTCAAAAAGTTACTGTTATTAATATATGTACAAATTGTTTTATTTAACCCAGCCACTTAAAACTACTTAATTATAACTTAACTCCTGCTGTAATGGTTTTATTTTAAAAAATGAACTTATTTTAACCGAAAAAGCTTGAGCTAAAAGTGCTAATCACGTCTATCTTGTTAGGTTATCAACCTAGAACGAACACTAGGCGAATCGTTTTAATGAATTTAAAGCTAATTTACCGCTATAGATTATTGTTTGTTATGTTAAAAGTTGTTTGTTTCTTGTGATAAAAATTTTATTATGACGCCTCCATATTATTGCTCTAAGTAGAGAGTTTCAAATATATTTAAGATTTATTTTTCGTTTTTAAACATTATAAAAGTCAAGTCATAAATATCAATGTGAATCATACTAAGACTGTAAGAAATTCACCTCTTGACAATCACGTTCAGATCTTAAAAAGATATGTTATCCTTGATTTGATAAAATTCATAAATAATTCACGAAGAAAGAACCGATGATGATGATAGTGTATGCAATTTAGTCTATGGTATGCATTTACAGCATACCTACGTTTGTGTGTCTACGTATAATGTCAAACTGTCACTATCAAGACACAAGACGAGGCAGAGTAAGAATACTAACCCTTGCAGCCGGATCGACAAAACAATCCTAGCTAAGCCCCAAGCCCCTCTAGATGACAACCACCCTTGGTTTATAAGTGCCACCTTAGGTTATCTTACCGCATGACCCATGCTTCACTTGCTCTACACGGACAGCATGGTGTTAGTGATGCCCCTGACGTAATAAATATCTGCAACTGCTTACTGTTAAGTGGATTGTCAGCTTGTCTGTTGTTCTTCAACATAAAAAAAACCCAAGAGCTAATAATGGTATGCTAATAAATTTGTCTTCAATAAATACTGGGACCTCATATACGACTTATATATTTTTCATTCGTAAATAAATTCATACCATACAAAAACACCCAGGCTAAAGATGTGAATCGAGAACGAGAACGTAGGTGTTCACGAGTAAAAGTCATCGCACCACAAAGGTCGTCATATAATTTATTACAGTATGCCTAGTTAGACATACAATATTTTTGTCCACCGTTGAACCTGATATTCTACTGAGTTTCCGCAATAATATAAAGAATGGGGTCTAGTATCACTTCACGATAATAGCTTATTAAACCATATGATATGTCCGTCTACAATTGGGTACACAACCTCTTGACTTATTGTCCTTCACCTAGCGGTACAAGGTTATCGTTTTTAGGAGATTCCCCTTGACGAATTTTTAATTTTTTTCATTACGAGAAAATTGTGACAATTATGCTTATTGTACTGATTAGCATTAGATGTACATGTAAACAAATTATTTTAAATTTAAAATTGGATAGGAAATTCATCAATAAACTTGATTTAACGAAACAATAGTTCATGAATCAAGAACGAAAAATGGAGCTCTGATCGAGCCATATCATGTCAAGAGAAAATTTTAAAATATAAATATATTCCGACATATATAACAAATATAAAAACGTATTATATTAAATATTTGAAAAGGTACCCTTGATAAGGAACTCAGGTGGAAGACTCATGTGGAAAAGACAATGGCGAAGGCTCTGAGAGTATTTGGCATGTGTCGTTCCACTTATGGCAAAACCTGGGGACTAAAACTCAAAGTGATACGATGGCTTTATCAGATAATGATAATACCCATCATTACGTATGGCAGCGTAGTATGGTGGCCCAGAATAAAACTTACTACGTGCAAAGAGACACTCAATAGGCTACAAAGAACGGTGTGTCTTGGAATCACGGGTGCTTTTAGAACAACACCTACGGCAGCTATGGAGAGATATCTTAACATTCCTCCTCTGCATATTATGGTTGAACTTGAGGCAAGGAGGGCACTATATCGCCTTGCAGTAGCTGGCCTATGGGACTCCACCAAGCCAAAAACCAACCATACAAAATTCGATGGAAATGAGGACCTGGATCGGATAACACATATGATATTCGATAAAATGCAAACCAGGTTTATATTTGAAAGGCTTTTCAGGGTCCAAATTCCAACAAGATTGGAATGGACAAAGGGACCAGATCCACCGGAACATAATAGTCTGGTATGGTACACTGATGGATCCAAAATGGAATCAGGTACAGGGGCGGAAGTATACGCGAAAGACTACAAATGTAGTAAAAGTTTGGGAAAAATGGCAAGTGTATTCCAGGCTGAAACATATGCCATAATAACCTGTGCTCAGGAGAACATAGATAGAGGCACCAGAGGCAAATCTATATATATTCTCAGTGACAGTCAAGCTGCAATCAAGGCCATCGCCTCCTTCAAAGTTGACTCCAGACTTGTCCTGGATGCCATTCAAACCTTGAATGGGCTTGGAAGGCATAACAGGGTAAGATTAATGTGGGTCCCGGGACACGAGGGAGTACATGGCAATGAAATGGCAGATGAACTGGCAAGAGAGGGCTCAACTAATGATTTTATGGGTCCGGAACCATGTGTAGGCATTCCGACTAGTCTCGTGAAAGCCACATTCAGGGATTTTGCAGACCGCAGTCAACAACAACACTGGCTGACTAGAATCGATCTGGAACACTCCAAAAATTTTTTGGGATCCACGTACAAAGCACGAAGATCCATCTGGAACATGAGCAGGGGGCAATTACGCTACTTGCTTGGAGCCTTTACTGGGCACTTTGGAACCAACAACATGCTCATGAAGATGGGTCTAGCCGCGACACCCATGTGCAGGTTGTGTGGGGAACATACAGAACGCATGGAACACCTACTGTGTACATGTGATGCATTGGCCAGGAGGCGAATGAATCTTTTGGGGGGTAGGATATCCAACACCGGAAGACTACAGGCTCCTATCTCCATACCTCATTGTTAGGCTCATGAAGCAGATCTTCAATTAGATTGGAGAGGAGTGATTGCTATCTAGGGGAACACAAAAGATCCCATTGGGTCGAAGTGTCCGAGATATTTCTCGGCCCCAAAATAAGATAAGATAAATATTTGAAAAAGTGCTTCGATTCTCCCATTGGTAATTTTTTTTTTGACTAAGAAATTTTCAGACAGAAATAGAAATACCGCGACTTTCAGCGAAACTGAACACTCGGTATAGAAATTAAAACTCATTTCGGCTCATTAAGCAGATATTTCACTTACTTGTAGATTAGTAGAGTCCATTTTACTCCTATAGAAATTAAATTAAAAACCTTTACATTACTCATTTGCAGCAGTTTATAATGGTGTATGTTCGGTAAATTGACATTTAGTCACAGAATTGTTTCTATCTATTAAAAAATAAAAAGAGTCCATATAACGTTTCACTACTGGGTGAGCCCAGATGTGCGAAATCTTAAAGCAAGTTTCCTTACTATGTTTCTTATGATTTTCAATACGTAGTAATTCTTATACAATGCATAATAGGCTAGAAAAACTATCTAAGTGGACCATCTCATTATGGGATTCGAAGCCGATGTGGTCTGTTCACCGAGTGCGATACCACTTTCCTAACCCTATTAAAATATTAGATAAAAATTTCAAGACAATGATAGCCCTGAACTAATTAAATATGTTAAAATAAACTCATAAATAAGATTATATTAAACTAGTTTATTTAATCATCATTTCGCGACATTGATAACTATTTCTATTCAAAATAATCCTGTTATGTTTATGAATTAATTAATTAGATGATATTGCGTTTTTTCAACGGAAAAATTGAAGGAATTACAAAATATTTGCGAAAATTAACTATTTACATATATAATCTGATTAAATAAAGTATGTTATGAATGGAATTTTTAACTAATCAATTCCTTCGATTAATCGACTTGTTCATAATATATTTATTAAATAAGACGCGAATGGTGTTGATTGAAAACATTCGAAGTATTTTTATTATAACACTTCAGTTATTTATAATTTATTTTCATCATCATCATTTCAGCCGGAAGACGCCCACTGCTGGACAAAGGCCTCCCCCAAAGATCTCCACGATGATCGGTCCTGCGCTGCCCTCATCCAACCTATCCCGGCGATCTTGACCAGATCATCGGTCCATCTTGTGGGGGGCCTACCAACACTGCGTCTTCCGGTACGCGGTCGCCATTCGAGGACTTTTCTGCCCCAACGGCCATCAGTCCTTCGAGCTATGTGCCCAGCCCACTGCCACTTCAGTTTTGCAATCATCCGGGCTATGTCGGTTACTTTGGTTCTCCTGCGAATCTCCTCATTTCTGATTCGATCTCGCAGGGAAACTCCGAGCATAGCCCTCTCCATTGCTCTCTGAGCGACCATGAGCTTTCTCATAAGGCCCATAGTTAGCGACCACGTCTGCGTTCCGTATGTCATCACTGGCAACACACATTGGTTAAAAACCTTCGTCTTGAGACACTGCGGTATTTGGGACGAAAAGATTTTACGGAGCTTCCCGAACGCTGCCCATCCGAGTTGGATTCGACGAGTGACCTCTTTCGCGAAATTGGACCTGCCTAACTGGATCGTTTGACCCAAGTAGACGTATTCGTCAACAATTTCGAAAGTACAGTTCCCAACTGTTACGGGGGTAGGTGCGACATGGACATTAGACATGATCTTCGTCTTGTCCATGTTCATTTTGAGACCTACTCCTTGGGAAGCTGTATTGAGGCCATCAAGCATATGGCTTAAGTCTTCCATGGTTTCAGCCATGATTACGATATCATCTGCGAATCTAAGGTGAGTGATGTACTCACCGTTAATGTTGATGCCCAGTCCGTTCCAGTCCAGAAGCTTGAAGACATCTTCCAACGCAGCAGTGAACAGCATCGGCGATATGACATCGCCTTGTCTGACTCCCCGCTGCAGTCGGATAGGCTTCGAGTTCTGATCCTGGAGACGGACTGACATGGTGGCGTTTTCATACAAACACTTCAACGCTTTGATGTATCGATAATCAATGTGGCACCTCTGGAGAGACTGAAGCACCGCCCAGGTCTCGATCGAATCAAAGGCTTTCTCATAGTCCACGAACGCCAAGCATAGTGGCTGGTTATACTCCTCCGTCTTCTGTATAACCTGCCGCAGCGTATGTATGTGGTCTATGGTGCTAAAACCTTTTCGGAATCCGGCTTGTTCGGGAGGCTGGAAGTCGTCAAATCTGCGCGCGAGACGATTCGTGATGACCCTTGAAAACAGCTTGTAAACATGGCTCAGAAGTGATATCGGTCTAAAGTTCTTCAAAAGGGTTTTGTCGCCCTTTTTGAAGAACAGCACCACTATATTTCCGTGCCAGGCCTGCGGCGTTTTGCCATCGAGGATGACGGAATTAAATAGCTTCTGGAGGATTTTAAGCACAGGAGTACCACCAGCTCTCAGAAGCTCGGCTGTAATTCCATCATCACCCGGCGCCTTGTTGTTTTTAAGCTGTTTAAGGGCCACACTAATCTCGTACAGACTGACGTCTGGGATATCTACGGTGTAGTGTCGGGTTAATTTGGCTCTTGGGTCTTTAGCCTTGTTGTTAACAGGTGCCCGTGTGGTCGTGTATAGCTGTCCGTAGAACTTCTCGACTTCCCTCAAAAGTTCGGGTTTAGACGAAACGACCCTGCCGTCGTCGGTCTTCAGCTTCGTCAGTTGGCTCTGCCCAATAGACAAGTCTCGTGCGAATACTTTAGAGCCCTTGTTACGCTCTATAGCCGCCTTTACACAGTCTGTGTTATGGCGGCGGATATCGCGAGTCAAGGACTTGGAGATCTGTCTATTTAGCTGCCTATACTGGGAAGCATCGTCCGGGGACTGAAGGGTCATTTGACGTCTCACATCCATCAATTTGAGAGTAGAATCTGAGATTTTTCCAGTTCTTTTTGAACGGCTGGCCTTGAAGAATTTAGACCCGGCTGTTTGAACAGCTTCCACGAACCTGTTATTATACTCGTCCACGTCAACGCAGTCACCGAGGCATTCGAAGCGGTTTTGCAATTCGAGTTGAAAGTTTACCGGGTTTTGGATCTGTATGGGTGCAGGTCGGAGCGTAGACTTCACCAGTCGAGACCTCTCCAATTTTGGATTGATATTCAATGTGCCTCTTACTAAGCGGTGATCACTCCCAGTTTTCACCGAATTGATCACAGAGACATCATTGAATATCTGTCTTTTGGTCGACATAATGAAGTCAATCTCATTTTTGGTGGCACCATCGGGACTAATCCAAGTCCATTTGCGTTGTTCTGGCTTCATGAAGAAGGAGTTCATCATATACAGGTCCTCCTTCTCCATGAAGTCGGCCAGCATCTGGCCTCGGGTGTTCCGATTTCCGAACCCAAATTGCCCCACTCTCAACTCATCGCCGCTACGTTTCCCCAATTTTGCGTTGAAGTCTCCCATGACAACGTTAAAGTGGGTTTTAGAAGTGTGGATGGCTGTTGAGATGTCCTCATACATGGCTTCCACCTCCTCGTCAGGATGTGTCGAAGTCGGAGCGTAAACCTGAATGACCTTCAACGAATACCGTTTGGTAATTTTGAGTATTAGGTACGCTACCCTAGTCGAAACACTCCCCACCTCAGTAACGTTGTTCACAAGAGACTTGTGAACGAGAAACCCGACACCACCTTGGGACAGTTGGTCGCCCTCCCGGAAGTAGAGCAGATTTCCGGAATTTAGGATTATTGAGTCCTCTCCCTGTCTTCGGACTTCAGATAACCCCACAACATCCCATCGCAGTCTGCTCAAAACTTCCTCCAGTTCCTCCAACTTCTCGTTGGTCCGAAAATTAACTATTTACATATATAATTTGATTAAATAAAGTATGTTATGAATGGAATTTTTAACTAATCAATTCCTTCGATTAATCGACTTGTTCATAATATATTTATTAAATAAGACGCGAATGGTGTTGATTGAAAACATTCGAAGTATTTTTATTATAACACTTCAGTTATTTATAATTTATTTTATTTACATATATTTTAATGTAAACAAAACAACAAATTCCTTGAACATCGTCGTAAAAGTAAGTAATGTATGTAATGTATTATGTTTTTCAATAGTATGCATGTATATTATATTTCATTTTATATGAATATGTCTCTTATATATTATTTTAGGAGGAGGATAGTATGTAGATAAGAAAAATTCTAATTAACAAATGCCTAATTAGTCTTGATCGCTTCATATATTTCTTTAACGAAGAAACTAATTTAATTATCTACGTGTAGGCTATAAATTAATCTCAAATGCGATCTTCAATCATCTTAAATCAGTGCGATACTGTTTTATCTTGAGTAAAACTTAATGAGAACCATTGATTAGAGTTGTTGTTGTCGTTTTTGTAAGAGGGACCTGTGACCCTCAGCTCAAAACTACTGTTGAACGGTGTCTTTTCCTTCCAAATCATCCGGTATTCCCGTTGTGTCGTTGAAATAGACAGTCTCTCATCATTAATAAAACAAAGTTACTAGTGAGCTATCACCTGTCAGACAATCTAGCAACTATATTTTCATTCTCTAGGTTCTATAAAAAATAGAACCATTTGCCTTTAGCCTGGTGTGTTATATGATAGATCCACTATTATTTACTAAGATACGGCAATAAAGTCAAATAAATGAAACAATCTATTTGAATCAATATTTGGTGATCTGTACTGTTAAAATATTTTGTCATGCTGACAGCCCGTTTACCTGTGGATTTGTACGAGGTAAAGGCACCGGAACACGCTGATTTCCGCATAGAGACACAGGATGGAATCCGGATCACTCATGTCGGAACACAACACAAGGTTATTATGGCGGCATACTTATAGACCAAGGGTAGATGCCATCCAGATGGGCTTTGTGAGCGGGTTAGTGACGGTACACACACACACACACGTGGAGGTGTCCACGGCATTGACTCCCGGCCACCAGATCACTGTGGAATTTTGTTAATGACCCTCAGAGATATAATAGTTAGTTCACTGAACTTGGTAGATGGGCAACTGAGGTCGCGAGATCACCAAGCCACAGATAAGCCAACATAAGCCGCTGATGGCCGCTGATAACCAAGTTTGGGCCAACGTGGATTTGCGGTTAAGTCACACCAACATGCTGTACGCTCCCGCACCACGAAACCTCCCCCAAGGTTTTTGGGTATACCTTTAAAAAACCTGACATAAATACTCCGCCCCTGTAAGGAAAATTCTCACCTATAGAAAATTTCAAAATGCTCTTCTATTAGCGAGTAATACACTAAAATTTAGTTCCGAGTAAAGTTGGAACTACTTGCTAGTATTTAATAATTTAATATAGTGCATCAGTATAATGTATGAGTATCAGTATTTCCTATCAATAATCACGATCTCCAAGTATCAAACGTGACTTTGATCGCTATTTGGTTTTATTGACGTCTAAAAGCGGGAAGTAAGAACTGAAATATTAAGACGATGATATTTGATTGACATTTTGAAATCATTTGCCTAATATTCCTAAATGTAATTTAGTTTCGGATTATTTTTATACATTTAAATGTAAATCGATTTAAGGTTTGTTTTTGTAATATGCTTTTAATATTCTTTAGTATTCCTATTATGAAAAAATTACTATATATTAAGAATTTTTAAACTAAAACACTGTGTAAGATTTCAGGGTTATTGTTGTGCAGCATCATCATGATAAATTAATGTGTATTATTTTTCGAGTCCATATCTATAAATTAATATATCGATGACTTCTGATGAGTTAATCAGTAATAGAGATTTGATAGATAGCTAATTGTTTTTGTATGAGCGATTGGCATGCCAGTGTTGATGAATAAAAGAAAACCTTTGTCACAGTGCCTTATCCGTTATTTAGGCCGACTTGCACAACCAATCACTAAACTGATTTAGATCTAAACTTATTTAAATCGTCATTCTGTCCCTGTCAAATGTTGTCAATGTGACAGGGACAGAATGACGATTTAAATAAGTTTAGCGCTAAATCGGTTTAGTGATTGGTTGTGCAAGTCGGCCTAAGTATACTATGCTAGCAGGCGATTTTGTAGAAATCAATACACTTCAAATTTGAAAGTTTTTAGATTTTTCTACTAAGTCGTTGAGGTAAAAGACTGGGAATTCCTGTTGCGGTCTTTCCGTATAACTTCGTGCTTCATGTTATCGCCCGATCACTCTTGATTTAGGTCAAATAGTAACCACAATTCACTCTCTTGAGACGAAAATGGACTAACTAGATATGTTTTTAAAACTAGATCTAAAGATTACGTGACAGGGTTTGTTAAAATTCCCGGTGGGCGACCGAGTGATTACGTTGGACATTGGAGGAAAGCCGAAGTAGTAAGGACGGCCCACTACTGTAACCCACGGTGGCTGCTTTTGTTCTGTTGACCGAGGTGGCCGGTGGCGGCCGCAATGGCTTACTAACCAACCCCGTCGCCACCCATTATGTAAGTAATGTAAGTGCGTCGCTATTTCTACAAATAAAGTATTTCTTTCACCCATAGCATTAGGTACGTGGAGGCATCCCAGGATCGACTTTGCTCGCGACAAATGTGAATACAAATAATACTTTTAGCTATTGTTACATTTCGACGTATTTGGAGTCTAAATAAAAAATTACAATGTGAATTTTGAACTTATTTGATGGGTTCAACTTAATAGCAATGTTCATTTGTGGACCCGTTTTATTAGGAGAACTTGTATTTTACAGATTCTTTAGTTTGGTATTTATTAGGGTGCACTGCATCGTACAAAAAAAGAGCATTATGTCGATGTAAAGGAATGTGACATTCGCGGCTGTCCTTACTCGAGATTTTGGCACCATATGTCGCGCCCACCAACCGTGACATTTTATTTAACGAACCATTTTGTGTTAAGTTGGCCACTAAAGCTCTCGATATCAGGTTTAGTAATGAACTGTACAATATATTTTGTTAAAGTAACTTGGTAAGAAAATCTAGCTTTATTAAAACATTTCTGGTGAAGTTGGTAGCTAGAGTTAACTGATACACTTCTGTTGAGTACTGCTACAGTGCTAATTTTCTGCGTACCTATTAGCTTTAGTTCAGGGATTTCTTTCTGAATGTAGAGCCACTAAAAATAGTTGGACCTGCTCAGTTAAATATACTTTCTATAAAAGTGACTATAGTCTAAACTAATACAAATATAAATACAATACTAAATAAATATATAATAATAAATAAATACAAAACTAATAGTGTTCTTTCCGTTTTTATAGCAGGAGCTCAGTAAACAGGCAAAGGGCCCTGATAAATTGTCACAGTAGTCAATAAGCTTTTGCATGGGGCATAGCCGATGCGCTGCCAGCATGGAAAAAATAGTTTTTTTAAAAAACATCATGATGTACTGCGATGGACAAACCTCGTCCGTAAGCTCACTCCAAATCGATCGCAATACGAACGTTTTAGAACCGTTTTGTACAGGAAATAAGAGGCTCTACTAGTAATGGCAGTCAGTGCGATGGTAGAAAGATGAAGAAAGCATTATTAAAGCTAAGCAACTCCTTAGAAGATTCGCCACTGTAAGGTCGGTGGGATACTCAAAAAGATGCTAAGTCTCTCCGAGGTCAAGGCGTATCTCGAGTATCTGTAAGCGTGGGATTGTCGACAAGACGAACCGAGCACAGTCAGATGTAATCTAGTTTCTTATTATGATTGTGCTGTAACTAAAGCACTTAGACAAAGCACTAAAGGACTGAATGTGATATTACTATACTTTTTGTTGGCTAACTATATATGGCCATATAATAGTTGCTGATGATAAAGCGAATTACTCGCCAGTATAGCAACAAGTCACACATCAAAAACCATATCTAAGTCTAAATATATTCAGTGATTGATGACGCCTAGCATTTTTATCGATCTATAGTTTTTCGGGAAGATCTTGGGTTTATCGCTATTTCTATTAATTTAAAATCCCTTACGTAATAAAATTTAAACTTCCTCTGTACTTCATGGTATTACATTGTAATTATTCAATTAGGGTAAAAAAGTAGCTCCCTTAACGAACGACCATAACGAGCGCTAACAACTTAATAAATGTACATGCAATTTTTATTTTTAAAAGAAATGTCGACACTATTAGGGATTATATATACATTTATGTCTAATTTTACTTTTGGGTCCAGAATTAAAAGTGAATTCAGTAAATAAATAATGGACAGCACTCATGCTGTATCAGATACAATACTTGTAAGTATTTTTTATTGCTGTAGGACAGCAGACAGGCTCACGGCCCGCTTTGAATTTAGCAGTTACCGTCCCCTATGGGTGTTTACAACGCCAGTGTCATCGCGAACACGCTGCTGCCCCATAAGGATACAGGAACTTGGGTCACTAATGCCGGAACACAAGGTTATTATGGCGGCATACTTAAGACCAAAGGTGGTCGCCATCCAGACGGGCTTGAGGCCCTACCACGTAGCTAAGGTAGGTTGTTTTCTCGCTTTTACGACAGACCGACCCCGGCCGCAAAGGATAGTATTCTTTCTCCGCTCCTGCATGGATAAAATTTATTTTTATTTAATGTATTTCCGTAATGTTTCAGAATCAAAGACGAGATTTTTTACTTTGTTGTAAACTGTTACCATCATCATTGAATTGACCAATCTTAGTTGTGTCCAGATGTATTTTAGAGATGGGTTTATTAATTTTACTCAATAGTACGACGGAACAACTTCTGCGCGCTTTTTTACGTTGCTCGATAGTCTTTATAAAATAACGATCAAAATATTAATAAAATAATATAAATAAATCATATAAATAAATAGAAAGGTTTTATGTTTATTTCTCCTATTTTTGCATTATATAATTAAGTGATTGGTATACTTGTATTATAAAATGACAATTAAAACATTTTGAACCTTATTTTATTCTGGTTTAGTAAAATAATACACCAGTGGGACTGTGTGCAGATAATGAAATTATTTACAATATAAATTTTCGAATAAATTTTGTTGAGTATCAGTGTTATCGTTATGCTACCAGTTCTGTTTTAAGTAAATATAAGACAATGTTGTATGAAAATTCACGACTTATTTAGCTCAAAGTTAAAATAAATATGAACAGTTTATAAAAGTAAATAATAACTCTACGATTTCTCCGTGCATGGACGGAGTAATAACACTAACCTCTGCAGCCGGGGTCGGCCTGTCGTAAAAGGCGACAATACAACCCTAGCTATATGGTAGGGCCCCAATCCCGTCTGGATAGCGACCACCCTTGTTCTACAAGTATGCCACCATAATAACCTTGTACCCCAATGGAACAGCAGCGTATTCTTACTTAGGGACAATTATAGCGTCGCGAACATTCATAGGCGACGGTAACTACTTACAATTAAGTGGGCGGCCAGCTTGTATGCTGTTCCTCAGTCATAAAAAAAAGATTATTATTATCCAATCCAATATATTGTATAATCCAATGGAGTGATATCAGTAATGCACGAAAAAATTGAGACACCGAGAACACAACGTATATGTAACCGAGAATCGCATTTGACGAGCATGGTAGTTCTATAGTAACACCTCGTACATATCTATTGTATTTATGGCACAATATCACACCCAAAGCTTCCGTATCAGACTTCCATTATGCTGTCCATCTCTTAGGTAGACCCCATGTACAAATTAATATGTTTGCCTGACGAAAATAATGTAGAAATACATTATGGAGAAAATTATACACCAAAAGCAATAAGATAATTAATTTATAATTATGTAAAGTTTATACGAGAACTATTTTTAATAAATCATTCAATTAATTAAAATCAAACCCTAATCAGCACATAAACACCTTATAATACAGTACATTGCAGTTAATTATGCTAGTGGCAAAAGATACAAAAGAATTATAAATCCGGGTCCGTTTTTTATACTCCCATACCAGAGCAAAGACAGTAAAAATCGTCTCCATACTTAACCCAAAACGTTACCTAGTCAGAGTAATCAATTTGGCAGAGTTATCAATATGATTACTTGTTGCCAATTTTTTTTTCTCAGAATTAAACTATAATCGTGCCTTAGTTGAAGACATAGTTATTCCAGACAACGAACGTCAATTGATAAATAATTTCTATGAATTAGCGTGAATACTTCCCATTTAATAATCACCGAGGTCACGTATTTCAAAAGATTTGTTTACGGATGAACCTTCTGCACCAGCAACTCAAAACATTCAATGTTAGACGAGCAATTTCCAAGAGCTAACAATGAACGACCTCTTGACGGAATTCATGCTACCAATCGGCCATTTATTAATTTAATTGATTCATTATGAAACTTGATTTGACCTGTGAATTTTAATTGATTCTGATTATAAACGAAATTTCGGACGTATATAACTATTCGTGTGACGTGTGTTATGATATTACAAGAATGCCTTGACACAGAAAATCATAAATACAAAAATTAAGTTCAGTACCATGCGCTCTCAAATCAAAAATAACTTTACTCGTGAAGCTTGCTTTGGAACAGTCATTTAGTCCTAGCTAGAAATAAAAAAAATCTTATATGGAGATATTTATAAGATCAAATTGGATTTCTTGTTTCAAAGACACCAAAGGTAGGGCGCTGTTCGGGTTTTTGTATTTGAGGGGTATAGCGGCAGTCACCTAGGTAAAATCAAT
Organism: Malacosoma neustria; assembly: GCA_963693495.1. Classification (NCBI taxonomy): domain Eukaryota; kingdom Metazoa; phylum Arthropoda; class Insecta; order Lepidoptera; family Lasiocampidae; genus Malacosoma; species Malacosoma neustria. The sequence goes on from OY856373.1 coordinate 8,468,691, forward strand.
TATTTACTTCATTTTCTTGTTGCCATTTGATGAGTAGATGGAGCTCAGAAATTCAGTCCTTAGACAGCAGCGTACTTTGCGATCCGAATTTAAGCTCCGAAAGCGACGCTTGTAAGAAGATGAACAATTCGAAACGATCTGTGCCGCCATTTACTGTGAACTTGGTCTAAGGTAGAGTAGCTTTAAGAACATTTGCTTTCTAGAAAAATTTAAAACGTCTCGTTGAGAAAACTTATTTATTTATTTATTACCATTACGACCTCTGTTACCTTACAGGCACTGTACTAAGCTACCATACGCTTACGTTGGTTAGGAAGCTCAGATGACAGTTATAAATTCAAAAATGGAATAAATATCATCTATTTCATCTGTTTTTTGGAATTTTCATTTGGAAGGTAAGTAAAACATATTATGGAAGAACACCAACGGTAAGAACGCCCAAAATTTTGTCATTGTAACAACACTCAACAAAGCATCTCAGCTGAAAGCTAAATTTACTAAAATTAAACGTTTTGAAGTAATAACAAAGCTATTGTCACTATATTCATGTTTAAGTAATTCTAATTGTTCCTTGTCTCAAATCTTAACATCTGTCTTAGACTTTTGTGCTATCAGATATTTTGTGGTCTTATTAGTATTTTGAAAAATAACATGAACGAAGGTATATTCAATGATATAATCTAATATAAGCGAGTGTCCAATTCTCTTCTAGTACTAAGGTAAGGTGAAAAGTTCTCGGCCTGACAATGAAGGACTGCAATTATCAGTTGTAAAATAATTTTATTTTTCTACATACTCTCCCTTGACTTGGTCCAGCGTTTCTCCAACATCAGTATTCCTTCCCGGAAGTGAAAGTCTGGAAGGCTGTGAAAATATTCGTCTATGGTACTCTCTACTTCTTCATTAGAAGCGAAGCGCTTCCCAGAAACAAATTTCTTCAAATTTGGAAACCAAAGTCTGAGGGTACCAAATCAGGAGAATAATGGGGGATGGCCGAGCAAATCATACCCCAAATCCCGTAGTTTTCCCATTGCCAACGCACCTTTGTGAGCAGGTGCGTTGTCCTGATGAAAAATGTTTTTTTCTTCTTCTTCAAGCCAGGCCTGTTCTTGCGAATTTTGCCAACCAGCTGGTCAAGAAAATTAGAGTAATATTCTCCTGTAATTGTTTTGCCTTTAACAGGGTTTACTTTCGCATCCCAAAACACACTGGCCATGACCTTTCCGGCAGATGCGATCGATTTCACTTTCTTTGGCGCTGAACCACTAGCTTCTACCCACTGCTTCGACTGCTGTTTCGTTTCTGGCATGTAGTGGTGGACCCATGACTCATCTATGGTAACAAATCACCATACAAAATCGGTCGGATCCCTATTGAATCGGTCCAAAAATTGCTGCCAATACCGTTTGCGCATTTGCTTTTGATCGGCATTCAGCAAATGCGGCACCCACTTTGCTCAGAGCTTTCGCATCCCTAATTTTTTGTGCAAGATGTTTCGCACTCTTTCTTCCGATATTCCCACGGTTTCCAGTGTGTTTGCGATTTTTGGCCGTCCTTCACGTGGGTCATCTTCGAGGAACGTGCGACCGCGTTTAAATTCAGTTGCCCACTTTTTAACGGTTTATACATTGAAGGAGCAGAGTCTCCGTAAACTTTTGTCAACTTCGGATGAATTTCCTTAAGGGTTAATCCATCCAAACGAAGAACTTTATGATTGCAAGATATTCAAATTTATCAATTTTAACGAAAAACACGCAAGACGTCTACTGCGGAAATTCGTGTAAACAAACTACTTGAGAACAACTACAAGTTCAAACTTGTCATACGAATTAGTGAGACATGTATCCAGACAGGAATAATACATTTTCGCTGATTGGAACGCAATTTCTGTATTAGACCGAGAACTTTTTACCTTACCCTCGTATATTGCAGACAAGACTATCCATATCATCAACCACGCTTAAAGCTTACTGCTCATTAGGATTGAACACATATATTTATTTCTTGATATACCATAAATAAACCAGTAATAACTTCGTATTCTGTATCCCGAAACTTAATGAGATTTGTTTTATTTATGGTTTATATATCAAATAATAATCGTAATATCATCGTTTTCGATATACCCTGCCAGAGGACTAATCCGTCTCGCTGTTGCTTGTGGTAGATAATCCCTTTTATCAAACCAGCTAGAATAACGTCCCTGGAGATTACCGATAATGTGACTAATGAGGTAGTTCCTCACGTTCTTGTGCTCTACTTCCTATATAAACCACAGTAGTGCAGTGCACAGTTGCAGAGACGATATATTGATATGGTTAAAGAAAAAGGTAAAACATCTATACACGAAGATGTAAGATACTAAAAAATATTCTATGTAAAATCTTTAAATTCCTCACACGCAAACAGGTTTTTAACCAACATAATTATAAATAAAATAAATTAATCATCATACTTATTTTCATATAACATAATCCAATTTGTTCAGTTAATAATATATGTATTTTCTATTTATGTATATTTATTTTATATTAACAAGGCATTCGTTTAAATTAAAAAGTCCCACCAATGCCTTCGGAACTTAATCTCACCTCAGCTGGTGCATCAATCTAAACAATAGACGAGGCTCCGGCATAAGCTTGTCGAGCTCGAAGTTGGAGACAGACTTTTATGGACTCCGCTAAAACCAAAATATTACCTTATAAGATACCATACCTTATAATATGCTTACTGATTTAATGATGGTTTGGACACGTGTATAGAACAACCAATAACCGTTGCAATAAGTTCTAGAGTGGAAACAGCGTGTTAATGCTCATGGTGGCTGGATGAGAAAATCAGAGGACAAAGTGCTATAACGTGATATTGGAGGCTTATTTCCATCAGCGAGTGAAGTAAGACTGTTGATGATGATGAAGGTAGACCACTTAATTTTATCTTCTTAGCCTTTTACTTGAAACCATATGGACCGCTATTCAGTTTTCATTACTTACTTGCATACAGCAATTGGCAATAAAAAATGATTGAAAATATTTGCCTAAATTTGATTTCAAAACGATTTTCTACCGTCTGGGCCTTCAACTTTAAAAGACAACCGAGCTTCAATAGCATATAATATCCTATGCTGTCTACAATTTGGAAAACTAACGATGTTTGTCGTTATTTTTATTTATTGCACTATGAAGAAAAGGAAATAGAATATGGCAATTTATTCCGACAATAAAGCGACAACCAATTGTTTAAATAAGTGGCTATTTTCAATAAAACACTCGTAATTAATCGCCCATTAAAATAAGTTATTGAATTTTTATTCGCTACTTGTGTTGATAATCGGATTATTAATGTTTACTACATTGTGAAAAATATGTTTCAGGTAGTAATTTGTTATGATATGATACGCTGTTTTATTCTTTTAGGATTAAAGATTTAAAAAATGTTGCATTTAACAAATTACTTTTCGATCAACTTTCAAATTCAAATTATACTATGAAAAATAGACGATGTAAAATAGATATATATCACAGCAGTAAATAGGACTGTAAAGATATGTGATGGAGAAGCTTATGACTATGTAGCTTCTTACTATGCTTACATATGCAAATGTCTCAATTTGAGTTGTTATTATTACAGACACAAACAACATAGTAAAATTTAACGACATTTTTATGCAATATTGCCTGAAAGGACAGGTTCTGACGATTCCGCATATTATCAAGTTAATAATCAATCCTCAAGTGCTATTAATAGAATATTCAAGTATTTCAAAACAAATCTGTTTAGTGGAATATTTTTAAATATTTTATATTTAATCATTAAACGAAGTGGGGTGTAAAAATAATACAATTTATGCGCGTGAAGCGACGCGGCCGCTGCTGGCGCCTTCGCCGCGGCGGCCGCAGAACCGGCCGATGCCTCCACAACATCCGCGAGACAAAATTAATAGCCTGCACATACCGAACATTCTTGCAAATTCCTGTTTTCGGTAATGGACATCGATATCGGTGTTATTGAGAACGGCGCCAGGTCGCACACTAAACCGTCGGTTACCTGAACTCATGCGCAGCCTGGCCTTATTTACAGCATAAAACTTCAAGTAATTCGTGAATTTATACGATACACTGTTTAACGCTTAAACCGGCACTTGATTATTATTTATGAATGTCCTTGTATCGGGCGCCATCGCGACTAACCCATATAAAGTGAGTGTAGATTCAGAAACACAATCTTATTTCGAATATATAAAAATTAAATAACGGTGCAAAAACATGACAGTATAGTGTTTATGTATTAAAATCAACGTAACGGTGATATACTCCGTCCGCAGTGCCAAGATGAACAATACTTGATTTTTTATCTCTTTATTAATGTTTAAAATTAATCTTTGTTATATCCATTAGAGCAACCATTAATTAAAGTTTAGTTTTATGAATTATTATAATAGTATTGTTTGGAGATAATAAATTCGTATAGGATTTTTTGCTAATTCGATGGCAGGTTAATGCATTTGAAATAACGGTTATTGAACTGGAATTGATATATCAATCATATATTAATAATTTATTGCGTTTGGGCGTGAAATAATTATAGTCCTAGAATATCAATAACAGTAAACGTTCATTAGCACCATTTCTTATACATAACCTTCGGTTAAACCTCTTTACAAATAAAGTATTAATCATCACACGGATTTATATTAATGTAATGTAAAAGGCAACAGTAGGTCAATTTATTGAAAAAGTTTCTTTGTTGTTGGTCAAGTGTTTCAGTTCGACCAGTAGAATAATGTCATCCTATTTTATTCTCTCTAAAGCGTTGAAAGATCGTTCTTTTGCAAAAGAAAATAATCATAAATATACTAAGACAATTTACAGTTCCAAAGTCGTCATCAGGGCGTTTCTGTTATGGATATTAGAAACAAAAACATGCCCTGCTGCACAGATTGACAGCTCAGAGTTCAATTGCATGTCCCCCATTTTTTGTGCCTCATTGGATAAAATAGGACTAGTCGCCTCATTGGATAAAATAGGAAAGACACTAACGGACAACAAAGTTCCAAATTATAGGCTTGCAAGCGGAATAAGGCAGTCAGAAAAGAAAAAAAAAAAGAATGTGAACAGAGTATAGTAAGAATTGATTTTCATATTTACACAGATATACTTGCAATCAATATTCCGTTAGACATAAATGTTTTAAAAATATTAATAAAACAGTATATTAAGATTTTATAACAGACTATGATAAAGAAATAACAAGCAACTCGTGACTAATGCAGCCGATTGGAAATAATTTTTTTCATTACTCACCTGTTGACTGGGAAAGCCAAAACAAAACAGCCAAAAAACAAATAATATAAAATTTCTCATTCTTAGATTTTATATCTAAGAATGAGAAATTTTGATTAAAAAGAAATTGATATTTATGACAACTGCCAACAATAACTTTGTCCAGGAACACAATTTTGCTTCGTGGCGTGTCTTGCCAATTTAATGAGATATATCTTAGCATAATATATCCTTTCGTTCCACTCTCTTCTGTTAGCTGTCATATCAATATTCGACATGTCATCTTTTACGCAATGCATCCATATTTTATTTACTTTTTCTGTATGCATCCATTGATTGCTCTAAATTTTCATTCTCACATGGCATTAATCCATTTTAATATTATAACCATTTCACCCAAGTTCCTGTACCCTTATGAGACAGCAGCGTGTTCGCGATGTCACTGGCATTGCAAACACCCATAGGCAACGGCAACTGCTACATTCTAAGCGGGCCGTCAGCCTGTCTGCTATCCTACAGCAATTAAAAAAAATCACGCTATCCTGATACTTTTTAGTTGGCATATGATGTACTCATGCTTGCATATGTTGTAATTATATGTATTTTCGTAACTCCACTCGTCCACCTTTGCATTTGCACTTTCACAGTATGTAAAATGTCAGTGAAAGTGAAAAGCATTGAAGAGAAAAAAATCCACTGTTGATGTGTCGAGCAATATGAAAAGGGCGTTCTAAAATCCCCAATATGATCAGATGGACATGATGACCGAAGGTCTCGTTGATACTTATGATTAAACTGCAGGAGAGTCAATCTAGAAAGAAATTGTGAAGAATTGTGAGCTTTTGCTTTTCTGCAAAGAAGAACACCTGGCAGATAAGGTGAACGCGGGGTTCGAAAGTCTAGGTAGGGCTCCATCCCTACTTGGTAAAAAAATTAAGTTGTATTAATACTGATATATGTTACTGATAATGTTAATCTAATATAATCCGTACACTGGTATTGTTATTGAATACAACCTAGAACTTTCACGGATGTTTTTGTTCATTATATGGTATTCAAATAAGTATGAATTTAAATTTATTAGATCGTCTTTGATTTTCTGTGTTTGCTAATATTTAAATCAGACAAATGGTCAACATTAGCAATACTCTAAAAGATTTTGAAAGCAAATTAAATAAAACGCTTGGTACCTAAATTAATAATAATTAATAATCGTTTTATGTAATAATAATTAAAAATATTTGTTATATAAATATCCCCAGGAATAGATACTTATCTGTTTTTTACTAAAATGTATTTGACGGACACGTGGAGCTTTCTTGTGAAGTCCTACAAGAAGAAAATATATTATATTTCTTATATTTACTTTATTTATATTATTCGTTATACCCATTCACAGACTGCAGAGAATAAGTACATTTTGGTTTATCATTTAGGGTTGGGAACTCACTCTGATAAATCCAAATTTAGGCCTATTATTAGTATGTTATATTACATATTTCAAATACATATAAATAATTCATTCTCTTTTATCTAATAAGGATTATTATTGCTCTTTTAGCTGCTGTAAATAATAACTGAGCTGCAAAGATTTTCTAACAATACAAAATTAGTTGTTCCAGAAAAACACATAGATACTCTTTTTTATTTTTATTAATTGCAGCAGTTATAAAATGCCATAAATTTATATCAGTATATTCGGACTACATTTAAAATCGGACTTTAAGAGTGTAAAAATTATGTATTATATTAATCGGTAACACGAGATGCGGAGCCAACATGTCGTGGGTCGCGAGCGGTGTCATGTTTGGTCGGCGACCGCGCAAGGCCGCCCAATTCCGATGACCTCAGATTCCTATCATTGATTCACGAAAACAATCAGTTCGTGATACTTCTTTAGTGTGATCAAATGTTATGAGAAATCTCTAAAGGAATTTTACTTTAAAACCACTAAGAGTAATGTCCCATTTGAGCAAGACTAAACATTTTTAATTTTACACAATATTCGTCCAAGATTTTTAGAATTTACATCACTCTCATCAGTCAGAGCTGATGCGCATTCAAGTGGCCTATTTATTTCCGGGTAAGATTTGAGACACTATTTCCAGAAAAAGTCAAAATGAAATTTAAATAAAAAAAATTCAGTCAAATCAATAAAATCAAATAAGTTGAACTAAAATAGTGACCAGTTTTGTAGTTCAAATCACTATTAAAATAATGGTGGAAGATTTCATCCGTTTATTATTATTAAAGAAGATAATGTTTTAAGTAAATTCTATAATACTTAAAATAATGAGGAATATGGAAAATAATAGTCCCCCAGACTTTTAATTTAGTAATTTTTAAATTACTAAATTCATTTCATGGAGTATATCATTACAAATTTATGAAATTGACGAGTTGTTTATAGAAAGCTTAGACCTCTCAATTTCTAATTCTTCTTGCTCCAAAAAATTCATGGTTACATATCATGTATCCAATAGTCTCTAAATATATAACGCAATCTCAAAAAAGACAAGCTTAATTTACTGTCCACTATCCAGTACCAAACAGACTAAAAGAAATAATATATTACGTTCCATTCAACTGAGTCATTTTCGATGTTTTAAATTTTGTTTGATTAAATGAACTTTTATTGCCAAGTTTTACAACATTAGTAAATACTTAATAAAATTCCAAAGCCCAAACATCATTTGAGTGTTAATTAAAATAAATAGTTTGTAAAAATATGAATATCTAACTAATCAGTTAAACCTTAACGAAACAGTCGATCATAAAATATGTAAATATCTTAATTTTTAGTTTTAAAACATTTAAGCTGAAACCATATTTTGCAAAATATCAATTGGATGTCAGCTCGACCCTGATGTCACCAATGACATCTAGAAGTTTCCAATTAATATTTTCGACATCAGAAAGACGACAACACAAAAAAAAAACAACGCAAATCAATAAAATATTCAAAACTGGAGCAAACATCGAAAACACATGCATAATCTATTCGAGCGTAGGCGCCGAATTATAAACAACATTCCAACTTGTTTTTAGATATTTCGTATGTTTTTTACTATATAAAATATTCCTAAATATTGTAAATATTTATATCAGATGTATCTCAATAACTGGATCCATAAAATTAAGTGATGGTTTCCCCAGAGACGCTTTCTTTTTGATAGTGACTACTAATGGGATATATTTTCCATGCAGGGGCGGAGTAAGAATACTAACCCTTGCGACCGAGATCGCCCTGACATAAAAGGCGACTAAACAACCCTAGCTACGTGATAGGGCCCCAAGTTCTGCTCCTGATGTATATGTATGCCACCATAATAACCTTGTGTTGTGTTCTGACATTAGTGACCCAGGTTCCTGTACTCCTAAGCGGAAAACAGCATGTTCGCGGTGCCTCTAGCGTTGCAAACATCCGTAGGCGAGGGCAACTGCTTACTATAAAATGTGTCGTTAGCTTGTCTGCTGTTCCTTAGAAAAAAAGCCAAATCATCGTCCATTTAACACGGATAACAACTGTTGCTGTAAACTTATCAATAAAAAGTTGCCCAAAAAGTCTAATCTCCCAAGCGAATAATCTGGTTTGAGCTCAAAGCTTCCACTTTGTAGTCTGCAGTAGTGCACTGGTGAATATGGGAGCCATTGGGCTTAGTGATTATTCTTTTTATTTGTGACCCTATATATAAATCACCACAAAAACAGATGAAATAGATTAGATAGAGAAAACAGAAAATTTTGCGTTAGAGCTTCGTCCCTGACTTATCAGGGCACGCCTGCAGGTGAGATTTCATTTGGCTTTTACACTTCGGCACAGTCGAAACCTTTAGCTTCAGAAAGGGTTCGATTTTCATCCCAAGTTATTTATAATATATATTTATTTACTTCTAATGTTTGGTACCCATAACACAAGTGCTCTGTTGCTTGCTAGCTACTAGATGGCTCTTATGAATTGTTATCCTCTTTTTCTTATTGTGCGTCTCTAACTAATGAAGGTTGGCAGTCAGCTCCGCATACTTCTTCCGATCTTTAGCGAGGTTAAAAGTTTAGCTTTGTGATTCCAGTCCATTCCCGGATGTTTCGCAGCTTAGACTTCTTCTTGCGTCCAAATACTCTTTTTTCAGACACTTTTCCCATGATTTTCAGTTGCAAAAGTTAATATCTAGAGTGTTTAAGTATATGACCCAGATAGTCAATTATTACAGCATATTTATTATTAAAACCCTACATCAAAATCTTTGATAGCTTTCAATTATATAATTTAAAATTCATCGCAACATACATTTACCGATTCAATTTTGGGGTCGATAATGTGATTCATTTTGTTTTTAAATATCACATTCCGACGTTATTTATTTCTGTTTAATTTTATTGCTTAAACTTTAAAACCTTGTTCTATATATCAAGTTGACAAGGAAGAACCTGTGGCTGACACGTATTATATCGAACACGCCTTATGTATATGTAAATTGTTATACTTTTGACGTAATAACAATTTTATTAAATAATTCAATATCCTGCTAATATTAGCCAAAAATTTTGATGTCATCTCTTGAGAAATCTTTATTTAAACTAGAAGATTTATTATGTTAGTATTATTTGGAATCTGGGTTTGATCTTATCATGGACCTCTGTTTATGAATAAAAATATTAATTTTTAATTGTTGTATTGACTCATCCATTGGGCATATTTTTTGTTAATGACTTAAAATTATAGTGAATATTGACTGTTTATAGTGAATTATGAAAAAGCTAATTTTCTTAATTACTAGAGTTCTTAATTACTATTCAATATAGGCGAAAATTATATTGATCAGTTTCAGCAATTTTGATATCGAGTTTTTATTCATATCGCCTGCTTCCTTGATATTTGTAATACTCATAGCATATATTGTTTTATTTTATGCTTCTCTTGCAATTTTAACATTTGCCTAAATATATTTTTCAAAACATTTATAAACATTATCAAAATATGCCTCAAAACGTCTTCGTCTTCCCTTTTTGGATTCATTAGAGTTTGCATTTATTTTATTACTTTCTGAACTGCAAGATTAGCTAAAAAGGAAAGGATGCATTATATATTTTAACATGTAGGCGGACCAAAACATATCAAATCATTTCATATGCGTTTACTGTTTAAATTATGGCGAGCACACTCATAAACTATTTAAGTAGAACATTAAAACACATTTTATTGTTTAATTTTTTTTATTAGTTTACAGTCACAGATTTTAATTGTGTTTATATTATAGAGTTTTTTTTTTTCATTAAATACATGTGGAGTTCTATACAAGTTCACGTTTTATTACTATACTATGAAGTGTTTTGAGAAGGTAATTCAAAAGTCAAATCGTATATTAAATTAACTACTGAATTTGTCCTCTAAGTCTTACTGTTTTATTGTTATAGAGTCTTAGTGTTTTTATATATTTATTGTTGTTTTAGGATTTTTATAATCCAGCCGAGTGTCTACAGCTGGCGTCAACTCACCTTACCGACTTTTGAATTTATCCCTGTATGTCACTCACACTTACCCGTAGCTCGCTTGTCTTGACAGTGACAACTAGAGGGAAATAAAAAAAATATTTATCAAAAAGCATCGCCTAACAAGATCACACATATACACAAGTAAAGAAACTGACTGTTACAAAACAGCAACAAACTAAAGAGACGATACACTGTGAATATGCTGTAAATGCATGCCGCAGACTAAATCCCATACACTTCTACTAACATTTAGGTTTTTTTTTTATGTTTACGTATATGACAACAAAAGGATGTGCTGGGGACCACATGAACCAAAGTGAATACCTGATATGTACTTAGTTGGAAATTGTATCTCATTTTATATTGTAAGTTTATCATCATGTAAGGTCTTTGGTATATACATATTATGAGCATATCTATGTTTCAAGTTTCTAATTGATTTGGATAAGCCGTTAAGCTCCGTAGATAGATGCGTTTGCTGTTTACATTATACATTAAGCCAATGTGTTTATTATATATAATTATATATAATGAAGCTCCTAGAAGTGTAGTTATTCTATATATTTTGCAATATAATACATGAGTAAATTATTAAAACATAACAACCTATATAAGGTTGTTTGTTATATGTAGTAAAAATAAAATCAATTGTTGTGGATAAAGATTCAAATTACACTCAGTGTAATTCAAATCAAGGGAATTATTTACTTAGTGTTTATCAAGTTTTCATTCTATATATACATTTTAAAATATTTATAAAGGTAAATATTTGGAGGTTGTTTTCTACATAATGCATAGCAGTAGCCTTACCCACATGCTTAGGCCACGGTATTGGCAAGAACCATATCTCCGTTAGACCTAGGTGCTAGATTAATAAGGACAGCAGAGCGTTTTAGTGGATAAGCCAAAAAAGCCCCTGACTACTGACTCTCTAACCGTTAGAAAAAAATCAAAACATCTGTAAGGTTGAAGAAACTTAAGTCCAATTTTCATACAATTTCAATCCTAAACGTAACTAAATTGTAAGTAAATAACCCATACCTGACGACTTATACTACTATGTGATATTATTACACAGTAAATTTAAGAAGTAGATGCTATTATTAAATATTATAATAGTTTTATTTTGGTAACGTTATCAAAATAATGAATAATTCTGCTTTTTATTATACATGTTGTATTCTGATTTGCGGTTTGATGCATATGTAAGGCAAGGCGCCAATCTTTTATTATTCCTTGTGTGTGTTATTATTCCTTAAATTGTGTGATATGTCTGAAATAGTAGACTTCGTGTGCAGGCGTTTTCTACGCAAAGGTCATTGGTAACATGTAGTAGTGGACTAGACTGTCTACTCCTAACTGCTAATGCTGGATTAAACACGACACGAAATCATTATACTGGTATAATTTAAAAAGACATAGAAGTATTATTAACCACCTAATCCTTCTTTTAGTACTGTGATACAGCAGACAGGCTGGCTCACTTAATAACCAGTTACCGTCGCTTATGTATGTTTTCGATGCTAGGGGCACCGCTAGCAAGCTGCTGCTGTTATAATAGCGGTATACTTAGAGCCCAGGGGGTTGCCATCTAAACGGTATGAAGACGTACCATCTAGCTAAAGTCGCCCTTTACGACAGGCCGGTCTCGCCGCAAATATTCCTACTCCACCCCTGCACGAAGAACCCAGTACTGTTATAAGCTGTTATAAAACTCTTTATTAATGAATAAAGGACTGACATTTTAAGCGAACATTGAGGATTGTAATCCAGTAATTAATAGTACGAGTAACATAGATGTTTAGAGGCGTACGATCGACGCCTATGATGGCATTACAGCGTTTCAGCCTCTAAATATTTATCAACATGTTACCGAAAACCGCCGGCAGAACGTTTCGTACTGCAAATAACAGATAAGCACGTAGTTCGCCCGCAACGGTCCGTGCTTCGTGAAATAAACGCGTGATTTATGATGCTAGTCTGACTATAGAGTTCGCTTATACTTAGAGTTTAGTTGTAATGCAGTAATTGTTTCTTAAATAAAAAACGAGAAATATTTAATTATTTAATTACCTAAATAAATGCAACCTTAATGATCAATACATATATAAGGAAAATGGCGTAGGGTTTAGGGTTAGGGTTGCCTGGAAGAAATTGCTCTAAGCGATAAGGCCAATCATTGTTCAGTAGCTTGTAAGTTTATTTCATTTTCTTGTATATATATTTAAGGTGAACAATAAAGAGTTTTCATTCATTCATTCATTCATGGCGTTCCTTTGACGCACCATCACACCATCACTGAACATATCGGGATGGAACTACAATTCCACGCGGAATTTTTGTAGATAGAGGCTACTTTTCTACTACATCGACCCTTTCTTGTTTCATATTTCGATTTACTTTTGCCTGTTACTCGCCTGTCGGAGTGGGCGTGATGGGCTAGTAAATATATGTTAATAAAAAATGTTTTATACTAAGTTATATTCAGTCACATTCATATTCTAAATCTGTCAACTATTTTATTGGGCAATTACATTTATATATAAGTATATATAAATGTAATTGGATAATTTCTTTTGACCTACTACAAATAAATAATAACATCAATAAATACCTTAAATGTCATTATAATTTTAACTATATAATTTGATCATATCTTTCTTAGAATTGTAAGTTATTAACACACTTTTATTGTTTCGCCTGTGTGTTTGTTTGTAACTGGCTTTTTATAACCGGTTACAAATAACCTTTGAAATTGATAGGGTTATTTCATTATCTTGATTAGGATCGCCACTTTTTAGTTCGATTTATCATTAAAGCGTGGTTTTTAGGGTTTTTTTAATTTTTATTTTAACTACTTTCATTGAATTTTAAGTACGAGTCTATTTTAATCATCGATGGTCGTAATAACTCCTGTAAAAATTATATTCAGCCAAATCTATTCTAGTTTCTTGTTGCCACTTGATTGATTAACGAAAAAGAAGCGTAGAGAAAAATCGACGCAAAAAGGATCGCTGAAGATTTTCGTAAAAATATATGTACTCAAGAGTGAAAACTAATCTTGACATTTAATTTAAACCGAGTTAACCATTTCTATGAAGATGATTATATTTATAAATAAAATCGGCTAAAACAACTGTGTTTTAAAATGAGATGAGTTTATTTCATATGTATTATAGACGTCAAATATATTACAAACGAACTGAAAATGTAACTCAGTATACCTTTTCCGAGATTCCCCGATACCCAAGTGCTTGGTGGTTTGTGGGAATATCTACAAGAAAATACTTCTGGTCTGTCTTCTGACGGACAACTGGCCGGGCGATCTCTGGCCTTAACAACTCAGTGTTATGTCCAGTATCACCGCTGACCGCTCTGTCCACACAAATGACAAAAAAATTCTTTACAACAACATTTTCAACAAATGTATATTTAATATTTGTTTTATTTTATGAAGTTATCCTTTGATATAATCGCTAATTAAGGATGCTGTGACCTACAAGAAATTATGTGAATTTGCATAAAGATTCCTTTTTACTAGAAATGGCCAGTTATTAAAACAGTTGTATTACTCGTTTTTATTGAGGTAATCATCGCGAATGTTGATTGTTAATTACTTTAGTTTGTATAATTTTATTTATTTTTGGATTCCGATTCATCTACGACGAATAAAACAAATACGCTTAAAATATCTAAACAAAAATATTTATATCACGAATATTAATGGCTGTCATTAAGAAAATATTAATTTAAATAAACAACTTGAAAACAACAGTAGAAAGAGCATATTTTAATAATTTTAGTTGTTATTATAGTAAAAATGTATCTGTCAAATTAAGTGAAAAGTAGTTTGAAAATTGGCTGTATTTAGCCATCCAGGCATACTTTTGGCTACTCCATCATTTTTCTGGGGAATCATAAAATATAACAGATTTATTAATAATTTTCTTTTATCATATGTGCAAGAATATGTCTATTCCAGGACTTCATTGTGTGCGCATCATATTTTTGAAACTAAAGATTATATACAACAAAGCAAGCGCGCGCACTTCTGTACGGTCGAAGTACACTCGCAAGTGAAAATGTCAATAAATAATCTGAATACGCTTAAGTGCACGAATTCTAATATTGTTATCAATGAACTACTTGCTTTCATACGCAATAAGCATGATATAATAGACAACGAAGGATTAAGACGAATTTGTTCCTCATCTTTTTCTGAAGAAAAGAAGTTTAAAGAGAAGTTTAAAAATATGTGTGCCACAAAGAAAAACATTAAAAACAAATTAAGATATTATCAAAAAATTCAAATCAAATTAAAATGGATTTATTAGCGCAAAGTCACTGTGCAAATGATTTTAGTAATTTTTGGAAATTAACAAATAGACATAACATTGACTTGAGTCTGCCACATTGCTAATGAACTTAAAAAGTATTTTAGCATCGAACCTTTACCTGTTCACCAAAGTTCCGTTACTGTGGCTGTCAAGGCAAGAGAGACTATTTTTACTGCTTAAGAAGTTACATCGATCATTCGTAAGATGACCAAAGGAAAATCTCCAGGCCATGACAGCCTCGGTATAGAACACCTATAAAGTATGCTGGTATTCATCTACCACGAGTACTAGCATTGTTGTTTAATATTTTATTAGTCATAATTATTTACCGGACGAATTAATGTTTACTGAAGTAGTACCAATTGTGAAAACCAAAACAGGGGACGCTTCGGACATTTGTAATTACAGGCCCATATCCTTAGCTACGGTCATTGAGAAGGTATTGGACAGTCTGCTTGATAAATTTCTTGATGGATATTTAGAGTCACATGACGCACAATTTGAATTTACGCCTGGGTTGTCTACAGAAAGTGCCATTTTGTATCTTAAGCAGACTATTCAATATTATACAGTGAGAAAAACGCCAGTACATGCTTATTTCTTGGACCTTTCTAAAGCGTTCGATCTAGTAAACTACGATACATTGTACTAAAAATTGGAAAGTGTCCCAACGTTATCTCCGGTAATTATATTAATTTTTAAATACTGGTATAATAATCAGAAAAATCGAGTAAAGTAGGGTGACTCGGTTTCGGATGTATATCGGTTGAAATGCGGGGTGAGACTGAGGGGGATTAATTCACCTCGTCTATTTAACTTTTATATGCATCAACTGATAGTTGAGCTCAGCAGTACTCATGTTTGGTGTTATATAGATGGAGTATGTGTTAACAACACAAGTTACGCTGATGACATGGTATTTCTGAGTCCATCTGTCTATCCGTGCAGGGGCGGAGAAAGAATACTAACCTCTGTGGCCGGGGTCGGCCTGTCGTAAAAGGCGACAAAACAACCCATCTTAGCTACGTGCCCTACGAGGCCCTACGCCTCAAGCCCGTCTGGATGGCGACCACCTTTGGTCTTAAGTATGCCGCCATAATAACCTTGTGTTGTGTTCCGGCATTAGTGACCCAAGTTCCTGTACCCTTATGGGATAGCAGCGTGTTCGCGATGCCACTAGTGTTGCTAACACCTATAGGCGACAGTAACTGCTAAATTCTAAGCGGGCTGTCAGCCTGTCTGCTGTCCTACGCAATAAAAAAAAAAAAAGGTACGAAATAAACAAAGTATAATGTAACAAAGAGCGTAGTGATGTGTATTTTGGTGACTATGTATGGAACCTGGTTTCCTAAATAAATTATTATTATTATAATTATAGCCATTACTATTTACTTAAAAATATACCTATACATTACTATACCTCGGGCGCAAAGTTAAAATTTATAATGAATTCTCCATCAAAAGCCTCTAGGAGGAGATATAATTTTCGATAACAATCTCACATCGACTCCCTTCGACCGCAGCGAAGTGATGCGAAGTATGTAGGACTGAGTGAGACAACCCACTAAAAACTTCACCGTTCTTTTATTACCTCATGCCTGGGTGGATAAATAAATAGCCGGCACCTTTTTTTTGTTAGGATGAGCCTCTTCTGTAGTTTGCGCCAAGGGGTAGGAATTTCAATCCTCCAGCGCTCTTCTTGTTAATCCGGGATTTAGGGAGGCGGGCGAAAAAGCACGCGTGCCCCCATCCTTATGCGGGTGACACAACCTTTCCCATACACCACCTGCGGCTGCTGTCTACGGCAATAGAAGGTCGTTGAATGCCTTCCGGTACTGTGATATATATATAGTCTTGCGTTGGCTGGACGGAGGAGGAGAGACAAAGAAAACTGGCGTAGCAATAAAAATCTCCTTTATTCGACTAGGTACAACATTTATGTTTGATATAATTTTATGAATATTAAGTGAATAGTAATAATTCTCCACGCAGGGACAAAACACTAGTAGGTAAATGGTAAGGCTCAAAACCTGACTGGATGGCGACCACCCTTGCTTTTAATTTATTGTGTTCCTGTGTTGTGCGCTACAAACGTATAGGCGACGGTGACCGGATGGGACGTTTGATGGCCTGCCGATTTCAGCTATAAAAAATCTGAATGACAATAATGATTGGTGACGGAATATAAGAAAGCTTAATCCATGCTCTTTTATGGTTCAATTTGCTTCTTTGTCGCCGATTACTCTTACTTCAAATTCTACACAGATTATTACGTAGATACTATGTAAAACCTGACATGATATAAAAACTTGTTTGCACTGAATATCGCATAGATACACCGTTAAAACACAACAATTATCTGCATATTATGCATTTAAACTACTTACTTAGATACAGGTTTAATGCATGTAAATATGGAACGACTAGTACGGGAAATGTGTAAAACTACAATTATTCTTACAAACAAAGGAATTATTATAATTTAATGTTATTTTAGCAATAATATCTTGGTAATCCAATTCCATAAGTTAAGTGGAGAGGATATCTGAATGTATACATATTTTTAGTTGAACAACTAAGGAAAGCTGCTTTTGAATTCCTGTGGAATATCAGAAAGGCTGACGGTTCTTAATAGTGAAAAGGCTACCGCAGCTTAGGGGAACTGGAACCTGTATACTTATACCAGAACACAACACCAACATAGATTTTTACTATGCTGGTATACTTAGAGACCAGGAGTGGTTGCTATGCAGATGAGCTTGGGCCTTACCACGTAGCAAAGCTTATGTTTTTGCCTTTTACGACATGCCGCAACTGACTGCAAGGGCAGTAGGTAGTGTTACTGTAGCCCTGCCCGGAGAAACGGGTTTTACTCTTGAGGTACATGTCATTGGCTACATTGAGATATAAAAAATAAATTTAAAGTTTAAATAAAGTGGATTTTTGTTTTTGTATCGCTGATTTAAGAACTCTATTAAAATCTAGTTTAACCACAAAACTGTATTTATTTTCTTCTCCTTGTTTATAAAGCTACAACGCAAAGAGTTAAATAATTTTTTTTAATTCCTGGAGCCTGTCTATGAAAACTACAGGAAAAAGTAATTTATTTAGCAGATACTATCCCATCCTCAAATCATTTTGATTTATGATATTACATAATGGCACAATTTTACGCAGGTTTTTCTAATATTAATAATTCTAATAATAAAAAATATCGCTGGATTCTGAAAAAATTAAAGATTCTGAAAAAGAGTACAGCATCCTTATACAAATGTTCTACGGAGAACGTTTTGAAGTTGATCTCTCACGTTTCTTTAAATGTTCATTATATCTGATCATATAAAATGACAACGTAAAAATTAAAATGTCTATTTAAGTCAGACAAATAAATTAAATATATGAATCAATCATCATCAATCACTGTATAAAACATAAAATAAATTTATTGTTAATGTTATATGTACACGATGCTGGTAATGCGCGGCGTGATTATCACAATTTTTTAACACTTTTTACTGATTAGGGCAAGTACAATGTTCGCGGCGCGGTTGTTCCGACTGACGGCAACTGCCACTGACGGTAGTTTTTGGAAATATCCGAGCCGAATATATCTCAAATATAGGGTATTTATTTATAATTTTTTTTATATTATATATGTACATTTTTAATTTATTTTATTTTATATTTTGGCTTGGCACATCGTCTACATCCTCCGCCCGGTGTCGCTTCGGGGACACTCGTCAAATTTCGGGAGCAATGCCAAGCGTGTCACAGGTCTGATAAGAATACCGGTCTTCGTTTCCACCTCCACAGTTCTCACTCGCCCGTCCGCTCCAGGAAATACTTTCAATATTCTGCCCTTTAGCCACGTGTTGCGAGGTAGGTTGGGATCTACAACTATGACCACATCATCAGGCTGTAGGTTATTCCCTTCCTGATACCACTTTTGACGCGGTAGAAGTGTAGGTAAGTATTCTTTAACCCAGCGCAGCCAGTACATATCTGCCAGTCGTTGTGCGGTTCTCCACATTTTCCTCAGGTACAAGTCTCCATCATTGAACACTCCCGGAACAGGCAGACCAGAAGAAGACCCGATCAGGAAATGATTAGGGGTCAGGGCTTCCTCGTTGGCAGTGTCTACAGATACATGCGTCAATGGTCTGCTATTGACCATATTTTCAATCTCAGCCAGCAACGTTGAAAGGACTTCCTCTCTAGGTGCTCTTTCGCGGAGGACAACTCTTAAAGCGGTTTTGACGCTTTTTATTAATCGTTCCCAGGCTCCGCCCTTATGTGGGCTGTTGGGTGATATGAAGGACCAATTAATTCCTCGATTTGTCACCTCGTCTTTAATTTTTACCTGGTCCATGTCTTGAAATGACTTCCTTAGTTCAGCTTCGGCGCCGCGCAGATTAGTGCCGTTGTCGGAGTATATGCATTGCGGCCAACCACGCCTGGAAGCCATACGCCTCAGCGCCATTATGAACGAATCAGCAGTCAAAGACGGAACCAGCTCGAGGTGGACAGCTCTCACTGTCATGCAAGTAAATAATACGCCGTATCGTCTTTCTCGGCGTCGTCCAACCGTTATTTCCATCGGTCCGAACAGATCGACTCCACAGTGTGTAAATGCCCTCTGATGATGAGCCAGTCTGGCCTGCGGTAAGTCTGCCATACGCGGGATTGAAGGAGTAGCTCTTTTGATTCGACAGTAAAGACATCTTGAAGCTACCGAACGAACAGTTGGTCTCAAATTTAGGATCCAATACTTCTGTCGCAGTTCGTTTACAACGGTTTCGTTATTCCCATGCGCCATTTTTTCATGATAACTCTTGGTAATTAGTCTAGCCACTGGGTGGTGTCCATCTAATATTATTGGATGTTTCACTTCAGATGCAATGTTCTTCACCTCATCAACTCGTCCAGCAACTCTGATGATGCCCACTTCATCCAGATATGGTGTTAGACTGCGAAGACGGCTATTTGACGGAATAGTTTTATTATCTCGAAGCAAATAAATTTCTGAAGCGAAAGCTTCAGATTGAGCGGAGCGTAATATTAATATTTCAGCTTGGTTTAATAGTTCTGCGTCGAGACCACATTTGTTTGATTTTCTGCATTTTTCAATGAACAATAGTATGGTAGCAGTACATCTCAACAGGCGGAGCCACGACGAAAACTTGTGAGGATCCGGGATCGGTAAATTTTCAGATATAGTTATATGATTTACGATCTCCAAATTTTCTAAATTGATTTTCGTGTTTTTGTTTCCAGATGCGATCGCTGTCCAAGCGGCTTCCTCGCTGTACAAGAAGGAAGGCCCCCGAAACCATTCACAGTTATTGTGCAATTTATACGGTTTATTTTTTGTGGCTATGTCTGAAATATTTTTATCTGTAGATATGTAATGCCACTCGTTTAAATTGCTCAATTCATCAATTTCTCCAAGCCTGTTTGCAATAAACATTTTATAATTACGACTTTCATTTTTTATCCAGTAGAGCACTGTGGTCGAATCGGTCCAAAAAAACCTCTTTACTGGCTTTATTCGATGTTCGCTTTGTATCGTTTCAGCGAGACGACAGGCGAGAACGGCCGCTTGAAGTTCCAGCCGAGGTATCGACACGGTCTTTATAGGTGCGACTCGAGCTTTGCTTGCTATGAATGAGACACACATTTTATTCTCGGCTGCGTCAAGGGTCACGCGCCAGTATGCGACAGCAGCATAGGCGGCTGGGGAGGCATCACAGAATACATGAAGTTGCAGTGTCTCGCTTACTCTCGATGAATGCAAAGCAGCGCGCAAGTTATCGGGCCTCGCCGCATCGTCATCACCTGCGCCACACTCAAGCGCAGCTCTAAAATACCAACGTGGTATGCGGATTTGTTTCAACTCACTTAATTGCGATATCCAATGTTGAAAATCGTCCAGTTGCTTATGGGGTAATTTTTGGTCCCAATTTATATGATTTTTCCAGGTATTTTGTAAAATTATTTTAGCCTTTATGGTGAACGGCGTAATTATGCCATATACATCGAATATGGACATAACCAGGCGCAATAATTCACGTTTAGTCGGGCACTGTTTTCCTTTCAACACAGCCTCTGGAATTCGGTGTAAAGACAAATTGAACCCTAGCGTATCTGAGTTCGGAAACCAAAGCAGACCAAGAGTGCGTTCACCTTGGCTATCATCGTCTAGTTTAAACCTAACGCCATACTCACTCAAGCCGTCTTTTGACATATTCTGGCAAACCCGTAATTCGTTTGAGGTCCAATTTCTAATTTCAAAGTTGCCTTGCCTGTGTATGTAGGAAATTTCTTTTAAAGTTGTCATCGCTTGGTTGACGTCATCAAAACAATCAATATAGTCGTCCATATAGTGATTGTTCATTATAGCTGCAACGGCTTCTGGCATTTGTTTCACAAAGCGAAGAGCATTTTTGTTTTTAATATGTTGCGCAATAAACGGAGAACAATTCGCCCCGAATATGAGTGAAGTCATCGCATATTTCTTAACAGGTAAATCTGGGCTGTCCCTCCAAATAAACCTTAGGGCATGTTGATCTTCGGGCTTTATTTTTATTTGCAGAAAAAATTCTTTTATGTCACCTGTTAATCCGATTTTACGTTCTCGAAAACGAAACATAATACCCAGTAGGGACTCCAGCAGATCAGGGCCCCTCAGTAAGTAATCATTGAGGGCTTGACCACCCGACGTCGCGGCGGCGTCGAACACAACGCGAAGCTTTTTCTTGTTAATATTATCGACGCCGAAATGCGGCAAGAACCATACTTTGTTTGCGTCTTCGTCGGTTTCTAATTCACGGGCGTATCGATTGACAAACAAATGATTTATCCTTTCCCGATATCTGATACCGAAGTCTGTGTCACTCCTCATCCTCCTCTCCATCGCCATCAAACGTCTCCAGGCGTTGCCGAAGGAATCAACCATACGTGCCTTTTCATCTTTCCACGGTAATCCAATTTCCCATTTTCCGTTTATTAATTTAGCAGATTTTTCCAATATTTCGGTGGCACGTAAATCATTTTTATTACATCTAGGTTTAATGTTAACTCCTATACTCTCAAACATAAAAAACTTCCGAACAAGTTCGTGAAGCTGTGCGTCATTCTCCGGATCCGTGTGTATCGTATAAGAATTATTATTCGAGACGGAACAGGTGGCCGGCGCGAGCGCGCTTGTAAACAAGATGCCGTGGCTCGGTGAGTCATGCGTAAGTTCGCATGCGTCTGTGTGCACTGTCGACAGGGGTATAATGGTGTTGTCGGCAGCGCGAATGCAGGCGTTGCGAGGTTCGAAGCCAGTAGCGGCGGCGGGAATCCGCTGTATCGACGACAGCATGATCCGATCCGATTGCACAGATCTCGGGCAAACACCATGAACACACCATCCCAGCGGTGTGAGAGTAGCGCATGGTTCGTTCCTTTTTCGAATAATAGTCTTTATCGGGGCGATTAAGTCGTAATTATCTTGTCCGATTAGGATCTTTGGTTTGACGTTTTCTCTGCACACAATAGATTTATTTAATTGATTTAAATGATCATAACTTTGTATTTGTATATTAGATAATTTTTGTAGCGGCAAATTCAACTCGCTGATTTTCCTGACATTCAATGCAAATACTTCGTTGTTTTGATTTGTTATTTTACAATGGACTAGTTGACTTTCACATGTCAGTTTGGTAGCCCACGCACCCTGTACTGATAATACTTGTTTGCGTCCGTGAAGGCCGACGCGCTCCGCGACGTCCGCCGCCATAAGAGAAACGGTGGCGCCGTCGTCTAAGAGTGCATGTGTCAATATTTTACCACTAGGCCCGTGGATGGTAACAGGCACTACTTTTAGGAAGACACACGACCTTTCCTTATTTATGTGTGTGACAGTCTCGTTGCTCTCTGTAGAATTGGAAGAACACGGTTCGTTGACATTTATTAGCACATTGTCGTTGTTATTAGGGAGCTCTTCGTTACTTTGAATCATCGCTTGAACATTACTTTTGGGTTTCCAATGTAGGAGACGGTGGTGCGGAAGGCCACACGTTTCGACGTCACAGGGGGCGGCGGAACACGTATCGCGATCGTGGGATACCACCAAACACTTGTGACACAATTTGTGTGTCCTGACGAAACGCCATCGGTCACGAGTCAACGCGCGCTTGAAGCGTGCACACTCAGACAGCTTATGAGAACTCAAGTGGCAGAACTTGCATTTGCTAGTGACATCGCTCGCCTTCGCGTCTTTATCGTTGAGTAGTACCGAGTGCGACCTGCGATCTTCCGGCCTCTTTTTAGTGTCCGCTTGACTATAAATATGACTTAAACCAGCTATTGATATTTTTTGAGCCTCGCTGTATAAAAAATCTGCAATCAACTCTAATTTAGCCTTTTCGGAGTATTGATTCAAACTATAATAGTCAGCCCATTTGTTAAGTAGTATGCTAGGGCATTTCGAAAGCACTAAAGTCACAAGCTCGGGGCTACACAGGTACTCTTTTTGTTGCACTGACTGCGTCACGGCTACGAAATTCTTAATTTTTATTGAAAAGGATACAATGTCTTGATGAAAATTATGTGATAACGATGGCAACTTTTTTAACTGCTGAGTAATCCTATTTATGATTATTTCAGGACGGCCGTAGCGCAACTCCAGGGCTTGGATGACGGTGTGCGAGGCCGTACTACCGATCAGTAGTGAAGAAACCGTTTCTTTAGCTTCGCCGCGTAACGACTTCCGTAGTCTCCATAAATTTTCGCTTTCGCTATAATTGCAGACTCTTGAAGATTCGTCATACGCTTGTTTGAAGGCTAGCCACTCAAGTGGGTCACCGTGAAACTGTGGGAGGTCTTTCGACGCCGCAAACCTTGACAGGAATTGCTTATTTTGAAGATTAGTTTCATGTATAGCACTGACAAGGTTGTGCATATTGAAGCTGTTGCTGACTGCATGCTCTGGAGGTGGTGCAGGATTTCCCTCAATGTGGCTGCGATCTAGCCACTGCTCCACCTTTTCCTTAGAGTTCAGGGGAGAAACGGAATTATTATGCTCGCGTTTTGAGCTACGATCGCTCCTACCAGATCTACTCTCCAAGGCTGCGATGTCAGCGGCAAGCTTTTTCTCTAAGAGTTTCTTGTCAATAGCAGCCATGGCTTTTGCCGATTCGTACTGCAACTGCTTTTTGCGGGCCTCTACTGACATATTAGAACCGGTATTTTTTGAACCGTGCAAACTTTTTTTTATTGTATTACAATCCGTTTTTGCTCGATCCGGAGCACACTTTTGTGCAGGGTTTGTTTTAATTACATCGGATTTTATTTCGCACACTTGTGTATTAATTAATTGCTCTAAATTCCGTCTGTATGCGCCGCGGGTGCAAACCGTTTTTTCGGGCAAACGGTTGCTACACGATGGCGGTGG
Organism: Malacosoma neustria; assembly: GCA_963693495.1. Classification (NCBI taxonomy): domain Eukaryota; kingdom Metazoa; phylum Arthropoda; class Insecta; order Lepidoptera; family Lasiocampidae; genus Malacosoma; species Malacosoma neustria. The sequence continues at coordinate 8,493,242 of OY856373.1, forward strand.
CGTGTTAAACATTGCGATATAGATCACGTATTATCACTTCACTACGATTATTCGGCTCAAGGACCACTTTTGTACACGATGCTGGTAATGCGCGGCGTGATTATCACAATTTTTTAACACTTTTTACTGATTAGGGCAAGTACAATGTTCGCGGCGCGGTTGTTCCGACTGACGGCAACTGCCACTGACGGTAGTTTTTGGAAATATCCGAGCCGAATATATCTCAAATATAGGGTATTTATTTATAATTTTTTTTATATTATATATGTACATTTTTAATTTATTTTATTTTATATTTTGGCTTGGCACATCGTCTACAGTTATAAATCTTTGAAGATAATTTTACATAATAAATACTTAATTAAAACATAGATTACCGAATAAAAACAAATCACACTACACTTAAGCACCCCAAACGTCTTCACTCACAAGTATTAGCTCGCGTTGGCCTCAGAACGTCAAGTAAACACTTCACAAGCCAATCTTAGAGAAGCAGTTTTGAACTTAGTAGTTCTACAAGTACGGACTTCCATTTTCACTTCTAATGAATTTCCCGACAAGATTAGACTTCGAATTTAAGCTTTGAAATAAGTTTGAATTTAATTTGACTGAATAAAGGCTTCATATGACCAATATGAAATCTCTAAGTAGCTTCATCTCCATAAGTGAGACTTAATTTTCTTTTACTGATCAGCACAAGATATATCTTTAAATGGAGTCAATATTCCATAAATACATATCCAAACTAACCAAACTTGGTTGAGTTTGTTTTTTACAATTGTGGCCATTCAACCCTCTCAACCCAAAAATCATTATTTCAGACTCGCTTGTGTTAAATGAAAGTTACTATTTGGCAGTCGTAATTGCCTTAGTTCTTGAAGCCATTATTATGACTGTAATAATAAGTAAAAGTGATCTTAATTATCTATACTAATGTCAACTATCATATTATATACTAGCCCCGATCTAAAGGTGTGACAGGCCACCATCACAGTGACATGGAAGTAACATTAAAAAGAACAACATTGTAATATTGAAAGTTATTTTATTTTAAAATTATGTTAATACCGAAAATACAAAATTTACGAAGATCCTTACACCTTAATTTATAAGCGACATTAATATGTTTTAATTATAATGATATAGAACTAAATTTTGTCTGCTAAAGCATTATCACTGCTTTATAAAAAGGATCTTAAAATCACCCTAGATGATCATAATATAGACAGACTATTGACGTGTCATAGATATTACATAGAATTTGTAAATATTCATGTATCATAGATTAACATTGAGTATTTCCATTGTAATAAGAATTTCTGAATCATAGCCAATAATAATGTTAATTTTATCTTATTAGCTTCTATGTATGACAGTTTAATTATTTTCCTTGTGTAAGTTTGACAAATAGCTGTATTAGAAATTTCCAGATTACGCCTGTAATCTGCCACATTAAATATATATTTTATCATCATCTTATTCTTCATTCTAGTTGTTTATGTACATTTTATGCTTTAATCACTAGCTTACCCGGAAAACGTTGTTAAGCCATATAATGAAAAATTAAGCTTTAGACAGGATTTCCGTAAAATTTGTTCTTAGTGAACGTGTGCATCGTGGAATGAGCAATCACGCTAAATTTTAGGTCAATCGGGTGTACAGTTTTAGAGATTTCGTGATGAGTGTGATATTTCGCTTATAGATATATAAATAAATTTCGGACAGAATTTCCGTAAAATCAATTCTTAGTAAGCCTCTACTGTAAAAGTATTATTATTTGGAGAGACACACAAAGCAAACCACTGTGTACGGCATAACTATTTATTCCTGTCCTACCCACCAATGGTGGATATTAATATCTGAGGATCTACTGACATCTACAATCCCCTTATCAAACAAACAAAAAAAACAAAAAAAAAATAAGGTGAAGAGATATTCTTAACAGAAATGATCTTAATTACAAGAAAATTCTTTACAATAAAAATTTAAAACTTTACGTGGACTTACATACATAAATCATGTTAGTAGATGATAAGCTACTGATTTTATTCACATTGATTATTTTATACAATTTTCATTCTCAAAATAATTTCTTTTCTCCATTCAATAATTTATAATACAATCAGTATTTTGCTCACATGAACTTTTTCCTAATATTGGCACAGAATCTACATTAGCTACAATAAATTTTAAAAAATATGGAGTATCCTTAAAATAAACTTTCAAATAACATTTTCCACTAACTATGATTTGATCCCCGGAATACCCTGACAACTTTGTGGAGGTCTTGGTTAACTCGTTCTCACGAATCCCTATTTGTCTTAAATATTTGATGGGAATAACATTTACATCAGCTCCAGTATCCAATTTAAAATGTAATGACTTATTATTTACTTTTAATTCTGTGTACCACTTGTCATAATTAGTCCTAGTGTGAATATTATGAATTTTTACCTGATCGGTGGCGTCATTTTCAACAGCGTACAATTTACACATTTTTGAAAAATGGTTCATTTTATTACATTTGAAACAACATTTCCCAAATGCTGGACACTTATAAGGCTTATGTTTTATACCACATTTATTGCACTCATCACTCCGTCTTGAACGCACGGGAAAGCTTGTGTGTACCGGATAGGGCCGTGTAGACCCTGAGGTCCGCGGCGCACAGCCTGCGCCGCGCGGCACTCGTTGACTACGCTGCCTGTCCATTGCCGTCGATGCCCTATTTTGGTCGCGTTGATTACCTCTCATCCAGTGCACCTCTGCCGATGACTTCATTTTTTCATTGCAATGACACACTGAATGGGCTTGAAGATTAACTGTCTCCGCATTCAATTGTACTGCCTGAGCACGAGATATTTCAGCCAGGCGGCATATATCAATAGACTTAGATAGGCTTAAGTCACTTTCGCGTAATAACCTTTCACGCAGTGTACCGTCTTTTATTCCGCATATCAATCTGTCCCGAACTAAGTCGTTACACAAATCTTTGAATTCACACTTGGACGCCATTTTGTTCAATTCAAAAACATATTGTTCAACGGATTCAAATTCTTGCTGATCCCGCGTGAAAAACTTATGCCGTTCAACAGTTAAATTCTTTTTGGGAAGAAATACTTCGTCAAATTTATGTAGTAATTCATCAACTGTTTTGATTTCTCCCGTAAATTGGTCACACAATTCTCGACATTGTTCACCGATTATATGCAATAATATATTTTTATTTTCTTTTTTCTTTATTTTCTTTTTTCGCGAGTTCACATGCTCCATAGTATATTTTTAATGACTTTTTCCATTTTTCCCACTCTTTACTTAAATTACCCGAAGTCACATTTGCCAAGTCATTCGCAAATAATAGTGGTTGCGGCGGTTGTAACATCGACTCCATATTTTACCGATTAAAGTTTTAAACGACTTATATTTATTATATATTAAGCACTATGAGACTTTAGAAACTTGTTTTGATCTGATTTAGTCCTTTTTAACCGGCTGCGCCATGTAAAAGTATTATTATTTGGAGAGACACACAAAGCAAACCACTGTGTACGGCATAACTATTTATTCCTGTCCTACCCACCAATGGTGGATATTAATATCTGAGGATCTACTGACATCTACATCTACATTTCGAAACGAGTAACTGTGCTAAATTTCAAGTTAATTGGGTGTATAGTTTTAGAGATGTCGTAATGAGTGATATTTTATTTGTATATTAATTTCATTCACAAATAATCATACAAACGTGTAAAGACATTTTTAAGTGATAATGAAATCTTAAATAGTTTACAATTAAATTAATGGTATACAATGCTTTCTTACATTCTCCAAACTCCTCTCAAACACTTTATTTAGCATAATTCTATGATAAATAAATCAAAGTTCGTTCTACTTTCCTTTAAACTTTTATACAGTGTCAGCACGCAGTGAATTTGTCGTTGACAGCGCCATCTATCAATCCAGATGCTCACAACTCTTGGAGGAATCGTTTAACGTATCTCGAAAGATCTTTTTAAAAGATATGCTCTCTGAAATATTACTTTTAATGTATTATGGCGTATTTATGCTCTACGTGGAACGAAAGCTACATTAAGCTATAAAACCTTTTTCTTTATAACTAAATTTTTCAAAGGTTAAATTAACAAAAATAATAAATATTCTTTTTGTTCATTCGTCGGGCGTCATGACAACGAAGATTGACGTATTCCTCCAACTTCTTAGCTTAATAATAGTAAAATATGGCTAACATTTGTTTTATTATTGTTGAGGTACAGCAGACAGACTGACGACCCATTTAATAGTAAGCAGGTACCGTCGCATAAAGATATTTGTCCCGTAGGGGTACCTTGGTCACTAATGCCGAAACACAACACAAAAAAAATTATTATAACGGCATACTTATAGAACAAGGGTAGTTGCCATCCAGACGGACTTCCAGCTCTACCGCGTAGATAGGGTTGTTTTGTCGCCTTTTACGTCAAGTCGACCTTGGCCGCAAGGGTTTTTACTCCACTCCTGCACTGAGAAAAAAATGTTTTTGTTTTCGTATTTGAGTGACAAATGCCTGCTGTCCTTGTTGTAAGAAAATTTAGACACACATTTTTACTGTGTCCCTTTTGCTAAAAAAAATGTATGTCCAGGAACGGCGAGACGCATTAACATACGCAGAAATGTTGCCTTGTAAAAAAATAACAATGAGCCTCGGTCTTTGGATTTGTCCATTCAGATGCAACCAAATACCATACCATGCTGGTAAAAATAACAAGCTAACTTAATTATGACTAATTCTATTAAACTTAATTTAAATATGTGAAGAAGAATGTGTACCTATACATTATAAAAAAATTACAAAAATAAGTTAAGAATCAGCAGTACGATGTCATCTTCGATCAACAATAGGATGTCATGGAAAAATTACAATCTCACACAATTGATTTAACCTCTGTATAGCATTTGTAGTATAGCTTTACATTGCTTAAAATCTATTTGTGTAAAGTTAAACTGGCAATCTCACGTTTCCGTTTATCCAGATGGATATCAAGCTTTAATATAGAAGTTTACAAAGTTGATTTCCTTTTTTTTTCTTTTTAATGTGCATATTTTAAACGTGTTAAGTGTTCATAAAGGAAATGAATTTTGAGAACAAAGAATCTGTACTTGGTCCCAATTTAATTTAATAAAAGAGTTTCGTAGATTGTTTGTCGATGGTATTTTTAAAATATTTAAGTTCAGATGATTATGAACTTTTTGGTGTACTGAACTTTATAATAACCTCGAAAGACTAAAATCACACCTTAACAAGTACTATTTTATTAAACAGTGAGTGTGACTTTTTATACTATATTCTGTCATCAATGGGCTTTTTTTCGAGGAAAGCATATTTTGCCTGTCCTTGCAACTACGGGGGGTTTATGGGATTCTACGCGCCTACCCATTAAAAAACCCCACTGTTCTATCGTGTAGTGGCTAGCAAACTAGCGTTGGCCCATCTTTTATATCAGAGGAGGCTTTTTTATGGTGAGCGCCAAATTGTACGGGATTTTGACCCAACGGCGCTCTTCTATATTAATCCGGGATTGAGAGTTGTAACAAGGTACACCACACGTACCCTTTCTCTCGCGACGTAAGTGTGAGCGGTAGAACCCAACACGCCGGATGAGGGCGTTGTGACATCCATGGCCTACTTCAATCCAACCTTCAAAACCGACAGCACTTTGTAATACACGTTCTTAATAATACACCGGTACAATAATTTCATACAAATAAGACCTATACTATCGCGTTAAGATATTATACATACTAGAGAAGAGATTATCCGGCCTTAAGTTAACTTTACATTTCACCTTACTTAGGGTAAATCGACGGTTTGATATGAGATTTTCTATTATTTATAGATTTAGGGATTCAGAGAGCAGCCTGAAAGTAAAACTCCTGATAAAATGTATTATATCAAATAATATCATTCCATCAGTCTGTGCCAATATAGTAAGCATTCAATTTTACGTTGACTATATCAACACAGCCTGTGGAAGCATTTAATATGGAAAATCCGTAGATAGTCATGATGAATTATAAAATATATATAATTAATTCTAACGTATCCTTATTTTGTATTCAACTCACAATACTATCTGAAACACATTCATTTAATTTTAACCGCGGTATAGTGTTGCACGTAGTGACGTCGCAGAGACGGGTTTCTAATAATTAATGTCTTGTAAAGCACAACTCGGGAACTATCTCAGGGCGTGAAACCCGGTGGCATCTGACATATCCAATTAACACGGGATCCGGTTCCGGCGGGAACCACCCGTGCCAACTGAAAGCTTCGCACTATCTGCCACTTGCTTAAGGCGTGATTCTGGTTTTACTAAAGGATTTTGTCACTCATTTATATACGTTTCAATGGATAAGTTTTAGGTCTTGTTAACTGAAATATTTACTTAGCAACATAGATACAAAAATGAATATAACTTTTGGGGGATTGAATATAGTTAATCTAAACTAAATTGGCTATTCTTTATTAATGAGTGAATGAACGAATGAAAACGACTTGCAGAAGAATATGTGTTTTTTAAGCGTTTCCATCATTTTGCAACAGTTGCTTTCATTTCGAAGTCAGTGACATGTTGTATGAGTATAAGAAAAAGAAAGAGAGAGTAAAATTTCAACGCGCCTGCTTTTCCTTCTTCGTCTGTTAGTTAGCATAATGACTTCACTTGTTGCATACAATTGTAATTTGTATACGAATCGTACTGTGACGAGATCGAAAGTAGTTTCGACCTATGGATGCGCTGCTGGTGAAAGACGATTTATTTTAATATTTTGAGGATTTTTCACTTCTAGAATAAAAGATATAGGTATTGTAAAAAGTAAGAAATAAATATAAATAATTTAAGATGTACAAACTATGGTATAACACTTATTACAAATTAAATATATTTATAATAATAGCCACGCATTGTTACACGTGATTAGCTTGACTGAGTGGCTTTCTAAAATAACTATCTTATATTTGTATGAATTAAATATGCGGTATTAAATTAATTCCCGTGTTTTGTTTTTAATTATACATGTGCGAATCTTAAATTAATTAGTCGCCGATCATAAGACCGGCACCTAAATTAATTTGACTAACTAATTAATATATTATTATAGTAATTTACAATTACGAATTACTCAATAATTTAATTTTAAATAACACTTTAGAACCGAGCTTTACTCAATAATGCTTCGAATTCTTTGGATAAGCTTAACATAAATAACCAAGCGGTATCACTGCCCTAATTTCTACATACCGACGAAGAGGTGGAAAACATCGATGTACCGAGATCACCACCTAAATTTCACAAGCAAAGCTGATATATTGTTCGTTCCCTATAGAAAAGGGTGCGAGCTAAACAATTGGACCTTATGGGCTGTTATTAGTATTATTATTTGGTATAATACATCACATTTTTCAGTAATGTTTAAAAATGTTAAATAAATAATATACACACACAGTTACACAGCGCCATCTAGTCCCAAAATAAGATGCATAGCACTTGTGTTATGGATAATATACAACTGATATACTGCATATATACTTTTCTTTTGTAAAGAAATACATATTATACATAAACAACTAGACGCGAGGCGGGAATCGAACGTGACCTCCGCAAGCGTATCGAGTGCGTTAGCCGCTACGCCATGGAGGCCGTCAAAAAAGTATGATCCTTTTGCATTAAAAGTGAAATTACTATAATTTAAACTGACTGTAAAGTAGATAGACCCCAATTAAAATACTCTTTCCATTCGTGGTGGTTCTTAATTGTTCCCCATGCAGTGGTCGGGCCGTAAACGCACTTCACAGGAGGTACGTCTCCGAGCACGCTGCCACAGCTGATCGACCCCGCTTCCACGGGGTTGGAATGCCTTGACGTCTGTAGTCGCTGTCGAGTCGTCTGAGACAACAACAGCTTTAGGTTATAAACAAAAAAAAATTAACTGTCAGGCACTGTAACACTTCGAGTCTTTGACTTTTTTAGTTTATAACTAAAACAAACAAAATTTGGGAGATAACGAACATCAGTTTGTAGGAAAAATATCGAAGAAATTTAGAAATGAAGGTTGGGAACGAAATGCATATGACTGAGTAAATTAGGATTATAGCGGTTTGGCATTTGGAATTAGGTCCGTCTTCATTCCTTTTATAATATGCTAATTTAATAAATCAAAATAATTGTGAGTATAGCGGAAACAGGTGTACAATATAATGTTACCACTCACTTTACACGGAGAGCCAATGTGTAAATGATCATGCGCAAGTGATCTTTAAAAATTAAAAGTAATACTAAAAATCAAAATATACAATTTATTATAATGACTTCAATAAAATAGCATTTATGTAGCTTAATATATCTTTTTTTTTTTACCGTGGAATGGTACTCTACTGTACACGTAATAACAAATTTAAATTTTTCATCATATAATATGTATTTAGTACTAATAGCTTCTAAGTACACTTCTCATCAAAAAATTTGAAACACCCCGGAAGTTCGATTTTGAATGAGTTAATTTGTTTTTTATATATCTCTAATATTATTAATGAATATTACTGTTTTAAATTAAAATAAAATTTCTTTAGCTATTGTGTTTTGTTCAACAGGTATGTTTTTACCATTTAAGAAGAAATTGTTAAATGTTAGACGCAAAGATGTAAAATAGAAAAATGTTAAAAAAAGTTTATTCAGTATCTCGTATTTCCTCCCCGGGCTACTAACTGCTCCCATGCGGTTCCTCATGGAATGGATAAGCGTCATAATCTTGTGTTGTGGGATGTTAGATATTAACTATTCTTGCATAGCTGTTTTAAGCTGGTCAATCTTTTCCGCAGCAGGATCTCTCACTCTGTCTCGTCTCTTCCACTCATCCCATAGATGTTATTTAGGATTCATATCCGGCCTTTTTGCTGGCCAGCCTATAACCGCAATACTGACTTCACTCAGGTATTAATTTACAATGCGGTATGAGTCTTGGCATTGTCCTACATAAAAATGAAGTCTTCGCCAATAAAATGTGCGTAGGATACCACATGAAGCTCCAGACACTCCAGACACAGATGTAATATTACCCATTTAATGATGGTAACTGAGGTTCAGATACAAACGCAAGTACGGTTTTTCTATCGGCGCTTATGCCTTCCCAAACCGTCTATGAACCGCCACCGTAACTGACTCTTTATTCAATGCAGCACTGTGCAAAACGCGTGCAAAGTTAAGGCGCACTCTTCGGTGGTCTACAGTCAATTTTGGGTCATTACCTGGTTTATGAGATTTCATGCCACGCTCCGCCAATCTTTTAGTGAAATCGCTTACAGTCAATCCTCGAACCTCACGGAGCCGCTGCTGCAGTTGAATAGAGTTAAAGTGGCGATTTCTCAGAGAAACTGACAAAATATACAGGTCATCTTGCTTCGACGTGACTAGATGTATACCAGATTCTGAAAGGCAAGTAAACATATAAGTCTTCCGATAACGCTGATATACTCTATTGATAGCAGAGAGGCTTAGATGCAATCGTGCAGCCACAACACACTGACTATGCCCTGCATCCAGCAACGCCACGACTTGGGCGGCTTCTGTGAGTGAGGTATCCATATTTTTTTAGGAAAAGAACTCTTTGGTAGAATTTCACAGAGCTTATTTAATAATCACGCTCAGCTCAGCTCAGAGCTCAATTAAAAATATGATAATTTATGGAAAAAATGTGATTAAGTGCAGAAATTTCGGCGGAATACACATTGAAAACAATCTCTACATTCATTTATTGGATGAAAATTCGAAAATTTAAATTCAAATTTAGAATTCTGGTACACCATTATGTAGACTAAACTACCAGCTATTTATTGGCGTATTTTTTTAATGATATCAATCCTATATTTCATATAAATACCGCCTGAATAATACTTGCAGTAGTGTTTCGATTTTTGTGATTAGAAGTATATTTTACGAATCAATGTAATAAATAATAAAATAGAAGTATTTAGATAATAATTTTTAAATTGGTGGTACAAACACGTATAATATAAATGGTTTAATTTATATATTAATTGTTAACAAATTGTAACAAGGCACTGTAAATTTATATTGTTTATTGTAATTATAACAGTCCACAACACCCTACTGCTCGATTTGCGCTTCCCCCCAAAGGGAAATATTTCCCTATTGGGGGGGGGGGGTACATACCCATCACACTTCTACAAAATGAATACTACATACTATACGTACTACACCATGACAGGTACACATACTGATAATCTCGATATGCAGTATTCCTCGCGATGTTCACCTTTACCGTCAGTATGTGAAGATTATATATTACAATATGTATAATAGATATATCCCATCTTGGGATTATAACCCGGGATCTCCAGATTAGTTTCTGAATGTGATATTTCTAATTGTAATGTTTACAGTGAATAAATTACTAATAATGCTACTTGGCACATAGGGTTCGGCCATGTAAGCTATATAAATTTGATCTAACGAAGCCTCGATATCAGGGTTCTTACCCTGAAAAAGAAGTGCGATGAAAATGGACCGAACTAAAAAGATGTGTGGAAGAGTTTTCTTGTGACTCCACTAAATAGTAAGTCCCTGGCTTCGAAAAAAAAATACCATAATTGAATCACGCATATCATCTATATCAAGATCAAACGAGTGTAAATATAAAAAAATGTATATGGCTACCTTTTTTGCTCCATCACAAGACCCTGGATAACAATATAACATGATTAAATGATCTAATATTAGTAGCAGTTGAAATATTTATTATGTAAGCATTCAGTTTTTTTGCATTTTGAAAAGTGACCAAGAAAGGTTAAAGAATATCATACACTAATAATAAGCTCAATTGATTGATTGACTACAAAATCTTAAAATATCTGCACATTTTATATTTTAGCGACGTGGGTGTACAAAACTGTTCTGCGCATTTACGTAGTCATGCTAACTGTAAATTGGCACATTAACAACTGTTTATAATTTGAGCAATTTATTACTAAAGTTAATACAATAAAGAACTAGTAAATAAATATATTATATACTGCTATTAACAGTCTAGACCAAGCCGACCCCTCTCTAGTGGGATCAATGCCACGCTTGTCCAAGGTGATATCGGTATGCAGGTTCCTTTACGATGTTTTCTTCGTCTTGGGTACATGGCAATTGCGATATGCATATTAAGGAGAAAATTTGCCCTAGTAGAAACACGGGACAAGTCAGTTTACGTCACCACGGCCAGTCCAGCCTGCCTGGTCGGGAGGCATACTCGAATGTTTATACCCGGGTTGGGGTCCGGCAGTATAAGGATACTGGAGTGGTTTTAGTGGATATACTAGCGACGTGCGTTCCCGATGTCTACTTTGGGGGCACACAGGTACATTGCACGGGAGTCCTAAACTTCTCCGCTACAAGCCCTTAAGCGGTGGGTGTACATGAAGCACTTCCACCTCCAGAACAAAAAAATAAATAACCTGTGATAGTCCCTACAATTTTGCGCTATTTCCCGGTTAGAAATAAGTATAGAACTATGCACCATATCTAGAGAGTCGTAAAATACAATAAATTAATTATTTATTTTATTATTTGGTTGACAGTATAAGAGGGCACCTTTGCGTTTTCTTTTCATTTTCAAATTTGGCTACATCTTATTTATTAAAGTAAATTATAGACATTTTTCTAAAACAATTTTTATTTGTTTAAACTAGTATGTATAGTTAGTATCTCGATGTATTAGAAATAGCATTATTTTAATCTTTTTTAGGCGTTTCTTAATGCTATCTATTTGTATTATTTATATTTAACTTATTTTTATTGCTATAGGACAGTAGATAGGCTGACGGTCCACTTAGAACTTAGCAGTTACCGTCACCTATGGGTATTTGAAACGCCAGGGGCATCGCTAACACGCTGCTATCCCATTAGTGGTATTGGAAAGTGGTCACTTATGGCGGAACATAAGGTTATTATGGTGGAATATTGAAAAAAACCAGGGGTGGTTGCCATCCAGACGGGCTTGGAGCCCTAACACCTAGCTTAGGTTGTTTAATCGCCTTTTACGAGAAGCCGATTCTGACCACAGAGGTCAATATTTTTTCTCCGCCCCTGCACGGATAAATGTAAAATATATTTTAAAAAATGTACTATTTGCTCAGGAAAAATATGCGACATGAAAAATAAATGACAAAAGTAGATGCGCAGGAGTTAAGCCTTGTGATCATTCATATTATGCAATGTTACAACACAATTCCGTACCTCATAATCAAAATTTCATGTTCAGTATAAAACATATGCCTTAGTATTGAATGTCATCCATTTTTCTCCTATAAGCCATTAAAATCTATAAACTGTTTTATAGTCGATATGATAATATCATATTTATACAACTCTTCTTACGGATATTTCGCACGGCGTGAGTCAGTCTGTAATCTGATATAAAAATTTTAATGAACAATAAATCTGGTTTTACGTTAATAAATAGGAAAGTAATTAATTTACTCCTATCTGACAGTTCAAATGTCAAGGCTAATATTGCATTCCAAATCCTTGTAGATATCCTTGTTGGGCTTATATGAGTTCAAGCATTAAATGTTTGGGAACAATTGGTTTGGACACTTGGAAGAACAGCCTACGGCGCTGCCATTATCAGATCTAAGTCAGTTTATGTGTCTCAGTGAATAACTGGATCTTAATTACTCATTATATAGTGTTACGATGTTTATTAATATAATATGTAAGCCACTAGAGATGAATCTATTCATTTAGATTTTCAAGACGTACACTTATACAGATATTATAAACTGGCGTAAATTTTTACTGTCGGTGATTTAATAGTCAAACATTATAAAGTGAATAAGAATATAGCAAAGATAATAAAAATAGATAGTTATTCGGAAAAAGACCGCTGAAGGCAAATAAGCAGATAGCGGAATAAATGTCGCCGCGAAAAGAAAAGGAAAACAAATTTGTACCCACGCTAAATAAAATCGCCTTTTGTTTTACTGTATTATTTATTCTGTTATTACTTGTAATTACTGTGTTTTATTATTTTGTCCTAGTTATAAGTTTTATTTTAAATGTATAGTAAGCAATAAATAGTTATCTATCCATCTAATAACAAACAGTAGTCCAAAAAGAATCGTTGATTTCATCCGTGCAGGGGCGGAGAAAGAATACTAACCTCTGCGGCCGGGGTCGGCCTGTCGTAAAAGCCGACAAAACAACCCACCCTAGCTACGTGGTAGGGCCTCAAGCCCGTCTGGATGGCGACCACCTTCGGTCTTAAGTATGCCGCCATAATAACCATGTGTTGTGTTCCGGCATTAGTGACCCAAGTTCCTGTACCCTTATGGGACAGCAGCGTGTTCGCGATGCCACTGGCGTTGCAAACACCCATAGGCGACGGTAACTGCTAAATTCTAAGCGGGCCGTCAGCCTGTCTGCTGTTCTACATAAATAAAAAAAAAATTTCAACCTGTTGTTAGTCAGTATTGGATGTAAGTTTTACACATCCTGGTCTTGTGTTCACTGTATCCAAACCTACACTAAAGTTACATTTTTTTCTGGTGAAAGTTATTCTTTATTAGTAACCTCAATGCAACTCATCTGTAGAATCAAAGTACAGACAGCTCACTCCCTGAAGTAATCGCCAATAACCTCGCACTATATGGCCAAAGAGCGTTCGCTCATCTACGGGACAAGTATATCCCGCGGGTGGTAAGGTTGCAGATGCTGTCCCGTCCCAGATCGATCCTACTTCCATCCTGACACCTTGACTCTGGTTGAAAACTGGACCTTATTGATGCCGGATCGGAACTTGAGAGGAAGCCGATACGGTTATGTGTTCTCCACTTTTCTACTGTGAACACTCATCTGACTATCAGAAGATAGTCAGTGTTAGGTTGAATATCCAATAAAAAATCCCTGTCGCCACCGTAAGCCTTAGTGGGGTCAGAGAATTAAACATTTGATCATTGCACTTCGATGACGTTAACGACACATATATTATACTAGCTGTGCCCGCGACTCCGTCCGTGTGGAATAGTGACTTTGGGCAGCATTTTTTGGATATATCTTTTGGTTTATTTTGGATTACAAACCCTAAAATATAAATAAATGAAATATGCAAACAATCAGTGTCGTCGAATGCAACTGCTACGCCATGCGCCTCCGGAATACGTGCGTTCGAACCTAAAAACCCAGCCTAAGCTAAACCCTACTTCATATGATTGATGATATAAATCTGAGGTCAAGTTAAATTGGTGAATAAAATTTCCGAAACTGATCATTTTTAGCTAAAACTATTTTTTTTTCTAAAATTAAAATAGCCTAAGTTACTTCTTGTTACATCAGCTATCTGCCAGTGAAAGTCCAATCGGTCCAGCCGTTTCAGAGATTAGCCGGAACAGACAGACAAAATTTTTAAAAAATGTTGTTTTGGTATATGTACCGTGTATACGTCCGAATGCACTTAGTAAAAAGCGGTTATTTTAATATTACAAACAGACCCTCTAATTTTATTTATTTCTATAGATTGGAAACGACGTTATTTCTAACTTATTTATTTTTACATATTTCATACATTGTTCATATATTTCTCCCAAAGACCAAATCGTTTCACTGTATATTTGAAATCTGTATAAATAGTTTCAATACTAGATACTCAAAGCCAAGCTTATGTCCAGCTATTAAAAAAGAATACTAATAATATTTGACGAATCTAGGTTACTAATTTTGACCTAGTAAATAATAATATTCAAATCTTTTGCATAATTCTACAATATACATTTATCCATTTCTAAACACGTTAATCTTATTAATATTAAATACTAAAACTAAAGAAATAAATATATTATTAATTTGATTTATAACTAAACAAAATGCTTGTATACAATTCAAATCATACACAGAGGTCAGGTCGGCGCTTTGAGATTGTGAATATTTTGTAATTTATTAAAAATAGCGCACATTCCGCACGATTTAATCACAGAATAGATATAGAACATTACGATGGTTAAATTAAAGATGGTTGATGAACTGGTAAATTCAATGCATGTATTTTGACAACCACCGTTGAGTGACTCCAGAGCTCCAGAAAGCCTTCTAACCTTTCTTTCGGAAAACAACAAAACGAATAACAACGAAAGAAACATTTAAACGAATAAAAAAAATCTATTAGTGTTTAAGTATAATCAGACATCATATAAATTAAACATACGCTTCAAACAAGAATTTCACAATTTTTTAACATAATTAGGTGTGTCAGTAAATAGATCCAAATCTCGACCAACAACTAGTTCATTTACTTTTTTGGGGGCTCTAATGAAAAAAGATTTTTCCGTGTAGGGGCAGAGAAAGAATACTAATTTCTGCGGCCGGGGTCGGCCTGTCGTAAAAGGTGACAAAACAACCCACCCTAGCTAAGTGGTAGGGTCCTAAGCCCGTCTGGATGGCGACCACCTTTGGTCTTAAGTATGCCGAAATTATAACCTTGTGTTGTGCTCCGGCATTAGTAACCCAAGTTCCTGTACCCTTATGGGGCAGCAGCGTGTTCGCGATGCTAATCGCGTTGCAAACACACATAGGCGACGGTAACTGCTAAATTCTAAGCGGGCCGTCAGCCTGTCTGCTGTCCCACAGCAATAAAAAAAAAAGAATTTGCCCTATAGTTACAGAATGAGCGCGGTATTGAGGAATGCAAAGGATTTCTAAGAGCTTTTTAGGTAGGTACTTTTAGGTTAACTTTAGACAAAAGTTAAGGCGAATCAACTTTTGATTGGGCTATTTTATTTAGCATTACTACACTCGCTATGTTTCGCCTTTCGCACAGTGGCATCAAATAATGCCTAATACATCTAGATTCATACATTCAAATTTGATTTTATTTTAATAATAATTGTGATTCAAATAAGAGACACTTAATAATTCAGAGACACTTATAAAATAAAAACTTTTTTATATTGATTTCAAATAAAAAAAATGATCTCCAGGATATATAAACTGCTGATCCGGGTGGCGAATTACAATGTGCATCAACTGATATCTAAAAATTACTCTAAATACGCCGCCCTTCATTACTTATTAAATTTACTTAGATTAAATTACCTACAGGGATGTAACCCATAGAAAAAACCAAATTGACCGACCTGAAAATCTATCTGGCCACCTGAAAATCTACTGAGCCGTGTCGCAGTATTTTGTATAGAAAGATTTCAAGGAAACTTTGATATGCCATCTTGTTATTCGATGATTAAAACACAATATATACGCATACGCATTATTAAAAGGGCATTTAGATGCAAGTTTATTACATGTGAGTCAAACACGGATGGAATCTGTACCATAAATACATTAGTAGTTACTAAGTACATGTAGCAGATTTGATTTGCAAATACATGTGTAAGAATTTAGTATTAAAGTTATTTACGAAACTTTAAAGTTATTTACGTATAATAAATGAAATTGTTCCCAAATAAAGTGCATGTAAGGTGTCGGCAAGCTTAGTGGAGACCAATCGGAGATCACGTATTCGAAATCCACGGTGGCATGCACCATTTAGGCAATTTTTTCGTGCTAATTAAATAAGAGTAATATACTCGTATAACATAATTTCTATGTACCACGGAGAAGAAAAACGGTCATATTAAATCACCGGTATGTGGAAGCCGCCAATCCGTTTTCGACAAGCGTGATAGGGTTTTCATCCTTCTAAGGGGAGCCCCGAGTTCAGAAATGTGACATTATGGACAATTGTTTTTTTAAATTGGGGTGTAATTAGTAGTCACACTCGGAAATGGAGTTGTAATAATTTATTAGAGGATTACATTTTTATTTTTTATTCCCCAATTATTATTTGATGAAATATTTTAAACAGATGTTAATTAGGTATTTTATTAATATAATATATTAATATAAAAATTGCTGAATATTTTTATTTTTAACGTTACCTGCGCAATTATGAAATTATTTAAACAGATAAACAATAAAAGTATCAAATGTTTGTAAAATTTAAACAATTACATCACATACTAGAAATACAACACAAACTCTTGCATTGCAATTATAGTTCCAAAATCATTATGACTTGACGTCAAGCCCTTGTCAAGAAGATATCATATTTGCTTAAATTATTTAATCCACTCGCAAAAAGATAAGAAATTTTATTACTCAGAATTCTAGTCATCTCTATAGTAAACAATCTTGTTTCACGGTTATTAAGTATTCAAATTTAAGTGTAGAACAAAGGACGACAGCATCTGTGACGCTTCAACTCCCAAGAGCAATTCTGAGTAACCAGCGAAAATCGAAATTTATAACTGGAATAAAATTAGTAGTCATGACGTAACTAAGATTAAAACTTGTGCTGTCCACAACTTCTCTTGGAACGTATTATATAAATTTTCAAATCACGTTAGAATTTTGTAGAAATAATTATTTCATTCATTGCACGATTTGTCAGTGTGGCTTAGAACACCACTATTTATGCCTCAATGAACGTTTATCACACAAGAGTCAATTTGACGGGACGAAAGCGGGAGCGACAGGGTCTGCGCCCCTCCCCACACTCGTCTCCGTAGATCGGAGAAGGATTTTCGACCACCATAGTGCGAATTGCAGACACTCAGCCCTGGTTAAGCGTAAACTGCTTGCACTTTTACCTCAGTTACAAGGTGGGTTGTAACCTTGTTGTGGTATTGTCCGTTTTACGTGGAAAGTTGAATCCGGGAGTGGCAACTGCCACCAGTGACCGACCTTTATTCTCCGCATGGCGAGGCCTGCTGCGGACATCACAACATCGAACAACGAAGGAGTGTTTGGGGAATGATTTTTACCAATACCCGGAACGCACCATCGAGAACGGGGTGAGATCTAGGTGGCAAAGAAGTTTCGAATTGTAGGACTCGTCGCCGTTATAACGGCTCCGCGTGGTGGGTAGTTGGTAAGGACACTTTGCAGTCGGAATAAAAAAAAGTGTGCAAATTATTTATTAAACATAAAAGACGATTAAATTATAACTCTTTTACAGTGATGGTGAAGAGTAATTGAAAAGGTTAATTACGATTGTATCTAAATCTGATTAGAGCCTGCAGTCTATTATGAAGTACAATCTTAGGGTGAAATATATACATATAATAATAGTAAGCGCCGATAGCGTCAGTACTTTTTCATGTAATTTTCTTTTTTTTATCAGATACAATTAACACTAGAAAAAATTAATGGATTTTACAGTGCTATTGTTGTTTGATTCCCGATTCTGAAAACTTTTTGTTAGAGCCGTATCCGTTTTATAGTCTGCACTAACTAAAAGCTGTACTTTTACTGTATAAATAAAAAAATATAATTAAAATAACCAATTTGAATGCGCTTGATACTCGTACGTTAAATTATTCAGGTGACCTAGATTATTGGCTAAACCAATACATAGCGGTCGCAGTGCAGTATACTTTATTATATACCCAAATATCTAATTTTCTTGAATAAATATGAAATCAAACTGTTTGAACAAAATCAACACATTAACATGGTAGCATATTAACCTAATATTATCTTTAAAGTAATACTAGTAATTTTTAATTTACTTAAAAATCAAAGTTAAAACGAACATTAATCCTTGTGAAATGTAATTAATAGTTATTATCTAGGGACTTTCAATGTCATAAATATAGAAACATAATAAGTACCAAGTACATTTTTCCATGCAGGGGCCGAGTAAAACTACTGACTATAATTTCAATATTCATTGAAATATTAACTCTAAAATAAAATCAATGTAATATTAGTCTAAGAATCACATTTAAAAAGAAAATATTTAATACACAAAACAATATTTAACTCTGTTTCTGTTAATTTAATAATCCAGACTAACGCAAATGAGTCGGGAGAAGAATAAAATTTTAAAATCCTAACACTTCAAGGAATTATAATATGTTTTATAAAAAAAAACAAAGCGAAGACAAAGAAGGTGAAAAAATAAAATAAATGCAGAGGATTTTAATTTAACAAGGGTGCCAGAGATAAGAGTTTATGATCTATTAATTTTCTGGATAAGGCTTGACGACTCACATATTTTTTTGATAACGTGAGTTTATTTTTTGTGTAGATTTTTACTTATTAGATGTCTTATGAATTAAAATGTAGCAGCAGTTCATAATTGTGTATTCGGTCGAAAGAATGGCTCGTTTTAAAAAGTGTGCTAGACTGGTTTCATTTGTAATCCATGCTGTTAATCTCGGGTTATTTCTGTAAAATTTCGTAGCAGTAATGATCGTCATAAAGGGTGTTTTTTTTGTGAAGTCCACATTAGTTTTAAGGCAAATACTGTAATATTTGGTGTTGACATAACAAATGATATACAATCATGTCTCCTAAACAACTGTAAAGAAAAACTAAACTTGCTTTTAAAAAACTGGATACAGTAAACCGATACAAGGGTATTTCATTCCACGGCAATGGCTTATTCTATACAAAGCAAAAGTCAGGTATCATGGACTACTGCACACGTTTATAGGCTGGAACACCTGCTTGTTAGTTCAATCCTCTACACTCTATCCAACGGCACGCTGCTCATCTCGCCAACGATTTCATAATCACAGACGGTCTAGATACGCTTGACTTTGAAATACTTTGCCTATCTTTGCGTATTTTACAATCTGTACAATGGGGAATGTTCTAAAGAGCAGTTTAGAATGGTGATTTTGTCTCCTTTCTATCTACGCGCTAGGAGTCATCGGCTGGATGTTCATCTCCATTTCCTGAAGCCTCTTGCTTCATAGGAAGCCGTAGCAGTCGCCTATGGAGATCTACAACTCTAGATACATTGCCAACACGCTACCGGCCTCGATGAAATTTTAAAACGCCTTAAAAAAAGAAAACTCAGCTGGAAGCTCGTTACAAATCCAGAGAGTACGTTATATGAATATTCTTGAGAACCGTTTTGTATAAGCGTGTTGGCAATGTATCTAGAGTTGTAGATCTCCATAGGCGACTGCTACGGCTGACCCATTTACCTTTCGGCTGAATCACATCCATAAAGGAGTGCCTGTAAAGTTACCTCCTATACTCATTCCGGAGGAGAGGCTAGATCAAGAAATGACAAGCTGTCATCAGTTTGACGTCTAAATACATAAAGTAGATTTCATTGTATTGATCAAACATCAAATAAGCTAGGCTACCTTAAAATTCTGACTTATCAAGATAAAATGTATTTTTTTAATTTTCAACTATTTCGAAGTTTTAATTATGATATTTTCTATTGTTTTTGATAAAATAAAAAAGGACAGTAATTATTCGTTATTAAAATCATCTAGAACCCACATTTAATTTTTTTCAGAATATTTTATTTCCTATTGTGAATATGCTTCAGGTGTTGGTTATATTTTTTTATGAATAATAGTTAAAATTTATTAATTTTTGATGTGTTTCATGTATTGTAACCAATACAATACAATTTAAAATAAATAAATGAAAACGGTTGTAACCAGTTATAATAATTAATAATAATTGATTATGTATCAATTATTATTGTCTGCAATTAGTACAAGTCAGAAATTATTTTAAGTATGCCTCACAATACTATCATACATAAAGTCAACAAATAACGTAAACGTAATGTCAAAGAATGGTTCCAGTTATCCGATATTTTATTAGTTTCTCATAAATATAATTTAATTTTACGTTTAAAAAAGTCCAATCTCTTCCAGTACTGTACAAATATATATCAGCTACTATATGATCAATAACACCAAATCAAACGCTCCTCGGGGAAAAATGTAAGCGGGGAAGCGATTTCATCGTGAAACGAAAATATGGATCGAAAACCTTGATTCCGATTACAAGCCAATTGGGGGCTGACAAAATCTGTAAAAGTGAAAATCTTAATTAGACTGTGTATAATTTTCGTTCCTGGATATCTAGATTATTAAACAAATTCTGTGATTAATTAACTTTTTCAATGTCCCATGAATGAAGCTAAAACTATATTCCAGAGATTTTTATAAACATCTAATTGATTGACATTTACAAACAATTCAGATACACATGAATGTGTCATATTTTGTGTATTAGAATGATACAGGTACCATCGTATTAGATCACTTATGAAAACACTAAGCCGAGTCGTCCTACTTCAAATTGATTTAAAAAAATAGTTATTGATACATATTGGTTATGTGTTTCTGATCTAAAAGAAGTTTGGTTCAATCCTCTCTTTTGTAGAGCACTTTAAAAGGCTAGAAATAGATCCTTCTACTAGCTTATAAGTAGTAATTGTTGAGCACCATCCACTTTTCCTTTTAAGGCAGTATTTAAATAGGTAAAAATAAAACTATATACATATATTTATATTGCTCAAAAAAAGGGAAGGATGTCGAAGTGAAAATGTCGATCCAAAGAGGTATAGAAGTAAAATCTATGGATGTCACCAGGATGAAAATCTTATAAAAAGAAAAAAAGACATTAAAAAGTAACTAAGCGTTTCTGTTTGGACATAATAATCAATTTATATTATTCGTAGCTGCAATTTACACACTAGTCAATTAATCTCATAGGGTCTGATTTTTTTGTGATAAGTTCTGACAATGGAATAAATAATGGACGCACTGATTTGAGCCCGATTACTAAATATATTGAAAGTCATTTTGTATATGTAACTATTTGTCGATTGTACATTTATATTTTTTAAAAATTCGAGTGTTAATATTGTTTTGATGAAGTTAAATCATACGACCCTATTCATACCAATCTGATTCTAAAAGTCCTTTAAATAAACAATATATATTTACCTTTATAGATAATCATAGTGATGATAGGTAAAATGGAGAAAAATAAATCTTTTCCACGAATCCGGAGGTAGATATCATATAATTTGAGTAAGTCGTACAACTTTTAGATACTAGCAAAGACGAATACAAGAAGCTAATGGTCCACCTCCAGAATTGAAAAGATACTTAAACAAAATGAAGATTATTATGCCTTTTACAACCTTAATACTACTAAATTCAACTCACAATCAGAGTACGAACAACGGATGGAAGTATATCAACTACAGTTTCTCATAAATAAATTGTAAACTTGAACAAGTCCCACAAACGAAGAAATTGAAGTAGCTAGCAAATGGATAATATTATTTTGCAAACTTTCAAGAGGCCTAGCCACAGTAATCAAGTGCTTCACTACTTCTCCCAAGACACAAAGCACAATAGGATTTCAGTTGAAAACTTTGTTAGCGGGAAGGCCAAGATTGCAGATTTCCCTTAGGGCCTACGCCAGTTTCAAGTTGGCAGACTGTATCGATAACTTACTCTGACACCCGCTTAGTTATTTATTATCGTCATCAGTTTTGGCAAATAATGATTTTGTGCTGCTTAAACCGTGTTGGACAACTTAACAAAATTTTGTTTCAGAACCAGGCTTCATTCTGCTTGAGTTAATCGATTAAATTTTTTTATTGCTGTAGGACAGCAGACAGGGTAACGGCCCACTTAATATTTAGCAGTTACCGTCGCCTATGGGTGTTTGGAACGCCAGTGGCATCGCGAATACGCTGCTGTCCCATAAGGGTACAGGAACTTGAGTCACTAATGCCGGAACGCAACACAAGGTTATTATGGCGGCATACATAAGACCAAAGGTGTTTGCCATCCAGACGGGCTTGGGGCCCTACCACGTAGCTAGAGTGGGTTGTTTGGTCACCTTTTACGACAGGCTGACCCCGGCCACAGAGGTTAGTATTCTTTCTCCGCCCATGTAGGGATAACATTTATTTTTAATGTATTTCCGTAATGTTTTAGAATCAAAGACGAGATTTTTTACTTTGTTGTAAACTGTCATCATTGAATTGACCAATCTTAGTTGTTTCCAGACGTATTTTAGAGAAAGGTTTATTAAAAATTAGGCTGACCCTGACCGTAGAGGTTAGTATTATTTCTTCACCCTTGCACGAATTGATTTGGTGAATAGAGTCCAAATATAATTTGACAATTTCTATATAATATATATAAAAATGACTACCAAATTATTAAAGAACCTACGTCAATCAAGTTAAAGAAGTGTGAGGAGCCAATAAGTACTCTTTAGCTACTAAGGAGTCTTATCAACGGCGTGCACATTGATATTGATTTATAACCTAAATTAGAAAAACTATGAAATATTTTTTAACATATACAAAATTTTTAAAATTGTATAACCGTATACGAAAAAAAAATATAAGACGCTAGAGCTAACAATAAAGTAAACAGTTACAAATGATAAAGTCAGAGAAATCAAATATATTTTTTACAATAAAAATGGTCAAAGCCAAGCGTAAAAAATAAAAATATGAATAAAGAATTCATTTAAAGAAGAAAGTGAAACAGTGAACAAACATAAAATTGAAAATTACACGCGAATCTCAAAATTCACTTCAGTAATTTAAACAAAGCCGTGAATGTAGGGGCTGAGGACTTAATTTTGGCAGTAGACAGAGAAAAATGTTATGCAAATTTGTACAGCGTATTTTTTTACCTCCTTTTGTACCTCCCCGGCAGGATTGTGTGGAATCCTCTCGGAAGAAATGGCGTTCGCACAAAAACAGGCCTTTCAAAAGCTGTAATTAGGAAATTAACGACTGGGGCTTGAGGAAAAACAAATTGTGTTTCGCGGTCCATGTGAGAATTTAGCAGATTTTGCGAGAAATAACATGAAAATATTTAAGGAATGTAAACGTATTCGAATAGGCTTTACACTATTTATTTTAAAAATATTTTTTGAAAGATCATATTTCTTTCTTACTACAATATTTCTAAAATCAATTACGCTTACACTTTACAAATGTATAGAAGTTTGCTTGTTAAATTTTAATAGGCGCCCTACGAACATATTTGTAACTGGTCATTACTGCTTCACATATTTTTTATTCGTGCAGGGGCGGAGAAAGAATACTAACCTCTGCAGCCGGGGTCGTCCTGTCGTAAAAGGCGACAAAATAACCCACCCTAGCTACGTGGTAGGGCCTCAAGCCCGTCTGGATGGCGACCACCTTTGGTCTTAAGTGTCCCGCCATAATAACCTTGTGTTGTGTTCCGGCATTAGTGGCCCAAGTTCCTGTACCCTCATAGGACAGCAGCGTGGTCGCTGTGCCACTTGTGTTGCAAACACCCATAGGTGATGGTAACTGCTAAATTCTAAGCGGGCCGTTAGCCTGTCTGCTATCCTACAGCAATATATATATATATATATATATATATATATATATATATATATATATATATATATATATATATATATATATATATATATATATATATATATATATATATATATATATATATATATATATATATATACCTAGTCAGGTCATAAGTATTGTCACACAGTAAAAACTTTTCTTTTAGAATGCTGGCCACAAAAAAGTATATTGAATTCGAATTTCGAATTGTTCATGAAAATAAAAATGTATACTTTTAGAATTTTACTCATTTTTAAATATGGAGTGGACGCTTAAAGAAGACCGTGTTGCAGTTATTGCGTTGCATCGTTGCAGTTACGCGCCAATTCAAATTTTTAACATACTGAAAAATTTGAATATAACCAAAAGATTCGTTTATCGTACCATCAAACGATACAATGAAGACTCTAGTGTAGATGACAGGTCAAGAAGTGGTCGCCCTCGGTCTGTTAGGACTCCAGCAGTGATAAAAGCTGAGAAGGCACGAATTCTAAGAAATCCCAAACGTAAGCAGAAACTGTTGGCCCTTCAGATGGGGTTAAGCAGAACCACGGTGAAAAGTGTGTTAAATGAAGACTTAGGGCTTCGGGCATATCGAAGAAAAACAGGACATCGTTTGAATGCTCGTCTAATGGACCTGAGACTGAAGAGATGCCGCGCTTTGTTGAAGCGGTACGCGAGAAAAAAATATCGGGAAATTCTTTTTTCGGATGAAAAAATGTTTACCGTAGAAGAGAGCTACAACAAACAAAATGATAAGGTGTACGCACACAGTAGTGAAGAAGCGAGCAACCGTATTCCGCGTGTCCAACGAGGTCATTTTCCATCCTCGCTCATGGTATGGTTGGGAGTTTCTTATTGGGGCTTAACAGAGGTACATTTTTGTGAGAAAGGTGCAAAAACGAATGCTGTTGTGTATCAAAATACAGTCCTGACGAACCTTGTGGAACCTGTTTCTCATACCATGTTCAATAACAGGCACTGGGTATTCCAACAAGATTCGGCGCCAGCTCATAGAGCGAAGAGCACACAAGACTGGCTGGCGGCGCGTGAAATCGACTTCATCCGGCACGAAGACTGGCCCTCCTCCAGTCCAGATTTGAATCCGTTAGATTACAAGATATGGCAACACTTGGAGGAAAAGGCGTGCTCAAAGCCTCATCCCAATTTGGAGTCACTCAAGACATCCTTGATTAAGGCAGCCGCCGATATTGACATGGACCTCGTTCGTGCTGCGATAGACGACTGGCCGCGCAGATTGAAGGCCTGTATTCAAAATCACGGAGGTCATTTTGAATAAACTTTAATGTCATAAGAATCTATGTTTTGTTAAGTTCATTTTGGTATATGAATGGTTACATAACACGACTCTACAAAAAAATTTTCGTTCTTTGTCCTAAAGTTTATACTATTATTTTCCAGTTAGTTATGCACAAAAACGAAAAGAAAATACCTTTTTTCGGTATAAAGTTTGCTTTTGTGATAGTTATAATAATAATACTCATTTTTCAATTTTTTCATAAATTTTAATTGATTTTAATATTTTTAAAAAGACCGCGCGGTGAGAGTGGGGTATTAACGTTTACACTGTGCCGCTAGATGGCACCCGAGTGATAAACAACCATCAGGTGTTATTTACAAGCCCAGAATAACTTAAAATGTCGTCACGAAAGTGCAAATACGATGCTGATGCATTTTGTTTTATATGTGGTCAATTTATTAAAGTTCGAGACGTGAAATATGAACTAAAGACATCTCACGTTCTCTGTGAAGCCTATGAAGCATATTTTGACTGTCCTGTACGGAATCAAGATAAGCCATGGGCTCCACATGTTGCTTGTAGTTATTGTAAAAGGTGTTTGGAAGGTAAGCAATTTTTATTTAATTAAGCGATGAATCCAAAATAATAGACATATTAATTTTTATTTTTATATTTTTAGGTTGGTATCGAGGTGAAAAAAGGTCTATGAAATTTTCAATACCAAGGATTTGGCGAGAACCAAAAGACCATATTACTGACTGTTACTTTTGTATGGTGAATCCGAGTAAAAGACGTAGAGGTAAAAATGCAAAACCTATTGAATATCCTGACCTCGAATCTTCTTCTGCTCCAATTGCTCACGACCTGACACGACCAGTACCTGAGCCACCAAAAAAATTACCGAAGAAAAGTAGCTCATCTTTTAGTTCTTATAAAAGTAATTCCGATAAGGAGTTTTTGCCTACACCTGAACAACCAAAACACTATCTCATTACTTCAGAAGATTTTAACGATCTAATTAGAGATTTAAATTTGCCAAAAAATAAAGCAGAGCTTCTAGGCTCTCGGTTAAAACAGTGGAATTTGCTTGATGATGTTAAGATCACGGATCAGCGGACTAGGCATGAAATGTTTGCAACGTTTTTCACGAAAGAAGATGGACTTTGTTTTTGTAATGACATTAAAGGTATGTTTGAAGCAATTGGCATACCCTGTGTCCCTAGCGAATGGCGTTTATTCATTGACAGCTCTACAAAAAGTTTAAAAGCAGTTCTATTGCACAACGGAAATAAATTTCCGTCTCTTCCAATTGCTCACTCAGTACATCTTAAAGAAAATTATGAAAGTGTCAAAATTTTGCTTGAATCTGTAAAGTATCGTGAGTATAACTGGGAGCTGATTGGAGATTTTAAAATGGTGGGATTTTTAATGGGGCTACAGGGTGGATATACAAAGTATCCGTGTTATTTGTGCTTGTGGGATAGCAGAGCGGATTCTAAACACTATATTCAACGGTCATGGCCTGTAAGAACAGAATTGTGTGTCGGAAAACAGAACGTCAAATTTGAGCCGATTGTTGAAGCGGAAAAAGTGTTAATGCCGCCTTTGCACATTAAGTTAGGGTTGATGAAACAATTTGTTAAAAAACTGGATGAAACTTCAGAAGCTTTTGGATACTTAAAAATTTTTTTCCCGAAGTTATCGGAAGCAAAGGTTAAAGCTGGGGTTTTTGTTGGTCCGCAAATAAGACAGATTTTCGCCGATGAAAAATTTCCAACGTTGCTGAATCGTACTCAAAAAGCAAGTTGGAACAGTTTTAAAGCAGTAGTTTCTGGATTTTTAGGAAATAATAAAGCTGAAAACTACGAAAAGTTGGTTGAGGATATGCTTACAAATTTTAAGGCCATGGGCTGCAGGATGTCATTAAAAGTACATATGCTGCATGCTCATTTGGATAAATTTAAAAACAATATGGGAGCCTATTCCGAAGAGCAAGGAGAACGTTTCCATCAGGACATCATGAATTTTGAACAACGCTATCAAGGCCAATACAATGAAAACATGATGGGCGACTATATTTGGGGTTTATTGAGAGAAAGTAGCTATGAACATAAAAGAAAAAGTAAAAGTGTGCACTTTTAAGTTATTTTCCACTTTTCTGTAAGCTAATTTGATAGTAAAACTTAATAAAAATAATAAACATTTTTATTTCAATAGTTTTATTTTCAATCAAAAATTAAAATCCGAGATTTTTAAAAATTTCGTTCAATCAGTCTTCTAAGCACAAAAGCAAAGTTTTTCATGCCATATATTTTTTTTCCGTCTTATTACGACCTAAACTACCGAAATTTAATGCTTTGCAATCAAAGTCAAATTTCATGTTGACCCGTGTAATGAATAAACTTGTTACAATTATTTTACATTAAACATGTGACAGAATTTATGACCTGACTAGGTATATATATATATATATATATATATATATATATATATATATATATTTCATTTATTGGACAAACAAACAGTATTTATATGAGGATTAGTAAATTGTCTTATTTAATGTGTTAGTACTAATATAAACCCAACAACATTTGTCACAGGTTACACATAAAAAAAGTTTAACAAGAAATAGAATACTATATATTAAACATACATTTACACATTAATTCAGAGCGAGACACTCAGTGCGCCGTAGCTATGAAAGGTACAGTTATTTGTCTTGGAGGCATTTCAACACACTTTTTTATAAATACTGGGACTCGTTGCTGCTATATCAATGGAGTGAAAAAAAAGTATAATATATATATATATATATATATATATATATATATATATATATATATATATATATATATATATATATATATATATATATATATATATATATATATATATATACTCAAAAATATTTTACGTACTCCTTATAAATAACATTAAGTTTCTTTCATATTAATCTATCAAGAATATTGTAAACACTCACGCAAGTAAGCCTAATTACTACGATAAAATATTTATTTCTTTGTCTATTTATTTTTACCATTGTCCAACGTTAGGTTTGCTGGAAGAAAACTCTTTGAGAGTATTATAGCTCGCCTATGTACATGTTCTCTATTTTACAAGTTTTATATTTGTAATTTATGTTGTGTACAAAGAATAAATAAGTTAATTAATTAACATAAAATTATTAGTGTTAAATTCTCAAAACTGTGTAAACATTTTCAAATATTCCGCAAATCTGCTAGGATTAGAATTAGATACAACTTCGAAATTGATTTACTGCCCACTCCGCCAAAGTTGTTGAACAGTAACGCACTTGGTCATTAATCCTTCATCGTTGGATTTTAGTGTACTTCTATTTACATTATTATTCATAAAATAAAATAAATGATTATATAATCTTTTTTAGTACTTTGTACTTAATAAACTAATATATAATAAATATATTAGTTTACTTAATACTCAGACAAATTTATCTGATCATACATGGTAAACTTCTAGTTTTTTTAATTTTTAAATTCTATAGTTATATCACTTTTAGCCAAAAAAACTAATTTAAACGATATCAAATATAATTTATGCAAAATATAAATTTTAAATTTTTTCGTGAAATATGTCTGAGAACATCCAAGCTTTTAGTAAGTAGCCTAACCTAAATAGATATTTTTGAATCGGTATTTGAAGTCGCCCAGCTTGTCTCGGTTTGCAGTAATTAGATAAAGCAGTATATATGTGTATAGTATGTTGTTACCAAACATTTTAAACAATCTTGAAAATAATTTTGTTCTTCCAACTTTATCCCACATTATGTGGGTTCAGCACAACATGTTCTCTCCTTCCACTCTCTACATTATTCTATCCATTCTTTTGTTTTTACATGTTTTGTTTTTTACTAATCACGTAGCATTCTTCTCTACACATTGTATATATTTTACTTTGTCCATCTCTGACGGTATTTTTAAACACCCCTGGTATGTTCATTTTTAATATTAACATGAAAAGTGTTAGCTATAAATTTAACCCCTAAATCTTGAGGCATTTTATTTACTATACAAAATAATAAAAATCAAAAGAGGACTTAATTGTTTATTCGCTTTTTTAAAAGTGTATTGTATACACAGCTTAATGAAAAGAAAAGGAATGTAGATAAGGCAGAATACACAATATTCCCGCAGGCGTCATCTGCATTCCCGTCCATCCATCACTTCGGCCACCGCCGGTCCATTTCTAAACTTCCCCCAACTGATTAGATACCGAATTTCAAATTGTTCATGTACCATTGCCTCAATTCCAAGTACTATTTGCTTTGAAATAATCTTTAAATTGATAAATGTTTGAAAACATAGAAACAATTTTATATAACTTATTTCAAAAACTTATTTGTTGAGCAGTGGGATATTTGTTTTAGAATAATACTTTCTTATATTTTCACTGTTATTATTCAACTTCTTTTTACGGATTTAAGCTGTTTTCACTTGTGCGTGAGGAAGAAATCGTTTACTTTTATCAAATAAATGACGAATTGAGTTGTGACAAAGCGAATCCTAAGATATTTTCTCTCCTTTGCTCTCCTGTGTTTGTGTATATTTGGTGCATCGTGCAATAAACAATTTTCAATCATTCAAAACGTACACTTGCACAAGCTTGGGTTCCACTGTTGCATGCCGTCGCAGAGATAATATTTTGCTTACATTTTGTTACGACTACATCCTGTTTTTGATCAAAAGAGAGAAAAAAGGTGGGACAGATGTAGTCAAGTTTGGCTTTTACAGAAAGGACTGAATTTATCTAAATAGATACATATTTTATCTAAAACTATTATTATGTTACCATCAACACCGATGACCCATGTCTTTTCATTTTAGAAAATACATTATGCATGCCCAAACAACCTTGAAACAGATGGTTTGAGTATCAATGTACAAGTTTTGGATCGAAAGCAAGCGCTGGGTTGATAGATAGAATTAGAATATGGTTATGAGAAAATTCTAATTGGTTACAGTTGTTGATATTGAATAATTTATTATTGTTCAGCATCTTGCAATTTTTATAACTTGCTTCCTAAACTTTTACATTGTGATCTTTTCTAAAAATAAAAATCCGAGGGTCTCTTCCACGGCCTAGATAATATACCAGCTCAGTTTATATACCATAGATCCCTCAAACCTCTTTACAGCCCTGTATACCCATTTCACTAACATAAAAATAAATGAGGCGCCAGCTCTTATCTAAAATAATTTATTCTCACACACAATAGATTCTGAGAGAACCATGTCCGCTGACCACAGTAATTAATTAACAGTCGTTAATGTTGACTTCATTCTTTCCCGATTATCATTTGTTTTATCCCTTGGCCTCGCAGCCGGGAAAAATACATTACAGCGGTTTCCAACATTTGTCTTCGTCGCCTTCGGTTTCAACGTTAATTAATACGGAATACCCTTTGGGTATCCGACCGTTTGCTATTAGAAATATGCCTTTATTTCAATTCACTACTTTTGCTGCGACTGAAATTTTTATTTGTTTTAAATATGAACAATATTCACATTAAACGTTTCAGATAGTAGCTACAGTTGTTTATTATTTGAGGTATGTGTGAAATATAACCTTCAGATAAACTACCCCCACATTTATTTGAGGTGACGACGGTAAAAACGTGCTTTGGGTTAAGGTCGCTATAGCTGTATATTTTATAAAGAATTAGATCTCCTTGAAGCTACTTTTTGCGCATCCCATGCACAATTTGCTTCAGACACTCATGCTTCCTTTTATTTTATTTCATTGTATTCCTTTTATTAAGTATTATTAAATTGGTGAAGATTAAATAACTTGTATTGTGCAACAATTTTTCTGTGAACAGAAGCCTGAACCGAGCCGGTAAGTGGTAGAATCAAGATGAATTTCTTTGTATACTGCATTCATTTCCATCCTCTCAATTGTTTTCTATCTCTCAAAAAATAATTGAAATAGTAATAGTGTCCTGTATCGTAGAATAGTTATTATACTTTGTAATTTGTGCCGTCTTATTAAATCATAACCCTATAAACAGATAAATATTGTATAAAATAAAAGATACATAATAATTAAAAAGTGCCCTTATCCTATTAAAATGCGTAATTTTCTTTTACAAATACTATTACTTTCATTGTGTAATACGCCTGTTCTTCAAATATCGTTTTTTATTGTGCTGTACGGAAAACTTAGCTGAAAATAACTACAAATCAAATTGTATATTAAAGAAGAAGAAGATACTTCTTCTTATAAGAAGAATATAAGAAGTTAGTAATCATGTATTTATTTTAAAGAAACATGCCAGAAAAACCATAATCACTAAACAACGATGCGGGCTGCAAGTGAGTCGACGTCTGTCAGATAAAGGACGGGTCGATCAGACTGCGATGTGCCTGCTCCATTGCAACTCTGACACAATAGGGCCCGTTTCAATGATCATTCAACCTGACCTAAGCTGCTTATGCAGTCTCTCTAGATACGACCAAGCTGGATTTACTTAGCAAAGCTATGCTGAACTGAATAGGCGTTTGGGGTTTGAATTAAAAATATAAGTTGACGTAGAATTGTTATTCTTTCAGCACTGATAGTATTTGGGATATTTTACTTAATATACAAATTTCTAACAGAAATGTGAAATTATTACTAAAATCACTTATAATGGAATTAAGGTTCGTGTTTATTTTTTCATTGTTGAAGTGTCGGTCACAATGAACAATATAAAAGGTATTATTTAATTAAATATAAAAAATATTAGCGTAATATACAGAAAATAGAAGAAAGAAAATATAGAGATTATATGACAAAACAACTCTAGCAAGGTGATAGAGCTTCAAGTCCGTCGAGATGGCAGCCACCTCCGGTCTCTAAATATTCTACCATACTAACCCTATGTTGCGTTAGACCATAAATAACCCAGTTTCCAGTTACCCTATAGAGACAGCAGTGTATTAGGGGTGGCCTGGCATCACAACGACGGACAGTTAGTTTGTCTGCTAGGAGTATTCCACATAAATAAAAAAATTGAGAAATTGTATTACAAAGAAGTTTGAAATACAAAATACTATTGCAATAACAAATAAATTTCCAATTAGAAATAATAACATAATTGCAAACATGTCCAAGTACACCTTATTAACTTAACTAACATGTCAAAAGTAGGTTGCAAAAATATTTGCCTTAGATATTCTAAAACTTCAAAGAAGTATACTCATTAGACGAACTTGCTAAGTTTCAAATAACATACGAGTATGCCTACCTACACAGCCGGTGTTTGATCATGTACAAGTAACTCCAAGTATTTATATTGGTATCATAAATTTATAATAAGTATTGTACCTTTACGCACCTCTTCGAAGAAATAATTAATAAGTTGATGGAATAATTAGAATTCCTTGTTCGTACATAGTTGATATTAAGTTTTGGACACGTTTCGCTATTATTTACTGATAAATTTAGATAGTTCCTGTAAGTTGTTTATACTGAATTAAACTACTATAAACGTACAATTTCTTGTTTTAAGTAATCTTCAATATGAACTTTAAATTTTATTCTTTGATTTTTGAAGATTTAGTCATGCTTTCAATAACTTCACTATAGAATAATGAACTCAAAAACTAAAAAAATATATTTTAATGTTAATTAAATAAATTGTGTTCCCCAAAATTGTTATTAAAATTTTTTTCATTTTTTATTTATGTACAAGTACCCGCATAAATAAAAAGTAAAAAAAGACTAGCGATGACTATTAGACACAATTTTATAAAATTGAATATAACTATTTAATCGATCCATGTTCTATTTTTCCAGGATTTTAAAGTTTGTTATTGAAAAAAGGACAAAAAAAGATTGTCAAGCAAAAAAAAATTGTGACCAGCCAGGCTGCATAGTCTCCTGCAACATTACATTTGTTATGAAATTACCACTCTATGACTATTACAATAAATAAATAAATTTATTCGGACATTTAACACAACATCATCTAGTCCTAAACTAAGTTGCATACCACTTGTGTTACTCGACAACTGTGTTTTTTTGTTAATAAATACATATTATACATAAACACCCAGGACGGGAATTGAACCCGTGACCTTCGTAAGTGTACCTACGTGCGTTATAGCCGTTACGCCAGGAGATAGTCATACGGAGATTATGAATCAAAAACATTTTAAAAGTATATTTTATTTATTAAAACATTAATAAGCCTACATAACTAACGACTTTAATAAGCAATGATTTAAATTGTAAAGTAACTAAAACTGGCATATCAAAGTCAAAGAAATTGCGGCATAGATCAACTTCTAAGTAGCGGTAGTGTTAATTCATAAAAAAAAATTACGTGGAACTAAAATGACATAATTTTGCAAGTTTTCTATATGAATGGTTTTCCAAGAAAAAGTTCATGTACATATATTGTATATATTAAGTATATAGAACAGCATATGATTAATTTTATATATTATAATTCATGTTGCAATTTAACATCTAATGTGATGTAAGTACTATGCAATGTTATACACGAGTGCAATTGACGGATAGACGGCTAAATTAGACTTGTTTCGTTACATTTCCATAGAATTTTTATTTTTTTTAGAGCGCAAGGTAGTTCATAAAAATTCTGGAACAGTATGCTCCGGTACGTTGGTAAGTGCCTACATATTCTATTTTAATCACAGAGCTATAATTGAGGCTTGTACAAATTCTTAAGTATTGTGTGTTTTTGATTTAATTCGAGGAATAAATGTGAAAAACAAATAGATAACAGAAGTAAATTATTTTTCCATTAATTTAATTTCCACTAATTTTATTTATTTATTTTTATTGCATAGGACAGCAGACAGGCTGAGAGTCCGCTTAGAATTTAGCAGTTATCGTCACCTATAGGTATTTGCAACGCCAGTGGCATTGCGAACACGCTGCTGTGCTATAAGGGTACAGAAACTTGGGTCACTAATGCCGGAACACAACACAAGGTTATTATGGCGGCATACTTAAGATCAAAGGTGGTCGCCATCCAGACGGGCTAGAGGCCCTACCACGTGGGTAGGGTGGATTGTTTTGTCATCTTTTACGACAGGCCGACCCCGGCCACAGAGGTTAGTATTCTTTCTCCGCCCCTGCGCGGATTATTTTTATGACAAATGATACACTCTTTAGTCTTTAGTCAAACCTCTTTCTTTCAGCGTTCATAACGTGGTAGTTATTTCAGTGTGTAAACATATTATAACGTACATATGTATATAAATATATATTCCATATAAATTTGAAAAAAATTCTAGTCTTTTTTGCGTTTTATATTCAGTCTTTGGGCATTGACCCCTTCAAAGAGACTTAAAAAATACTGATTAGGAGTTTGGGTCCCTTATGCCAGAACCCAAGGCAAGGTTATTATGGTGTCAAATTTAAAGACGAGGATTGGTTGCTGTCTATATGGGCTTGGAGCTCTACCACCTAGTTAGGGCTGTCAGCTGTGTTGTCGCCTTTTATTATAGGCCACTCCCAACCGCAGGGCTTTTTTTAAATTCTTACCCCTTCCCTATACGGAGAAACTATTGAAAAAAAATCGTAACTTCAACTAAGCGTCATAAGGCACAAACAATTAATATGTGCTTCCTCCTTGAGTGGCATTCCTCATAATTGACGGTTGTAACCATTTCCTCCCATTATCTTCCTCTGGATGATATTCCGCCATCTTCCTCTGTTTTCGGCAGTGTGTAACGCATTGTGGACCGTAGTGTCCAGGGCGGTGCGTATTTGGTCACGCCAGCGCATCGGGCTGCAGCCACGAAGTATTTTATCAAAAATATTGCCAGATACTACAGCTTTTCAATATTATTACCGTTTTTTCTGTCAATTTGGTCAAAGCACTTGAGAATCCTTTTAAGGCAGGTGGTAAAAAGCCTAATTTTAATCTTGAGTTGCTTAAATATGGATATGTTGGTCCGATTTTGTGCTTATATTAACTTAATTATACTATTTTCTTGACGTCCCACTGTTTAATGTTAAATTTCAAGTTAAATTCCTTTGCTTATAAAATACCTATAACATTTATTGCTATGTAGACACTAAGTTATACTGCTAATAAAAAGGGACGTTCTATTTCTTGAGTAGTGTTTTTGCAAAGTTCAATTGTAAATAAAGACAGTTAAATTTATCGCTCTCCTATAAAACTAGGCACTCAAACGAGATGGCTACTGTCTGAAGAAAATCTTAAACTAATAAAAGACAATTCAACAAGGGTCGACTATTTACCTAATTTAAAGCAATTCGAGGAGCGTGTTAAGATCGGTGGCAGTCGAGTCGTTGCCTCGTAGTTAGTTAAAGTCCGCCCCGGGCACGCCTGACCCATTTAATTTGATGTCTCTGGCGCAGCTAAAGTATTTACTTATTAAGTTTACATGGGGCCTGTACTAGTTAGCCCGAAAGCTAACTGAAATGAGCACTATGATATCAAAAGGCAGATCTGTCTCTCTCAAATGTCGTGATATGAAAGCCTAAAAGTTTTGACGAATTAATTATTCTTGTGTTTTATCTTGTAAATATGTACTTAAAACGAGTGAATATCATTAGGAGAAAGGAGCCTTAATCAATTAAGACGACACTAAGTGCTAGCGACCTTGAGCGAGTGGGAGGAGTTTGAGCTAGTGAGAGTAGCACGCGCGGGGCCCCCCCGCAACCCGCATTGAAAATTCGCAGGCGACGTAATTGTATATTTTAGAGAAGTTCGTTGGGTAACCATACGTTACAGATTATGAAGACTATCTAATAATCATGAAATTTTTAACCGCTTATTTAATATTAGTTAGGATTATTGTTTCATGTTCTGTATCTTATATCATTCCCTGTGGTAAGATATAATATAATATAGGTATTTCAATAAACGGAAAATATAATTATATCAAACGAACACAGGTTTTCTGTCTACAGGTTTTGTAACTATAAATAAAAAAGTGAATTAGGTATTTATAGGATTTTATTTAAAACTCCTCGAAATTTAATACTTTCACAGCAACTATACTGTCTTCTTTTTCAGCCGTCACTGCTCGTTTTTTTATTAGTTTGTTTTTATTTTCTTTTTCTTCTTCCTTTTTCCTTTTGCGTCCGTGTATGGCACTAACTATATAAGAGGGGTCCCTAATTACCATATTCCTCGTATATCTAGGATCAACCAGTTCGGAAAGCATACAATCTGTATAAAACTTAATTAAATTATTTTTCATTTTAGTGTCCCAAAAAGCGTCATCCTTGTAAATTAGTTCAATTTTTATAGGAAAGTTTTCACCAGACCAAATACCAAGCATACATTTATCTTTTCCTGTTATATGCAGCTGTCCCTGTATTTGATACCACCAATTATGTTCTTTGTTTATTATGTAATTACCGTTTACCAGTTTTTTATAAAACAATATTTTTTTTTCATGGATGGCTTTATCTAGTCCTAGTTTGTAAGCTGTGAGTGGACATTTTATTTCTAAAATGGTGTTTTTATTAATAATACCGTCTGGTGATGCGCCGAGGAAGGGTATTTCTTCATCAAGAAAAAGTCCACACGGTTCTATTTTAATATTTTCTTGTTTCGACAATTGTTCTTTCGCAAAATTTTCGTTGTCTTGTCCATGTTTTATAGACTTAATGTGTCCTATAGACTCTTTATATAAAAGATCTTTAACTAAATTGCAGCAACTTATGTCATTGCGTCTTTTTATAACACGTCCAAAGTTGGAAGCGGTCAAAATCCGTCTTCGTAGTTCTAGCCACTCACTAGAACCACTTTGTAATATAGTCTTCCTTTCTATTTGTTCTCTTTGTTTGGCAGTTTCCGCCAAATTTGCTAAAAATATTTTTTTTGATTCCTCTAATATATCATCATCCATATCCGGTCTTGAACATTGCTCACCATAGTTTTTATTACTTTCTGTGTAGTGTTCATGTAATCTCTTCTTTATTCTATGATAATTTTTTGTTAAATGTAGGCGTTTTTGTTTACGTATTTCCATCTTTTTTAATTCACCATTTGGACTCCTGCCCGTGATTGATTTTTGCAACAACGATAAAGGTTTATGGGTATTAAATGATAAAGCAGCTGCATTACAACGCATATGGTATTGGTTCTTCTGGGAAAAATTTACCCGCTTACCCCCTACAAATTTTGCAACAATACTATGGAAGCGCTCCACAGTGTTGCTGTCAACGTCTTCAATCAAGCTTCTTGCATGAGCAGCTATATGTGTCAATACAAATTTTATTCTATGCCACAAACTGTTTGTGAAAATATCTCTGTCTATGTTGTCATCTTCTCCCATTTTCGAGCAAAAATATGTCTTACAATTAGTATGAACTCCAAATGCATGTTCTGCGGCTAACATGATATCATTATGTAAACTAGTGACATTGCCAGAATTTTTATAATTTCTTATAGCGGTTACTATTACCTTTCTTATTGACAGTATTCTTTGTTTTGTTATATATTTTCTGTATTTAATTAAATATTTCGTGTCAGTGATAAGAGCTTGTAACTTATTGCAAAGGTTTCTTAACAGGTGGTTGCGGCATTCGATTTTTTCAATTGTTATATTTTCATACGGTCTTGACTGTAACAATTTTGCATAAGTATTTGCATCACCATCTGATATTAACCTTGAATATATTAAATTATGCATTTCTATGCTGTTCTTGAATCCTTCTACCAAGATCGTGGATTCCATTCCAGTTGAAGGACCTGAAAATAAAGTAATAATTATTCCAACCATAAAATTTTAGTTTCTTTATTATTATTACAACATATTTAATATTATGAATTTACCAGAATAATTTTTATAGCAAGCATGCTCCTTAGGTGTGACATTTTTCTTGGCAGCTTGGGCGCATATGCAGCAGTATTTATTTTTCACTGCCATATAAATAATTTTTCCAGTTCTTTTCCCAATTATCGCAGCTGCGCCTGATAGGGATGTGTAATTTTTTTTATAAGATCTTTTTCCCCAACATCCATCTGCAATAACGTCAATATATGGAATGCCATTTTCAGTCACTCTACCGTCTTCCAAAGCCATTTGACGTTCTTCATTAGCGGCTTCATTCATAGAATTCAAAGCTTCTTTTTCCCAAACTTTGTTAATTGTTCCCATTCTTTTATTAAATAACTCATAGGATATATGAGGCAAGTCCATTGCTGCCAATAATTCATTAAGCTGTGTATAGCCACAACCTATTGCCACTGCACCCGCAACTGTATTAATATTTAAGTCAATTTCAGGATCATTGCAACAAATGACAAAAGTTTCGTTACACATGTTGCATTTTAGTTTTAGTTTAGAAACAAGGCCCAGTTTTCGTTCAGATATAATTTCTACAGATTTCAAACCACAGTCTATATTACCATGTGAAGATATTTCTTGAAGCTCTTTAAAAAAATGTTTAATATTTAATATTCGCATTCCATTCACTATTTCTTGATTATTTCTGAAAAGGAAATATACATAATAAGAATTTTGCAATATTAAACAGAATAAGGCCTTTAACATTTGTTTTGTAATATCTTTTATTGTTCACATTCTTTGCTATCACTCACGGGTTCTGCAATATTATATTGAAAATTTTCCCCTTTTTTATTAATTTTATTTATCGAGAGTTTTACTATATAAAACTTTATATTGACAGACTATCCTGACATCATAGAAATAATAATACGTTTACCTGACCGAATTTGACTTCTCGTTTTCAATATCCATTTGAAAGCTTTCTTCCTGCTCAGCAAATATCGTTTCGGTTACTTGAGAACTGTAACAGTTATAGTAATTAATATAAGTTAATAGAATTAGGTTTCAAATATGCTAAAATCAGAATATTGAATTAGATATGCATTTACTTGTCAACAATCTTGTTCTCATTTTCATTGTCAATATGGGAAGATCCTTTAATCACTCCAAGCGTTTCCGTAAATTCAGACCTACAATATAAATGTATTTATATTTAATTATACAGTGACAATAGTAATAGCATTCAAATATTTTTAAAACTCGAATCCGGACTGTCCCGACTACGATGTAGTATTGTCATACTACACTACAATACACACCTCGTCTCTGTCTCCTCATTTACGTCGCGATTATCTTTGTTATTATGTAACCTCCTAAAAAGAAAATAATGTCACTTAGTAAAATAAAAAATAATAATATATGTAACAATTAAATGTTATGATTAATTTATCTGGTCCAATTTACATCAATGTGCTAAAATACACAAATGATAATTATGATTGAGAACACGTTACTTACCTTAGTAATCTATTTTTTGCGAGCGTTTGGCGTTTCTTTTTTAGTAATCTAGATTTACCAGCCATTTTAGCGCGAAACTTATAATAGAGTTAAATCGTTTAGTGATTGCTCCGAGCGTCAACGTCTACCCGTGACAGTGGTCAGCGATGCACTGCCGCCCGTCGCCCGCAAGGGCCTCTGCTAACCCGAGCATAAAGATTATTCGAAAAAGCATAATTGTATATTATCCTTTTACTTTGAAATAAAAAGTCGTATATTAAAAGATGGGTAATTAAATTGTGTTTAAGATGGTGAAGGTTTCATAAAAATACGCTTGATAGTTTTTACGTGATTCTCAGATTTTTATCTGCGTTAGACCTAACTTTACAAATTAATTACACTATGTAATATAAACATAATCTAAAATATTCACATATTAAGTTATTGAGAAAATGCTCAAATTTAACATATATTTTTTCCAGTTCATTAACACCACTCGTTTAGATGTGATCTTCAGAATAAAATCATTAAAAGTCTCTTGTCGTCGCCTTAAAATAGTAAGTGTATAGCGCCTACCGCAACAAATACTTCCCGCGCTTCTTACCTGAGCCTTAGACGGTCCCCGCGCACGCCGCGCCACAGCGCCCTGTCGCCCCAGCGCGTATGCGCTGTCATGTGTCGCGCTAGGTGATTAGGTGTCGCCCCGAGAGGGCGTGTGAACACCGCTACTCGCATTAACGCAATCGTCGTTTTGTTTAGAATTGTACTATATTATTTTCCTATAACCTACGTATAAACACCACCCCTTATGTGCTGTTTTTCAGCCGAATCTTTTGTTTTTGATTAATTCTCACTGGAAAAAACTGTTGGATTAAAGGAAACACAGTTATACTTTTAAATAGTGATGATAATGAAGGTTATTATGGTTATAATAAATGTGTTGAATACGGTTAAACGTCCTCATATTAAGACCCTAATAGGAGAATGCGGTAGGGGATCTACCATGTCTTTGAAGCCTAATAAAATAATTACCCACTCCTGGACTCGGGTGTTATTGTGAGGGAACGGAGAGTATCTACAGACAGTATTTAGCGTAAGCTAAATACTGTCTTAAGTAAGTAAGCTTATCCAAGGCGTACACATATCGGTGATCTTGGTATGTATGTGGCCTTCCTAACGATTCTTCGATGTCATTACGTGGCAATTATGTTAGTAATTGTCACGTGTAAGTAGTGTAAGTTATAGAAAATCATTCTTGATTTCAACATTAAATCTCAATTGCAGCGGAAACTTGTTTTGTGAGTGATCGGTGTTCACTTTCAACGTTTTCTTCCTCTTTCGCATCGTCCCTATTGGTTCGAATGTTCTTTAGCACTTTAAGCCAGTACTTCTTCGTCTCACAGTCGAGTTTGAAAGTAATATGGCTATGTATTTTCTCTCTATCAATTAAATACGATTTATTAATATTACTTTTATTCGTCTGAGAAGATGTGATCTAATCTTACGTAGTTATTTTTAGCCATTGTGCCATTATTTATAATTTCCACGTACAATACACATACAAATTGCTATTATTTTTGTATTATATGCTAGTTTCATTACAATACCTAGAAGTCAGCTATCGTATCCGTATAGATAGTGAGCCAAACAGCCGGACCCTTTCAGGCGTGAGTGAATGATCTGAAAAGTTTTTACAAATAAACCAAACGGGTAGGCCTCATTCGGAAACTCGGTAACGAGTTCAGGGGTTCCTTGATTGATGGATGTACGGGAACGCGAAACACGTATTGATAACGCAACACATTAATTTTGCTATCGACCCAGCTGTAACAATAAAATATATCGACATTTACTAGCCCTATTTATCACGAAGTTCCGACACAAAATATTTACGCCACAGAATGTAGAACAGAAATTATCAGACAGACTAACGACGTACTTAATAATAAAGCAGTTACCTATATATACCTATAGTTGTGATGCCAGATGTGGCCGCTAATACTTAAACCTTTACATAGGGGCGCTGGAATCTGCATTACATATGAACAAACACAAGGTAATAATCGCGGCACGATTAGAAACTAGAAGTGGTTTTTTTTTATTGCTGTGGGACAGCAGACAGGCTAACGGCCCGCTTAGAATTTAGCAGTTACCATCGCCTATGGGTGTTTGCAACGCCAGTGGCAACGCGAACACGCTGCTGTCCCATAAGGGTACAGGAACTTGGGTCACTAATGCCGGAACACAACACAAGGTTATTATGGCGGCATACTTAAGACCGAAGGTGGTCGCCATCCAGACGGGCTTGGGGCTCTACCACGTAGCTAGGGTGGGTTGTTTTGTCGCCTTTTACGACAAGCCGACCCCAGCCACAGATGTTAGTATTCTTTCTCCGCCCCTGCACGGATAAAGTGGTTTCTAAGTATGCCATATTCCAGGTGGGCATAAAGCCCTACCACCTAGCTAGGGCTGGTTTCTTTTACGAAATTAATTAAAAATTAAACA
Organism: Malacosoma neustria; assembly: GCA_963693495.1. Lineage (NCBI taxonomy): Eukaryota > Metazoa > Arthropoda > Insecta > Lepidoptera > Lasiocampidae > Malacosoma > Malacosoma neustria. The sequence continues at coordinate 8,535,512 of OY856373.1, forward strand.
ATAAACATAATGTTAGAAACTTTATTATTTATAAAGATATGATTTACCGCCCCTCATTTTTGCAAGATTGAAGTCAATCCCAATCTTCTTCTTCCTGCCCTATATGGGGGAGAACTATATGGGGCCGGCATAATATGTTCTCTTCTTCCACTCTCCTCTATTAGCCGTCATCTGAATATTCACACATTTTTTACCATATCATCTTTTACACAATCCATCCATCTTTTCTTTGGTCTACCCCTCCTTTTGTATCCATCCACACTCATTTCTAGCATTGAACCTGCATATAAGTTACAACAGATATTGCTGCTACACTCTCGAATAGCATAACAAAATCTCAATATTTTCTTATTACACCTGAAACTTTTTACTTCATAGCGGTAACGTTGAATAATTTTATAAAATTTTTTGCTAGATAGAGACATCTAAAAATATATTGTAATGCAATGAAACTATAATATATGTGTCATTATTATATTATATGTATAGTTTAGTTTAATTTTAGGGATTCGTGAGTGGCTTAGCAGTTACTAATTTTACTAATCTGCTGAGGATTCAATTCGATTTTACCCTACGAAGCTAGAGGTCAGACGTTATTAGCTACCGTAAAAAATAATATTTAGTCACATATTTCCATATTTTTATTTTTCCCCCAGAGAGAGGAAGAGTCGCAGAGAAACAAAGTCACATATAGCGTACATTATATTTGCCCTATGACTATACTCAGTGATAAACCTCAGGCTGTGGTAAGTTTTAAAAACATTCCAAATTACTCACTTCTACGATTCCAATTTATTTTCGGCACACTTTGTATTTATCGATTAAACTAAAGTTATTAAAAAAGCACACACAAGTTCTATTTCTGTACTTCTTTTTTCGTTTGGAAAGGCAAAAATAATTGTTTAGTGTATTCATTCATTTGTCATTTATATGTGGGATAAAGTTAGTTTCTCGAATAGAAGTTTGGAAAAGTTTGTCAGTTACAGGTGATAGGGTCGGTGAAATTGGGGAAACTTTTGATAGTTTTAAACAGGTACAAGTAACTTCAAATATTTAACGAAACGTTTAAATTTATATTTATTTTCATCATATATGGTTATATCAAACTGTTAAAATGAACACTCCATGCAAATATAAAATTCATTTTAGTTCAATAAATTTAAGCAACGTCTGTGTGGGAAAGGATATTATGCCATTAAAGATTATAATGATGATCGCAAAGACTAACATAAATATAAAAAATAAGCCTTTATTGCTGTTTTTCTTTTTAACAATAGTATTTTTTTAATTATAGATATAATCTAGTTTTTCTCGACATCGGTTACATGTCTTCTACAACAGCTTGTCTTTCGACAAAGGCCTCCTCTAAGGCTTTCCAATTTGTCCGATTTTTTGCAATACGTATCCATTCTGGGCCAGCTAACTTCTTAAAATCATCTTCCCAACGTTTAAATTGCCTTCCTCTACTTCTTTTACTTTCTCTTGGGTACCATTCGGTAATAATTTTAGTCCATTTCTCAATAATCTTCTCCTTTAACATGTGCCCAGTCAAACGCCATTTTAATTTTCTACAAATTGTTTGTGCTTTTTCAAACTTGGTTTTTCCTTTTATTCGTTTTAAGTTTATTCTATCTCTTCTACACACTCCCAATATACTTCTTTCCATTCCATTCTGACATATATTTATTTTATTTTGTTGCTTTTAATTACATTAGAAATGAAGAACACATGACCAACGTGTCTTCCCCTTAAATAGAGACAATAAGAAAAGTGTTATTGGACACATTCTTAGTTTAAAATATTATTAGTAATTTTAAGTTAGAATTAAATTACTTATTAGTCTTTTCTAGATTAGATTGTAATAATTTATGAATAAAGGAAAAAAAAATTGTTGCTGATCAGTAAGGGCCCATGTTTGGCATCCATTCAAACATGGCAGAATACAGACATTAAAAACTTTTCGTTTGTCTGGCATAGGTATTTCTTTATTTTTCAATATTTAACTCAGTGACCAAAATTTCTTCCACGTGTTAGCTATAAAGACTAACATAACTACCATTAAATTCACTCATGTTTTTCTTCTCTTCTTCTACCCGCCCTTATCCTATTCTTACGATATGTGGGTTCGGCACAACATGCTCTCTCCTTGCACTCTCCTTTATTAGTCGTCATCTCAATATTAACACCTCATTATTTTGTTTTACCTCTCCTTTTGTATCCATCCACTTTCATGTCTAGTGTATTTCTGGACTCCAATATAATTTAAATTTTCTAAATATAATTTTTTACTAAATAGAAACATAGCTGGGAAATAAAATTGAAAAGATTCATCGGGGAGTTTGTTCCGTCGTTTTTTATCCAGCCAGCATTTTGTATTGGAAATGAAGGTAGCGTCTTGACATTCATTCATTAGTCTACAATATTTTATAATTAAATAAATTATTTTGAATGTTATAAAATTAGTTTTCTGAGTATTAGTTTTCATAAAAAAAATTATCTGAGTCATTATTTTTTTAGATATTATATAGATTCTTAGATATTTTTCTATTGTAGTGGCCTTGGCCAGAAATGAAATAGGAAGATTCCATTACTTACCCAGGATGTTCTAGAAGGCGACTTGTAGATTATTTTTTTGCTAGTTCACATATGCAACAAAGGGCGTCGTACAGGTACTTTACAAGTTTGGAGGGACAGGTGCTAATAATCACGGTCGGGGATTGTCCAATATCTAATCCTTTATCAATTTTCTTGGACAAGCAGAAAATATTGTTAAAAAACCAATAGCTAGGTCACATTACATTTTTTATTTTTACAGTAAAAATATACTATATATATGGTTGATTTTTTTATTTGGTCAAAAAACTGACCAAATAAAAAAATCAACCATATCTCGACATATTTCAATTTTTTTTATTGCGTAGGACAGCAGACAGGCTGACAGCCCGCTTAGAATTTAGCAGTTACCGTCGCCTATAGGTGTTTGTAACGCCAGTGGCATTGCGAACACGCTGCTGTCCTATAAGGGTACAGGAACTTGGGTCACTAATGCCGGAACACAACACAAGGTTATTATGGCGGCATACTTAAGACCAAAGGTGGTCGCCATCCAGACGGGCTTGAGGCCCTACCACGTAGCTACTAGCTCAATTACAGTAGTTGTAATATATTTATTTCATGATTCAGATATTTTATTGCTTTCAATAATAAAGACATTGATTGCTCAATAAAGTTCATCTACATTGTTTTTTAAATCAAAAGCCGCAGTAATATTCAATATGCCAGCCCGCGGGCTGACTAATTAATTCGTACTGGATAAACGCTCTCTTTTTCCTCAACCTGCCATCCTTGATTTTCAATTTCTGCTTCTTTAGATTAATGAACAATGGTCTCGAGCGAGTTATATTTTATTGAGTATATTCTACATTATAGGACAATAACACTTTTAAATTTCTAGTAAAATGTCAGATTAATCTCAGAGTTTAAATTGAAGAGTTAATATTTTTTAAAGAAATTTCCATACACTGGTTGAAAACTTGTATCAAAAAACTTAAAAAAAAAACACTTACATACATGTCTTAAAAAACTATCTCTCTGAATCCGTTAGAATAAACACATGGACACCAGGCCATCAAAATTATAAGAAATCTTAGTCTATCCTCGTCTATTATCTTTACGATTTTTGTATTGTTGAGGAACGGTAGACAGGCTGACGGCCCACTTACCATAATAGTAAGCCGTTACCGTCGCCTGTTGATGTTTGCGACTCTAGGGACACTCAAAATACGCTGTTATCCGCAAAGGGGAATACGTACCGGAACTTAAAACGAAACTAAATAAATCTCAAGACACGAGAGTCACAGGCGAGTGTGCGCGACGTACATACATTGAAGAGTAATATAGCTGCACATTGCCGACCTAGTAAGCACCTATATGAATATTGGTGCTGTTTATGTCCTTCGCAAAAAAGGCAGCTTCGTTAGCTGGAATAGATAAGGCTAAATTTGGTTTTTACAGAGGTCGACTGTCGTCTTATAATCCTGGAAGAAAAATCGAATGTTTTTTGTTTGCTCCCAAAAGGAAAAAAGTCTGCCGCCTGTGATGCCCTACCAATATTTGATGTCTTACAATTTTATCACTATCTGAAAACACAACCAAACTATTCAAATATAAGGAGCATATTAACACACACAGCATCTATTAGTTATGTTACAAGCAAGCCCATGGCCAGGCGCCGTATAAATCAAACGCCCTTTTACTGATAACAATACAAAATTTTCCCTTTAAATCATAAATATTTGTTTCCTTGCGATAGCGATGGATAAACGTTCTGTGATACGTTTTCAAATTTAACTTTTCCCCTTTTATGTTCGAGTTTATTATATTTTAATTAATGTGACGTACGATTATATCTGTGTTGTTTGTATGAGGTTTTCCGTTTAACTGCATTTTGTCCCTTTTATGTTGCGAAATAAAGTAACGGTTTTATTGATAATTATTATTAAGATAACTTTTTTTTAATTGCTAACAATAGACAGGCTGACGGCCTACTTAATAGTAAGAAGTTACCGTCATCTATGGATGTTTGTGATGCTAGAAGCACCGCGAACACATTGCTGTCCCATAAGGGTACAGGAACTTAGGTCACTAATGCCGGAACACAAGCTTATTATGGCGGCCTACTTACATACAAAGGGTGGTTGCCATCCAGACGGGATTGAATCCCTACCACGTAGCTAGGGTTGTTTTGTCACCTTTTACGACAGGTAGACCCCGGCCTCAGTGGTTAATATTCTTACTCTATCCCTGCATGGAGAAAAACGGTTCCATATTTCATTTTAAGTTATTTATTTTATTTCATCTGATATTTTTGATTTCTATTTTATGGTATTTTGTGGTTCATGTTTTAAGATATAGAGCAAATGAATATGTTTTTATATTGAAGCTTAATAATTTATTAAATTATTAAGGGGCATACCTAGTGTGACCATCTAAAAAATTGATTTATGGGATTTTTTTAACAGAAAACTACTGAATGAATTGTTTTAAAATTTTGAGGATATATTTACATAATTAATGAATATATATACAAATTATTAAAAAAATATTTTTGCAAGTTATTCGCTATTTCCCAAGTTACTAAAAAAGTACTTTAACTATAATTCTTTGAATATTAAAGGTCAATAATACTCTTATCAGTTTCACCACAGACTCTAGCAATAAATAAAATATATTTATTTGTTTGTGTGTGTGTATTAAACGCATAATATTGTGTGTAATGGTTTAAGGGGCACACTTAGTGTGAAATTTCGAAAAAATCGCATTTCTCGTATCATATCATTTTAAATATTTCGATAGTCTATACTTTTAAAATAACATACTAAAATTTTAAATGAATATTTCGTATAGTTTTTGGGTAACAGCCTTCTAAAGTGTAGGTATTAGAAAGTTACCTTTGCTACGCTGCCAACCAGAGTTATTGTTAAAACCCTGTAACCATCGCAACCCATTCTAATGTTTTTACGGAGAACAACCCAGCAGGCGAAATATGAAGAAGATGAAGGTGAATTGAAGATGAATATGGGCCTGGAACAGTAGATTAACTGTAAATATGAGTTTGATCTTAGATTATATACCATAATCAAAGAGTTTGATCTATTAAAAACAATAAAATCAATAATTTTATCTTTAAACGCGTTTTTCTCAAAACAACATTTTTCAAATTGGCTGCAGCTGTACTCGATGACAAATCATCCGATCGCTTTGATTTTTTTCTGTTTATTTTGTATATCTATGACAGACCCTCCAGTTTTTGTGATTGAATGCAAAATGTAATTTTGGCGAGCCAAAAATCATTTCATTTTTGAGCAAAATAAGATTTTTTTTTCAAATTCCGCCATTATTTTCATTTTCATTTTTTTAACAACCGTGGGTCATTGTATAGGCAATACCTTATAGATTAACAATCTTTTTTATTGTTTTGTTTTCAGCCACGGTGAAGGCCGCATTCACTGCAATAAGTTATGTAGAGATGCTCAACGACGCCATATTAATCAATCTGTTGAAAATGGAGATCCAGCTAGAGTAGAAATTTCTTAAATCTTTGGGTGTTGGTAAATCGACTCGTAGCGCAAATACTTCCAATATAGATATTGAATTTCTAAACAAGCAATTTTCTCCCTCACCTCACCTATACGGGACTTCAAAAAAAAGGCTCCACCATGATCCAGAGTCGGAAACAATACTTTAAGCCAAGAGAAATCTATAAGAACAACTTCAGTTGAGGTTACAGTTGCAAATGATTAAACCTTTAAAACGAAAATGACTGAGCAGGACTATGTGCTTGAATAACAAGCAGGTACACTATAATTATCCAACGCGAAAATGATTTCTCACTTAAACATCAAATAATTGAGGGAAACCGGCCAAATTGTAAACTATTTTCTCGAATCAATGTAGCCAATCAGAGTCTTCTATTTTCCCTGACTGCTCTAATAGGAGCGCTTCCCACTAACGAGAAAATAATTTATTGGTTCTATCTAACTTTTCTTGACATTTACCTTCGAAGTGGAAAAGCGAAAAACTCCTCCAGTTTCCAGTTAGATAAAATTACATGGAAGCATATATACACTAGTACTTTTAAAACATTTACAATAATTATATTTATTTTAAAAAATAAAATGCAAACAGCTGTATTCTAACCGATAATAACAACATAGATGAGTGTGTGATTCGCTTTTGTGTGACGCAAGGTTTTTAGTGTCAACAATAATGAAGTGATGTTATTAAAAAACACATAAAAATATCAAAATAAGCTCCTTGAAATTTATAATTGTATTATACACTAGCTGACGCGGCAAACGTTGTTTTGTCAAAAATAAACAATTTCACAACAAAAAGTAGCCTATGTCCTTCTCCAAGGTCCAATCTATTTACACCAAAATTCATCAAAATTGTTTCAGCGGCTTAGATGTGAAAACTTAACGAACAAACACAGACAGACAGAGTTACTTTCATATATATAATATTAGTATTGATTCAACGTAGCATGTAAAATAAAATCATTTAATTTTGTCTTTACAAAACAGCCAACTGACCGATATAAATGTCTTCTTCAACTAAAATTCAAATAACCGTTTATATCTACATAATCACTTTAATCGGAATTACAATCAAGAATAAATATATCCGTATATAACACAAAAATATTAATTTACATTACTTTAAAATTTTAATAACATCCCATGCCATCTCAAGGATATGCTAGATAGTTTTAGAATATAGAATTAGAATGCATAAATTTTATACAAGATCTCGCTTGACAGCTCCAGTAATTTTTTTTTATTGCTGTAGGACAGCAAACAGGATCAGCCCACTTCAAAGCAGTTTCGTCGTCTATGGGTGTTTGCAACGCCAGTAGCATCTCTAACACGCTGCTATCCGCGTAGTGGTACTGGAACGAGGTCACTTATGCTGGAACACAACACAAGATTATTATGACGGCATATTTAAAAACCAGGGGTGGTTGCCCTCCAGACGGGCTTGGAGCCCTACCGCCTAGCAAATTATGCCAAATGCTCAGTTTCGCGAATGAAGTATGACTGACGTGTGTACCTTTACAAAGAAAAAATGACTCGAGTTAGTTGAATTGCAAAAAATATATTTAAGAGCAAAACGGTGTCTTACTCTAAGGATGAATGTAAATAAAATAGCCTGAAGGCTACGAAGATTTTGTTCTAAGCGTTACTGACAATAAATGTTACTTCACTGTTTTTGGTATCACGAAGATTTCTAAGCTGGCAAAAAGTATTACTAGTGTATAAATATTTTATTTTACCGTATTTAAATTTAATATAATAATCGTGGTAGTTTAGTTCCCAGTCGAGATTACAATTTTACAGTGTTTAAAGTATGAAATTGCCGATTTGTACTGAAAAATGAAATTAGTTTTTATCTAAGATATAACATATTTAATCAAAATACTTACCCTCATTATCTATATATTGCTTACATCTAAACGAAAGTTTATTTATGCCTTTACGATAGAACTCTGGGGTTCTAGATTCAACAAACTGTGTGAAAACATTTTGTACTGCCTCCTGGGAAGAATTTTTTTATTGCGTAAAAATTGTCTATATCATGAAAAAAATGAGCAAGGTATGGCGAGTATGGTGGATGAAGTATGGTTTCTAACTGCAGCTTCTGTAGAGTTACAGCGGTTACTCGTACAGTATGAGGCCTTTCATTATCATCATCATCTTCCTTGCGTTAAGTCCCAGTTGCAGCCCAAACTCTCGCTTCGGCGCCCGGGATCCGCTTTCCGACTTTTTCTTCTCCACTTCGCACGGCCTTCAGCATCCCTGGTAGTGAGCCCATTGGCATGCATATCACCCTTTACGACGTCAAGCCAGCACTTTTTGGGTTTACCCCTCCTGCCGGGGCCCGGCGGAGGCGGCATGGCCAGACATTTGTTACCCACGTAAGCATCCGGTTGCCGTAAAACGTGGCCGTACCAACGGAGCCGGCACTCTTGTAATTTATCCGCAATGTCATAGACATGAAGACTGCCGCGAATGCGGGAGTTCCTAACGCGGTCCTTCCGCGTCACTCCACACATCCACCGCAGCATATTCATCTCCGTGACACGCAGCTCTTGCTTGTGTCGCTCTAACACCGGCCACGCTTCACAGCCGTATAAAAGGACAGGCCTAATAAAGAGGTTTTTCGTTATCATGGAACAATAATAGTAAAGATCGATTCACGAGCCGGTGCTGTTTCACTGCCAGTTTCATCATCATTGTTCAAAGTTTGTTTTGTATTGTTCATTGTTATTGCTTAACCAGACCTGAGAAAGCTATAGTGAATAACATCATGAAGAGACCACCAAACAGTTATGATTACCTTTTTATTGGTAAGCTTTATCCGTGCAGGGGCGGAGAAAGAATACTAACCTCTGTGGCCGGGGTCGGCCTGTCGTAAAAGGCGACAAAACAACCCACCCTAGCTACGTGGTAGGGCCTCAAGCCCGTTTGGATGGCGACCACCTTTGGTCTTAAGTATGCCGCCATAATAACCTTGTGTTGTGTTCTGGCATTAGTGACCCAAGTTCCTGTATCCTTATGGGACAGCAGCGTGTTCGGAATGCCACTGGCGTTGGAACCACCTATAGGCGACGGTAACTGCTAAAATCTAAGCGGGATGTCAGCCTGTCTGCTGTCCTACGCAATAAAAAAAAAGCTTTTATTTAGGGCACTGTTTCAGCATTTGACCTGGAGTCATCTATTGCATTTTTCGCTTACGGTTATGTCACAATTCAATCAAATATTCCGTCATTTCTGTACTGAATTACAAGGCAACACAAGTTTTTGGCGATCTTTTGCGCGGTTCGTTATTTGAGTCGAAGTTTTCATTGCCTAAGCGTTAAAACCAAAAACGCACGGTGCGTTCCTTAGCTGTCTCTCTTGCAAACGCAGCGTTAATATTGCGAGCCGTTTCTGCCGCGTTAGTTCCGCGTCGAAACTTGTATTAAAAATGACTCGGATTTTCGAAGTATCCATCTTTCAGGTCTAAACTCAATCAAAAAACAATTGAAATGCGAAAATCGAATGTTGCACATTTTTTTAAACGAAGAACCTCATAGGTATCATGTCATCACTCAAAAATCTCACACCATGAAGGTTTTATGTTAATTCAAAGTATCTATTACTATACAACGGCAATTTCATACTTTTAATCCCTATTATTATATTTAAACACTTGAAAGAAGACAGAAAAAATATTTAAATACGGCATAAGGAACAAAGTGTACATATGTTCATTTAGAACTCCTATTTCGTCATTTACACCTCCATAAAGAATGGTGTAAATATGAAGAGACCATGGATTTTTGGCAAGTAAGCATATCAAACAATAGGGTGATCACTTTCACCGTTTTAAGCCAGGTAGCAGATTACGCCACCTGATATCCTCAAAATCATCCTGATTAATGATGATGACGGATATTCTCTTGCATGTACTCTCACTCCGGTATGAGTCTCTCGATAAGCTCTGTAGTTTGTGAGAGGAGAGATACGCTTGTTAGTGAGAAGATCTGAAGGGTGTGAAGGGTGTGAAGGGTGGTGGTCTTTTTTTATTCACTCGAAAAAATCATTAAAAGACAACGGGACGTTGATGTGGCGCTAGAATTATTCACAGAATTGACATGTCGACAGTATTATCATCTTCTGGTCTAGCTGCTTTTTCATTACAGTATATATATTTAACCATCCTCGTTCCCAAAAAGAAAAAAATATTACTTCTATAAATTGTAAAGGTAAAATTGCGTGTATAACAAAAAGTATTGTTCCAAGATCTTGATCTTGATCTCTCGTATATGAGTTACTTGAACTTCGTCAGCATAAAGATAATAGGAAAAAGTTAGATAATGTCGATGCGATTCACGACAGATCATGCTGTCGCACCACAATAACTGTCCTGCAAGTTTTAATGTAAGGTCTTGTATAGAATGATGGTAACATTTATTGTTTCTAAGTGAAACGGTTTTTTTTTTCATTTGTACTTTTTGTGATATTTTATGTGTTATAGCAAATTCTAATGTTATTTAAAGTCTTTAAGTTAATTTCAACAATACAAAAAAATTACAATGTCTCACAAATATCCTTTACTGCGTTATGAAAGAAAAATACGAAATACCAAATTTTGCTACTACGCTTATTTTTTAAGATTTAGAAGAATAAAGGGAAGATTTAAAAAATATATATATTTGCAAATAGTTCAGTTTGATCTGGAAAACAGCCTTGCCGTCAATTAAATGTTACAAAAATTCCTGTGAAGATTTTATTAACGATTCACTGATTTATATAAATATTTATGTAGTTTCATTTATTATTTCAATATTGCTGATTGTACTATTACTATTTTACTCAACTTGTATGTTACCTTTTTGTTACCTAGTCTAATAAATAAATTGTTATGTTTCATATATATATTTCGCTACACAGCTGAAATATTTTTATATTCACGTTAGTGAGAACTAAACCTAACAATTGAATTTATAACTCGAATTATTTTTCTGTCGACCCTAATTTCGCCACTCTTTCATTCTAGTCCAGGTGCATGGCATGAAGACTATGAAATAAAACTTTTTAAACTGAATAAAGTGGGGTTTAGCTGGGTCCATAGTACGTTCGTTTCGCTCGGTTACTTTCTTTTTATTAGGCTATTCCACTTTGATTTGTTGGCGGGGGAGAATTTTATTTAAGTTTTTATCTTATTTTACTAATGTTATTACTTGACTGTTAAGTTATATTTGATTATCTAGGGTTAAATAATAACTAGTATTATTTTTTTTGGGTTACATCTATTTCTTAATGTGATATCACTTAAATCTCTTAAACATAAAAATAAAATCTAATTTAGTTATAAAGTCACGGTGAATGAATTTTTTATACTGCCGTCCTCAAACTTAGACGTCGTTAACTACCAAAACCAAGTTTCGAGTTACGCGCCAAAAAGTGTAAAAGAAAATCAAAATGGTGACAATTGATAAATACTAAGAATATCAATAACATAAAAATAGGGGAATGTAGTGCTAATAAAGCACTTTCGAATAGTGATATGTTTAGGTATGAAAAATAAATAAAAAATAGAATTATGTCAATTTTGGAGTTAAAGCCTAGCATATTTTTCTAAATGTAAATAAATGTAAATAGCTATAATGTCGTTAGGTCACCCTTAAAGACATTTATGCTTTGGATTTATTGAGGTATTTTTTTATTTTACAAAACTAAAAAAAACTTTACTATTGCGTAATTAACGACATTAAAGCCTAGGAAGTTGTCCGGTAAATGCTCTAAGTTACGTCATTTAAACGCCGGTATTGTAGTTTAGACACATTTTAGTCTAAAGATATAAAAAAATATTGTACTGGGAAACATTTATAAAGGCTATTGCTAAACTATAATGTAGTTACTTGCAGAAGATTTAATCATAGCGACGGTTTAGATTGGCATTGTTATCGTTAGCTTGGCATTTTCCAAAAAAGTGTCGTTAACTACTAAAATTAAAACAAGATAGTTTGAATGTTAACCTGCATTTATTTTCTTAAAACATTAGGTTAACTAAGATCATTTGACTTAGTTACAAAATTATTAAATATTTTGTACTCGTATAAGGAAAATTAATAAAAACTATCAAAAATTAACATCAAGATCTACTTAACAGTATTGAAACATGCAGTACCTAAAAACAATTATTATGTATGAATTAATAATGAGTTAGTGTTACTTAGTATCTAAGATCCACATTTCAAGAAAATCGAAATAATTTGTACTCGTAAAACAATATTTTAAATATTTACTTTTATGTTTTAATAGTTAAAAGTTACTTATATTTTTTGTACTTGGTACTTACAATAAATTAACTTAGTAGTTATAAAAAGGTGTTCGTTGGTAAAAAAACCAGAGTATTTTGTACTCATAATAGAAAACTTAACTTAAAACAATTATAATGTCTCACAATTATGTATCAAAAATTTAAATTTATTACCTTTATGTTAAAAGTACCTATTTTTATTCGTTTAAGGAACTTAGGGTAAATAGGTATAAATACTAAGACTAAGTATCAATAGTTTTAAAAGAATAACAATTATATAATATCTTAGTATTAAAAATATAACGTTACTTATTTTAACGTATTTAAGTATTATTTATTTACTCATATAAATTAGGTAAAAACAAATTTAAGACTCGAGAGATCAATATCAAATCACAAAAAATATTTAATTATTTCGTACTCACTAAAAAAACAATTTATGTATCAATAATCTATATCAAACTCTTATATGACGTTGTATTTATAAAATCTATCAAATCACAGCCTGTATTAGGAAGTTTAGTTTTTCAATTAAGTACTCAGTCTTAAAGCTTTGTTGCTAGTGCCACTTGTACTGGCAGTTTCACTAAGTGATATAGGCAATTCTGTCCAGAACAGCTGTTTGTGAACAGGCATAATGCTGGAAATTTTATTTAGTATTTCAGCCTTTCTCTCATAGTCTACGCCCTTTGGGACTGAACGACGTTCGAGTTTCATAATAGATGGGTCTTTTATGAATTTATCATTCATAAAGCGTAGTGATATGAATTGGTCATTAAAATTATTTTTATATTGGAGGTCGTAACTATTGCGAGAGAAACTTACCTGGCACATGTCTTTTAAATAGGCCCTAGGGTTAGATGCTTGGATTCGTCTATCAGAGATATAATTTTCTACATTGATAAAGTCTGTTGCTGCCATAGATTTCACGATTACTTTATTTTGATTGATAGATGCTACCGCCTCTTCAAAGTCGGTGAAGTCATAAAGTTTTCCTTTTTTCTTCATTGAAACCTCTACCTGATGGTGAACCTGGTCACAACTCATGAATGTGTGGCCAGGTTCAAAATAGTACAAGTTTAAGTTTTTAGCACAAATCATATCACTGTTTATCATGTGTACCAGAAACGAGTACAGCAACCAATTTTTATTCTGCGCCGTGCAATTGTCTAACCATAAATGAATTCGTGTTGCATCCCTGTTGCGCAGGAGGAAATGGAAAAAAGCTGACATAATATCCTCTTGTTTCTTTCCTGCTACACTATCATTCCAGATTACGGTGAGAGGTTTACATTGATTTGTTATCTTGCCAATTGGAGCAAAAGTTTGATTGAATGCTATCAGACGTCTACAAAATATGATGGACTTAAGTGTGTCCATACGAGGCAGCATAATAACCTTCTCCAAATCTGTACTGTTGTATATTTCAGCATCGTTTCGTGGTAATTCTTTATGTTCATTGTATAACTGCCTAGCCGTTTTATATTTTTCGTGGTGCTGAGCCCACTCTACACAACTGGAACAATCAGCAACAATCTGAAGTTTGGCGTCATGTGATGTTTGTTTTTTATGCAGAGAGTAGGTCTCACACATCTCGCACTCTTCATGGCCTAACTGAGTAAAGCTAATATTCATAGTTTTTAATTGTTGCCTGTATAGTTCATATGACACTTTTTTGTCAGGATATTTTGTACAGTAATCTAGATGCATGGAAACGATATTAAGGTCACTCGGCAAATAACGTCTTAAGGGAGCATGTTCTCTTCTATAATGATACTCTGTCGGGTTAAAAGACAACACGTGTTGTGTCAGCAAATCACGGTCATGCATAGGTGTTTTTTGGTGTTTCCCACGTCCGTCTACAGATATATCTTTGATATCATAATGAAGGATCCTGTCGTTTGTTTTTTCATAACCTAATGTTGTTAAAAAAGTTATTTTGCAGACATCAACCCTAGTACCATCCAGTTTTTTTAGTGTAAATATTCTTTTTGGTTTTCTTTTCAATTCAGTAGTAATTTTTCTTTTTGGTATTGCAACTGACGTATTTTCTGCAACAAATGCATGCTGTTCACTCCAAGACATCTCCCAGTATCTTTTGTTTAAAGCCAATTTGTCTTCTTGGCAAATTTTAGTGGAACATTTCTTTAAACACTTGTCAGTACATCCTGTTTTAACGCCGTGCTCTAGTTTTCTTTTATTACTTGATTCTAGTTTTCTTTGGGCTACTGAAGTATTATATTTTTTACGTTTACGAGATGGTTGTGACAATTCAAGATCCAGGATGACCGATGATGATTCAACAGTTTCTGAACTATTAGTTCACTCTCCAAACTTTCACAGCGTTTGTAATCCCCGCCCCTTCTCCTTGCCAACTCACCCGCAGATAGAGACAGTTAAGGTATGCATTGTTGGATAAAGTCGTTTTAGTCCCGGGGTTGCGATGTATTTGTATTGACAGTACAAAACTTCAACGTATTTATTTGCCAATAAAGACTTTTTAGTTAGGCAACTTCGTTTAGAGACATTTAAGCTATGAAAGTATGCACCATAACTGAAGAAAATACTTACCATAAAAGTTAACAAAGTAGTTTTAAAGACATTAAAGCTAAGAAAAAATCAGTAACGACATTTTAGCTATGGGATTCATTAAAAATCGCTTGCAAGTAACAAACACTAACATTACTTTGAGACAATATAGATTGGCAATGTCAGTTAAATACGTTTATTGTTGTAATCATATCAATTGGTTATCACTTAAAGACGTTTTAAAATTTGCTAAATCAAAATCTACGCCACATAGGAGAAAACTAAATAGATTGACCGAAAGATTTTTGTTTTTAAAGTAAGATGGCATTATAATTTCAAAATTGGCCAAATGTTGGTTAACGACATTTTAGCTTGAGGACGGCAGTATAGTATTTAGTAGTAGTAGTTAGTAGCAGTATTAAATAAATATTTATTATATATTAATATTATATAATTTTTCATATCCAGTTACCAACACTAATTTAATACTACTAGAGGAATTTTGATTAATTTTATATCCTTCCAAATGAAGAGATAAAAATATTGTCTTAGGTTCAATATCCACTGATTGTTGTCTGATAAATATTACAATATAATATTTTAATTTTTAATGTGATTGACGCCACATCGATCCTATGGTGTTGCAAATTTGAATGGTCAGGACGGTATATAGCGTCTATTCGTCAACATTTTTTTTTGTCAAAGTCACCCTGTATATATATATTCTATACTAGCAGCCCGTCCCAGCTTCGCATGGGTATTTAACAAAAAATAAAAAATTAAACCCTTCTATTTTTTTCGGTCTCGGGGAAAAACCTCTCTTGACGGGTTCCTCCGGCCCGGGGGGATCGAGGGATATAAGGGACTCCGGAAAAGATGTTCGACCATCCGACTACCCACTAAAAAACCCCGCTGTTCTTCTATCGCCTACGCCCGGGCCCACGGATATATGGCCTGCCGATCTCGTGGCTCGGGCCGGCGCCGGCCCACGTTTTGTCTTAAAGCGGGCCCCTTCTAAAGTGCTGGCGCCAAGGGGTCAGGGTTTCGTCCTCCCGGCGCTCTCTTGTAACAACTCTAGGAGTTGAGGGGGGCTGCGGAACAGCACGCGGCCTTCTCCCTCGCGGCAATAGTGCGGGCGGCGGATCCTCCCCCGAGGGGCCGCCCGCGGCCGCTTTCTACGGCGGCCGGAGATCGTTGCCCGCCCTCCGGCGCCGACGACTCGGCCTACGTTGGCGGGAGGGGAGTGCGCTGGCAGACTCTCGCTCCCGTTCCGCCGCCTCTCTTGCAGACACTACTGCCTCGCAAAAGGAGGCGACGGCCGTCCATCCAGGATCGCCCCCGACCATGGACGAACCAGGGCCGGGAGCGACAGGTCCGCGGCCAATTCCGGACGGAACTCACATCCCCGTCGCGTGCTAGTCAGGCGTGGGTACGACTACCAGACGACACTCCAGAAAAAGCAGAGTCGCCTGACGTCGTAGCCGGCCCAGCAAGACCAACCGACAGCGAGGATGCAATTCCCGCCCCGGGAACACTCTCTGTGCAGGCGCAGTCGAAATAGGAATGGTTTCGACTACCAAATCAGGTCCCAGGGTAGAACCCGGGACCCCAATCAGTATTCGCAACCATCCCACCGGGGACCACGCCACGAACAGAGAGCTAAGTTGGAAAGGGTGTAAGAGGTAGACGGAAAGAAAGGTAGGAGGACTCTGTCGCCTCGAACGGAGAGGGGAGTGAAGCGACGGATGCTCGGGCACCTCGGGTACGCACACCCGTGCACTCCTCGGACAGAGGAGCGCCCCTGAAGGCAAACCCTTCTATTTGCGTCAGGTTACTAAAAAAATAAAATTATAAAGAAAATTTGAATATTATTATTTCTATGAGCTTTTATTTTAATGATTTTTTTGTTATTACTTTTTATTTATTTTTCGTTATTTTTTAATAAGTATTCTAATTTTTGTAAGAACCCCAGTGACGCACGCCTACATTGCATAAGGTGCTGTCTAGCTAGCCGAACAGGGTGAGCGGCTACCACGCAACATTTTTCTAATACTTACATTTTTAAACTCGTGATATCTTTCGAATGGAATATCCGAATTGAATAAATCAAAAAGTTATATGAAGGTAGTGAAGCCGTTTTGAATATGAAGTAATTTATTTTGATAAGGATTAATACCAAGATCCAAATAAAGAGCCTTTTCTAGGGCCGGCATTTCAATTAAATTTTTAAAATAAAAAAACACTTATTGTGGCATAACTATAATAGTTAGACATATGCTGTCGCGACACTTTTTGTAAATAATGATGTGTTCTGCAAAGTTATAGTACATTATTTTATTCTATCATCAATAGTTTTCGCAACGCACGCGATTTAAATAATATTTTAGGTAATTTTTTTACACTTTGGGTTACATTATTGGAGTTTTAGTAAGGATCCCTAATTTTTTTGAAAATATATTATAGCCTATGTCACCCGGGGATAGTGTAGCTTCCCAACAATGAAAGAATTTTTTAAATCGGGTCAGTAGTTTCGGAGCCTATTCAAAGCAAACAAACAAACAAACAAACAAACAAACAATCAAATCTTTCCTCTTTATAATAGTATTCTATATGTTGTTTTGCTAAAAGTAAGAAAAAATGTGTGGTTAAGCGCCTACAAAAAAATAAGGAGAATTCTAAATCCTCATCAACATGCTCGAAAACTAGCATATCTTTAGAACGAACCAATCCTTATACGACAAGGGTATAAATAAACACGTCAACTTAAATGTTACTAACCAGAAACACCTCTCGAATTTCATAACAAAAGATGGCCCTTGTTGATGAAAATGTCATGCGTTAAGGATTTCCCAAGGAGTCGGGTCGGTGCACAAATATTCGGCCTCTCAATTTCTTACGCTTCCTAGCAGTCACCATAGTGAAGGTAAAATCAGTATCATATCTTTATACAAATAGTTGAAATGCGTTTCCAAATTACAGCCATTGATTATGAAGCAAATATAAGGAAGAATAAATAATTGTATTGAGTCTTTCTGCCGATCAGCTGGTAGAAAGAGAATTACGCTGTTATGGACACGACGTTAAAGATGTACATGTTAACTTTAAAGGTAATAAATGCTTCTTTGAGGGATTCAGCAAACTTGTAAGAATAATTTTTGCCGGAAATACCGTGATTTAAGGTTACGCGTACTTAAAGTCTAGATAGCAGACTTCAAGGCTGAGACTGGCCTCAGAGCTTTTTCCTTGCATGTCACGAATAAAACAAGAATAAACATTTGTTAGCGGAATCTTTGTACGTCGCTGAGTAAAGACCAAATGTCGACCTTGCGATGTCTCCACGTAAGGCTTTCGGGCGGGGTCGTAGTCGGTATGTCGTAGCGGCCGCCACTGGCCATAACGTCTCAGCCAGGATCACAAAGGTGACGCTGCGAGGTGCCTTACCCGTCGGCTTACCCCCAGAGTTCCAAAATAGGTCATTCGGTTTCCCGGAGATCTACAAAAAGAAAAATCGTTGTAGTGTGACAATTATATTCAATTATTTTATTATTAGGTACTTAAAGGAAATTAAATGGAGACAAAAAGAAAAATCATCAGGCAGCCCGTTTCTTATTCTGCTCTTATTTGGATGCTGCATTTTTAAATTTAATTAGCTTTTTTTTTTAACCCAAAAATCATCAAAATTCATAATCATAAATTGATCATACCTTTTGGATGTATCTGATATCCGCTCCTCGTAAAGAATGACCCGCCGTTTTTCAATGAAAAATTGTTATTTGTCACTATACTGTGTTTGTGTCAGATGGAGGACTAGATTTTCACAGTAGCAATACTGTATATACAACTCGTTTTTTTTTTCTATACTTAAATATCTACTTATTGTAGAAAATAATTGAATTTAAAAATTTCCTGTTTGGGGAGTCACATTTCTAATATGACAAAAACTACAATGTTACGTGTATTATTAAGTATCGGAAATTTCTTACAGTATATTTTTTTTAAGAAAAAAAACTGTTGGAATTTTTTATTAGTTTTTTGCATTATTTACTCGTATGTTTGCTAGGTGCTAGGGCTCCAAGCCATTCGAGATAATAAACCATCCTAGTCTTTAGTCATGCTAGTCCTGGTATGGCAAACATCTATAGGCGGCGGTATCTGCTTGCTATTAAGTGAGCCGTCAGCCCGTCTACTGTTCCTGAGCAATAATTAAAAAAAACATGATTTAATAATAAATTGAACTAAAATGTGAAAAATAATTCTTAATATAAGAATAGAAATTAAATAATGAACGAAAATTAATAATATTCTTATCAAAAATTATATAATGTAATGTAATTTTTAGACTAATCGTCCCGATCGAATATTTTCGAGATCTGAGTTATCGAGCACCACACGCTTTTTTGGCAATTATACTAATATTTTTCATTCCTCATTTTATTCTTGTATTATGAATTATTTTTCACTTTTTAGTTCAATTTATTATTAAAGCATGTTTTTATTAGTTTTTTAAACTATATTTATTTTTTACTTTTTAGTTAAATTTGTCTAGTGACAAAAGTGACTAAAGCGTATTCTTTAGTTTTTTATCTATATTTATTCTAACTAAAATTGGCTTTGAAAATTTCATCGGGAATAATTTATAATACGTCACCATTTTTTAAATCCTGGTGATCAGGATGATGAGATAATCTTATCGAATTATTGTGTTGTCATCGATCGATCCTTGATAAGCGTACTACGTTTAAATGGAATCTGACCGTTGAAATTGGGTTAAAATCGAGTTCATATAATATTTATGTAATTAAATTTTTGTACTGTATAAGTGCATGTAACTTACATGATCGCTTGTCTGCAATGCCTACAGAACAATTCTCGTCATTTTCGACACACAAATTTAACGATAAAACAATATTGAATTTAATAACATTATTAAAAGTAATAAATAGCTCCTGATTAACTTTTAATGAAATTATTATAAATAATACATTAGATTTTTTTTTAAATATTGATGGTCCTAATTAGGATAATGAGATAATCCTATCGAATTATAGTGTTGTCATAGGTACTTGATAAGTCTACAACGTTTGAATGAAATCTGACTATTTAAAGTAGGTCAAAATCGAATCCAAAGGAGTCGGTTACAAACAAACATACAGGTGCAACTAATAAAAGCGTGTTAAAAAGACATTGTGGTTGCGGGTGTGAATACATCATAATAATTGTTTTTCTGTCTCAATTTTGTACTTTCAAATCCATGGTTTAATGTTGGTTGTTTTTATATCCCGGTAATAATATTTGTATTTAAATATGATCTGCAGTATAAATGTATGACGTTTGAAAATCGACCATCCCTAACAACTGTGTAAAAATTTAGACGAACAAGGTTTTTAGGCACAGATATGTAGTGGGACTACGGGGTGTAAGGGGCCCTACCAACATCTTCGGGGCCCAAGTCAACCTCACCTGCAAGTCGGCGCACCCTGCTGAATAACGGACGAGGCTCTGACGATGGCTTTCCTTTTGGGGTTGGGGGGTCAGACGGCAGTCGCCCCCGTAAAAGCCAAAACCTGCCAAATCGATGGAAAGTATGAGGTTACGGGATTGTGTAAGGGCTAGGGCGCCGCCGCATAACGGCGCGCAGGAGCTTCGCCCGGCTCTTGTGAGAAATGGACAAGGGCTACCGTGTCATGGGCGGGCACGGCTAACGACGTTAGCCCCAACTCACGCAGCCCAAACATCTCGAAAGATCCGCTTCGCAACATGGAACATAGGCACGCTAACCGGACGCGCGAGAGAGTTGGCCGATGTGCTCTCCAGGCGGGGGGTGGCCGTGGCGTTCCTGCAGGAGACTCGGTGGAAGGCCAGCAGATCCCGGTTCATTGGGAATGGCTACAAGCTGATCTACACAGGTGCACCTGGTGGGGAGAATGGGGTTGCCATAGTGCTCTCGGAGGAGTTCCAGAACAACATTTTGGAAGTGAAACGTCATAGCGATCGGCTTATGGTCGTTAGGGTACTTATCGATGGGGTAGTTACCCACTTGATAAGTGCCTATGCGCCACAGGCCGGTTGTGACGACGCCGATAAAATAGCGTCTTGGAATTTACTCGGAGAAGTGCTCCGTGGAATCCCATTATCACAGGGGATCGTTTTGGGTGGTGATCTGAACGGTCATGTGGGTGATGAATGTGGGGAATTTGAGCGTGTTCACGGGGGATTTGGGTACGGTAGCCGCAACGCGGAAGGGGAGGACATCCTCAATACGTGTGCGGCTGCCGACCTCGCCATCGTGAACACGTATTTCAAAAAGAAACTCGAGCATCTCATCACCTACAAGAGCGGGAGGAACGCTACCCAAATCGACTTCCTACTCACTAGGAGACACCACATCAGCAAAGTGGCCAACTGCAAGGTCATACCCGGTGAGAGTCTCACTGCACAACATCGCCTTCTTGTCATGGACCTCTGCGCTAAGCCTAAAGACTCGCATACTGAGCGCGTTCAGCGCCGAATCAGGTGGTGGCTGCTCGATGAAGTCACGTCCCAGGAGTTCGCCTTAGCCGTCGGTGACAAGTGCGCCGGTGGTATGGGCGAACCAGTTCAGGCTTACTGGGACAAGATTCAGGCCGCTATCCTTGGGTCGGCGAAAGAGGTGCTTGGGGTGTCTAAGGGCGGTCGCAAGTGTGACAAGGAGACATGGTGGTGGAACGACACAGTCCAGAGGGAGACTAGAGCGAAGAAAGCCCTCTTTAAGAAGTGGCAAGCGTCCAGATCTCCTGAAGATCGCGACGCATACCGGGTGGCAAAGCGCGCCACTAAGAGAGCTGTTGCCAGAGCCAGACGAGACAACTTACAACCACTTTACGACAAGTTGGAATCGTCTGAGGGGCAGAAGCTCATCTATAAGTTGGCGCGCTCCAGGGTCAAAGCGGCACAGGACATTTCCAAGTGCCGCTGTGTAAAGGACCCTGTGGGCAACCTGCTATGCGAGGACCTCGCGGTGAAGGAGAGATGGCGCTCGTATTTCCACGAGCTGCTGAACATGCAGCATAAAGGGGTGCAGCCGCCAGATCTTCCTCCGAATCAAGGACTAGTGCCACTGGTAACGCCTGCAGAGGTCCAGAATTGTCTTCGCCGCATGAAGAATCGGAAAGCTGTTGGATCCGATGGAGTCGGAGATGGATGCTTACGTGGGTAACAAATGTCTGGCCATGCCGCCTCCGCCGGGCCCCGGCAGGAGGGGTAGACCCAAAAAGTGCTGGCTTGACGTCGTAAAGGGTGATATGCGTGCCAATGGGCTCACTACCAGGGATGCTGAAGACCGTGCGAAGTGGAGAAGAAAAAGTCGGAAAGCGGACCCCGGGCGCCGAAGCGAGAGTTTGGGCTGCAACCGGGATAGAACGCAAAGATGATGATGATGATGATGTAGTGGGACTACATAGTTGCGCTACCCCGAGAGGAAAACCTTAAACCTAGCCGAAAAGCTGAATAACAGGGTTTAATAGCTATTAGGTGTAGCTAATTTGAGATCAAAAGATAGTAATGGGGCTTTAACGCTTAATGGGCACTATGTGCAGTGCATTAGTGTCCATGTAATCAGTCAAGTAAAATTAACGAAATTTTATTAACAGAAGGAACATTTTTTTACAGAAAAACCTGTATAATACGAGTAGTAAAATTCTGGCTTCGTGCTGGGGGCACAGCTAAAAATAAGAACAGGACTAACGTACCATTTTACTAATGAGTTTTAACAGGCAACAAAGAAAACCGCTCAATTTTGCCTTGTGATATACATGGAATAGACCTTGGTATCTATGTATATTGAAAGGTGCACCTAAACTGGTATTAGCGTTTATCAGATAAAAAATCTACATACATACATAGATAAAGTTTTTGTATATATTGCATTAATATATCATATTTTGTAAAATTATTATTTCACTAACTGACTTTATTTTCCAACAAAGCATATGTCCTTCTCCCAATCTATCTGGTGAGGCTGAAGGACCGTAAATTATGCGGAGGGGGTGACGGACCCGTAAAAGGAATGGTGCGGCTTAGGCCTCGAAAGACGGTAGCCGCGGTACGGGAAAAAAGATAGTGCGGGTTCGATAATTATACGTGGAAAGGAAAGGAGACGGAAATACCCAGCAAGTCAGAAAGAGCGGTGACTCACCTGAGGTTCTCCGATCTGCTACCCTCCACGGCTGGTTCTGTGGTTTGTATTCTAAGACTTTATAGTCAGCGTTTCACAATAACACACATATAAAAACTCGTGCGGGTTTAATTAAGACTCGACGGTACGTGTCGTCGAGGTCGTGTAGTCGAATAGTTTTATCGAAAACCACCGTCAGGCGCCGCAGCATCTAAACTAACTTGCAGGTAGGCAAGGAAAAAAGGATAGGATGAGGCGCCTAAGCACTATATCTATACTGAAATTCATCAAGATTGGTTCAGCGGCTTAGGCGTGAAAGTATAATTAGATATACAAATACATAAATAGACACATAGAGTTACTTTCACGTTTGTAATATTAGTATGGATAAAGTCATTTTGAATTTGTCAATTTTAGTACATGTTCCGCGCATAAAGTTATACAATAAGCTTAACTTTGTCTAGTACAAAGAACTTTGTTAAACAGACACCTAATACGCACGAGTGGACACAACCGAAGTCGGTCATGAATTTTCCCGAGCAAGAACTACTTGAATACTTAACGAAATAGCTTTATAAGTAAAATAATAAAAAATAAAATTGTTTAAATATATAATTTCGGTTTGTTTATCTCTTATCTAGGTCTAGAGTCTATCTATATATGTGAAATAAACGTAATAAAATGTTTTATATGTTAGATATTATAGATTCACACGTTTGCGTCTTCAGCCATCTATTAAAATATTCACTACAGGATTTAGCTTTTTTACCAACTTTGAATTTATCTAAACCTATACAAAAACTTGCACTACAAAACAAAGTGCGTGAGTGTTCCCGTCATTTAAAACCTAAAAAATTAATTATATTTTAAAACTTCATACTCGCAACTAAAAATCAAACAGGGAGAATAGGGAATGTTTTTTTTTTTGGTCTCGGGGAAAAACCTCTCTTGCCCTCCGGCGCCGCCGGCGTGGCCTGCGAAGCAGCGCCGTTGTTTTGGCCGTCAGGCGATCTGCCCAGATCGGGGCCCCGTAAGGGCTATCGACCGCACGGTTCCCTCAAAGAGCCTGCGGCACACTGCGCCCGACCCGCCAATATTCGGCAGCAGACGGGAGAGTCCCGCCGCCGCCCGAACTAGCCTCGGCGCCAGGCGTTCGAAGTGCGCCGCAAAGTCCCATCGCCCGTCGAGCACCAGTCCGAGATAATTCATGGACGGCCCGACGGCGATGCGGACGCCTCCTACCGTTATGCTCAGGTCCGGTGGCGGCCTCTGGCCCCCGCCAGAATAGGGAATATTACGGCCAGAATAGGGAATGTACACTAACCTGAATTTTACTGTTTATGATATAATTTTATGAGTATTTTATTATATAATGTTAATTTAGATCGTTTGAAATTATTTAAAACACATTAACAGCGTACACCAACAAATATTCTGTAGAATAAATGATTAATTAAATTAATACACCCTAAAAATTAACACTATTTAAAATAACACTTGTTGTAATTATTATTTTTATTTTATCGACATTGTTGTATACAATTCAATGATGAAACTAAACTCATTAGCTTAATTTCGCTAAACACTAAAGATTAGAGTGTTGTTTTATCCTACGTAACCCTAGATTACAAAGTGCCACCACACTTGCTAAGTACCAGCAAATAATCTAAAATCCCTACATGTGTTTAGCTAATCCCATCGAGTATCCGAGGTCCGTAGAGCGTGCGGTTGCGACATTGACTGAGGACCTACCCAGGATTAGTCTATCGGGCCGACCGAGCCGATTCAGCTTTATTAAGACAAATGGCCACGCATTTTTAACACGTAAATGTTCTACATGTTACAGAAACGGACTGGAAATATATTACTATGTCATGAATAATGCGTGAGATCGAAGGAAAGGTTTTGATTTCCTGATGTACTTTATTTTTCAGATAAATTATTGGAATATGAACTGTTCGAAAAAGAGTTACTGATTAAGTATCAAATTCCTTCATAAACTTGTTATTTATTCATTTCAGATATGTTTAATATATGTATACTATGTACAAAGTGTAAATTTTCGTAACGGCTAATGCACGTCGGAACGCCTGCTAATATCACAGATTCGATTCCCTTACTTACAAAAAAAATATTATAAAAAATGTGTGCGTCTTGGGAGCCCCTACAGAAGTGATAACTGAAACTAATCTAAATTGAAGTATTTAATATTGAAAAGCTTAGGTTATTACTATACCTAAAGTTTATTTCCAAATTTTCCAAAAACTGTTTCAAAATTATATTAAATTAAATTATTCCCTAATGCAGGTTCTTCATAAAGAAAATAAAACTCAACTGTATTTCAAGAGAGGAGGAGCCTGCCTACCGCTGCCGTATGCGTAAGGGAAAGGGAAGCCAGACATACTGCCGCTGTAACGCGTTATGTAACTAAACGGGTTAGCGGGAAGGTTCCCATCACTTCAAAAGTATCAGTTATAACACAAATACTACTCGTATATTACTTACCTTGGCACTAGATGCCGCTGTTCGAATTACCTAGACTATTATATTTAATGGTTGTTATTGTTTGATGCGTGAAAGAGAGTAAAACAATAATAACAAATAATCACAATGCACGCTGAAAAAAACATATCGGTACCGGCCAAATATTATTTCCTACATTTATTGTACTTACATCATGAGATACAAAGGTGATGTAACTTTATATTTTTATGTTTTGGTTGATGTCCCGTTTCCAGAAAACTCAAAACCTGACATTGTTAATGCGGGATAGGTCGACATATCGAAAAGACTGGACAGTGACGAAATGAGGGTCGCTTCAGATAACCGTATCAGGTCAGACATCTCACCATACTCCTTTCTTTTAGTTTAACCTTCTTAAAGGAAAGATGAGGTGTCAATCTATAATATATTGACTATGGATTTCAAAAACAATTTAATAATGTAGTTAAGTGAAATATGATATTAACCATTTTAAATATTTAATTTTAATTTATTTTGCATGCCATATTTAAATATGCTTGTACTAATGTTTTCTCTGATACTTATCTGGCATAGGGGAAACTGATAAAGAAGTGTCCATTGCAGTGCGGTTTGTCTGGGTTCATCCTTGCGAATATCCCTATGTATATAACTCGGACGCGTAATTTTAGTAGTGGAGACTGCTTACACGATGTCTCTTTCAAAAAACCATGAGATTGACCGACCCGTTGTTCATCGGTCCAGACACAGCCAAATTACTTTAAAAATCTTATCTTTATTTATGGAACGAATTTCCTTAACGCAGCTTACGGGTAGTGTGATTTAGTAATAATCGTCACGTAACGAAATGCCGTATGCTGTGTGTGTATACGTGTGTGTATCGAGCCTACTACAAGCAAATGAGCACACAAGTGAGTGCGCAGCCGCTCTGTCCCTGTCTCTTTTTTGAAAATATTAAATCTCCTTAATCCAAAATGAATTATAATATATTTAAATAGAGTATAAATTGCAATGTGATAGATTTCAAGACTTTTTCGTTGCCTAACAACGGAGACGGCAGCCATATTGGTTTAATAATTTCAATAAAATATTGAAGTAAATTTATATTTATTAGATATTTATGAACAATAATAATAATATACTTTATTGCACTCAAAAATCATTTACAATAGTAAAAAGGTATATATATTAAAAATAGTACAATCGGCGGTCTTATCGCTGTGAGCGATTTCTTCCAGACAACCACGTGGACAAAAGCTTTTTTAAAATGAATCGGCCGGTATTAAATGCACATAACTGCAAACTTATATTAAGGTATATATAAATACATAAATAAACACATCCTATATAATATTAGTATATACTTGAAAATAATAAATTTCTATTATTATATGCTATTATATTTACACAATATACATATATCAGAAATCATATCTACTAATTTTGCGTTGATAAATAATGTTCTTTCACCAGCCTATTAAAGGACACAAGAGACTGAGCATTTCATAAATCTAGTGGCAGCACATTCGATAGCATTACCGCTTGGATAGTAAATGAATTTACTGTGATTATAAGTGATAAAACTGGGTTTTACGTATAATTTTGAGTACGTTTGTGGACTTTGAGGTTAGTAGACGGTATGTATTTATTTATTTACATCATAAACTAAAAAAAATATTTTTCTAAAACGTAGGATAACGCGAAAGATAAAATTTTTAGAACGATATTTTTTTTGTTACGCCAAAGAAGTATAACTTCTTACGTGTGTACATAATAAGTACATACACACTTTTTTATAGCTTTGTACAAAAAGCTATTGCCCACTTAATTGAAAGCAGTTACCGTTGCCCATGGATGTTTGCATCACCAGATACAATTCCAACGCACCGGCTTCAATGGCATCTGAAATCTGGGTTACTTATTTTTTTTCTATTGATACAAAATACTAACCAATTTAAAAACTTTGCGTTTTAAACTTATGCACACTTATCGACTGATTGAGTTTTTTAAAAGTACATCAATATTAACCACCTAACTAAAATATTAATAATTCTTATAACAAGTTGGTACACGTAACACAACTTATACAGTATCTTGAAAGTTTCAAATAAGAATTAGTGTTAATTAATAGAGGTCAAATCAAGATCAGTTTTCGTTTATGTCGACAGCTGGAAAATTGGTTTTGACCACAATGGGTTGATATCGACCACTTTGGAAATCCCAGATCTACTAGCCCGAGCCTAGAAGTAAGACTTAATGGACTATTAATATTATTAACAGTAGTACCTACCGCACATGTCTGCTGCCAAGCTGAAATCAATTATTTAAGATAATTTGACCTCAAATAACCTTAAGGTAATATAAATTAATTAATAATTTAATAGGACTGGTAGTATTTCCGATGGAAATCTTGTTATCTTTAGGTAATTATTGAAATAGGTTTCTCCGTGCAGGGGCGGAGTAAGAATTTTAACCCCTGAAACTGGAGTCGGCCTATCATAAAATGCGACTACAAAATAACCATAGCTACGGCCCCAAGCCCGTCTGGATGGCAACCACCATTGATCTATATGTATGCCGCCATAATAACCTTAGGTTGTGTTTCGGCATTAGTGATCCAGGTTCCTGTACCCTTATGGGACAGCAGGGTGTTCGTGGTGCCCCTAGGGATACAAAAATCCATAGGCTAGGTAACTGATTACTGCTAAGTGGATCTCCTGTTCCTCAGCAATAAAAAAATTCGAGTAATTTTTAATATTATAACTTTCTTGTTGTACAAGAATTACGATAAGCCGTCTGATACCAAAGCCTCTAGATACAAAGTTTTCCTTGTCTATGCATAATATGTACCCATCAGTGTATGTTTCCTAAAGACGGATTTATATATAAAAATGTTCTGTACTTATGTATGTGACTAAACTTCTCCTAAACGACTGGGCCGATTTTAATGACATTTGTGTGTGTCATTTGAGAATTAGTTTAGATTCACAACTCGGTCCAATATAAAATGATTCATTTTCCATTTAAAAATTATAAGGTTGTTCAGAACATAGTCTCGTTTTCCCCGACAGAGGGCTTAATTGTTTTTTTTCACACCCAACTTCACACTTGAGCCGCATTATCTTCATTTGTTTCAACAGCTGACATAGTAAGGCTTGTTTGTGAGAAAGACTGATTGAGTCTACGCAGTAGTTTTGATAGATGTCTTTTCAAACATGGAGGGTAGAAACAGAATTTCCGCGCATATTTTACTTTTTTACTATAGAAAAGGTAAAAATGCTGTTCAAGCAAGAAAAAAATTAGCCGATGTGTATGGAGAAGAAGTGTGGACATGACGCCAGTGCTAAAACTGGTTTTCAATATTTCGATCTGGCAATTTCGACATTGATGATGGTCCACGTTCTGGAAGGCCAGTTGAAGCTGATAAAGACAAGATTAAGGCATTAGTTGATGTAAACCGGCGAATAACAATTTGTGAGATCACTGAGAGGTTGTTTTTTCAAATTCATCCATTCATGGCCACTTAAAAAGCTTAGGTTTAACATCAAAACTCGACATACGGGTTCCTCATATTCTCTCGGAGAGAAATCTGTATCATCGCGTTAACGTCTATAATTTTCTTCTTAAACGTCAGATGATCCAATTTTGAAACGCATCATGACTGGGAACTAGAAATGGGTTAATATAAAAACATCAAACGCAAGAGATCGTGGAGTAAAAAAGACGAACCAACTCAAAACACTTCGGTAGCTAATATTCATCATAAAAGGTAACGCTGTTTGGTGGGATTTCAAAGTAATCGGTTTTTTGAACTTTTACTGGATAACACAACGATCAATTCTGAAGTATACTGTTATCGGTTGGCAAAACTGCATGATTCGCTCAAACAAAAGGCCAGAATTGATCAACAGAAAAGGTGTAGTGTATGTAGACCTAGATAATGCGAGACCGCATACAAATTTAGTAATTCTCCAAATCTGACACCTTCAAAGTATTATTTATTTCGGTCTCTACATATTTTTAGATGGTAAAACCTTCACTTTAAATAAAGAGATCAAGAATCATCTGGACCATTTTTTTTTTCAGCAGAGACCAAAAATTTTATGAGCGTAGAATCATTCTACTGCCAGGTTTATGGGCAGGATTTCCTTCCTTTTCCTTCAAATTTGTAATTATAGAAATTTTTAAAAATTACATCATATTCTTCCTACCTAACCTTAAATTTAGAGATGGCGGGTTCATAAAAAAACATATTTCATTGTATAAATCAGGGTATTATAGTCCGGAAAATACACTAATATAATTGTAAATACAATAACATAGAAATATAAATTATTTTGTTTAATATTTGACAACACGGGTACAAGAAGCTTGTAGCTTAACTTTGAGTTTTTCCGCAATTTCGTTATTCCGCAACTTGTTGAACTCTTAATTACTTTCGTTGGTAGACCACAGACATTCGCCTTGTTACGAAGTTTCCATTATTTACTCATACTCACGCGTCTCTGCTCTATTCAAAAACATTTACATCCTCATAAACAGGCATATGAAGGCATATGAGGTACGTAGTAGCCAAGCATGATACTACATCTCACAATGGCATGAACCGTTTAGCCACTTATTAAAACATAATTCATCTTATTGACGGTACATGAAAACATCATAAGGAAACTTGCGTTTGGCATACCGTCTTGGACAAATATGGCAGGTGTACTAAGCAGGAAGCCATCTAGAGGGAGGTTTGAGCCCAACAACATGACGTTATGGGCTGTTATGTTAATTTAACTGGCTTCAAGCGAACAGGCAAAGCATATAGCTAGAGAAAGCAAGCCAAGAAAATTCTCTTCTTAGTATTCTATCTTCTAGTTATTCAGTTTTAGACCAGTGAAAGTTTAACTTAATGTAATAAGTTTTGAACTAATTCTTTATAATAATTATTTATTTATTATTCAAGAAATTTTCTGCACAATGTGAAAATGTACTATCATAGGGCTTTTTTTATAAAAATGCTATTCACAGGCACGATCATACAAGGTCAGTTATGGAACTAGCCAGGATAAGTGTATTTACAGTATTTTTATTGCCGTGGAACAGCAAATAGGCTACCGTCGCCTATAAATGTTAGCTACGCCTGGGGCCATTTTGGCGTAGGGGAACTGGAACCTAGATCACTATGCTGGAACACAACACATGGTTAATATGGCAGCATATTAAGAGACCAAGGGTGATGGCCATTCAGACAGATTTGGAGCCATACCGCCTTGCTTTGGTTATTTTGTCACCATTTACCACCTCCTCCCCCCATTCGCAGGGTCAGTATTCTAATTTCGCCCCTGCATGGAAAAATATTTAATATAGAATAGAAAACTCTTTATTGTTCACCAAATAATAAAATAAAAACTGCTTAAAATCTAAATTTACAATAAAAAGGAACAATCGGCGGTCTTATCGCTAATAAGCGATTTCTTCCAGACAACCTAACTAGGATCGCATTAAGGAATATATAATGGTAGTGCACATTAATAATATAACAACATAGAAAAAAAAATAGAAAAAAAAACAATAAAAGTAATGACAAACAATATATTTATTGAGATAATGTTCTTTGACTATGTTTTAGTGAATTAGTTTTTGGTAAATTCGATAAAACGACATTATCTATCAGTAATCAAATTTTAAATAGGTTTTAACTAACTTTTAAAACACAAGCCCGTACCTTGCAACTAGAATTCTCATATTGCAATTTCAATTCTCTCCCAACCGAATAATGACTGTTGAATTTATTGAAAAGGAAAGTTGTGAATGCCAGGTGCGGCCGTCACAGCCGCGCTGCCCGGTCCCACCACGCATGAATTCCGTTTTCATTTTCCTTGGCTGAATATAATTATTTAAATTATATTATAATAAAGAATTTCAAACATTTCAAATTTGGAATTACCCGTTTTGTAAGTGATTAAATCATTACCTTCCTTTAACATATTATGAGCAAGTTAGGGTCATTTTAAAGAACTTTGCGTCTAATTCCTATTTACTTTTTCATAAACAATTAGAGTTCTTGAAACTAAATCCTCTAAATTATAGAAATCTTAATATTTTCTTATGACTTTCTGAATAAAATACAAGACCTTTAAGAAATAGAGTGGTCAGATTTTGAATAAAAATTATGACATTATTTTTATTAGAGTTTAAAAATATGTCGTGAGTTACAATTTAAAAGACTACACAAAACTCACTTACATGTACGAGTAGTTTTTCAAACATAGATATAAGTGTGTTTTGAGTAAAATGTTGTAGAAAACAGATTAAAAATATTAGATTAACCGTAGTAGGGGTAAATGTTTGCTATGAGCGATGACCTCTAATGGCGAACGTTGACAAAGCGCTTACTCGTTGCCATGAAAACACTCAAATACATCATCGTAACTGACAGCGAATTTCTGTGAACTACCCATTGCCATATTTTATTTCTGCAACGCTTCCTTAATGATCGATTAACATATTTTAAGTACGTTATTTAGTTTTAATATGTATTGCTCTTAAGTAAATTACTTTTGATTCATACGCAAACGAATCCCACAAAAGCGAAGTTGATGGTCCATGAGCATGCTTTTCAATGTAGAATAAAGCAATATTTGACTTTTAAGATTAAGCGTATATGTCATTGATACATAATCTCCTCTCATTCTCACACTTTATACAAAAAGTGTCCATTAATTGAATATTATCTTTATAATCACACCATATTCTGAATCATACAGAAGTAATATATAGGTATATATGTATGTAACCAAATTCCACTCGCCACGAGATCTCTAAAACTGAACACCGATTGACTTGAATTTTTTTATTGCTGTAGGACAGCAGACAGGCTGATGGCTCGCTTAAAATTTAACAGTTACCGTTGCTTATGGGTGTTTGCAACGCCAGTGGCATCGCGAACACGCTGCTGTCAAATAAGGGTACAGAAACTTGGGTCTCTAATACCGGAACACAACACAACGTTATTATGGCGGCATACTTAAGACCCAAGGTGGTCACCATCCAGACGGACTTGAGGCCCTACCGCGTAGCTAAGGTGGGTTGTTTTGTTTTTTGTTTTGTTTTCTGTACGGATAATAATAAAATATTCGTTTCACGATATAGACGCTCACCAAGAACTAATTTTACGGAAATCTTATCAAAAATGTATTTTTGAGTATATGGCAGAACAACGTTTGCCGGGTCGGCTAGTAATTTTTACATAAGCCAAATTTTGTGTGGAGTCATAAATCGCGAAACAACCAAACTCATTGCTTCAGTATTAATTTCCGCAAACTAAAGAAGCTTTTACAATATGCGACTATATTTCAGACAATAATAATAAAAATAAGCATTAAAATTTTCTCTCAATATGAATACCTGAATTTCAGACTAAACATAAACAATAGTTATTGTGTAGTGCATAAAGCTTAGTGTGTTTTTACCGACAATAGAAATTATTCCCTTCAAGTATTGTGAGTATGTAAAATACATGTCTATCCGTGACGTTGAGTGATGCGTTCCCGCGCGTCTACATTGTCTGTCGTCTGAAAGAGATTGCACAATATGAAATACTTCAGTTGGAATCGCAAGTGCCTCATTGAATATGGCGTGTGGACGCGTCTGAAACGCGTTATATTCCAACTGAAATATTCATTCCATATCCATTCCAACAAAATTTAGAATAGATTATTAATATTTTTTAAATTATTAATTTAGATGTTACCCTATGCGAAGGCTTTGACTGGTTATCATTAGAAAAGAACAAAGAAGCATGGAAGGAGAAAGACTCTTCCTACCTTCACCCGAACATATATTCACATTCTTACAAGTAATTATTAATTTAATACTAACACTACAATATTATAATAAAGACGTTAGAAGATACAATATCAAACAAACAATCTACGAGTTGGAATAAAATCTGTACATGATGCTGGGACATTTTAGGATCGCGTATAATGTTCGAGGAAAGGCCGTTACGAAGAAACTGGCATTGAAGGTAGTTTTTAGGAATTGTCCGAACCTAATATATTTTAAAAGTGGGGTAATCAATTATAATATATTTTATTTAAATGTACATTTTTGTTTTGTTTTTGGTTTGGCACATCGTCTACAAAATAAATAGCTTTTTATTAATTATTTTATTATATTTTTAAAATACTATAATAGTATTTTTATGTTGATGTAAGTTTTTAAATCAAAAGTAAACTCGCGGTTTGACATGTTGAAATTGATATTCATATTCCTTTTTTTATGAATTCCTTGTCTTTCGATCTTCTCGAATATACTCGGAAATGACTCTTTTTTATTGTTGTAGTAGGACAGCAGACAGGCTGACAGCCCGCTTAGAATTTAGCAGTTACCGTCGCCTATGGGTGTTTGCAACGCCAGTGGCATCGAGAACGCGCTGCTGTCGCATAAGGATGCAGGAACTTGAGTCACTAATGCCGGAACACAAGGTTATTATGGCGGCATACTTAAGACCAAAGGCGATCGCCATCCAGACGGGCTTGGGGCCCTACCACATAGCTAGTGTTTTGGGGGGTTGTTTTGTCGCCTTTTATGACAGGCCGACCCCGGCCACAGAGGTTAGTATTCTTTTTCCGCCTCTGTACGTACAAATGACTGAATGATGACTCTCCGTCATCATTTCACATACTAAATGAAATTTTGTTTATACACGATTCTGAATTCTGTGGCACAACAGCTTTCACACGTGGGAACATCTACGAAGGTCACAGGTTCAAATCCTCGAGTCTGGTTGTTTATGTATACTATTTATATATTAAAAAAAGTGTATAAAACCATCAGTTATCTAGTACTCATAACACTTTGTTGTTTTCTTGAAAACAAGAGGCCGTTATGAAATTTGCCAAAGTATATTCATTTAGTAGTTACAGATTCAACATACTATATCTAATTAAACGATCTTTGCTTTCTACACAGATTGATAGGAACCCAGTAAACACAAATAACGTAGTTCATGCTGTGATAGCTAGCTCTAAGATAAGCAAGAAAATTGGAAAATAAGCCACAACAGAAAGTCTGTTCTGTTCATTGAATTAGAGTTTATTAATCCAAGTAACTCTTGCTTCGTAACTGCGGTACTTTAAAGAGTTCAATTTACTTATTGAAACAAATTAGTAGAGTTTTAGTTTTATTTCAATTTATTAAAGTCCGTGCAGGGGCGGAGAGGGAATGCTGACCTCTGCCGCTGGGATCGGCCTGTCGTAAAAGGCGACAAAACAACCCACCCTAGCTTCATGGTAGGGTCCCAAGCCTGTCTGGATGGTGACCACTTTTGGTAATAAGTATGCTGCCATAATAACTTTGTGTTGTATTCTGGCATTAGTGACCCGAGTTCCTGTACCCTTATGGGACAGCAGCGTATTCGCGATGCCACTGGCGTTACAAACACCCGTAGGCGACGGTAACTGCTAAATTCTAAGCGGGCTGTCAGCCTGTCTGCTGTCCCACAGCAATAAAAAAAGAGTCAATTCCGAGTCAAATGTCAAATGAAAAAAGGTCTTCAAAACTGAATACATTTACAAGATTAATTAAAATGTGGCTAAAGTTTAAATTATTTAATGATAAAATGTATTCTGCTAGATGAAGACACGACGTCGTTATGTAAGCTAAGAATACCTATACATTAATTAGAAATAAAACAAACGTATTATAACAGGTTGAAAATAATTAATAAAAGTTACTTGCAAATACAAGATGTGTTTATTTAATTTATATTTCATAGATAGAATAGAACCAAAAAAGATATCGGTCTCATTACATAAAACATTGTAACTTTTTTTTTATTGTAGATAGGCGTACGTTTGACCGCGATCTCACCTGATGTTAAGCGAAGATGCGGTCGACGGTGTAGCACGCTTGCCTATAAGAAACCTGTTCACTCTACTCTTGAAGACCCCTAAATAATAATGTTCGGGAAACACAGACGCCGGCAAAGAATTCCACTCCTTGGCTGTTCGCATGATGAATGTGGAAGCAAAACGCTTTGTGCGGATAGGGGGCATGTCGACCATGAATGAGTGGTGCATTGCTGTACGTCTGGTTGTCCTGTGATGGAAGGCAGATGGAGGAATTAACTGGAAGTAATAACCTATATTGAAGAAGGTTGGCCTATATTTGTTTTGCATAGTGTTAAAGAAAATGTTTTTCTCTTTAGAAGTCTACACATGGAATGGTGATTATTATTGTTTCTAAGTTATGAAAGGTTAAGGAATCGGATTCGGATTCGTAGGCATTTAAGTTTTCACTTCGGTATCTAGTGTGACACTTAAGTGCGACCTTCTTTGCATAAGAGCTTTTTGTGGCGCTACATTTTCAAGAACTTTTATATACAAAAAATGTGCTATTCGGGAGTGATTGTCCTTTCTTCGCTACTGACAAAAAGTAATTATTTTCCATTTAAGAAACAAGATAGAGTCCCTATCATTCTAGGTGGGTTGGCACATAGCTGTGGACTGTAATAAATAAAGAAGGTGTGGTGAAAACCGGTGGATATCGAAAATGCTACCAAAATTAAGTTTACACTGACAACTGTCAAATTTAACTGTATTTTAAGCGCTTTACATTTTATTTTCGCTATCCGCATATTTTATGTTATTCTCGTTAAAACCTGATAGTAGTGGTAAAAAAATAGACTGCACTTTATGAAAATGAGAGGTTCTAGGTGGGTTGGCACATAGCTGTAGACTGTAATAAATAAAGAAGGTGTGGTAAAAACAGGTGGATATCGAAAATGCTACCAAAATTAAATTTACACTGACAACTGTCAAATTTAACTGTATTTTAAGTGCTTTACATTTTATTTTCGCTATCCGCATATTTTATGTTATTCTCGTTAAAACCTGATAGTAGTGGTAATAAAATAGACTGCACTTTATGAAAATGAGAGGTTCTAGGTGGGTTGGCACATAGCTGTAGACTGTAATAAATAAAGAAGGTGTGGTAAAAACAGGTGGATATCGAAAATGCTACCAAAATTAAGTTTACACTGACAACTGTCAAATTTAACTGTATTTTAAGCGTTTTACATTTTATTTTCGCTATCCGCATATTTTATGTTATTCTCGTTAAAACCTGATAGTAGTGGTAAAAAAATAGACTGCACTTTATGAAAATGAGAGGTTCCGTGTTGGAATATATTCAAATTAAAACGTCACCAATCCCTTTGAAGTAGAAGTGTAAATATGGAGACACAGTAAATGAGAAGCTTTTACGTGCACAGATTGCATCCGATTGCAGGCTTTGAACATGGTTTGCATTGGATCGATCTTTTAAACCGTACATGACTTTAGTATCGATGTTTAGTTATAAGAGGTCGTTCGATCTATCGTGCTGCTCAATTATAAATTATTTCAGTTTATTTCTGTTTCTTCTTTTAGTATTTAATTTGTCTAATTATATCATTCCACTTATGAACTCCGTTTTAATATTACTATAAACACTGAAGAAATTTCTGACAAGTTATCACCAGACAATAGTAACATTTGCAACTCTCCTTGTATTACAGATGTATTAGGATTGTAATGAATATAGTTTATTTTTATTATTTCACTAAATACCAGTCTACGGAATTTTACTTATGTAACTGGAGCTTACTTATTAGTCATAACTAATTTAGGGTAGTTAAAATGAAATTAGGTTAATATAAATTAAAATAAAATAATTAAATATACTAGGACAATTCGTATATGACCATCTAGTCCCAAAGTAAGCAACATAGCACTTGTGTTCTGGATACTATATAACTAAAATACATATATACTTTTCTTTTGTAAATAAATACATAAATAAACCCAGACGTAAGACGCCACGGAGGTCGTCAATAAATTTGTATTGTGTGTTTTTAGTTCATAAGTAAAAGTATAGTTGGGCTGCGAGTAATCTAAATCTCACAATTAGAAATCAAAACGGTAATCCATACTAATATTATAAATGCGAAAGTAACTGTCTGTCTGTCTGTCTGTCTGTCTGTTCCTCTTTCACGCCTAAACGGCTGAACGGATTTTGATGAAATTTGGTATGGTGATAGATGATAACCTAGAAATGGTCATAGGCTA
This sequence comes from Malacosoma neustria, assembly GCA_963693495.1. Classification (NCBI taxonomy): domain Eukaryota; kingdom Metazoa; phylum Arthropoda; class Insecta; order Lepidoptera; family Lasiocampidae; genus Malacosoma; species Malacosoma neustria. The sequence continues at coordinate 8,573,147 of OY856373.1, forward strand.
TAAATAATCACGCCATCGTTCTTAGGGGGTAGGCAGTAGGCAGATAACTAAATTGAGTTAATGATTTTTTGTGCTTATCCGGTATCTATGAGAATCGGCCAACATCTATTTTTCATCCCCCTAAATGTTAGGGGTAGTCCACCCCTAAATTTTATTTTTTATTTTTTGACATTTTATTATTTTTATGGCAGAACAACGTTTGCCGGGTCAGCTAGTATGAAATAAAGCACGTATTCAAGTAAACTTATTGAAGCCAGTCAACATGTTACACGGCCATATCGAAACCGAGAATTCTCACTCCATCCACAGATCCGTATTGGTTCGAGTGGAAATAATCTTGCGGCGTAGTAGTTTATTAGGTTCGCAATATCGGAGTGGAGGAAAACGCAATACGGAGCGATTGTTCCAAAGACCCAAATTTATTTTTAAATCATACGCCTAATTTTAAACGCTGAGCATTGCTTCTGGTTTAAATCATTGCATTTCACATGGATAATAATATGGTTTGAATTGATTTTCTATACATAATGTACATGCGTTAGATTTCTTCCGAATACGATATCATTAATTATTATTAATAATTATACAAAATAATAATCAGTATCCAATTCGCACCAAGTAGTGTATATGTAATAAATTAAGTGCACCACTGGCTTGAAAATTCTAATTCATTGATCTAGTATTTCGTATAATACGGTTTTTGTTTCAACAAACAATATATACATGTAATTTCAAGTAATATGTACATATTGCTGTATTCAAACGATCATAAAAAATAAATTTTATATATACTCGAGGCTTATTTTCATCGAATTGTTTATTATGGCCTTGAAAGTTGTACACACAGTATACACGCAATGAAAAGCTAAATTGGCTTCTAAAATATTCCTTTATATTACCTACATGTATTGTCTAGATAGACGTTTCATACAAAGGAAATTATTAGTCTTAATCTAGGCTACTGTTACTGTTTCAAATATTTTTTTTTTTTGTTTTTAGTGGGAAAGTTACACAAGTATTTCATAAACATTTTTATTAAGCCACCGATTGTCAAATTTTTAGATTTCTTTTAGTTTCAAGAGGCGCTCTTGTTAAATCGAAATATATGGCCAACTTCCCCGGTGCAGTCAAGTCGCTCAGCGAGCTATGGAACTGACTATTTTGAGCAGTTATTTTTAAATTTCTAAATAGGATTATACACAAGAGAATCAAATTGACATAACTCGCAAAATATTCAATCTTAAGTGGTAGTGAGCCGGTCACGTTTATTGCAGGCTATGTTTATGAAGGTCCTAGAGTGAGCATCGTGTAGACGCGATGCTAGAGCAAACCTAGTATAAGAGGTATCTCCAACTTTGTGGACCAGAGAAGTTGCTAGTCTCCGGCTGGATGGGAAAACTAAAGAACTGGGACTTGTGGTGGAAAATTGAAGGCTTGCGTACAATACCAGACGTCAATCGCCTAATCATAGAAAGGAGAGCAAACGAGCATATACTCGTGTATTCTTTGGAGTAATAACAATCTAATTGCTTTGATTTCATTTTATTGAATAAACACAAACATTTTCCCAGCACGCTTGAAGCTTTATTAATAGCACTATCTATCACAGGCATTGAATCTGAGATGTCTATTTGTCGGTCGATTGTCCGTGTATTGGCCTACGTTGAGCACTGAGCCATTGTGCGGCGAATGGGACATGTTAATTATGGTGTTGATAGTGAATATTATGGCAGTGTCACGAACATTAAAGTTCATTAGTTATACACTTTTGTTATTGCTTTATTGTATAGTAGATTATGGCATATTTTAAGGCATTTTTGGCGTCTCTAATAACCCGTTGTTACTTTCGTCTTATGTATTCAACATCCTACTCCAGATTCCAAAGTATTGGATTCTGATACTTTGGCCGGGACCAGCTACTGACATTTATAGGTGACTGTAACTTCTTAGTATCAAGTGTGCCGTTAGGCTGTCTGCTGTCCCACAGCAATGACGAAATTTTGAAAAATACACTGTAAATGTAACACTGTAAATACACTGTAAATTCTTAATTAATACACACAACATGCACTATTATCATTAATATGGGAAAAATTATGACGACTATCAGACTAATTGAATCATAGATACTTTAAATTTAACAATTTTATATTTAAACGGATATCTCATTTTTTTTTGTTTCAATGAAACCACTTGGGTTAGTTTCAACATTTTAAATAGTTTCCCTGTTAACAATCCAATGTTACTTTAAAACTGAATGATATAAAACTGACCCAGTTCTAAAATCGTAATGTTCCAAATCATAATATTAGGAATTTGTTCTGAATGAGTTCATTGCAAGCTTCGAGACAGCGTGAAATTCCCCGAGGATTGTCTGAGCTTTATTGTTCATAGCGGTTGAGCAAAGGCCCGTAAAAAATTTAACTGTCATTTAATTTTTGCTATACTAGATAGAGGTAAGGATTTTTCAAGAGAAAAATGAGACACGTTTAAACGAAAACTATTTTATTAGCTTTTATGATGAATAAAGTTGGAATTGTTATATTAGATATTTTTTCCTGGAGGTGTCGCAGAGCAATTACCTAACTCGTGATTCCCCAACAAAGTTTCAGGTGAACTCAGGGTTTTAGATGGGTGCGTAGCCGCATCGACGACTAGTTATCATTTGCTAGACAGATAATGAATATGCATTAGCATTAGTTCTAACGTGGCATTGATAAGACACAGTTTTCAGTTTTCTTTAGCATAAAAAATAATATTCTACACGTAGATGAATATTTTTTTATTTTAATTATCGACATAGCAGCGCAACTTCCCGATACGAAAATTTCATAAATAAATTGTGCATTATTATAAATAAAATAGCAGATCAAGTCGCTACAAAAACCATGTCATATGATGACAGTGTAGCTGCAGGATATGTGCCTTTGTGTCGCGTGTAATTTTAATGAGTTTCGTATTGGGCCGGAGCAGTACCGTCGCCTCGAGTGAGGATAGCTATATTAGCGACACAGCTGAAGAGCCGGAAATCTCCCTACACCCTAGTCTCTGAAGAACGCTTAATAGAGCTGGGATGTTTGAATGTGAAAAATATCGATTATTCTTAAGAGCTTTGTAGCTGTATCAGAAGCGTTCAAGGTGGAGCTAGGCTGTTTTAAGTATTGTCACAAGACTTTAGCATGCCTTACGAGGTATCATTTATTTTCTTGTAGTTGGATGTCACGGGTTCGATTCCCGTCCAGTGTCTGAGTGTTTCTGTATAATATGTATTTATTTACAAAAATAAGTATATATGTAGTATTTCAGTTGTGTAGTACCTATAAGATGGTGTTGTGTGAAAGGTCCCAATATATTTATTTTATTTTATTTAAATTTAATAAAGGGAAATAATATGTTATTTCTAAATAAAAATTAATGTAGTATTATAAAAAGAGTAGTATTTATAACGAATGTCCTTTAACTATGTAAACTTGCAAAAGAAAAAATAATGTTTTTTCTAATCGAGAGTCTTAGTAAACTATAAACATGAAAAAAGTCTAAGCAACACGCATATTACAAATTTACCATTTATACTAATTAATTTCTAAGTCTTTACTCACTCAAAATGCATAGGTATGTAAACTTTTTTGTTATTGATGACATACTGGCTAGTTCTAAAAAAAAAATTTGATTATGTTTTTTTTTTCATAAAACTAAATGAAAGGGAACTTGTTTGAATTTAAGTGCGTTTTTATTGCTACGTTTAGTCTTGATTTTATAATTTTATAACCATTTAAATAAAGTTAGCGACAAAGTTGAATTGTTAGTTATTCTTTACGTCATGGAGCGACGTCATTTGGTGGCAAATGAAATGCAAAGAGCTGTAGGAATGTTTCAAGCGGGAAGTGATCAATCTCAGGTATCTCGGCATTTTGGCATTCATATAAGTCTTATTTGTCGTCTTTGGCAGCGTTAAAATAATACAAGGGAACCCGCTGAACAGCATCCAGGCCGTAAAAGGAGTACAACCACTCGGCAAGACCGGTACATACAACTGACTGCAAGACGCCAGCCGATGTTAACCGCTCGAGAGATAAGTTTGAGGCTACAAAATTCAAGTGGTGTTGATATAAGTCCCCAAACTGTGCGAAATCGACTGCATGAGTACGGCCTACGAGCTCGATGCCCAATTAGGTGCCCATACGTCACGGGAATCACGCTCGTCGAAATGAATGGTGTAGAGAACGCAGAACATGGACCCAGGAACAATGGTATAAAATTATGTTTTCCGATGAGTCGCGATTCGGGGTTAGGCCTGATACAAGAAGGGTGCGAGTGTACCGTCGGCCCGGAAATACTGAAAGGCTCAGGTGCATTCAGGAAGTTCGTCCATACAGCGGCTCATCCACCATCCTAAAATTTAATTTAGTACATGTTGCTTAGACTTTTTTGATGTGTGTATTTTATATAAGTGAAGACCTACGTAGCGCTGTTATGCGTCAAAATGCTTGGGGTCACACGTTTGCTACCCAAATTTGAATGTTTATGTACAATACATATTTATTTGCAAAATTAAAGTATAGAAGTAATATATCAGCTATCTAGAACCCATAATACAACTGCTTTGCTCCTTAATTTGGGACTAATTGGTGTTGTGTCAATTGTCCCCGTATATTCATTATTATTAATTAAAGGCATTCTGAAAATTATACTTAATCTAGCTCACACGCACAATTTATACTCAATATTCAAAAATATTTTCATTATATCGATAACTAGATAATTTACATCACTGGCCAGTCTATTAATTTCGACAGAGCAGCCATAAGCGAGGCTGTTGCTGTTATTAGCCTACCCTTTAATGCGTAATAATTTACTGCAGTTATATTAAACAAAACAGAATTAAAACTTTACTAACTAGCGGGGAGGTTACCCTATGTAGGTATTACAACTAAGAGCATTAACGATAGGAGGGGCATAATTTTATGAATCCCAAAAAACTGTTTAGGGTTCTGTCATCGCTTATCGCCCATAATATAAACAAAATTGTTACTCTGCTGGTTTACAATATTTCACATATGGTCTTTATATTGTAATTATTTCCATTTTCTGCCAACGGACGGAAGCGCTGGTTTAAAAAAAACTATTTCATGATCTGTTATCTAATTTAGATTCACTTTATTTTTTTTAACCCTATATATTTATAATACAGTAAAAAAATAAAAAAAGCTCTTTATTCGCGGGGTATACGTTCCGTAAATATACCGCGAATACGAAAACCGTGAATATGGAATGGTAATTTATATGGGATTATAGGGGATACGTTCCTAAGTGACAAAATAAAAATCAAACATTTAAAAATATCAGTTTAGATTATAAATGATAAAAGTGGTTTTTACATATTACTTTGACTACGTTTGTAGAATTTGAGGTTAATTGACGGTATATATTTATTTATTTACATCATAAACTAAAATAATTTTTTTTACAAACGTAGAAGATGAAAGAAAAAGAAAGATTTTTATCTCGTTAGGCCAAAGAAGTATATAATAACTCTTATGTGCGTACACACACACACAGCTTTGTACAAAAAGACAGACAGCCCACTTAATAGAAAGCAGTTAGTTACCTTTGCATATGAGTCGTATAGAAACAAAAACAGCAATCTGTCATTTTGGTGAAAATCAAGTTATATATTGGGCAGCACTGTTCCATTAGAATATTCTTTGCCCATTTAATAACTTCATATCAAAAACAGTAAATTCTAACCAAAAATTCGACTCAAAAAACTAATTTAGTATCAAATACAGCAATATACTGACGATTGAGTTTCAAAAACAGCAATATGTGAGTGTCAGCCAATCACAAGCGTGAATTCGGTTGTGCGTCAAAATGGTGTCCGTGTTGTTTCTGTTGTGAGTTTTGTGCGTATATTTTCTTGTTTTATTATAAAAGTAAATTCGAAAAGATAGTTTTAAGATTTAAAAACTGGACATGGATGTGCACCCCACGCGTGCAAATAATAAGTTTGCACGAAAGAAGAAAACAGATCCTACAAAATGGAAAACAAATGTTGCAAAACGGTTGAGGTATGTATTAACAATGTCTTAACGTAGGGCTGTCGAAACACATTTAACTGGTTTACACTTAGTAATTGTTAAGTTCACTTTATGATTTGAAAATCAATTTTAATTTAATATGTACTAATTATTCAGTGACAATTTTGGATTTCTTGATTTTAAACACTAATTTTAGGGTTCCGTACCTAAAAAGGAAAACGGAACCCTTATAGGAACACTCCGTTGTCTATCTGTCTGTCAATGAAGCCTATAGGGTACTTCCCATTGACCTAGAATCATTAAATTTGGCATGAAGCTAAGTCTTATATCACAAGCAAAGGAAAAATCCAAAAACAGTGAATCTGAAATGAAAATACTTTTAAAAAAACTGGTCAAGTAGTTTAGAATGTTATAAACGATACACACATAAATCATACATTCTAATATGCAGAATACGTGGATCAACAGACGGGACCCATTTCAATTTTTCAGGGCTCCTTGGGAAGATTTGATTGGTAAAAGAAAAGGTCCTGAATGTTGATCTTTCTATTCTGCATTTTAAGAATTTATGATTTGTTTTATGTCTGTATCGATTATTAAACTATTTTAATGGTCTAGTTATTCAGGAAACCTTAACAACATTCTAAACTACTGGACTTGCTTTTTTCTTTTTAGTTTTGACGCGGTCGGGTTTTTTGTTTTTTTATAATTACTATTTTCATTTAAATTAAATTAAAAGTAACACATGTTATCAACAATCCCTAACACGCTTTGTTTTTCTTTTTAGATATTCATCGAAAGACATGCCAACTCGAGTTTGCGAACATAATACAAAAGCATTGAAATGTGCAACATTGACAATGAAAGATTTATCAAAAATACATCGGGATTTTTATAAGAACTCGACAAAGCATGACCAAGATATAATTCTTTTCAAATTGTGTTCAATACAAAAAACTCAACAAAGACCTAACTTTAAAGGCAAAAAGAAATTCAAAACTAACTATTCCGTATTCATTAACAAAAAGAGAGTGCCAATCTGCCAAAAAAATTTTCTCAATATTTTTGGCATTAAAAAATATAGAGTGGAATACTTGATGAAAAAGTTTTATGAAACGGGAGAATTTCCTCGTGAAGCTCGTGGGGGTGATCGGAAGACTAAAACGTACGCACAGAAAAAAGAATCTGTTCATCGTTTTATTCAATGTCTGAAATGTATAGAATCTCATTATTGCCGAAAAAGCAAGGATGCTGAAAGAAAGTACTTGCCATGTGAATTAAACATTAAAAAACTTTACCTAATGTATAATACTGACCAGTGTAATGCACAACTTGGGGTAAAATTATCATACTTTCGGCATATTTTCAACACTGAATATAATTTAGGCTTCGGCACACCACAAACGGATGTTTGTTCAAAATGTCTGGAACTAAAAGGAAAGATAAAAATGGAGACAAATGAAAATAAAAAAAGTGTTTTGATTGCAGAGAAGAGGGTTCATTCGTTAAGAGCGAAATCATTTTTTGAACACTTGAGAGATACTACACCAGGCTTGAAAATAATTCCCCCGCGCCGGGTGTACTGGTGGAATGCGGAGCTCGAGCGGCTCCGCAGGGCGTGCAACTGCGCCCACCGCCAGTACACCAGGCTCCGAAGACGGAGTCGCCGCGACGCGGACAGAGCGGCCGCGGAGGCTCGGCTCTACGGGGAGTACAGGAGCGCCAGAAACGACCTCCACCTCGCTATCCGCGAGGCGAGGGCGGCGGCGTGGGGGGAGCTCTTGGCCAGCTTAGATCAAGATCCTTGGGGGCGACCCTACAAAACGGTGCGGGGCAAGCTCCGCCCGTGGGCGCCCCCGCTGACCGAGAGTCTCCCCCCGCGCCAGGTGGATGGTTTTGTCGGCGCTCTGTTCCCCACGAGGGCTGAGCACTCACCTCCCGCCATGGTCCCGCCTCATTGGGATGAGAGGGACCCCAGCGCGGACGACGACCCCATGCCCGACGTGGACCGGGCAGAGCTGGGGGCAGCGATGTTGCGGCTGAAGGCCAAGAACACCTCCCCCGGCCTCGACGGCATACCGGGGCGTGCCTGGGTTCAGTCCCACGACGTCCTGGAGCCCCGACTATTGAGGCTCTTCGACGCGTGTCTGCGATCGGGCCGGTTTCCCCGCAGATGGAAGACGGGGAGGCTGGTCCTGATCGCGAAGGAGGGGCGCCCGGCGGACTCACCGTCCGCCTATCGGCCCATCGTGCTGCTGGACGAGGTGGGGAAGATCTTCGAAAGGATCCTCGCAGACCGCCTCGTCCGGCACCTAGAGACAGAGGGGCCGAACTTGGCGGACGAACAGTTTGGGTTCCGCCAGGGGCGCTCCACTATTGACGCGATCACGCGTCTGAAGAGCCAGGCGGAGGACGCAGTGGCTCGAGGTGGGGTGCTATTGGCGGTGTCACTCGACATCGCCAACGCCTTCAACACCCTGCCGTGGAGCTGCGTGCGGGAGGCGCTCAAGTACCATCGGGTGCCTCCCTACCTCCGTCGCATAGTCGGAGCATATTTGGACGATCGTGCCGTCGTCTACCCGGTCCAAGGTGGGCAAAGTCGGCGAGACGTCGTGTGCGGTGTTCCACAGGGGTCGGTCCTGGGCCCCCTGCTGTGGAACATCGCATACGACTGGGTCCTGAGGGGGGCCCTCCTCCCCGGCGTCGGCGTCATCTGCTACGCCGACGACACGCTCGTCACAGCGCGCGGGAGGAACCCCCGCCAGGCGTGCCTTCTGGGCACGGCTGGGGTGGCGCACATAGTGGCAAGAATCCGGCGACTAGGCCTGGAGGTGGCCTTGAACAAGACGGAGGCCGTGATATTCTACGGGCCCCGTCAGAGGCCGCCACCGGGCCTGAGCATAACGGTAGGAGGCGTCCGCATCACCGTCGGGCCGTCCATAAATTATCTTGGACTGGTGCTTGACGGGCGATGGGACTTTGCGGCGCACTTCGAGCGCCTGGCGCCGAGGTTAGTTCGGGCAGCGGCGGGACTCTCCCGTCTGCTGCCGAATATCGGCGGACCGGGCGCAGTGTGCCGCAGGCTCTTTGAGGGAGCCGTGCGGTCGATGGCCCTTTACGGGGCCCCGATCTGGGCAGATCGCCTGACGGCCAAAACGACCGCGCTGCTTCGCAGGCCGCAGCGTGTTCTGGCCGTCAGGGCGATACGGGGATACCGCACGGTGTCCTTTGAAGCGGCCTCCCTGCTGGCCGGATCCCCACCATGGGACCTCGAGGCCCGAGTCCTGGCGCTGTTATACCAGTGGCGCCGGGACGCGGCCGAGCGTGGCTCTCGCCCTGCACCTCGCGAAGTTGAGGTAAAGAGGGCGGAGCTGCGCGATGAGGTGCTCATGGTGGAGTGGAAGGAGCGCCTCGCGCACCCCAGCGCGGGCCTCGCCACCATCGAAGCGGTGAGGCCCGTCCTGGCCGAATGGTTGGAAAGGCGCCACGGCACCCTGACCTTCCGCCTGACGCAGGTCCTCTCGGGGCACGGTTGCTTCGGGAGGTACCTGTGTCGCATAGGGCGGGAGATGACGTCGGGGTGCCACCACTGTGGCGCGGGCGACGAGGAGGACACGGTTGACCACACTGTCGCCGTGTGCCCTGCGTGGCGCGAGGAGCGCCGCGCCCTCGTCGCCCAAATCGGCGTGGACCTGTCGCTCCCGGCCTTGGTTCTGTCCATGGTCGGGGGCGATCCTGGATGGACGGCCGTCGCCTCCTTCTGCGAGGCAGTCATGTCCGCAAAGGAGGCGGCGGAGCGGGAGCGGGAGTCGACCACCACACTCCCCTCCCGCCAACGCAGGCCACGTCGGCGGCGCCGGAGGTCAAGTAACGACCTCCGGCCGCCGTAAAAAGCGGCCGCGGGCGGCCCCTCGGGGGAGAATCCGCCGCCCGCACTTTTGCCGCGAGGGTGAGGGCTGCGTGCTGTTCCGCGGCCCCCCTCAACTCCTAGAGTTGTTAGGAGAGCGCCGGGGGGACGAAACCCTGACCCCCTGGCGCCAACACTTTAGAAGGGGCCCGCCTCAAGACAAAGGGCGGGCCGGCGCCGGCCCGGGCCACGAGATCGGCAGGCCATATATCCGTGGGCCCGGGCGTAGGCGATAGGAGAACAGCGGGGTTTTTTAGTGGGTAGTCGGATGGCCAAACATCTTTCCCGGAGTCCCACATATCCCCGGGCCGGGGGAACCCGTCAAGAGAGGTTTTTCCCCGAGACCAAAAAAAAAAAAAGGCTTGAAAATAATTTCTTTTGATTTCCAGAAAAATATACCATTACCAAAGGTGCCCGACCAAGCATGCTATTATAGCCGACAATTATATTTCTATAATTTAGCCGTAGTAGAAGGCCATTCAAATTTGCCTTTAAATAAAGATCGTGTATTCTCCTATTATTGTACAGAAGACGAATTTGGCAAAAATGCGAATTTGGTGGCATCTGCAGTTTATGACCGACTTTGTAAAACTGATAAAATGGACATATCAAGAATTCGTTTGGTTGCAGACGGATGCGGCGGGCAGAACAAAAACAGTATTTTAATTGGCATGTGCTGCAAATGGCTATTAGAAAATGTAAACATTAAGAGTTTAGAAGTAATTTTTCCTGTCACAGGTCATTCTTTTATGCCTGCTGATCGCTTTTTTGGAGTTATTGAAAAAAAGCTGCGTAAAATGGAGGTAGTACTTCATCCCAAAGAAATTATAGATGTTGTGTCTGAAAACGCAACATTAGTAAAATTTGGTGAAGATTGCTCAGTTTTTGACTGGAAGACATCTATAAAAGACATCGTAAAACCCACCACAACTTGGAATATTCAATTCAACCGGTGTAAAAGATTCATTATGCGTCGTTCAAAAAAACCTGGTAACGTGCTTGTGAGGGGCGAAATATATTATAAGAGTGACCTAGCTACCGCACAAAATATTTGCAGACCACGAAAACTTATAAATATGATACATCCGATGATACTGCCCAGCATTGTGGCTGTTAACAAAAGTAAATTGAATGATGTCAATAAATTACTGAGCAAACATTTTGGTACCGAATGGCAAGGTTTATCGGAATTAAATTTTTATAAACAAATACTATTAAAACAGGAGGCCTTACAAGAAACACCTTCCGAGGAAACATATTGTGATGAAGAAGTTCAGGAACTTGACGAATTTCGAGTTTAACTTTTTTAATTATAACTAATAAAGTATATTAATAAAAATCAAACATCTCTAATTATGAATTTTAATTTGAATGACAACCCTAAATTACGTGTTTCGTTGTACTAATCAAAGACAGCAATCTTTGACATAGCTAGTACCAAAAGCAGCAATCTGGTATTTGTTTAGAATCAAATCCAGCAATATTTAAATGTTAGTATCAAAAACAGCATTCTAAAAAAAACATTTAAATTATATTAATTTAATTTTAATACTATCTACTCCATGTTATATTTAATTAAAATACAAACCTTTAATTTATCAAATTAGATCGCATGTGATAACTTTATGAATTCGATTTAAGAATGATATGTTTTTTCTTAATTACCACTAATTGGTGAAATGTCAGATTGCTGTTTTTGTTTCTATACGACTCATATAGATGTTTGCATCACCAGATGCAATTCCAACGCACCGGCTTCAAAGGCATCTGGAATCTGGGTTACTTATGCCAAAATACAAGGTTATTAAAGCGGCTAAATATAGATGGTTGTCATCTAGGAATATTTATTCTTTTTCTATTTCTGTTTTATTTTTTTTAAACGTAAGGAACTTCGTTCCTGATGGGGGTCCCCCGGCTATATTTTTTTTATTATTATGCATGTACCGATTCACCGATAAATAACACTCGCGAATAAAGAAATCTTTAGCCGCGAGTGCAGGTATGGAGTCGTATTTTTTTAAATCCGCGAATAGTGAAAACGCGAATGAAGGAAGCGCAAATAAGGAGCTTTTACTGTAATATATATCAAAATGTTGCTCCTCAATCAAGATAATAAATTTATTAGACATTAAGTATAAGTATTATACTTAGTGTTAGAATTCTTCTTAGTATTTGTATTTTCCTTAGTATTTGTATCAAATATTTATCAAATAGCATTAGAATCTTATTTTGTAAATTTATCACGACCAATGGACATCTACTACAATATATCACGTAGATTCAAAAATATGTTAGAAAATTAATTAAACTTAAACTACATGTTTTTACTTTGAAAATAAAACATATTTCAAAGATATATAAAATCAATCGAAATCATCAATAAAACTATAGATCTCACATATAGACAGTTTTATAGGTGAAATAGAAACTCCGAGCAGACATGCTCCATGTGTTCTGTTAATAACTTTGCCATTGTGCTAACATTTTCGTACGTCTGTGCTGTTTTACTTTGGTGCTGGGAAAAATGTTTGCTCCAAAGTTGGTTATGTAATTGAGGTTGGAATAAATGGATTCTAAATTTAAGGAGTTGAGAATTTGTTGAACAATGTTTGTGAAATTGTTCTGTAGTTATAATTTACCTTATTTAAATTGATTCATAACAAAATAAGGTTATAACTTAAAACATATAAATTATTCTGAAGGAATAGATATCTGCTTTTTATGGATACGAGTATAATTTACGTTAAAATCCTACATATTAATAAATAAGGAATTTGCAAGCATACCGACTAACTACAAATAAAACCATTTAAGGTGACTTGTTAAACTAGTCTTGAAATATTTTTTAACGGTCATTAAAAACATTCTGTAGTACATTTCTATTTTTAAATTTAATATAATAATAATCCATACTAATATTATAAATGTTCAAGTAGCTTTGTCTGTCTGTCTGTTAGGTTTTCACGCCTAGGCCACTGAGCCAACTTTGAAGAATTTCGGTATGGAGATAGATTAGACCTTGGAGAAGGATATAAGCTACTTTTTGTCGCAAAAATGAATCTTGAAGGGGACCAAATAAGAGTAAAGGTAATTAAGTTCTGCTTTTTTTATATGGTAGAACAACATTTGCCAGGTCAGGTATTAGACAATAAATATTCTGTGACCATTCACATAGTGTCATCTAGTCCCAAAGTAAACAGCACAGCTGTATATACTTTTCGTTTACCATTATATACTTATTACATCTGCACGGTGCCAGTCACGGAGCGAGAGTGCACCGTACAAGGATGAGTAGGATAGTTCGAAAACATTGGGGAGAGGGAAAGGTGCGGTATTTGAGATATGCGATACTTTGCAGTGGGCAAAGAAATTGTGCTGACCTTGATTCCATCCCTTCCCGCTTCGGTTCAGGTCGAGGAACTATTGCACGTCACCAACTAAATATCACAAACTAGACACTGAACACACAATATTATGGCACAGTCAATGAGAGTAAGCTTTGAGTAACTGAAGCGAATTGCGCCCAGCGCAGAGAGTGGTCTTCAGGGAGGTCGAACGTCGACCATACCGCGCATTTAGATGTTCGCGCTATACTACCCTCGTCCCACGCTCGCTTTTACCTTTCACCTGACTGAGAGTGAGGGTAGATAACAAAATCAGGAGGAGAGATCTCAACATTTATGCAAGGATCCAACAACGATTATATATAAACACTGGGTGTTTATATATAATCGTTAAACGTGAGTTATACTCAGGACAAGAATCGAACATTTGACACACATAGGCGTTCCGATATTCTAAAGCCGTTGTGCCACTGAGGTCGCTAGCAAGATCGTCTATGTAGACAAGATAAATATATGTAGTACATTAATAAAGGAAATATTAACTCTTGAAACATTCTTAAACGAGAAATCTTTTTAAAATGTAATGTGTGCCCAAATATCAAGCACAGTGTTATACAAAGGCAAAACATGAATACCCCGCCGTTAATACCGGTACTTTGTGCACACATCCATCTTTATATTCAAGCGGTTCCCCGAAGCAGACTTTCTTTGAAAATGCCTTAAGGACCCATTCATATGCTGCGGTTACAAAATAATTGTACATTCAAAAGCTATATTTAAGGATGAGAAAAAATAGTTAACTTGACTTTTTTTAATATAAGCGAAAAAAGCTTTATCATCACTATATCGCCGAATATCGGTTACATCAAAAACTTCTGATTTGAGTGATTCCTTTGTACTAGCTTTTAATACTTTGAAATAAACATTTGTTCAATGTATTAATCCAACAGGCGGTGGTTGAATAGTATGTCACTTGTTCCCTTTTTTTGTTCGGAGTAAAGTTCCCGAGGAGAATTCAACGTAGTTACATGGGATTCTTAGCAAATTATAGCGAGGATGATCATGGCGGCATACGCCCTGAAATCCACGGAAGCCATGGATGGCCTTGTCGTACGATCTGTAACATGACCATACCAGCCCTAACACTCATATATCCTATATATTAGACCAAAATCATGAAAGCTACAAAGCAAACGCTCCTGGCGCAGTTTAAACAACGGATGCTACTAATATGAGTCTCTGCTGTTTAATGATAGAAGATGGCCTATTGTATTTGCCGACAAAACGCGTATACGCTACCGATAGTTCCATTCTATCGATAAGCATTAAAGCACATCTTCAAAGCGCTAGAACTGCTGCAGCTGCATCTTATTAGTTTTGTACAAAACATCCGTGCAGGGGCGGAGAAAGAATACTAAGCTCTGCGGCCGGGATCGGCCTGTCGTAAAAGGCGACAAAACAACCCACCCTAGCTACGTGGTAGGGCCCTGAGCCCATCTAGATGGCGACCACCTATGGTCTTAAGTATGCCGCCATAATTGTGCTGTGTTCCGGCATTAGTGGCCCAAGTTCCTGTACTCTTATGCGACAGCAGCGTGTTCGTGATGCAACTGGCATTGCAAACACCCATAGGCGACGGTAATTGCTAAATTCTAAACGGGCCGTCAGCCTGTCTGCTGTCCTTCAGCAATAAAAAAGTTGTTAAATGAAACGTGATATCATCTTCAATGTTTTTAATCCAAAACGTATTTATTAATCAATAAATTATAATAAAGAAAACTTGAAAGTGTTTTAGCATTTTTAAATATAATAGATAAAAGAAGAGAAAATCGGTCAATTTGAAGTGACCCTTACACAAGGAAGCTTAAAAGAATATAAAAGCAAGCGAATTGGCCGGGAGGATGGCTGGGGCGGTCAATCGAAGCAGTGAGACGGCTCATTACATGGCTGGGCCGCACAAAAAACCCGTTCCAATCTTGGTTTTATCTAGTCAATGTCACGTTTTAAGATCGACCCATTGAGTCAATGAAAGATACCGTATTGATCATTCTGGATAGTACCTGTTTATGTTGAGGTATAGTACCCGTTTATTCATACATAAAGAAAATAGTGCTATCGTCTGAATTAGTCATTCGTCTATCAAATTCTTATCTGTATTTTATAAATAAAAGCTGATCTAGTCGAATTCACTTTTTGATTTCTCTTTTACTCTGTACGTCTGTTGCGTAGTGAGTGATTTTTTTAAGTATGTTCTCAATGCTACTTAAATGTTATTAATATATATACTACTTTAGAACTTCGTGATTTGTATTTATCGTAACTCGCAAGCGATAATTTCCAATTGTATCTAACACTTGCACTTCGGAATGCAATATATGCTGCCAAATATTGACACTTGTGAGCTATTAGCATATTCTATCTTGTACTATTACTATTACTTAAGGAATTGAGTGAACTAATAAACCCCAACAAGCCAAACATTTGCGCTTACGATAATATATGCTGTTATAACTACGACCTTTGCATAATTACTTAAATTTGACTTATACTTGATGATATGACAGCTAGCTAAAATTTAATTAATTTCAACATTTCTAATGTTTACTATATAGTACAATACGTATTGGCAAGTTACACATACCGGTGATCCCGATATGCATGTTTGCTCACGATATTTCCTTCACCGTCACATAGCCATTATGCTATAATATGCATATAAGATGTTAAAAACTGCAGCGATGCATGCCACCATGGGATTTGAACCCGGCACCTCTAGAGTGATCTTTGAGTGTAAACACTGAGCTACCAGGTACCCGTGTACTGTTTAGAGCACTTTGGACTCTGAAGTATCAGATATATGCGTAAATTTATGTCTGTAAGCCATAAAAGTAACTAAAAATTTGCATTCAACATTTAAAGTTTGTTTCAAACATTTGTTTGTAAAAATGTATCTAAAAAGCTTTCAATTTAATTACAAGTTCAATTAAAAGTTGCTTGCATT
Organism: Malacosoma neustria; assembly: GCA_963693495.1. Taxonomy (NCBI): domain Eukaryota; kingdom Metazoa; phylum Arthropoda; class Insecta; order Lepidoptera; family Lasiocampidae; genus Malacosoma; species Malacosoma neustria. The sequence continues at coordinate 8,589,437 of OY856373.1, forward strand.
TTGCTTGCACTTGCAGTTTCATTCAAATAAATTCAATCATACGATGTATGTTTACCGTCTTCAACTGAAACTATTGCATTACATTAATTGAATTAAAAATAAATCTCAGTAAAGCGTGGAATTATTTAAATTGTCCGTGACTATTCCAACTATTCTGTAAAATTTGACGTTCGTTAAAGTAAAGAAAAGTTTAATAAGTGTTCCTCGGATAGGAGCCATACTAGTTTCAAGTTTCGATAAGAAGCCGCTCCGACTGAATTCGACCACTTTACTCTCCGCTTTATTCTCACGCTTCGTCGACACTTTTAATGACTTATCCGCTTCTCTTTCTCATATAAAAGAAAAGACTCATTTTTATTAAAACAAAGTCTTTGCAGACTATTCATCTTCTATAATAATAATTTTTACATTCCACAAAAAAATCAAATAACACTCCGGTTGGTAATACCGTGAAAGAAAATTTAATATCTCGCTAACGTAGAGCATTATAACGATTGGAGTTGTTGAGTTATTTTTATACAAATTATAAAGGGACACGAAATAAAATGATTAATCAAAACAATTCATCTATTTGATATTATAAAGGTAATATAAATGTTAACAACTGACATTTGAAAAAAAACAAAATAAAAACAATTGTGTCAGAAATGAGTCGCAAAATTAACTGAAAGTATGTAAAGTACTAATGTTATTATAATAGTATATTGCGTTAAAATCCCTTTATACCCCTATGATTATACCCCTATACAGTATTACTACATTTACTATAGCAAAGTTACAAAATATTCTTTTAATATAATGTATTCTTTTAATAAGTCTTCAACCCGATTCAAACTAAAGTTTGTATTCCGGAGAACAAGTTTTACTGTAGTGTTCAATCAAAGCTAACGAGTTTAAATGATACTAACTATTCTTAAAAGGAAATACGATAAATCTTATGTACTATCTAAATTTATTTTTAGTTACTATCATATCATATAAAGCGAAGAGAAGAGCGCCATGTAATAAGGAGGATGCTATAAATGAGACTGGATTGATTGTGTAAAAGATGATATGGTTAAAAAAGGTGTGAATGTTCAGATGACGGCTAATAGAGGAGAGTAAAAGGACAGGACATGTTGTGCTGACCCCACATAGTTTGGGATGAGGACAGGAAAAAGAAGATTGATCTGATTCCCAAAACTGAATGGTGTACACCAATAAAAAGCCTTCTGCCTGTAAACCAATAAAAAGTGTAATGATAGGTCAGAACAACGTGGTCAGTTCATTGTCGTTTCATTTGCATACAGTCTCAAACTAAAACTTATGAATGATAAATAACTCGACCAATTTAAATCATTATTGTCGGGTTTCCAAATGAATAATGCTCTGAGATTTCAACAGGGCAAACAGAGCTACGAAAAATAAAATTTTATTCCTACGAAATAAAATCAAAGATGCGCTGCAAGTGATTGAATCAATAGTACACGTGTAGTAATAAAAACACGTTACTTTTATGGAAACCCAATCAAATTGCGAGAGATTTGCATTTAAATTTCACCCATACACGATGGCGTATAATAAGATAAGCAAACAAAACGCTTATACGATTTCATTATGCTATCAAATACGTGACGTTCTATTGTACCCATTTGATGGGAAGTGATGTTTGTGGATTGATTTTGTATTTCTGTAAAGTATGAGACTTTTTTATTGCTGTACAGACAGGCTTTCGGCACACTTAATAGTGAACAGTTCTCGTAGCCTATGTTATGGTATATGTTTGCAATGCCAGGGTCACCACCAAGATGCTGCTGTCTGCGTAGGGGAACTGAAACGTTACTTACGCCGGAGTTTTATTAGCAGGAGAGAGCGCTACCAGGTAATTATACCAGCATATTTAAAGACCAGAGGTAAGTGCCATCCAGACAGGCTTGGAGCTCTACTACCTTGAAAGCTTTTCACATCAGATGTTAATACTGATACTTTAATGTCTAAAAAACACTAGTACATATTAATTTATTTTGTAATCATAAGTATGTAAACATATATATATATATATATATATATATATATATATATATATATATATATATATATATATATATATATATATATATATATATATATATATATATATATATATACTTAGTCAGGTCATAAGTATTGTCACACAGTAAAAACTTTTCTTTTAGAATGCTGGCCACAAAAAAGTTTATTGAATTCGAATTTCGAATTGTTCATGAAAATAAAAATGTATAACTTTTAGAATTTTACTCATTTTTAAATATGGAGTGGACGCTTAAAGAAGACCGTGTTGCAGTTATTGCGTTGCATAGTTGCAGTTACGCGCCAATTCAAATTTTTAACATACTGAAAAATTTGAATATAACCAAAAGATTCGTTTATCGTACCATCAAACGATACAATGAAGACTCTAGTGTAGATGACAGGTCAAGAAGTGGTCGCCCTCGGTCTGTTAGGACTCCAGCAGTGATAAAAGCTGTGAAGGCACGAATTCAAAGAAATCCCAAACGTAAGCAGAAACTGTTGGCCCTTCAGATGGGGTTAAGCAGAACCACGGTGAAAAGGGTGTTAAATAAAGACTTAGGGCTTCGGGCATATCGAAGAAAAACAGGACATCGTTTGAATGCTCGTCTAATGGACCTGAGACTGAAGAGATGCCGCGCTTTGTTGAAGCGGTACGCGGGAAAAAAATATCGGGAAATTCTTTTTTCGGATGAAAAAATGTTTACCGTAGAAGAGAGCTACAACAAACAAAATGATAAGGTGTACGCACACAGTAGTGAAGAAGCGAACGTCCGTATTCCGCGTGTCCAACGAGGTCATTTTCCATCCTCGCTTATGGTATGGTTGGGAGTTTCTTATTGGGGCTTAACAGAGGTACATTTTTGTGAGAAAGGTGTAAAAACGAATGCTGTTGTGTATCAAAATACAGTCCTGACGAACCTTGTGGAACCTGTTTCTCATACCATGTTCAATAATAGGCACTGGGTATTCCAACAAGATTCGGCGCCAGCTCATAGAGCGAAGAGCACACAAGACTGGCTGGCGGCGCGTGAAATCGACTTCATCCGGCACGAAGACTGGCCCTCCTCCAGTCCAGATTTGAATCCGTTAGATTACAAGATATGGCAACACTTGGAGGAAAAGGCGTGCTCAAAGCCTCATCCCAATTTGGAGTCACTCAAGACATCCTTGATTAAGGCAGCCGCCGATATTGACATGGACCTCGTTCGTGCTGCGATAGACGACTGGCCGCGCAGATTGAAGGCTTGTATTCAAAATCACGGAGGTCATTTTGAATAAACTTTAATGTCATAAGAATCTATGTTTTGTTAAGTTCATTTTGGTATATGAATGGTTACATAATGAATAAACTTGTTACAATTATTTTACATTAAACATGTGACAGAATTTATGACCTGACTAGGTATATATATATATATATATATATATACGCTGATCGCGCAGTAGGTCACCTATGCGCTGGACTGATCAAGTGAAGTCCGCAATAGGAAACAGTGTGTCTGACGGCGCCACTCTGCCAACAGGGAACGATGGCGTGAGATCATGCGGTGAGCTGTGTCCGCCCCTACAACCGACGTGGATGCCTCAACGTGACCACGACCGCTATGTTAAGAGTGAAACGAAAGAGAAGAAGAAGATATATATACGCGATACATCGTTTAAAGTGTCTAAATAATATTAATGTATCCAGATATGGAGAGAGCGTGTTGCAGAAAAGCGATCTTACTTTTGTCAACATTTTGCATTATAGCTTGTGTTGATGGTCTGTATCCCTTATAAATTTTAGAAAAATTATAGAAGAAATATTTTCCAAATGCTAGTATTTTTGATTATTTACTTAGATAAAATACATGAAACTCAGACGTCGTGTTGAATAAGCAATACTGTAAGTAACCGAAAAAAAAAACAATTTTTTCTTTGACTGTTTATATTAATAGTCGGTGTTTCAGTTTCGTCAATTTCAATTATATATTAAAATAAAATGTTTTTCAAGATTTTTTGTGCTTGTGTGTGTATTATGTGTATTTTTAATATATAATTGACAGAAAAATGCACCCAGAGCAAAACAAACCCACAAACATGACCACACCAGCGGGCTTTGCCCAACGCTCGTAATTTTTTCAGAGAAAATCTTAGTTCATTATTAATAAGAAATCGACAAAAATAATTTGGTGACAATAAAAAATCACATCCATTGTAAAATCTTACATTTCTTAATCTTGACTGGCGATCTCGTTAAGTTAAAAACATATGTCTTATCACTCCAGACCACTTGAATAGATACTAACCCAGCCAGTCGTGTCGCTGAATTCAGTAGTGACTATTTTGTTTGATTTGATTTGGGAGTCTAATATATCACTTCACGGCCTACTGAAGCTGTGTATTATATATCAAACTGTATAATTTTGTCAAGTTTTAAGTAAACAGGATTTTCAAAGTTCAACCATTAAAGTGTATAAAGTTTGTGTATATAACAGGCATTTAAAAAAAATACAAAACACGACGCTATAGGGAAAGTATTTGTTATATTACAATTTTAATTTTCACTAACTTCAAACCAAAATAGGGATTCATCACAATGAGCCATAACTTTTCATGTTAAAATATTTACTGAAATTCCAAGGGTACTCTTATAATGTATTTTACGTGTCAACAATAATGCTTTTGAGATTAATTTTGTCATTTGTATGGGTCGAGTTAATCGCCTTACGAGAGGGTTTAGCGCCGTTGAATGCAATTTCCATATTTTCTGCCTTTCAATATCTAACGTAAAGCGTGTTGTTTTGTTTTACACAGTCTACTTTGTTCGTAAAATAGGATTATTCTGGCTTGTTTTATAATGAGTCTCTATGTAATAATAATAAAAGCAAATAATGACAATCTACTGGGCTCAGGCACCCTCTAAAGAGAACGAACGCTATACCCGCTACGCTTGTTCAAGGATTGGTAAATTAAAAAACGTCGATCAACGATCAGGTGATCTCAGTACAGATTTTCACACGTTTTATTTCACCGTTGGAAGGTATTAATTATAATATGTTATTTATATTATTATAATATGTGAATCAGACGAGAAAAGCGTCATACCATCATAAGATACGAATCCGTAACTTCTAGGTTGGTCCGAATCTTTTTATTTGAAGTAGCAATCCACGTTATTATAAAAACAAATTAAAATCGTCAACATCATCTTAATGTTGCAAACGTAGATTGTCAAAGTAAATCTCCATTCCACTTTTAATTACTATCATATTATAAAAGCTTAGCTGAGCTTTTTTGTCTTTAGTTGAATCTATGGTCTTTAGTTTTCTTGACTAAGAAGCTATCAGAAGAAAACTGAAATACGTGTAACTAAACTTGGACTTTAAGGGAGCATCCGCCATCTGATCTCCAAACTTTGAAAGGAATAACTATCTGTAAAGTATTATAGCGTAAAAACTCTATTCCAATATCATGACTCCCTTATAATGTGTTTAGATGTTTAATCCTATTAATAGAGCTCATCGGGACACCACAGGACTAATGTTGTATCTTAGAGATACGTATAGTTTCTTTTAATCATCAGATTAAATGGGAACTACTCATTTATGTCAGAACGCTTGTGGGGGGTCACAGGATCAATTCTCATCCCCGTTCTGGGTGTTTATGTATTTATTATATTTATTTAAAAAAGAAAAGTCAGTTGTCATTACATAGGTGTTTTGCTGCTTACTTAGGGTCTAAATAGAATTAAATATCAAATTTTTAATTGATTTAATTGATTTATTTATTAAGAAGCGATGATAATTCATTCACGAGAATTCTGAAATAAAACGTCGGAACCTTATTGATTTAAGACTTATCTACATGTCTTTAACATACTTCTGTTCTCAGAGTACTATATTATACTTCTCTTCTCAGGGTCTTTATAATTTGATTGTATAATGATTAATTATTTTTTGATTGATTAATTATTGATTAATTATTATTAATAAAATTACTTTTTCTAGGTTTCATAGTTACTTTAGTTCATATCTATGCTATCTACTTTTATTATATTATATTTAATAAAATACAATTGATAAACAAAAATACAGATCAAAACATGATGAATTTAAAAAATTATTTCGTTATTAAAATACGAAAATTAATGTCTTTCTTTTCAGTTATTATTTTAATTTCAGTGCCAGGACACTTAATCGTATTTACAAATAAATGAAGCTATCAAATCCATTCAACGACGGGTGATGTTTTAAATAATTAGATTCAGGTACTACCTATATCACTGCCTCCGTAAACTATATTAGTTATATTTATCTGAGAAACATATAAATATAATAAATGTTTAGCATATAATGTACATATAAATTACATGTTCAGTGAAGTTTTTACGCCCCAATTTTATTATTGCTGTGGACATAGCAGACAGACTGACAGCCCGCTTAAGTAAGCTGTTATCATAGATGTTTGCGACGCCAGGGCCACCGTACGCACTTTTCCATTCGTGTACGGAATAGGAACCCGAGTCACTTATGTCTGAACCCTATGGAAGGCTATAATGGCGGGAAAGACAGAGACCAGAGGTGGTAGCTATTCAGGCGTGGAGCCCTACCATCTAGCTAGGGTTGTTTTGTCACCTTTTACGACAGGCCACTTCCGGTCGTAAAGATCAATATTCTAACTACATGCATGGAGAAAAACAACAATTGTTTTTTGCAGTGAATTTATTGACAGGAGATATTATGATGGACATTTACAAGGTGGATATTATTATTGGACTGTCGTAAAAGAGTACAACAAATTACATACTTTTGCTAGCATAGAGGCAGCAAAAAAGATTGTAGTAGATCTGTGTTGATAAGATCTAGTATTTAAATAATAGGAAAGGAAATATACCATTAAATATATATCATTAAAATTTGAAATTGCGTAAAGTTACCTTCAAAATGTGATATTAAATCATAAATTGCGTTTATAATTGAGTTAGTGAAGATGGGCGCAACGATGGGTGCCATATTTTTAATATATGTGCGACCAATTTCACGGGGTCCACCCGCATTTGTCGCCAACAGGTTTGAAATGAATTATTTCTAACAATCTCTAATTGTTCGTTTTCAAAAGATGTTTTCATTGCGGGTGTTTTATACTGTAATAAAACCTTATTTGATCATTTTGTCATTTTGAGTGTCTCTGATTATATATTTTAATTCTATTAAGATTTATTTTAATTATTTTTAAATAGGTTATATTTGAAGATATAAATGTTATGCATTCATGATGATTTGCTAAATAATATAGACTTGTTATTCTTAATTGTCACTTTGGGAGCAAAGTGATTGTACTTTGTAACATGAAACAGAGGTTTTAAAGATATTTGAATTATAAAACTTATAAATTATAATTTTAAGATTACTAAATCGGATTTCACGAATTTTAATGAAAGGAAAATAAAGTCTTTATTATATTCCTTTTTTTACTAGTATAAGTTTAAGTTCAGTAAACTTTTCAATTTAATGTGAACTTCAATATTTGGAATTCGGTTACGCTAATTAGTTAGATAATAATTATAAAGATAATAATAAATGCAAGCATATATATGTATGTTCTGCTATTAAATAGATTAGCATAACAAACACTTAGAACTTGTTTACAGTAAATTTAAGCACGTTCATTATACTTGAGCATTATGTTTATTAAAGAGAAGCGAGACTAATATGAATTAGGTAATATAGATGTATTTTAACAAGTATTTATATTTGATATTTCATTAAAAGGCTTATTGAGAAATTATTTGCTCTAAAAACGCTGAATTCATAATGAAGCATCAGTACGGGTTAAGCCGGTCTCGCTTAGACATAGGAATGAAGCATTTGCGATCACCTTTTAGAGGATTTGCGAAGACCACAAATAAGATTACTCTTTTTGCTAATTTAAGCAAGAGCAGTTCATTGAAATCCAAAGTAGCGTTCGGTTTTTCTTTTCGGGTTTTAGTCAGACAGCTGTTACTTTCATTATCTTGTGCTCAATGTGATATTAAAAGATGTTAGAAAACAACATTGATGCAAAGATAAAGTTTCTAATTAAATTAACGATCATCATCATCTTAGCGTTGAATCCCGGTTGCTAACCAAACTTCCGCTGCAGTGCCCGGGGTCCGGTATTTTACTTTTTCTTCTCCAATTCTTACAGACTGAAGTCATTCGCACGCATATCACCTTTACATCAAGCCAACATTTTTGGGGCCTCCCTCACTTGTCGTGGCATGGTTAGACATGTTTTCCTCACGTAAGTAGCCGGTTGCCATAAAACTTGACAATTTTTTTATTGCAGTCTGCTGTAGGACATCAAACAGGCTGACAGTCCACATAGAATTTAGCAGTTACCGTCGCCTATGGGTGTTTGCAACGCCAGTGGCATCGCGAACACGCTGCATAACGGTACAGGAATTTAGGTCACTAATGCCGGAACACAACATAAAGTTATTATGGCAGCATACTTAAGACTAAAGGTGGTCGCCATCCAGACGGGCTTGGGGCCCTACCACGTAGACCACCTACCATACCAGTGAAAGCGACATTCCTGCAATTTATCTGCAATGTCACGGATATGAAAGCTGCCGCAATTGCGGGAGTTCCTAAGGCGGTCTTTTTGCGTCACTCCACCGCAGGTACCATCACTGCACCTGTCTACATTCACCGCAGGATATTCGTCCCCATAACACAAAACACAAGCCTTATTATATAATTTATATCCCAAGGCCTAATTACCTAAACACTTAAAATTAATTTCTGTAGAACTAGCAAAGTATTCATAACGTGCACTTATACACGAAGGTGTACGTATTATACAATCTTAAAGATCAACTGGAAATAAACAACTCAAATTCCAAATGTCAAAATAGTAGATAAAAGAAACGTTATTGAAACATTCACACCCTCAGTTTAAATGAATATATTTAAAATAAGGCAAAATAACGTACATAAAGTCCTTGAGACATGTAGTATATTTTGATTTCAAACTTTTGTGAGAAAATGTATAAAAAGGTAGCATGAATATGCACTGGTCACTGTAGCGGATAATGAAACTAGACTGTACAGTTTAACAAGGGTTGTTAACCCCACGGTAGGGTACGCCCAGGAACTTTGCGCTCTATTATTAATGACAGCCCTTATTCCTCCCTCAGCTGGCAAGTAATGCAAATTATTGCGTTTCGCGATATTTTGTTTATGCTATCGCAGTGTAAACGCGGCGCGAGTAACACGGGAGCTAATAGTGACTGTAGACTGTACTTTTATAGAAAGAATATTAAGTATATATAGAAAGTATACTAACCTCTACGGCCGGGGTCGGCCTGTCGTAAAAGGCGACAAAACAACCCACCCTAGCTATGTGGTAGAGCCTCTAGCCCGTCTGGAGGGCGACCACCTTTGGTCTTAAGTATGCCGCCATAATTTTTTTTTATTGCTTGAGTTCAGCAGACAGGCAAACGGCCCACCCTGGCAGGTGGTCACCGTCGCCTATGGACGTTTGCAGCACCAGAGGCACCACCAACGCGCTGCCGGTCTCGAAGAAATTTTATAACGCTTTTTTTGAAGAACCCCATATCATACCGCGCTGAGAAAACCTCAGCCGGAAGCTCATTCCAGATCCTGAGAGTACGCAACATGAACGTTCTGGAGAACCGTTTCGTACAGGAAGGAAGAGGCTCCAAGAAATGGGGATGAACACCCAGCCGATGGCGGGCAGTGCGGTGGTAGAAAGACGACGAGGGCACCATCCTAAATAGTTCTTCAGAACACTCCCCGTTGTACAGACGGTAGAATACGCAAAGAGATGCAAAGTCTCTCCGAAGTCCAAGCGTATCTAAACCATCTGTGAGCAAGGGATCGCCGACAACACGAACTGCGCGCCGTTGGATCGAGTCTAGGGGATTGAGCTGACAGGCCGGTGCTCCAGCCCATAAATATGAGCAGTGCTCCATATGCGGTCTGACCTGTGCTTTATATAGCACAAGCCGTAACAATAATAACCTTGTGTTGTGTTTCGGCACTAGTGACCCAAGTTCCTGTACCCATATGGGACAGTAGCGTGTTCGCGATGCCACTGGCAAACGCCCATAGGCGACGGTAACTGATAAATTCTAAGCGGGCCAACAGCCTTTCTGGTGTCCTAGATGACTAATAAAAAAGAATAGAACGCTTTTCGTTCATAATCATATTGTTCACCATATTGTAATAGAAGAAGCTATTCATACCTAATTTCTTTTTGGATACCTTGAGATTTGGATACCTACTCATTAACAGTGGGACACCAGACAAGCTGTCAGCCCTCTTAATAGTTAACAGTTATTATCGCCTATGGATGTTTGTCCCCGTAGGGTACTGGAACCTGATCACTTTTTTTATTGCCTAGGACAGCAGACAGGCTGACAGCCCGCTTAGAATTTAGCAGTTACCGTCGCCTATAGGTGTTTGCAACGCCAGTGGCATCGCGAACACGCTGCTGTCCCATAAGGGTACAGGAACTTGGGTCACTAATGCCGGAACACAACACAAGGTTATTATGGCGGCATACTTAAGACCAAAGGTGGTCGCCATCCAGACGCGCTTGAGACTCTACCACGTAGCCAGGGTGGGTTGTTTTGTCGCCTTTTACGATAGGCCAACCCCGGCCACAGAGATTAGTATTCTTTCTCCGCCCCTGCACGGATAAACCACTTATGCCGGAACAGAGCACAAGGTGATTATGGCAATATTTAGAAATGGATGGTTACCGTCTAGATGGGCTTGGAGCCCTACCACCTAGCTAGGGTCATTTAGTCGCTTTTTACGACACGTGTGCAGGTGCAGGTGTCAGTCACACTACGCCTCTGCACTGAGAAAACCTTTTTTGGGCAACGACCTGAGAATGTTGTTTAGGGTTTCCTGGAAAAGATTGCTTTAATTATTATCTTGTCAAATTTTAACTTTTTTGTACTTAAAGTCTTAATTAGCTTGTCGATTTCTTTATACATTAATTTTATAATTTCACTCATATTGTACTGTCTCCATTGGAAAATAAAAATTGATTTTGACAGTACTGCGATGACATCTGTAGTCGCACTATGTTTCTTTATGTTGAAATCAAATAAACTATTCTCATTTTACCAATAATCGAAGAATACATGTAAATTCAATGGGAATTAAAGAAATATAATTTCTTTACATGCATTTGGACCGACAGATGATGTTCTTTTATTTGAAACTAGCTGTGCCCGCGACTCCGTGGAATAGTGACTCTTTGATTTGACATTTGATAAATCATAAATATACCTAGTCAGGTCATAAGTATTGTCACACAGTAAAAACTTTTCTTTTAGAATGCTGGCCACAAAAAAGTTTATTGAATTCGAATTTCGAATTGTTCATGAAAATAAAAATGTATACTTTTAGAATTTTACTCATTTTTAAATATGAAGTGGACGCTTAAAGAAGACCGTGTTGCAGTTATTGCGTTGCATCATTGCGGTTACGCGCCAATTCAAATTTTTAACATACTGAAAAATTTGAATATAACCAAAAGATTCGTTTATCGTACCATCAAACGATACAATGAAGACTCTAGTGTAGATGACAGGTCAAGAAGTGGTCGCCCTCGGTCTGTTAGGACTCCAGCAGTGATAAAAGCTGTGAAGGCACGAATTCAAAGAAATCCCAAACGTAAGCAGAAACTGTTGGCCCTTCAGATGGGGTTAAGCAGAACCACGGTGAAAAGGGTGTTAAATGAAGACTTAGGGCTTCGGGCATATCGAAGAAAAACAGGACATCATTTGAATGCTCGTCTAATGGACCTGAGACTGAAGAGATGCCGCGCTTTGTTGAAGCGGTACGCGGGAAAAAAATATCGGGAAATTCTTTTTTCGGATGAAAAAATGTTTACCGTAGAAGAGAGCTACAACAAACAAAATGATAAGGTGTACGCACACAGTAGTGAAGAAGCGAGCAACCGTATTCCGCGTGTCCAACGAGGTCATTTTCCATCCTCGCTCATGGTATGGTTGGGAGTTTCTTATTGGGGCTTAACAGAGGTACATTTTTGTGAGAAAGGTGTAAAAACGAATGCTGTTGTGTATCAAAATACAGTCCTGACGAACCTTGTGGAACCTGTTTCTCATACCATGTTCAATAACAGGCACTGGGTATTCCAACAAGATTCGGCGCCAGCTCATAGAGCGAAGAGCACACAAGACTGGCTGGCGGCGCGTGAAATCGACTTCATCCGGCACGAAGACTGGCCCTCCTCCAGTCCAGATTTGAATCCGTTAGATTACAAGATATGGCAACACTTGGAGGAAAAGGCGTGCTCAAAGCCTCATCCCAATTTGGAGTCACTCAAGACATCCTTGATTAAGGCAGCCGCCGATATTGACATGGACCTCGTTCGTGCTTCGATAGACGACTGGCCGCGCAGATTGAAGGCTTGTATTCAAAATCACGGAGGTCATTTTGAATAAACTTTAATGTCATAAGAATCTATGTTTTGTTAAGTTCATTTTGGTATATGAATGGTTACATAATGAATAAACTTGTTACAATTATTTTACATTAAACATGTGACAGAATTTATGACCTGACTAGGTATTATATTTATGATTTATCAAATTAATAAAATATTATGTATCAATTTTTTTTTTTATGTCAATTCCATAATAATTTGCCCTTAACTTAGAATAATTACACATAGAAAGATAGTCTACATACAAGCGCTGTGTCAAAGATGAAGCACTAAACCGATTCACACAGGCGTGACGATTACGTGCTAACGCTCGGTGACACGCACACATACACTTGAGTAATGTTGTCAGTGAAGGTCCAGTTCCCGAAAGTTCCCGAAGTAAAATTCGTTTATACTTCTCAACTTTCAAGTAACACAATTTCCGGTATATAACATCGCTAAATCACATAAACACCTACATTGAAAAACGTATCACATACCTGCGTAAAAATCAGTAACAATGTTTTAAAATTAATTAGTCGGAGTAATAAAGTCAATTAAAATGGTAAAATATTTTCACATTCGAGCAACACTGAGCATTGTAACAAAACATTTCTATTTTGACCTAATTAACTACAATATACTATGAAATATTGAAAGCTTACCTGTGAAAAGTGATGTTATTACACTTCTTTTGTATTTCAGATGTGTTGTGACACAATTTAACTGCACAAATCGTAATAATAATTATTTTTTTCGCGAGACACGTTCAGCGTACTTTGACATTGAACACTACGGAGCGATCGGGCATTTGGAGCCATTTCTGGCTCCAAATAAGATGCTTCAAAATATGCGCGCGGACTAGGTTTCTATGTTTAATTATTCTAAGGCCCTTAATTAAGAAACTTGTCCTTCAGATATTCATCTAAGTTATAATACGGCTTCTCAATTAACATTTGTTTAAATTTGTTTTTAAAAGAATGTTCAGAGTTAGTATCTTGTAGGAATTTGGATAAGTGATTATTTATATATTCTGGGGGCTACACAAAATAAGCTTTTGTTCAGGTAAGTCGTATTACTAGGTGGGCAACAAATTTTGTTTTATTGGCGATTCATCATAAATTTATTAAATAGATGCATATTATTTCTTACAAACATTATTACTTCATAGATTACATGGTAGAGTAAAAGCATTTATTTAGTATGTTCAAGTATTTTTTTATAATGTATATGTGCTTTAAAACTCAACCCTCACGCGATATATGTTTCACTAGCCGCTATTATATTAAGCATTGTTAAGAGCCGATAAAGTGATTTACATATCTCAATCTGAGTGGCGCACTTTGTGAAATAAGTCATTAGGTTTTTCCATTTTCAACACCTTCAAAAAGCATTGTTTAATAAACGTCTTAGATCCAAATATTCACGTTAGGTACAACATTAAAGAACAGTTGTAATCATGTTAATGTACAATGAGCAATTTTATAATAATAACAAGCGGCCATCTGATGGGCTCGTGCCTTCCTCTAGAAAGATTGGACAGTATACACATACCGGCGATCTCGGTTAACAGGTTTCCTTACGATGTATTCCTTCACCGTTTATGCTATTAAAGGCATATTAGACAAGAAAAGCTGCCTAGCGGTTCATGCCACCCTGGTATTAGGAACTGGGACCTCTACAATGATCTTCGAGTGTTAAACCAATGACCTACCAGGTATCTAAACATTCTTGTAGATACATAAAAGAAATCTTTTCCTAGCAACCTTAAAATGGGCAAGATATTTATTTAAAGGCGTAAAGCGTACTTAAAATAATTAGAACAATATTAATAATAATTACAATAAATACTATAAAGAAATAAAATCATTGCCATGTACATATATTTGGTCTATTAGAAATGTTCTTTTCTTTCTTCTTCTACTCTCAGACGTTCTTCTTGATTGCATACAAAACATTCACTTATGAGCTCAAAATACGCCGTTAAGTATATTCACAAAGTAAATGCTTACACGTCTTTAAGCGCTTTCATGACAAGAAAGAAGTAGATAAAACTAGATACAATATATGTTAACTTTATTTGGATCTAGTCTTGAGTACTGACATAGGTTTATTTGAAGTCTATTTATCAATTGCCGATATAGTTCCTGCCTCCTAATCTCCCAAATCTGAAAGGGAATATTTTCTTCAGTCCTCTCCTTTAGCAGGGGTTAGCAGGTTTGGAGCTCTCACAATCTACAGTAGAAATATAATATATGTTTTTCAATATCAAATGTTTAATAATTTTTCTTCTTCCTGACCTTATCCCGCATTATGTGGGGTGGGCACAACATTTTTTTCTCCTTCCACTCTCTTCTGTTACATTCACACCCATTGTAATATACACACCCTTTGTCGTCATGTCATCTTTTACGCAATCCATCCACTTTTTCTTTGGTGCACATGTCCTTCTGTATCCATCCTCTCATTTTCTTAGTTATATGGGCAAACGACGCTAGTCTGTTACTTTTACGTTCAACCATTTTACAAAAAAATTATTTAATCATTTGTATACAAATTAGTTTTGACTTAACTAAATAGTTAACTGAAAGTAAATACTTTCATTTACAAATATCATATCAAACGTTCAAATCGCAATTAATTTTTAATTATCCAATTCGTAAAATGAAAGAATTTAAATTCGCCGCCAAAGTAATTTGTTTTCACTTTTAGCTAGTACAAACAAGATACTTTAAGGTATTTATTTGTTTAAAGTTATTCAAATGTATTTTTGAAATTAGCTCTCTTCAATTATTTTTTATTGATTGTAAACCGTTTTTTTTTTAGATTCATGGTTATTAATTTGATTTATCTTCTTAAAAATGATCACTATCGTAATAAAAAACAATAAATTCCAGAAATTCGTTTAAGAATTAATTTTCTTCACAATGTTTAAGTCAATCTTCCAACCTACGAAATCTTAGACATCGAACTTATACGTCAAATGTTCAAAACTAATAAGCGTTTTCCTTAGCAAAATCAGTTTATATGATGAATAAAATACATTTACTCAGTTCCTAAAGTATCAGCGTCAAGCAAGCTAAATTGTTTGAAAAATAAACTATAATAACTAGGTAAAAGCCTGCTTCATATTTTAATATCCGAAAACGACTAATTTAACTTAGAAACACGCTAATGCAGATATTTGTGCATTGTGTAAATATTTCAGCTTGACATTTCTAATACTGTTATCCCATAACATATATAAAATACCACTCATTAGTATAACTGGTATTAGATACTATAATAGTAATCACTATATACTAATTAATATGCTGGATATTATTATTATCTGTTGCAGTAAGTATCAGCGCAGGGGCGGAGAAAGAATACTGACCCTGCGGCCGGGATCGGCCTGTCCTGAGAGGCGACAAAACAACCTAAGGTAGGGCTCCAGGCCCGTCTGGATGGCAACCACCTCTTGTTTTCAAATATGCCGCCATGCCGCAATACGCCGCAATCTTGGGTTGCGTTACGGCATAGGTGACCAGGTTCCAGTTCCTCTACGCGGACGGCAGCGTATTTGCGATACCCCTGGCGTTGCAAACACCCATAGGCGACGGTAACTACTAAGTGGGCCGTCAGTCTATCTGCTATCCTACGGCAATAAAAAAAATCTAATTTGCTAATGAGTTATAGAAATTCTAAAAAAAATACTCATTTTACTACCATATGAGTACACTACTCGTATAAAACAAACATGTAATTTTTTAGTTCGAAAAATCCAAGTGACACGTTGACAGTTCGCGTGTATTTTCGAGGGTGCCGTAAGCCTAGAGGGTGTATTAAGTCCTATTATTTTTCAATTAAGTATGATTAATGTGATAACACTAGTAATTTTAACATTGCACTCAGTTAAATTCAATATGGTGGGCAGACATGGGCGCGCTCTTTTAATAAAATTAGTATTTCAGGTTTAAGTTTCATAATAAATTCATACTATATTTAATCAAAGGCTAAAAAGCTTGTACTGCCATACATAGAGTCCACTGTATGTAACGATTGTTAGATTGATCCATGATACTCCTTTTTTCGTGATGACTTTCAACGCAAGAGAGCTCCTATCTCCGAAACTATCCTAGCTCCGAAATGAAAATTTTGTAGTGAACCTGGGAGGTCTACATTGCCTCCAAAATTCACTACATTGATAATGTTGATGTTGAACTTTAAATTTCTATTAGGGCCTGAGGTATCCTAGATTTATGATAGATAAATTACACAAACCAACAAATAAAAATGTTTGTAAAAACTTTTTTAAATTATGAATGACTTTTGAAAATTATATACGTAGTATATTGGTTATCTAGTGCCTAATTGATATGCTACTTAGTTTACTAGACTAGAAGGCGGTGTGTGAATTGTTCCAGAATTTAGCAGTTACCGTCGCCTGGGTGTTTGCAACGCCAGAGGCATCGCGAACACGCTGCTGTCCCATTAGAGTACAGGAACTTGGGTCACTAATGCCGGAACACAACACAAAGTCATTATGGTGGCATACTTAAGACCAAAGGTGGTCGCCGTCCAGACGGGCTTGGTGCCCTACCACGTAGCTAGAGTGGGTTGTTTAGTCGCCTTTTACGACAGACCGACCCCGCCCAGAGGTCAGTATTCTTTCTCCGCCCCTACACGGATATATATTTACACTAGATTATATTTACACTTAACTAAATTTGGATCATCTTTAATTAAAATTAAAAGTGTTCTTCGTAGAATTG
Organism: Malacosoma neustria; assembly: GCA_963693495.1. Taxonomy (NCBI): domain Eukaryota; kingdom Metazoa; phylum Arthropoda; class Insecta; order Lepidoptera; family Lasiocampidae; genus Malacosoma; species Malacosoma neustria. The sequence goes on from OY856373.1 coordinate 8,606,674, forward strand.
TAATATTAAATAGACGCCTACGCATAAAATATAAATAAGTATTTTCTTAGCTCAATTTACGATTTAAGAATATAAAGGTTACATTTTTCTTTGTCGCTTTTTACGTCTAAAGATCGCTCTTTATTTCTAACCAAACCCAACTGAATTTAAAAATAGGTCTCATTCAAGATCACGTAATTTTTCTTTGGAGAATTTAATTTCATTGTGTAACATAGGTATTAAAATATTGTATTTTATACTAGGTAACATTCTTCATGTAAATTTGTTTGGATTCTGAACCGTCGATTTCAAAATCGGGGTCCACACTATGACAGGTTTTTTCTTTTCCAATAAGCGTGACTACTGTTTGGCTTACAAATTACAAAAGCTTAAAAGGAACTACAGGGCTCTTTTACTGTCTGTAAGCTAGCAAAGGTTTTTATCTCATATACGCCCAAAGGGCTCTATTCTCCTAGTTAGACAGAATGATACGTTAATTTTTTTGTACTATTTACAAAAATAAATGTAAAGAAATGTTTCAGACATAATGCTTTATTTTCTTGATATTATATCATCATGACAATAATTCATGAAGTACAAAACACCCTAATTTCCATACTAATGTATCTTTATTAAGTAGTCTGAAGGCAATGTGCAGCGGCGGTAATGTATCAATGTCGACGGCATTCGTGACACGTCCTTCTACCTACCTAACCTTGGAGTTTGAAGCAGACTAGGCTTAGTATATTTATCTAACACGAAATGAAATAAATAATTTACTGTGCCAGTCTCTAGTAATTAGGATAAGGCCACGCTAATTATAAAGTTATGATGAAGATTATACCTATATATATAATCCATTTAATTATCAATAATTCTTCTTCTCCTTCCTGCCCTTATCCCACATTTTGTAAGGGCGGCACATTATGTTCTCTCATTTGGAGAGAATTTAATTTGCTTTTAGAGATTATTTTTTCATATGTTTTCTGTTTCTGTCTGTTCTCTTTTATTAATGCAATAAAGTTTATTCATATTTTTATTTAAAGTTGCTATTCTTCTTCTTCAATTTTTCTTGGGTCTACTTCTCTCCCTGTATGCATCCACTCTCATTTACATATATCATTTGATTATCAATAATTATAATATTAAATGGATATATTTGAATATACGCAAAATAAAAATAATTTGAGAACATTTGTGAAGAAGTTTGGAAAAATGTGGACGAACGTACAGCAGACGGTTAGATAGTATAACAAGTCAGAGATGATCTTCTAGAGAACTCTCTGACTACTTTTGAACAAACTATAAAAAACTAAAAAAAGGCTTTCCTAAGACTAAGCATTTCTAGCTCGTTTTTGAGCAAAATGATCTTGAAAAAAAGAATTTCTGAAAAATTTAAGGCAGTTATACTGAACTTTACTACTAAAATAAGCGAAAAAAAATTGGCGACTACAAAGATGTTTTATATTTAAATTATATTCAAGACTATACGCCAATCTGCATTAGATCTCAAACGTAAATTCAGTCACGTTATTTCAGGGAATCCACTTTATTTGGATATTATGCTCAGTTTATGTTTAGATGTATATAGTTGTATATGCAATACGTATTTGAAATTATGATTGTATTCTCACTCACAGACAATATTTTAATTATCATTGTACTATATTTACATTTTGCTGGATTTGAATTAAAATAACAAAGTAAATTGAGGTTTTATTGAATTAATTTGTTTAATGATAGCCTTAAAAGTTTATTTGTATTATTAAAGAAACCTTATTCGTTTATTGTTCCCTAAAATTTCTTATATTAGCCGGGAAAGTATTTATGTTGACGTGAATGTCCGAAGTACTGCGTATCTACCGATACACTTGAATGTCTAAATTTACCAAGATACGAAGTAAATATCAGTAATTTATTATTTCAGATATGTTTTCGGTTAAACTGTTACTGAAGTGAATTTTATATATTTATATCCTTGTTTAAAACGTAGACTTACAAACACTTTGGCCATTATTTTTAGTAAATGTCGAGATACACCGGATCTCAAAATATACGTAAATCGTACATTCACAGCAACAATTATACTAATGGCACCACTTCCGCTATACCGAATGCATCTGAAACGTAAAAATCTAACGATACCAATAAAACTGTTAGTAAACCCGCAAAGTGAGTTTGCGAACGGGGAGACTGCAACTACTTTTATTACATTTTCAATAGCGCTGCGGCAGATGATGCGATTCTGAGTGCCATTCGTTGGAAGCTTGCGCACAAACCGCCAAAGTATTGCAAAAACTAAATGTATTACGAAATACTTAGGGTTATTTGGACAAATTTTAAACTCTCTTCTACATTTAAAGAGTAAATGATTATTTGTATTACTTGAAATAATAGGAATCACGTGTTTTCGAAATAAACTTGAAAGTTGCTTCGTATTGGTAATTAAGTCCAAGATTTCCACAATTAATAGTTTCTTAGTCTTCTTCCTGCTTTTATCCCAAACTATGTGGGGTTGGCACAAGATATTCTCTCCTTCAACTCTCCTTTATTAGACGTCACCTAAACATTCACACCTTTTTTCCATATCATCTTTTACACACAATCCATTCATCTTTTCTTTGGTCTACCCCTCATTTTGTATCCAGCCACACTCATTTCTATAAATTTCCTTGTTACATGACATTCTTCATAGTCTATTACTTTTCAGCTTCGCAATTACTACCACTACTTTCAAACTTACATATTCATTACTAATTTTATCCATTTTTGTAACTTCACTCATCTATCTCAACGTTTGCATCTCCGTAACATGTTTACTCTGCAGCAATAACATTTGATTCTTCCGCTTTGAGATCCAGCTTTCAGACTCATATAATATTACGGTCTTATTACGGGCTTATAAATTACGGCCTTTAAGTCTAAACGGCTCTCTTGGGTCGCAATTTTTTTTTGAGACCTGTCGCCATTTCATCCATTCTGCATTCACCCTGTTTTTCACTTTGTTAGTAAATCTACCTATATATAATTCATCAACCATATGATTTATCATGAACCAACTGTACATATGTGCATGTAAATATAAAACAACATTCTCACTCACTACAGTTTAAGCATATTCTTATTCATTAGGCCTGTCCTTTTATACGGCTGTGAAGCGTGGCCGGTGTTAGAGCGACACAAGCAAGAGCTGCGTGTCACGGAGATGAATATGCTGCGGTGGATGTGTGGAGTGACGCGGAAGGACCGCGTTAGGAACTCCCGCATTCGCGGCAGCCTTCATGTCCGTGACATTGCGGATAAATTGCAGGAGTGTCGGCTCCGATGGTATGGCCACGTTTTACGGCAACCGGATGCTTACGTGGGAAACAAATGTCTGGCCATGCCGCTTCCGCCGGGCCCCGGCAGGAGGGGTAGACCCAAAAAGTGCTGGCTTGACGTCGTAAAGGGTGATATGCGTGCCAATGGTCTCACTACCAGGGATGCTGAAGACCGTGCGAAGTGGAGAAGAAAAAGTCGGAAAGCGGACCCCGGGCGCCGAAGCGAGAGTTTGGGCTGCAACCGGGATTCATCGCTGAGATGATGATGATGATGATGATGACAGTTTAAGCATATTAGTGTAACACTTTGAATCACATTTTAAACGTTCCCGATTTGAAACAGGTAAAACTGATGATTGATATAATGAAATGGATTCATCCATTCACCAGTAAAAAATAGATGTGTAACTAACTCACTTTCTGTTGATAAATAGAAAACATAAAATAGCGGTTTATTTAAATAAGCCATATACAATCTTGAGCCCTTATACGATACTCATTGTGCCCTGACTTTGAATGTGTGGATATTAACACTGACATGGCAGCGATGGAAAATTTGCATGTGAATGTCATTCTGACTGTTTAGGGTACGAAACCTTCTTCTAAGTAAGAGAAAGTAATTTCGGCTGCATAACAACGGTAACCTCCAGCAAAAATGTCATTCAATTTAATATAGCCATTCGGATATTAGCTGGAACAAACACACAAACATTTTTATGTATTTTTACATTCATTGAATTTTTATTTTCTTTATTTGTATAGAGTTCTAGCATCGGTAGGAGATTATTTATCAAAGACTTATATTTTCTTCCGAGTACCAGATCTGAGATATTCTCATTTGCCAACATCATGTAATCTTGTTAGAAACCAAGACTGATTAGATAGATTATTATTTTCAGAAATAAAACAATTCTTTAAACAACTTTTATAACCTTCTAGGTGAAATAATTAACAAATTAGAAATAATGTGCTAATTATTATTATTAGATATATTTTGATTAAATATTTGAATAGTTAAATATAAAATAAAAGATTGAAAACTTAAATGACTTACTCGGTTACATACAAATAATTATATACTTATACAATATTTATCAAAACATTTTATATATGAATGTCTGCATAGCATATTTTAGTGATGTAAATATATCTATGCAATTTATAATTTAGATATATAAAATCTTGTATCAAATAATATACTCGTAGTTTAAGAATATTCAAAATTCAAAAGCTTCCAAGATGTAATATATATAAAGCGATAGTATGTGCCCATGTGTGAATAAAGCAAGCTTTTGGCTGCCAGACACGTGGCTCAGACTGGCTTTGTTAGAAGCTTGGTGGTTTTGCCACGGATCGGTACCATAACCAACAAAGACGCCTGTAATAAAATTAACTTAGTATTTTAGAATTTCCTATTAATATTGTCGACAAAATTCACTCTACTACTTCATCTAATGAAAGGCGCAATATTTAGTATCTTATTGTGGTTTACTCTATCCGTACAGGGGCGGAGAAAAAATACTAACATCTACGGCTGGGGTTGGCATGTCGTAAAAGGCGACAAAAACCCACCCTAGCTACGTGGTAGGGCCCTAGGGCCTCAAGTCTGTCTAGATGGCGACCACTTTTGGTCTTAAGTATGCCGTCATAATAACTCTGTGTTGTGTTCCGGCATTAGTGACACAATTTCCTGTACCCTTATGGGACAGCAGCGTGTTCGTGATACCATTGGCGTGGCAAACACACATAGGCGATAGTAACTGCTGAATTCTAAGCGGGCTGTCAGCCTGTCTGCTGTCCTATAGCAATAAAAAAAACGCTTTTATAATTATTCAAACTAAAAAGTATTTTAGTTTGATGTGTAGTTTCTTAACATAATAATTTTAATTTTAATAATTAAATTTAATTATTTCGCCTTGTAAAGGATAAAAAGAAGTGTGCAGAGCTGACTGACAACCTTCACTAGTTGGAGAGGCCTCCTAATAAGAAGAAGAGGAACATAATATTTGATATCAATTGATATCAATCTTGTTTGATATCAATTTTACTAGTTTCATTCCGAAATGCAGAGTTAGTTTAAAAAAAATTTACAAAGCACCCAATTCCTTTAGAACAGTGACATTAATTTTCACGTCAGTAATTTTATTCTTATGTTGACTTGAGTAATTATAAAAGCGTGTTCTTTAGTTTTTGTAACTATAATTTATTTTTAACTTTTTACTTTGATTAATAAAAAATGTAATAAATATCAATTCCTAATCGATAAATATTTTTATTAATTTAAAACCATCTTCCAACCGTTTTTTTTTAATTTAACTCGAGGTGGCGGCCGAAGGAAAAGAAAGCGTTAATCTAATCCTGATGATCGTAATAAGGTCTGCGGGACAAAATTATTAAATTTGGATATTATCATCAGGTCTTGACAAGTGTGCAAGATTTTGAATTTTTTGATCGTTCATAATGTGCAAAATTTGAGTCTGAAAATTCAGTTACATTGATATATGGATACAGGCCAAGTTAATATAAAGCGTGTAATAAAACCTCAATGGTACGTTTGTATAACACAGATAATATATATAAAAGCCTTTTTCATCTAGCATGACCTTACAGTTAAGTATTTAGCTTAATTTTATTGAGAATATTACTTTTTTTGAGTCAATACTTATATTTTAGTAAAGATTTAGTCTCATATTTCAATTTATTCGCGTGGACCTAACTTACTCTATAACTGGAATACAGGTCATAAAAATACTGTACAAACCAAAAAAACTCTATAGTTATCTATATAACAGTATCTCACTGATAAGTCTACAGAATCAGATATTCAGAACAAATACGGCATTTAATAATGGATGAATTTTAAATAAAAAAAAATAATAAAAAAAAAAAAAAAAAAAAAAAAATAGACATACTTTTTTTTATAGCTGAAGCTTAGCAGACAGGCAAACGGCCCTTCCGATAGCAGGTGGTCACTGTCGCCTTTGGATATTTGCAACATCAACGAGGAGGCATTAGGCCAACGTGCTCATTAGGATGGATTAGGCTTCAAAGAAATTTTATGACACTTTTATGACTTTTATATTAGCTGGCACCGTTTAATTTTGTTGTACTTACAAATATCTAAACTCGGTTAGACTTTTCTTTAAAAAACTACATTAACAATACTGAATAAACACAGAACCAACCTGATTAATGATAACACGTTGCCAGAATGCTGGTTTTGTGGAGCGAAGATTGCCGATATAAGGCTTCGTTTAATTTATCACGTTTCGTGACAAACGTGTTGTAAATCCGCATTTTTATCGCTTCACTGGGAGTTATCGTGAAAAATCGCTTTAGTTTGTATGTTTATCAATTTCTATTTTTTTTTTCTAATTAAACAAGCAATGTTTAACAATATGGGTTTCAATAAAACTTTTATTTCCTAACACTTCATCCTGATTGTTTCTCAAATTTTGATTGATTGCTTGTTGTTCGTTGTATTGATATAAAAGGAGACTTCTATGCACAATTTATTTCTCTTGTGTAAAGCATGAATTACTTAGAATCGTGCATGAAATCTGGTTTCTGAAATAAATTATTATTAAAGAAAAAAACCATTTTTGAAGTGAAACTTTTTTAGCAACGTTGTGATTTGAAAATTCGATGATACGATACAGTGACATCAAAAAGAGACAAACATATTCATAAATAGGATTTAGCCTACGACAGAATGAGATAGACTACAAGTATACAGTATTTCCTATAATCTTCGTCTCCTCTCTGTTTGGACTTTCATATTATTTTGTACTAGCTGTGCCCGCGACTCCATCCCCGTGGAATAGTGACTTTGGACAGAATTTTTTGGATATATCTTATGGTTTATTTTGGATTACAAACCCTATAAACCCTAAAATATAAATGAAATATGCAAACAGTCAGTATTATCATATCAGTATCATCAGTCAGTATGTTACGCCATGCGCCTCCGGAATACGTACGTTCGAACCTACAAAGTCCAGCCTAAGCTAAACCCTATTTCAGGTGACATAAATCTGAGGTTAACTTAAATTGGAAATTCAACATACATTTTCCAACCTAAACTGAACCCTATTTCATATGATTGATGATATAAATCTAAGTTTAACTTAAATTGGAATTTAAAATCTCCCAAAACTTATCATTTTTAACAAAAACTATTTTTTTTTTTCAAAAATAAAAATAGCCTAAGTTACTCCTTGATACATTAGCTATCTGCCAGTGACAGTCCCGTCAAAATCAGTGCAGCCATTTCAGAGATTAGCCGGAACAAACAGACAAACAGACAAAAATTTTAAAAAATGTTGTTTTGGTATATGTACCGTGTATACGTCCGTGTAATGCACTTATTAAAAAGCGGTTATTTTAATATTACAAATAGACCTTCAAATTTTATTTATTTGTATAGATGTATCTGTGTGTTTATCTGTGATATCACAGATAAACAAACAGATGATGAATCTGGTAGTGATTATCTGTATTGTGTGGGCCTTCGTATTCCCTACTTTTCTCAAGTTTCACTTCTGCCATGTATATACTTATAAGATACCGCAGGCGCAGTTAGTAAACCTTATCCTCGCATTTAACATCAAATATTTCATATAAAATTTAATGGCTAAAATACCTTCTTTTTTACATTTAGAAGCGTATTAATAATTACTACACAAAATCTGAATTCACTTGACTTTGTTCTTATGTTTTATAATCTTGTTACGTTAAGCGAGCGCCAGACTGGAAAATATATATGAAAAATATTACAAAGAGAATATTTGTAAGACTCAAGCTGGATGTGTATTGTTCGGTTCATTTAATTTAATTATGAAGCATAATAAATAAATAAATAAATATATTATTATATTTTAAACATAGGTATGTCTATGATATGTATTTTTATCTGAGCGGAGAAAGACTACTGACCTCTGCAGCCGGGGTCAGCCTTTTTTATTGCTGTAGGACAGCAGACAGGCTGACGGCCCGCTTAGAATTTAGCAGTTACAGTCGCTTATGGATGTTTGGAACGCCAGTGGCATCTGCTGTCCCATAAGAGAATAGGAACTTGGGTCACTAATCCCGGAACACAACACAAGGTTATTATGGCGGCATACTTAAGACCAAAGGTGGTCGCCATCCAGACGGGCTTGAGGCCCTATCATGTAGCTAGGGTGTGTTATTTTGTCGCTTTTTACAACGCTTTATTTAATAGTAGCAATCCATTTATTTATGCTATTTGAAATTGTATTTAAATAGATATAAATTAGACCTATTTGGAATATTTTTAGCCGATACATCGGACGATGTTCGTACAGTGATCCCCTTTGGACTTGTCTATATGATAGGGTTTATGTTACAAGCTTATTAGAAACCTTGCCAAAAAGAAATACCATATACAAAAATATATGATGCAATTATGCAGTATATAGCTATCTGTATAGTTTTCATACATGAGATAGCATGTTTGGGAAAGGGGATGCTTTCCCCTGATATATGCCCACTGTAATCTGGACTGACAGTCCAGATTACATTACAGTATAATGAATAACATACACCAGCGAATTCGAAATAGTAATTAATGGCCCACATATAGAAAACTGCAATAACTCCTTGACATCATACATTTACATTCTTTTATACTACTCTATGATTGTGATGATTGATGTATGATTATATATTGAAATGGATGATTTCTGATCTGATTTGATTTAAAAAACTAATGAGAGGCATATAATCTTCTATAAACTTTTACCTCTATGCCTGGGATCCAACATTGATTATTGTTAGAAAGCAAAACTGTTTTTCTTATACACATTAGAAAATACAAGTAAATGATATAGTCAAGTTTATAATTGTACCCTGGAAGAAAATTCGATTGGTAAAAAATGTGTACCACCGATCAAAATAATTCATCCATTTATAGTTTTTCATGACATTCTAGAAACAAGACTGGATAGATAACTATATTTTTAAAATGCACTTTTAAATAAAAATAAAAAGTCATTAACTTAAATTTACAGATGCAATGATGCATGCTTTACTATAAAAACATTTAATAAAATAGTAATATTTAATTTAACAAGAATACGTTACCATTATCATGCCTTAAAAACGATATTAGTGCAGTTTTTAAACCTTTAACGTTACTAATGTATTAAAATTTCTCTTTGATTACAAAAATGTGTATTAAATATTCATTCAATGTTCGTTTAAACAGCAATAAAATTAAACCGGTTAAAAGCGTCGTTGTGGAATAATCGTGTTATATAGATCACATTTGCTGAGTGCGGCTCTGTACAGTGTGAATTCGTTTTAATACATATGGTGTTAAACTGAATTTAATCTTTAATGCTAATTATACGTTTTATTCTTACGCAAATTCAATCCAGATTGCACTCGAAGTTTTTCGCACTGAAAGATGCAGCCGGGAAAAGCCCGTGAAGAATCCACACCCCGCTATAGTCCCGGAAAACATATTTTACTGGGTATCATATCCCTGACTCTCTTTTCATCAACCTAAGCCACATAACGCGTTCGCACACTATCAGCCGAATTACGAAATTCACAAAATTTGACCAATGACTGTCTGAGCGACGCCACAGCACTCTCGCCGACCGTTTCTAGTTCATGGGTAATGATCATCAATATTAGGTAGAAGAGCTCAATGTCAATTCCAAGCCCGTTCCAGTCTGGCTGGATTATTGGACAGTTCCAATAGCGATAAAGATTGTATTTCATCTTTGCTTAATTTGGCAGGATTTACTGAAGTTATGGTTGTTTCAGAGTATTTGTAATAACACTTTTATCTTCTTTTTTATATATGACGTACCTTTTCTCTCTAGTGAGAAAGAAGGGAGTAGGTTTAGCTCAATTTAATTTTTAATGTTTACAAAGGCTATCGACGGCCATCAATAAGACTACAGCTAACTTAATTTGAAAAGTTCGTGACAAATAACGAATTTTCTCCCGAACTCCTATTGAACATGTATCGAAACAGTAGCTCGTTAATACTTTTCTGAGCGAATAAATGTGACAATAGTAAACAATCAAAATCGTTTACAGCGAAACTTTTTGATAGCAATTCGTAGCGTCGTAGCGATATTTAAATCAAAAGACTTTTATACTGTATGCCTTTTCTGTAAAAAAGGGGGTATTAAAACCCCCCAACTGTGATTTTTATCCTCGTTAAAAGAGAGACAAACTGCGGGGCATCCCTGTTCCAGGTAGCAGCATTCAGCTCACGTCATAATACCCCGAACATCAAATAAATAGCGTGACTTTGTATACTGACACTACTATCAAAAAATATTTATAGCATGTTTTAATTTTTACTATTATAAATGATTGTTTCCTTTTAGTTGAAAACATAGAACTGTTAAAAGTATAACAAATATTTTCTATATTAAAAGGGTATTTATTCTAGCCAGTCACTGCCTTAGAAAACTTACATGGATAATAGCGTGCAGCACACCCCCGCAGCTTACTGAACTAATACAATATTGGATTAAATATCGCATGC